>OY725193.1:2875000-4125000 GCA_963241965.1 Tortrix viridana | reverse complement strand
AAATTTATCAATGTATATTCTTTCCTATTTTAATTACAATAAGGTATAAATTTGAATGCTCTGAGACCGACCTCGGAGCATCACGGGGGATGTCTACTCTGCGACTGCGGCTCTAAATTTATACCTTATTGTAATTTAAATAGAAAAGAATATACATTGATAAATTTAAAGTGATCTGCGCTGCGCTCCGTCGGTTTGCGCAGGCCCTAACCCTTATCTTCTTCAGAATCCACCACCGGTCCCTGTCCGACCAAGATTTGGTTAATATCTTTATATTGACAAAGTTCGTTTTGATCGGCAAACCGTTTAAAAATTTAAATGAAACTAATTTCGTAAGGTGCCGCGATCGTACTGGCGACTCTTTTAGGCGATAAAGGAGCGGCGCGAGCGCAGTTCCGGTGTCTCCTCTCGGCGGATTACCTACATCGTCATACAAATATGCAACTTTATATACACTTTACAACGTAAATTGAGACCGTTTTACCGACAATTTAATTAATTATCAACTTGTAGCCATTGACGTCATCTTTACATGCCGCTGGATGCCATTTGTTAAGTATTCTGTACTAGTACCATTTAAGTATTCTGTGACTGATGATCTTCCTTGAATAGATTGTTACCGTCAACTATGCGGTATTTTTATAGTCCGAGTTTCCTCATAAATTAAGTAATACTTAAGTAAATAAATATTAGAACCAATAGCGTTTTTCTCACTTTTCTGTGTACTTCACATGTAACTTTTACGTTCAATAAGGGGGCAGTACTTTTAATTTATGTATTATTTGTGTTTCAAACGCTAAAGTTAAACGGCTGAACGGGTGTGAAAGAAATTGGGCACACAGACAGTCGTTATCCTAGATTAAGGCTGCCTTTCCATAGAAGCGGAGACGTGTAGGAATCGACCAATCACATTGGTTGTAATCCACATCTCGTCTCCGCTCCGCTTCAATGGAAACAGTCAAGCGGAGACTACTGTATCAAATTTGTATAGTACGCCACTCATCCCCGCTCGTCTCCGCCTCAGTGGAATCACATACCTCTTTTCACAGCACCGCTCCTCTCCGCTCCGCTCGTCTCCGCTTCTATATGGAAACGCAGCCTAACACATCGAATACTTCTAATCCCGGAAACTTTGATAGTTCCAGAGAAACAAAACCTCCTTTTAAAAATGGTTAAAAAGCGATAAACGTCTGCTATGCGGAAATAGTCGCGGGCAATAGCTACTCGTAGTAATACATATAGATACGTACAAATCACACTCCTAGATCAAAACAGTAGCAACTCGAAATACATCTGTGTTTTAAAATCAACTTTAATAATAAGTTCAATTAACTTAAGATAAAAATTTGCCAGTATTTGAGTTGATACTGTTTCGATCTAGGAGTGGGAAATATTTATCACATAAATCACTACTACTCCGTGCCCTGCGTGCTGCATTTTCCAAAGGTTGGCTGCATTTTCCCATTGAATAAAAAGGAAATGGATTTGCTGCGCACGTTGCCAGTTCACTAATCAGAAACTACTAATACTAATCAGAAAGAAAATTAAATAGCTAAACAATTTGTTATTTGGTAATTCTGCAAAACAAGTAATAGTAAACGCCACACAGTGCAGCGTCCCATTAAGGGCCTGCGCAAACCGGCGGAGCGCAGCGCAGATCACTTTAAATTTATCAATGTATATTCTTCCCTATTTAAATTACAATAAGGCATAAATTTGAATGCTCTGAGACCGACCTCGGAGCATCACGGCGGATTTCTACTCTGCGGCTCTAAATTTATGAAATTTTAATGAAACGGATTTTAATGAAATTGTATCCTCGGGAAGGCAAGTGTTTCCGATGGAATAGCACAGAGAAATTTAGTATTTTATATTATAAATATCTTCGGACAACTCGCCTACATTATTATACATGTTAGAATTTTATGTTAAAATACTCAAAAATGATATCAGCAGTATTTTGAAAAATGTATAAGAATCAACTCAACCCTAAAAGTGTATTTAAAATCTAATTGAAAAGACAAGGGTCGCATTTCTAACGCCTTAAAAACTAACCTAAAACATTATCCTTTTTTTAATTGATAATGGTTTTAATGGTGCTTAAATAAAATAAACTAAAATTTAGTATCTACCTTTACACAGCATTTAAATTTGTATTTATATTTGATCGTTTTATTTTACATTTCATAACTTTCACAAACGTTACGTTAGTTCCTACGTTCTCGGTAGATGGCGCTGGCTGTACATTAGAATGCACAATCGTTTGCCTCCCCGGCGAACTTAATACTGGCGCGACAGAAAAAAACTACATCATCTAATCATCTACTTTTTGGGCCGTCTATTTATTATTCTTGTAATGATAACATGACGGGTTTACAATTTGTTCAATTTAGTTATATTTAATGTTTATATGTTAATTATAATCAGGGATCGTAAAATGCTCGCAAAATCGATTGAAATGATGTATGACGTTGACGACCTAGCTCTTCAATGAATTTTGCTCGTATTTTACGAACTCTGATAATAATATATCGACATAACGCACCTTTAGAATGAAATTGACCTAATTCCAAAATGTTTCGATTTTGAATTAGGTCTCTATAATAATAATGTTATGACTCTAAGTAGAAAACTTAACATTATGTATTAGGTCCCTTTCATTTAGGTCGCAGTCAGTTCACCAACACCGCAAATGAGCTGGTAATCGCAAAAACTCCCATATCTCCACCATTTTGAAAAAAATCGAAACACTGAATTGTAAAACAAAATTCATATAGTTATCGAACCTACTCACAAAATTTCACGGGAATCGGTTGAGACATGCGAACTGCAGAACATACGGAAGCATTTTTGGCCAAGCTGAAACGTACGCTTCGCTCGCTCGGTCAATTATAATTTTAATTATTAATTAGTTATTATCGGTAACTTGTTATTATTACTACAATGTTAATGATCGTAATATGGATTGTGTGGGATTGTGGGGGTGGATGGGGTACGGATAATTAACCCTAGTTTTTATTGAAAATTTATCTAGTTCACAATCTTACTGTAATTAAGTAGTACGTTCGTGCACAAATAAACAAGTGGCAATTTTACTGATTTTTTTTATTAGTGCGTTTGTGCACTAGGTCATCGATATAGAAACTTATATAGGCATAGGCTTGGATTGTTTAGGGCCTCAAATAGTCTTAATCCGGCACGGAGTGGGTAGTTCATCTGAGTATTTTTGTACATTGACGATATAATTGCTAAATCCTTCGTAGAGTTTTATTTAGCACGTGTTTTTAAAAAACGCATAACATTTTATTTTAAAAAGCATGATTCAAATAACTTGCATTTTCCTTGACAGGGTTTTTTTTGTTATCTGGAATTCCTGTGGCGTGTTGACATTATGATCTCAATTTGTATTTTGCATTTTATCTCCACAGAAGTATGTATTTTAAATTAAAGTCTCCCTTTCGTAGTTAAGGACTGTTAAGGACTGAAGCTAAGAAACGGTAACTTTTTCAGTTTCTTAACGAAAATTAGTCATACATTTGTATCGTTAATTTTCGTTACGAAACGGAAAAGTTACCGTTTCTTAAGTCCTTAACAGCCCTATGTACTTGAACTTTTTTAGAACTTGACCCTATTGTAACTGGTAGAAATTTGTAGCATAAGTAGGATAATTTCTGACATATCATAAAAACTGGCCAAGTATGTTCAGCTATCATTAATTAATTCAGCGTTCCATTTTTAGAAGAGATTTTGCTGAGAATTTTAGAGAATTCTCATTTTATATATATTGTATGAAATATTATATTGGTACTTAATTATATTAATGACAACAACAAAAATATTTTGTTTGCTTTCTTATTTTGTTTTCTTATTTGATAAATAAAACAATTATTTACTGAATGTAGATAGGTATTTAATTTAAGTCTTTTTGCGCCTCTTCCGCGTTTTCAGGATGACGCACGCCAAACGGTTGTCCACGGGGGCCACCATCAGCTCATTGGTTTTCGTTATCACCCTGAAGGTCACCAGCTCGTCCAAGACATTCTGAAACATTGAAGTAAATAATATTTTTTCTACCACGTTTACGAAACGGAGTTTTATTGCATATTGTGATCCAGTTCTGAGCTTCAATTTAAGGGTCAATTTCAACAAAGTTTCAAGTTTCTATCTCATCAAAATTTGTACAGATCAGACAAACAGTCAGACATTAATAGCTCCGTGGTAAAAAGGCTGTGATGGGCGTCATCATCGTCATCATTTTGTTTTGAACTCTCGACACACAAAATTTTTTCTGGGTCTGTCTGACACCATCGCTCAGAGCCCAAACGGATTTAAAAAAAAGAGAGGTATCAGTAGTGGTTATACATATATACAGTGTAAACTCTATATAACGACACTGAAGGGACTGAACAATTTTCGACGTTATTGAGAGTTGTCGTTAAATGGAGAGAAGAAAAATCAATATTATTTTACTATTATAAATAACCTAACGACAGTCTGTGCACTGTCTCGCTCTAACGATTTATGCCTCAGTGTGCCAATTTTGTTTGCGGCAGGTATAGCAGCCGAGGTAAACACGTGCAAGGTAATCACAATAAACAAAATAACGAATTTCTCAGAATATTCGGTACGTTTGATGCCGAAAGTCGCGGTAAATATGGGCTAGACAATAAATCAACAAAATAACGTACACAGCTTCAGTTCTTATTAATTTCGGCAACTTGGAAAGTACTGTTTATTGCTTAATAAGGACATTTTGTGGTCGTTATTTAGAGTTGGTGTAATGCTACATAGAGTGTATCCTTGTATGGACAACAAGGTAAACCAACCAGAGTCAAGTAATTTCGACGTTTTAGAGAGTTTGTCGTTAAATGGAGTTTACACTGTATTAGCAAAGTTTCTGGCCAATTCATCAGCTAGCGTGACTCATTATATGGGCTAAAATAAACACGGTTTACCTCCCCGGTCCTCCTTCGGCTCTTCTCACGAAGGACTCCTAACGAGTAAGAAACATGTCGGCGGTTTCCTGACACGATCACGTGAGTAAGTAACAGTTTATTTTGTTTCTAGGATTAATAAAAAAAGCTGATTTTTAGTAATTTCTAGAAGTTCATATTTTTCAAACTCGCTGGTGACTACAATTAGCAATTAAGGTGCCTCCACCGACTCAGCGAGACCACCGCGTCACTGAATAATTAATAATACTAACGTAACCGCGTCGCGTGACTTCATTTTTATTACCTACTACTAATCGTCAGTGAGATTCAAAAATCGACTCCTGAGCCCTCAGCCAAGATGCCCATCGCTAACTAGCGTTTCTATTCGTTTAGTTTTCAAACCAATCGCGTCATCGGTAGATCACGTCATACGGAGAGTCACGTGATCTACCTGTGACGCGATTAGTTTAAGGGCTCTGGTCAACTGGTGGCCAACTCACGATTTCTGCGATGGCGTTCCGGACCTTCTTGGTGAGCGGGGGCAATTTGGTGCACAATGTCATAGCCAGGGTCTCCTGGAGCGTGCTTATCTTCATTTGACCTGCGCCAGCACAAACAACAATTACATTTTATTTGCTTAAACACGCTTTCTTTTCTTAAACATTGTCTTCTCCATAGCATTTCGTTGAAAGAAAAGATCGTGAGGAAACCTGCACACACCTACAAAGTAATTTGTCGGTGTGTGCGAAGTTCCCAATCCGCATTGAGTCCGCGTGGGAACTATAGCCCAAACCTTCTCAATGTGAGTGGAGGCCTGTGCCCAGCAGTGGGACGTATATAGGCTGGATTATTATTTAATATATATGTATTTACGTGTAACCGCATATGTGTATATATTGCGGCGCTTCTTCTCAGCAGTGGTCTCCTCTTGGGAAGCGCTGGTAGATTTTGAAGTGTAAAAGTGCCCGTGCGGCCTACTAACTGAATAATTATCTTTTATCTTTTTAACTAGCGTAAGTCATTATTATAAAGAAACGAACACTGAAACAGTAGCTGACTAATACAGGTAAGTAAACAGGTTCAGTGATAATTTGAATCCTATTTTACTAATGATGAATTGATGATGATGATGTTTGTATGGATGTTTAGATGTTTGTGTTTCAATCGCGCCAAACTGCTGAACGGATTTGGATGAAATTTGGGATACAGATAGTCCTTCTCCTGGATTGCCACATATGACACTTTATATGTTTTATGAGAGATTATATTTTTTAATAGCGATAAAAGACTTCTACGCGTACGGAGTCGCCGGCGAAAGCTATAGTTATTAAATAATATAGTCATTTCAATTTAATTAAATTAACCTAATCTAACTTTATCATTATCGCCTGAAAGTTATTTATTTGTTTGTACCTTAATTACGTAATTAAAAAAAACATTATCTATTAGCCGGGCGTTTTCCAAAAAAAGTACGCATAGTTAGTTATAAAACTAACAACGGTAATTGTTTCCATCACGTAAAATTCATTTTTTTCAAAACATAGGTAATAGGTACGTATGATGATGATACGAGTAGTATCAATTTTGTACTCACTGTCCTCCATATACATGACTCCGATCACGTGGAGGTTCTCGTCGATGCGGAACACGGTGTCCGTGATGTCTGCAGTGAAGTCCTGAAGGGAGGAATAGTTTTTTTAATCCAGGCTCAAAAAACCTATTCCAGGAGTGGTTGATCAAACCTAACCTAGGTGACGTCACCTCCACATAATTATCCAAGAAACAATGAAAAACAACGATTTTTTTAAAACATTTCACGACCGTTAAACCTAGCCTTTTTTTTAATAAATATCATATCATATTAATAAATAATATTATGTATTATTATTATTATATCTTATAATAAAATAATAAATAATCAGATGTAACTTACAAAGTATTATATAAATAAGCAAGTTAAGCATATGAAACCCGGTTGGGCACAGCAATAGTAGGTAAATGAGGAGAAAGAGCGAGGTTTACTTAGTTATAGCAGGACACAATTACCAAATAACCAAGTTTCTTAGCTCTTAAGTTAGTCAGTTAAACATTTTTAGCTATCTTAACCAGTACATGCGCAGGAAATGTTGAAATTGGTAACTCTGCTCTGGCCCCACGAGACAGGCTTCGCGTAGTGCGATGGTCACAAGTAATTCCTAATGTAAAATTATTTTAAGTTGGTAAATAAACATTTTTTATTTTTTTATTTATATGGCGCGCGTCAAAGCGCTTACGCCGTCGACCAAGAGTCTAGTATTGCTTAATCTGCGCGCCATATTAATTGTGTCCTGCTGTATCTACGTATTCATTTCATTCATTTCAAGTCATTTAAGGAGTAGTTGCGTTTTCGTATGTACTTTGATTATGATTTTATTTAATCCCCTTACCTCAGGCAACTCATCTGGCGGTATTTTCTTTTTACAATGCGCGGATGGTGGCATTTCGACGAGTTAATAAACTATAACTTCTAAAAATAGTCTAGTAAAATTAGCAAATAATATAACTATGAAAGAAAATGCTTAATCTACGCAAAACAACAAAATTAAGCTCTATCTAAATTCGATGAAAGTAAATAACAAAAAGATCACTTCAGTGTGGCTATGGCTGATTTCACGTGAATAGGGTTGCCTGTTTCAGTACATAAATACTTAAATGAATATCAGGACTATCTCACACAAACTGACCTAGTCCCACAGTAAGCTCTAGCTAGAACCACTGTACACGCACGATACACTCCAGAAGCTAGGCGAATGAGAGCTTTTCTGCCGACCGAAGCAAAAGCAAAGCTATCAACTTCAAACTTGGCATAGTTGTGTAGTGCACTTGAAACTTGCTTGCCCGCATCTGTTTTTAGTAAAAAAAAGTATCAAATTAATTTTATAAAATTGAAAAGAGGTCTAAAACTATTTTTTTATAATTTTCGTGACGTCATTTTCGATTTATAACCAAAAATTTTCAAAAAATGACCGTTCCCCCTTGTCTCCGATGTTATGAACCGAAAATCTGATTTTTTTTAACTTATAGACAATTACTTATATTTTACGGAAAAAATAAAACGAAGTGTTCAAAATTTATAGTTAATGACAACAAACTTTAAAGATCTGTACTAAAATATAGGCAAGTCAAAATGGACCTTATGCATACGAGTACAATTTAAGTTACATTAAAAGGTATATTTTTGAAGTACGGACTTAAATACGGAACCCTCGGTGCGCGAGTCCGACTCGCACTTGACCGGTTTTTTCAGTTGGTAACGTTGGCAGAATGCAAATTGTTTAGCTAGGCCTAATTCGCAGCCATCCTGATATTTCACAATTAAGTACTTAAAAGACATTGTCAGAGTACCCGTTGGTTTGGTCAGAGTATACGGTAACCCTATCATAATGAAGATTTTAACGAATCTGTTGAAGGAACGAAAGGACGAATGGCTGCTTCAAACGGTGAGTCCATGGGGGCCCTTTCTCTCTCTTCCTGTTACTTCTAAGGTCCTTGGAGCTTGTGGCACCGAATACACAGGGTGTCCAGGGATACAGTGCACACACGAATAAGGGTGAAACTACATGTGGTTTTGTCTCGGAAAAAGAATTTAATTAATTTTGCATAGGGTTTACAATAATTACTATTAATTACATAATTAGAAAAAAAACTCAAAAATACCTACAGGAGGCTAATTCAATTTTTCCCTTTTTTTCGTGATAAAATCACCCTTATTCGTTTGTGCACTTTGTCCCTGGACACCCTGTATAATAGTACAAGTACAAAAGATGCTCTTTCCAATTAAAACAGTGTTTACGTTGGTAGTTTGAACGATAGCCTACTCTGTCTTGCCTGCTTCCCTATCTATCGCATAATTCGTAAATATGACAGATAAAAATATCTCTTCCCTTCTCTTCGCAACAATGCAGGGGGCTGAATGAGCTAAAACCCTGCTCTCGTTCAAGGCCAAGCTATAAAGGCTGTATTTATTTATACAGAAAACATTTGAAAATATGCGTTTGTCCACAAAGGGCTGTTTTCAATCAATCAATCAATACCTATATGTATTCGAGATTTCGAGTAATAACAAGATCCATGAGAGTGTTAGTAACATGGCTTACAAACTCAATGTTAGTAGGTATTTACACATTCCACACGATTCACACACGCTATAGGCAAAGTCGAAAAACATTTATAATTAAAATATGAAATATAATTTGTTTAAAATCAAATCCATTCGATGCTCTTATTGTAATGTGAACATATCCATTGTAATATATTTTTCCACCGATTCCGTGTATTGTAATCCTATAGGTATGTTAGGAAGCGCACGCGCGTTTATTGCTGACAACGACGCGCGCGCCGGTCTCAAGTAGCCATAACCACTTGTTGTTATCCACATATAGAAATATGTAATTAGCTTTATTTAAATCGGCTGTTAAAATGCAATTTTTAGATACTTTATTTGTGTATGTTTCGATTTCAATAAAGCAAAGCCGTTTTTTGAGCTGAATATAAACAGATAGAAGAAAACAATGTTGCCAGTAACAATGATAAAAACATAAGTTAAAAAACGAAAACCCGACTACAAAAAAATAATGAAACAAGTACCTTTGTAATGTTTTATACTGCCTATTTACTACCATGTCCTATGCCCTGTCTGATTCAGAATAAAACCACTTCTACCGCTCATATGATGACTTGATGGCAAACAGTAAAAAATTTGTTAAATCCAAGACATTGGCAGCAGGAATCACCTGTGAATGGAACTCCATCCATTGCGATCACCACCCCACCACCTAGCAAGCTATTTAAAATATTGTTCTTGGTCGAAGGCCAGGAATTATTACAGCAACGTTTGGCCTTCGAAAAACCCTACATTTCACAAAATACACGCCCTCCCATGTCTCTAGAATCAGCGGTTTAGGCTGTGCGTTAATATATCAGTCAGTCAGTCGGTCAGGGCTTTGAATTTTATATATACAGATTATTGGAGTTAATAGTATGTGAGATTCTAAATTAATGTCTATCTATAAGTAACGGAATCACGAAACGGTGGGGTGATGATCCTGTTCCAAAAGGAACAGGATCATCGTAGAGGAACGTAAAGGAACATAGGCGTAAAAACGCGATTGATATTCAGAACTGCCGATAGATGGCACCTGTAGTATTCATAAACGCTGAAAACATTTAAAACACAAAAATTTCAGATTTAAATATAGATTTTATAATGTTATTTAGATGCTAAAATGCTTAGTGGCTTAGTTTTCGATCGTATGTAGGTATAATAAATAACCTCTCGATGACTGACCACGGGTGGGCTTAAATCCAGCCAAGCTGTGCTCACGCCCGCGCCCTTCTCATTACAAGTGCCTTATTAATATAGGGTGCTACATTATATATTGAGTGTCGTTGTGTGTTGTAGCAACATTCGGGCCTCACCCTATATTAAAAGACGAAGAAAATCGTCTATTTGGTGCATAAAATAAGAGAACAGCTACCAAGGTTTAGTAATATCAAAACAAATGTTAATAATGTGTAATTTTTTTAATGGATTTTAATGTTGATGGTAAAGTAAAATTAAATTAATTATTTTGATTTTGACAAGATAGATTATTAATAAATATTCAATTACCTCAATAAAATATGCCGCCACTCACGTGACTTGCCTTTCCTGAATTGAATCAACCACCGAACTTTGTTGAACTTTATCCCGGCATTAAACGGTCGTGCAAAAAAACAAGTTTCCTTTCCTCATTGAGATAGTACATCTCAATGCTTTTCCCTATATACATCGGTAAGTTTATTTTATAACCTTTTGTCCGCTGCTCCCTCGAGAACTGTCGAATTTTCTGGGATAAAAAGTATCCTTTGTCCCGAGGCCTTCCTAATACTACGACGTGAAAACGGAACATATATACACTCTTTCGCAATTATAATATTAGTAGGGATTGAACGGTCGAATGTTCTATAGTTGATTCTGTGCTCTTAAAATATGTCATTGTCTTCTCTGAATCAGCAATTATATAAACTTATCTCAAGCATTTTGAAACCAATATCGAATTTCACTATAACCAATTGAATGGTCGAATGTTCCGAACCTGAGGGTAATTACCCCCGCGGGTGTAAAGGTTGGTGCAGACATAACCGCACGGTACCGGACCGGCACCGCCTCAACTCGAACGGTTCAGTATTATTTGTAAGAAACTCCATACTGTAACGCACACTAATCAGCACCGTAACGGCATCGCCTCGCCTCGGAACAATAAGGTGAGGCGGTGCCGGTCTGTTGTCGAGCGGTTATGTCTGCGCCAACCTTAATACAGCTATTCCGTATGGGCGAGTGTAAGTGAAACAAAACCCAAATAAATTATAAAAAACTTGCCAATGCGTAACAACCAACCTAATCAGTTAACGTGACCAACTAGAGTCTAGTTGGTTCTAGGCTCATGCTCTTGAGATACGAGTATGTCATTGTCATATCTGAATCAGCAAATATAAACTTATCTCAAGCATTGTAATGCAAAGCAGCCCATATCGAATTTCACTATTTTTCTATGTATAATTGTCGTAAATCATAAAGATTTAATGAACGTGAAAATAGACTATTTTGATCAATAAGGAATATGCATTAAATTTTTATCGCATTTCTTAATATAACAATATGAAAATACCGTAAAAAAGATAGCAAAAAGTGAAATTTAATCGAAATCGGTCAAAAAATACGGATAATATAAGCATTTAAAAACTACTAGTTACCTAGATAGAGATCCGTCATGAACTGTGACGTCAGCGTGCACTACGACCATATAAACTTCATGTTAAATTCTGTTTGGCTAGAAAGAGATAGAAACAAATCTTTAATGGCTTTTATTTTATTTTTATAGTTATTCGAAAATATTTTTTCTCTACTGTTTGTTACATGATTATAGCAAAAAAAAACATGTATATTCCCTATTAGTTCAACAAATTTTAGTTTTATAAATAATTTATGCACGCTACACATTGCATTCCGCAAATAATAAGCTGCCGATTGCCGCGAACACCCATTGTCCCATTTACAGATAAGATATGAATTAGTCACTAGGTAGCTCGCTACTGGACCACGCGCACGTGTGCATAATCGCATCAGCGAAATATTATTCGGTCAAGTTTATTATCTAAATAAACTATCTAAATTGGTATTATTTAACTTAGAAGTGTTGTGTACAGAATAACAATTGACGCAGGAATACAAGTAAGTAATATTAATATTATTATTATGTAGAAATGAATTATATTATATATGAGAGGAAATGTGATCCGCTATAATTGCTCATGTACAGTGCTGATTTGGGGATGTGATTCATCTGGCGTCAAAATACAGTTGAATAGGACTAACAGCAACAGTCATAGCTGGGCACCGTTAATCAAACAGTTAATTTAGTTTATTGCTAATCCGTTACTAAAAACGTTAACCTCGTTAAAAGTTACCTAATCGTTAACTCGTATTACATTTTATACAGGGTGTTTGCACATGGTTGGGGACATATGAAAACAGCGAAGAGGTGTGACCAATGCTAATTACTTAGCCCAATAAATCTGGCCTAGGCCCCAAGGTTTAAAAAAAAAAACAAAGTGCAAAGATGGTAATAAAATTGAAAAGAGCAATTGAAGGGAATACAAAAAAAGTTAACTAATTTTATTATCATTTAATAAGCATTCAGCATATGGCCCCACCTCTTCGCTGTTTTCGTTTGTCTAACCATGTGCCAAACACGTGCCAAATGTGCCAAACATTTACTTTATTCAATTGCTTATCAAAAAAAATGTTAATCATTGGAAGTTTAGTCATTGAGTTTGGAATAATAATTATTAGAACTTGTCAGAACGTGTTTATCGCGGCGCTGCGCGGTCCGCGCGGTGTCCTGTTTTTCCCTGCAGAATTAAAACGCAGTAAGTGTAAATCGGCGACTTTAGATTGATCTCCAACTTTGAAAAACTGGCAATCTGTATGAGATCAAGATATGGCGGCCGTGGTGCACTTACTGCGTTTAACATTCTACAGGGCAGTTTTGGCAAATAATACGTATAAGTAAAAAAACTGCAGTTGACAAAAACGCAATCAATTAGGTACCTAATAATAATAATAATAATTAAAGTTGCTGCGTGTTATTCTATTGCTATAGCAAAGAAAGTGACAGCAGCAACTTTAATGAAACTTAAAACTTAATTGACGTCTCTGAGTGCAGCAGTTAATAAAATTCGAGACTTTTATTAATCGACCACTGTATTGCAATGCTAATGTTATTTATTTGACCTCAATCACTCGCCATCGTCCTCATTTTCATCCATGGACTGTGCAGAAAAAATTTCACTGTCACTGACATGCAGTGGTCGACCTCCACCAAGTGCGGGACGGCTAGCACAAGTGGTCCGCGACTTGTTTGTCGCTCGGATCTCCCTTTCCAACTACTCTGTAACGATAGAGACGTACTGAGCGACAAGCGAGAAAATATAAAAGCTAGCCGCCCAGGAAATATTAATTGACCGAGCGAGCGCGAAGCATGAGCGAAGCGTCTCCGTTTCAGCTTGAGCAAAAATGATGTCCGTTTTGTTCTCCCCTACAAGTCGCATTTCTCAACCGATTCTCGTGAAATTTTGTGAGCAGGTTCGATAATTATATATAAGTACATATACGCTACGCTACGCCCTGCGCTAATTGCATTTCAAAATTTACCACCAGATAACGTATCGCCCACACTTACACGAAACTGACAGTATCATAATAGTGTACTGCAATTCCATCTTTTTTTCACTCGGAATATCTGAGATCAACAGCGACATTTCTCGTTAACTGTAGGTCGCTTTACTCGTAGGTCTCTTTTTTACTCTCGAGTCTCAACTGTGTTTTTAACAATGGTGATCCAATATTCGTAATTTCACGGCGATATAGTCGGCTGCTTTACGTCACAACCTCCAAAACATGTGCTCCTTCCGGCCCAACCCATCTGAGTAATTAAAGTTATCGAGATCCCTTCTTTTGCTATAATTTCATCTGCCATATTTTTCATTTTCTCGAAGATTTTTTTTCTGAAACCTGTAACATCTCAATTGCATGGAACCCATTTGGTTAGGTTAGGTTTGTTTTATAACAATCCTAAAAATTATACGGTTTCAGAAAAAAACATTTATGTCAAATGATGATTATGGCAAATGATACATTATGGCACATGAATTTATGAGAAACAATAGAGACCCAAAGTTATCAGTGATACCACATTGTATAGCTTTAGTCCACAGTCGTATTTCCACCTTGTTTCTAAAATCTAGAGGTTTATATTACTTTGATGTTACTTTGTTAATTTTTTAAACTAATTTATTAAGCCAATTATTTTAGTTTCAGGATCATGAGCATAATAAAAGAAATCACCGGTTACAGCAAGCGTAACAAACGAGTTATGAGATTATCAAATCTCTCTATATCTTTTCCGCCATTGCACGAACTACGCGAGGTAAATTGTTTGATTTTGTTAAACTTATCTGATAAAATGTAGAATATTAAATATCATGTCTAAGTTTAAGAAATTAAAAAATATATATTCTTAATTCTAAAAAGAATGTCTCAATCAATTCTATTTAAAATGGATACGTCACATGTCTACTACATTATTTATATTCCGAACATAAATATTATGTATATATGTATGTATGTATATTTTCAGATATCAGTTGTGGATCAAAATGGCAGATATTTACTCAGGGTTATAAAAGATCTACCCGAGCTTGCATCAGGTACACAGTTATATTACAATTTATTTACTGTATAAAACACAAAAAATACTTTTTATCAAAATATAAATTAGCATCATAACTACATAGATGTTTTAATTAAGTACTTTTATTTTCAGATACATTGGACGAAACAATTGCATGTGATATCTTATCAATTAATTTAAACGATATTAAAGAAATTTTCATGATTTTAACTGATGAACAACGTAACATTGTAATGCATATATACTATCAGTACAAAAGTAAAAAAACTATCGAGCAGAACGACGTAGGTGAAGTGTGTGAAGAAAACCCTAAAATAATCCTGCAGGGACCAGCGGGTACTGGCAAAAGTACTATTATTAATTTCGTAGAAAAATTAATAACGTGGGAAGAAAATAAAACATCCGATTCTCCACAAAAAATAAAAGTATTAAAATGCGCATTTACCGGTAAAGCTGCTTCAAATATTGATGGCGTAACGTTGAATCACATGTTTTCAATACCTATTTACAAAACAAGAAATCTCAAAAAAAAACGTCTTGATACTAAAAAAGAATTATTGGAAAATTGTATATTCTTTATTTGTGACGAAATTTCCATGGTGGGTGAAAGATTAATGAGCTCAGTGAACCTGCGATTACAGCAAATATTTGAAAATGACAAATTATATGGAGATAGGTTTGTCTTATTAGTCGGAGATTTATATCAAATTGATCCGGTACGACAAAAGCCAGTATATCCAGAATCAGAATTATGGACGTGTTGTGAATTTTATGAATTAACAAACATTATAAGACAACAAGATGAAAAATTTATTAATGCTCTAAACAATTTTAAAAATTCCCGAATGACCGAAGAAGACATTGATTTATTGAAATCACGTGAAACAAAAGATATTGATCAAGTGCCAGATTCTGTTATTCATTTATTTTACAAAAATAATCATGTCGATGAGTATAATATCGCAAAAATAAACAAATCAAATGAAAATGAAGAAATCGTTAATACTATTGAGGACAGTGACGATTGGATGCCGTCTAATCTACGTGTGAAGATAGGTATACGATATATGATTACATACAACGTGGATGTAGGGGATGGTTTGGCAAATGGTACAACTGGAGTCGTTAAAGGTTTTGATTATGATAAAGACCGTAGTGTAGTTGTAATTTGGATGGAATTTCATTCTGACAAAATTGGCAAAAAAAACCGATCAGAGTATTTCAAACAACACAGTAAGCCTGGTTTTGAAAATTGGGTTCCCATTCACCGATCGAATATTGTAGTTAAATTAAAAGTTGATCCAAAAGTTAATCGGAAAGTCGGTAACATGTTTCCTCTGAAAGCAGCAGAAGCAATAACAGTGCACAAGAGTCAGGGTCAAACGTATCACGAGGGTGTCTGTGTACATTTTACCGACGATCCATATGATAAATTACGTACAGATAAAACCTTGCAATACGTCGCATTAACTCGTGTTAAACGACTTGAAGATTTATACATTATCGGAACGCTCAATGTTTCCTATACTAATAGCAAAAAATTTATTCGCACTGAACACGAATTGAACCGACTGCGAACTGAAAGAAAATTGAGATTAGCATACGAAACATTTGAAGATAAAAGTGGAGACGTAATTATTTTTTTAAATACCGGATTAACTTTTAATGAGCATTATGAATTTATTAGCACTGATAAGTGGTACAGTAATGGGTCGTTATTGATATTTACAGAAACAAACACTATTGGATCGGACAATATTGAGGTTCCAAATTTTGAGATAGCATTTCGATCTGACGACGAGACTGCTTTGAGATCAGGTGGAGGTATAATTTGCTTCAAAGAACCGAGTAAATCTATAGAAGTTATTAGTTCGATAGCAGACGATGAGAATAAAACATTTTTAACATTGTTATTGTATGAAAAATGTTTATATATTGTAACTGGCGTTAAAGGTGACTTGACTGACAGTCATTTTATATTGGCAATGGAAAAATTGATATTCCAGCATATAAAAGAGGAAAGATGTATTTTTTTTATTGGCAATCTTGATTCAAATCTAACATCTTCTTTAAACGATTTTTTCAAGAATAAGGATTTCAGAAAACAAATATCATGTGACATATTAGACGAAAATGATGAAAGTCAGTGTGACATGGTATTTACACGAAACGTTAACATTCAGCAGGACCGTTTTGGATTTTATGAATATATTCCATCATCTAATAAACCCATTTATGTTAAGTTGCCGCCAAAGTGCGAGTTGCTGAACAGCCATGGCGAGGTTCACCCTGCGGGGTATGAAGACCCCGGAACCTCACAACAACATAAGGTACAGGAAGTAATGGAAGTAGATTAGATCTGGATCACACCCAACACAAATGTTGTCTCAAAGGATCTTCATAAAAAAAAAAAATATCGTAAAACAATTATAGTTTTAATATGTAATTATGATAATAAATATACAATTGTATCCAAAATATGAAATATATACTGAATTTTATTAACAACGAGTTTGATTTTCAATCCTTACTTTTAGATTTTTCTCTATACGTGGTCAACATGCAGAATTAATCAGTAGAGATATTTTTACCATTGATAACTTAACCCTGAATAAGCACATTGACCCAAGACAGGACAACCGGTTGTCCCCAATGAGGGCTATCGCGTGTGAATTCGCCGCTACAGGCTCTAGTGTAACGTGAGGTTTCCGAAACGTCAAATTAATCTAATTAGAATAATGTTAGAGATTAACTATGGCAAGTATGAGTTACGGGACAATTAATGTCAGTGCATTAAAAGCGGAACTAAGAAAAAGGTGCAAAATTAAGCGGGCTGAAAGAAAGGCTAATTCAGAAGTTAGTTTTTTTACTGTTTATAGGTATATATTTAGGAATATTTAAGGTATTAAATATGATTTTAATGTAAACTGTTTTCAATTTCACGAATTAAACCGATTTTAAACTACTTAAGTACTTAATCATAATTTTTGCTCAGTTCTTAATATAAAGTGCAGTTCGAATGTTGAAAAGTTATAATAACCGAAGCGAAGCGAGGGCCGGTCGCTAGAGAAATAATCTCTTTGTGATTTGTAATCATTCGCACGCAACTCAGCTCGTACAAGAGTTCACCCCCTGCGGGCTTAACATGCATGCACGAGATAAAGTTTGACAGGTGCTAGGGAAATGAATACATCTATTCCATATTCTAACTAAGCGTTAGCTTAACGTTTAAAATAATATCTATAAATCTTTTATTACTAAGCGATTATTGCAATTTTCGCATTTTTATAACAATTTTATCAAGACGGGGGTGCATGCTAGAGGGCCTGAAGAGGAGGGAATGTATTCATGTAGGTACCACCGTAGAACCCTGTCACAACGAAGTGACGTGTTTATCACCACTCCACTCAAGTTTGAGTGATGTGGACTGCCATTACGACAAGGTTCTAGGTGGTGTGCGAATACATTTCCTTCACTGTACTTGTAGCTTCGAGCGTAAAGTGCGGAGTGAATCGGGCTGCTTGGGGCCAATAAACAAAGCTTAATTTCAGGCATGTCCTGACCTACGTCTGTGTAGAATTGGTTTCTTTGACAACCTCTTCCATTTACGCAATACAACCAAAATATGTTAACGTTTAAAACATGTAATTCGAAAAAAAAAACCATATCACGACAATATGTACAACCCCATATCCTCCTGAAGCTTACGTCAAAATTTCGCTAGTTCGAAACAGAGTCAACAAAAGTTAAGTCATTTTGACAATTGTCCTAAATATAGAACGTTGGGCCTCCGGAGGGTTTGTATGTCACTAAAAATCGGATTTTAATGAATGGGGTGTCAATGGTTCGTCAAAAAAGTGCGAGTGCAAATCATCAATCAAAATTGTAAGGATACGTCATACATAGGTAGTCGAGGACAGAAAGATGTTTACACTTTTTCACCTTATTCCATTGTAATAAGGTCCAAAAGTGTAAACATATTTCTGTCCTCGACTGTACCTACTAGTCGCCAGCAGGATTATAGTTTACAACTTTTGAATTATTAGTAAAACATTTCAAGAGACAAGTGATTTTGAGACCAAACTAGCAAGTGCAAACACGTGCATATTATTATCATCACCGATGAGTCATCATGGCATTAAAATGTTAGCCACGATGAAGGCAAAATAGCTTTTAGCGCTTTTGAAATAGGGTCGCCGAGGTATAGTGTACATTACATTCATAAACGTTAAGTAAAACAGAGACGCCAACGCGAATATTCGCCGCCGCGTGTGACTGCGGCATAAGACATTGCTTCAAGCCAAATTTCATAATTCTAAGTCAACGGGAAGTACCCTATAGGTTTTGATTCCCTTGAATATATTATGTATGTGGCATAAACGGCCGTATCTTTTGATTGCGTTGACTTAGAAGTTTGATTTATTCACAGCTCCAAGGGAAAACTCGGAAAAGAGGGTAAATTCTTCGAGACTCGATTCCCGTGATTTACGAACTATTTAAATACCTAAGTTTGTGCGGAACCCTTGGTGCGCGAGTCTGACTCGCACTTGACCGAGTTTTTGTATTTGACATTTGTTTGACCTTTAATGTTTAAACAAAAAGACATTACGGGCGCAACGTCAAAAAATATTTATTATGAATTTAAATAAAATACGCAAAGCAGAAAAGACAAAATTAGTGTCCTTTTATGGTCCTTTTCCTTTTTTTTTGGTTTCCTTAAATTGAACTGTTTAATCAAAAACTCGAGTCATTTTCTGAGGTATAAGTAAGTGTATGCCTATTAATTTTATTATGTTAGTAGGTAAAATTCGTCGATGGTTTGTACTATAAATAATCTTCCCGCCGTCCTTTGTTGCAGACTTCTGAAATTAACGATATTAACCCAGTAGTGGACAGAATAATGGAGGACGACTCTGTGGAAATGGTCATCATGGCAAACCATGAAGGTAAAGTGAAATGCCATAAACGCTTAAAGTCCAACTTATTATTGACTAGTTTTTTCCCGAGGCTTCGCCCGCGTACTCATAGCGTTTATAAATACGGAACCCTAAAAGTTTGACGTTTTTTAGTTTCAACAGCGACATCTAACGGATAATAAGGTAAATGAAAGCGCCATCTATTGTCAAGTAGCATTTCTCAAGATGTCCGTCTGTATGTCGGAGTTCACCAACCAATTTAACGGGCTGTTAAATCCTAATCGGCTGTTAGTCAATACATTTTGACAGCCGTCAAACCTCTAATCTCCTGTTCAACTGTTGGTGAACTCCGACGTACGTGTAACTATTGTGAAATTCTGTTAAGCCGCTTGACCGTAAAAACGGAATTTATTTTGACGTCATAATTTTTTCAAGTAATTAATTTTAAAATATTTTGCTCTGAAACTTATTTTGTGGGGTATCGAATGAAATGGATCAACGAGGTGATTGTAAAATCATAATATTATTATAATATTTGTTCCACTATTAGCTAAAAAAAGAAAATATTAGCAATATTATCATCCTAAATATAGGTAAAGGTTAAATGTAAGTAACTATGTTTGAATGACATAACCCTCCTTCGGGCAGTCGGGTAAAAAGTTATTGCTGGTGAAAACAATTGAATTTCAGACTAGAGTTTTTGTGCATTTCCGTCGTTGTTCCAATAGAGATGCGAAACACATTTTCACACCTATCTTAACTAGGTATCTATCTAGGTAGTTACTCATTAAAAATTATTTATTTATAAAAAAATGCGTGTGCGAGTGCGTGTGCGTGTGCGTGTACTTGTGCGTGTGCGTGTGAGTGTGAGTGTGCGTATGCGTGTGCGTGTGCGTATGTGTTACTGTGTGTGTGACTTATCAATACAGTGTAATATGTTCTCCGTCTCGTCATAGGTTATAGGTAGTTTTCAGAAAGATTATTAGGACCTTTTTAACCTCACGGTATGTCTGTTTGTAGATGTCCAACTGTTTGTTAATTGTGTTATAGAGATACGGAGATTTCCTATCAAATTGAGAAGCGGCAAATTTGGTTCTAGATTTTATGGACTTGCCACATTGACTGTTCTGCGTTTTTGATTTGTGCTAGGATTATTTTATATGGTAGTCTTGTGAATTTTCAAGGTACTATATAGAATATACTAGAGTTTTCTGGCACTGATTTGTTACTCGTACAATTTTTCAGTTGAAAATCTGATTTTTTTAAAGTACATGACCTTAATTAGTGCACGCTGAGCTCTTTCCAAATCGATAAAGCTACTTTTATTTTTATATAAAGAAAAACTAATTTCTGTTCACCCCTTGAGAGCGGCTCGACCGATCTGGTTATTTTTTTGTTGTGATCGTAATTGTCAGGACAAGGTTTGTACAGTCGAGTACAGAAAGATGTATACACTTTTTCACCTTATTCCATTGTAATAAGGTCCAAAAGTGTAAACATCTTTCTGTCCTTGACTGTACGTAAGTTTTTTTTGGAAAATTTCACTAGTGCGGGGCTCCCGGCTGAGCGGGTCGCTAGTTTATAACATTAGAAAGGAGCAAGGAAGTAAAGAAATAAGGATTTATAAGGATGATTGATTTTAGATTATTCGCCCTTTGTTTCAGGGCTGCCGATCCTGACGAACGGCAACGCGCTCGGAGCGGCCCACTACGCCGCCGCCATCCACCGGCTCAGCACCATGGTCCGGGCCCTCATCAAGGACATTGTTCGTACACCTTCCCACTGGTATACACCATAGTTTACCAAGATTTTATCAACTCCATTCGTCAATTTGACTGAATTCGCTAAACTGTTCTTAGCTAAAATAAACTGATCTTGGCTGTGATGATCGACTCAAGACAAGTCAAAATAAACATCAAGTCATAGACAACTGTAATTTCTGACGTGTCTTGTGTAACTCATGCCCCGTCTTTGTTGTCCAGGACCCGTTCGACGAGACGCTAGTCTTCCGGGTGAAGACTATAAAGCACGAGTTGCTGGCGGCACCGCACCAGGAGTTTAACATCATCGTGGTGCAGCACGGGCGGCCCAAGAAAGTCAAGAAGAGCACCAAGAAGACCAAGAGGTACCCGGCGCAGGACTGCTAAAGGGCTGAAGACGGTGACACATCTGGCATGCTCGAATTTTCTACAATTAGTTGGAGCAGTGAGAAGATGTCTCGAAATCGAGTCCTAGCATAAAAATCACACTATAATTTACATGCCTTTACATGCCACGAAAGAATATCGAATATTAGCCACGATATGACACTTTGCCGACGTCTGTATTTTCGAATGCTTATTGTCCTTCAAAAGTAGGATTGATAGGCGCCTTCTGGGTAAGCTCGCTCCATCATCAACCTTGTCCTGACTCTTTGGTCTCGACTACGATCGCAAGACCAAATCCATATAATATAAAAAAAGAAAAAAAGGGTATCGTCTTGGGTCGTCCCATTCGTTTTTTGTCAATTTCTTAATTCGTCTCATTCTGCTTTCGTCATCCATTCTTCATTCGTCACTTTCGCTGTTAGTCATTGTCGTCTTTGGCCATATTTGTTGATTGTCTTGTTCTTATTCCGGTTCATTCGATGTTCGTCACTTCTTCTTTTAAGTTTCTTCTTCTTAAGTTTAATTAGCAAAATAAACCTTTTTTAACTACTAATTTATTTTTCTGTTGTTTATGCTGTAAAACTGCACTATTTAACGCGAAAGAAATCAGGATTTGTCACTTTCATACATTTTGTCGATTGCAAAATTCGACAGCGGATATCGAAGCGTTTTGTCTAGAACCCCAGATCACTATTTACTAGGAGCCGAATTTGCTCGTACAAAACAGTAGAACCCCCTGACTAAGTATAGTAGACATTTTTATACTTCATAATCTTCAATGGCCTGAAAGAAAACAAGTAAAATAACGAATATCAAACGGGGCAAATAGTGAATGTGTCCAATAAAGAATGAGATCAATTTCTAAACAGGCCAAATAAGAAAAATACGAACTTAGAATGAGACCAATAACGATAGGGCGAATAACGAATGAGACTAAAAAAGAGATAGACTAGCGGAATGACCCGGAATAAGAGAAAGACAAACAACAAATATGACCAAAGACGACAAAGACTACCAGCGAAAGTGACGAATGAAGCATGGGTGACGAAAGCAGAATGAGACTTATTAAGAACTTGACAAAAAACGAATGAGACGACCCAAGACGATACCGAAAAAAGCTATCCCTATCTTTCATGGCATACGAAGGCAAATAAAATTAACACATAGGCCATCTGATGTTAGTGAACTTTAAAGCCCATTTATCTCAAGATTGATAAAGCGTTGCCAACCTCGAAGAATGGAATGGAATGCTAGTACGCCTAGTTTCACCGGCTGCTACATCTACAAAATGGATATTTTTTAATTTAAATGTTCTACTGACTTTACTCGCATACTTATTATTCTATTAATTTTTAGTATGTGTCCTTTAGAATTATTTTGATTTAAGAGTTCTAAAATAAAACAATTATTTAATACCTAGTTTCTTTTATTAAAACACTTTGTACAAAAATACAGCTGCTCTATTTACCTAATTTACTTTCTAACCTAATCAAAAACTGTTTTATACTCTCTATGTCTAACGACATTTGATCAACTTTTACGTTTAACTCCTCAACAGCGGACTGAGCCTTCTCGTTGTCAGCTATCTGATCTTTAACATCAGACACTCCGTCGTCTAAATTTTTCAGATGTTTTGTTATCTCGTCTATTTTAACTCTCATCTTAGCTGGTCTGTCCTCCACTGCCATAGTATCTCTTTTCTTTTGTCTCTCTATAATTGCCTCGTGCATTTCATCTAATTTCTTTCTGAATATCTTGAAATCCATTTCTTCTTCCTTTTGCTTTTCCTGCGCTAGTGCTTTATCCAACAGAGCGTCTCTGAGATGCGAGGGCAGCATCTTATAGTGTCTCCATCTTGGCTTGCCAGGGCAAATAGTAATAGTAGCTATAACTCTTCGTTTGTTCTTGATACTGTTATTTAACTTTTTGGGAAATACTGTATTAAAGAATCGATTATAAACTAGCACGTCTAACGTACTTAAGAATTCGACTTGCTTCGCGAGCCTACTGATGTTACCTAGGACTTCTAGGTCATTAATGTCACTGACAGCTACACCAACCATTAGATTCATTAGTACTATTGCAGCTAATACTAAAAATATAACAAACATTAGTCGGACTATTGATACGGAGGATGAGAGTGTTTTGGCGTGACCTTCGTCGAAGAGGGCTTCGTAGTCGAACTCTGAGGTCATCATAACGATAGTCTTGACAAGTGCGGACCAGGGCCCCTCGAACGGGGCTGTCGACCGGAACTGGATCATGAAGCTCAATGCAAAGCCAACGACTAGGAACCCAAAAGTTAGAAGAATCTGAAATTTAAAGGAAATATGGTTACATAAAGATTGCTCCAGGACTACCTAGATGACCAAGACCACCTAGTTATTAACAACAATTAATTGAAATCTTGACATAGATGACAGTTTTTAGAATATTAGAAGTTTCACTAAAACTAGTTCACTAGTTTGATTAAAACTAATTCTTCTTCTTAGTCTTGGGATATGGTAAAACGCTTTAACTTTTACCTTTTTAATTTACTCATACGATTACGATACGATTGACCCACATTGGGCCATCCATTGGACCAATACCTAAGAGGTTAAACTTCTGCCATAGGTGTAGTCCTACCAACCTTAACAATATTGGACGCAACCTTCCCAAACATGAGTACGTAGTATCCCCAGTTAGGGAACCTGGACAGGAGGAACATCATCTCTAGCCAAGCCAGTAGTAACGCCGCCGTGGCTACGTGTCTCGGCCAGTCGCCTTCCGACCAAGAGACGATGATGACCGCCGGAGGCAGGGTCGTGGCCAGCCCGATAGACCCAAACTTCACCCATGTTTCAAGCTGCAAGAAGTAGCGGCTGCTCTTCACATTCATGTACAGCAACTCCTGAAAATTTGCAATGAATATGGGGTGGGTTGTTTTCGATGCATGCTCAACGCAATGCGAAAGATCAATTAAAACAGCAATCCTAAAAAAAACGGATGGTAAGTATAGTTTTAAAATGAGGCAAGGTTTTAAATTTCGTTATTTAAGTTATTTAATTATTTATTTGTAACTCGTCTATAATAAGAAGTTTACAGAATTCTTACCTGTACTAGTATAAGGCAGATTGATGCATACACGATATACCCCCATATATGTGGAGAAAGATAATCTGGTGGTTCGTCGTCCGTATCTTTGAAGAAGAAGACAGACACGACGAATGTAGAAAGGGATATCACGAAGAACGCGTAGAATGCTATGATTGTGTAGAAAAATGGCAACAACGCCTTCCATTTTAGAAAGAGAAAGCTTTCTAGCAGAGGGTGAACGAGTAACCTTTTTTGTCCATATCGGTTGCCAGTTTTCAGTAGAGCCTCAACAACCTTCATCTGTTCCATCTCACACACGCTCGGTATTAACACTGAGTAGTCGACAGTGACAACACAATCGCTTTCTTGAAAATTCTGTGAATTGGAAGAAATATAGGAGTCAAAGACTTCTTCAAGATACTCGGTCGGCTTGGACAGATTGTTCAAGATCATGTCGATAGCCGTTCTTCTGTATTTCTTAGGGCCATCAGTGTAGCCAGACAGGTTGGCTCCATCTTTTAACAGCATTGCGATGACTTCACGGCTCCCATGGTGCGCTGCTGTGTGTAAAGGGAACCACCCCATGCTGTTGACCTCATGTATGGTCGTTTTATCCATGTTAAGTATAACCGTAGCCACTTCCGGGTGATTCTTCGCAGCTGCGATATGCAAGGGCGTTGAGGACTTATGCGGGCTGCAAGTTGTCCTTTGCCTGATATCGGCGTTCTTTTGAAGCAATAGCTGTACACACTGGGCATGGTTGCCAGAGGCTGCGAAGTGAATGGGAGCAAAGCCTCTTCTGTCACCTGCTGTTATTGAATTGAGCATTGAGTAGCTCGCTTCGTATTCGAGGAGATGTTTTAATATTTCATAGCGACCGTGGTCCGCAGCAACATGGAGGACATTAACATCACCCGGTAAAGTAATATCGATGGCAGCGTTTTCATTTAATAAGGCCTGGACGCACTCCACATGCCCGTTTATGATGGCTTTAAACAAAGGAGTTTCTCCTTCATCGTTTTGGCAGTCGATGAATTTGGTTTGCTTTGCGAGGCTGAGGATTTCGCTGAGAATTTCCAGGTTACCTAGTGCGGCTGCTGAATGTATGGGAGTTTCTCCATCGTTTGCCTGAAAATGAATATTTACACATTAAGCGCTATTAAGTATATATCAAAACAGCGTCTTTAACTTTCGTCATACGTTGTCAACAACTTTTCCAATATCGAAGCCCTATTCCGATTGAATTCCTAATCTCGATTTGGTACCAAATAGCAAATGAAGGGAATATGGCGACCCAAGGTCAGTTCTAACCTTCAGAGTGACATCGGCACCAGCCTCCAGCGCCACGCAGACGCCGGGCGCCCACTCCGCCTCGATGGCGGCCTGCAGCACCGTGTGGCCGTCGCCATCCTTCACGTCCACCGCGGCCGACAGCGGGTCTGCGTTCTTGTACTCGTAGCTGGCTAATATCTAAACCAACACGACGTGGTTAGTGGATTAATGTAGAGAGTGTCAGTTTATACTGGACTTAATTGTTTATGTGATGTAACTACAAATGAACGGTTGCTCTTCTTGCCAAATTTCATGATTCTAAGTCAACGGGAAGTACCCTATAGGTTTTGATTTCCTTGAATATACGGCGTTAACGTCGCGATTGCGTTGACTTAGAAGTTTGAATTTTTCACAGAATATGGAATAGATGTATTAATTTCCCTAGTACCTGTCAAATTTTATCTCTTGAATGCATGCTAGGGGGCCAGCTGAACTAGACTTTTCCCAAGGATCGCCATTAATGACCGACCCCTGTCGCCAGTGAATTCCTGCAACCCTCACACCTGTGGGGGTCTGCCTACGCTACATGGTTATTAATTACCTGCAAAGGTTCTTCCAGCTCCAACTTAATGCACACATGCAGCGGCGTGAGCCCCGAGCTGTTGAGGCAGGAGACCTCGGCACCAGCATCTAGCAGCAACTCAAGAGCGGCCTTGCTCTCAAGCAGCACGGCGGTGTGCAGCGGAGTCTCCACGTTGTTGACGCCCTTCTTCCGCATGGTGTGGAACTGGCCTTTGGCTTTGAGCAGAAGACGCATTACGTCAATGAAGCTAGAAAAAAACGGTTTCATTTCAGCCATATGCAATCAAGCGTCGGTATTTTCAAAGTTTTCTAACAAAGTTTATAGTCTTCGAGTAAAAACTGTTTCAGTTATGAGTCTTCATTGTCATCATCTTTATAATGTTTAACAATATGGGTAGCAATATGGCACTCGCTAGGACATAACCTGGCGAGATCTGCCAGCTTTCGCCCCTCAGTGCCATTCTAAGCTACTACAAACAGTAACCGTTAAACTCTCAGTTGTGCCAGCTACTTCAGTTAACTCGATGAATCTATATTGGGCGTTGTACTGGTTCTACAAACTCCAACCTCTTCCATTTAACTTTACATCATACTTTTCAACTTTGATGTCCTGATCGTAATAATAAGCGGAGCCAGCGACATCTAACGGCGTGCGGCCCATGACATCCTTGATGTTGGGGTCTGCGCCGGCGGCGAGGAGCAGGCGCGTGCAGTGCCGGCGCGCGCACGAGCTCGCCACGTGGAGTGGGGTCCAGCCCGGTTGGAACAGTGGGAGCTGAGGAAATTGAATCTATATAGTAATTATTGCAATGTATATATTTATATTTCTTTTGAACAAAAGGCTGTTACTTATGTCTTTTAACATGAAATTATCGCAACTAAGCAGTGGGTAATGAAAAATTGCTTAAATTTTCCTAGCCTCGCACAGAGCGCGCAGCTATCCGATTGGTGGATATTTTCCGCGCTCCCCATGAACCTTCCTTGCATAGCTTCAGTGGAAAGCCAGTTTTGACAACTACGTGCTTGTAAATAGTTGTTGAGCAAACGATGTATTATCTACTGCTATCCTACCCACAATTCCAAAACCAAATACGAAATAAAAACGATGACTTCCAGGGCCACTTATCCAACATTCTTCCCCGTCAATTTCGCATGTATATCTCTACCCACACCTACCGAGCCGTTAATATCCTTGCACTCATGGTCCAGGTTGTCCTTCCAGCCCTTGGGCAGGAGCGTCTGCACCTCCCCCAGGTCGCAGCGCACGTTCACCAGCTGTCTGGTGACCTGGCACAGCCGCCTTACATCCTCTTCAGTTCCTGAAGACATGTCGCTCTCTACTCGCGCTTGCATATCTGGAAAATGTGGCAAAGAAGCTTCTAGAGAGATTCGGAAATTAATATGAAAATGTTTATGGTATAACGGCCCTGTAGCCACTCACAAATCTAATACCCGGCCCCTTAATTCAAGTCGTGGATGATAAGATTGATAAGGTAGTTAATTTGAGACATTTTATCTGTGGTATAGGGATCGGGCGTTATAGTACTAGCGCTTACAAAGAGTGGACCACTGTTGAAAAAAAACCGGTCAAGTGCGAGTGTCTCTGAGCTCTGATGAGAGAGCTCTGGATGTGCATAAACCACATCCAGAGCTCACCTAGGCGAAGCCGGGCAAAGTAGCTTTATATTATTTTTCATTAAACTCAACCACGGTCTTACATAGGTATAGGGCTTGCAACTCTGGGCTTCAACGTGGGCCCTTAACGTTCCGCCGCTAGCGTCGCTGCGATCGAGGGAAATCCAGTGCGACAAAGATGACTATAGTCGCACATGCGTGAAACACGCGCATTGAACCCTAAATGAGCTAAATGTAAAAAAACAACGTATCGTACGTCACTCGCGATAGGATTTCAAAAATCTAGAAATGTAGGTTATGTTTTGCATCCCTCGATCGCAGCGCCACCTGGATTTTACTTCAACAGTGGAGTCACTGCGTCCCATTGATATTTTGCCCAGTTGCAAGACCAGTGTGTAAAATCGTGAACTCAACTATTTTTCACGTGTACCTATGCATGGCATGGCATCGTTAAAACTCTGAAAGCTCTTATTCACCTGACAGTAAGAGCTATCATAACGTTAACAGTGTGACTACGATATCGAAGCAAGATGCGCTAAGCCAAAGTGGAAGGATCCTTTCCACCAGAGATGTGAGAGGCAGCTAAACGGTGAGCGAGGTCAAAGCATCTCGTTTCCACTAGTGCTAAGCTATGCTAAGCTATGAAAATAAACTATCCTAATTGGTGGATATCAACACATCCTTAGCTACGCAGCTTAGCACATCTCTGGTGGAAATGCTGTCTAAAAGATCTCTCTTCTTTTAAAGTAGGTTATTTATGACTAGGTACAGTCAAGGACAGAAAGATGTTTACACTTTTGGACCTTATTACAATAGAATAAGGTGAAAAAGTGTAAACATCTTTCTGTCCTCGACTGTACATGAAATTGTAGCAGTTTGATATCAAATACTTAGATATCAACCTCTGCGAACACTGTCAGTTTTACTGAGAGGCAAAACACTGGCAGAAAAGAATCTTTGAACAACAGTTGCCGTGACACTCTGGTATTCAAATAAAATAATCAACAGGATTCTGTCGTTGAAATCAGCACGACGAGGAAGAAAAAGTTTTCGAGAGATTTACTATTGAATTTATTATTGAATTTGTACTGCTACCAAAATGGAAATCGCACAAAACTTTATGGTAGATATACTACTTACTATACGTTAATTTCTCTTTTATTATCGTTTATCATCATAATTTATGGATTTTAATTGTTTTGTAACATTGCATCTGTTTGTGTTTGTTCATTGCTGATACTGGGACTATATTTTCTCGAGAATTTTTCGTGGTATAACGTAACCTACATAATTCCGTGATATTTCCTTACCTGTCACACCTCAAATTCTTGGTCAGTCTTTTAGGCCTTACTTAGATAATCGAAGTCCGAAGTTACGTTAGCTCCATCCCTTTCTCATCCCTTTCTCTTTGTTTAGTCAAGGTTGACGAGTGATAGGGATAGGACATACGAAGCTTCGAATTAAGTGCTTTATAGGAACCATCCTGCTCAAAACAAATGTCCACACAAGCGCGCATAACATTGTTTGCAATCCACAAAAACACGCTCACTATTTTATTTTTCATAAACACTAAGTAAGCGCCTCTTTCTGGTTTGAAAACACTAATAATACTGACTTTATTTTTGACCTAAGTAATACATTTTTAGGGGGAATTAGCTACCAACACCATGACCCGGATCAACGAAAATGGAAATGTTGTGGGAACTATCATAGTCAATCAAGAAGGTAACAAGTATACCTACCAGCATATACGTTTTAGATTTTCCAAAACTAAATTGCTCAAGTACGCAATGTTCGTAAAGCTATTCTAATGTCTCACCCTCTATCCAACATAACTAGGCCTGTTCCAGTCTCGAAAATACACTTTTGTAGGTACATACCTATTTGGACAATTCTGGAAAGTTACACCAAATTTGAAAATGAACACATCCATGATTGTAATTCACGATAGAATCATAGGGCTAACATCGTTTAATTTCGATTTTGGAAGTTCGCGTCTTGGATTTCTTAAATGTCATTAGGGTTCCCGGAGACCACGACGCTGGACAGTTTGACGGCAGCCACCTACTCCACGCACATGAGAGCCCTTTCAAGTTACGCCGGGAATGCCATTAAGGAGATTGTAAGTAAAACTTTTACTTAGTAAAAAAACCGGACAAGTGCGAGTCGGACTCGCGCACCGAGGGTTCCGTATTTAAGTCCGTACTTCAAAACCCCCGACGCAAAAAGAGGGGTGTTATAAGTTTGACCTGTGTATCTGTGTGTGGCATGTTAGAAAGGTGACTTAATCGAGAGTGTTCTTAGCTTGATTTGATGAAAATCTGATAAGCCGCTTAAAAGTTATGAGCTCTGAAAGCGATTTTGTCGGGAGTTTTTAATACTTGAAATCTTGTAGTGACAAAGTCCATCCTGTGGCGTACATACATACGCTAGCTCGGAGCCCGTTTAAGTCTTTGTTGGATTTATTTACTTTTTAGTTTTATTTTTGTGACGGGGTTTTTTTTTTTTTTTTTTATATGTACTTTAATTCGTATGCAATAAGGTCTATTTTGAGTTGTCTAAATTTAACACACATTTTCAAACTATTTTTGTCAATTTCTCGAAAACTACTATAAATTTCGTTATATTTTTCCCTTCGTTATATTTTTAAACACTTCGTTATATTTTTCCCGTAAAATATAAGCAATTGTCTATAAGTTAGGAATTTTTCGGTTTATAAACTTCAGAGATATAAGTAGGGAACGGTAATTTTTTGAACATTTTTGGTTATAAATTAAAAAGTACGTCACGGAAAATTATATAAAAATAGTTTTAAAATGTGCATAATTGAGCCCTTTCGTATGACACCCCAGTTGATATAATCAAATAACTTTCATTTTTCAACCCCTCATTCTAGACCCCTTTTTAATTATTTATAAAATTAATTTCATATTTTTTTAATAAAAACAGAGCGGGCAAGTAAGTTATATACAACTATACCACATTTCAAGTCTCACCATAAGGGTTCCTTTTTTACCATTTTGGTACGGAACCCTAAAAAAGACGAATAAAGAATCTCTATTTGTAATAACGTTAGCCTTCTCTGGTGTTATAAATTCTATCAGACTGGACAAAACACCAGAAATGTCTTATTTTCGATTTGACAAGTTGCTAGACATTATTCCTACTTGGTTATAAACTTGTAATATTATTACTAGGGCTTCCAATACCGGGATCCCGGTATCCCGGGATCCCGGGATACCGCCAAATATTAGACGTGTTTTTAATACCGGTATTGAATGAAGAATACCGGGATCCCACGGTATTATAATTGTTTGTAAAAAACGAAATATTTCGATTATTTTCGATAAATTATGCTTGTTCGAGTTGTTTTTCTTTTTTAATTTTGTTATTCATTATATGTCTTTCTTCATATTATGTCTTTCGTTTTGTTCGCAGCATCGTTCTATCATATAGCCGGACATTCACTCTGTCTGCGTTAACACACGCCACGCGCTTTTTTTGTCTTGCTCTACGCTTTTGCATTACATTTTCTATTGCAGAGCCAGTTGACTGGCAATGGTTGTCGCGTCAAACTACACGCGACTTAGTATTTGTATGTCTAGACACGAGTATTTGTATGTCTTGAAATTTGAGTAATTATACACGTAAGTATAATTTAAGTAACATTTAAACTAACGTGATCAAATCATGTCGATTTAATGTAATGATTTTTATTTTTCTTTAATTGTATTATTTTCTGCTTAAATATTTACTTATTTATAATGCCTTAATAAAAGTGTCAGTCAACTATGGATCTATATTTCTTAGTTTAGTGGCCTACCTTAGTCTTTCATGAAATGCTTTTATTGTTCATAGATATCAAATTTGTTAAAATACAATTTTATATTTGGTAAGGTTTTTTTAAGTTTATTTTCAAGTAATGACTTTAATTGAGCTATCTAACATAGATACTGTTCTTAATAAAAATAGTTTAGACATGACATGAGTTTCCATGTGCAGGTCAACTCCAAAGAAACTTCTTAGGTATCTAGAGAGAGTTTAAAAGTAAACAACTCATCTCAAGCATATGGGATAACTTTACTGCTGGTGTCGGTCAGAATACTGCTAAATGCAAACTTCGAGTTTAAAAAAACCAGCAGTTATAACAAATTTAGTGAAGTGAAACTAAGTGTTTTATTTTACGATTTTTTTAAACAAAAATTCTCACCATTTTCCCAATTTTAGTACATTTTTGTTTAATTTCTTAATACCGGACGGGATCCCGGGATCCCGGTATTAAAAATCGAATACCGGCACTAATACCGGTTTTAGGAAAGGTCCGGTATTTGGAAGCCCTAATTATTACACAATATTTGCAAATGGTGATATTTTTCAATGGGTAGCCCTTTGCTGTCCGTATATTAATTAACTGGGTTATGTTTCTCAAATAAAACATCATCTAATCGTACAGTCGAGTTCATAAATATGTGTACACGGTTACTACCTTGTCACTTTAATCGCTGTGACAACTCATATGGCAGGTTAAACATAACATTAAAGAGATAAGGTACTGAAATGTACTTAGTACCCCTGGACCCCTGAAACTCAGTTATATACAGAGAAAAAAATATCAGCGCACCCTTACTCATGAAAATGATGGACACTACTAAGTACAGTCGAGTTCGTAAATATGTGTACATTTCAGTACCTTATCTCTTCAATGTTATGTTTAACCTGCCATATGAGTTGTCACAGCGATTAAAGTGACAAGGTAGTAACCGTGTACGGGTCCATATTGGGTCATACAAAATTCTTATTCCGATTTTTGGTTGTACTACCGATTTGTATTCCTAATAATCACTCTTCATAATTTTTTTCCTCATACTTTTTTTGTTCATAACTTATTATTACTACCAACGGAACTCATAACAGACAGTTATCATATTTTTTTTATTAATACTCATTTGAATTCATAATAATCACTCTCCATATTTTTTTTCCTTATACTTTTTTTGTTCATACATTTTTATTACTACCAACGGAGCAGGGACTTAGAAATAGAAGGGTGATTCTTCGCTCATCGTCTACTATATGTAAGTATTAGTTAAAAATATGTTCATTTCTGGCGCTTCGCCGGCCGCTACCGCGGCACGCTCGCTTCGCTCGCTCGGCTCGCGCGCTGTAGGGTCGCAATCCTACCTAACACTCCTCCCGCTTCGCTCGTCGTCGTACCTAATGGAGACCTTCGTTATGAATTAGAGTGATTAGGAGTTTCGATCGTTAGTATCAGAAAATATATGAAAACAAATATTAGTATAAACAAGGTGTATAATTAGTGATATTATGAAATCTGATGATTATGAGTTTCGATCGTTAGTAATAAAAAAAATTATGTACAATGAGCATTAGGTTGTAAAATTGTATGAGATACATTTTCGGAGTTCCAATAATCTAATTTGCAATTTTATATGAACTTTGGCGCACCCGAGTTTCAGTGGCCATTATTTATTTTCAGGATGTCCTGGACGAACTAGTGGTTCTGCGGCTGGTTTCCAAAAAGGTCGAAGCCGTGGTAGCTCCGGACCACGAGTTCACTCTCATCGTCGTTATGAGACGCTAGGCCATGTACCTAGTTGGGAGATAAGTCCTTTAGGATGTAGATTTGATTGCTTACTTAAAAACCTGAAGGCGTAGTTGTTAATCCGTTATTTAAACGGGATCGTTTTATAGTTCTCAAATTGGTGGTAGTTTATTTAGCGTGATTTTAATAATGTGTTAGCGGAAATAATAAACCTAATGTAATTTAAAGACCGAGCTTTATTCTTAGGTCGTGAGGGTATCTACTGATGGTATTGAAGCTGAATTAGTAGATTATTTTTCATACATTTACGAGCGGAACAGCATAAGTCCAAGATATGAAGTCAAAAGAGTGAGTAACGAGTTCATCATGCTGTCCTCTAAACAATCTCGTGGTTTGTTCAGATACTAGCGGAGTGTCAGACTGGTTCATCCGGGATCACGGGCGCCCCGCTACGCGTTGCTACTTCAAGTTATGCAGGTACATACGTACGGTATGTCATATAAACTTACCTTCAGGGAAGTCCAGCATGATAGCGATCTGTCTGGAATTCCCAGCCCAGGCAGCCAGGTGCAGCGGTGTCCGGCCCAGCTTGTCAAGTCGGTTCTTCTCTGCCCCGAACTTGAGGAGCAGCGCCATGGCGTCTCCACCGCTTATGGCGGCCAAGTGGCACGCGGACACCAGCGACAGCCGGCAGGTCGCGTTGGGGTTGGCGCCAGCTTGGAGCAACCTGAAGAAATAACTGCCGTTTCATTTTCTGTTTAACTAAAGGGCTGCTGAATTTACTAGGTAACAGCGTCATTTTAAACTATTGAATGGCTGTAGGCTGTAGGCTGGTGTCCGTCGGTGGTTCTTAGATAATTAAATCTGACAACTGGAATCTTGGAAAATTTTCAGACGAGAACCCGAGAAAAGGTTTTCACCATTTTCAATAAACAGTTACTAATACCTTATGCTCGCAACTCCGTACTACGCACAAAAGTTGCTTATAGCTAGGGACCTGTTCGATTTTACGGGATAAAAAGTACTCTGTTCTTTTCCGGGCTATAAACTAAGTACCGTGTTCTAATCGATCAATTGAGATGTTGGACTGTAACAACAATTAAACACTTTCGCTTAGAATTAATGTATGCTATGATCAAACGTTCTGCGCTTGCGGCGTACCTCTCTACGCCCTCGATGTCGTGGCCGCCTATAGCCTCCAGCAGCTCGGTGTTGAGGCGGCGCAGGCGCCGGTCGCTGCGGCGCCAGCGCTTCGGGACCGACTCGGCCGTTTCCGTCTGCGGCGTCGGCGTCGGCGTACTGCATTGTGAGTCGTGCTCGGGTATCGTCACCTTGAGGACGGGTTTACTGAAAAATAATCGATCGAAGTGAGGTCTTAGTCATCTCAGTGGGCATTCGTATGTTTGTTCGACGATAACTTAAGTATTGATGGTCCGAAATAATAGAGTAGTCGAGACAAATATTTTTTTAAGTTTGAGTATAATCTGGCAAAAAAGTCGAGCAAAAAATGAGGGCTGTTCGGAATGAAATTGGCATCATGATCTAAGGTTTACTCTAAACTGTGCTGGTTGCTATTTGAAAATATTGTAGTTCAGCTGAAACCACACGCTCGACATTTTTGCCAGGCTATAGGTATGAGCAGGATCGGGCAGGGTTTTTTAAGTTAGGGAGGAAATAGTACGGTATATTTTCGCGAAAAACTACTAGTTATAATGTTGCGTATAATATGTAAAGGACGGCGCGCACGCCCCTGATGCTAAGAGCCAGTGATGTTGTGGCTATCGACGATTTTTCTGTCCTGCGGTGCTTACGATACGTCTTTCCCTAAAGGTGGATCCACATTTGTGACATTTCATCGTAACATATCATGGTTCCGTGACACGGTCAATAACGCGTGTCAGTACTGCTGTGGACGGAATTTGTCACGCGTACAATGTGATCCAAGCATAACAAGGCCTGTAGGTTTGCCACGCAGTCCAATCCGATGGAGCTCTATAGTGTGGATCTTCCATTATTAAATCCACAACGAAAAAGACTGCAGTAGCATAGACACGAGAAAAGTCATGTTGTGGTAGAAGGAAGTACTCGTTGCTTTATTTCCTGTAAGAGGGTTTTACCTGGCAGTAGGGCGAGGGGGGCGCTGGGAGGGGGGCGTGTTTTGGTAGGCGTCGCCGGACAGAAGCGGGCGCAACTGCACGGCATCTTTCGTGACGGGTACGCCACGCTCGACGTCTGAAACGTAACGTGGTTAAATGGATAAAACTGAAATAAGGTAAAAGGAAATAGGTGGCAGCTATAGGAGTGATGTGTTTGGGTCATATTCAGTCACAGAAACAAAACTTGTCTCTCCTGTTCCAGAAAGTTAAGGATTTAGTAACCAAATTTTTCGGGTTAAGATATATCCGCGTAATGGGATTGTGGTGTAGTTTTGGCCTGTATCGAAATTATACGAGTTAAAAACTCCCACGTCGTTAACTTTTAGGAACAGAAGGGACAATATTGAATCTAAATCTATGTATGACCTGTTTGCGTGTTCCTATGTGTCACGTAGCGCAGGCGTGGAGCAGTAGGGCTAGACAAGTTGCGTTCGGTGAACATTACCGTTTATTTTACGTTACGTTAGAAAAATGTATGCAATTGACATTTGCCGACACGATGGATTGGCAGCCTACGTCAATCCTATACATTTTGTCACATTTCGAACATCGTCATCGTTAGCATTACGAGGTTTATTTATTATTTATTATTAGCATCATATTAGCTCGTATGCGTCTTGTCTAGGGCCGCGATGAGATTGTTTTGACTATTCCGGGTACTTCGGTGTGGCTCTTGGGTAAGTTTTATGCGAATAGGTTGTACCAATGAAGAGTTATCGGCTTTGAAACGACCTATTACGGGTCTCGGAGCAGAGCGTAAAGCTTAAATTATACACCTAAACCTTCCTCATGACATGAATCACATTGGTGAAAACTGTATGAAAATCCGTTCAGTATAGTTTTTGAATTTATCGCGTTCAGACAGACGCGGCTTTGTTTATAATAGATGCGAGTACTTATCATTAATCTTTTTTCATCATAATATAAATATCGACGTGGACTTTTGGATTCCTTATGTTTAACGGGTTGTTTACGTGCAATTTGTTGCTTGGCGTAGATGACACTTATTACTTCATTGACGGGGCGGCAAAAAGGTTAAAAACCGTAGGCAGGCGAAAACTTACGAAGGTAAAAAAAATTGATATGTATCCCCATAAAAAACATAAAAAAATATTTTTTTTACACACATTTTTTTATATTTAACGGGGCTTTTGTTACATACTATACCTAGGTAGTCGAGTTTAAGTCCAATCAAAAGGTGTAATTGGGCGTTTTCCAAAAAAAAGTACTTACGCATAGTTAAGGACTAAAATTAACAACGGTAATTGCTTCCATTACGTCACGAAAATTAACAAACAAAACAAGACAAACGGTGGTATCTCAGACAAAACTCCTGTAGCAAATGCAACCATATTACTAACGGGCGAAGATTGAATCTGCTTCGGTTATTGAATTTGAGATACCGCCTATTGTGGCGTGTGAGGGCGGTATATAAATGTATGACTAATTGTCACCAAACAATCACCGTTGTTGATTTTAGCCCTTAACTATGCGTGCTTTTTTTGGAAAACGCTCCGTTTATAAATTTTTGTTATCGAACACACTTCTAAGCACCGAGGTGCTAATTCTAAGAACAAGTTAGTATATTTTGCGGAGATATTTGTGGGTTTTGTTATGTTTGAACTATTTCGACCATGAAGTTGATTGATTACTATGATTATTAACGTATATCTTTTAAATTACTCGCGTTTGTACGGTTTTTCGCTCAGTTTGGATGGCTTGTGACTATCGCCATTTCCTGCTCCGTTAAGAATTATTCCGGCGATTAATAATTTTCTTTAATTAATCTATTTGCACGTACAAATTATATCCAAATCCGGTAGGTACCCTATTTAACCTTTTCGCCGCTGTCATTGACTTGATATACAATCATATATCGACGGGTCTCTGACCCAACCTCGTATATGAAATTTTACGAAATCCGAATATGCACTTTAGGTACACGTCCTAAAGTAGATATTTCAATTTCATACATTTTCATATACGAGGTTGAGTCAGAGACCCGTTGATATTTAGTGCTCCACACGCCATGACTTCATGTCAAGTCGAAGTTTTGGTCAGGTTTTACAAGTAAACTCAAGTACTTTATACTGGGTGTTTTTTTATTCGTCTACAAAATTTGGGGGTTAAATCAGTAAGTCATACTGATCAACTTTCACTATGGGACCAACCCCGAAATCGCGAAAAAAAATTTGACCATCCCATACAAAAGCTGACTAGCAAAAATGTATGGGATGGTCAATTATATTATTACCTTATATTATACTCCATATTATTGTACCTATTGACATCGTAATGGCACGTCAATGCAAAACTTACATACAAATAAGGCTCATATACGATAGAATAAAAAAAATATCTTTTTAAAATAGATAAAGCCGAAAACACCGTGGCAAACCATGGTCTGTTAGCAATAAATTCATACCTGTTGAAAAAAACGACGAGAAGACCCTTTTAGTGCACATTTATAAACACACTATTTAAGTACCTATTTAACAACACCTTGTATCGATATATCATTGGAAATGTCAATACATTGAAGCAATCCTGAATTTTAAAACTATTTTTTTGTAATATTGAATTACAAAAAAAAATCTTTTTAAAATTATTTACAACACGCGAGTTATTATAGCTTGGCGGAATATGACTGAAATCATCATTGGCATTCCGCAAACTTATCAATGTCAGTGATTAAATTTAGAACTAAGGATATTTTAAAGAACTAGAGAGGCGTTCGTTGACACGAGCGCCTCTCTCGCCGGCAGGGGTAACTTTGTCATTAGCATACAACCAACATACAAGTTAGTTAGTTCTCAAGCAACCAGTGGCGAGTCATCTCGTCAAGGTCGGCTGACGGTAAACATTAGTGTCCCATTACCTGTTCAAGGCCCGTCGTTGCTTATCAGTAGAGATCGGCTGACGGGAGCAATTTATGTCACTTTGAAGTCAAACGTAATGACTAGTATGGATATAAAAACCTCACATTTGATAAGAAACTAGGTAATTTTTTTACATTTAGCCTTAAAAGTTAAAAATGCGTACATTTATAATTCAAAAATCGTACTCAACATTTGAATAGAATCATATCTATAATATTCTTTAGTCGGAAATTTTATTTTATTAATATATTTATTTTATTATTGGTCGGCGACAGGTAGCAACCTGTCGCCGACCAATAATAATAAGACTCGATAAAAGAATCATACATTTTTAATAGGTATATAAATTGTGCATGAAATTAAATAGAGTCATATCCATGTAAATCTTTCGTCATCAACGTGACATAAAATTCTACCGGTGGCCGATCACTACTTATCAGTCAGGTCACGATAACTATAAATGTTTAAAAAAAACAATGAGCCAACTCCAAATTATTCAGGAGTTCCGTTGATTATATCGTATCTTCAATAGTTTCACATAATAATAGCAGTGCAGTGCGATAGCTCTTTTAAAATGTATTTTGGGTTTGAAGTCTCTCTCCCTTCCACACATGCGCTCTAACGCGAGTTTAACCGACTTAACCGATCCCGAAATACGTTTAAGACCCCGTGAGACTGTATAAGCTTTTCAAATGTATACAATGTACCCTGATTTTGAAAAAAATCAGGAATATCTGGTAAACAGGAATATCAGGAATATCTGGTAAGGTAACCCTAAAATGTTTTAATCTTCAACTGCTCAGTCCTATGCTGCAGTCAATATCCGTAACCTACAAAGACGCTCGGGTTTTCGAAGATTGCTTTTTGTAATTGTTTTTGCTTGTTGACTTGCTGTATGAATAATATTAAAAACTAATTTTCCGATAGGTACTACCTATCTTTTGTATATTTTTCGACACGCAGGTTTTAGGTATGCGGTCAGCACGAGGGAAGCAGACATGGTAAAACTACAAACCACAATTGATATGATAAAACTGCTCACGGTCACACAAACAGTGAGCTTTAATAATTAAGAACAGTTACCTATAAATATAGGTTGATGGTCAATTCGGGCAGACCCTGCACGAGATCCCACCACTCAAAACCTAGGACGGACGGATGGTTTATTTGAAATCGCCGTAGCTAAGTTTCATGAATGAATATTTCGGCTTCATTTAAAATTTTCAATCTATCAGTAGTTTTGGGCTCTGTTCCCATAAAAATAAAGACTGCAAAAATATGTATACCACTGGACTCACAGCGACTTTTTAGCATGGTAAACGAGCTCTTGTAGAGGCTCCACAAGGGTATTTAGTTCTCAATTTATACTACTGATATTTTTTTACGTCCAAGTATGTAAGTAGGTCACATTATGGTAACAACCACTGCCCATTAACGTATCACCTAAGACCTTATCGCTTTAACGTCACATAAAAGATACTTAATACAAGGTGCTACCGAAATTATTTTAGGGCTCCGTACCCAATGGGTGTCAAACGGGACCCTCTATTACTAAGCCTACGCTGTCCGTCAATCCGTCCGTTTGTCCGTCCGTATGTCTGTCCTAACTATAAAGAGCTGCATGTATCTTTTGAACCGTAATGTATTATTACGGTACGGTGTATTACGAGTATGTATAGCGGTGTAGTGTTATGGCAGGGTTAACCTTTCCGCCGCCATGGCAATGAAGTAATAAAGTGTCATCTACGCCAAGCAACAAATTGCACGTAAACAACCCGTTAAACATAAGGAATCCAAAAGTCCAAAGCAGCGATGGAGACTTGAGTTTACTTGTAAAACCTGACCAAAGCCTCGACCAAACTCATGGCGTGTGGGGCACTAAATTTATAATTTGGGCTTTATAATTATCAAGTCTAAGTGTGCTCTGAGGCCCGTGGACATTGTACAGTCAGCATCAAATAGATATGACCAGCCAAAATGGCCCAATATATCGCAACATATCCTTACTCCTATAGTAATAAAGATGTGTTGCGATATATAATATTTGGCCACTTTCGCTGCTCCTACAAGTATATCTATTTGATGCTGACTGTAGGTAATATCAGAACTTCAGTATCAACCTCGAGACTGCAAGTAGGTACGTTGCCAACGAAACTAAGATGGAATGTTTCAATGCTAGTCATTGATTGACGCGGTGAGCCTAGTTGACCACTATCAACTAGACAAAAAGTATTAGGTATGCCTGGACGCCTGTCGAATCTTTACGCGCAAATGGTTCGTAGGCATCTTTACTCCTATGGGGCCAGACAAGCATTCTGCGAAACTTAACTTCTAGAAATCTGTTAAAATGTGTGCAATTAACATTATGTGAAAGCACGACAACTTACGTCAATCCTGTAGAGTTCAAAAAAAGTGTACACACATAGTTAAGCGCAGTTAAAGACTCAATTAAAAATCCGTTAATTTTATCAGTTTTGTGACGAAAATTGGGCTTTAAATAATTTTTAATTGAGTCCTTAGCTTCGCTTCAATATTTACACTTTTTTTTACCCACCCATTATTTGATATCTGCAATAATAAACGTTCACAGAATACAACTAGTTGAATCCCAGTGTCTCCACCACACAGGACATTGAGCCTTCTAGTCTGCCCTGCTAAGGTAAAAGGCATTATTTTATACAAAACTACTGTAATGATTGCAACCTCATTACTGGGTAATAAGGCTGCAATTGCTATAATAGTTTTGTGTAAAATACTGCCTTACCTTAGCAGGGCAGTAGTATATTCCTATGTCTGGTTAACTACTACTTTTACTCACCTCGAATCGGTGACATTTTTCACATTATTAAATACACAATTAACGACTATTAGCTATCACTCGACCGTCGACTCTAAAGGCACTCCTTGATATGTGATTGATGTCTTATCGGCTTTCGGTGTAGGCTTATGTACATTTAGACATGATACATAATTAATTTGAAGTTTCAATGGTTATCTAGATAATACCTATGGAGTAAGTGTAACATATAGTGTATTTATACTTTTTTGTCTCGAAGTTCTCTTCATCCTTTTAACCTTTTCAACGCCATTAATGGATATATCCGCACTACTGGTTCAACGCAAATGACGGAAATATCCGTCATGGTTGACAGCGTAAAATAGACCTACGTGTCTCTGAGGAAGGTTGATATTAGCTCTGGTTTCTAGCTGTCATTGGCGTGTGAGTATTTTTGTATTTGACATGAAAAGGTTAAGTTTGTAGACCTACTTAAAAAGATGAACAGAACTTCGAGGCAAAAGAAGTATTTACGTATGAACATATATATGCCTGTATTGTACTGGAAGTCACAGTTTCCAGTTTCAGTTTCCAGTTTCCAGCAACTTTAATGAAACTTAAAAGTTAATTGACGTCTCTGAGTGCGGCCGTGAGTGCGGCAGTAAGAGATCCCTTCCCACTTATATTTAATTTTGGACTATTGAGAACGGGTGAATAAAAGTAATAATGAGGCCTTATTTTAAATTTCAGCTCCATAGTTTTTGCGGTTTCAGAGTGTGATAGAGTGATAGGGACAATATGAAGTCAGTGTTCCGTAATTTTTGGTACGGAACCCTAATTTGCCATCAAAATATCACGATGCGTCTCTGTGACATTCATAACTCTACGATTCGAGGAATTTGTCAATAGATAAGGTATTTCCTTTAAGATTACGATGAGGACCTCGGTGATTCCGCCGACGTGCCACATGCTGACTTTAGTTTAACTACGAGCTCACACAAATGTGCAGCACGCCTTAGATAATTAACTAATTACGCTAAAGAGACGGCAGCAGCGGCGAACAAACTAAAGATAGCATAGCGATATATAAAGCCACATCGCTGCGGCGATTTCTATACATTCCTTTTACTCCAGGAAAGTTACGGTTTTTAAAACATTAATTTATAATAGCCAGATTTTTTTTTACTCCATTTTTATAAGATATTCTAAGACACTATATTCATGAATCCAACAAACTTTCCACCCGGAAGTAGGTATATAAAGATACTGTCAAAAAAATCCTTTTACTTTTAAATTAAAAATCGTAATTGTAATTTTTGTGTCTAAGCATAATAATATTTTTGTCTATAATGAGTAGAAGGTGAAATCTAACAAAATATTTACACGGAAAGCCACTAAATCAGCAAAATACATGGATTCAGTTATATATACCCTTAAATGATAGAAAAAGTTAGTAATAAGTAGTGCTTTGATAAAAATGACATAAAACTATTTATAAGTGTTAAAATTCACTGACCAATTTGTATTTTTTTATAAGGAATTTTTATTTACCACCATAAAATCCACCTCCGTCCGGTATTATTTTGTGTATGATTTGTTTGCAACGTTTATATTTATCGTAATCAACAAGGAATGAAGAAAACTATAGCCAATTACGATTATTAAATACGGAAATATGCAAAATGAAAACAATATTCTGGCTAATCGAATATAAATGAGACATCCTTAATTATTTTTTGTGCGATTCATCTTGAATATTATATATCAAATATTAAGTAAGTAAGCAATATGAATAAAAAAAAATTATAATTATTTTTAACAAAATTTTCAGGATTTTTTAAAATTTATATATTTTTTTTAGTAACTTATTGACTCATAATTTGTTGGATTATGTTTTTACCTAATTACTACAATTATAATATATCCGATACACGAGAAAAATCAGCTATTATAAATTATTTCCGTTTCACCATACTAGCGACCGTAACTTTCCTGGAGTATTTATGCTTGGGTTACTGCTTAAGTTGTAGCCGGCCTTCTTCTACAACGTGGTTAGACTATGGATAGTGACCGTCCCCGATTTGATTACCGGGCAAATATGTTTGTTTCTAAGTCTTGGATATTTTCTATGTATTTGTGTAAGTATTTGTTTTGTATATAAGTATATGTATCTTTGTCAAATAAAAATTGTCAGCCTAAATGGAAAATGGTCAGAAATCACCATCAGCTTGGGACTATCGTCTATATAGTTATTTGAATTGGCTATCGTGGAATTCGAACAAATAAAAAACGAACACACTGTTTAACTACAAAATATAATTTACACTTACATCTTTAGATCATGAAAGTTTTTATGGACTGAGTATTACATTATGTTACCCAATGTACCGGCGATACTACCGCTATCTACAAATATACATTAAAAGCACAAAGATTCTTGACATTCAGCATTCCGAATCTACATAACTTATTTTATTCAAGTCTATACTAACAGGCGCGTGCGGCGGTTTATCCTTATCCATCTGTTCTTTCATATCCAGCATCATTTTAAACATGGTGTCGAAGAACTCCTCCGGGCCGCGGGTTCTCGGTCGCGGCCGCGAGAGCGAACGCGACGTGTCGCGCGTCACCTTCCGGCCTCGCCGAGCCTCCTTACTCGGACTCTCTTCCTTCAACCCTCGGATCTGCTCCTTCACATTCGCCATGTCATTGCTCAGAACCACAAGCTTTTCCAAAACGCTGTCCAACTTATTCTTCTCTGTGACATCATCTCCCCCATCATCCGCACATTTTTCGAACAACGCTTCGTGCAAAACACCGATTTTCTTGTCAAAACAATCTTTATTTAAATCCTCTTTCACGCTCTTGCTCTGCTCCATGGCTTTCTTAATTATAGCACGACGAAGATGCAGAGGTATGAACTCGTCGTCGTGCGACATAGAATCGTCGAAGTCGAAGTAGTATCTGATACGCCACAGCTTCTCTTTGTTGGGGCAGTTGTTGATGCTCCAATGGTATCTTTTGTAGTAGCTATTGATGGGGAATACTTTGCTCACCAGTCCGTATACTAAATAGTCTAAAGTGATGAGGAGTTCTACTTGTTTTTCTAGCCTTTTCGTATTGCCGGCCACGTTGAGCTCGTTCACGTTGCTAACTGCGATCCCTACCATGAAGTTCATCAGAACTATTCCAACAAACATGAGGAACAGTGCGAAGAGGAACCGGGCGACTTCCAACGAGTCCCCGAGAATCTTTTTGTTATTGGTTCCGAACAGGTCGTCGTACTCGAACTCCTGCGTCATCATCACCATTGTCTTGAGGAAAGCTATCCACGGGCTGTCGAAGGGATCCCGTGCCTTGAACTGAATCATGAAGCTGAGGGAAAATCCTAGTATCAGGAACACAAACGTGAGAAGAATCTGGAAAAGGAAATTAGTTTTCAGTAGAACACTAGCCAATATTTACTTGACTACTTTAGTACTAAAATACTACACCTCTTAGAATCAGACGGTGGATTATGTTGCACTTCTCTTTTTTAATCATAGAGCAGCATATTTACTATTGGAATCAATTAAGGTCACAGTTGGTATTATTGGAGTAAACAAGTAGTAAGTACCTAGTATATAGGTAGTGAGGCCAGAGCTACCAAAAATGAAGTAATTTAGAATTGATGTAAGCTGTCGCTTTCACTTAAAATATATTAATTACATAAAATTTATTTCGGGAATACAACGCAATTCTGCTGACAAATTTTTAGTACCTACCTATCTATCTTGGTATAGTACTCGTATATGTGGTTAATGTTTTCTTTAATATTAATTTCATTTTCATTTTCATCCTATTCTACCTCCAATTTTTAACCACCAACCTTAAATATATTGCTCGCAACTTCGCCAAACATGAGGACGTAGTATCCCCAGTTGGGGAACCTGGACAGCAGGAACAGCATGACGAGCCAGGCGAGCAGCAGCGCCGCCGTGGCGATGTCGCGCGACACGCAGTCGTTCAGGTTCGTGCCGACGGTCGGAGGCACCAGGCCGGCTAGGACCATGCATGACAACCTGATCCAAGTCTCCAGGTTCAGAAAATACCGCCGCTTTTTCACTGTCAAGAAGAATAATTCCTGTAAAGTGAAATAGATGATGTTGACAACGATGCTTTTCATAGAAACCTTGACGTAAGTGGGTTAGTGCTTGAGTAGTCAGAGGGTACTGAAAACACCAACTCTTATCAATCATTATCAGGGTTCGGAATAGGCAGTGCTATTTACCTAAACTTCACGCATCTTCATTCATGCGTGAGTGAGATGAGAAGACATTTTATTTATTTATTTATGGTTTTTTTTTTCTAAATAAGCGTATTCAAATTTGGTAGCCTTTTTTCTTTGTTTTCTTTTCATTTAGCGATATTTTTATGTGTGATTATAGTTTGTAAGTGTTGTTGTATTTAGGCCAGCTGGAGCTGACATGTTCATGGTTGAACAAAGCTTCTAAATAAATAAAGAATATAAATAAATAAAATAAGCACTGCCTATTCCGAACTCTGATAATGATTGCTAAGAGTTGGTGTTTTCCTGCCTCTACCATTACCTCTGATCATTATCAGCAAGTAACAATTTTGAATGCAATATCGCCGCTTATATTTTCGAGGAAACTCACCAGGATAAACATTAGACCAATCATGGTGTAAATGAAAGCGGTAAACACCCAGAAGTTGATTTCGTAATCACGCACGAAATAAGCTAGCCGTCCTGGCTTGACGTGGTCAATGAAATAGAAATACGTTACAACGAAGATATTCAGCGTCAGGGCGAACATTCCATAGATTGCCAACATGACGTAGAAGAATGGAAGTAAAGTCTTCCATTTTAGGTGAAGAAGGCTCTCCATCAACGGGTGCAGCAGAATTCGTCTCTGGCCGCATCGTACCAGCTCCTCTATAACCTGAATTTGCGTCATGTTGTGGCTTCTAGTTGTAAGAAATCCGTAATTAACAGTAATCTCAGTCTCGTCGTGTTTCTGCTCGTAGTGAGTGAAAGAGTCGAACACACTTTCAAAGAATTCAGCTGGATTTGGGAGTTGAGCTGTTATAATTTTTATAGATGTTTGTTTATTAGTTCCTGCTGTGAAGCTCGACAGCACGGCTTCAGTATTGTGTAAGAAGAATATCATGATGTTGTTGCTACAGTGAAATGCTGCTTCGTGTAGCGGCGTGAATCCCCTGTTATTCACATCGTTTATAGTCCTCGCACTCTTCTCGATGATCGCTCTGGCCACTTCTACGTAGTCACCTCGCGCTGCTATGTGTAAAGCGGTACAAAACGACTCATCGGGCCAAGAGGTCCTCAGCTTTTCACAATTACCGTACTTAAGTAGCAACTGTACACACTCGTGACTGTTGTTACTAGCAGCTAGATGAATAGGAGCCAATCCATCTTTGTTAAAACTGTCGATAAGGTATTTAGATTCTGGCACTGACTCTAGTAGGTAATGCATTATTTCTGCCCGTCCATAAGTAGCTGCAATGTGCAACGCGTTAGAGTTATCCTTAGACATTTTCTCTGTGCCGGCTCCGCGGTGTAACAGAGACTTAGCGACGTCAATGTGTCCCTTCTTGATGGCCACGCACAGAGGGGTATCTCCCTCAGTGTTTGGACAATCTATTAAGTTTCTTTGTTCTACTATGAACAAAACTTTTTCCAGTATCATCATGTTTCGGCCTTGCACGGCCAAATGGAGGAGATGGGTTTTCATCTGAAAATAAACAATATTTTATTATTTTCATTCGACTACAGTACTGCTATCACCAAATCGTGTTGACTTTTGGGAGTACGAACAAGCACTTTAATTTCAGATGCCATACGAAGAAAAGAAAGATCATACAAAGCCGTCACCATAATGACAGGTCTCATTATGGTGACGGCTTTGTATGATCTTTTTTTTTTATTCTCCATTAAACCTTATTGGTAAATTTTATTTGTAGGTAGGTACCTCAAGACACTCCTCAGCGTCGAGGTGATCGAAGGAACTGGAAGCGTCGGCACCAGCCTCGAGTGCGAGGCACACTCCTGGCAGCCACTTGAGCTCCACTGCGGTCTTGAGGACTGAGTATCCGCGCTTGTCCACCACGTTCACTCGAAGAGAGGACTCGGTGTCACCGCAGTTGTAGTAGAGGAGGATCTGAAAAAAAAAGTATATTTATTTAGATACCTCTAAATTTTCTTAGAGGCAATCGAGTAGGTAATTACGTTTATAAACCACAAGTTTGATTCTAAAACTAAACATGGCTTTCTGCCCAACAGCGTGGTCGAGTGCAGTGAGGCGTTCAGGAGTCATACCTCCAGCAGCTCCTCGAACTTGTTCCGCAGGCAGAGGTGCAGCGGCGTGTAGCCGACGCTGTTGATGCAGGCCACCGACGCGCCGGCGTCGATCAGGAGCTTGACAGACTCCGCGCTACCCAGGAGCGTGGCCGTGTGCAGTGGGGTGTTCAGGTTGTCGAATTGGTCTCCGCGCATTGTGCTGAACGTGCCGCCGGCTTCCAGCAGCAGCTGGATCATTTCTGCTAGGCTGAAATGGAATTTGGAACTCACTCTCCACTGTCTGCTTGAAAATCTACAACTTCAGTGTAGTTTTCGGGCAATTAATATAGAAATCGCCCGTGGTAATAATCAAAAACGCATAATGAGCAAAATTAATGCGTTACCACGATTCAAATGCCAGTTTTCAGTGACAAAGGTTACTCAAGACAGATGGTAGCCGTCAAGTAGCCGCTAAGTATAATAAGCAGAACTGCAATTTCTGGTATTTCTTTATCTTCTGAGGTGGAGGTGGTGCTATGTCTACGTCATCAAATGAGGTTATACCCTTACTAATATTATAAATGTAAAAGTGTGTTTGTTTGTTGGTTACGTCTTCACGGTTCAACGCCTAAACTGGTCGATATTAAATTCGGTGCCGATGATAGTTAATAGTTCGGAGACGGACATAAGGGTACTTTTTCCCCGGAAAATAGAGCAGCTCCCGAGAGAATAGCGATTTATAAACGACATCTACGCGGACGAGGTCCCACCCGGGCAAAAGTTAGAATATGAAGTGGATAAGCATAGCTTACTGGTTGGGTTGCACATGGTGGTCGTAGTAGAACGCAGAGCCGGCGACGTCGAGCGCGGTGCGGCGCGTGTTGCCCGCGCCGTCGGGAGCGGCGCCGCGCGCCAGCAGCGCGCGCGCGCAGGCCGCGTGCCCGCGCGCCGCCGCCGAGTGCAGCGCGCTCCACACCGGCTTCTCGTTCAACGGCTGGCATCATAAAGAAAAGATTAAAAGATATTTAATCAGTAAGTACGCCGCACGGGCACTTTTTCACATCAAAATCTACCACCGCTTCCCAAGAGGAGACCACTGCTGAGAAGATTATTAAATTAACTGCTGAAGAGTGGAATCCTCTTCCTTTATCTCTACTAAACTAACCTATTTCAAAGAGATATTACTTGGGCGCCTTCAAAATGAAAGTGAATAAATAGGCTGCCCGTGACCCTATTCCTGGCCCCAAAACAAGCTTACCCAAGTAGGCAGCATGTTGAATCGGTGTCGTTCTTCAGAATGCTCCTCAGTGGGGATGTACTGCATCTGCGCTTCGGCCTCGTACCAAGACATGGTGAACAGCGCGTTGGGGTTCGATCCTCCCTCCAGCAACCTGGAACACCATATATAGTGAAAACGTTGAAATTGTAAGCTGAACCCATAACCTAACTTCCAATTATCATGGAATGAGTTCCACATGTCAATATATCTCGAATGTAGCATCATATCGGCTGGTAAGAAAACTAGGAGCAGATGAAGATCGTATGAATCCATTGGATGCGAATGGCATGACACCGATTATTACGGTGATTGTAGGGAGACGCCCATCTAGATATCTTTCGGCTGATATAATGACGTTAAAGTGACAATGGTTACTGAATAACGGTCAATGATCCCCGGAATTACCAATAATCGTTGGGTGAATGACAGATGACTTCCATAAAATAAATTTTTCAGTTTTCTCTTTTGCAGGCCTATTATGGTCGTGATTATCAATGTGGTTAAACACGGATAAAACTTCCGTAGTCTCTTTCAGACCAATATGAAGGGCCAGAGTGACGGATGTTTTATCAAAATTTAACTTCTGCGTTAATGGCGACCGAATACAAGGACATTAAATATATGGATCTCAGCAAATAAAATTAAAAACTCCAGTCCACTTACTTCTCCACCTTCTCGACGTGGTTCCACTTGACGGCCAGCAGTAGCTGGGCTGCTGGGTGCTGGTAGCTGAAGAACAAACTCAATTTAGGGCAAAAGTGTCAAAAAAAGACTTTTAAGTGACCAGTTTAAGATTTCTACCTCGCATAACAACTGACTATCTGTAACAACTTGAACTATAATATCATGGACTTTATTGTTGAGCCACCATAGGACTCTCTCCTATTGATATTATAGGAAACTACGTCAATGGTTATTTTTAAAATATTTACGGCTATAGTGACCGTATGTCATGAAAGGCTTACTGTATGGCATCTTTGGGGGTAATGGCCTTGGTGGGGGTGGGGGGCGAGGCACCATCGAACCAGGGCTCGGAGTACAGGTTCTCTTCCTCGGCCACCGGCTGGCACAGCGGCAGCAGCGCCAAACCATCAGCTTCCACTGCGAAGCCAGCCTCCACGTCTAGAAAACGGTGGTTTAAACATCAGGGAATAAAATTGAGAGCGCCCGAAACCTTTTAGTACATTGTGTCTAAAGCAAGTACAGTCCGGTACGAAAACTTTTGTCACTTTTCGACTTTATTTTAATGCTGTTAAGGTCCAAAAGTGACGAACCTTTTGATACCACGACTATACATATTTTCGGTGACGACCTCGACGCAACTATTAATTCGTTTCTTTTTAGACTGATTCATTGATAATTAAAAACATTGGCAAAAACTGATAAGTAATAATAACGAACTTGTACACCATATTCCTTTAGCAAACTTTTAACTACTTACATATTTTACCGGATACTGGGTAAACGTTGCTTGGGTTCCTAATTTGGTTCCTATACTTATTACATGAAATATAACATGGCTGGCAGGACAGCTAACGCCATCTCTCGAGGAGAACCTAAGTAGCTTTTAAATTATTTTACTAAAATAGCTTTGTAAAATTATTTTAAGTTGAAATTTGTATATGTATCAATGAAGCAATAAAATAATTCATTTTTTAATGTCAAACCGTTTAATTATCAGCCATAAAACAATACGTTTGCAAGTCACTGTCTATTCGCCAAGAGAGCGTAGCGACCCTAGAATAGCATGCATGATTTTGTTTTTGCTTTAATAAAAAGTCATTCATGTAATAAACAGTGGAGAAAAATTACTTTTCGAATAACTATAAAAATAATCATACGAGGGCCGGTCCGAAAGTTTTTAGCTGTGTCGACATTTATTGAAATATATTAATACTGTTGATATACATTTAAAGTAAATTCCAATCTAAACATTGTACCTACCCAAAAATCATAGATATAAATTACTTCGTTTTTTGTTTACGATTTTTTTTATCACGAGACGTATTAACGCTATGAAAAAACTGCAAGCGACGTATTCCTGCGCTAGATTTTTGCTATAATGAATATTGTCTCAAAAAATACTAACATTTTAATTTTTTCCCATATAAATATAACAAAACGTGTGGTTTTTCAGTCCTATTTTAAACCATATGATTAATTAAACATTCGATAGAGTACCAGGAAAATTCAGTGACTTTCAATGAAAACATTTTGTGCTGAAAAATACTGACGATTTCATAACGGGTAATATCATCAGAATCAGACGACCCTTTAAATTTTAGTTAGGTTTTCAATACCAAAAAAGCTGATTTTTCCACCAAAAATTAAAAATTCATAGAAAACAACACTCTGTGAAAATTGAATTTCAAAAAACAAGGAAACTTTTTTCACCATTATTTTTGGCAAAGTTGTTCGTAATAAAATTTGTTTAATGAATGTTTTAACAATAAATTTAAATTACGATTAATACTGGCACAGCTAAAAACTTTCGGACCGTCCCTCATACATGTATCTTGATTATTTTTATAGCCATTAAACAATGTCATTATGTTCCATTAAATAAGAAATACTTAAGCAGTATCGTCGAACTGTGACTGTGACTGGTGCGGTACTGAGGAGGATGTGCAATACTTGTTGATGGAATATGGCCGGAATCGCTCTGAAATTATACCGGGGTGTTCATGGGGATCCTGTCCGACCCCAGAACAGATTGGGCACTAGCAGTGTACAGATTGACTGACGTGGATAGAACCTAGTGATGTTTGTTTTTTTTTTACATTTCTAAATGTGTTTTTTTTTCTTTATAAATATTGGTGTAGTGGAGGTTGGGCCATTATACATACGCGTTTGTGGAAATGCCGGAATATAAGCTAAAAAAGTTATTAAAGATTTGTTTCTATCTCTTTCTAGCAAAACAGAATTTAACATGGAGTTTACATCGCTGTAGTGCACGCTGACGTCACAGTTCATGTCGGATCTCTCCGTCTAATTAGTAGTTTTTAAATACTTATATTATCCGTATTTTTTGGCTACTAACTATTTTCAAGAGACAAAATCTATGGAATTGACATAAGTGGCCGACGCGACTGATCGTTCGCTTACGTCAATCTTATAAAGGAGAATGGGCAAAACGTCCCCACCCACCAACAGAAACGAAACATGTCTCATTTAATAGATCTTGGCAAGCTGATTATTTTTTATTATGACGACAATCGTCCTATGTATGGGGTTTTCTTGGAAAATAATGTTTTGTTTTTATATATTTTTTGATTAAGAAAGTAACAGAAACGTTAAGTTATTAACAATATTACTAAGAAAAATATTTAAAACAGGACTACGTTGCTCGTTTTTGTGAAGAACTTGTGTAAAAAAAGTTATTTAGAAATAAATGAAACAAGACGTTACAAAATAGCTCAATAGATGGCTCTGTCAGAGTATTAACGATAAGAGATTATAAAACGATGAAGTATTAAAACATCGCTTGTTATAAAATAAGTATAGCGTTTTAAGCTTTTTTTCATTTACTTAATAATTATATAAATTGACTAGCTTTTACCCATGGCTTCGCTCGCGCGCTTATTGCGTTTAATAAAAAGAAGCGCCATCTGTTGTCGAGTAGCATTTTTCATGATTAAAATGTCTCGAGTGTCAAAATAATCGTACCATCACGGACTTTAATTGCTCAGCCGCCATAGAACCCTCTCATAATAACAGCGATAAATCACAAGTAGGAAATTACGTCGAATTTCGCCTGTCGCTGTCAATATGACAGGGTTCTTTGGCGGCGGAGCAATTAAAGTTCGTGATAGTACTATAAAAGCGAATACTTTTGTCAGCGCTTAGTTAAGCTATTCGCCACTGGAGTCGCTGTCTCAGATAGTTGTTTCTACTAGATACAGGATGTCGCTAGTGACTACGTAACTATAGCTTGCTAAATATGGTTTTCCAAGAAAACCCCATACTTAGGACGATCGTCGTCATAGTAAAAAATAATCAGCTTGCCAAGATCTATTAAATGAGACATGTTTCGTTACTGTTGGTGGGTGGGGACAGTGCCCATACATTTCTGCCCATTGTCCTTTACTTTGATTTCGAAAATCGTTAAGTTAGCTTAGGTACCTAATGCATCTTGCCTAGGCCCCCAAACCCTTACATTGTTTGTAATGCTGGATCTGAAAGCCTTGGTCTGCCTTTATTTGTGGCTAGTCTTTGTTCTTCATTTACTTGGATCGTTTTATCGCTGTCCCTTTTCAAACGGTCCTATTCTCAGGGCTTACTCACTTAAGTTTCCTGCCCTCTATCTTTGTTTTGTGCGAAAAATATTGATCTGTCGACTTAATTACTTTTAGAAGTTAAATTATTACAAACGCTTTCTCGATTTACGATTATACCTAAGCTGAGTTATATTTATGATAAATGATAATATAGCTTCTGTCTGTGAATTCGTCCGCGTAGAATAAGTAAGTTGCCCACCCCAGGGGAACAGTAGTCACTTTTTCGGGATAAAAGGTAGCGTATTCAGGCTGTGGCTAACACGTTATCAATTGTGACGTTCTCAATATAAAGGGACCTTATGGAGGAAGGCAGTTACGCTCTTCTTATTCTTGTAACTATACGAATACCGTTTTCCGGCCGTTTTAGCGTGAAGGAGTAACACACATACACACACACACAAACTTTCGCATTTGTAATATTAGTGTGATTAGTACGAGATAATAATTTCAGTTACTTAGTATTATTATATGTAAGAAATAAAATCTTTACAGCCCATCACCGGTGCTTTAATTATTAAGTTTTTGGTGTAATTTAGATTAGATCACAATTTATTAAAATATTATTAATAACTTACCCCTCGTCTTCATTTCAACAAAAACCAATTGCAACACAGGTCAAAACATTCCTATTTATGAATTTCCTTATTATTTACCTCAACGATTGCCTCAGTATGACTGTTTAGTGTCTAACTGCCGCACTCAGAAACGTCAATTAATTTTGAAGTTTCATTAAAGTTGCTGCGTCTTATTCTATTGCTATAGCAAAGAAAGTGACGGCAGCTAGTGCAGACGGAGTGCGGCCGTATGACTGTATTATTCTACGGTCCCTCCTGGACACGTCCGTCCTAATACTGGACATGACACAAACTCCTGTCTCGATCATTTTTAAAATAGTTTAATACCAATAAATAATTATTAGCGGGTTTTACGGTACGACAAAACAGCGCGCAACAGGTTTTAATATTTGGAATTATATGCCATTGCAGGGTTTTGTGTTTTGTCTGACGTCACAAGGTAGCGTTTCAAATGTTTATCTCGAAACCATAGGAAAACTTTGTTGATATGTAGAGTTCCGTCACCATTGCTCTCTACAAATACAAAAAAACAATTTCCAAAAACCATAAATATTAGCTAATTTCCTATTCAAAGTTATTCTAGACGATTTTCGGTAAGTAAGTATATAAATATTTTAGTCGTGTAAATCAAGAACCAATAAAGTCCTTAGCCGTGATATTTAGTTTTCGCTGTACGACGACGACACTCGACTCTAACAAAAATTACCACTTTTTAAAGTGGGACACTTTTTAAGTTTCTCTGGGTATATGTCAACCGGCTCCGTGGATTCCAAGATTCAGGCTCAGCCTAGTTTGGTATCTACCGGATAATGCATGTTTGTATCCATAGTGACTTGTTTAAATAAATTTATTCTTATTCTTATTCTAAATCCACGTGATTTTTGTATAGTTAGGTACAGTTAATTAGATTGTCAGAGAGTATATGGCTACGCTTTATTCTGAAAAAGGTGATCAATAAATACGTTAGAAGCTTAACGTGGATAACTGAAAGATAATTTATTTATATCTAGAGTCAATGGGTGTCCAAACATTTCGATGTTTCCAAAAAGGGTTACAGCGAAGTAGGTAAGTAAACTTTGGAACAAAAAGACAAAATTTAGCAATTCTAATTGCAGAGTGGCGAGCTGATACCAAGCGAGCGATCTGCACAATTTTAAACTTGTTAATTAATAGTCATTCCCAACATGTTAGCACATGTCTTTAACACGCTACTTTAATTAAAACAATAACACCAATTGAATTTTAATACTGCGTTTCAAATTATCGATAAATTGGATGAGGTAGATATTGCTCAACTCTCACAAATAATGGCGGCCGGCCGGCCGCACCGGCACAAACCGGTGAAGTGTCTGTCACCCGGGCAATAATGACTTACTGCCGCACTCAGAGACGTCAATTAAGTTTTAAGTTTCATTAAAGTTGCTGCGTCTTATTCTATTGCTACAGCAAAGAAAGTGACAGCAGCTACTTTAATGAAACTTAAATCTTAGGGCCTGCGCAAACCGGCGGAGCGCAGCGCAGATCACCTAGGAGGATTTACTCCGCGCAGCGCACACCGACGAGGGAAAATGCCCCGCGATACCGCGAGCGCCCGCCAGCGCAGTGCCGGCGGCCGGCGCATACCGGGGGATGCCGCGGCATGCCGCCGCCTGCCGTGGCGGTATCCTCTCCCCGCGGCGTTGAAGAGCGCCGACGATACTGCGGCGGAATGCGCCGGCCGCCGGCGCTGCGCTGCGAAGTGCGCCGGGCCTACGATGCCGTGGGATGCCGTGGGATGCCGCGGCATTGCGGAGGTGCTTGCGGTATCAAAATTCGTGTTCTCCCCCGTCGTCCGCCGAGGTGCGCCAAGCCTTCCCCTCCCGCAGCCCCGCCACCCCGGCGCACTCGGGAGGCCTCGGCGCATAGCGGGGGATGCCGCGGCATGCCGCCACCTACCGCCGCGATATCCTCTAACATGCTCCTCGATGCCGCAGAGTAGAAATCCCCTGTGATGCTCCGAGGTCGGTCTCAGAGCATTCAAATTTATACCTTATTGTAATTAAAATGGGGAAGAATATACATTGATAAATTTAAAGTGATCTGCGCTGCGCTCCGCCGGTTTGCGCAGGCCCTTAATTGACCTCTGAGTGCGGCCCTTAGCGCGTAACGAGCGTAACTATAGCCGCTTAATACATTGCGCAATACCCGCGATGTTCCCAGAACGTCAGCAATGGTTAGCTAGCAATGTAAGCAGTTACTGTCGTACTAACGCATTATAAGTAAATACCATAATAGATTACTGGATTTTCTCTAAATACAGTAAATTAGTGCTTACAGGTAAAATTAAATCACTCCTGGGGTACCTTTAAGATCTTAGCTCCTTATTCGACACGATAAATCTGCACAACACGGCATTTTACTATTTTTAAAGTCACTTAATTCGTCGACCACGTCTGTACTACAACTGACAATAACTGACTGGCGTTTGACAATAACATGAGCTTCTGATCTTGAGCGCAGTAACACGCGCCACGCCCCTTACCACGTCTATAGTATTTCCTTGGTATGTGGCCTCACTCGAAAAATTGCATTACTTGTGTCTTTTTCTATTATGAGTGAATAAATGAGATTTATCTCTTAAAGTCAATTTACATATACATTGCATGTCATGTCATGTCAAGGTACATTAAGATACATTAAGCTCGTCAAATACATATGCAAACAAATAAGTAATAACAATAATATTATCAATAATAAAAAATATAGGTTAATATTACAATACCTATATTCTTACGGTGGAGGCAGGAGTAAGCCCCAGTATATTTTATTAAAATAATCTTTCGTTTTTCTGTCCCGTAATAAAAAAGTTTTCTGACCCCTTTTCCAAGTACTTAAAAAAAGTGGGTGTCGTTAAATTGCCATTAAACCTTTAGCTACTACTTTCGAAAAGCATAAAAGTCAAAATAGTCATCATCTGCTTATCAAGACAAATCCAACGAGCCCAAAAACGAGGGGTTTAACGCACGCGCACGCACTTAAGCGGCTACCACACGCGCAAGCTTCACCACAGTTTTGCCTGCGCAGGCCGGTTTGTACACGGAACACGGAGCGTGTGGTTGGTAAAACTCTATAGACACGAAGTGCTCAGTTTTGGCTTGCGCAGGCAAAACTGTGGTGAAGCTTGTGCGTGTGGTAGGCCCATTATGCACGCACGCACGCACGCACGCACGCGATATCTAACGGTAATAGGGTAAAAAAAAGCGCCACCTATTGACGAGTAGCATTTTTAATATATAAGATATAAAAACAAAAGGATATCGGCTTAGACTAAATCAAAAGGGGTAGGTAGACACGTTATCGCCGTACAAGACCCTGACTGACATAATGCGTGCCGCGACACCTACATTCGCAAATTCCACACACACAGCTGTAAACATGCACTAAGGAGCAATAGAGATAAATTGATAGACCAACGTTGTGCGCGTAAGTGAGACAGCCATATGTCTCACAATCGTACGACGTCGCACGTTTTGACAGATCGGTGACGGCCGGACAACTGACTCAAACACAGGCGCTCAGCGCCTATATTTAGGTGCTCAAGCCCGCGCGCCGGTCACGTATCTTTCTCTTTTTGTTTTCATCTAAGGATATCGGCATAAATATTATTACATCGCTACACGGGGAGTCACGGGGTCTATACTACGTCTATGCTTATAATATATTTAATTTTATATGCTAATAATATTATTAAAAGCCGTGGTAGCCTAATGGTTTGACCTGCCAACTCTTGAGCAGAGGGTCGTGGGTTCGAACCCGGGCTCGCACCTCTAAGTTTTTCGGAATTTAGGAGCTTTTCGGTGAAGGAAAACATCGTGAGGAAACCTGCACACACCTGCAAAGCAATTTGACGGTGTGTGCGAAGTTCCCAATCCGCACTGGGCCCGCGTGGGAACTATAGCCCAAACCCTCTCTTTGTGAGTGGAGGCCTGTGCCCAGTAGTGGGACGTATATAGGCTGGATTATTATTATTATTATTATTAATATTGTTATAACCTATGGAGATTGTCAAGTAGAGATCGCAATGCAAATAACAATTTGAAGCAAAAAATGTGGCCTTGAATGACGGCGCTTATGTTTTTGTCTCTTTCTTCATCGGCCACAGTCACAGAATAAATACCCTGCATAGAAACCGGACTATAAGAAACAGCAAAATACATATATTTGACCTTTTTCTTTGGCAATTAGAAAAACAGCCAAACCAAACCTCAAACAAAAACGACTGTAAAATCCACTCCAAAATACCCACTTTTCGAAATGAAAAGATCTTATGTATCGAGTGGTTTCGATAATCAACTAAATATTAATTGCTTTAAGGTTTGAAGTCATTTATGTCAGATATTGATATAACGTTTGAGTAGACAGTAGTTTCAGTAAGGTTGTTTACCGTTTGAAAGACAAAAATCTGCAATTAGTTACGTTACAAGCTCTCTGACACAAAAATTTTATTTGTCAATATTTTTTTTCATACAGTTTACTTGAACGCGGCCAAGTATTTCAACATTTGACGTGGATGGTTTAATACAAAAATAACACAGCAATTGAATAATGAATTAAATTAATACTTTTTAATAGTAGTGTTTTGACAAACTTATTGATTATTCCCCTTTAATCATTTAACATTCTTATGTTACACTATTATAAAGTTGGAAAAGAGTTTATCTTTACAGTCAGCATTAAATCATAAATCATACGTATACGCGATTAAACGCGGTTGATTTGTTGGAGCGGAAAGTTTCTAGAGTGGCGACCTCGAACCGGGAGACGAAGTGTTGGCAGGTCTTCCACAAGGTGGACCGACGATCTGATAAAGGTCGCGGGAAACCACTGGATGACAGCAGCAGAGGAGCGATCGTTGTGAAAAACCTTGGGGAAGGCCTTTGTCCAACAGTGGACGTCTTGCGGCTGAAGATGATGATGATGATGAATAATGTTTTTGCGAGAATAAGATTATACCTAAGCATGCATATGCATATCGATCATAAGTTAAGCAGGCTCAGGTACCTAATAGATGTGTGATAGACTCGACGTCTGATATTCATTAAAATATTTTTAATATTAATGTAAATAAATATTGACAATGTACTGTACATTATGGGACTGCTGTGACTTTTAAAAAATGTCTTCCAGTTTTTGAGATGACATAATCCGATCAAAATGGAAGCTGCAAATCCTGCAATGTTTTCGCTACTCAATTCGCGACGAACTGCATCCACCCAAGCCAGACGGCGTTCTTATTTTTTTTGGAAAACTTGAAAAGATCATATTTCCTATTTGTTTTATTATGTAAACTAACGATAATAAAGATGACATAAAATGTAATTTCCTATTCATTCGAAGTAGTTGCTTGTAATTCACATTTTTCAACAATATATTACATAACATCGGCCATGACATTTTAGTATGCGAATATTTAAATTTCAATAACTTACTAATGAAAATAAATATCGCTTTGTTTTGCATCTGTGTGGGTCATGTACCAATTCACAATGCAACTTGGCATTTTTGCAGCATTATTTAAATCCGTTAATCATTAAAACCAAATTATTTTAAGTTATAATTATAAACAACTGTTTGACACTACGTTAGAAAGTCGACTGATAGACGGTTGGGCACTAAGTATAGCTCCATCCCCGCTGGCACTAAGTCAGTGGGGCCGATTTTCTGCGTCAGTTAGACTTCCATACTTATTATATTTCGATGAACAAGAGAATTTGAGTATAAATAAGCTTCTTGGGCTCATCTTTCCAGCACACATTTTTATTGGCACCTTTTATATTTATCATGGCAATTTCAGACAGTGTGAGAGAGATAGAAAACATGACTAGGGTTAATTAAACTCTACAACAGTTCTAGATGTAATCTCCAGTGTCTAATATAAGCTTCTTGGAGATTTGGAGAAAAATAACCTTGAAATACGTCACGAATCTTTTGTAGATTCTACCTACATCTTTCTCCAGGAATAAAGAAAAGAAACATCAACATATGGCATCTCTTTTCTTTTTCCGCAAAGAAAGAGATGCAATAGGTTCGAGTTGTGTCTTCCCTGGCAACACTGCGCGAGAGTATTAACATGATTTCGACTGAAGGACTAGTATCCATGATTACGAATAAATTTAAAAAAAAAGCCAAGCCGGAAGCAAAGTAGCGCGCGCGACAGCGATTACGATTACACGCACACCTATGTCCTAATATTCAATGTACTCTATGCACACCTACACGCACCGCACGCTACAGTCTACAGCTACACCCGTATTTAATCTGTGGGCGGACAACGCTACGGACGGCCGCTACGCTTCTCTTTCTTTGATTGACGTGCGGTTCGGTAGCGGTACGAGAGGAGGTGAACGAGTGATCAGTGTCGTGATTTATATTATTATAAATTAACTAATATTTCACTCTGATATATCATAAGTAGTTTTATCACATAATGGCAGATAAAAACGGCTACAACAGTAGTGATTTCAAGCGAAATTCCAATCAAGATATGCAAGGTGGAGACGCCGACCGTCATGACCAAGATGGCGACGATGGAGCAAAAATAAGTGACAAAGCCGGAGAATACATGAGAGAGTTGTTGAGTGAGAAAATTAAGCTTAACACAGCTAAATTTCCGTTTGCCACTAAACTTATTGATCAAGGTAAATAAGGGTCTTACCTACCGAATAGTCATTTTGGTTATTAGAGTTATTTGAATTAGATTTCTGCACTACAGCATAGTCCTAAATTACAATGTGTAATATTGCTGAAGTGTGCATAACAACTAGTGTTTGAGCGTAGTTCGTTAAAATTATCGATTGATTGTTCCCAGAGGTTACCAAGGTGCAAGCGTCGGGCAGGATACCGCCTAGGGACTTCAAATACGTAGATGTGTACCATGAGAAGCCCGTCAAGGTCACCGTAAAGGTGCTGGTGCCACTCAAAGAGCATCCCAAGGTGAACATTTTGAAAGTTTTTGTTGTACTCTTTTAGAAAAGGAAATATACTGAAACTAGTATGATTTTTGGGAAAATTGAAATTAGAAAACATGCATGTTCCCTTTTAGAAAAGACTTTTCTAGACGGGAACATGCATGTTTTCTGAAAAATTATTAACATTGGCAACAAGTGTAGAAATACCTACAAAAACTTGCCAAAACTTTAATTGAAGGATATGTAATGTGAAATGCAATTAATTAGTTATATGTAGGTGTCTTCATGTAGTATTATAATTTGACTGTTTCTATACTCATTTTTGTAATAAAGTTTTTGATTTTTTTGTGATGTAGCTGTTTAGCATTTTATGTAGCAACAATACATTTTATTATTTTTCATTATGAATTTTGCTCAAGTGTTTTTTTGTATTATTTCTTGCACACAATTATATAAATTTCCTGATCAATTCATAAACAGCTTGCATAAAATCACTCAGTAATTCATATATAATCTGTGGATGAAGTCCTTAAAAAAATGGAAAGGAAGCCTTTGTGCACATCTCTTACTAACTCATTAAAGCCATAAATAAGAAAAGGTCATACATATGTATTTGGTTGCTATTTTTTTATGTTGATTACATATATCATTATATCAATTCATTTTTTGAATTACTTAATTAATTAAATATAATTTTTCATTAATAATCCATAAATTACAAGATTTCTAAAAAATAACCTCACTTTTCGACTTAGATTTAATCAATTTTAAAAATATTAACCTTTCATCTGTGTTTGTTTAGGATCCTGACCAAATTTTGAATATCTTTTTGTATTTCTTTTATTTTGCTTAGTTTTTTGGACTGAATCCTAATTTGATGAGACTAGAACTTGGTATTTTTTTCACCTCCCACATACAAGGGGTTAATCAAACAAATATTGCTGGAAAAAGTGATGAGATATCAAGTTCAAAGCTTCAATATACATGTTTATATGTTTGTATTGGAATGTAATCTGTTTGTTTACATTATTAACAAATTGGATTCAAACAGACCTTACTTGAATATTAGGAACAGGCAGTGACTCAACATTATGTGTTTTTAACACTTAGCTATACAGCTTTTGACCTAAGCCGTACCGCTTGCCTTCTATAGACGTCACTGCAGCTGAAAACATTAATCAATATTTAAATTGTAACAATAAATTGCAGCAGGATTAATATTTCATGAAACATATTAGTCTTAGGTCTAACCATGTCTAACCAACAAATTGTTTACAGTTCAACTTTGTGGGCAAACTGCTGGGGCCCAAGGGAAACACCATGAAGCAGCTGCAAGAGGAGACTATGTGCAAGATGGCTGTGCTTGGACGTGGATCAATGAGGGACAGGTAAACTATCTACTTGGTCATGTTACGAGCTGGAGTAGGTTCTCGCACAGTGTGTGGCGCCTGTACATTACATAGTACATTGTTAACTTTTTATACCTACTAAAATCATATAATAATAAAAAATCACAGGCAAAAGGAGGAAGAGCTCAGAAATTCACTGGACCCCAAATACGCGCATCTCACAGACGAACTGCACGTAGAGATCTCGGCGCTGGCTCCCCCCGCCGAGGCGCACGCGAGGATTGCGTACGCCTTGGCTGAAGTCAAGAAGTACCTCCTGCCTGACGTCAATGACGTCATCCGCCAGGGACAGATGCGGGAGATCAATGACCGAGGTTTGTTTTTTTTTATCGCTTCTTTGTCTACCCGAGATGCATAACACTGACTGCTGAAGCTTAAATAAACCAGCTCTGGCTCGCGACTTTGTATTTGTTAAACTGTGGTATTGTTATTTCCTTAGGAACCATCTAAATTTTGTAATGTACTTGTTCTCATTATCTGGGCTTGAAGCTATCCATCCCTAATTTTATCAAAATTAGTTCTGTTTCAGCTGTATAACTGAAATCATAATAACAGTTACAGTTACTGAATTCATAATCACTTATTGATTAATACTACATAAAATTACAGTAAATAAACTTAACAACTAACTAAGTAGGAATATTCCATAAAAACTTAATTTTAATGTTTTAGCTGTAAAAACGAATTGGTGTCGTGCAGCTTGGGTATTTTAATACCGCATTTAATTTTTAAGAAATAAAAGTAGTATAAGTTTTTGTTTAAAAGTTAAGAGAATTGTGAGCAGACGCTAAAATCGCGTAGATGTAAAAATCATACAAATTTTGCTCCAAGCGGTAACATCTCTCACCCCTAAATCGAGTCCGATTTCCATGATATTTTAATATATATTTTAGTTATTATGAAATTGTAGCTATTACAGATCTAGTTTTTCATAATATGGCTGACACATAGTATGATTGATTAGGTTAGTTTATAATCCATCTCGTTAGTTTATAACCTATCTTGTCGGCAGTTTAGAATCTCGTGAGACTTTTTTATAAACTAACGGTTTCTGCAATCGTCATATTAAAAAATCTGCTAAGTATAAGGGGGAGAGAAACGTTGCCGCATTTTGTATGGATTCGCAATCTCTTATACAACAAACAAATAGTGAGAAGAACAGAAAATAACGTTTAGCTTTTAAACTGTTATAAATTATTAGTTTTTTTTTTTTTCATGTAAAAGGGCATATTTCAGAAAGGTTGTCGCAGTTAAGAACCTAATTAAAAAACGCTAACTTTATTCCATTACGTAACGAAATTTAGTCATACACTTATGGGTGAATCAACTTTTAAGGTACTCTTTTTCTTTTGCGGCACTAAATCTTTCCTGGTGACTTATGATTTATAATATTGTATGAATATTAAAATCAGACCATCAAATTTACAGATCCCACATGTTAGACACCTCAAATATTTCTTAATTTTCGGAAAACCCTGGTAACTCAGGGGAAAATGCACATTTTTCATACAAAACCTGGGGACAACATCGTCCCCTGCGTTACCAACTATATTATTATTTAAAATTGTACCATTTTTGAACAACATTTTCTAAATGTGAGCCATGTCTGATTTTATAAATGTGTAAGCCACGACGTTAGCAAATAAATAGTTTTTCTAAAAAAATATAAATTGTGAAACATCTCGAAAAATGGGGAGTACCTTAAAAGTTGATTCACCCTTATATGGTTAATTTTCGTGACGTAATGGAAAAAGTTAGCGTTTCTTAAATCAGGTTATTAACTGCGACAATCTTTCTGAAATATGCCCAAAATCATGCATTAACAATTAAAGAATTTTGCCAGACTATTAAAGAGTTTAAATGATCTAAAACCTAGTTTTTTATTGCACTAGTTTTAAGTAACTTTATGACAAGACTTGGAAATTAGGAGGTCAAATGTGGATCCTGCATACTTCTGTCCTATATTTACTACAGAGCACTGGTAGTCGCTATGACGCGTTTCTCGTTCATAAAAACACGCACAAAAATGAGTGAGACGCCAGAGAAACGCGTCATGTGAACTGCCGGCGCCGTTTTAAATACAGTCTAAAACATTGCGGGTTGTCAGCAGATGCGGGACCGGCGAGGCACCCGCTCCTCGCGAACCCGGCCCCCAGGCAACCCGACGTGTTATACAGTGCATGCACGGTCACGAAACGTTCGTTCTCCTACCAGGGCCCGGTTGTTAGTAATGTTCGTAACGCAGGTCCGCCTCGGCCCGGCGGCCCGCCCGGCCGCGCGCCGCCGCGCATGCCGCCGCCGCACGCGCCGCCGCCGCACATGGCGCACGCGCACCCGCACGGCCCGCCCGGCCGCATGCCCGCCAAGACCAAGGTCATCAGCATTCTGGACCGTGCGCGCTCCGCCATGGAGTCCTCCTACGGATACGATGACCCCTACGCTGCTCCTGAACCACCAGTAAGTACAAGTTATGATTGGAAAATATAAGCTTTTCTATCCACGAAGGGACCAGGTCACTCAAATTGACGTTGAACCGGTTGTCAATGCGCCTTAAATTAATGCATTCACTGTCTGCATTGATTTTCGAACTTTCGCCAGGTGCCGCATCGTTTGTTTTATATAAAACACGCATTCTGTATGCGTTCAAGGCCACTGTGTGTAAGTCTTGAGAACGCCTATATGCGTTGCCGGCAGTGAATGCGTTAAGCAGTGCGGCGGGACTTCGTAAATTAATCAATCAATTTATTTATTTATTTATTATTTGAAAAACATAGGTAACAAAGATGGTATAAATATGTAAGTGAGTACATATATTTGGCCATTAGGCATACAAAATTATGACAAATAGCATGCAGTATGCATTTTTACATGAATAGTATTTATATGGAATGGGTTTTATGGATGAGTTGTACACTCTACTTTTCACTTCGATTGCGAGGAAATGAAACAGCAATATGATGAAAATAATAATAATAAATGCGACGAAATAAAAATTATAAGTTTATTTCATGAAGCTTTATTGTGTATTTTGGCTGTTGGTATCCTTGCCTTGATCTTAGAATACTAACGAAACCAAAATAAAATAAAGAGGTTATTCTATGAAGTTAAAGTTGTTCGTGTGGCTGTTGGACCGATTGCCTAGGTCTTCGACGAAGATTTTACTATATGCACTAGAGCATAAGACGCGACTTTATGTCGTCTACGCATGACATAAAGACGAACTTTTAGAGCATGAGAAGTGAAAAACACTTATTTAATTAAAAACACTTTAAATCCATTCATAGTCAGATTAAGCTGCGAATTCAGTGTGGTTCGGAAAATTGTGTTTTCCATACTGCAGATGTTACAAATTCTCTCCCCTGTTTGTTTACACATGGACCCCGCGAACGGCGTTATCGCAATATTTGATTAGATTTCGCCTCTTATCTATCTAGTGCATACAGAGTATATTTGTGGCGCCCTGCACGTATTAAGGTATGGCGTGCGCAGGTCCGCGGGCCGCGGCAGGCGCCCGACGACTTCTACTACGAGCGCGGGCACGAGCGGTTCTTCGAGGACGACGGCTACTACAAGGAGGAGCCGCGCGAGTTCAAGTCGTCGCGCGACGTGGGCACGCGCCGCCCGCAGCCGCAGCAGCGCCACTACGCGCGCGCCGCGCCCTACGCGCGCCCGCCCAAGTAACCCGTGTTCGTGCCAGCCCTAGTGCGCCGGTGCGGGCCGCATACTCCTTCACCGACTTGTTACCACTTATAATCCCAGTCATACAAGACGCGCCGCGCCCGACGTGTTGCCATACACTGATTAAGCTGCATATTTTATATTGCCTCTCGTACGTAGTACCGAGCGATAGCGATTCTTGCTGCGGATAAAGAGGTGCTGGTGCATAGGAAAATTGTTATTTCCTATGTGTGAATGTCTTTACGCTGATAGTGTAGTAGATTTGTCTGCCTAGAGCCACGCGTCTAATATCGACTGTCGACTTTCGGAAATGTTGCCCGCACTTGCCACACATTATTTTTACGTTGCTTGTAAAATATTTAAACGCTTATTTTTAATTGTTTAATTACACAGCTTTTTCACTTACATCTTTGTCTGGCTGTTTCTTTTTGTATGTTGTTCTATTATTAATATCTTTGTCAACGTTTCAGGCCGGGATATAACAAACGCCTGCAGTAATATTGGTGAGTATGCTAAACTGGATCTAAATCAAAATCTGAACATTAAAAACGCGAATAGCGAAAAACCAAGTCCAAAACAAAACAGATTTCGACAAGCAGCATGTCAAACCGTGTAACCTTCAATTTGAAAGTACATTATAATTAGTTAACTTGCGTTATATATTTAATTTTAATTATTTTACGGACCAAAACTCTAAATATTCTTCTTTTACAGAATAGTGTTTGGTTAAATATTGCTACAGAAAAATACTTCTTAAAACTGACAGACATATATTATTAACCAAGCCTAATATTGTTCAGAAGATTGGGAAAATACTTTAATTATGTTCTCAAGAAAATGAAAATATTTTAAGTTTTTTATAAAATTAATGATAATGGCGCACAAGACAGAATAAGCATGATGTAGTAGTTACATACCGTAACTAAAACCCGTGGCGCATTGATTACACTAAATAAGTTAAACTATTTAAAACATACATGTTTCGTGTAGCTATTCTGAACAAAAAATTCATAAATATGAATCATTTATATGTAATAATAAGACATTGTTTTTAATAAGCTTAGTAAACTAAATTTCAACATGTTTTGATGTAGCCTATCGACGCAAAAACGCAACTGTAGTGCCAAAACATCAAAGTAAAACAACTATGTTCAAGGTGCATCATGCATCTAGCACTGCATAAAAATACTCACAGAGTAGGGGTTATTAAAACATGTTGAACCAATTATAGACTTAAATAAATGTATTACAACAATTCTTGTGTGACTATGAATAATAAATAATATTAAAAACATAAATACAAAGATTTTTAATTGGTTCACGGTACTTATTCAACAAAATGTCCCAAAACCATTGTTTTCAATTAAAGATACGAAAACTGATTCTTTAACAAATTGGGCTAAAAAAGCTATTGAAATACTTTTATGCTGATAACAAGCAGTGTAACCAAACACGGAAAACTGCAATCTTCAAGGTAAACATTTCAAATAATATGGCTGTTACATGAAATATAAATTATCTACTTTAATATTAGTTTACTGCTCTTAGAGTCTAATTTAATTTTACACCAATTTAGTGTTCCTTAACAACACATTATTTTAAAGGAAACTAAAGCTAATTTCGGTATCTGTTTTTTAACGGCCAGTAGCCAAATAACCCGCGCATGTAATCAATCAATTAACCGAAATTAGTTATAAAAAAAAATGTTATTGAAAATCTGGTAGTAAGGCATAATGACCCAAATAATTTGCAATAAGCTTAATTATAACATTTAAATACCAGTAGTAGTGGCGAGGTGTATCCCAAACAATGCGTCAACAATATTCAGTACGCGTTTTAGGTCAGAGTTCACCAACAATTAAACAGGCGATTAGAGGTCTGACGGCTGTCAAAATGTATTGACTAACAGCCGATTAGGATTTAACAGTCCGTTAAGTTGGTTTGTGAACTCCGACCTTAATTTGCTTATTTTTGTTTTTCAATTTGACTTACAAACTGTCAAATTATAACCTCAACTAAGTGGGTTCATAATCCGCGTTCTGTATATTGGGAACTAGCATAAATCAACGAGGCGGGTTTGTCGCAGCCAAAATTGACAAAGCAACTTTTTAAATTCGCTGATACGCCCCGCTATCAGCCAACTCTCTCAACCTCCTTATTGGATCAGTTGCTTCAAATCCATAGCACAAAATATGACTGCAGTTATGCTTTACAAATTAACGACATTGAATGAAACCCATTGCCATGGAAAGTAAAGTTTGAGATTATTAGAAGAAAGGTATTACTTAGATATTACAATAATTCTCTTACCAAACAATAATTTGCCTTATAATAATTACATAGTAACAAGAATAAGAACAAAAAGGGTGTTAATAAGCATAATTGTTTTATTTAGTCCATTTAAATGTTATTGTATTAAAAAAATAACAAATTGTTTGTAACCATTAAGATAAATGTAATTTTTGCTTCTTATGTTAAAAGAAAATGTTGATAGAATGTCCCAACTAAATAAGCATGAAATTTTAAAACAATGGGTTTACACGCATTTTATAACTCAATCAGCAAAACTGCTCCTGAAAACTAAAACCACAAACTTAACTAAATCGGAAGAATGCTCTCCAAACTACGAAAGGAATCAGGTAAGTGAGAAAGGTAATGAAAACATTTATAAACTTAACAGGCGAATGTACATTATTCAAACATATATATTAAAATAGCCTTGGAGCCCACTACGTGATGTTCTTACTTATCTTAAGGCTAAATGGAACCGACCACTATGATTTTGTGTCTATAAATTTGTTTGTTGTCGCTTGCCGCCCACCGCCTATACTTTCGTAACTGGTACTAGGCCCTATAAGTGGGTCCGGGAAAGGGTTTCCTTTCTTTTTAAGGAGGTAAGGCACCTTGCAGTGTGCTCCCAGGTCTAGTTTGAAGTCCTATATTACGACCCTGGAACATCATAGTTTGAATTCGGAAGAAGCTGAACCCTTGGGAGAAAAGAGGGAGCTTATTACCTGGACGCTTGTCCTTTGTTCCCTTGTAAATTACATAACTGCTGAACCGAGAATATTACTAATAAGTAAGTAAGTACATATAATTTAAACGGGCAGTCTGCCAAACTAATATTACATGGCAATTTTTAGTAATCAATAAATAACATATTATTTGATAATGATTTTTATTTCTGAATTTCTCGAAACCTAAGGAACTTTTCTAAAGTAAGGCCAACGAGACGATATAAAGAATGTAAACTAGCTTTCAGGAGTGCAAAACATTTTTATTTGAAGAAATTACATACAAATTTTAAACTTCCTATTCTAGTCATCGTCGTCTGTATCAGAAGATGATTCGTTAGAAGAGTCCGAATCAGCCGTATTTATGACAAAACTATCTATTGTATTATCAATCATGTTGTAAATTTTGCTATAAAAATTGTTCTTTATTTTTATGATACTCTTAACACAATTTCGCCATTTGTTAGCAGATACATTTTAGATTCCTTCTTGTAGCAATTTTTTCACGTCTTTAAATTTATATGAGGTATTATTGCGAGCTACGTGTAAGAACAACAACAAAATAATATGGAAACGAAAAAAATCCTTCGAACGCAATCCAAACAGGAATGAACAAAATGGCGGCCCTAATGTTCAACTTCTGTACTGACAGCTTTCCTGTACAGTCAAGGTTATAAATATAGATACGTTCAGTCTCAAAAATATGTAACCACGACCTTATTACGGCGTCATAAGATCGTGGTTACATGTTTTTGAGGCTTTGGACGTATCTGTTTATAAGTGTATCGCGTGTTCTCTGTGTGAATTCACTAAAGTGACTTTTTATGTTATAATGTATTGTAGGCAGTAGGTAAAGTTAGTTTTAAGTATTTGTACATAATTAAGTTGGTACACTATCGCATTGGGTTCCCTGTAATGGTAGTGTGTATCTTTGATAAATAAATAAAAAATAAAAAACCTTGACTACCAGGAATCACGCAATGACAGCCGTCATCGACCAACTGAAGATATTATTGCGTACGAGAAATAAGGACAGATATAATAATCACTATCGCAACTCTGTAACGGTCAGTTTGTTTACATTCTTTATCTCGTCTCATTGGCCTTACTTTACATATTTAACCTTTTCAACGCCATTGACGGATATTCCGCACCACTGGTTCAACGCCAACGACGGATATGTCCGTCACGGTTGACAGCGAAAAATAGACCCGAGTGTCTATGACGTAAGTTTGAAATGAGCTCTGGTTTTCAGCTGTCATTGGCGTGTGAGTGACGACTTTTGTATTTGACATGGCGTTGAAAAGGTTAACCTTTTCAACGCCGTATTGGGCCTACCACACGCACAAGCTTCACCGCAGTTTTGCCTGCGCAAGCTAAAACTGAACACTTCGTGTCTATACAGTTTTACCAACCACACGCTCCGTGTTCCGTGTACAAACCGGCCTGCGCAGGCAAAACTGTGGTGAAGCTTGTGCGTGTGGTAGGCCCATAAGAAATACCAAAGTCGTCACTCGCCCGTCAATGACAGCTAGAAACCAGAGCTAATGTCAACCTTCTTACCTCTTAGACTATTTCACGCATGCATGACATATCCACAGTTGGCGTTAAACCAGTGGTGCGGATATATTCTTCAATGGCGTTGATAAGGAAGGTAGGCAAGAAGTTCTTGCTACACCGTGTGCCGTCCAGGACAAGGCTCGGCCGTCAAATGGATAAAATGGAGTATACATATTTTTTTTGGGAATCAACACATACTTGCATAAAAATCATTTATTCAGTGTTAAGAACATTGATGGAATTAGAGTGCAGTCACACCGCAAAATATAAACACTTCAACCTTGTTATTAAAAAGCTTCTATTACACTTATATCATAAAAGTAAATACACCAAGTTGAACTTAATTCCTAAAATTAATCTTAATTGGCTAGGAAAACATCAAAAAAATCTTTTACATTGCTTACAAATATCTTATTTTTATAGCATCTCAACATAGGTTTAACATTGAGGATACTGTTCGAAGTGAACTGGCAAAAATATGAATTAATAGCTTTTTCCCGCGACTACGTCCGCATAGAAGTCGTTTATCATGTAATTCCACGGGAACTAACAAATTTTCCGGGATAAAAACTATCCTATGTCCTTCCCGGGACTTATATCCGTGTGAAGAGGTAACTGACAGACAGTTACTTTCGCATATATTTATAATATTAGTAGGGATTCTAATTCCACCTGTCAAATTATTTTTGCCAAGCTATAAACGTTTCGTTATACATATTTACACGGTTGAAGACCATGCTAGCGGGGAACTCTGTTAAAAATCAACGTCTATCGCCTTATAAGGTGCTTACGTTAATTTTTAACGGAGTTTCCAGTTAGTGTGGCCCTAGGGCCTAGGGTAACAATATGTTATAGTTAGCTCTGACACTCGTCGAGGTTAGGCGAGGCAGGCTTGTCATCCTTCTCTAACATAATAAGTTGGAAAAAGACGGCATATCCACCTCGTCGAGAGTGTACGGTAGCATTTACATGTTGCAAGCCTGATGTAATCTGTTGCTCGACTTGGCTTTTGTCGATAGTCACAAGTAGGTGTAGCTGCCGTGCCGTGCATGACAACCAGTAGGTGAGTTTAACAAGGACAGTAAAATTGGTATACAAATTTAGTCTGTACATCTTTGAGAAACAATTGGATATAAGTTTTCAAGCGCATAATGAATGGCAATTATTGTCCAACTAAATACAGAAATTGTATTAAAAAATGACCATGTGAAATAACTTTCTTTAACACTAATTCTGTGAATAAGTGATATAAAATGCTACTTTCAGTGATAATGCGCTGCTACATTGTGATGTTCTAAGAAGCTGGATTTTGCTCTTTGCTGTCTAACTGCCGCACTCGGAGACGTCGATTAATTTTTAAGTATTGTTAAAGTAGCTGCTGTCACTTTCTTTGCTATATCAATAAAATAAGACGCAGCAACTTTAATGAAACTTGAAAATTAATTGACATCTCTGAGTGCAGCAGTTACTTACAATGTTAAAGGCTAAACTATACAAATGTATTGTTGCCAATAAAAGTATGTTTGGTTAGAAAAGAAAAAGAAAGTTGTCAACTACAAAAAATACAGTATACTTAAATACAAAACATTCTTGTATTGCTTACAAGAATTACCTAAATTGCACTTTGCAAATGAAATAAAGTTTAGATGATGATTACACAATTGCACTTGAAACTAAGTGTGCTTGACTAGTCTGAAGTGTTTTGTATGACTATGAGTATGAATTCACGGTCTGGAGCGATCAAGATCTCATGGCGTTTACTTCTCACACGCAAGAATGTCAAGTCGTTTGAAGAATCCTGGAAAAACAAAGTTTGTATAAAATGTATCCCTAGGTTTGAAAGACTTGTATTTGCATGTACAAATTGATGACAATTACAATTACATCCATATACATCACCCCTCATCTGATTTTTATGCAAAAAGACAAGTAGTTTTAGAACTTTATAATGAACTGGATAAATATAAAAACAAAAACTATTTAGTTCAAAGGGAAAGCTATCTATACACAGTGTAAACCCCCCTATCTGTGATTGTGAGACAAACCTTAAACATATAAGGATGTTCCCAATATTGTGCAGACAGCTTTGGTTACATTAGTTTAAATTTGACACATTCTATGTAGCTGAAGTAACCAAACCTGTACAGTTTAAATTATGGAGAACAAGCTATAGACTTTATAATAGCAGTATGTACTCCTTTGTCAGCCGTAGTCCAGTAATTTAAGCCAACCCAATTGCCTTGATCAGAGGACACTAATCAATCATAATTTGGGAAAGTAACTTTGCTTACCATTTCTCTGACAACATTTTTTGCTTTTTCTGTCAGTTGTCCAATAAGACCCGAATACAACACCGAAGTAGCGTTATCTAGGGAGCTCTTTATAGGTATACCTGAAATAAGAGCGTACACACTTCAAATACGTTGGAAAGCTTTGTTTGTTGTGTAGTTATCTAAATCTGTATACAGTTATAAACCAACTCAGTGATAATGAACAAAAGTACAATTTAAATACGAAAGTAACTATAGAAACAAGAAATCGACCAAACCTTCATGGTTCACAATGATCACACCCATAACTCCTTTATGGGCTTGGATCCTCTTGATGGTTTCCTCGACTTCAGTAGCCTGGAATTGAACAATACATTAGAATCTACGTATAGAATATAAGGGGTTTGCAAAATATATACGCAATAAATACCATTTTTCTTGTTGAAAAATTACAAAACTTGCAACCGTAAGCTCACGTCAATTTATGTGAATTGTGATGACAAATCCTACTTTTTTTTTAAATTGTGTTGTCCGTTAATTCTTCCAATCACAGAGTGAGATGGACAAACTTTTATTGCGTGTTGATTGGATGAAATGGATTCTTGAATGGTAAAGCGCCAATCAAATGACCTGACGGAAAATGTCAAAAAAAACTAATTGAGTCACTAAAAAAAACGATAGAAAATGTTCTTATAAAAAAAAGAAAAAGAATTGTCAATTTGACGTTTGGTTAGAATGACAAACGTCAACGTCGCCCTTCGGTGGTTCATGGGGTTACGGTACGGAAATTTGCTCTGTCTAGCAAATGCCGTACCCACTATAAATAAGGAAACAAAGCAATACAACGCGAAAAGGAGTATATTATGAATGTAACTTTGTGTAAAATGCCTACTGTCTAAGAGAAACATGAGCGATAGCGCTGCAGAATGCTCAGAAACTCTGGACCCTAGAGTGCAGGTACTGGTAATCGATATTTCTGAGGGTAACCAAGTATTACGGAGTCAGGCTGAGGTGCATAGGATCTTGAACATCTGCAGAGGGCAGTAATGACAATTATTCAATAACAATTTGTAGATCTTTTATTGTTTTACGTAAGCTAATAGTTATTTTCCAGTAAGGGATTATTACATTATTTTTTCGTTTTGTGTGCGATATTTTTGCCTATAAAATATTTAGTGATACGATTATCTTAGCACGTCTACTACAAGGGCTTAATTATATTTAAAAAAATTCTATACACATGTACAATTTCTACTAATGTCAGTTGGAAAAAAGATACTTATTAAAGACTGATACAATTTATTACTTAGTAAAAGTTTTTATATCTCTGTTGAGTTTTCATTTATTCAATAATAAAGATTGACACATGAGAATACAACAATGTCCAAGTAAATAAATAAAATAATTTATTTTTTGTATTGTTTATAAACACATATGATAGTACATATCTTTGCGTGCAAGTCTGATTTGCACTTGGCTGATTTTTAGATTCTGTTTCCAAAATGATGTTTTATAGTGTAAACAGATTTTTCGATATAAAATCAAAGGCACTCTGACATTATTTACAGTCTTAAGAATGTTGAGATATATATAAAAAATCACAGATTGAGCTCGAGCGCCTGAACACAGCAACAGATGAGATCAACCGGCTGGAGGTGGAGTTGGATGAGGCTCGGCTTGGCTTCCGCAGGCTGCTCGCCGAGGGCCACCTGCGCATCCAGCAGCTCACCAAGAAACTGGGCACCAGCGTACACAAAGCCAGGCCTTATTATGAAGCCCGGTTTAGAGCTAATATTGTGAGTGTGACCATCTCAGAGCCTATAATCTAGTTTGTCTTAAACCATATAGCTATCTCATGATACAGCCATAAATTTAAACCTCTTTATATTTTGGCAAAGCGTAATAAATAGTCACAAAAATCATGAAACTTATTTTTTATAGCCAGCTTTATGTTTCCGAGTTAAGGGTTAAAGAGTGCTGCCGGGCCGTGACGTAAATAGATTAACTACATAAAGTGATCCCACGGAATCAGAAGGACCGATATAATGATGCACGAAATTACACATATTCTACCCCTTTTCAAGGTCTTTTGATGATTTTACTGCCAACAGACGTCTCAAGAGCTTCAAGCAGCCACCATCACCTACGACAAAGCAAACAGCGCGCACGCAGCCGCGCGCGAGATGGTGTTCCTGGCTGAGCAGGGGTTGGCACGTCTGGCCGAGGGCTCCGAGGGCGGCGTCACCCTGGACCCCGCCTGGCAGGAGATGCTTAACCACGCCACGCACCGTGTCAACCAGGTGATACCTTGCAGCCATCCAGAGCCGGATTTAGGGGAGGGCAACCACGGCTACAGCCCTGAGGCCTCTACAAGTGAGGGCCCCACAATGAGAATTTTTAAAAAGAAAGAAACAATAAAAAAAAAAATGTTTAATCTATTTAGAAAATATTTAGAGGCCCCTATTCCTTAGTTGCCCCAGAGCCTCCAGACCTCTAAATTCGGCCCTGCAGCAATCAGCATGAGTACCCATTCATTGTATTCACAATAGTTTTAGTATGCTGATGGGCTTGTCCCGTTTTTGCAGCGCTTCTGGCACGTTCGCAGAGGCGCGGATTTATAGCTTTGGCGCCGTGATGTGGAAGCGGGTTCGCCTCGCCTACTTGCGGCTTCATAGACTCCTTCAAATGTAGTCCAGAACAAACATATATAAGATTTTTTAATTACTTTTTTTATGTTACTAACTTATTTTATTCCTATAAAATAAGTTATAACTAACACTATATTATATGGACACCTGTTTGAAAATTTTGAAAATTTGAATTGCTCAATAGTCGAACAAGTTGGTGCGCGACCGTCCCGCGGGGTGAGAGACGGGGGGGGGGGGGGGGGGGGGCATATACTCGTAGGCGTTAGAGGGGGCGGGCGGCGTGGAGAAATGTATGGAAATGGCAGAGCGTCGCGTACCATGTATTTCATAATAAACCATGAAGTCATGTAAGTCATGACCGTGCCCAGGCCGTAATAGGTTCACTAATTTACACAGCGAGCTCGACGTCGGCGGAGCGCGATCTATGTAACCGCTGCTACAACATGCTAATAGTTTGGCGCTAAATGTGTCGCTGTGCGACTCAATCTATAACTGTGTTTATTTTAAGTTATAAATGCACTTTGACATTTTATTTGTCTTATGAATTACAGCGCGACATGTTTAGCGTCTCTCTGCTATGGTCGTAGATGAGAGAGAGAGAGAAGCGTGTGAGCGAGAGGTATGGATGGTAACTTTTTGACGTTACGTGAATGTGTTTTTGATTATAAAATGCATACATGAGGCATTGTAATGTGGGTGGCGGGCAGGCGGAGTGCGAGCGCGCGTCGGCGACGGCGGCGCAGCGCACGCGGCTGGCCGCGCACCGCGCCGCCGCCGCGCTGGTGCAGCAGCTGCAGAACGGGCTCAAGAGGCACATCGCCAAGTCCAGGTACGACGCCACTCGGAACACGGTACGAATGTGTAGTCAGTTGATGTAGGCTAGCGGTTGAAGCACGGCAAAAGCAGCCATTGGGCATGCAATTTAGCGTTGAACGACACGGCTACGTTTTTACCGTCAGGGTGAAGCAGGAGGCCTAAATTTATGTATGATGCTTTTAGTTTACCGTCCACGGTAACGGCATGCAAGTCCGTTTTCCGGGGACGTGGACGGTAAAATCGTGCCGTGCCGTGCAACGGTATAGTATAAAATCGGCTAATCGAGGATGATCCCTGTGATAGCTCATACCCTGCCGTTCACAAGAGAAAGGCAGTATCGGAGTATGAAGTCTGTATGCGCATACTGCCTTTTTGTTTTGGTCGGCTGTATAAACACGTACCTATTCAATATTTTCAGACGTTCAGTTTAAACGAGCAAGTGTTACGAACTACGAAATACAATTGTCACTGGGACCAGCCTTATATTAACCAAATTATATCACTTAGTTACTAGGCATGTATATAAAGGGAATTAAAAAATATATGATTTACCAATTTTTCTTCGTAAGTTTTTTGTATTATCATCCTCTAATGCGCATTAAAAAGCATTCCCAAGATGGCATCGCGCGTAAACGCGAACTTTACAGCGTCATATTTCACTTTATAAGTACTTGTAACGTACAATTATGCATGTTTATCGTTGTCTAGTATCCATAGCTAGTCTTGGTTTGGGATTAAGTCAATTTGTGTAGCACCCCTTGCCACTACACGCAATGTACCTATTACAAAATTCGCTCGCCGCTCAACCGGTCGCGAGGCCAGGCCCGTGACTGTCGCCAGTATTTATTTATCTTTTAAATAGTTTGCGTAGCCACAATCCCACAGCACTGAATTTAAAGTACTAATAGGTAGGTATATAGTCTTTAAAGTAGTTAGAAATTACACCTAGCTTAGTAGTAACAATTGCACTGCACTGATCTCGACTTTTTAATGGCATTACTAATTTTATCTTTTTAACTTACCTCATGAGTGTTATGACTGACCTTTTTTCAAAGTCTTTATTCAGCAATAACTGAGACTAGTTTATATTAATAAAATAATCAACACCCAAAAAGGTTTCTGCTATCGCTTAACAGTTGAAGTGACAATTTTTGTTGTTTTTTTTTCTAAACTAGATTTACTGTATTTTCTTCCTTATGGTGAGTTGGAAAGAAACCACAAATTGATTTTTCTCTGATGTGGACAAAAAAAGGCGGAATAAGCCACTGTGTGAAAAAGCAGCTTTTTAATAATAATTTTACCTCACCAACTTGTCACATAAACTAGCCTATCGCTTCGCTATTCCCGCCCCGCTCTACCCAAGCGCGGGCTCATACGTAAAAGCGAGACGACTATATCTCACCACTAACGCACGGTCTGTAAATAGAGCTGTTTCTGCTTGTGTAGCGGCCGCACGCTGCGCCGGCGCCGCCGCAGTCGCAATCACGGTACATTTTTATTATCTTCTGCATGTTTATTTTTAGTGTGCATGTCCTTTCTACCTTCCTACATGAAAAGAGAGCATGTTTTTTTCAAACACCCCTTCTGCCTAAAACAGGGGTAGGGAATTAGGCTGTACAATTTTCAAATGTGTCCCCACAATATACTGTTATAATGTATCCCCACAATATGAAAACTTTCTATTTTGATACCAAATACTTACGATAAAATTCTCGCACGTAACTTCATCTCCAGTGGTACAGTCAAGGTTATAAACATAGATACGTCCAAAGCCTCAAAAATATGTAACCACGATCTTATGTCGCCGTAATAAGGTCGTGGTTACATATTTTTGACACTCTGAACGTATCTATATTTATAACCTTGACTATACGAGAATTGGGGGCGTGTAGTATGAATTGAGCGTAGATGTTCCATAATTGTGACCATCCGATCATGATCATGTAGGGCGATCATTTCGTGTCGCTCAAAGAAACTATTGGTATAACATGAAAAAAACTATAAAACATGCCGTTTTCGTGCAAATCACTGTTTCTTTTTGTGTGTGGGTTTTCTCTTTTCAAATTTAATTTAATAAGAAAACAGGAAACATTGGGGTTCATTTGAGCTTGGTATTTATTTATCTTAAAATATTATATCTACTAAAGTAATCTTAAGGGTTGACAATGTAAATTGCAATCATGCGCAAGTCTCCTGTTCAATTGCTTGACTCATGCCATAAACTTCGCCAGACCGTATTTCGAAGAGAAGGCCCGCATCAACGCAGCTCTGGAAGGCCAGAAGGCGCGTATTCAGACCCTGGAGGAGCAGGTGTGCGAGGTCAAACAGCAGTACTCCTCAGCTTTAAGGAACTTGGAGCGTATCTCCGACGAGATTCATAAGCACCGGTCACGGCGGCAGTCTAATAGAAACGGTGAGTTACTAACATAATATTCAGCCAATACGAAAATAGGCTCGAAATTATAAGGATAAGGAAGATATAAAAGTGGAACTGGCACGCAGGAAGTGGGAAAAAACACATTCACGAATCTAAATAGTAGTTTTAAGGGAGTCCTGTCAGGTCTTGCGTCGCATTGCGTGCTTTGTTTAAATAACAGGTAGTATTCATATCAAACGCGTACTATTTTTTAACGTAATTCATAATGTACAATGTAACGGAAAATAAGTGTTTTGTTTGTAATAAATAGTGTGTAAAATATTATTATTGCCTGAAACAGACAACCTAGGGCGACAGGGGGGTCTGCAGGCTGAGCGGGGAAGCGCTCCCCGCACACCATCGAGTCTCTTTTACTCTTTCTTATTCGTATGGTAAAATGATAAGAAATGTACTCAATTTTTTACACCTAGTTCCGGAAATCGACCGCGCGTCGACGATCACCTCCCTGGGCAGCGAGGCGAGCACCAACGGCACGCTGGAGGAGCTGTGCGACCACAGCGCCGACGCCTCCGTGCGCGAGTGGCTGCGCCGCGCCGCCGCGCCCGCGCGCGACGACGCCTGGACCGAGATCGATTTGGACTACTCCAGCCCCGAGGAGGTACAGCCAACTTAGTTGGTGACGCATGCGATAAGGGTATAGGAGTAGTACTATCCAGTGCTGTCGCCGATTGGCCCGCGCGCGACGACACTGGACCGAGTTCGACCTGCTCCACTACGACATTACTCCAGTCCCGAGGAGATACACTTGACATCGACTTGGTTATGCTTGTGATAACGATACAGGAACAGTGGTTTCCCAAAGTTCGAGTGGGTAATTTTGAAGCAATCGGCGCGCGCGATCAGGCCTAAAGGCCCGGGGAGGTACAGTTAAGTTAGTTGGTGACGCATGCGATAACGGTTTAGGAGCAGTACTATCCCCAAATTCAGAGAGTTTAGAGTGAGTAATAAGGGTTATGAGCTTCGCAGTCTATGTATGTATGTGATTAAAAATCGATGTTTCACTGTAGCTCATACATAATTGGTCCCATTTTAATACATGGGGTGTCATTATAATTTTTCAAGAACGTACGAGTCATAGTCATAGACTTTATAAAAAGTTTAAGGGTTCGTCATAGTGGGCGCCGGTCGGTGTATAGTTTTCAATTTTTTTTTTATAAAATAAATGATGGTTTTTATTGCTTAAACACGGATAAAAGAATAATACATGACGCAGAGAATGAGAGAGAAAGAGCGCAAAACAAAGACTTATATCTGACCTAGAATGGCGGGAAAATTAAAATAGTTGACACATTTTATTATATCCATCATAATTATTACCATCGGTATTACAGATTTAACATTTGACGTTCATACATTCTGCATTGGTAATTGGTATATGACATTCTAGCGTCTGAAAAGTAAATTTGCAGTCGACCGCTTAAAAATTTAAGCAATTTGGATCTTTCTTGTTTCATTTGCAGGTGAGCTTCGAGAAGTGTTCGCTGCGCGCGCGCACGTCGCCGACGCGGCCGAGCCCTCCCAGTCCACCGGGGACCAAGGCGTCGGCCGCCTCGCCGCGCCGCATTATCCGGTCAGTCCCATACACATAACAATAAAGAACGGTACATAGACGTGAAATTCCTTACCTTATCGCAGTATTGGCATACTAAACTCAAACTATTGACACTTATAAATTACAATACGTAACTGCGACGTGGTACTAAAATGTAAAGCTACTTATGAGTTCGACTGTACGTACCCGAAATGCTGGGATATAAATGCCTACTTCCCCGCTTAGCCTGCATGCCGTCGCCCTACGGCAGATCTCCCTTCAGGTGTTATGTGTGGGGACTGGAGTCCTTTGGGATGAAGTTGAAAGCTTAGCAACCAACTGGGGAAATTTCGATAATGCGCACTGTTAGATTTAGTTGCGCTTACTGATGCTGGAGGCTCTTTCTTCCACTCGTCGCTAGATGTCGCTAGTATCGCTACATACTCGATGCCCGTTTCGAGACAAGTCAAAGTAAATTTAAAATCATAGAAAACTAATTGCTGACGCATCTCAGAACGGGCACCTCACTCGCGGCCCGTTCTAGAGTTGTGCCGTTCAAAAGAAAAAGGCTGTATGAGAATATGTAGACTATAGGTTTTTCAGTTTACTCTTGAATCACTTTTTATAGAACGTTTTACTTCGCCGAATTTTCATTTCATCGACAGGCATTTTCTGCATGCGGAAGTTATATTTTTTTGGTGGTCACAAGTCTAAACTAACCTACGTAACCAATGCTTAAGATAACATGAAAACAATAAGGTTTCAGTAAAAATTAGCTTTCGATAAAATTTAATTCGGTGAAACGACACGTTCGAAAAGTTTGTCGGGGAAACGAGGAGCGTCCAGGTTATTCGCTATGACGGGAGTAGTGACGTCCAGTCATCAGCAGGTCGGTGGACCGCAGCGCCGCGCTGCGCGCCGAGCTGGAGCGCGGGCGGCGGCCGTCCCTGGACGCGCTGTTCCACGACACCGGCGAGAGGGTCAAGGAGATGTTCCAAGGTCAGACGTCATGCGGTAGCCGTTGATTCTTTTATTTATTTTTCTTCCGCAGATTTTATTTGAAAGCTGTTGTGCAGAGGACCGATCGTTGTGGAAAACCTTGGGAAAGGCCTTTGTCCAGCAGTGGACGTCTTGCGGCTGATAATGATGATGATGATGTGCTGTGTCAAAAACCTCTTCGATAATAACCCTCCTTTTTTGGTGTTTCGCCTTCCCAAGAGACCACTGCTGAGAATAATAATAATAAAAACCGTGTGCTCCCCAGGGCTGTCGCTGTTCGGCGAGCGCGGGCCGGCGTCGGCGCCCCGCACCCCGCGCCGCGCCGCGTCGCCGCGCTCGCGCCGCAGCCCCGCCTCGGACGCCGAGCGCTCCGACGACCGCCACTCGGACTCCGACAGCTTGCACAGGCACGCCACAACCAGCACTTGTAAACCCGGGGATTCAGCGAACACACATGACGCGCGAAGTCCGGCAAACGCCTGACGTCGCTGGCGACACGTCTCGCGGGACATTTGTCCCCTAGTGAACCCCTGGCTTTATTACGTACTCAAGCCGCCTTCACATTTGTCTGATGTGCTTGTCGTGATGCGCTCTGACGTGATGGCGAGCGTGCACATTGTGTCGTGTTGTGACGTCATCTGTCGATGTTTTGAACCAAGATCGTCAGACAGCCCGTGCACACTCGTCTGATCCGTTGTGACGCGGCCGCCGCAATTTATTTTTAACGATTGTCTTAATTCCAGCGTGGAGATGTTGACCGACGACCAGATAGCGTCCCTGATGCTGGACGCGCAGCTGGAGGCTGTCTGCGAGCGGCTGGCCGGCGTGGCCGCGCGCTCGCCGCGCTCGCCGCAGTCGCCGGAGGCCAGATACTGAATATTAACCTCTATTGAATAAGGTAGGGAATTGAAACTCGCTGGAGTCGCTCAAGGCAACATACAGGACGTGTATAGCTCGCTGTAGGTTGAAACTTAAAGGTCTTGATACTATGTAAAAATAACTGTGACTTTACTCACGGCTCAAGATTACTTATACACGAGCGAGCCAGACCGATACACTACATAATATAGGAGTGTCGATATTCTGATTTTACATAATTTTATTACACCTTCGCAAAATAAAGTTTAATGCATGGTGACAGGTGACAACGTTTTAAAATGGCAGCCAACACATTAAGCAGCGTTCTTTGTTAACAAATTTGACTACGTTCAGTCCGAAGCCCTCAGACGCCCTCATTTCCAAGTTAACGTTAGTTTTTGGTTGAAATTTAAATGTTTTTAATATTAAACACAGTTAAATATAACTTTGCGGCGTGGCCACGACTTTTGGCTACGGCGGTAGCGACGAGCGGCGATAAACAAGTGCACACTATTCTTGACCACTGGGGAACTACGACTAGTAGCGAGGTGTCGACTGAAGTCATACTGAAGAGGTATCGATAAGGAGGAAATATACTTAAGCGTTTCTGATAATGCCATTAATATCCTAAATTAGTAGATGCACAATCTATAGCGACAATGAAATCACTTCTGATGCATCTACATGTTTAATGTGAGATGTGTGCTATAACATATATAGCTTTTAGTCGCAGTATTTTTGTAGCTGAGCTATTTGGGGTCCCGTCTTCCACTCTGTCTGTTATTACCATGGAAATGTTAGGTGGGTAGGGCAAGATGGGAATCACCCGCTATTTGGGGACATTTGCATTCGTGTGTAAGCATCTATACAGATAGATGACACACGCAGGCGTGACGTGTGCGACCACAGTGGGTCTTAGAAGTTTGATGTCTGTCTGTCTGTTTGTGGCTGCGTAGTTTTCAAATGGAAAGACCAACGGATAGTTTAATCAGGATGGTCCTTAGCTAGGTTGGATGGGTGTCGGTTGGATTGTTGTAAAGCAATTAGCTAAGGGACAGAAAGTAAGGGACGCATTTCGCAGGTTTTTGATCTATTTAAAGGTATTACAGTTGATGAGTGCGCGCGGAGATGCGTCTCCAAGTTCTGCTATTATTGGAATAAGGCAGGAAATACAAGGTACGGAGACGACTGATACATAATCAACTGAAATAAGTTAAATAATAAGATAGGCAATGCAATGAAAGGTTTGCTACTAATGTGGTATGATATGGTACTATCGGGTTAGTTGTTATGTATTTCCAGTGTAGGATATCTAATGGATTGTTTGTTACTGTGTTCTAACGTAACAATATATTTGTCGATAAAATGTCATAAATAAAATCATAAGTATAAAAGACGACACAATGAATCTCATAGTTGATGACAAGCATTTTAGTGTTAACTCAAAAGTACGCTTACTAGACAGCTACTGAAAACAGTTCTTGCCCTTATTTGTGAAAAATAACTGTAATAATTAATGTTAATATGTTAAGGAATTTATAAAACCTAAGCTTGATTTAACACTCAATATTGTGGTCTTTTAAATAAGGAATTAATGCATTTGATGAGCTTTTTTTTGTATTTATTTAACTTGCTTCACAGATATCACCTAAACTTTCTAATACAAAGTAGATAACGGAGTTTTAAAATAAAACAAAATACATTTTATGTGATCAGAATAAAAAATAAATATGTACGTTCATAAATATCTGAACACACTCGTAAGTGAGTTCATATATATTTGATGGCGGCTATACAGGATATTTTAAAATTAATTTCTGCGCTGTTGGTAAAAGAAACATATCAGTATGGATAATTAAATGGTATTTTTGTGAGAAGGTGTATTTTGAAACGATTGACTCCTGCGGATAACTAGAATCCGAAATATACCAAAACATACCGGCTGACTATTCTTTGTGGTATAGATGTCGTAATATTTCGTATGTCAATATCGTAAATGTTTGACAAAGAAGCGGCAAAAGTGGTATAAAATTATTCAATTTAATAAAAAAATGTGACATTTCTTGAATCTGTATCATAGTTCAAAAAAACATCGATCATCGGAATAGACATACCTAATTCTCCTTGCAATAAATGTACATTATTTTATTTATTTATAACCTTACTATTTTTGCTCCCGTTTTTAACTGTTTTAGCTCGTAAGCTCTTTAAATCTATACTAATATTATACAGAGGGAAGATTTGTTTGTTTGTTTGTTTGTAATTGATAAACTCTGAATCAACTACTGAACCGATTTTAATAATTCTTTCACGTATAAGAAAGCTACATTATCCAGAAATAACGTAGGCTATATTTTAACTAATTATACTGAAGCGAAGCGAAGCGAGGTCGCTAGTCGCTGTATAAGTTGCCCAAAATTGCGTCTAGTTTAAGGTAATAAGCTTTGTCTATTCCGATCTTTAATTACGAAAAAAAATAGCCACTAATATATCGCGTAAGGAGTTAGATTATCGCTGCCAATCGATATTAGTCTCGAATACTCTGCTTAATCGTATAATTAAATTAGTATTCTTAGCGGTATCTTTTGTAACAAATAAATTGCTAATATGTGGGAAATATTATTGAGTTTTCGAGTATTTTAAAAGTTCCATGTGAATAGTGATGATTATCAATATACTGGATCAACTATTTGGATCAATGATCCAGAGTATATAGATACAGGAAGTTTATATAGATAGAGAATAATGGAGCATTATGTTGATGAAAATCGCAGAATAGAGGTTTTTTAGGGCATGGTGTCATCTCCGTGAAAATTCGGTTTAGGTATTGTGGGGTGAAGCGACTAACATGCAGGCAATCTTAGTCTTGGGCGTTTTCAACGCATTAGCAGCCCCCGCTTACCACCAGGGGGCTTTGCCTTCTCTACGCCATAAACTGGTAAACATTGTGTGACACCTTAATAACGAAAGTTTAAACTTATTATATTTTATAGCCTACCATTGCAAGTACCAAGACGTCATTTATGGCGTTAGTTATCTACAAGTAAACTAGTGCTGCCATCTATTGTTACTTTACGAAGTTACTTTATTTGTTGATTTAAGGCTCGCCGACATCAAAAATGTTATACGATTAAGTGGAAATTCTTCCAATCCTCAGATAATATTTCTAACAGATACTTAAAGTTACCGCTTAACTTTTCTTTGTCATATAAAAGAAAAGGACAGAGATACAATTTATAGACAGATAGTGTTATTTGGAGATTGGAAAATCAGCCCTAATTATAATACTACTTTGACTGAGTGTATAATTTCTCATGTCTTAAAAAACCATCTATCTAAGTGATGTAATATAATTTTTCATTGTTGTAACATTTTTGATCAGCATGCCCTATATATATAACTTCCTTTGTCTATTTAGCTAGCTATCCTTTTAGATTAATAGGAATCAATTCGAATGCAATAATTATTATAGACTAACAGTTGTAAGTACGTCATAATTAATAGTTGACGCCTAAAGGTCTTGCCTATACTGATAAATAAGTGTATTGATTTTTCAGAGAATTCAACAAAGTTTCGAACTGTTGAATCTCTAAAATGCCTCTGGGAATTACATTACGCTAATAATTGTAAGACATAGTACCTGTTCCACAATCGACAAGTAAAATTATTTGCCAGTTAAAGTTCGCCCTCTCCTTGTCTATTTTCAAGTATAAGAAAGGGAAAGGGCTAAATTTATCTGTCAGATAGATATGCTTTAGTTAACGATTATGAAACAGACGGTAAGTAAATTGTTTTAATATCAACTTTATAAATACTTATATAAATGATACAAACAATTGTTTCTGATAAGTTGATACTTTAGTTCACTAAGGGCCTGTCTCACAATCGACATTTAAATTTATCTGTCACATAAAGTTAGCCCTCTCCTTGTCTATTTTCAAGGGTACCTACGAAGGGGAAAGGACTTAATTTATGTGACAGATATGCTTTTAGTCACAATTTATAACGGTGATATTTCAAAGTACAGTATTGTAATCATTTATTCAAATTTTTAGTTTAAGTAATATAATTAAAGATCTCTTAAAAAGTATTAGAGAAATTTGTGTCACAAATATAATTTTATATAACGCTCTTGGCGACAATTAATATTTTAATATATTGGATTAATTTGATTAATTTTAGTGCTTAACTCTTAGACAGCCGTTTGATATTAACAATAGTTGATACAGCTCTATCGAAATACTGGCCGCCCAAATCAAAAAAGCAATACGAGCATGTGGATTTCAAACACTGAGTAGCCTTTTGATTTCACTTAGTTAATTTAACTCGAGTACTTTTTTGGTCTGTGGATTTGTTGGCAGCAAAAAACATTTCTGCCTTGCAGAATTTATAACGCAGTAAGCGCACCACGGCCACCATATCTTGATCTCATACATATTGCCAGTTGTTCAAAGTTGAAGATCAATGTAAAATGGACGACTAAAACTTACTGCGTCTTATTTTCTGCACTACTCTAGAAAAAACAACTAATTTGTTTATGTATCACCTTTTAGTGATATTTTTATTTATATCGAAGAGATGAATCTTTGTGATAATTATTATAAATAGTGCAATTTGTATACATTCTGTTATTCCTTATTAAAATATTAATAAACCCTTGCCTAGGAAATATATGAACTATGGCGAAGGTATACAGTCGAGGATAAAAATATAGTACTGCGGGCCTAATATGGTCACGTTTATCGCGTGACAAAACGTGGATAAAGCATCCGTCACTTTCTGACACGTATATAAGCGCGAGAGTGACGGATGCTTTATCCACGCTTTGTCACGCGATAAACACGGCCATATTAGGCCCGCTGGTCAAAGAGTCAATAAGTTTGTCCAAAAAATAATTTCGATCCATTCCAATACCAGGAACGGGTTCAAAATTGATTTTCGAACTAGAAACATATAAACTAAGGTATAATAAAAACTTTGGCCAATAACATTTTATTCCCTTGTTGTAGTTCGAGAGCCTAAACGATCAACCCCACGTATTTCTGGCAAGGGTTTAAATATAACAAATATATGATAAGTAGAAAATTATGGCGGCATCGTTGCTATCAAGTGCTTATTATATATTATTAAGATATCCTAAAAGATTTTATTTTTACGTTCTAGTGTGTTGACGTTCTTTGTAAGCCCTATTTTTTTTATCGAAATCGTAATTTAAGTAATAAATAAATCCACAACTACAATTAAAAACCGGCTAGCATAATAATTAAAAACCGGCCCGTTTTTGCACGTGTCGTTTCCTTATAGTTTAAATACACGATGTATAAAATTGTCACTAGATGCCGCTAGTTGTGTTCAATTATTGTGCACACGCCGCCATCTATCGCTAAGTAGCGGAACTAAAGTAAACTGACAAAACCTACACTATCCAGTTTTCTTTCTTCGACCGTCTAAAAGGGCCGCCACAGTACTAAATAGCTTTAAAGATATGTTTTGCTGTTGTGATACTACACTGTACAAATGTTAGCCATTATTATAGATACTTACGGTAAGTTATAACGTTATAGATATGTACATGTTGAAATATAACTCGCCTTCAGATGAATACAAGTATGTAGTTAATGCTGTGTTTTTATTTACTTTTATTCCTATCCGTTTGACGGCCGACATAGTCGCTTCTTGAATCGCAAGAAATAATGAAAACTAAAACACGCGAGGGTAGGGTTTACGAGTGGGTATGGCGGTGGAGCACTCTTATTACATTAAAAAATACGAACAATGGTTTGCCACCAGATGAGATTCAAAAATTGGGTGAATCCCATGGTCCAACCTATCCACCCCATATACTATGGTCTTGGGTGGGCAGGCAGGTTGGGAATCACCCCCAAAATCGTCCCCGTGGGCCATTATTCATCCAAAATTTGGGAACCACCACTATGGCGATAAAACAATGATTATTTTATATATTTATTTTAATAAACACGCACATCATGAGTGTTCAGTATGTCACATTACAGTATAGACAGTACTATCATTCTTGTTTCTTAGAAACAATAAAAAACCGAAAACTATAAGGGATGAATAAATCATAAGAGCGAGCAACGTGTTCTTGTATCTCAATCTTACGCATAACTCCATCCCTTACACTGGCCCATGTGGACGATCGTGGAGGGATCACCGAGTGCAATAGCTCTTAAAAACACCTTTGGGCTTGTTCTTCTGTCTCACTCACTCTCATAATGCGCTCTTAGCTACTCTAACCGAGTTTACCCGAACCCTAAGCAAATGAACTTATTGCAAGATATAATTTTGAATTGTTATACTGCTCTTCGAGCGTTTCAAGACTAACGGGATTGTGATAGGAAGTTATGTGAGGGAAAACGGCGTCAAACATCTTCAAGAAAACTATTATAATAGTATAATAATTTATTTTCACCATTACAATACAGCAGAAAAAACTACACAAACGGGGACGGAAAATGCAATTCATAACAAAAATAATATTACAAATAAAATCAACATTCTTCTCAATACATATATTTATCCACAAAATCATTTATAAAAATACTTTTTTGGTTACAATTTGGCCACTCGAGTTCGAGTCAAAGTACAGTTGACTGCAATAATATCTAATATTTGGCCGACTGTACTATATCTCGGTCAAATACTTGAGAATAAATAGTCTTAACGGTAATAATTGTTTTAACTTATTTAATTGTTACTTGGTTGTTGACAATCTTTTAAATATTAACTTAAGCTTATTTCAAATAACATAACATTTCAACGAGTTATATATTTTGTCCATTAATTATTTCTGTAAAAACGTCTAGAGAAAAAAGGTTACATGTTAGCTAGCTATGTGTATCGGGTTTCTCTTATATTATTATAGAGAGAAAGTTGAGCTAGGTACAGTTTGTTCCCACACTTAAGCCTCCACTAATCTAATTAAAAAGAATAAATAGTCATCTGGTGGCACTAGAGTCCTGCACCTGTCTCTGAGGAGAGCAGGTCTAGTCGCATACATATTGTTGACATCATGTAATGATAGTCATCATTTTTTTCAAGTCATACACCCATTCAGGCTGACATTACAGGATTTAATAAACATTCATCGTGTAGATTAGTTACAAATTATGACTAATATGTATGCGACCCAATGTGGACCCGTCTCTGAGTGAGTCATCAAGCGACATCATTATTCTGGCGTACGTTCATATTTAACTTGATTTTTCAGTTAGCTAAAGTACACATCGATAGACTTCCTGAGAGAGATAAATACGAACTTATCCGAGAAAATACGATGTCATTTGTTTATTTTGAACTTTTTTTTATGAAATTAAATGATTTTGATTTGATTTGAAATTATGCACTACATCCGTAATTGATGGACAGCGAGTATATTCGTTTACCCGAAAATCTATTGACCCCCACAGTGCCCTTGAGGTCTAACAGGTATGTACCAACCAAACCCGGTGAGTTTATTGTACATTGGGTAAACACCCACTGCCATCTCTAGGTACCACCAACTTTGACAGCTGGTGAAGACATCTGATACCAGTGGAGACATAAGGGTAACAAGGGTACAATGGAAGAAAGTCCAGTGAAAAATCATTAAAAAATCGTCGCTCGCCACGCGTATTGTTTCGTCCGACATCATTGCTTGACTTGCGTCCTTACAGGAATTATCCATTCAATAGTCCAAGGATAAGACTTGTCATTTTTACCCTACAGCCACGCTTCGGTGATTCAGGCGGAGGTTCGTGTTGGTGTCTCTTTTTTTCTCTATGATAATGAAAGAGGCTAACGCGAACCTTCGCCGAACCACCGAAGTGTGGCGGTAGGGTTACTGACAGTCAGGGTTAAAGAATTTCTGTTCTCCTTTGGGGGCTGGACTGTCATGTGGTTAAGTGGAGCGAAGTTCCTACGATTAACAATATTTTATAAGTTATTAACCAGACCATTCACCAGATGGGAAGATGATATAAAAAAAATTGCCGGCCCAAAATGGCAACAAATAGCCCAAGGCCGAGAGAAATGGAAAGCTTTGGAGGAGGCCTCTACCTGAGGGGGGTTCCAGAGAAATAGTGCATAAATAGTCAAGATGTAAATAATTTTTAAAGTAACATAAACTACATAGATATTAACTATTTTTTTTGCTAAGTATAGATAAAATGTTTATTTTCTTTTCTTTATGCTAAACTGTAAAACTGGAAATAAAAGGTTTTTTATATTATATATAAGTTATTATGAGAGCGGTTGTTGTGGAGATCCTTGTCTATATATCTGTCGTCTATTTGTTTGTCTGCAGCGAGACCGAACCCCAACGAAAACAATTACAGTGCGAGAGACGAAAAACACGCCGTGGTTTGAAATCGATTTAACCTATATATATAAAAATGAATCCCCATTTCCCTTGGTCACGGCATCACGCATGGACGGCTGGACCGATTTCGCTAATTCATTTTTGTTGTTTTTGTTACTGTCAGAAGGCTCTTATGAAGAGAAAATTTGGATATTTCAACTTTAAGGGGGAGGGAAATGGGAGGGGGAACTTTAACCGAAGCGAAGCAAGGGCGGGTCGCGGGTTTGATATAAAACTACATAGTGTCAACTATTGTAGATGACGCGCTGCCATGTACAGTTAAGTTCTTAGATGGTTACATCGAATTGCGTCCAGCCAACCCGTCATGGTCGTGTTTATCGATGTGGAAAACCTCTTGTCACTTTCTGACAAGTACGCAAGTGCGAGGGTGACGGATGCTATATTCACGTTCATCCACCGCGATAAAAGCGACCACACTACGGGGGCTGTACTCTTAACGGCGGCGTATCTATTCCGCGCGTGCCTTCACGGGCCCAACACAAGTTGTATGTATGTAGACATTTCAAATAAGTTTTCAAGACGAACCTACCTTTGAAAGTACTCAATTATAAATAAAACACTGTCACTTAGAACTACCTTATTCACATACGTATAACAGGAATGCACAAAAAATCACAAATACAAAATGACTACAACATCTACCACAACGGTCTATTTGAGCATAAAATTCCAATAATTGTTGAACACTAACTCAATTGCATATTCAACTAGTGTTCTAAATTGGATTGGGAAAAGATGAATTATTTTCTAATGCCGTTTTAAATTATTGTACCAAGGCTATATCGAGCGCTATACAAAATATACAAATGTGCTGCGATATAGAGACGGTACAATAACTTTAAATGTTGAGTTTTTAACGTCGCTCATACTGTGTCAAAAAAGAGTAGAAAATAATGGAGGCGCCACCGTCTACGTCAAAATACTGTTTTGTCCCAGCGACGAGTACGACCGTTCTCAGTATTTCACGCCACGCGAACGTCGAGCCCGCTGTGCCGAACCCTACGATAAACTAGATGGCGCTAGTAATCATAGCGTTAAAAAAAAAACAACACTTTATAGCATATATGTAGTGTGTGGCACCGCGTTCAGAGACTTTAAAGTACTTACCCTATCCTTCATTTTAACACAAAAAATATAGGGATCGCCAACCCCCTAGGATCATCGGACTATAAACATGAAATCTAAGTCTCCAAACGTGGTAACAGGACACTGTATTATCAACACATCCGTTTGAGCATTTAAATGTTTTCAAAAGCTCCAATCCAGCCTCACCAATACAATGTAACTGCATTTTTTTATCCAGGCCCCTAGCGCCATCTAGTTATTGAGCAACTAACTACTGTATTTATAAGTTTTAAATATTATATTTATCTTACAAAGAAGCTCATTATATTCTTACTGGCTACAACTACAAAAACTGCGTTAAATTTGAAATTGGTAACATACAACATGTGATATCAAAAAGATCAATTAATTAAACTATGAATAATACATTTCTTTAAAACGCCTAAAAATATCACTAAACTTCATGTAGATACAATTATTTACAAATCAAATGAATGGCAAAAAAATAAGCTAGAATATTTTGGGTAAGTACCATTCTGGATGATTTTGGGGGTCTTAAAAATGCATGTTTTCGGCATTCATTTAACTGACGGAAATGATTGAAAAGGTGTACAGTACTTCCAGCTAATAAACAACCGATATTAATGAGTGTTCGGAATAGAGATGGGAAATTAATCCGCGTAGTTATTAACTGCGACCACGGACCAACCCGCACCGGGACTCGAGGATTTGATTTAAAAGAGTCAGTAAATAATAAGATTCCGATCGAAACCGGAGCGGGAGTCGATAAGTAGAGCTGGATTTTCTGAATCGTCATACTAATTGCTCAGAGATGTTCATCTCATAGTTCGGATATATAAAGCCCCGCTTGCGCAGGGCATCAAAAAATTGAGTAAGACTCATTTGAGTGTTCCCCTCCACGGAAATCTTTAGTAAAAGGCGAAAGATTTATTCGTTTTGAAGGGAAACCAGAGTGACGAAACATAAGTATGGCGGCGATCCCATCAACTCGGGGGAAATCTTAACAGCGCGAGTTAACGCAGCGAACAGCGCCACCTAGCGAGCGGTGCGGTAAACATTAACACAAAATCCAATTTATAGTCGTTCCGCACACTATCACACTTTTGTCATCTAAAATGTCAATAAAAACGAATATTCATGCAACGCTAGCGCCTTTTCTCGTAATGTTAACGGTCTTCATGTAACTGGTTATTAAACTAAAATGTAATACTTATCTGACATTCCTGGCGCCCGTGTCGAGGTTCAGTCAATCGAACTAGCCGTGGCATGCTGAAATAAAACATCAATATGTTACATGATATAAGAATGGCTGCGTATTTTAGGTACCAACATTAATAAGCTGTCAAAGTGCTCAACAACATTTGGAACTATCTGTCTAGAAAAGTTGCATTTTGCGAACGCTAGCGAATCTACATAGGAGACCGACGCTGTTTGGCAGTCCTATTCTTTTGCTTCGTTTTTTTTCTGATATAGTTCAGTACTACATAGGTACAAGAACGAATTCACATATTTTGAGTGACTTTTTGCTCCGATTTATTCGATGGCGACGACACCGAAATACATATAGGACTGTTAATATTGCAAAAATATCGAAAAAAAAAAAAAACAAATCCACTCGATGTTTTTAGACGGTCACCCATCCTGTTTTGGTCTACTCTAGTCAACGCTTGAGAATTTTTAGCTCAAGGACTCGTCAAAAAGCGTTGGTTTAGTAATAAGGTCCCGCTGGGTACGTAACTCTAATAATAACCTAACCACAAAAACTAAAAGCCGACTGGCGATTAGTATCACGTAATCTTATAATTTTTATACAGTCTGAGACGTTATTGAGGATCATACGCCTCCCCATTTTTTAAAATCGCTCCTATAGTTCAGGAGCTAGAGTGGAATATCCGATTTTTGGTCACATACATACACAGACTATTAAAGTCATTACCCCTTCTGGTAGCGGGTGAGCTGGCCGGCTAGTGGGTGAGCGTGGAGAGGTGTCAGGGCGCGCGGCCGGGCTGGCGGCACTGCGCGCAGGCGGGCGCGGGCGCGGCGCGGTGGCGCTCCACCTGGAAGGTGCCGGCGCGCGCGCCGAACTGCTGCGCCAGCTGCTGGCACGCGTGCAGCACCGTCTCCGGGTCCGTCAACTCATCTAGAACCACCATTATTAATACTTTTTTTTTTGGTGTGATTATGATCTGTCAAATACACGCAGAGGATCAGGGCTGATTTTTATTATATAATTTATCTAAATAAGTACGATCAACATTTGTCATTACAATAAAAAGTCATGTAAGGCAGATTTCACTAGAAAATACTTTTTTTTGTACGAAGTTAGTATTTGTTTTTTGGGATGAATGGCTGAAACTTGATCAAACCGGTGGCGCCATCTATCGCCGCGCGACTAAAGTTTGAGGGACTGAGTTTACGTACCGATGGCGACGTGCGCGGACACCACGACGTGGTGCGAGGACAGCGCCCACGCATGCGCCGAGTGCACGTGCCGCACGCCGCCCACGGCCGCCAGCGCCGCCACGAACTCGCGGTACCTGCACGCAAATATAAATTATTATTAATAAATAATACAGGGTGTCCCGTAAATAGTGGTCCCAACGAAAAATTTAAATAGGTCAACCCCCGGGCTACCCATCACCCCCATGTATGTTCAGCGATTTTTACTAGTTTCGGAGATATTGATCATTTTAATCTGAATTTTTGTAATTTACCCTTATGTCTATGTCACGAAAAATCCTTAATTTCATGTTTTATTTCAGAAGTTTATCAGTGGTATTATTAGAATCATAAAATTTTTTTTAAATCAACTTTTGTGTGAATGTGATTAATTAAAAAGTTGATTTATAAAAATTTGACAAACGGTTTTAAAAACTTCGCTGATTCGTAATGATTCGTGTTTTTTGTAACCCGGGGGAAGACCTATTTAAATTTTTCGTTTGGACCACTAGTGAGCCGACACCCTGTATACAGCTTGGCCAAAAGTATTGAGCACCCCACTTTTACCTCTGTAACTTACAAATAAAATATTATTTTTCAATTTCAAAAATACACAAAGATGTAAAATATAATAAGTGTTTTAACATGTGCAAATTATAAGTAGATATCATTTCGAAGTAGCTATTTGCGTGTGAAAACTGAAGCTAAAAATAGTAATAATAATAATAATTATTCTTAATTAATTGTATTTTATCCACGGAATCTCGTTTAACGGCAATAAATATTTCCAACAATTTTTTCCAATAGATATACAACTTTCTATTAATAAAAGATATATTATAAATGCCCCTTTTAAAGTTTGAGTTTTATATTAAAAACGCACGGGTGCTCAATACTTTTGGCCAAGGCTGTACATACAAACATGCCAACGACTGTAATGCTGGTGATATAGCGCGCGGTACCGGAAGTCCTTGGGCACGGCCTGCATGAGCATGGCGAGCGCGTCGCGCACCACGCGCGCCGACGTCAGCAGCACGAGCACGCTGAACACGAACGTGCAGATGGGGTCCACCACCTTCGCCGACGGCTGCCGACACACACAAGTTGTAGAACAATCACGTTTGGAATTACACACATTTTTGTTTGATTTTATTAATTGGGGAACATGTAGTGTAAAGTCGGGTGTCAATAGAAATGATAAATAATGTAAACAAACCAATCGAAACAATTTACCAATATTATTATTATTATTATGCTTGATAAGTACTGAAAAAATTAAGATCAAAGCACTGGAGAATTATTTATTTGTCCCGCTCGCGGTAGAAACGACCGGTTGTTGGGGTTCGGAGGACAGAAAATTTGTTAAGGAGATCGGGCGCCGTCTGGCGGAGAGGGGTCGTGACCCTCGTTCCGGGTCATTCCTGGTGCAACGTATGTCCATCGCGATTCAGCGCGGCAAACGTGATGGGCACCTTTCCGCCGGGGGTGGCGCGGGGCGAGCTTTTTGAGTAAGTTGACAATTTAAGTATTAGTATTAACCCATATTATTTAAGATTAGGTTATGTTATGTTAAATTGTTTCATTACTTCGTTAATTAAAAATCAAATTATTTTATAAATACAAGTAAGTAATTCTTTAAATGCTTACTTAGTACCTACTATTGACCACTTTTAATTTATTATGAATAACGATTAATACTACATATATAAAACAAAGTCGGGTTAGTTACACCATTTATAACTCTAGAACGGCTCGACCGATTTTTATGAAGTTATGCACACAGATAGTTTATTACCTGGATTAACATAAAAAATACATTTTATCCAAAAAATTACTACTACGCGGACGGAATCGCAGGGAATAGCTTGTTATTAATAAAAACAAGCTCTATGAACATTTGAGGTTATGTGTCAAACAATTTGTTTACATTATCTGCCATTTCAATTGACTCCGACTTTAGTTTGAACAGACTCACGTATAGCTTAATGAGTACGGAGGCGAAGAGCACGCCGCAGCTCTGGATCAGGTCGCCGATCACGTGGATGAGCGCGGCGCGCAGGTTGATGTTCCTGGGACACGGGCGGGAGCGCTGTTAGTGGCTTATGTTTTAATTTGCAAGTTGCTATAGCTCTACCAGTCTCGACCACGGCAACCCTAGAATTTAAGGATTTTCTTCTAATGAGCCCAAATATAGCTCTGGTGCTAAATACCGAGCTAATTGTCACGGGTTAAGGTCAATCAGGATAATGCAACTGGGCAACAGGGACAAATTACACTTTTAAAGATATGAAAGGAATAAAACGTTTAAAAACTATTTTTGCCCCCTTTTTATAGATTAAAGTGTACACGGAAATAAGTAAGTTCAACCAGAGGACTTATTGCCTAACGCACTCGCGATCGCGATCGACTTGAAAGTGGAACAATTGTTTTCATTTTGTAGGCAGACTTGCCTTCAACTGTCAAAAATGAAAGCGATCGCGATCGCGAGTGCGTTAGGCAATAAGCCCTCTGGCCATATAATAATATGCCCTGGTTGAACTTACCTATTTCCGGGTCGGCTACCATTTTTATTTGTCGTATCATTTATTTTCCTAATTTTATGTATGTATGTATGTAAACTCTTTATTGCACAAAAACGGGTTGACAAATTAATATGTACACAGAAAAGAAATTAAAATAATATACAAAGGCGAACTTATCCCTTTAAGGGATCTCTTCCAGTTAACCTTGGCCTTTTAATTTTTAGTTAACCTTTTAATTTGTGTAAATACCGGACATTGAATCTTTTTCCAGAAATTTATATAGATAGTTTTTTTTTTAATTATCCCCCCTTTCTACACATACCTGTTAGCGCCCTGGGGCACGTGGGCCTCCTCGTCCGCCAGATCCTTGAGGCTGTAGTCGCCGTTGACAAGCGCTCCGTTCGGCTTGTTTCGGAACCCGAAGCGCGAGCGCGGCGGCGCGGGCGAGTGCGCGTGCGCGTGCGCCGAGCACGCCGCGCCGCCGTGCGTGTGGTGGTGCGCTGTCGTACAAACAGCACAAGTGACATGTAGAACTGCATTTTTTTAAATAATTGTATACTGAAGGGCAAAGGACTTAGGTCCATACAGACTACTGAACTACAATGACCCCAAGTGACCACCACCACAAGCAACAGTTTTTAGGTAAAAATTTGAACATGTTGCCAATTCCAATCCTAATAGCACCTTCTTTTTAAAAATCTTTTTTTCCGAGATATACAAGCATGTGCAAGGCAAAGGACGTGTGAATGGTTTAGGGTGAGGTCCACTAAGAATAATAGAATAGAAAATAAATAAAATAAATAGTAATAGAATCAGATTCACCCATTAAATAAACTGAAATCAATATTTATGGGATTCCCATGGGATTCCAGATGATCTCAAAGTACATCATGGTTTTTTGATTAAAGTAAACGGTTAAAATTATTAAAAAAAAAAGGTACTGTCGAACATAGAACCTCCTCCTTATTTGAAGTTAAGAAGGAGATATACATAAATAAAACTCGCACCCTCATATCACAATCCAGACCAGTTGAAATTGACACCGTTGCGGTACTCACCGACATCGGAGCAGCCGTGCAGCACGACCGCCAGGATGATGTTGAACGCGACGCCGCAGCCCGACACGACCATCATGGCGTCGGGCTCGATGCTGTAGTCGCCCGTGTGCAGCCGCAGCGCCGCCACGTACACGAACACGCCGGTCAGGATCCAGATGAGGAGCACGGACACCATCGCGCCGAGGACCTCTGTGAAAAAAGTGGTATAAGGTGAACTATTCCTTTGATTATTCCAAAGATTTTAGACGACAAGTATACCGATTGACAATCACAAGATACATTAGGTCTATTGACATCTAAAACTACCAACTTTGGATCGCACAGGACAAGCCTGAGGACCAAGATGGAATACCTTTGCTAGTCATTCTTCGATTGTCATACCCCCACACCGGACACTTCTGCTTGAAGAGAAATGAAAAAAGTAAGGATGGTGGATGCGAGTAGCACAAAACCGGCCGTCGTGGAGATCCTTGGGGAAGGCCTATGTCCAGCAGTGGACGTCTTTCGGCTGATATGATGATGATGAAGGATGGTGGAAGTAGTGAATTGAATGCTATATTTTCAGGACAAAGGCCCTGCTACGTGACTTACCAGCGCGCTTGTACCCGTAAGACATGTTTAGGTCCGGCTGCCGCTTGGCGCAGTGGAACGCCAGCAGCGCGAGCGCGAACCCGCCGCAGTCGCTCAGCATGTGCGCCGCGTCGCACATCACCGACAGGCTGCCCGCCAGGAACCCGCCGATCACCTCCGCGATCTGGAGAGAACCACCGAGCCATCAGTGTTGCTAAGCGGGCGAACACCTCACTAACGGAGACAGCAAATAGGCCGTGAGGGTTGCTGAACCTTATCAGAGTAATACCGCAGTACCAATACTGCCAAGATTGACACCCAGCTTAATGAAGCGATGCGCCTAATCTTGGGGGTAATTAAATCCACTCCTCTTCCTTGGCTTCCCGTTTTAGCAAACATTCCACCTCCCGAGCTGCGCAGACGAAAAGCGGCTGCCAACGAGTGGAAAAAATGCTTCCAGCTGAACGGCTCCAAGCCCATACCCATCAGGTCCACTCTGGACTATCTGCCTCCCTTCCGTCTAACTTCCAGGTGTGGACTGACGAGGGGCTTAAACACCAGTTCCACCTGAATGAGGCGTGGCGAGAGGAGGTGGAGGAATAGGCTGGAGGCATAGAGGAGCTGCATAAATTTACGCCCGCCGCAGTAAACTGGCTGAAACACCTGGACATTGACGTTTGATCCATGCAGGATGATTGCCATACGCAATGATGATGATGATCAGAGTCATCAAGACTTGGAGAATACGATCAGTACAAGTCATAGATACAATAAAGGTCGCACGTCACCGAGCTGCCGGCCAGGAAACCGCCGATCACCACCGCTATCTCAAGAGAACAAACAAGCCGTGAGTGTAGCAGCACCTTTTCAGGGACTACTATGCATAGAGAAGATAATTAGTACCTAATTAATAAGTGACGACGAAAATCGCACATCACCGATAGGCTGCCCGCGAGGATCATGTGATCAACTCCGCTATCTAGAGAGAACAACAAACGTGATGTCTATTGCTAAGCGGCCGATCACCTCTATCAGAAGACCCCAACACAGTGAGTATTGCTACATCAAATCGGGACGAATCAGCAAGGCTTGGAGAAGGGAAATACAATAAAGATGTGATGACGACGACGCGGTTTTCCAAAGAGCAAATATTTGTGAGATGAGTGTATGGTGGTACGTGACCAGGTGCTTTCGTCTCCACTGACCATGAACAGGAAGCACAGCACGAGCGCCAGCAGCAGCTGCGGCACGGCGCTGCGCGGCTCGGCCGGCGCGCTCCAGTGGCAGTGCGTGGGCGGACTGCGCCCCGCCACCGGGATGTCTGTGTACGTCTCCTGCAACGAAGTCAAGTTAGCTCGCATAACTAGTAGTAGAGTGTTCAAATACTAAAATGATCCATGGTTGGAAACTAAATGAAAGGTGCAGCACTAGACAAGGCGTGGTGGAGGCGGTCCGCGCCACCTCCGCGCCCTGTATGCCTTGCAGTTAGGCGGTTATAGGTCCAATGTCATCTAGCTTTTTAGTTATAAGTTACACACTACATTTCGCTTCGATTGCGTATAATATATACCATTATAGGAAGGCACATCAACAACTGATACGCTATTTAAAATACTAGATGCCTACTGCTTCGTACACGGCACAATGTATATGTTATTCATCTCTTTAGAGGCTGCTTAAATCCTTCCTTAGTGCACCTACAGTAGAATAAATTCCAAATTTCACATGTAGGCTGTATGTTGTACGTAATTTAGGGGTAGCTGTCACCGAACCGAACTTTCATCGAACGTATCATTTCATCGAATTTCATTTCATCGGAAGCTAATTTCCACGTGCAGGAGTTATAATTTTTTGGTGGTGTCAGGTCTAACCTAACCTAACCTACGTAACCCATGCTTAAGATAACCTGAAAATAATAAGGTTTCAGCAGAAATTAGCTTTCGATGAAATAAAATTCGATGAAATGATAGGTTCGATGAAAGGCGTTTCGATTAAGTGATGAAATACCGTAATTTAGTCAGTGAATACCTAACGGAACAATTTGAAAAGTATAGATCGTCGAAACGAAAATTTAAAAATCCACCCGTAGTAAACTAGGTATAGCTGTTTTGTGCGAGGTTTCGTAAATAAAGTAGACACCTAATGCTATTAGTGTTTTTTTTCTCACGCACAGCTCTGGTAGAAAGACAGCAGGATAAAATACGGACGCGAAAAAACAGTGAACAAGAAATCTTTAGTTACATCATTATCCCAGACGGCGGAGGCAGACCCTTCGTTTACATACGAACATGCAAGTTAGGGCCTGCACAAACCGGCGGAGCGCAGCGCAGATCACTTTAAATTTATCAATGTATATTCTTTCCTATTTTAATAACAATAAGGTATAAATTTGAATGCTCTGAGACCGACCTCGGAGCATCACGGGGGATTTCTACTCTGTGGCTGCGGCTCTAAATTTATACTTTATTGTAATTAAAATAGGAAAGAATATACATTGATAAATTTAAAGTGATCTGCGCTGCGCTCCGCCGGTTTGCGCAGGCCCTTAATAAAAGCTTGTAAAAAGAAACGATCCCAGCGCTCTTTTGTTAGAAAATACAGTATACGCTAGGTACTTCAAGTTATCGATAACCTTAGCCGATAATAGATTAAAGTCTGGCGCCCGCCGGTCGCCATGGGTCCGGACGAGAAGAGTAAAAACAACTCAGAATAATCCATAATCCGCTACCCCAGTTCAACTTCTAAGCTATTGCGCACCGGTAATAAGATTACTGAAAACCATTGTGGCATTGTCACATGAAATAAAGATAGTATTTATAGGTCAAAAAGTATTTGCCTCTCTCATCCTATGCACTAATATGTGACGTTCTCAATATAAAGGGACCTTATGGAGGCAGGCGGTTACGCCGTTTTTAGAACTGTTACCATAGTCCTATAGTTACAAGAATAAGAAGAGCGTGCCTTCCTCCATAAGGTCCCTTTATATTGAGAACGTCACATATTATAAATGTGAAAGTTTGTACGGATGTTTGGGTGTTTGTTTCAATCATGCCTAAACGGCTGATCGGATTTGGATGAGTTTTGACACACACAGTCCTTATCCTGGATTGACACTTATAGCAATAAACCATTTCTACGCGGGCCGAGTCGCGTGATAGATAGTCTAGTGATAGATATGTGAAGATATGTGAGTAAACACGACACAAAACCGACCTCCGACTCTATGCTGGGTAAACTTATGATACCTACCCTACGGAAAATGTATCTTATTTCTTTCTACGTCGTCGTTCTATTTATAATTCTAAATATATTTGAAAAAGGTCGTTCTTTGTGTGCAAACACTGACGGGATCCAGCGACCTTGCTGCACAAAGTGCAAGGCCATGAACTTACTTCATAAGAACCTTCCTCGGTCTTCAAGGAATATTTAAAAAAAAAGCCGAATTGGCCCAGCCGTTCTCAAGTTATGGCGTGACCAAGGAAAATAGGGCTCCATTTCTACATATATAGACAATTCAATTTTTGCGGTGATGGCGTCTATCCATATGGGACAAACTATACCAATGTCGGAGTTTGAGGCTCAAGTGATCGGTTCTCAATTCCCAGTGCATAATAGGAAGCCAGTTGAAAATGTTTAGCGGACAAAACAGTGACAGATGAAATTACAATTTGACATTAAAAATACACGATATAATGCATGCAATTAACGTACGAACGAATGGACAACGTACATTAAACTCCTTTTTTTTTGCAATCACGTAACGGCAATCTAACGGCGGCGGCATCACAACGAGGAAAATACGATACAATTCTCTGATAGCCAGATAAAAATCGAGGTTTCGGCCAGATAGTTACGTCACCCTTACATAACTACGACAACTAGTCACTCACAGGTATTTGTTTCATGTTGGCACGGCGTCAACTCCAATACGTTAGCTTGATGCAATCGTTTTAAAAATTCTGTGAATTGTGTCAATATTTATAAAAGGGAAAAAAGGTGTTTCAATTCTCTAAGATGAGGGTAGATCGTATAAAGGCTGGCTATTTATTGAATTTCGTTGAATCGTTGTGCACCGGCTATTGTCGTAATCTAGTTTTAATTTAAAAACAATGTGTACCTATTGTTTTATAAAAGCCCGTTTATTCGCGATCGGATATAATACATGTATCTACTTCTTTTTGTTTTCACATTTAGAATAATAACGGTTAAATTCGCACGCACGTTTCGTAGATATACTGAAAAATATTTGGCTAAACGTTCTTATTAAAGTAATTATGACAGGTAATAATATAAGGTGCTGAAAAGTATCTGAACTACACTCTGCGCTAAAAGTATTAGATCGTGTACAGGTACTACGTGTCTTGCACACCTTGTATGCTGTGATTAATGTGATTATAGACAGCGACTATAGGTACATAAAAAAACTCATAAATGCAATGCAATCTAAAAATTCAGCCAGGATATTTAAAAGAGACCATAAGTCGGCTGGTTTTGAGTTCCCCTGGTTGGTTTAGGTACATACTTATTTACCTATGGTAAGTATACCAGTGATGTGAAGCTTGAAATAACAAAAAATAAAACCCGTCTTCAAAAACCCTCTAAAAAGGGTTAAACAAAGACCGGCGTCCTAGGAATTGCTTATTTAATGCCTAATAAGTACAAACAATTAAGGGACGATGGTGTGTTTATACTTAGCATTTTACACGGAATAAGAAAATTAAAACCTATGGGGTATAATGAAGCCCTTTTACAAGTATACTACGATATCCAACTTTAAAATGGAGTCCCATTTTGAAATTCCCCAATTCGGCACATTTTGTGAATTTTTTTTTTGCCGAAGTTTTAATAATCTTTATTAAACTTTTTCTAATGCACCATAAGATTTCCTTTTTTATTTTTTTGGTCATCATCATCATCATCAGCCGATAGACGTCTACTGCTGGACAAAGGCCTTCCTCAAGGTTTTCCACAACGACCGGTCCTCTGCTGCTGTCATCCAGCGGTTTCCCGCGACCTTTATCAGATCGTCGGTCTACCTTGTGGAATGCCTACAGACACTTCGTCTCCCGGTTCGCGGTCGCCACTCAAGAACCTTTCCACTCTAACGGCCATCGATTCTACGAGCAATGTGCCCCGCCCACTAACACTTAAGGTTTGCTATTCGGTGAGCTATATCAGTTACCTTAGTTCTCCTGCGGAACTCCTCATTCCTGATTCGATTTCGCAAGGAGACACCCAGCGTAGCTCTTTCCATCGCCCTTTTGAGTGACCTTGAGCCTTCTTATGAGGCCTTTTTGGTACTAAATCCAAAATCATCACAGAACACCGGATTCGGCTTTTAAGTCCATTACCTACTAAGGGTGGGTCTACGGTAAACGAGCCGAGCACGATTGGAGCCGCTCTGCGCTTGGTCGTTCTTAATGTTCGAGCCTCGTAAGTTGGTTCACACTACACGAATTCTTGCTCCTCTAGTGCAAGGCTCGTCTAGCGTAGACCCGCGATAACAGTCACTATATAGAGAAAATAAGCGAGACGAGACCGTTCTTAATGTCTGTCATTGTACAGTGTAAGTGAATAATATCTAAATGATTTGTCATTCAGAAGGGTTTTGCTGCGCCCGTGTTTGTCGGCGTGTACTGTACAGTCAGCATCAAAGCAGCGAATGTGGCCAAATATATCGCAACACACCTTTATTACTATAAGAATAAGAATGTGTTGCGATATATTTGGCCATTTTGACTGCTCCATCTATTTGATGCTGACTGTACAGTGCAGAAAAACTAAAAAACCTTCGGGACTGGGTAAGACAGATTAGATTCGAATTTTGAGTGCATAACAGTTTTAATGGAAAATCAATGTAGCCTAAGTACCTACCTATGTTTCCGTACAAGAGACGATACTATCTCACATCTATTGTTTTCTCTTTTAAACTAAAAACGGCGATGTTTTACGATTTATTAATAAACAATTATAGGCTGTATAACATACTATAATAAACTATATTTTTACACACACAGCCAAATCCAAAACATAAGTATATCATGTACAAACAGCAGCGTCACTGTTAACTGACCACTAGTGAGCCTTATTGTAAGGTGACAAAATTCTCAAATGGTCAGTTAACTTCACTGGTTAAAAAAACCAGTAACCAAATCACAAAGCAAAAAAAAAAACAAAAACCTACTATAGAGCTTAATAAAGCTCACTGATAAAGGGGAACGGGGTTATGATGCCTCTCGCTTCAAAGAACTCCCTTCTCCATTTAGACTGTCTGAATACCGTCTAATAGGCTCTTAAAGTATTCAATTTAGGGATTTCCAACCTTTCATCGAGTAATTTCCAAGTTTTTGTTCTCTGATAAAGAGATAACGCTGGCTATTCATCCGCCCATAATAAACGCGGGGGCGCGAGCCATTCACTCGGAAAATTGAATGGCGCGCTTTAGGCGTGAACAATGTGGGTAGACAAAGAAAATATTAAGCACCTGATACTGTTTTATTCCCTCGTAAGAATTCGGGAGGGGAAAAAGATACTTAAGTCTAGTCGTATATAAGATATAAAGTAACTCATATAAATGTAAGCAAGCATGCAGTTACAAATCAACCCTTCCCCCCCCCCCCCCCCCCCCAAATCAATCAATCCATCAATCCCTTTTAAGTCGCAAAAATAAAAACCTCTTTAGATAAAATAAAAATCTTTTTTACATTGTAAAACAGCGTGAAAAAAATAGCAACAAAAAATATAAAAATTGAATGTTATGGTACGAAAATATATCGTAATATACCAACCATGCTACAGGCCCGTCCTGTATAAATGGTCTAAGGGCGACGTCCGTCTTTCTATATCTGTTCTATATTTTAAAAGGACTGAATCTTTTGAACCGTAACCGGGAACCGGTTGAAATGTGCTTAAATTCCTAAACATTCCAAATAAGCCATGTACAGCCGTTATCATGCGGGCTTAGGCAAATACAAAGCAAAGATAACAGTTCGTATTCGAATGAACATTCAATTATCCGGTCTACTTCTTTTAACTGATAATAAAAGCCAATGGTCCAAAAGTCGTAACATTAACTTTTCGCTTTATAAAATACATTTTACAGTAACAATGTATTTTTGGTTTCAGGTTCGGTGGCTCGTTTACACGACAACACGTATACTCGTACCTATTGTACTTTTCAGGGTTCCGCACCTTATTACTCCGTTCGTCCCCCCCTGTCTGTCAGCGGGCTGTATCTCATGAACTGTAAGGTAGACAGTTGAAATTTTCAGTGTGTACTATTGCCGCTACACAAACAAGTAATAAAAATGTAATTTAATAAAAAAAAATTAAAGGGGTCCCCAAGAAACGTGATCTTTTTGGCGATTTTTGCTCGACCTTAACAATCCCTGTATCTCTTGTCATGTACGATGGTACGGAACCCTGTGTGCATGTCCGTCTCTTGGCCGATTTTTTATTGACCGACGATATCGCTGCAGCAGGACGCTGTTATGGGTTGGAGCGAGCTCGATGTACTCCTATCTTACTCTAATCTAACGTGCACCTGGCACGTACACACACAAAACCGGGAAAGTGCGTGTCGGACTTCGCACAGTTAGGGTTCCGTACCAAATTATCAATATATTGGTATTTGTTAGTAAAATATACGTAATAATAAACATTATCAGCAAATTTCAAGTTCATAGGTCTATGGCAAGTTAAAAAAAATCTTCGGATCAAAATTTTGTAAAAAAAGCTGTCTTTGGTGGCGTCTCATTCCTTTGTTTTCCAATATTTTTTAAAACGAAAAATACAGTATTTATCTACTCAACGAGCTCTAAACCATGATACTCCACTCGATAGGGTGGGTCGATTTTTTTTTCGCACCCCCTTTAACTCATTATTTAAAAATATTTTTCGGCAATATGTATGGCTTTGGGTCTTGTCAACATGATGCTTATACTGTGAAAATTTGAAGACTGTAGCACCAACCGTTTGGGTGTAAAACCTGTGTGACGGACGACGGACAGGTGAGTGACAGCAACGCCCGTTTGGACCCTTCAGGTAAGGATCCCTAAAAAAACGCTCTAACAATGTTAGAAATTAGAAGAGATTTCTTTTGGTTGTTGGTTCGGCAGCTCGTTTACACGACAATATACCTACTGCACTTTTTTCTAATCTTATCTTGATTGGTATGAAAATAATGTGCCAGGTAAATGGGGCCTTGAAGCTGTTTTTTTATTTCATGATTTATGTGGCAACTGCATAAATAGTTAACAATAGTGATCGCAGACACACATCATTGTAGTGTTAGTTTAATGGTGCACATATAAGTACTTATATACGGGTGTCTCGTTCTATCTCACGAAATAAGAGTAGCAGCTACTATTGACGGGCAAATATTGCTCGAAAAATTTCCTGTGTAAGCGTACCTTTACACTTAAAGACCGTATCTGTCATGCGATTTAATTCACCTACATATGCAAGTTTTTAATCAACTGCCATTTGTTACGTCTCAAATGAAATAAATCTTGTTATTATTATACTAGGTTATAGGTTATAGCGGGCTAGTTTTCCGCAACTCGACGACTAAGCGCCTATTTTGCGTGAGTGGGTTGGGGGAGGTTATTCCTGCCAACCCAGTTCTACCAGGAAGCCTAGCAAACCCTTGATGTTGCCGACGACCTCTGGTAGCGACCTCGGTGCCCCGAGGTGACGCGCCCGGTATGTTGCCACCTCCGAGCATTCCATGATGACGTGGGCTGCAGTTTCTTCTGCCGTCATGCAGGCTCTGCACAGGGGGCTGTCTGTAACACCTAGAGTGTGTAAGTGTTTGTTAAAGAGGGCGTGTCCAGTTATTGCCCCTGTTACTAGTCTAAGCTGGGTTCTCCCTAACTTTCGCAGCTTCTGCGACAATCCGGGGTTGATCGTCGGGAGGGCTTCTCTGGTTTGCCTGCAGGTACTAAGGTTGCTCCAGTATTGCTGATGCTCTACCTTGGTCATTTGTCGCAGTCTGTTCCGAAGCCAGCTGAACGGCAAAGGCAGGATGGGCTCAGGACCCACCGCCTCCGTCTCTGAGCCTCTCCTTGCCAGCTCGTCGGCTGCGTCGTTACCGCGTGAGTTGCTGTGTCCTTTTATCCATTGCAGTGTAATGGGGTTGTTGTTACCTACCTTCTCCAGGGCGTTGTGACATTCAAGTACTAACCCTGAGGTGATGGTGTGGCTCTGTAAGGCCTGGATAACCGAGCGGCTGTCTGAGAGTATGCGGATGGGGAGATCCTCTACCTTCCTTGCCTCGATTGCTTTAGTAGCCATTATGATGCCCATACATTCCGCTTGGAAAACTGTGCTGTGGGCCCCCAATGGTGTTGAAATGTGTATGTTAAGGTCCTCCGAGAACGTGCCGGAGCCTGACCCTGACCCTGTTTTGGATCCATCTGTGAAGATTCTTACCTCTCTGGGGTTGAGCCCCTCCCAGGGATCCTCGTGGAGTTGTATTTTGTACTTCTTGTCGAAGGCAAATTGTTTCGGTACTCTGTCGATCACCGCATCTATGAGGGGTTCGTTACCTACCAACTCACATAGAATTTCGGTGTGCGCTACCTTGGTAGACCTCCAGAGTTTCAGTTTTTTGAGTCGTACCGCTGTTGCAGCTGCCTCTTGCTTGATGTAGAGATTATTATTATACTATAAATTATTATTATACTAGAAATCATTTTTAATGCCTTAATCTATGCACATAAAACTCTACCGCAACTGACTGACAGACAGACAATGCACAGCCTAAACCGCTGAATCTAGGGACTTGAAATTCAGAGACAATATTCCTCAGGTACCCGGGTATCAAAATGAAACCCCTAAATGGTGAAATAACAGGGAATTAATTGTACATGTATTAAGTTGCAGGCATTATCTTGTTTTTGGGTACCAGGAGTGCACTAAGAAAGGATTTTTCGAAAATCAACCCCCAATGGGAAGAAAGGGGGAGTAGTAGGAAACTAATTTATAAGTGTGCAAAATCACAGGCAATATCTAGTTTAGTATTATTTGTTGTCGACAATCACAAAAATATAACTTTGTAGTAAAACAAATTGCACCACACACTAAATATAGATTTCATATTTCAGACTGATCTCACAAAAGGTCAGATTTTTATCTGTCTCTGTCACAGAGCCATGGTATTTATTGTGTTAAGGTTTTATTAGTAAATATGTATAAAAACAAACAAATAGCATGAACTTTTATGAACTGTAATTTGTAAACAAGCAGGAGTCACATGTTTAAACAAATTCTTCTGACAAAAAAACATAATGTTTATATTTATTTTAACTGCTGCATTCTTATTATATTGATTTATTGCCTTGCATTTAATAAATATAATTAATATGATGCCCACATGCTACTAGTAGTACATTGCATCTCTTCAATAGGGTCACCAATATGTAACAATGTAATCAGTATGTGTGATAAAGGAACAGATAAAGGAATAAAAAAGGGCAATAAAAATATTAAGTTTAATAACATAAATTAATGATTTCTTATATTTATCAATATAATAATCAGTAATTTATTACATTTAACTTATATATATTGATTATTCACTGATATCATCTTTATAAGTATAATAAGATAAAACACCTAAAAAGATATCATTTTATGTCATATTTATCAATTGAACATGAGACATAGTGGTGTAGTGTATGTGACACATATTTTTTTCATAAGCAGTTCAGATCAATTTTATATTTACCTACTACTTATTATCAAATAAACCAATGTCATAATATATAAAATAATTCTTTCAGTCAATAATGCAAAAAGGTGGTTCTTTACAAATAGATTGAATAATACTGTAATGGTAATGTTCAGCTAATTACAAATTGCACTGAATAGGGGTTTTAGTTTTATTTCCATTATTTATTTATATCTTCCTTCACCTATATCCATATACAAAGTAAAATGCTTCCTTGACTAACTTGTTGACTGACAAACACCGCACAGTCTAAACCGCTGGACATAGAGACTTGAATTTTAGTGGGAATATTCTTCGGGTACCCTAGCAGTGCACTAAGAAGGTGTTTAACAAAATGAAACCTCTAAACGGTGAAATAACGGAAAATTAATCGTACGCGTAAGCATTATCTAGTTTTTTTTTTATATAACTGAATACACTTACCTCTGACAGTAAAGGTGCTCTATCTAGATGCTCTGATGAAGCGAAAGCCGATTCGAAATAGACCCCATGGCCCCCAGACTCGTATCTGGAGCTGCCTTCGTCCCACATCCTTGCCTCGGGTTCATCAGACATTCTGGCGCCGTCCTAAACTTACGATTTTAAATAAAATAATTACACCATTTTTTACGACAACGCGGTCACTAACTTGGCGAATAGGTTTTGAATTGTATCGATCACAGTTCCATTGAGAATTTTAACACTGTACGTAATAAACCGTTGCGATATACTCGTACTCACTGATAATTTTGCGACGTTTATCTGTATCAGACGAGTGATTTTAGTTGTCAAATTGAAATGTCAGTTTTTGCGACAAATAGCGTTCCGTTTTTGCACGGAGTTATTTTGGGGAAATACAAGTAAACGCCCAGAAAATAGAATAGATGTTCATGAGACGATTGAATATAAAATACTTCTACATTTTGGCAAAAAAGAAGTTAAAATTAGTGTGATTACAATCCAGTTTTTACACAACAAAATGCTGCTTGATGTAGTGGTGCCAATCATTGGCGCTATTATATTAGTTAAATTGTAATTACACCTGTCACCACTTCACTCTTTTTTGCCAGCATAGGTAGTATCAAGTACTTCTTCAAAAATAATATAACCGCTAGGATTTAACTTTCATCTTCAAGACACTGCTCAAGAATGGAATTCACTTCCTAATGGCCTCATATAACTATTTCATTTTATGTATGTACAGGGTGTTCAGGGATAAAGTGCGCAAACGAATAAGGATGAAATTACATGTGATTTTATTAAGGAAAAAAGTGAAAAAAAAAGATCCTGTTGATATTTTTTGTTTCTTTTTTCTAATTATTGTAAACCCTATGCAAAATTAATCAATTTTTTTAAACTTTTTTTGTCGTGATAAAATCACATGTAGCTTCACCCCTTAGATGAAAACAAAATGAGGAAGATACGTGACCGGCGCGCAGGCTTGAGCACCTAAATATAGGCGCTGAGCGCCTATATTGAGTCAGTTGTCCGGCCGTCACCGATCTGTCAGCACGTGCGACGTCGTCATTATTGTGAGACATATGGCTGTCTCACGCGGACGACTAACGTCCATCAATTTATCTCTATTGCTCCTTATTGCAAGTTTACAGCTGTGTGCGTGGAATTTGCGAATGTATGTGTCGCAGCACGCATTATCTCAGTGTCTTGTACGGCGATAACGTGTCTTCCCCTTTTGCTTTAGTCTAAGTTTCACCCTTATTCGTTTGTGCACTTTATCCCTGGACACCCTGTATATACATCTCGCATATTATGTATATGTAGAAAGCTGGCCTTTTCCCCAGACACAAGTCTTTAGTCACACTGTGATTGTTTTCTAACTAAAACATACTAAAAAACTGTTGTCATCGAACCGAGACAGCTGACCCATTGTGTTCAACCCCATTTGATCTTAAACGTTTCCCATTTGTTCCCTGTTTAAACTATGAGTGGGTACTGGAAAATTGCTATTTATTTCCACCTATCAAAAACATAGGTAACTTATAAAACAACAGACAATAAAAGTCAAAAATAATCAGAAAACAAATTTATTTTTTTCTACGCCCGTCCTGCCTCGCCGCCTGTGGCTTCCCGAACGCTTTGCCTTTCTGCGGCTTGCCTTTGCCCTTCGGGGGTCCCTTCGACCCTTTGGGTTTACCCTGTTTACCCGGTTTCCCCGGTTTACCTATGGGCAGACCCTTTTGGGCTCTGTTGGCGTCGTAGCGCAGGCGTTTGGTTGTCGCTCTAGAGGTGTCTGTGAGGTCATTGGCGAAGTTGCTCTGTTTGCGTTTCGTTTTCTGCTTGGGTTTGTTCGTGTTGCGCGGGCGCTCGTCGTTGTCCACGGCGCGAATGCGTTGTTGCTTCTTGTTTCGCTTCGCCATGCGGGATTGTAGGAGAGCAACCTGGGCAAGATAAAAACACGGTTAGCGATGTAAATGTTTAACCGTAGTATACTAGATTTTGCCCGCGACTTCATCTGCGTAAAACTCATTTAGCGTATTTTACTTGGTCACTATCACACTTTGCGGGATAAAAAGTACTCAATAGCTATGTCCACACCTGTGCGCTTTCATGTTCAACTTGCGCTTTCAAGATTTCATATCGTCTTGCGTCAAGCGCATGCAATACGAGGGTGACACTGAATCTTCAATAAAATCCAATGTTTTGACTTTATCTTCCGCCATTTTATTTGCAAAATATTGCACGTCGACCCAACGGTGACGTATCAGCGTGCGCTGCGGGTATGCGCTGATATCAAACCAGTTTGAGCACATGCGTTATTGCATGCGTTGTGGTTGCAGAGGCATGCGTTATTGCATGCGCAGAGGTTGCTGAGGCTAACGTCAGAGGAAAGCGCAAGTTGAACATGAAAGCGCACAGGTGTAGACATAGCTAATATCCTTCCTCGAAGCTAAAACTATCCCCATTCCATATGAAAAAAGGTTTTACTGGTTAGCTGTAAAAGTGTAACAGGCTGAATGAAAAACCAACTAACTTCGGCATTTATAATAGCAGAGTGATATGAACAGAGTCCGGAATTTTAGTGGCACTTTTCAATAATGGTAGTGAGTTCTCATTTATCGATATCCGATATACGTAATGTCGATACAAACAGAACACGAAAATCAAAAGAAGAGTAAAAGTAGAGGTTAACAGCAGGCGGCCTCTTCCAGATAACTTTTGGGTACCAGTTGAAAACTTTAAATAGTGATATGCAATTAAAAGTTACTGGTAAACAATAAGTTATTAACAATCTATTTTGAAGTTGAATTATATCGATATTTACATTGAAAGTCAACAAATGAGAACTCACTATAATAATTCAAAAATGCCACGAAAATTCCGGTCTCCTGGATGTGAAAGAGCAATGTGGCAGATACGAGCCCATGTAATTTACTTTCAGTCAAGGCAAATATAGCGCTTTTCACTACCACTGGCTGCATGTAATTATAACCGCTGTCATTATTATCATTAAGTTTTTATCAATAAAGTTATTCTTATAATAAAACATGATACGCGTATCTCAAGTGCCTGAAGACGAGAGTGGATGAAGGGGGTATGTATTGAAGTCGTTGCGATGTAAAATGTAAACATGAAGATGAAAAAAAGTGTCATACCCATTACCCCCTTCATCGTGAGTGGGTAACGTCTTATTATTTACTGATCACTCTGATCAGACAGCCATACCTTTTCCATTTCGTGCCGGACGCGTTCTTCCGCCGTGTCAACCACCTTGTGCTTGGTGGGCTTGTCCTTCTTCCTCCTCTTGCCGCGTTCGTAGTCCGATTCGTCGTCGGAGTCGCGCTTGCGTTTGTTGCCTTTTTGTTTATTTTTATCTGACAAAAAGGATTGAAGGAAAAGGATCGTTACAACGGATCAGTTGAAAGTTTAAGGTATACGTGAAGAGATTTATAAAATCGGTGATTTGTAGTCAAAAACACCTAAGCACCATAGTGACGTTTGGTAATAGTTCCAACGTAAAGCACTTCTCGATTTTTTTTTTATTCCCATCGACTGACAAACTCAGACGGCCTACCTCATGGGAAGAGGTCACGTATATGAAACACCAGAGGTGTCACCAATGCGTTGCCGGTCTGTTACTTTTATACAAAAACTGCTAGGTGCCTGCCACAATACATTTTTTCGCCAATGTATACAGGTTCTCATCCCGTACCTTTCCCCGGGTGCGCAGTGAGCGCCAGGCGCTCCTTCTCGTCCCGCTTCTGCTGTTTGGTCTGGAACCAGTCGTGCTGGCGCGGCGCCACCACGGCACGCTCTTCCTTCTTCAGGGAGCCCTCCAGTTTCGTCGTCTGCTTCTCCATCTTGTTCAGTTGGCGCTCCGCGTATTCTTCGTCGAGAATCGCGGCTGTGAATAAAATATTGTTGAATGTCTGATTACTAAAAAGACACTTGTTATGTAAAAAAAAATAGTACTTTTCACGTAGTCCGCGAGAGAATAAACAAAAAACTATTCACGTACATGCAATACTCGTAGATAATCGAGTCCCCTATTGTCCCGGCACTAGAGATGATTTTTTAGTCAAGATACAATGTCACATGCTTCTTCAACTATATGTAACATTGTATTTGTTTTCCCAAAAATATTCTCAGCCTGTTCATATTTAAATGCAGTCTTGTAACCTCAATCCAAATCGTTAGCAACGTTTCCGAGCAGTGTTGTGTACTTAATTTGTACAACACCGCCATATATAGTGTCATTAATTAGCAAGTGTCTGAAATTACGAAATTCAGCTGTCACAGGGATTGTCCTACGTTGACGGAGTGATTACTCACCAATCTCGGGCTCGAGGCGCGCCAGCCGCTCGCGGTACTTGGCCACGATGTCGGGCGGCACCTGGCGCGACTTGACGGGGCGCCGCGCGCGCTTCACTATCGCCTTCACCAGCAGCCGCTCGGCCTCGCCCGCCAGCGAGACGGACACGCCGGCGCGCCCCGCGCGGGCCGTCCGGCCCACCTACACCAATACCCATCATAAAATAAACTGGAGACTTCTATGTTTTATTGTGTGACGAAATCATTTGTAAAAGATAGCAGTCATTGTGATGACTTTCACGGCTACCATTCTACTAGGTTTGGAGATCACAAAAAAGAATCAGTAAGGAATTAGGGAGTTCGGAGAGAAATTAGCAAGATAATTGGAGTATATAACATGCGTTCTTCATCATAAACGCTGTACATTGATTGATGCCCTGTAAACCTTACCAATTCTGTATTTTACAAGCATACCAAGGAAGCCAGAGCCTTCACAGGAGCTCTCACTCTTTGGATGTAGGGTGGCCACCAGCGTTCCCCAGCTCGTTCTAGAACCGCTTCAGGCAGGCGCTACCAGGTCGCCACTCGAGAACCTTAGCCTTCACGAGAGCCCTCACCCTGTGTATGTAGTGCTCCAGCGTGGCCGGCAGCGTGAAGTTGAGCACGGTGCGCACGCCGGGGATGTCCAGCCCGCGCGCCGCCACGTCGGTGGCCACCAGCACGTCCACCAGCTCGTCCTTGAACCGCTTCAGCGAGTCCAGCCGCTGCGGCTGGTTCAGCGCGCCGTGCAGCTCTGCTACCTGAGGATAGGATGGTGATGTGGACTGTTCATTATCTCTAAAGGATGCTACTATCTTCTAGAAGATGCCTTCCGGAAGGAAAGTGGACAAGAGAGACTTCATCTAGAGGTAGAAATGAATGGAGGGCATTGGGGAATGCATACATATGTCCAATACTGGACGAATAGATGATGGCATCGATTCTTAAGATGATGATGATGATAAATCCAGGCCGAAGGCCGAAGCCAGGACAGGTTGCTAGTTAAACCCTAAAAATAAGAAAGAGTACAAGTTTATCATAGACAAGGGTCAATATGGAGACAGGGGATCTCACAAAACTATAGAAGAAGCCAACTTCGTTCTAAGAAACAATTTTAGAATTAACAACAAAATGCAAAACGCTGCAAAAGGGATTTGATAACTTACCTTGACCCCCAGCAACCCTAGCGCGACGTGCAGCCTGTGGGCCTGCTTCTTGGTCTGCACGAACACTACGGCGCGGTCGCGGAACGTGCGGCACACCAGCGCCGCGAGCAGCGCCTCGCGGTCCGACTCGCGCTCCTTGCGTATCCTGCCATTCGATGAAGAAGGTAAGGTTACACACGTAACTACAAGGTTGACAACCCTGCAGAAACCTCAGAAAACCCCATAAAACTTAAATAAAAATATTAGAAAGGATTCAAGGCTTATTTTATCACCCTGACAATGACAGATCAGACAATTGGCTAGTGTTCTGAAAAATTCTATTCACTCCGTCAATTACATTATCAAAAAAATATTGAACACGTATTTTTTCTTTTGTCAATTTTGATTGATTCAATAAAAATACGTGTTCAATACATGGCGTAGCTTATACGAAGCCCGGCGAGCTAGGAACTCGTCAACTTAGCAATGTATATCGAATTGTCTTCTGTCACTTTCATGATCGTGATATAGCCAGGTCTCACCTGACGAACTCCTGCCTCAGATTAAAGGCCACATCCTTATTGGAGTCGACGAACAGTTTGACGGGTTTCTGCAGCGAGACGGCGGCGAGGTCTTTGACTTCCTCGCTCATGGTGGCGGAGAACAGCATGGTCTGCCGCTTCGGGGAGCACTGCCGGATGATCTCCTTCATCTGCTCTGCGAAGTACTCATCCAACATCCTAGGGAAATTGAATTATTTAATTTACCATCAAGTTTCACCCATACTTAGTACCTATACCTTGGCAAAAAGAGTTTGGAAATAATGAGAGCACTGTCCGGAGTAAAAAATTACCCAAGAACTCGTGTTTATTATGGTGGCTGCCAATTGAAAATTTTGTAGTTCCGCCTGTCACCGCGTTCTCTTTTTGCAAGCTTTTACTTAACTTGCAATGTTTGTTTGTTTGTTAGTTTGTGTAGGTCAAATCTTGCAAGCTGAATTAGAACCACTTCCCGGGGTCCGATTGAGTTGAGTTGGTATACCTACGTAACTTCGGTGACAATGCAATAATATGGTACCATGGAGCTGGTCTGATGATGCAGTCGGAGGGTGGCTATAGGAACTCCACAACGAAACAAGATATTCCCACCATGTTTGGGCTTGTCGGGTTTGGTTGATAAGCAGATAATGACTGTGCAAAAAAAAACATTCTACAAGAAAAATTTGCCCAAAAATACAAATTTTGTCAGAAACCAATTGACAAGTTATACGGTTTGACCATGATTCAAGAAATATCTAGCAGGCCCAATAGACTGCTACCTGACTTCTGTTACTCCTGTTATAGGCAGCTCTAGTGGACGTCTTTCGGCTAATGTTATATGATACCACGAGCTCAAGGCCCGTCTACCAGCGGCCATCACTTACAATTATGTCGGGGGGCTGTTAACCTGCCCAAGATGCGCTCGTACCTTGACCAACAAGATCGAGTATTCCAGCCACCTGAGGTCGCACCAAAGGGTAGATTGGCAGCGCCCCAGTAAGCCTGCTTTTCCATAGAAGCGGAGACGAGCGGTGCGGAGAGGAGCTGTGTAGGAATCGACCAATCACATCGGTTGTAATCCACATCTCGTCTCCGCTTGACGTGACGTCACGAGCGGAGCGGAGACGAGATGTGGATTACAACCAATGTGATTGGTCGATTCTACACAGCTCCTCTCCGCACCGCTCGTCTCCGCTTCTATGAAAAAGCAGGCTAATATTTAAGTTTTTAGTTAAGTTTACAGTAAATAATGCCAGTTTCCAGTACCCACAGTCGGAGTGACCGAAATCGGTCAGGACATGATGTTCCTTTACTGACTGGAGTTTCGCAGCTTTAATAGCTCATAGTACGGCCTCTGAGGGTAGAACGACAAACAAATTCCAGGAAGAAGTAGCAAGTAAAAGGCTAGTAATATTATATTAACTTACCGATCAGCCTCATCCAACACCAGCACCTCAATGGAGTGCAGAGTGAACGAAGGAGTGTTCCGGATGTGGTCGATGAGCCGGCCCGGGGTGGCGATCACCACGTCAGGGTTCCGTCGGAGCACGCTCTCCTGCGATTGACACCATTGGTTCACTTTTAAAACGCCACATCTGATGGCGTTTTTAGGACGTTATACGCCGTGATCATCCATAATATCTGAACCATAGTTTTGAGAGCACAAAAGCGCGAACACTGCAGCTGCTGCGTTGGTCAGATCGGAACTTATACAAGGTACTACTGTGCAACAAAACTTAGAATGGCCTTCGGGTCTGAACTTGTCATATTGCGCAAGAGATTCAAATGTTACCAATTTTACCTGAACCCGAAGATATTTTTAAAATTTGTACAAGTATAAGTAGAAGAGTGGATAATAGAGAGATCTCTATCCAGACGGGTGTTATGCATGGGGGTTAGGATGAAGTTGGAAGTTGTATATAATTATGCAACTTGACTGAAGAAACTTCGATAGCGCGATGCAGAACAATAGTTACGCTGTTTGTCACTGGAGGCGCTGGTCGTAGATGGTTGTCTTCTACTTATCACGTGTTGTAGCTAGATGTCGCTAGTGTCGCTACATACTGTAGTTAACACTGCCTTAGCAACCCAAAGAGGATAATATTTAGTTCCACGTGTACTCGCCATCGCCACTTTTTTTCTGTGGCACTTCACGCACAGACACAAAACGGTAGGAACGGTTCAATAGGTGATACAATAAAATTACCTGATATTTGACGTCCAGCCCGCCCACGGACAGACCGACGGTCACGGTGGTGAACTGAGACAGCTGCCTGGTCACTGCATGTACCTGTAATATAATTTATTACTTCTGAACTGCTACTGCTGAAGTCGTTAGTGAGTAGGCATAAAGTGTTTTCAACCCTCGACGGCGCGCCCCGCCATTCAGATACTAATAGGGCTGACTGGGTAAAGAAAACGAAATTCTATTTAGTCCGTCAGTTAGATTATCAAAAAATATTGGACACATATTTTTTCTTTGGTGAATCAAACACAAAATTACAAAGATAAAGCGCGTCAAACTTCGGGAGTGGTCGTGACGTCACTTCATCATGCGACATTTCAACTCAATTTATCTCCGTAATTTTTTGACTATGAGAAAAAAGAAAAATACGTGTCCAATACTTTTAATGGGGCGAAAAAGCCGGCCAAGCGCGAGTCTGAATGACGACCCCAGGTTTTGAAATGTGCAAATGGAGCCCTTTCGTAAGATACCACATTTAATCTAATACCCCAATTTGAAATTTCGACCCCTCCCATTCTGCAACTTTTTCCAAGAAAATGAACCTGAACCAACCTGGGCCCCGAGCTCCCTAGTGGGCACCAGCACCAGCACCCTGGTCACGCGGTCCCCGCTCGCGGTCTTGTAGAGGAGGCGCTCCAGGATGGGCAGCATGTACGCCGCGGTCTTCCCAGTGCCCGTCGCGGCGCACGCGCATATGTCCTTTCCTTTTGAGCATTGATGAAAAAAACGAAATGAGATAGGTGCCCAGGTGCTTTTGATTGAAAAATGCCAGCTGTTGCCCGCGACTCTGTCTGCGCAAGAGTCGTTGATCGCTATTCCCACGGGAATATTCCCTGGCTTATTTTCCGGGATAAAAAGCACGCTATGTTCGTGTCCAGGCTAAAAACTCTATACCTTTCACGTCGATCGGTTGAGAGGAAGACTTAAGGATAGTCGAAATTTGAAATCAATAGCCATTTCAATATTTAATACTAGTTTTTCGCCCGCGAGTTCGTCTGCGGAGTCAGTGCTTTCGTAAGTAAAAATATAGCCTATGTCCACCCTGAAACTCCATTTTAAATGTTGGTGAAAGAATTTTTGAAATCGAATGTGTAGTTCCGGAGATTACCCCTTACATCCAAACAAAAAAATACATTTACAAACTTTACCTCTTTATAGTATTAGTATAGATCAAGAAAACTGTCTTTTTTTAACTCTTCGACCGGCAGAGCAGCGCCAGATTTACGTGATCCTATCTAGGACGATCCTGTGACGTAACATATAAACATCAAATAGACAGTAGCAGTCAAAATGGCCAAATATATTGCAACACATTCTTATTCCTATAGTAATAAAGATGGGTTTTGATATATTTGGCCACTTTCGCTGCTCCTATCTATTTGATGCTGGCTGTACCATACAGCCAGTGAGGTGTATAAATAAACGACGGATGGCGGACCCTCACTAGGTCATATCAGGGTGAAGTTCAAAAAAGTGTACATAGAATGTTAAGGACTTAAGTTAAGAAACGGTAACTTTTTCAGTTTCGTAACGAAAATTAACAATACAAATGTATGACTAATTTTCGTTATGAAACTGAAAAAGTTACCGTTTCTTAGCTTCAGTCCTTAATCGAATCATCCTTAACTTTTTCAGTTTCAATGAGGCAGGTATAGTGAAACTAAGTTAACATACCTAATAAAGCGACAGGTATCGTAGCAGACTGTATGGGAGTTGGGTGCACATAGTTCAACGCGCCGATGGCCTTTAGCAGTGGGCGGGACAAGTTCATCATATAGAAGGAGGCGTTCTCGTCGTATGGAGGCGGCTCTTCAAAGAAGTCCGAGTCGTACTCGATACGGGCGCCTTGCTCAATGTCATCTTCTTTTATTTCCTGGTTGATAATAGTATAAACTTAGTGTGAGAACCACAAACTAAAAAAACACTGCCTATTAACACCTTTGCTCGGGCAAAATATTTAACTGGTCTCATTTGACCTGATACGGCAGTACGACACTAAACATATTATGGTCAATATTTTTTTTATTAACTAACGTAACTAAAAAAAATCCGTAACTGATGATTTTTATAGTTTTTGCTTGAGTTTGAATCAACACAACACAAGAGACAAAAGTTCAGTGGCTCAAGTTAATATGACCCTTCTATTGTGTGAGTTAATATTAAGTTTAGCAGAAGAAATATTTATCAATGGTAAAAAATTATGGTTTCGTGATGTAAATAAAAAGAGATACAGTCACGAGTCCAAAGTCAATCTGACATTCTACAGCAATAAGGTGGAGTTTCCTGTAAGTTACAAATGATTTGGCATCTTTAATGACATTGACAACTTCAAGCAATATTTTTTTTAAATGGGTCCCAAATTAATTCGTGACCGTACAAATTACTATTAAAGTAGCCTTGTTCTGTTGACGTGTGTATGAGTTAGGTCTGTGTGCGTGAGACATAATGTTAAAGATAAAGATAAAAGATATTTATTCAGTAAGTAGGCCGCATGGGCACTTTTACACATCAAAATCTACCAGTTGTGTCAAAAATACATGCAAATTAGTCTAGGAAGGAAGAGTTGAAAGAATTGGGATAGTTATGTGTCCATGGTAAAAATCAACATAACTTAAATGTTTGTGAGTTAGCTTTGCCAAAATTTTGGAAATTCTACTCTAAAACTAAAACTATTACCAATTTAGTTAAAGAAGGAAACAAATTATAATAAATTAATTAATATTAGTGAAGCATTATTGCTTCTGACCTGTTTTCAAATTAAACAAAGTTTACTAAAGAAGAAAAGGTTAAGCTGTGATGGGTAATAATTTAACCTAAACAAAATAATTACAAACCTGTTTCAGCTTTTGTTTTTTACTAAGCTTTTTTTCTTTTGTCTTGATTTCATCTTTCTTGAGTTCATCGTCAGATATTTCCAGTTCATCAACATCACCATCTAAAAGAGACATTTGGATGTTGTTAATAAGTCCATATTTTAAACTTTTGAGTGTTTCAACTTAGCATTTAAGACCTTATTACAAAATTAGTTACAAATCTTGCCTTTTTAAAATTGGTATACATTGTGATAAACTTTTTGATGGTCATATAAAAGCAGTGAACCCAGCTATCAACTATATTAGTGAAATACCTTTGCTGTCCACGTCGGAGTCTGTGTCAATGTTTCCAGCGGCACCAGTAACCTTTGCTTTGGCTCGCCGTCTCTCTATTTTTTCATCTAAAGTATGCTTTACATTTCTTCGTACATATTTTTGTAGATCATCCCATGTGTTCTAAAAAATAATAAATCAATTCATCTAATTTCTATGACATTTTTTTTATATATTTTCTTGAACTAATAAAAGATTCTAGTAAATTGTTGTACCTTGTTGTACTCTTCAACAGATGAAACGAACTGAAATTTGGGATTAAAATCGGCTTTCTTCTTCACTTTCTGCTTAGACGGTTGATACTATAAAATAAAACAAGAATTAACGACACTGTTTAAAATAACTTGCATTTTTTCCGAATAAAATAAATAAATAACACAGCGTTACCTCAACTTCTACATCTGACTCCTCAGAAAAATCTTCCACTTCTTCACCATCATTGATGGTTTTGATAAAACCCGGAAACCCAGACACCTCCATTGCGAATAACTCTGTATTTAAGCGAACATTAGAGCAATTACGAATATTGTTTTATTTAAGGCAAACACGAAAGAACTCAAGAGGTTATCCATCAAACTCACATGTTATGACGTTCCTTTACATGATTATTTGTAGTAAACTGTCATTTTTTTATTAGTTTGTAAATAAACGCCCCTTGCAAATATTGGAGCGTATAATATTCGTTTAGAAATCAAAATTATTGTTAACAGGTGAATTATATTAACGGCCGCACTCAGAGACGTCAATTAAGTGTTAAGTTTCATTAAAGTAGCTGCTGTCACTTTCTTTGCTATAGCAATAGAATAAGACGCAGTAACTTTAATGAAACAAACTTGACGTCTCTGAGTGCGGCAGTTAAACTCTTCCATAGTGTTACAAAAACTTTCTCAGGGATTGTTCAATCCATTGAACTTTTTATTATAGTTTGTTTCATGATGTTTTATTAAAACTGATTCATTAGACTGTACTTAATTATAAGAGCTCACGAATCAATATAATATTTAAGAGTTGGGTTTCATTTCACGTATTCTGCTAAAAAAATATCACCAATAAGGTATTGGTGATATTTTAAATTTAAAACTTTAAATAAGTACCAAGTTATCAAAAAGCCTGTTTCTAAACTGATCAGTTTTGTTCTGTCTGTCTGTGTCTGGTGGGTGCCGTCGCTGTCATCCACTGTCATCGCTTGTGATGTGTGCCGTATAGAAAAAATAAATTTTATCATTATAAATCGTTAATAATGGCAGATCAGCTACGAATCCATGATGATATTAAGCTGTAAGTAATGTAAATCAAGAACTATTTGTTAAAGGGTCTTAAGTTCTATGCAAATTGTATAATATCTGCACATCTGTCACAAGATCTTGTTTTCAACGAAACCTTACAAAATAATATCTTTATATCTCTAATGATTAGCAATTTCTTAAGTAATTAATTCTTAACGTTATCTTAAATGTAAATAGTTGTGCAGAAGTAATTTTTAGCTACTTACCACGGATTTTTCTCTACTGATGATATTTACGCTAAACCGCACATTTATCAATAATTAATGCAAATTATGGCGTAAACGCTTGGGTTGCAAACTCGTTAATTGATTCTCAGCCTTAACATGACCAGAGTGCTTTTTTGGGGATCCATATTTGTTAATTTTATATCTGAAGTTGTTTTCTTGTGTGTTCTTATTAGGAAATGTTTTTTTTGTTTGCTGCTACTAGCCACCCTCCCACGACAATATAACAACACTACCTCTCTGCTTTTCCGTATAGAAATATATTTCAGTGTGAACTACATAAGTTGCTGCAGTAGAGTTTAGACCATTACTGGTACTAAAGCTGTTTAGAAAAATAGAGATTAAAGATAACATTCATACATCCTCATTTATCGTCTCTACCTCCCAACTGTAAGCAAGACCCAATAATAAGGATGATGACTAATTTTATATCTTTGTTGATCAGGTAGATTATGAAATGAATTGGACACATATTTTCTCTTTTTTCACATATAAAAAAAATTATGGAGATATATTGAGTTGAAATGTTGCATGACATTATGTCTCAATCCAATTTTTGCATAGAAGTGGCGTCACAAGCACCCACTCCTGAACTTTGACATGCTTTATCTTTGTCATTTTTTGTTTAATTGACAAAAGAAAAAATATGTGTACAATATTTTTTGATAATCTAACTGATGGAATAAATAGAATTTTGTTTTCTTTACCCAGTCATCATCCCTATTATTGTCATGCAAGGGGTTCAACTGCCTGTGATCAATATGTTGGCATATCATATCTTTTTTTCTGGGTCATATACATATTTTATTGGCGGTGGCAGTTGTTTAAGATGTAAAATGGTTAGTATTGATAAAAGAATACTGTCAATGTAATTATGGGTAAGACAGGCTCAGCCTGGTATGGTATCAGCCAGATACTGCTTCTTGTTTGTAACCATAAATAACTTTTATTATTATTAAATTCATTTCAGGTATACAACATCAGACAAGTTCTTCCTGGAACCTACTATAAATCCATCAGAAATTCTTGTCATTGACAGAGTAACTGGAGAAGCAAATGTCATAGGTATGTATTGTTAACAATAGATTTTTTTTTCTGTAGTTTACATGAGTATCCCACTGGTGGGCAAAGGTCTCCCCTTGATCTCCACAAGTCCCTATTTGGTGCTTCTTCCGGCCATTTGTTAAGGAATACGTCCAAGTTGTCCTGCCATCTTTGTTTAGATCATCATCATATCAGCCGAAAAACGTCCACTGCTGGACATAGTCCTTCCCCAAGGAAAAAAAAAGTCACAAACTAAAACCCAACCCGCAACTAATAAGACCTTTCAATTTTTATATAGTTTTTATTTTTATTCACATATATTTGGTGAATCACGTGTCACCCCATTTATTAAAACTGGTTCAATAGTTTTCGAGCTACAGTGGAACATCCCATTTTAGGTTACATAACATATATACATAGACTTAAACTTACATACATACAAGGTGGGCCAAAAGAAGTCATCCGATGTTGTTTGACTCTCTTTTTTTGAATTGTTACGCAAAAAAATAGACACGATTATTCCGCGTTCTTGGGGAGTGTATCGCTCCATGGCTTGTTCACTTGTATTTTGCATCTGTCAAGTCCACAAATGTCAAAACAGATTTGACATTGGCGACTTTGCAAAAATGAGAGCATCTTCCAATAGGGTGATTTCTTTTGGCCCACCTTGTACATAGAAATAAAAGATTAATTGTTCTGACACCACACAATGTTAACACCAATCACTTGGCATTATTAAGGATTAGTTTTTGCCCGCGACTCCGTCCGCGTAGAAGTCGTTATCCTATAAGTATCCTATATCCTTCCCCGGGACTTAAACTATCTCCATACGAAATCTTCAGCGGTTTAGTCGTGAAAGCGTAACAGACAGACAGAGTTACTGTTAAATTTATAGTATAGATAATGAAAAGTATTCAGATAGGTACCACAGTTTAGCAAAGTATTTTATTTATTACATAAATACACTTAAAAAAACAATGGTAAACATAGAATTATTAATTCATTATTTGCATTTTTTCATCATCCAACATGATTTTTTGTTGATTTTTGGTCTGCAAATTGTACATCTTATTGTGCAAAGCTAAAAGGAGAGTTATGATTTTAACAGTCTATATATGTACATGTGTATGTAATCAATAATTGGATGTTTCACTTCCTGAACTATAGGACCGATTTTTATAAATTGGGTGTAATATGATTCATTAAGAATGTGTGTCTTAGGCCAAAAGTCACCAGTTGGTATTTAACTTTTAACTTACTAGCGACCCGCTCCGGCTTCGCGCGCGTAGCAGAGCATATACGCACATATACCTTAATGAATTATACACGTAAGCCTTCCTCATGAATCACTCCATCAATTGGTGGAAACCGTATGAAAATCCGTTTAGTAGTTTTTCGCGAACAGACAGACGCGGCGGGGAGACTTTGTTTTATAATATGCAGTGATCTCATTGCCAATAAAGTTTGAATAAAAAAATAAAACAATCAATATCTAATTGTTAAGCAGTGGTGCTTGTACTATAAAACCATTTGTTTCTTTTTAACCGACTTCAAAAAAGGAGTAGGTTCTCAGTTCCACTGTATGTTGCTTTTTTTTGTATGTTTGTTACGCGATTACTCCGTCAATTGTGGACCAATTTTGACTTTTTTTTTTGTTTGAAAGGGTATACTTCCGAGGTTGTCCCATTGTCCCCAAGTCAGAATCTGATGATGCGATCCATGAGAAATCGAGGGAACTCCTCAAAAGTTATAGGCGATTGAGCGATTTTGGTATTACCTGCAAGACCTTAAGAAATTGCATTACAAAAGCACCTCTTGGCAAAGAGGAACTGATGTCGAAGTCCAGAGGTGACCACCGGAACTGCTTAGTCGTAAGTGATTGACGCCAGCGATGAGATTTCTTTATTAAGAATATGAAGCTACTTTTATACTCTATACTCTATACTTTTATACTCTATATACTCTATACTTTTATACACATATGGTGAAGTGCAACTGATGGTGAAGTACCGGGACAACTCCTCAATGATTAACGGCCCTGCATCTTGGGCAGCGAAATTTTGTTAAGGGTGATGAGAGATTGGTATTAGGCTAGTGTTTCTTAATGTGATGGTTATGTGCTTTAGTTTAACACAACACATAATAATATTAGGTGCATCACTGAAAAGCGAAAAAAAAAAATTTAACAAAAAATAAAACCGTCTTCAAAAACCCACTAAAAAGCGTAGCGGCAAGAATCATGGTGTCATTGCTACTGTGTATACCTACTTGACACCGGCGTGGATATATTCTATGTACCTATTAGGCACTAAATAGGCAATTCATAGGACTCATATGAGGCTGGTTTTTATTATCTAAACTATTTGAATAGTCTATTGTATTATTGTAAGCTAGTTGATAAGATTGGCCTAGCAGTGTCACGGATCTACTAATAGTAAAACCGTACATAACCTTTATGTAAATAATTGGGAATATTTACATATTTTTTTTTATTATTTATTATTTATATTTTTTATCGCATTTCTTAACAAAATATGAAAATACCGTAAAAGAGATGGCAAAAAGTATGGCATATAAAACTATTGATTAGACAGAGAGATCCGATATGTACTGTGACGTCAGCGGGCACTACGGCCATATAAACTCCATGTTAAATTCTGTTTTGCTAGAAAGGGTTTATATCTTGGTTATTTTTAAACTTATTGCAAAAATATTTTTTACTCTGTTTGTTACATGAATGACTTTAATAAAGTAAAAAAAAATCACGCATAATAATAATAATAAACTTTTTGCAGAGCATGGTCAAGTGAAGATTCCGGTCCCAGTAAATTCATACAAACCTGTCTGTGGCTTTCTAGGATCTATAAAACTGATATCGGGCTTGTACCTAGTTGTTGCCAAGTACAGGATATTGGTAAGACTTTTACAACTATTCAATACAAAAGCTAGATACAACTTAACCCTGCCTATGAACAAAACATAAGTATTATTAACTACAGATATGTGGATTCAGCAAACACTATGTTTGAAATTGTGTATGTAAGCATTATAAACAAATTACATATGCAAACTCATATTCAATCTCCAACAATCTCATATTATGTATTGAATAATTAGTGTTAGATGCAGGTAGATACTACATCTACATCTGAAGTAAATTACAGATGTAGTGAATAATCATAGTACATCTGTAATTTGTCGTTTTTCAACTGCATCAGTACCCATTGGTTATAGTTTACTGAGAAAGGATGATATATAAACAAGTACCTATCTGAAGAAAAACGTCATATTATTATAATTATTCACTTCATCTTTACATAAGAATACTTTGCTTGCGTTTGGACCTTTTTTGAAATGCAGCGACTGCACCACAAAATGAAATTGTCCAACATTTTATTGGATTTCAGATAGGTAAATTAAATGGTCACGATGTGTACGAGTTGGCTGGAACTGATATCATTTCGTACGCGCGGTCCACCACGCATCTTACCAACAAACAGGTATGTTTATAAACTTGGAATGTTTCTTTGGAGTGGCTAAACGAGCCGCTTGACAGCTCGCAAAATAGTGCAGGAGTGTAATTAAACTACCGTAATAGATAGCGGGTTGATTTCCTTTTCCAGAATTTGTGTTATTACAGCGGATTTACTAACAAATAAAAAATAAAAAAATAAAGTGGGTCTCCCCATACAAGAAACGTTTTTTTTAACGTATTTTTAATTTTGTTGTAAAAACAGTAAAATATACAAGCGTCAAATTTGGTACGATTATAAGACAAACCCTATAGAATAACAACAAATACTAAAAACCAGCCAAGTGTGTACGGAACCCTCAGTGCGCGAGTCCGACTCGCGCTTGCCCGGTTTTTATTTTAAGTACCTAAAGAAATGATGTATATGTGTCAATAAGTATTTTGGATGCCAATGATTGTGTATTTTACCGTATTGACGGTGTTGATTTGTCCGCAGATAGAGGACAACAACACGTACGAGCGCATGGTGCGGATGGCGCTGGAGGCCCCCGGCATGTACTTCTCGTACGGGCTGGACATCACGCACACGCAGCAGCGCTTGCACTCCGTCGCCGCTGACTTCCACAAGGTAATGACACTATCACTTTAAATAAAGAAACTGGCTCTAATTACATACGAGTAAATAAAAGAAGGCCGATTCTGAAGAGCTGCCATGAACGGAACGTACAGACGTGTCACATGTGATTCTTCTTCGTCTTCTTTTGCCTATGGTCACCTCATTTGCACGTTTGATTGCGTGAGAGCAATCTTTTTACTGGGTTTTTTTTAAAATATTATATGGGTTTGGTCTTGACCCCTAGAGACCAAGGAGTAAAGACAACGTCGACGATGGAGCGAACTTTCCCAGTAACCTATAAGTCATACTTTTGCAGGACATCGGGCCATAAGCATCCGGAAAGGGCCTGCGCAAACCGGCGGAGCGCAGCGCAGATCACTTTAAATTTATCAATGTATATTATTTTCTATTTTAATTACAATAAGGTATAAATTTAGAGCCGCAGCCGCAGAGTAGAAATCCCCCGTGATGCTCCGAGGTCGGTCTCAGAGCATTCAAATTTATACCTTATTGTAATTAAAATAGGGAAGAATATACATTGATAAATTTAAAGTGATCTGCGCTGCGCTCCGCCGGTTTGCGCAGGCCCAAATACGGATGCCGGTCAAACCCAAAATCTGTATCTATTTAACATAAAAGTACGCATTCATTCACCCATTCAATTCATTCGCGACATTACTTGTGAATGGTCCCACTTTAGCAAATGTCTCTGTATGCATTAATCATTTCATTTGCCTTTTAAGCGCTACAGTTGTCAAGATTTTCGTGCCGCTGGCGCCGGACTTAGTTCTACACATGTTTTTTTTTATGTCTGTTATTCTTGTTATTGTTATTTTGTAATTTCACCGGCGCCAGCGGTCGTGATGTCAATCAAATAGGGGCCACTGAAAACCAGCGCCGCGGCTCCCCACGGCATTACGCTGAGTGGCGCCCTGTTTGACCCATTTTTTGGCATTTTTGTTTGTCTCTTTTAATCCTTTGTTTTATTGTCATAAAAATGTCTCTTAATGTGTGTCAAATAAACTTTAATTCTTTCTATTTATTCATACATCCTGCGATAGCATTCGTGGCATCTTGGCGTAGGGGTCACGTAAAATTGCACTCGACTGTAGCTTTTGATATGTTAAATCACTAATAATATAATAATAATATAATAATAATAATATAATATTTAGATGTCGATCGCGAGCCGAGCGGACGACCGGTTCCTGTGGAACGGGCATCTCCTGCGAGACTACTCGCACGAGCAGTTCGCGCGGTTCGCCCTGCCCATCATACAGGGCTGTATCCTTTACGCAACAACCTCGGCTTCTTAACCTCCAAATATATAAGCAAACCCCGGTTGACGGGAGCAAATACGCACTTCTGCTAGTGCTTAATTAAATATCGACTCTTCTATCGACATACATGTTAAGCGATTTTTGAATGATCGTAATTATAAAATAAGAGCGTCAATTCTATATAAGTACTTTTCCCAAATCTCTTTCATTTATGCTTATCGCAATTATAAACAACCGTTATCTGACATTGATTCAAGTCATTATGTCAATCTTTGATATAATATTAAGACGTTTATTAATTTACTATCATTTATTATCGAGCCGAAATGCCACGCAAGAAGCAATTATGTACTTGGATAAATTATATAAAATATTAAAAAATACAAACAGTTCATTTTTAATTTATGTACAATTATAATATTTCGGAATTACATAACGGTGGTACGGTACATCATACTTTTTATCGACATCGATTTATAAATGTGTCCTCGCACTATTGAGACGTCAGTACATAATTGCTCCCGTCAAATCGAGGTTTGCAAATAAGGCCTCGACTAAAATTGTGCATTTCACTCAAGGTAAAATTTTACGTTAAAGGTCTATCAAACAACCTACTATTCACGGCGTATTACAATTCGTATGTTAGAGTAGGACGTCTTTAGTTGTCGACCACTCATTGCTGTAAATATGTAGTAAAGTACAAGATGTGCTAGCCGATCAGGTTTGACGGAACTCGGGGTGGACCGTCAACAAGCCGTCCTGAACTTTTGTAGAACGATTCAGTGAACGCCTTTTGTCTTCTTCTTTTTGGGTAATAAGCCTTAGCAGCGCTCAGTCGTGGCCATCAATAAGGTGGTGGTGAACGGGCACAAGCTGACGTGGTCGGTGGTGTCGCGGCGCGGCGTGCAGCGCGCCGGCACGCGCCTGTTCATGCGCGGCGTGGACGCGGAGGTCGGTACTTACTGTGATTTTGTGCTAGAGGAAGTAAAACAGGCATCGGGTCACCTGGTGGGCAATCATCGCCATGGACTCTCGCAACACCAGGGACGTAACCGTTAATCAGCATTGTCTTAACCCCTATTGGGTACATTTGAGGGCATTTCAACCGCCGTCATTGATGTTTTCAATATACTATTGACGAAATCAATGACTCTGCAGCAACATCTGATGCTAATATAAATTACACCCCCGGTTCTGCTTCCGTTTACATCAGAATTTGCTGGTAGGTGTCATTTATTTCGTCAATATATTAAAAACACAAATGACGGCGGTTGAAACGCCCGGAAATTTACCCTATTATCGTATTGTTAACTTATAATAGCTCTTATTAACTGTGAGAAACACGGCCGAGTTATAAACGAGTGGTTTTGCCCGCGACTCCATCCGCACAGAAGTCGTTTATCGCTGCTCCCTCGGGAGCTGTAAAATATTCCGAGATAAAAAGTAGCCTATGTCCTTCCCCGGAACTCGGGTTATTTCCATACCAAATTTAATAGAAATCGGTTCAGCTGTTTAGCCGCGAAAGCGTTACAGACAGGTAGGCGGACAGTTGCTTTCGCATTTATGATATGGATTTAGGGGTAAGAACTGGACGGGTCGCACGAGTTGTCCGCGCGGCGCCGGCCCTGGGTAGAGCGAGTGGAGCGGCCGCTATAAGCACTCGACGGCGAGGGACGCCAAAATGACATAACCGGAAAAAACTAGCGAATAACATTATCCTTCATTGGGTAAAAAGATTCAACCAAATACAATCTCAATACTCGAACATTTATTGCATTCCATAATGTTGGTTTACAGATGTTAGGCTAACTTAAGTTAATACAGTAATCATTTATTATAACTTATCTCGCTCTACCGTGATCCAGGTGGGGCCGGCGCCGTGTCCGCGACTTGTTGGTCGCTGGATATACTGCCCTGCTAAGGTAAAAGGCAGTATTTTACACAAAACTACTGTAATAATTGCAACCTCATTACTGGGTAATAAGGTTGCAATTGCTACAGGTGTTTTGTGTAAAATACTGCCTTTTACCTTAGCAGGGCAGTATACTATACCTTGCTAACTAGTCTGTAACATAGAGACGAGAACATGCACGCCAATCTAACCAGTACTGTGCTAAGGTCAACAAATGACCTGATCTATGACCTAATTATGATCACTACATAAACCACCATTGATCTTCAACGATCTTTCCCCTAGCCAAGCCCCTTTTTATAGGTCTGGGTGTCCCAATGCTGGGCTGAGTGGGCCATTTGCGTTGAAGCCCTTAATTTACTATATTTTTTTTTAATCTAAAATAGAAGTTGAGTTTATAATTGATAATTCACACGCAGTGAGCGAAAACCGGTCTTCACTTCAGAACTTTCTCGATTCTTCTACATCTTCCAATAAAAATCAGGGCAACGTAGCAAACTACGTGGAAACGGAGCAGCTAGTCGAACTCGGCGGGCAGACGTCCTCGTTCGTGCAGACGCGGGGCTCCATCCCGCTGTTCTGGTCGCAGTACCCCGATATCAAGTACAAGCCGGCGTGCACGCTGGCCCACGAGGACCACGTGGCTGCCTACACCAGGCACCTGCGTGATCAACAGCAGCTGTACGGAAACCAAGTTCTCATTAACCTGGTAAGTGGCTGTAGGAATATAGCTCGACCGCTGTAAGGTGAACTCTTCCTTTGTCTGCGGGACGCGGGGCGAGCACAGGAAGCTAACGCACAGAGAGTGGAGGCCTGGAATGTCCCACTAAAAATATTTCCGCAGCGTGGTGGAGGCGTTTTTAGTACTTATAGGAAAGCGGTATCTGTGTATAGCGCAAAGAGTGTGCACGCATTCATCGTGGATTATTATTTGAATTTGCCGCCCACTGCGACGGCGGCTCGCCTCGCGCTATTCCCGCGCGCATCTGTGCCCGCGAGCCTCGACCAATCAGAGAGGAGCATGGCTGGCAGCACTGGCCAGTCGTCTAGAAGCCGCGGCACGGTGTTGAACGATCTCCAGTATTTTCGGATATTATTTAAGTTATTTGTGGAATATTCGGTTCATGTGATAGTTTTTAAGAACTTGATGTGCTTTGGAGCATGTAGGAGTGTCGGTGACAAAGAGTTGGACTCTGACACCCATAAACACGGCAGCGGGATACTTCGGCCAGCAGAACCATTGGAGCAAGGTTGGTGAATTCATTTTGATCGTCTACGATTAATGTGGCACTGGGGAATCAACATAACCACCCTATGTATATACAGTCCTCTACTAATTACATAATAATAATCCAGCCTATATACGTCCCACTGCTGGGCACAGGCCTCCACTCACAATGAGAGGGTTTGGGCTATAGTTCCCACGCGGGCCCAATGCGGATTGGGAACTTCGCACACACCGTCAAATTGCTTTGCAGGTGTGTGCAGGTTTCCTCACGATGTTTTCCTTCACCGAAAAGCTCATGGTAAGTTACAAATTATATTTCGCACATAAATTCCGAAAAACTTAGAGTTGCGAGCCCGGGTTCGAACCCACGACCCTCTGCTTGAGAGTCGGCAGGTCAAACCATTAGGCTACCACGGCTTTTTACTAATTACATAAAAAAAGATAAATATAAACTCTTAAATATCTACACAAAGAGTGTATGTCTCAAGCTTAAGCTCCCAATCCAGTATCTTATGGTGATATATTCCGATTTCCAACACGGCTACTATATAAATGTTCCTCGTAGATCGACCAGACCGGCAAAGAAGAGGCGCTGGAGCGCGGCTACCGCGCGGCGGTGGCGGCGGCGGCGCTGCCGGGCGTGCGCTACGAGCCGTTCGACTTCCACGCCGAGTGCCGCGGCATGCGCTACGACCGGCTCACCGTGCTCATCGACCGCATTGCGCACGAGCAGGTGAGACCCACGCACCTCACAGGCTGATATATTTAGCATAAGTTTGTATGCTAGGAAAATAAATAGGTATATTGGAGGTAGAAGATAAGGTAAAGTCAACATAATAATAATAATTAACGTTTATTGTCAGTACATACACTCTGACCTACGGGCGCGGGACTACTGGCGAGCCCGCTGGCATTGCTAGCGTATTATAACGGTTACCATATCGATAGCTATGTAACTGAGTCGCTACACGTATGTATATACAACAGGGGAAAGTACTTACATCTACAATTAGGGAGAAAATATATACTTCCCCCGCTCAGCCTACACATGCCGCAAATCTATTTATGCTGATACTTTTTAAGTTGCAAACTACCTGTGTCGTGCAGGTATTAAAGCGTATTTTTCTACAGAATTGTTTTGATTAAAGAATGTGTATATCTAGACAGAGTTCGGGTACTTCCTGTCCCGGGGCGGCAGCGTGCTACTGAAGCAGTCTGGCGCGTTCCGCACCAACTGCGTGGACTGCCTCGACCGCACCAACGTCGTGCAGAGCCTGCTGGCGCGGCGCCAGCTCGCCGCCGTGCTGCGCCTGCTGGCCGTCACGCCGCCCGACAGCGCCGCCGCCCTGGACCAGCTGTTCAACAACGTGAGTGCCTCCGCACGACGCCTCTGAACAGGCGAGAATAACACTAACCTGAACACACAAGCACATACCGGTTCCTAGAAATCATTTCAATTCCACAGGAACAGAGATTTACACTTTAAGACTAAAATTTGTAAACTATACGAGTGTTCACAGTAAGCTAAAGAAGCAAATCTATATTTATCTTTTAGGTGACATATTTGCGCATGTCTATCGGACTTCGCTCGACCTTTCTGGCAACATCGTCTTCGCTGCCGTCACATTTATTTATTATTTATTTATTTATATAAATACAACTATCCTTACAGGCTATCCTAATTCGACAGTGCGGACTCTTACTATACAGTGCCTATCTACAATTTTATTTTACAAAAACAAACAAAGCAAAACATGTAAAGTACCAAGTACCTGGCCATCATAATCCACCTTATGGTAACATAAAATATACAAAGCTACTTTTGTGTTGTGCTATACCGCCAGGTATGTCAAGCGTAGTCGCTCCCCTTCGCCTGACATGTCGCCGAATACTGAATAGGCTAGGCTTTACGTTGAACATGTGGCAGGTGTGGGCGGACCACGCGGACATGATCTCGACGCAGTACTCGGGCACGGGCGCGCTGAAGACCGACTTCACGCGGCTCGGCAAGCGCACGCGGCTCGGCCTGCTGCGTGACGGGCTCAACTCCATCACCAGATACTTCAAGAACAACTTCTACGACGGGTTCAGACAGGTTATGGGCCCTTTTTTTTCTCTTTTTATCTTTTTAGTATCATAAGAGTAAGAATATTTATTTGTCCAAAAGAGCACATGATCTATAATTATGTATGTATGTACACTATTGCACAAAACAATTAGCAAATATGTACGTACATAAATTTGAGATAATTCTGTCCCCTAGACAAGATACAACGTTTACATGATTTTTATGAGTTATTTATGACGTAATTTTCTAATTTTCCCGTTTAGGCCAAACATTATTCTGCCGTCCTCAAACTAAAAGGCGGCTAAACATCATACGCCGCCTTTTAGTTAGAGGACGGCAGTATCGTGATACGACATGTTTTTTTATAAACTCATTTATTATGATTTTTGTGGGTTTCCTGTAAATTTTTTAGTTCAAATCTTGCATATTAATTTGAAACCAGTTCCCGTTATTGGAGCGGTATGCAATTAAGTATATGTATATTTCCCGAGTGCAATGTATGACATGTGTAATAATTAAAAAAAAATGTTTGTTCAGGACTCCATAGACCTGTTCCTCGGGAAGTACGTGGTGGCGGAGGGCGAGGGCAACACGGCGCTGTGCCCGCTGCGCGGCGAGCGCGACTGGAAGTACATCACGGTGAGCCCCCGCGACCCGCGCTCTCAGCTGCTCTTTGACTAGTTGTAATATACGTAGGCTGTTCCATAACTGTTGCAATAGAAATAATGTAACAAGTTTGGACATGTATGACTTAGCGTATGTATTAGACAAGCAGAAGACTGTCAATGCTACCTGGTACACTGATGTTTGTTTGCCGCAAATTATCCGCGAGCTGAAGAAACTGCGACCAAACTCACGTCTGGGCAGGTGGCACTTGCACCATGATAACGCTCCTGCTCATCGAGCGACCATTAACTCGGGAGTTTTTGAAGCAATCGGGGCTTACTGTGCTGGACCACCCTCCTTATAGCCCCGACCTCGCGCTGTGTGATTTTGGTATCTTCCCGCTGATCAAGAGCCAGTTGAATGGATGACGAATTAATAAGTGCATGGGATGAGGCCTGCGCCAGTGTCACAAAGGATCAGTGGAAGATTATGTTTAATACGTGGTTTGAACGCATGCATAGGTGTATTAATAGTGATGGTTCTTATTTTGAAAAGGTTTAATAAATAGTTAGATTTTTGCAAGACTTATGGAACATCCTACGTATAAGGGCTGACGATGACGTCACATCGCTCCCTGGATCCTACAGTCCAAAACGAAGATAAAGAAGTGAAGGTACCCTGTGTGACCCCTGGTTGTTGGCAGTTCCCCTCGGTGCTGCTGGTGGCGGTGTCGATGTTCTGCGCGAGCGCCGCGCTGCCGGCCGAGTACACCAGCGAGGCGCTCTTCTACCTCATGTTCTGGGGCGTCTGCGTCGGCTGCACGCTCTCCTACATCGTCAGGTAACACGCTGCTATACGAAACACGAACACACGCACACACACGCACGCACCTACACGCAAAAACAAACGCAGTGAGGTCATCAGGAATCTAATTCAAGATCAAGTAAGTTCGTTTTGTCTACACCATTGACGTACCAACTTAATATTGCCATTGACTCAGGAACGGCAAAGACTTCGTGGACTGGCCGCGCCTCGACGCGGGCGGTCTGGCGGCGCAGCGGGCCCAGTCGCGCTTATGATCCTCGACCCGCCGATAGTAGTCGTCGTCTAGCCGCGCCACGGACACGGGCAACACGCCACACGCAACATACAACACTAGCGTGTCCAACTGACGTATACAATATGGTTTTAAAATTGGAACGCTACAATGCGCTCCTCAAGGTCTTCCTTGCACTTTGAATAAAAAGCAATTAATTAATACTGGCACGTAATAAATATATTTGACCTCGTTTGCTTTTTGACGTGGTGATTGAACGGCAATTTTCTCAAATGGCAACCACATCAGCAGTTTCTGGCTAATAATTGGATCATGATGCCAATTACAGTCCAAATAGCGTCCAAACACTTATTCCAAGCTATATGTATACTTTTGAGGGTAACGATTTCGGAGATATTATGAACACATCACAGTTGGAATTTAAAGGCAGTTGAGATAGTCGACACCCACTTGACAGTCCTGATATACCATAGTAGTAACCAAAGCAATGCGTTTGTTAAAATGATAACGGTATTTTATTGACATTATGCATAAGGTTCAAAGTTAAAGAATTTCTAATTGCACTCCTGTTCTCTTTTGAGAGCTTCACTGTTAATTAAATAATCATACGACACCGTATTTGGTTGGAAAAGCTCGTATTTATCTTTATCTCTCTGTCAGCTGCAGTATCCATCTACTTGAGAAAGCAAGATGAATATGTATGTGCTTATCCGATAAAATGCGATATCGTATGTTTATGCACTATACAGGGGTCGTACGTCACATTGACACCGGAGGTAGACCATGCGACTTTTACTGAGGTCATGTTAGGCTGGTTCGGTGTAGGAATGATGCGCAACGCATTTCCAGCCGTCAAAACAAAAAAAACGGCTGGTTTGGTCCCTCAGGCTGGTCTTCCTCCGATGTCAATGTGACGTACGACTTATGAGACACCCTGTATATTGCGATCCATTGGACCAATTTTCTTTGCATTTATAATGGAATGTGATAACTTCTATGAGTTATGTGATATTGTAATGCAGAATCCAAGTGAGCCATAACATGTCTATTTATTGTAAATGCGTTGATAGTTTTTAGGTAAAAACTACTGTCAAAATATCAAGATTGAAGCTTCCCAATAAATCAAAATCAAACTTTCACGAGATTAAAAGCAAATTGCATCTCATTTGTCAAAGAAATTTCGTCTCTATTTTCGTCGAAATTTCGTCTACAAAAACCTACTAATGTCAATGATAAGTTCCTCCTTATTTTCGTATTCGTCAAATACGATCTTATACAAGGATTCCTTTTTATATACCTATTATGGCTATTGCACCATGTGGACGATTAGTTTTGAGCGTACCTTAATTTCACTTCATGAAATAGAAATAAATTAAATAACTTTTTCATGACTTTTTTCTATAATTGTTTTTTTTAAAGCATAAAATTGATGATTCTACTCGAATACATAACAGATAGAACCGTTAATATTCCAATTGGTCTGCAAAAACCTCCGTTGAATATGAAATGTTTGATCGAGAATTTATAGAGAAAATAAATAGCATGTATACTAAAATAATGATTATTAACATTGTGTACAAATTCAGAAAATTATCTTCCAAATATATTTACAACATTTATTTAGTAATTCAATTGAATATCATTCCAGGAGACTCTTACTAATGGAAGTTCAGTTTTATTAGCTGGTTGTGTCATGAAAATAATGTAAAAGAATATGTAAGAATGACAAATTTGAAAATTACTTTCATTATAGTTTCAGATTTTTAAGTAAAACTTATTTATTGAACAAAGATAAAATTTATGGTTTGTTTTTTTAAACTTATACTTGTAATCATATTACCGGGAGCTCAGAATGGCGATGTAGTGGTATTTGAAAGTGTACAGGAATTCGAAATTTGAATCTTCATTTTCCTTGTACTAGGTATCAGCAATAAAAGAGGTTTGTAATGTTTTGAAGAAGTAATAAATAAGATAAGACAAACAACAATCAATGTCAAAGTGAAATGAACATTATTTGTTGTTTATTAGGTACTTGTTTTGTTTTTTATGCCAAAGGTACCCCACTACATGCGTCATTCCAAGGTCTCACTAATTCACTTGAGGATTGCAGTTCTTGTTGTGTATCCCTTTTTCGTTGATACATTCTTGAATGATGACTGAAAGGGATGGGGCATCAATATAGAATTTACTGTTTCCTGGTAACCATCCTGGAGTGAATTAACTATCTACTTTCCATCTAATTTGGCATGTAAGGGCAGAGTGATAACGGTAACTGTCAGATAATTTTGTCTATAGATAGGAAAAATCTGTCCTAAATGTACGATCGACCATATAAGAAGCTGTATATTTTAGTCCCTTATCGCAGCTATTGATACACTCAATTCAAACCATTAAAACTTTAATACGTTACTACGACAAGGTACTAACATGTACATCTACTTATAAGGGCGACTGTACGATGAATTGAACTTTTCGCAAAATATTTTATCAGTCTGTCATTGATCAAATTTTCTATGATTATTATGTTGTTCAGTGAAATACGTCATTATTGTTACGCTTTTTAATTGTTGGTTGAGGGCATGGGATTAATCCGTATACATCACACAAGTGTTTCATAATTATTATTTTTTATTTTATATTATTTTCATATATAATATTTACTTATTTATTTATTTAGACTTGGACAGGACGTTGGAGAAGGCCATACTACGTGATACTACACTAGTTTTGGGTGGGTATCTCTAGCTAACGTTTCGTCGTGCATTTAAAATACATTCGCAAAGCAGTGTTATGGGCCTAGCACTAGTACTATGACGTTATTATGACACAAGTGTTCCCGCAATTAATTCCTTTTTATGGGATATTAGACTGTCTCTATGTCGATTACAAACTGATGTATCCACTTTTTCACCTTATTGCATTGTGATAAGGTCCAAAAGTGGATACTTTAGTTTGTAGTCGACTGTACAGTTGTGTGCCTGATTTCGGAAGATTCGTGAGGGCGTTTATATTTGATCGAAAAACAAACAACACCCAAACAAAGACATTTACAATAGTATGAATTCGCATACAAAATTTGATATTTTTTATAATGTATATCGCTCGTTATAAATTATATTTTTTTCATAATTAAACTTTGAAGTTTAAAACATCTTTGTTATCGCCGGTAGCGCACCTCCGCCGCGGAACTGTAGTAGCGAAACTCTGGCAACGAAATAAAGTTCAATTTTGTATTAAATATCACGATTCCGCCACAGTTTCGCGGTTTCGCGGCGGAGGTGTGCTACCGGCATGAACGTTCACACCTTTTTAACCGACTTCATAAAAATGAGGTTCTCAATTTGTCGGAATCTTTTTTTTACAAGGTTCCTTTAGGTCGTCTTGCAGCTGAATTTTGAACCACTTCCCGGTGTCCGATTAAACTGAACTTTGGTATAACTACGTAACTTCGGTGACAAATGTGACAATGCAATAATATGGTACCAGCTGGTCTGATGACGCAGTCGGGAGGTGGCCATAGGAACTCCGACACGAAACAAGATAGCCCCGCCGTGTTTGGGCTCGTTGGATTTGTCTTGATGAGCAGAAAAATACAGTTGGCACGAAAAACTTGTCCCAAAAATGAATTTTTTGACAGAAACTTTTTTATGAAACACTTGTGTTTAGGTACTCGGTGTGTGGTCGAGGCTAGCGGGGTACGTCGGCGTTTTGTTATCGATCCTTTTGCGCGAATAACATTGTTTATATAAATAGAAGAAAAAATTGCTTGATGATGCATGTGTGTGTAGGTTCGATTAGTGGAGGGGCGTTCAGTTTTAAACTAGACGATCCCTCTGGTATGACTATTCATTGTAGTGAAACTTAAATACACAGCTCCATTATAAAATAATGCTATTTTTTAGTGTCAAATGCGCTTTTATACTTTTGTTTTGGAATATTAAGTTATCGATATAAGTAATATAATAATTATTAAATAGATAAAAATCCACGGTATAATTGCGACCGCCACTTACAAGGCTGATAACTCATTTATTTTTTTATTAAAAAAAAATACACTTATCAATAAAACTTCGCCAAACTGCTTATCAGTTTGTCGGCGAATTATCATAAATGGCCCAGCCGATTTTCATCAAACCTAACTAAGAACCACACCAGTTAAACAAGCTTTCTGTTTTAAAAAATCTCATCCGAATCGGTCCATCCGTTTAGGAATTACGATGCCACAGAGACAGACAAACATAGGCGTCAAACTTATAAATCTTATTTTTGCGTCAGGGGTCAAAAATGAATATTAAAGACCGCCTAAATGTAAGTACTTTTTTATATAAGACATCCATTCACTTTAGCGTGCTTTTAAAGTTAGCTTTAAAAGTATAATTTCCCAAGAATGTATATATTTTTTTTAAAACGAGTGAAATTTAAACGAAACTTCTTATTCAACTTAACTTATTAAACAAAGTTATTCGCGTGGATCTTTATAGTTATATTATATTTCTCACGGTCTTGTGATTATTTAACTTAATTGTAATTTTAGGATGTGTAATTTTATGAAAAGGATATAAATATTTCATTAAAGCGTTTGAATCGAATCTGTTTTTATTTATTGACTTCTAAGCCACACTAGCCTGATGAAAATGAACATCGAAGTTACTTTAGCTCCATCCCTTATGCCCCTCGATACGATCGGATGGTTGGATCAACCGAGAGAGACGCTGCTATCTGTCAGAATGTGATAGTAATATTTGCGTCTCGTTCTTACAGATAGCTGTGTCCCTCTCAGTTGGCCCAACCGCCCGATCGTGTAGAAGGGGTATCACTTTCGATAGGGTCAAGGTGCCATTCCATCTGTGGCGGCAATGCCACTTGCGGTCGCGCTGCGCTTCGAGACGCCTCGCAGCGGTATAGCTATGTCTACACCTGTGCGCTTTCATGGTCAACTTGCGCTTTGCTCTGACGAATGCCTCTGCAACCACAGCGAATGCAATAACGCATGCGCTCAAAGTGGTTTGATATCAGCGCATACCCGTAGCGCACCCTGATCCGTCACCGTTGGGTTAACGTGCAACATTTTGCAAATAAAATGGCGGAAGATAAAGTCAAAAAATTGGATTTTATTGAAGGTTCAGTGTCACCCTCGTATTGAATACGCAAGACGAACTGAAAGTTGAAAGCGCAAGTTGAACATGAAAGCGGAAAGGTGTGGACATAGCTTATCGCTGCCAGAAATTTTCATGTCAACTGGCCTCTTCAAGCATCGTCGCGTTTCTGTGTGAACTGACCCTTAGTTTCTAGAGACGAGTGAAAGGAATGGAGTGCCCGAAGTCTCGATTCTAGTGCTTCGTGGTACCATCCTGCTCATAGGTGGATAATATAGACATCGGCGCAAGGCGTAAAATAGTGCGTGAATTTGTTTGGTAAGCTTGTAATTTAACAACCTTAAAATTCAAAGGGGCATGTTACAATGTTCTGCCTTCAATTGATTCGCTTAAATTTCGCGCTTATGACCGTATCGCCGTATCGACTAATCAGTAGTAGCGATAAGTTCAAATAGATTGGCAAACAAGAGTTTGGAAAAAAGGGCGCAGGTCGGAATTACACTGGCAACATGATCCAATTTTTAGCCAAAATCTGTGGGATGGTTGCCAGTTGAGATTTGTATAATTCTATGATAATTCTACCTGTCACCACGTCAAACAATTTTTTGCCAAGCTCAAAAGCTTCAATGAACTACAAAACGGGGTGTCAACGACGGGTATTAGGCGATTTGAAGAATTATGTATAAGACGCACCAATAAAGAATAAATTCGAAAATGGCTGCCACTCTCGCGCCATCTCGCTCACACCATATTGCTATTAATACAGTGTGAGCGAGATGGCGCGAGAGTGGCCGCCATTTTCGAATCTATTCTTTATTGGCGCGGCCTATGTCATTCTACATACCCCGTACGTGACGTACAGTTAGCCAACATAACAAAAAAAAGCTGACCATAAAGGGTACGTTCCACTAAACGCCCGCAACGCCATCGACCACGACCGCTGAAATTGCCGTTCCGCTAATGTAAAAGCGCCGCGGGCGTTGTAGGCGAATGTTATGGTGGAACGCACATGTTGAGCGCTACCAATATTTTGTGGGCGAAGTGGGCGCGATGTGGTCGCGAACAGTGACGTCATCTATGACGTCGAGTGATCGCTCGCGACGACCACGGGCCTTAAGGTCGAACCGCACTTGCGAGGCGCGGCGCGGAGAGGCGCGGCGCTGCGCTGCCGAATATTATTTCTACTAATTACTCTGATTCCAACGGCACTACAGCGGCGCGGTGTGGCGCGGCGCGGTGCTACGCGGCGCGGCAGAGTTGGGTCCAAGATAATATTTTGCCGCGCCGCTGCCGCTAGTGCGGTATAGCTAGCGGCGCGACGCGGCAAAATATTCAAATATTCCGGTCAGTTCAAGTTCAACCACAGAGCGAGCATGATGACGCACGATGGATGAGGAAAAGTTAATATCGGTAGTTAGTGGTTAGTGGTTATGATTTGCAAAACGAAAATTATGTGAACCAAATCAGAAAATAATATATTTGGGTGAAAATAAGTACATTATTGGGCATAGATTGTAAGCAAAACATATTTTTTTCCTTATGTTTTTTTATTAATGAATTGTGCGAGTGTTTTGCGCGTTTTGTGACGACGCGGTTAGCCTAGTTGGTAGTGACCCTGCCTACGAATCTAGCGGTCCCGGGTTCGAATCCCGGTATGGGCAAATATTTGTGTGATGAGTGCGAGTATTTTTTCCTGAGTCATGGATGTTTTCTATATATTTAAGTATGTATTTCTTTATATAAGTAAGTATATCGTTGCCTGGTACCCATAGTACAAGCCTAGAGCTTAGTTTGGGACTAGGTCAATTTGTGTGAGATTGTCCCTGATATTTATTTTTATTTATTTCGCTGTGAAAAAAAAACAACTTTCATGTATCTCAAATGAAATCTTGCCACGCACTGGCCGAAAGTGCCGCGCCGCGCCGCGCCTCGCAAGTGCGGTTCGACCTTTAGTGGTCATCCGGAACTATATGACTTGCAAAACGAATATTATATGAACCAAGTCAGAAAAAATAATATTTGGGTGATAATAAGTACACTTTTGGGCATGGATTTTTTCAGAAGCGAAACTTTTTTTTCGTTATGTTTTTTATTAATGAATTGTGCGAGTGTTTTGCGCGTTTTGTTACACATTTCGCTATGAAAAAAAAAACAACTTTCGTCCATCTCAAATGAAATCTTGCCACGCACTGGCCGAAAGTGCCGCGCCGCTACAGTGCGATTAGGAGAGGCCGCGCCGCTCCGGTGTAGCCCCGCGCCGCGCCTCGCAAGTGCGGTTCGACCTTTACGATCGTTGCGGGTGTTTAGTGGAACGTACCCATAGTATGTAAAACATTGCCATTCATGATCAAGCACATATTTATGCTAGCCATGCTAGGTGGTTTTCTCACTCTCATTTTCTCACATCAGAAAAAGACCATTATAATTTTACTTCCTTATTAACTGAATAACAAATTAATCTCCCTATTGTGATCAAGAAGACAAAAAAATATGTACATTAGTTCTTTCTTATCTCGATGTTTGCTATAGTTAACAGTGCATATTTTCTTTAAAATGACCATAAACAATTCACTGTAGCGTCTTTGTCGAGCAGGCGGATGTTGTTTATGATCCTTCGACATTTTCCTTTGGAAAGTGATTTTGTGGTCAAAATTGCATCGAAATATGATGTCCGAGTCTATTTTGTGATATAAAACAGTGAAGTAACAATTAACGATGCCTTTGTTCTAGTACAAATTAAATAATAGAGTAACATAAATGTTTTGTGTACAGGACGCTTGGCAATTCTCTCTCGACCAATATAGCGGGAAACCTGTGTCGTGACGCGAACCAACGTTGATGAATCCCTGTGGGGACTCTAAATAGTATTTACATCTTGTTATGTGGTCATTTACTCTTTGACAGTGGTCCCGTGTCACATATAGTTACGATTGACAATGTCCGAGGAAATGGCGGTTAGTGATAACCCAACTGGGGAAGAAAATAAAGTCAATGGAGGAGATGCGTCGGCGGCGAGTGCCGAGGACGCGGCGCTGGAGGCCCGCGAGCTGCCGAGTGAGCCCGCGGCCCCCGAGCTAGAGGATATCAAGCCAATTATAACAGGTAACTTAACACTTTCACATAACCTAGCAATTATTTTTGATGACGTATTTTTGCTATTTGTTCACCAATATTGTACAATAGTCAAGCGTTTAATGCGTTACATACTGTTTTTCAATTCTCAAGTCATTAGTTAGATTGGATTTCGATCTTTTGAAATGATTATTGGTAAAGTTAACCGAAGGCAGCTATGATTTTAGCATAGAAGAGCACTTACTGGTGAAACCTACATATTAACAAGTTGAACTTTCGCGACTACTTATTAAAGACCTAATTTATGATTGATAGTAACAAACACTCCTCTAGAGAAAGTTCGCAGGACATATTTAGATCACCAGGACCAAAAATGGGTTGACGGATTGAATTCCTATAAGCTAGTTAACTGTTTTTAGTTAATCTACTACAATTAAATTATATTTCCAATAATTGACGCCATAATTACCCCACAAGATGCAGAACCGAGTTCAAGTGATGCTCCAGAGCAGAGTTCAGAAGTTCCGGAACAGAGTTCAGACGTTCCGGAACAGAGTTCAGAAGTTCCGGAACAGAGTTCAGAAGTTCTGGAACAGAGTTCAGAAGCTCAAGAGGCTACCGAGGAGATTGATGACAAACGAGGCATCAAGCGTAGGGCCTCGGCTGCCTTCAATGATAGAGAAGATGAGTTCAAGGGCTTCACAAAGGTGGAAATGAATGACTCCATTCTGGACTACGTGCGAGTTTTGGGTAAGTTTTTCATTCATAAATGAATTTTTCAAAATAAATTTAGTAAGGACCTGCGCGCATGCCCGAAAGTATAAGTCATGCAAAAATAGTAAATAATGTAATTTTTATCAGACAACCTAGAGGCGGAGGTCACAGAAGCCAGCAAGATGGCAGTTCCTCTCCGGACAGTGATGGGTACGCCCTTAGCACCAGTGAGAGCTAGCAAGAGAGCCAGACAAGACACAGGTAATATTTGTTTCTTTCTTACATTTTGTTTTTTACAGGATATTGGCACCAAAGAGTTTTGCATGCGGGTACTGTTTGGAGTGAATTTGACATAAAAAGAAATATTTGGCTAAGCTACATGACTCAAGTTTAGACAATACATGAAGTATCAGCACTGAATGTCAATCAGTTTAAAAACCGACTAGATCAACACATTACAAGTACAAAGAATACTTGACCAATGAATAGCTGGATACAGGCGTCTATCAGTTGTGACAACTGCCTGCCTGATAAATAATAATAATAATAGTTTCCTATTTAAATTATGTTGATTTTAAATTAGTTTTTTAAAATTTTAAAGCGGGAGTATGCAAACACTAGAGACGAGTGGCGAAAAGAGTGGCCTTTGCCCTGCAGTTGAACACTAAAACAGGTTAAAAAAATATTTGATAACATACATTTCATGTGTATCTCAGAGATCAAAGAAAACAATTGAAAGAGGTATTATTGAGTTACATACTGGGTTTTAGCAATCCATATTCAAACAAGGAACCCTTATAACTTGCTATGCTATCTATATAAGTGATACAAATCGGGTTTATTTGATTGAATGTATACTTGACCTGTTTTCTTCCAGATGGCTCAAGACCATCGTCGGCTCTGTCTTCTAGATCAGAAGGTGATGGAGCTGTATCCTCTACTGAGGTATGTTGTTTGCGATTTTTACAGTAGGATAAACGCCATGCTTGTTAAAGTAAATTGATTAACTAGTAACACTTTACTACTCAATGCCAAGAAAACTAAGTAGGTACCGTAAAATGGGGGGAGTAGGGATTGCGGGGGCAGTAGGGATGTGAATCCAGAATTTCTTTTTTCAGTTGCTACTTTAATTTTCGAGCTCAGGGTGCTCTTAAAGTAATTTTATTGTATTTTTAGACATACTTATTTCTTCTTCTTCTGGCACCACTAAGTAGCCAAATCATAAAATTACTATTAAAAAAATCACTGCTAAAGTTGATGTTCAGAAGCACCCCATTTTACGGTACCAATTTCACCATACAATGTTAAATGTTAATCAACTGTTAGTTCATACATTTTGACAGCTGTTAACACTCTAATCATCTGTTAAGTTATTGGTGAAATTCGACATAAACGTGTTAGGTTCATTTTGCCTAATGTTAAACTGGCCAATTCTAGTATTATTTTTAATGGCGAGTGTTTAGAAATGGTATAAGGCACTTTTCTTAGGCATAACTATAGATAACAATTTGCAATGGATTCCCCATATAACAGTACTAGCAGGCAAATTAAGTTCGGCAGCTTATGCTGTTAGGAAAATTAGACAACTCGCCAATGTTGAGACAGCTCGATTAGTTTATCATAGATATTTTCAGTGTTATGTCGTACGGTATTCTGGTTTGGGGTAAAGCAGCTGACATACAGACTACATTTGTGTTACAAAATACTGCCATTTGCTATATATATGTATAACTTTAATTTCCGTGATTCCTTTTTAAACAAATTAATATTTTAACAGTAGCGTCATAATATATTTATGAAAATATATATGTTATTAAGAATTTAAGACTCTTTAAGAATTCTTATGTACATAATTTCAATACTAGGAATAAAAATAAAATTGCAATAAAAAAAATTGTGTCTGTAAAGTATATAAATAATTTGTAGGTCAATGCATTCATTTTTATAATAAATTACCCGACATGGTTTTCCAGCACTTAAAAAAATACTTGAAAACGTTGTTCTGAAAAGTTTAAAGCGTACTGTAGGGTCAATAACTATATAAAATGCTTGGCCTAAACCAGAAAATTAGAAAATTAACTAATTGCTTGTATTTGTATTTTAAAGGCGGGCTGGTTTCCGCAACTCGACGTTTAGTGTCTATTTTGCGTGTGAACTAATTGCTTACTACCTCATAAATAACTTATAAAGAAGCATATAAACGCTGTAAAATATATCAAAACTTTTGACTTATCAACTTATCAAATATTTTGTAGCCACCATAAGTGGCTCTATGTGATGAATTGTGGACAAAAGGGACAAATGAGTCGCGAGCAATTTTCTCTCCCCGACTCAATTTAAAGGTGCATCCGCAACGGAGTTACTTTATGTAGAGCATTTTTTTTTAATTCTGAAAATCCTAATCAGAATGATGGTCCACAAAAAGTTAGTTCGATGTGGACAAGCTTAACCGGCGAGTTATAAAGTCGGCAGTGTCGGAGTGTTGTTATGTTGGTTGGGCGGCAGGCGGGCGGCGGGTCGCCGGCGGTGCGCGCGCGGCGCGGCGCGGAGATGTCGGCGCCGCAGCTGCGCGCGCCGCTGGAGCGCGGCTGGAAGCGCGAGCTCGTGTTCCGCGCCGCGCTCGACCAGCACTCGCGCCGCAACGCCGACATCTACTACTACACGCCGCACGGCAAGAAGCTGCGCTCCACTAGGGAGGTGAGCCCGACGACCATAAATCCTGACAAGTTACCACGTGACAAGAGTTTTCCTGACATGTCACTCATTATGACCCTCTGTCGGGAAAACATTCATTTGTCAGAATTCAAAGCATAATCAAATCGGTCATAGTTTTAACAGTCCGGTAAATTTCTAAAATGTCAGGGATTTTGTCAGGAAATTTTATTTTTGGATCTGGTAACTCTAAATCGTATTACTACAACAAACCTTAACGGCTCACACACTCGTAGCAAGATTGAAAGTTTAACTATTACTGTTGAGAAAGAAGTTAAAAAATTATTATTATTAAATGTTGTATTTATCTTTTTCTTTTAATTCCAGTACCTATTTAATAATACTAAAGTAACTGAGAAAACACAAACCTAGCATTATCCGAGAATCATTCGTCACACAAAACTTCCACTTATTAGTTTGATGTATTTTTTGTCACAGGTATCAGAACACCTCTCCGGAACCGGACTTACGTTAGAGAACTTCTCATTCTTCAAAGAACCACTGGGCGTAGATGACCCTGAAAAAGAAATTATTCGGTAAGATGCTCTTTCGATTGGTCCCATTTTTTGCGTACCTTTACAAGTTAATTTGGAAACCACCTGAGGGTCTTACTACCTACATTTATAAATGTTCTCTTCATTTCTGAGACCCAATAACATTCGAGATTATAATTATTAAATATTTCGTTCAATTGAACATATACATACATTTTTTATCGCATTTCTTAACAAAATATGAAAATACCGTAAAAGAGATGGCAAAAAGTGAAATTGAAATTGGCCAAAAAATACGGATAATTATAAAATTTTACTAATTACACAGAGAAATCCGACATGTACTGTGACGTCAGCGTACACTACGGCCATATAATCTTAAAGTTAAATTCTGTTTTGCTAGAAAGAGATAGAAACAAATCTTTAATGGATTATATCCTGGTTATTTTTATAGTTATTCAAAAAAATATATCTGTTTTTTACATGAATTACTTTTTATTAAAGCAAAAACAAAATCATGCATATTCCCTATTGGTTTATCAGATTTGTATATTCGCACCACCAGTTGCACGCCGACGACAAAACGAAACAGATATTCCAAAAAACATTTGAGTACATACGACGTAAAGTTAAAATTAAATATATTTTTTAGCTGTCACGCTAATGTGTCAGTGACGACTGTTGTATTTGAGATGGCGTTGAATGTTAATGTTGAGTCGTTCGGGCAGTGACGCGAAGCTGATGCGGCGCGTGGAGTCCCCGGTGTCGGTGGCGGCGCCGGCGGAGGGCAAGCGCACGCCCAAGCCCAAGCAGCCCAAGGGCGCCAGCCCCGAGCCGCTGCCCAAGTCGCCGCCCGCCAAGATCAAGGTACCACATGGCTGGGTAATCGTCGAATGACGCCTTGTGGTCATCTAGACTGTAAGGGTGTCCACACTAATCGATATCGATCGATATCGCTACCATCGATCGATATCGATCGATATCGCTACCATCGATCGATATCGATCGATCGATTGGTGCGGTAACATCCTAATATAAAAAAATCTGGATAATATATAATTGGTAAAAATATACTCGGCGTGTAGTCGACCGGCTACTGCGGAATCCGGACGCAACTGACTGCTGTGGCATGCGCGCGGATCCGATCGGGTTCCAAGCTGTGTAGATAGGGCACCGGACAGTAGTACAAATTAATTATTTTAAATTAACCACGAAGTGCGAATCTTACTAGTGAACTTGTTTTTGTTCTTTAAATTATAGGTAAGTAAAGGGTATGGTATGTATGTACGAGTATTATGACGACCACACTTTTGATTTAATATAGTCAAGAGCAAACCCATTATAAATTAAAAAAAAAACATTTAAGTACTATATAAATCTCCATGCCGGCTAACGTTTTGCACGTCATAAATAATATAATATAAAAATAAAAATATACATCCACTGTCATATTACGAGGCCAAACAATTAACAAATTTTCATTCATTAGCAGTCTTTAACTATGTACACTTTTTTTGAACTTCACCCACATGCCTACACATACAGGTCAAACGTATAACCCTCCTTTCGGGCTTCGCCGCAGTCGGGTAAAAATAGCAGATTGACACATAAATCGTATTTAATTAAATGTAATTTTTGTTCCGTAGGTGAAGTCGATGGGGTCGCGGCTCAGCAGCAGTAACGCGGCGCCCACGCCGCCGGCCAAAGCGAAGAAGCCGCCGCCGGCCACAGATAACAACAACTCGGCCGCCTGGAAGAAAAACAGGTATCTATGCGCGCCAGTGACGCGAGGAAGGCTTCCTGTATACTTAATATACACTAGTCTATGCCAGTGATTCTCAAAGATTTATGTAAAAAAAATTTAAACTCACCCTTTGGGCTGTTAGCAATGACATGATCCGGTTGACGTGGTATTTTCGTGGTCCTATAAATGTTAGGACCTAGCCGATATCCGCTCACTACCTACCGACCATTACTTTGGGAAAGACTGGTTTACGCTATACGGTCAGCTCAGTGTGTGGCATTTTGAATAGAGCATTCGTACTTCACATTTGGCGGGCGCATTGACTAGGGAGGGGATGGTTAACATACCATTACCGCTCGCTCCCCCCCGCCTCTGTCACCCTGCAGGCGTGCCGCGCACGAAGTTGAGGTGCTATCATGACTTAGAAAACAAATTAATTGCGTTAATTTGTAAACAGACGTACTGGGTATGTGGAAATTAATATTTTAATATGGTTCTATACAGCCTTCCTTGCTCATTGGCTATACAAGACAAGATTAGAATTCTAGCATAGAAATCTAGTTTTTACTTGTTTTCATTGCATTCTGTAATTTATATGATGTTTCTGTTTCAAGCAATTAATAATTCAATGATTATTGATTGCTAAAAATAGTAAAATATTATTCGTTGCACTGTGTTTAATATCTTGTACTAAAAAAAATAGGTACTTTTTGAACTAATTTTAATTATTACGAAGTTTGATATATTTCCTCGACATTTACTCAAAACAACCCACTCCTACATAACAACAGATGTGAATTTAACCGAGCCTTTTAAAACTGCGTTGGCCTACGTACAAGCTGTAAACGTGGTCTACGAAATGAATGGAGTTGATTGTTTCTACCACAAATGTGCTCTTTTGAGTTTGGTGTTATTCACGAAACTTATTTGTATTTGCGTTGTGATCTATTTCGTCTTACATTTACCTAACTTTGATTTATTATTTAAATAATTCTGGGGTCCAAGTAAAAAGGGTATAAGTCTAGCATATTCCGTATATGATTTGTACCCTCTTTTATTACGAGCTCGTATAGTTTTGCTAAAAAAATTATAAAGCAAAAATGTCTAAATGGATCGCACGATATGGTCGATATGTCACTGCCACGTCCGGAGGGTTGATTGACTATGCGCAATGAGCCCTCCCCGGCGGGTACTGAGTGCGCGCGAGTGTAGTCTCGTCGGGCAGAACGGCGCCCGCGCCCCCGACCGCGCCTGCGCCCGCGCCCCCGCCCGCGCCCGCGCCGCCCCCGCCCCGCCCGCCCGCCGAGCCCGACCACGCGAAGGTCGCGCTTCAGGATGAAGTGAGTATGCTGCGCTGCTTATTCTATCGCTTTAGGAGCTGCACTTAATACGGTCAGTGAAATTAAATCCTTACTAGTCTATACTAATATTATTAATGTGAAAGCTTTCACGACTAAACCGCTGAACCGATTTCGATGAAATTTAGTATAGAGATAAGAGTCCCGGAGAAGCACATGGGATACATTATTCCAGAAAATTGGACACTTCTCAAGGGAGTAGCGATGAATGATTCCTACGCGGACGAAGTCGCGGGCAAAAGGTAGTATTATATATGAAAATTAGTTTGTATTTTTTACGCTTTTACAGCTAAATTGTACATTAATGCAATCGTGCAACGCCAATTTTCGAGATGGGACGCAACACTATGGTGATAAACGAATTCTACTCAGATGAAAACAACAAGGAAGTCTATTTAGATATGAAACAATTCTATGCGCGCCAAAAAGCCCCAAAATTTTTTTTTTCTCATACCTTCCTATTTCGCCGCCTATCATAACATAAGCGAATTTTTCTTTTCACGGAACTTAATTATCGTGATTGTGCTTTGTTTTATTCTCGTCTAGCGCGGGAGTTTCACTTAGGGGGACATCACACTGGCCATTTCTCAACGTGTTTCAAGTGAGGCGATTGGTAAGCGCGCCAAAGTGTAGAAACGGAACTACAAATATTTTTACCTGCATCACTTAATTATTTTATACAAAAGTACTTAGGAGTTGCCACATGAAATTAAATTTGACATAGATAGTCAAGTGGCGCCCCTATTATTTTGTAATCTTTTGTTGCCAGGCTGCACTGTTCGCCTGTTACGAGAACGTGTACTGAAATGGTCAGTGTGACATCGCCCTAATAGCGTTGGTTGTTTGTTAAGATAATATTGATATTGTGTGCGGGCAGACGTCCCCGCGGCAGCTGGTGCAGCCGTGCTCCATGACGTGCGGCCGCGGCGTGCCCAGCCTGGCCTGCGCCGCCTGCCTCTGCCTCTACCACCCCGCCTGCGCCGGCCACCTGCTGCCGCCGCACACCTTCTTCTGCAAGGTGACGCGCGCACACACACACACACATGCACACACAAGTTTGTTAGTATGTTCACCTGTTCCCTCGTACTTACATAGTATAGGAACTATCCGTTATATCTTGACTAATGAGAGAGTCGTTGGCTTCGTCTTAGTGTTCCACGTGTCATAGGCTATATGGCGTCATATTAAAACCAACGTGGCGGATTTGACATGACTGACTTTGATGACAAATGATAGCTGTAATGCACAGATTTTGAAAAGGTATGATTTTTGAATGAATAATGTAGCATTACTTTGTGACAGATGAAACAGCAGAGAGGCGACGTGATAAGTGATGATAATAATTATTTTTGTGTGTGTGTGTGTGTCACAGATAAAATATAACTTAGTGTACCATTCCAGAACTGCCGCAAGTCGGACTCGCCGCCGCCGGAGCCGCCGCCGGGCGCGGCCGCGCACAAGCCCGGCGGGGCGCCCGCGCCGCCCGCGCCCGCGCCGCGCCGCGCGCCGCCGCTGCCCGTGCCCGTGCCCGTGCCGCGCCCGCGCCCGCGCCCCGATAAACGCGTGCTGCTCAGAATGAAGGTAACGGACTATTTTATATTTTGACGGTGTGGAGATACAGGCGACCTATCTCTCGCGATCTCAGTGTAAACTTGTACGGGAAGTAAAGATGTCCATATATAAATAGTGGGATGAAATACTTATTTGTTATGCAAGGCCGCATAGATGTTATTTGGCGCGAGAGCCAGTAATGACTCCCGAGTCAGCTAAGGATTTTAACATTGAACCACGAGCGTAGCGAGGAAAACACTTGGTGTTGAAAAAACAAAATCTACGTGGAGTGGGTAAAATTAATATTAAAAAACTGAATAATAATAAATTTAACAATTAAAATAATATATAAATAATACCGTTATTGCAAAAACCAATTACCTATTTGCATTTTTTTTTACCAAAATTAAGCCAATCGTCTCGTCTCGTCACGACGAAGCTACAGGCAAAACCCATTATCCGCTCGAATTTCGATGCAGATAATTGTTTTTTGAAATAAGGGTACGATATATATTATATATCACAATTTTTTCACCACTGGACCAGCCAAAGCCGAGTAAGAAAAAAGCTTAAAATATAAGTGAGTAATTTTGTTGTTAGGTAGCGGGCGGCGGACCTGACGGGTCGCGCGTTTGGGCTGTGGCGGGCACGGGGGCGGCGGCGGGGACAGGCGCGAGCGCCAGCGCAGGCGCGGCGGCGGCGGCGCGCGCGCGGGCCGCGCCGCCGCAGTCCATAGCGGTGCTCAACGGACGGCGGTTCATCGTAGTGCCGCGCGCGCTCGTCTCCAAGCCGTGAGTTATACACACATACACCAGGGTGGCCACTTTCTGGAAAACCGGGAAAAGTCAGGGAAATTCGCAGGTCAGGGAAAAATACATTACTAAAACTATAACTTGCATTTCGTTTATTAAGAGAAAAATAACAACTATGAAATAAGTTATCGTTGTAACATCTACTAATTCTAAAGTCTAAACTACGCAAAACTATAAATTAATTTCAATAAATTTACTAAATGAAAAATATCGGTGCATTTTGACAAAAAATATATGTTACGAGTCTTGATTAAAATGTAAAAATCCTATATATAAAAAAATATTTTTTATAGAATATAATTTATGTGACATTTTTTTTATTTTTGCTTGGATGATCAGGGAAAAAACCGAAAAAGTGCCTGGAAAACCGGGAAAAGTCAGGGAAATTCAAATGTTGTAAAAAGCGGCCACCCTGATACACGCAAACACATTGTATTCAATACATCACTCTTATCTATTTTAAAATCAACATTTTTAAGGCTCTTGTGATACGAGTGGCGAAGTTAAGACATGAGACGTTATTGTCAAGATGTGCATATATAACATTTTCTACACGCTTAGGTAGAATATATATAAAGAAGGTGAACTTTTTATTCACTTTCAAAAGCCATTATTTGGACAAGTAAAAAACGTATTATTTCACACATTGCCAGCATGCGCCTAGTCATATGGCTGGTGAATCGTTTATTTAATTTGCCATTTAAACTTAACGACAAACATATAATTTAAGTTTACTAGAAAGCATAGGTAAATATCAATCCTTGTTCCAGATAACATCAGCGACACGCGACAGGCGCGAGAAGTGTTTGCGCCGACGCCCCGTATAATCACAATTATCAATTATCGTTACGTTACCTACAATTAGTTATAATTATAACGTTATATTTACAAATCATGACCGAGGGCGCTAAGACTCACTTCCGCCTTCATTATCTCATTTGGTCCTTTTCTAATTGGTCTATGGCAAGACAGACGCAAAGACCTTTTTGATTGCTAGAGCACGCAAGTCGGCAAGTCGACTTTGGAACAGATTAAACATCTCAGGCAGGGAAAAAATCCTATGCAGTTGCTAAAGCCAGCTCGGTAAAGATTTCTTTGTTGGTCAAAATCTACGCGCAAAAGACCATTTTATTTGCTACTGTGGCAAAGTAATTTTGTGGCTTTCGGCACTGCGCGCACACGACAACTAATGTGGCGCTCGTGGATTTGTTTTTCTAGCACCCAGTGTCTTCCCGCTACGGCGAGGTGCAAAATTGTGTGTTTCGCACAGCAGCAAAGTCATTTAGGCCTCGAGGCATTGAATCCCTCGTTACGCTTAGGGGTCTATTTTTAAATCACTCGCTACGATTGTAAAAAAACAATACTCAGCCTATATTGCGTCTTGAGTCGGCGCTGGGGCTTGACGGACGTAGTCATATCATCATACCGAGTGAATATAGAGCAATCTGTCGGCTTTTTAAACATAAAAAAAAAACAGAACAGAAAATAAACATACAGACGATTTGAGAACCTCCTCCTTTTTTTGAAGTCGGTTAAAAATAAAGAAAAGACACCGATAGTGTTTTAAGCAAGATTGTCACCTGTAGCGTTTTTTTTTTAAATATTTGATAGATTTGGTTATTTATTATGCATGTGAATGAAATTACTTTATTACTTTCAGCCTGAAATAATTGTTCAGTGTTCTAAGTACGAGTTATATTATATTTGTTAAAATAAATGACAGTTTCTCAAGTTTTAATATTAAGGAAACTTTTGGTTTTATTTGTATGTAAACATTTATTTATTTATTTTTGTTTGGGTTCAACAGTGACCGAGTGAGCTTGGGAAACGATAGATTAGAAATAATTGTAATGATCAAGATACGTCATTGCCATACCGTAAGAAAATCGTGTAAGAATCCGCTCTGTGTGGATTTTAAAAATGGTATTTGCGTATGTGTAAATCGACTCTTACTTATTCAACTAAGGACCGTTTATTACGGTCCTTAGTGTACTATTACACTGATCGTGAGCGAGCCTGACTCGAGACGTGAAAGGAGGCCTAGCCAATATACATTATGTTCACGATTTCCGAAAATCGACAAAATCTATGGAATTGACATAATCAGCTGACGCGACTGAAAATCGTTTAATTTGTTGCTTCTTGGCTAGGTCCCCAGAAACGACAGTAGTCTATGACTTGACATTTACTTTGACTTATTTTGAGATATGCATCTCTCAAAGACCAGTCTATTCAGCCCTTCAACCCAAGTGCGGGCAAGATAAAATTACATATCCAGTTTATATAAATAAAAAACTCGCGATTATTTTATATGTTGTTAATGAGTTTATTCGAAGGCTAAGTTGATAGGGACTTCTTTATCTGGGACCGAGAGAGCCCTGTAACATGTAAGCTAGAATAAGTAAACCCTTCACACAGTCTTGCTTTGAGACTGAATACATTGTATTTGTTTTAATATTTGTAGAATATATATGTTTTAACATTTTCTTTTACAGATTTTCCACTATTTATTTTGTATATACTCTCCTAAATTTATTTAATCTAGAGGAAATGTATCGAATTAATAAAACGTGTAGCCCGGCGAGCTTTGTTTTTTGTCCAACAAGAAAATAAACAATACGAAAGGTAAGGTGTTTAACAGTACAAGATATTACACGCGGTTAGTTGTCGGAATACAATTAATTTCATTAAATACAGTGCATCATGTATATTTGTCAGATATAATAGTTTTCATAATGCATTTCTATTGATGTGTGTATCCCTTAGGGGTGTTTTCATTTTATATATGTGCTCAAAACAGTGAGAAACGTGATTTTATTATTTCATTATGTGCATTATAAAAGCTCGAATCAATTTAAGTTTACCCCTGTTCATAAACGCACAATAACTAAAGTAAGCTGTGACTGTTTCCCTTTGTGAAATTGGATTTTGACAGATTAAGACAACTAAAACAGGTTCTAGTACGTTTATGAATTAGCGGGTAGTTATATGTCCCTCGTCCACGGCTTGTATTGACAGTTGTTGTTGCTTGCAGCGAGTGCAAGCCCGCGCTGCGCGGGCGCGTGGCCAACGGCGCGGCGTCGCCGCCGGCCGCGTCCCCGCGCCGCCGCGGCCGGCCCAAGCCCGACGAGGCCGACCACTTCACGGCCTTCTACAACACCGCCAGCGCCTCCAACTATAATGTAGTCGTGCAGGTCAGTACAGGATTGAAACCTCAAATTGTGTTGTTGAAAATATTGACTGAGTTTTTGCTAAAGGTAAAAAATTGAGCGATAAATTATTTGATTTTTGATTTATAAAAAGAAATGTATGCTAGAATTAATTATCAACGGTCACCATGTCATCATGCCACTTTAGCGTCTAAAAATTGTCACGATAGCTTTTTGATGTTTTTTAAATATAAATAAAATTCGTTGTGATTACATAAGTAATAGTAGTTTGTTTGCGCGGTCAGCTGGTGGCCCTGGCTGGATAGACTTACGATGGAGGAATAATGGGAGGATACTTGCGCACATAAAATAAGCTTATTAAAAGTTAATAAAAGCATGTTTTTCTACAGATATTTCAGTACTTGGGCATGCGTGACTTGGCGCACTGCGCGCGCGTCTGCCGCCTGTGGCGCGACCTGGCCGCCACGCCGGCGCTCTGGCGGCACGTTCGGATGAAGAACTCGCACGTGAGGACCACTTGTGATAACTGTGTTCACCACTTTAAAGTGTATATAGAAACGCAGTGAGTGACAAGCGAGAAAATACGAGATGTGCTAGCCGCTCAACCCGTTAGATAAAGATCTAAACGGTGCTAGTTAGTTATCATGGCTATTATACTAATGATATAGCAACAATTATTTGGAAAGAGTAGACGCCAGTTACCTTCAGCTTTTTTAATTTGGACGGACAGCATGGTATACAATAGGCGGAATAACCATAATAATCAAGGTAACAGAGAGTTGTGTAGTTCATACAAAAAGTAACAGAGTGGCCTTTAAGGTACCACCGAGATCTTGGTCTCTGCAAATCTCGGCTAAAAATCGTGCTGAGTTTTGGTCTCGGTCTCCGGTTGGTCGCGTGGCTTGTGTCGTGCGACGTAACCGACACTCGCAAACAAGTGACAACTCGTTTTTTTAGTTCAAAAAACTCAAATATAGAAAATATAGCTTATTTTTCCGTGTCTCGTCTCGGTCTTTGGCTCGGCCGAGACTAAAAAAAGCAGTCTCGGTCGGACCTAGTGGCCTCCGTGAATTTTGAATTTTTCCGATCATGTCGATCAGATGCATGAGAAAAGTGCATTGGAAAGTTATAGTTATGAACCGATTATTTAGGTGTCGGACTGGGGCGGGCTGGCGGCGGCGCTGCGGCGGCACGGCACGCGGCGGCTCGACCTGCGCAAGATGCTGCTCCCTCAGAACGACGCCGCCTTCTGGGAGTCCTTCGCGCAGCACGTGGAGCAGCTGCCCGACCTCGAGAGGCAAGTCGTAGTCGCGCAATGGATCCAACTACGAAAACGATTGTTTTCAAAAAAAAAAATTGTCTCCATAAAAAAAAACTTTTTTTTCTGGTTATCCTCATCACAAAAAATCATGACAATATTACTATTTTGTTTCAAGACACGTCAATAAACGACGAGTCATAGAAAATAGTAATTTTGGTCGCGTCTAAAGACGGGAGTTCCTAATGACATTCGACACCTCCAGGATAGAGATGTGCCGCTGCCCCGCGAGCGCGGTGGAAGCGGTCTGCCGCGGCGTGCGCGGGCTCCGCTCGCTGTCCGCGCTCGCCATCCGCTCGGCGCTGCTCGACCCCTCGCCGCTCGGCGCCCTGCCCCTGCTGCACGAGCTCCGGCTCAAGAGCATGGCCGGCCTCTCGCTCACGAGGGACCTGCAGCCGCTAGCCGCGCTCACCAGCCTCACGCATCTATCGCTGACCTCCATCAAGGTATGTCATGGTGGTTGTGTTGTGATGCTTGCGATGCAGGTGTACATGCACTGTTCACGCATTGTACAGAGTAGAAAAAACCACGTGGAGGGAAACTTAATCTTAATTAATCAGGATAGTTAATTTTATTCGAAGGAGATATTCTTTTATTTGTCGAAATAAGCATAACTAACTGCATTTACAAATTTTTTAAAGACTTATCTGAGCCGGGAGCCGAATCATCTAGAAATGCAAATAATTAGAAGAAAGAAATAAAATAAGTTTATTTTGACAGGCATTTTCACCAAAGTACACATAAACAAAATAATAATAACAAGTTAAAATAGATATACAAAAAAGACCTTAAATTACAAATTAATTTTATCATGTTGTTTATGTGTACTTAACACGTAATTTTAAACCTACCAAAATGGTCTCCACTCAATGTGCCAAAACGTTGTGATACGTTTTGACACGCTGGTTTTCAGTGAATCCAGAGTAAAAAAAAATACTAAGTAGGACGATAGCGCTTATCAACTAATATTGTATCAATCGATAAGGTCAATGAAAAGGATAAAGTACTCTCTCCAATAAAACATTGTCCAAAAATTAAAGAAGGCCATGAAATGTAATAATCCATACGACGTACCCTAACCGAAGTTAAGTCTAAAACTACATTTATCTTGTTATTGCAAGTGGCCCTTAGCAATAATTTAGTAATCGCGACGATGAATCTGTTTCGTTCTGGCAGCAAGTATGATCCTCCCCATGTTCAGGAGCTGGGTTGGTGCGCGTGCGACGTGGTCGGGCAGCTGCCGGCGCTGGAGTCGCTGGAGCTGGGCGAGTGCTCGTTTCGCGCGGAGTTCGCGCTCGTGCTGCGCAAGCTGCTGCGGCTGCGGCGCCTGCGCCTGGAGCGCGGCACGGCGCAGTGCGCGGCGCCCGCGCTGCTGCGCGCGCTCGCGCATCTGCCGCTGCTCACCAGCCTCGAGCTCGTCAACTTCGACGTCAAGGTCACACGAATACTAATACAACAGCCGTCTACACCTCCTTAGCTTCCTCATCCTCCTTCACCATCATAACCCTGAAAACCTCCACACCTGGACATAGGCTTCTTTCATTGTCAATCACAATCCGCGGCAGTTTTTATCTAGCTCTTGTCAAACGCCCTGGGGCAGTTATTGAGGGTGTCCTACGCTTCTTAAAGATATTTACTATTTTTATAATTTATAGCCGGCTGCCGCCCGCGTAAAAGGTAGTTCATCCCTAAGGAAACTGTAAAATTTTCCACAACTAATAAAACTCCTGCTTTCGCATCAATGTGAGTTTGTTTTATTATTTCTTTATTCCGTCTTCACGGTTCAACACTAGCCGATCGATGTGAAATTACGTCCATAAATAGTTCATAGGCCGGAGACAGACATAGGGTACTATTTACTAATTAATGTTTATTTGTTTCGCAGGTGGGCTTTGACGACGCTCTGGCTGAATGCAAAAACATCCAGAGGCTGCTTATCATACCAACATATGTGTCGCAATCCGCTACTACCAACAAACAGGTAAAAACTATTATAATTTATACATATACACATCACATTGTTTCTGAGTGAACGAAGGCGAAGGTGCCGAGACAATTTAGAAACATTTTGGACAACTAGTGAGAGATTACTACGAACAAACATTTCAAAGTAAGATGATCTTATAGCTCTCTATTATATCGCAACGCAACTGCATAACAAAGTAGAACATTTCATTTAAAAAATACCACAGGGTTAATAAATTTGAATCATATTGCCAATTTCACTTCAAAGAGTGCCCTTATTTTTTCCAAATTACTTTTTTTGCCAAGCTATCTGCCTATTTTATTAACACCCGACGCGATAAGAGGGGTGTTATAAGTTTGACGTGTGTGTCTGTGTATCTGTCTGTCTGTGGCATCGTCGCTCCTAAACGGATGGACCTATTTTCATTTAATTTTTTTTTGTTAGAAAGTGTTCTTAGTTTGGTTTGGTGAAAATCCGTTATGCCATTTTAAGAGTTATAAGCTCTGATAATAGAGGTCCCGATTTTGTCGGGAATTTTAAACTCGGTTAGGTTATAAAGGCAATGTTTCGTCGGCCGGGTACTCTAACGGGGGTAGCCGTCGCCAGTAATCGTGACTAAGGCAGTTTGTGTCCAGGTGCTGAGCGGTGTGCTGCGGCTGAAGGACACGCTGACGCACCTGATGTGGGGCGTCACCATCGAGCTGCTGCGCGTGACCGAGCTGTTCATCGACCAGTGCGAGCAGGGCGCCGAGCGCCGCCGCGACGTCGGCGAGTGCATACCCGTGCTCAAGCCGGTGCCGGGCTGCCGGCTGCCCGCCGCGCCTGCGCACCACACGCCGCCGCAGGTACGCACACACACACACACACACACACTCCGTGCAGCCCGTGCACCTCGCGCTGCCGGCACCACACGCCGCCGCAGGTGGACTGAGAGACTGGCATGACCACGTTGATAGGCTGCATTACTTTCGCCGTGCTCCGCTTTACGATTCGAACCTACTTTATAAAAGCATTGTACAGTTACTGAGTAAAATAAGGTCGATCTATGTAACATAAGGTCTTACACTACTGTTAATTATGTATATTAAAAAAGACATATATCCAAAGACAATCCGATCCATAGTCCGGTACTCACATTAGTTATAAGAAAACAAATAATAAAGTACTTTTAAGCATTGCATAACTGATAAATGAATGGGGACTGTTTCTATGTTTTAAGATGCCAGCTCACGACAATTCCCCGTCGCAGGTGGAGATCCTCCCGCTGCCCACCCTGCAGCGGCTGCTGGCGGCGCAGCTGCCCACCACCAAGCTCAAGCTGCTGCGCATCCCCTTCCACGCCACCTGGCGCCAGTCGCTCGCCGACTTCCAGTAGCGCGCCGCCCGCCCGGCAGCCCCGCTCAGCCGGTGGTTAGTGCGACCGCTGAACTATAAGCGCCGCTGAGCGTGGCGCCAGACGCTAGTACATTTATAGTATAAGAGATAGACATGCGAAACGACGCATCACATGACTGCATGTTGACTTTCAAAATAGCGACGTCGTTATTGTGCAGACGTTAGAGGTTAACAAGCCGTGGCGTACAACTTAGACGTTCCTGGAATTGTTCCGGTCAACTGAACAGAAATATAATTCGCAGACGAAGGTTACACCGCGCCACATAAAATATTTTTTCTTGAACGAATAAAGGAAAAGATAAATAAACTCGCTTTGGATACTGCGAAAAGACCAATTCAATTTAGTGTGTGCGAAAAACTGAATGGAAATTGCTTATGAACGTCCTCCATGAGTACACAACGATGGGTTAGTGCGACGAATGTTGGTAAACTGCTGCTTTATCTCTTCTAAGTTTATGGCTGCGAAGTATTCTCAACTAATGCATTTGCGCCAATGTATGAGGCCGGCGAAACGGTGGGGTATTTTAGTTGGGAATGACCTGTATATTGGTCCTTAACAAAACTATATTTTGCTTATGTGTAATAAGTTTAGGTGAAAACTAGCCGTTGCTATTCCTTATACATTAATTTTGTGGTCGAGTTCGATGTTCGATAATGGTTTATTATTTACTCCGTATTATAATGTCAAACCTAACTCGACAGCAATCTCCTCTAACTTAACATAATGTATATCCATACGAGTTTTAGTTTGAGGTCAATTTGATCTTGTATTAGATCCAAAGAAATATATTTTTGTTTTAAAACATGAATGAGAATTCAGATGACAGCGTTATCCAGCCAGTGAGGCATATAAACATTCACGTGTTTTACTATTGACTTGATAAAAAAAAATGTATAGAGAGTAAATATTTGTAATTACTGTAGAGAAAAATACTCGGCGACAAATGTGGCCCAGTTTTCACATATTTTTTATCAGAAAACTGGGCAGTATTCTTCGCTCATGGGTTAAAATAACAAGATTAAGAATGCACATTTGATATATAATTTCTCTCCGGAAACATCTCCCGCGTCATAAAAGGTTTTTAGAGTAGTGTAGTTGTAATATTACTTATAATTGTAACACCAAAACTGTACAATTCGTTACTGCTATAGGCATCTACATATTCTACATATCGCAATAATTAGTCTGGATGCATCTTGTGCAATCTTCTAATTATTATTATAATTAATTAACATTCAAGAAGTTTTATAGATTATGACGGTGACTTTATATTTGGATGATGTGGGGAAACATTAAATTTTTTTCGCAATATTTTAGTAGCAATTTATTGACCCTTTGAATTGGACAAGTATTTGTTGAAATTGATATCCGAGCTATTCTCATTTGTGGCTGATAATTATTTGTGATCGGGATATAGGTAGAGTACATTTACCTGAAGCTTTGTCTAGTAAGTAACAGAGTTAACTCCAAATTCTACTAATATAAATGTGAACGTTGGTGAGGATGTTTGGCTTTGTCCGTCAACCACGCGCGGCTGGACGGGATGTAGATGAAACTTGGCACACATATAGTCCATATCTTGGATTAACACGGGATACTTTTTTATCCCGGAAATTTGAGAGCTTCCGCAAGCAACAAACAACGAGTTCTGCGTGGATGAAGTCACGGGCGGCTTGTAGGTATTTTACATTGAAAAAAAAGCTAGGTGAGAAATCTTGGAATTGTGACAATGAAATATATCAATATGGGTAATTTTTACAACTCCTATGTTAAATTATATGTCGAAGTTTCAAGTAAATAAACTACCTGTTATTAAGACATTGGAAACGTATAAGAAAAATGCCACTTATTTCCCATTGGTTATAAATTGTACTGAATTCTTATATGCACCAAATAAATTCCTATCTCTTGGATACAAAATAAATATAATATATATATATATATAACATATAAATATTGTTTCCGAGTGGATGGGGTTTTCCCTGTACAACATTGGTTGGTAATGAATGCAAAAAAAAAAACAAGTGTTTGCGTCGAAACTAATTGAGAGTAGCCCTACAATGTATTTAAATAGCGCCTTCCGCACGGGCCGCCGAGCGTGTTCAGATGATACAGCCGACAGCCGGTGTTGAAAGTGTTATTTTTTCCAGAAATAACGAAAACAAATTGTTTTCGTCAACATTTTAATGAAATAACTTGTTTCTTTAATATTATAATGGTTTGTTTTAGAGTAAGGTTTGTAAATATATAAGTAGGTTTAGATAATGATCGAGCAGTGCCTACACTTTTAGTTCTTGGCCAGTCAGAGGGACGGATATCTGTATGAATATTTTGTGTGTAATAATAATTTCAGACATACAGACAATCAAGGTCATAAATATGTGTACATTTTAGTACCTTGTCTATTTAATGTCATGTAACTGCCATATATGAATGTCACAGCGATACAATGACAAGATGACAAGCTAATAAACGTGCACACATATTAATGACCTTGACTATACATTAAAATATAGGCCTTGATGATATATAGATAGTTGATAGTAATAATGTGGAAAGATTATGTTATAACATATTTTATTATATTAGAATATCATGTACGGAAGTACGAGATCCGCGCCTATGCCTGTAGCAGTGATGTCTTAGATGAGCGCATATTTTTTACCCGGCACATGTTCCAAAAATGTTATTTTTGGGAAGAATTGCGATCTCAGTCTTTGAAGAAATGTGCAGTATCAGCCAATTGAAAATTGTCTAGAAAATCAATGCAGAGGTGTGTTTAACTGCATGTGGGGATTATGTGGAATGTGGACAGCTGTGATTGCGTAATTGTATCAAAATAAAACAAACACTATAAAATTTTATTTATTTAATCTTCCATGACCCAAAAGCATAGCTTTTTTCAAGTAAGGCGATCGGTTCTCTACATTTATGCCCTTACTAATAAACGTTGAGTAACCGCTGAGTAGTAATACCATGCTTTGTCCTTATCTGTCATTGTCACATTTGAATTCGACAGATAAGGACAAAGCATGGTATTACTACTCAGCGGTTACTCAACGTTTATTAGTAAGGGCAGTAGTATGAATTGCGTGTTAAATACTTTTTTAGTCGATTCGATAAAACAATAGTGGAAAATAATTATAATTAATTTGCCTAAATAACTGTCTTAATAAAATTAATTTTCAAGATTTGAGTTTTATAAAAGCAAGGTCGACAGCGTTACATTTTTACACATTTCAGTATATAATGTTACGAAACTCGTGAATTTTTGCGTGGAAAACGGATCGCCTGAACTTAGACTGTAAAGTCTAATTGTTTTTATAATCTCTTTGGTAATTTGTATTGAGTAGTGCGCGGCCCCGGGGCGTGGAATATGTGGATAATGTGCTTCGCACAGCGCCTGCGGGCTGGGTTTACACTAGGCTAGGTTATGATAGGATAAAGACAACTTCGCTAGTAAGCATAGGCGACTGATAATAAATGGTTGCCGTGACACTGTTTTTTTATTTATTAGTTCTCCCTAAATCTTGGTATAGTTCGCGTCAAACTTTGTGACCAGTCTGAACTAACTAAAGCCTTGCGCTTATATTATATGATTTAACTTAAAATGTTTTAGATTGACAATGACTGACAAGTATCTAAGTTTGTATAGGTTACCCTAGGACACTTCTAAGGCGTCCATTAGACGATAGGTTTTGCGTCAGTCAATTCAATCGGTCGTGACTGATGGTGATTGATGCAAAAATCAAAATAAGTGGATAATGATCATGCAAACATCAGTCATCGCATTAGACCGTAGGTTATCCGTCAGTCACAGCAGTGACTGTGGTAAAACTGACAGCAAAACCTACCGTGTAATGGGCGCCTAAGAGAATTTTGTAAAAGTTAAGTTATTTTTGGCAGGTGTGTAGAAATCCGCCATTGGTGTCTTTGTGTGCTTTAGGAATATACAGAACTTGAAAAATGAAAGGCACTATTTTTTTATAAATCAAGCATTGGGATTATTGGTGAAGTGGACTTGATGACGAAGACCATAGATTAACCAACAGGCATTTGAAATCAGAAATAAAATTGGACATTTTAAAATACAACAAAATGTATACTAACGTTCTTTAATAATAAAATAATCGATTACATACATAATATCCCTTATTGACTAATTGACATGCTAAAGACACCACCAATTCTTCCTCGTCGAAATTATGTTTCCTCAATTGCAATAAATTGGTTATAAATGAGATTTTTAAAAGAAATTTAATTGGGTTGGTAAAGTTTTTGGAAGAGATGTAAATTATATTTTTTTTCGATAGTCGTCATCCTAAAGATCAAGGAACTGCGGCTCTTTTATTTTTATTTCCTCTAATATTTTAGAAATATTTTTTTTAGTTATTAAGTTGACATTTGTACACTTAAATGACCGACAAGCTTGTTGCCTTCGTACTTAATGAAAAAGGAAAAAAAACTGTCACTTCTATAACTGTCATTGTCAATCAAAGTAAACAAACGATTCAATTCTTTCAAGCATCTAAGTAAATCTTTGTAATAATCCATTTCCAAAGTCCGTGTGGGATTGCTTGAATTCATTGCGTGTATACGATTCAAATGTCCTCTCGTGGCTATCGAAAAGCAGGACAAGAGTCGTCGTGAAAGAAAGAAATCGGTGTCCAAGAAGCAGTGCCAAAGGGGTCGGAAATAAATCGTAGTCCAAATATCGTGTAAAGGTCAAAGCGAGCAAAGCAGGAGCAAAGCGGCAAAATCGAAAGTCCGGAGTTCGTTCTGAGGTCGTTAAAATATTTCTAAAAACACTGATCACATGAAACGCAAGCAAACAGAAAAGAGTCGTTGAATTGAATCGTTTGTTTACTTTGATTGACAATGACAAGTATAGAAGTGACAGTTTTTTTTTTCTTTCTCATTAAGTACGAAGGCAACAAGCTTGTCGGTCATTATAAAGTGTGCAAATGTCAACTTACTAACTAAAAAAAATATTTCTAGAATATTAGAGGAAATAAAAATAAAAGAGCCGCAGTTCCTTGATCTTTAGGATGACGACTACCGAAAAAAAATATAATTTACACCTCTTCCAAAAACTTTACCTACCCAATTGTCTATATAATAACGATCAGTGCCAGTATCGTTTCAACTACATGGAATTCGAAATTAAAACGGTTATAATAGAAATCAGCTACATACAAGGTATCGAATTTTAACCCGAAGTAACCATACGTGCATAAAATAAAACAGACTTGTAACCATTGAAGGACATTTGCTACAGATTAGGTAAAATAATCTAACAGCTGCTTTCGGTGAAACAACTCAATTTGACATCAATAATAATAAGCGTGTCACACGGCGCGTCACTTTTAAGCTGCGATGTTTGTTAGAAGCTGTGGAGAGTGGTGGGTTGTGTCGGTAGGGTCCTAGGTCGGGTCCCTACTCGGCGGTAGCGTCGGGGTGCCTCTCCAGGATCATGGCCACGCCCTGCCCGCCGGCGGCGCACGCGCTGATCACGCCGATCTGTCCGTCCTCGCGCACGAGGCGGTTCGCGGTGTGCATCGCTAGTCGGACCTGAGAACATAGACAATATTTTAGTTTTACAAATAGCAATATTTAAAAATCGACTACATGTCGTGATATCTTTGTAAAACCATGTATTTGGAATTTTAGCTTATAAAAGTCCCTTTATAAAAGTAAAATAAAAGTCCATCGCTTTCGTGTAAGGGGTTTTAAAGTTTTCTGTTAGACACAGTTTTAGACAGTGACATTCGCGACGCAAAACAAATCTAACGAGACACCTCGTTTGTTGAAACCGCGGCTTTTACGATTGAAAAAAAAACCCTTACATAACATACGTACTACATACATACTACTGGTCAAAAACATTTCCATTCTTATAAAGATACCGATGCTTGAAGTGTAAGTCTGGTCAGTGTTACGACTGTCTTGAATAAACGCCAAATCTATATATATTTATAAAAAAATCTTCAAGAATTTAAATATGGCGCTTGGATGTACTTTTTGATAATACAAATTTTAAGCTAAGTGAAAAGCTAAAGCTGTAAATCATTTGAAACTCACGCCGGTGGCCGCGAACGGGTGTCCGATGGACAGGGAGCCGCCCCAGTTGTTCCATTTCGACATGTCCGGAGACCCGACCTGCGGATAAATAGAAATGTCCAAATATACATACTATTCGCGTGAAAATTTAGAAATAGAAAAGTGAAACCTATCAATTTAACCCTTTATAGGGCAATTATAAAATCTAGTACTAAACATCACTTACAAGGTATTCTTTTTTGTAGTTTTTTTTAATATATTTTTGTGTAAATATTAGAAATCTAATGAGTTTAGAATCCACCCCATTTGAAGTAGTTTTGTAGTGACAGGAGCGACATCTACTGACGAGTAGAAGACAACAAGCTACGCTAGCGCCGTAACGTCAGTTAGCGGGACTAAATCTGTCTGACAACGCGCATCATCGCGCTACCGTATTTTCCCAAGTCGCAATAACTCCCGAGTTCATCCCAACGGACTTCTGTCCCCAGGCATAAAACCCGCCTGGAGGAGGATATCTCTTCTATCCTCTTCCTACATACACCAAGTCATTAGGCATTTTGTATTTTTTTTTTTAATTTTATGCAGGATAGATTAAATAAACAAATAGACGTTTCTGAACTAACCTTGCCTTGCCTACCGAGGTAAGTCTTCCCGAACCAGTCAGAGTCCATAGCCTTCAAGTTAGACAAGATTTGGCCCTGTAAAAGATAACATTTATTCAAAGTAACAAATAAAATTCTGTGCGCGAACAAACTGTTTAAAAGCTTAAGAATAAGACGGGAACTCGCGCGCGTGATGCGGATAAAACAAAACACAATCATGATAATAGAAAGTCCAGTCAGGGCCCGCGCTCTTCCACGGGACCAATCAGAACGTATTGCCGAATGGGCCACGAGGTAAATAAGTGTATTTACCAAAATTAAAATTGTAAAATAAGTACTTTAACCATCATTTAGATCTAACTGAATAGTGCGAATAATTCGGTTCTTACGGCGAAGGCCTCGTGGATCTCCCAGGAGTCGATGTCCTTCATGCTGAGGCCGGCCTTGTCGAGGATCTTGGGGATGCCGTACGCCGGGCCCAGCAGCAGCTGGTCCACGGGATCCTGCAAAAATAGATAACATTAAGCTAAAGTACAAATACATTTGGGTGCGTCCATGAATCACGTGATCAAAATTAAAGAAAAAACCTAACGTTATGGACGCCCTCACTACAGAGTTCACTAAGTACTTGAGCTTCTCTGGAAGTGTGGTTTGCGCATCGGTTTTCAACATTGACAAAATAAAGTTAACACTTAACACGTATAAGAAAAAACCACTGTAACGCGTCGCCTCTCATGCTGTTCTTGTCACAAGGCAATGCTACATTATAAATCATACTTTTTCTTAATACACAAAACTCGATACATTTGTAAAAAAACCTTTACTTTATGAGATTGAATTGAATTTAATGGTTTACCATTGAATCACCCACACTCATTTCATAGAATTACTTCGCCTAATTTTCATTTCATCGACAAGTATTTCCACGTGCAGGAGTTATAACTATTTGGTGGTCATAGGTCTAACCTAACCTAACCTACGTAACCCATTCTTAAGATAACCTGAAAACAATAAGGTTTCAAAATTAGCTATCGATTAAATGAGTGTCTGCAAAACAATAATAATAATATAATACCAATAACCAACTTGAACTGCTAAAAACACAACTAACCCTCCTTCTTGTTTCTCACCTGCGCGACGTAAGTGAAGTCCCGCAGGTACGCTTTGGGCTTGAAGCCGAGCTCCTTCGCCTTGGCCTCCGTCATCACCAGGCACGCCGACGCGCCGTCCGTCTGTCACACAAATAGATAAATATCAGGGGACAATCTCACATATCACACAAATTGACCTAGTCCTGAAGTAAGCTCTAGGCTTGTACAATGGGTACTAGGCAACGATAAATATACATATAGATACATACTTTTTATAGAAAACTTCCAAGAGACAAATACTCGCGCTCATCACACATATATTAGAGTATCGAACTCGGGATAGGAGATAGATTGCATCCTGGGGACGGAATTTACTACTTACTACTCGGGGGATACGCTTTGTCCCTGAAAATTGGGCAGTTTTCGAAGGCGAATCGATAAAGGACTTCAATGCGGTTTTAGTTTGAAAATAATCCACTAGATGGCGTTACAAGACAGACTTGTCCATTTCAAACCATGCGTACTACTAGTAGAAATAGGGCCCAGTAGTAATAAGTTCAGCAGGATCAGCTGATTCTGAATGTCTTTATCTCCCTCAGTTCCCACGTCTCGTATATTTATAAAGCAGGATACAAATTAAATGATCTTTACTATAAAGGAGCGTTTCTTGATCAATTCGTAAATACGTGTCCGACTGACCGAGCGTTTGTCTCGCGAGGCTGCTCGCCCAGTCGGTACACGGCTATTAAATCGAAATCATGAATGTGACATTTTCCTCTGTAGAGTTAACTATGGATAAAATAACTAGCGTTCTGTAGTCCAGCCAGAGCTCTAATATACAGGGTGTTAGGTAATGAGTGGATAAACCGTGATCTCCTGATAGGGGGCACTTAGGTCGTTCTAATAATGATAAATGAGGTTTAGTAAAAGTGCCACGGTTTTCGAGATAATTGGACTTTTTTAATTTTTTAGGAAATTGACACCCTTACTCGATTTTTTGGTCGTGGTTAGTGTACTAAGATGTTTTTTTTTATTTTCTTTTTACCTTATTATTGTTTAATAGTTGTGTTATCCGATAAACATTACCATTTTGGCGTAACTACCGCGGTTTAATTAAAAAAAAATCGCAAACTTGAATTTTGCATCTTCGATCGAACATTTACCAAATTTTGAGCTCTAGCGGTGAAAAAAAAAATTACTATCACATGGTAGCCAATGAGCTAAAAAACATGCCCATTTAATAGAGATTTTAAAACAGTAAACATCTTTTTATTTCAATATTAGAATAAAAAACAACATCAGTTTTCCGCAATCGATTCGATCATTTCCTGTGATTATTTCATATTAAATTTGTGCTCCACAATTCCAAAGCGTACCTAATTATGACAAACTTTTCCTTGCGAAAATAAAAATACTGGCCACTAATTGTGAAACCTTTTATTGAAAAAAAGTAACGATTTGTGATCCGAGCGAAGCATTACAACCCTTTTGTTGCAATAATAACAATACTGGGCAGTACTTTTTTTAATGCCATTTATTCGAAATTTAGCCATCCAGACTACCGGATTTTTAATCGAGTACATAATGCGTTCACTGAAGGCAAAATTCTTGGTCAGGGTGTGGGTGGAACAAGTGGAGGAAGACCCACCCGAGGAGATGACGAGAATGTTTTGGACCTAGTTGAAGTAGATCCTTCTCTATCCGTGCGTGATATGGCAAATTACCTGGGTTTATCTGTATGAAAAGTGCATACTACATTTAAAGTACACCAATTACACCCATTTCACGTCCAACGTGTGCAAGTTTTATTGCCTAGAGATTATCCCTTAAGAGTAACTTTTTGTCGAGTGATGCTGCGTCGGATGCGTGAAGACCCAGACTTTTTTAACAAGATACTGTGGTCGGACGAATCATCTTGCCGTCAAGATGGCTACATGAATCTACACAATCTGCACAGTTGGCAGTTAGATAATCCTCACTTAATGAGATAGGATAGATCTCAGTACCAATTTAAGGTAAGTCTTTTCATGATCACGGTATTCACGGTTGTTGTAATACGATAAAAACGTCAAGGTTTAATTAATTATGCTTTTTACCGCGATGAATCCCCTATCTATTACAAATATTAATTTTAGGTAAATTTGTGGACCGGTATCTTGAATGGCGAAGTGATCGGCCCCTTCGAGCTGCCATCTACTCTAAATGGAGATAATTACTTGGAGTTTCTTCAAAATGATCTGCCTATCCTTCTGGAAGATGTGCCGCTTGCACTAAGGCAAGTAATGTGGTTACAACAAGACGGTTGTCCCGCACATTACGCAGCACGAGTGCGACAGTACTTAACTGCCGCATTCCCAGAACGATGGATTGGCCGGTTAGGCCCAATACTATGGCCTCCGCGTTCACCGGATTTGAACCCCTTAGATTTTACAATAAAAAATTATTGGGGTTGTCTCAAAGAGAAAGTGTACAGCCGTCCAATTACGAGTCTTTCTGGGTTACGAGATCGAATAAGAATTGCTGCTCAAGAAATAGGGAACTCTGGATACACCAGATTCGTCAGGCGTTCCTTTATCCGATGGTGTAGAGCTTGCATTAGGGCTGGTGGACGTCAATTTGAGCACATTATTTAACTTAACTTTATTAAAACATTTCCTTTTGTTTTTTTATTTCACAGATAGCATTAGTTAAATCATTCATTAGAAAAACCGGCTTCCTTGCTACTCCAATACCTACTTTTTTAAGTTTTATTTATCAAAACCAATAAATGTTTTCTGTTATAAAATCTCTATTAAATAGGCATGTTATTAAGCTTATTAAAAGAATAAAAAGCTGTCGAGATATTTTTTAAATTTCGAATAAATGGCATTAAAAAAGTAGTTAGTGCCCGGTATCGTTATTATTACAACAAAAAGGTTGTAAAGCTTCGCTCGGATCACAAATCTTTACTTTTTTCAATAAAAAGTTTCACAAAATTAGTGGCCAGTATTTTTATTTTCGCAAGGAAAAGTTTGTCATAATTAGGTACGCTTTGGAATTGTGGAGCACAAATTTAATATGAAATAATCACAGGAAATAATCGAATCGATTGCGGAAAACTGATGTTGTTTTTTATTCTAATATTTAAATAAAAAGATGTTTACTGTTTTAAAATCTCTATTAAATGGGCATGTTTTTTAGCTCATTGGCTACCATGTGATAGTATTTTTTTTTTTCACCACAAGAGCTCAAAGGTTGGTAAATGTTCTATCGAAGATGCAAAATTCACGTTTGCGATTTTTTTTAAATTAAACCGCGGTAGTTACGCCAAAATGGTAATATTTATCGCATAACACAACTGTTTAACAATAATAAGCTAAAAAGAAAATAAAAAGAAACATCTTAGTACACTAACCACAACCAAAAAATCGAGTAAGGGTGTCAATTTCCTAAAAAATTAAAAAAGTCCAAATATCTCGAAAACCGTGGCACTTTTACTAAACCTCATTTATCATTATTAGAACGACCTAAGTGCCCCCTATCAGCAGTTCACGGTTTATCCACTCATTACCTAACACCCTGTATATAAGTTAGTAAAAAGTTATCGCACTTAAAATATAATAATCAATCATATTCAAATAGAAATAAATTAAGATTCCATTATATTTAGTTTTGTCTGTAAAAAACTCCCTACAGTGAAACTCTTCACTATCATTTTGTAGAAGTCATCATAATTTAGTAGTATTATAAGCCCCGCTTACGCAGGGCATCAAAAAATTGAGTAAGACTCATTTGAGTGTTCCCCTCCACGGAAATCTTTAGTAAAAGGCGAAAGATTTATTCGTTTTGAAGGGAAACCAGAGTGACGAGACATAAGTATGGCGGCGACCCCATCAACTCGGGGGAAATCTTAACAGCGCGAGTTAACGCAGCGAACAGCGCCACCTAGCGAGCGGTGCTGTAAACATTAGTGTATATAGAAACTATTTCCGATACGATAGCGACTACCTTACTCTACCTAATTGTTGGCAAATTAAATGAGGTACCGTACCAGGAAGGAGGCGTTGGCGGCGGTGACGGTGCCGTGCGGCTTGACGAAGGCCGGCTTGAGCTTGGCGAGCTGCTCCGGCGTCGACACGCGGATGCCGTTGTCCTTCTCCACCAGACCCTCCCTGCCCTCCACTGCACAAACAACACATACGTTGGACAGATAAAGTTTAATTAGAATTACTTTATTAACTTTACTTTACTTAATAATAATATTCCAGCCTATATACGTCCCACTGCTGGGCACAGGCCTCAACTCACAATGAGAGGGTTTGGGCTATAGTTCCCACGCGGGCCCAGTGCGGATTGGGAACTTCGCACACACCGCCAAAAGGTTTGCAGGTGTGTGCAGGTTTCCTCACAATGTTTTCCTTCACCGAAAAGCTCATGGTAAATTTACAAATTGTATTTCGCACATAAATTCCGAAAAACTTAGAGGTGCGAGCCCGGGTTCGAACCCACGACCCTCTGCTTAAGAGTCGGTAGGTCAAACCATTAGGCTACCACGGCTTTTTTACTTTATTAATAAAATAATTGTATCAAGTTTAAAACCAGGGATTCACTAGGGGTAAAATATCCCGCGACATGTCTGGCGACAACTTCGCCTTAGGCTGGTCTACCTCCGGTGTCAATGCGGGTTACTGATATTGGGACACCCTGTATACATATAGGTGTTTTATTTTTATTTTTGCGGCGCAAAGTAATTATTGGTCTTAACCTAAACCCTAGGATACTCATGTCATCCTAAGATGAATTTATTCTATCTATTAGATTTTTTATAGTGTCAGGTATGCAATACGGGAATTACGGAACCAGTTCCGGAATTACATAACCAATTCCGGTATCGCATACCCGTTAATTGTATGTTAAATGTTTGTCGACAGCGACTCACCCTTGACGGGGATGAGGTCGGTGAAGTACCCCTTGGCCTGCGCGTCGGCGGCGCGCATGTGCGAGCGCAGCGCGTACTCGTCCTGCTCTTGGCGCGAGGCGCCGAACGCCGCCGCCAGCCGGTCCGCGCTGTGCCCCATGGTCTCGCCCGACGAGAACTCCGCCACCGCTGGCAGCTGGACCATAACTCGATGAGTTATACCCGCAACAGACGCCGTTTGGTTCGCTCCGAACCAGATCCGGCCGTGTGTAGAGCAGTCTGCGGACCATGTCGGTGGATATGGTCCGCGGACTGCTCTACACACGGTCGGATCTGGTTCGGAGCGAACCAAATCCGTTGTCCGGACCGGACCAAGTTCGAGCGTCTGTTACGGGTATAACGTTCGACAGTGTCAACGGGGTGCAGACCTTGCTATTTAATGAGCTCCCGATATTCCAACGCAGTTACATGCGCCATGGGTAGACTCATTAACAAGTAACAACTGTTTATATTATAACATTGTCCGTTCCACAGATCTTTACATGGAGTGTTTTCGTGCAAACAACTGAATAGTCCGCGCTATGCGACTTTGGTTAATAAGGCGACCTCGCCAACATTTGAAAAACACTTTAGTGTATAGTAAAATCAAACTATGTAAGAATGAATTTAATTAATAATATCCTTAACAATACAACATGTGAGACGTTTTATTTGCTTTAAGTTGACATGTATAATATTTAAGAATCATTCACCGCATTCCAAAAATCATCAAAAGCGTCGTTAGCAGTCCTATCAGCCCCTACGTATTCCTTTCCCTCTCCTGGAACATGTACATTCTGCATCATCATCAACTTACGCCGACTTGCGTTTATGTAGGTCAATGCACGACAGTTCACCAATACCAGCCATTGCGTGTACATTAACTTAACTTACTTTAATACGAATAAAGTTATCTCCAGAGCATCAGAACTATCATTTAACACAACAAATAATCGGACAGGTAAGAAAGTTAGCTAATAAACCCGTATAACTTAATTGTCTGTTTGTCAGCCTATCTGCCAACTGCCAACTGTCCGTTTTCCTCTGAAACGGCTGAAGCTATCCGACTGAAATTTAGAACAGTTGCGGTACTCAGAGGGCTGCATCAGGCCAAGTGTTTGCTGAGCCCGTGTGGCCACTCACCTCAGGCACGAAGAAGTCCGGCCGGATGGAGGCGAGCAGCGAGAGGCGCTGCGCCGGCGTCTTGGCGCGGTTCACGCGCAGCAGCAGGGAGCGCATCTTGCGCGAGTGGCGGATGGGCACGTCCGACATGAACTCCACGCCGCCCGCGACTATGATGTCGTACGCGCCGGCCGCGATCATGCCAATACCTGGAAAATGTGAGATTAGCTTTTAGATTCAACCGTTTTGGATCTAACTGAAATGCTTCTCGAGGGTGAAAATATAGTTCTAAACTTTTCACGCGATATCTAAATGATGGTGAGAACAGTATTAAAATCCGCCAGTAGTTTTTGAAATAGTACCTTGTCACTTTAATCGCTGTGACATTCATAATATGGCAGTTTAAACATGACATTAAATAGACAAGGTACTAAAGTGTATACATATAAATTTATGACCTTGACTGTACAAGCCTGAAGCTTAGTTTGGGACTAGGTCAATTTGTGTGAGATTGTCCCTGATATTTACTTATATTTATATATTGATGTATAGATCTGTTAGGGATAGCGTTATGCAGAAAACAGCCAACTGACGTGAAGTTGGAAGGCAGATGGCTGTTTTTCTGCATAAAGCTATCCAGATATGGCTAAGGTGACCTATGGAGATTGCACAGCCAACAATCAATAGAAGCCAGAAAAAATATGCAAAATCATTCCATTTCTTTCATTTCTTCCTGGAGAAACAGTTGCAAGAGATCCGTGACATAATTCAAGGTCATTTATTGTGGCTTCAATTTAGCTGAGCAATCTCTATTAGGTTATAAGCTTCTTGGTTATGACACTTATGACTATAAACTTAAGACTAAAACATAACAAACACTCAGTTGATTATACACTGAAAACAGATGTAAAGATAATTTATTCCATAATCAGTAGTTATCAAGCATGCCCTTGACCAAAACATAGCAGCAATAGTTGGCTTCTATTCAATGAGTGCTAGGTCAGTGCCAAATACCTAATGCAGGAAACGATATTTGGCTACTATTCCATATTATAGGTAATGTGAGAAGGCAAAGTTCATGTACAATTGTAAAGTGTAAATTATAATATATATGTTTTCTTTGGCACTAATTCCCCGGAAACAAAAAATCAACAAGTATGCCATATGGGCATTTAACTACCCTTTAGTAATAACCCCTTTACAGATTTCCATCTTAATAATAATCTGTTTGATGTGATAGATAAACAAACGAACATAATGATGAGCATTAATAATGTTAACATCTATCTTGTATGTAAAATTAATCAAAAAAATGCATATATACTGTTTTTTCTAATTAAGCTAAAACACAATGACTTTCCCAAGTAAACTCTTTTTTTCATAACATGTGAAGTCCATCTCTAGCAGTGGGCATGTCGTATCTGTATTATTTACCACAATAGCTCCTATAAATATAACATAAACACTAAGGATATCGTAGCAAGCATCTGTAAAACATAATGTGATGATAATGTTTAAAAAAAACAGCATATTTAAGACTACATACCAGTAGTAATAGCCTGGTTCGAAGATATGCAGGCCATGGTGACGGTGTGCGCGGGAGTCTTGTCACTGAACCCAGCGGCCAAAGCAGCCTCACGACCAACGTTAGACGTCTTGACTTCCTGGATGACTGTACCATAGATGATGTAGTCAATCAGCTCCTTGTCAATACCCGTTTTTTGCAGAAGACCCCTAAAACATATTAAAACATGCTGTAATCTAACATGGTTATGTCAGATTCCCTTAAGCAACATGTTGACTATAAAATAATTATCTGCTGATGTGTTATATTATAAATGTGGATATTTAAGACACAAAGCTTAATGGAAAATTTGAATCTATGATGTTTTAGAAAATCCAATAGTTCATGTCAATACAGTTTTACTAAATTATTAACTATCCTAACCTAATAAGGCCCTTAAGACTTCTGAAGTAAATGTACAATTAGAGGTTTAACAGCTATTGCAACATTTTATCATTTTGCCTTAACTTTGAGTGCAAAATAAATATTGTCAAAATTACATACAGCAATGCGTTTCTCGCCAGCTCGTGGGGCATCATCTTGGAGTAGTCGGTGAAGGAAACGAGGAAGGGGGTACGCACTCCATCCACCAGCACCACATTCTTGCCTGTACGGTCAGGGAGGGTTTTCTTTTGCTGAAGCGCTGCCCCAACACTTAGGGCCCGCCTAGCAGTATCTATAAACAAAATTTTGTTAGTACCAGATTTTTTAAATAAATGTAAAAAAATAAAAATAAAATAAAAAAGTAGGCAGTAATATGTAAAATATATATATATATATATATATATATGAATTTAGGTACAGATTTAAAATAAATATAGCATGTTTGTATAAGGCTTACAAAACGAGCAGCAGCATGAAATTAAACATAACCATTCAGAGACAAATAAAAAATTTAATGCCTTATTATAAAGTTAGGAGAATGTGCTATTTACACTCAATTATTACTTGATATAAATAGACTAGAAGCACATATGGGTTACATGCATCAATTGAACTCTAGAATTAACCTTTAGATTGTCACAGAAAAGGTTAAATTAAATGACTAATTATAGCACAAAATGCATACATACGCATAGTAGGTATACATAGGTTGAGTGCTACGTATGAATTATTCCATGAACACAATAATTGTATAAGTGCCAAACCAGAAAAGGTTCAAAGTTTACAACTATCCATTTCAAAATATTTATATCAGAATACATAACTACTGTGTATCCCAAATAGCATGAAACTTCAATGCCAAACGATTAATAACAATATTAATAAGATTTCTAACAAAATATAAGTTTCCAATTGAAAATAATTAAAGTGTATTACCAAACTTAATCGTCGAGCTGGCATGTGGAACTTTTAACAAGGTTTTAGCTACGTGGGATGCCATGGCTGGTCGGAGACTCCTGAAGGATATCACTGGTAACTTGGTGTAGCGCTGCCGCTACACAAACGTACTAAAAATACTGTAATAATATCCTAAAACTAGCAGTAAACTTCAGGAAAGTTGGACTCTGACCTGTCAAATCTACGATCTACGAAACGAAAAATGTACCACAGACTTATTATATCTCAACGTACTGCGCCAGCAATTCACACAAAGCAATATTAAAACGCAACCAGGAAACTTTTTTTACAGTTTTTGCCCAATGTGTTGCAGTTTCTTAGGGTAAAAATTGGAACATGTTGGCAATTTTAATTCGGACGGATTTTATTGTATCGCGATCAATACATTACTATAGAGAATTACATAATGGTGTTTTACGTTATAAAAAGCAATAACGAAACAAAATAATCATAAAAAAACTTGCAGGTAGTTTGAAAAAAAATTTAATCACTTCAATTTTAACGGTGGTTTTCGTAAATAATTATTTCCGCCCAATGTCTGTCCTTCAGATACTCTTTAACTACAGCCACGTGTAGCCGCACTCTTCTTTAAAATTAATTATTTTAAGTTATGTATAATTGTTGTTGAACAAAACACATGTGAGTATAATATAGTTTAGATATTTTTATATATAATTGTAACTGCATTCTGATATATACTTAATTATTTTAGCCAATCTTTCAAAACTCGAAACAGCGTAAAAATCAAAATGGTTCTTGATGCCTTTCAATCAAAATTAAAATTGTATTTGACACTCCCAAAGAGAATATAACACTACGTCTGGCTCCTTATATATGTAGCCACAGGGTACCCAGGGATTAAAGTTCGGTTGATGAGAATAAATATGAAGGGTAGGTAAACTCATCGAATTCCGTGACTCGCTCAATTCCGTAGTAGCACTTCTATAATCCGCCAAAGAACCCTGCTAATAGAATCTGGGAACTGAAATACGACTTTAGACTTTTAAATAGGATAAGGCAAATAAATAAAGGATGTATTTTAGGTCCCAAATTCGAGCTGCAGGGTTCATGGCAGATTATAGAATTACTACCACGTAATTGAGAGATTCAAGGAATTCGATGAGTTTACTATACGAAATAGGTACATGATTTGGTTAACATTTTATTGTTTTAGCCTAACTGATTAGTTACCTACTATAACTACTCCCTCAGGAACAGTTCGACTGCTCCTCAGTGGTTGATAGTAGATCTATAGAGGTTGGACTCATTTGATATCCAGTTTATTATCAGCGTAAGTACAGCCAGCAACAAAGTGTGGTATTAAAAACGTCTCAGTTCAAATGACTAAAAATGGTCCAATAGTAGATATACAATTAAATTCCGGTCCATTTCATTGACTAACAATATGGGCTAGGTCCACTTGGAGTGACGAATAAAGTTGCGTCTAGTTCTATTCCGACCTCTGTGATGAATAACCGGGTTCCAGAATGATTCTCGTGCTGTTCCTCTCGCTGCTGGCGGTGGGCGCGGAGGTCGCGGACGACCCGGGGGCCTATGAACGGGAGTGCCTCGGGGAGGACTCGTTCGCCTGCATGGACGGCGGCTGCGTGCCGCGCGAGCTGTACTGCGACGGCCGCGCTGACTGCGCTGATGGCAGCGACGAGAACTTCTGCCGTGAGTTTACATCGATTTCAGAGGAAAATCCGACCCGAACCCTGCCTTCTTTAGGACAGGTGTCATTTCCTTTATTTAGGGAATCAGCCTAGGTCTACTTAAAGAACTGCGGAGCAAGAACATTAAACCTTCCCAATCTTCGCTTCACCGGATTAAATACACTGCCAATGGGAAGTTTCAATATAATACGACCGATTTTTTGCTTAGATTTGAGAAAACTTTAAAAAGGTTGGAAACAAAGAGGGCCAATTTTACTCATGATGATCAAATTGTTATCCAAAAACTGCTGCTGTATGGTGGTTGCCGTGCCACTTGTGACTTTTGTATTGTACTTCCACCTGTCACCGCGCTGTCAAGCTATAAGTAGGTAACTACGCTTATCATGCACGTACCCGAAACCAACGTACGTGCGTGAGGAGGTTGATGAATGTAGAGAAAGCGAAAGAGGTATGTTTAGCTGGTAAACCTGCCGTTCCTAGTCTCTGCCTACCCCATTGGGAGACAGGCGTGAAGGTTGTATGTATGCTTATCATTGTCTAGTAGGTGCAATAACAGTGGCGTAGCTAGGTGATCAAGGGCCCTTGGGCAAAAATAACTGGGGCCATTTTATTGGAGGCCCCGGGGCACTGCCACGCCTAGCCCTTCGGTAGCTACGCCAGTGTGCACTATAGGTACGTATCCGTAGTACAAACCTGGAGGTTAATGTGAATCGAGCTCAACTTGTGTAAGATTATCTCCTGACTTTTTGTTAACTGCTTCTCCTGGCAGTGGACCACCCGCCCGACGCGCACCTCTGCAACGTGACCCACCAGTTCCTGTGCCTGGACAAGAGCGCCTGCGTGCCCGGCACCTGGGTCTGCAACGGAGCGCCCGACTGCACCGATGCCAGCGACGAGATCAACTGTACCTCGCTGCCTACCAACGTAAGTTCGTCCTGTCTCATGTGTTTATACAGGTTTTGTGGTGTTGCACTATAGGTACGTTTGTTGCAGACGAGTGGCGCGTGCAAGGGCTTCACATGCGGCGACGGGAAATGTATCTCGAGCTACTGGGCCTGCGACGGCCGCTACGACTGCGAGGACCGCAGCGACGAGGATATAGATACCACTTGCAGTGAGCTCACCATCACTTTAACAATTAAATAATAGCAGGTATATGTAATATAGTGTTTTCACTCCATGAAGACGCGCTAACGCTTTAACGCCGATGTGGTTTAAAAACCACCTCCTAAATAAAAACAATCCTACCCTACCTAAATATCCAAAAACAGTGATCGGATTTACGTGAGAGATTGTTACATTTTTTCTTTATAAGTCTTATAACGCTAAACCATCTTGTCGATGGTCTAGTTTAGTACTATAAGGCCTCTTATACACACGTTTTTATTCCCGTGAAAAGTTACGGTTGGTTCGCCTTGTGTCTACCTACATACACACGAATGCGCGGTGGCGCCGCCGTGTCCGTCAACAAACCTCCATAGTAATTCATACAGCACTGCCGACCGTGTCTACTCACGGCGAATCAACCGTTAGTTTTCACGGCAAAAAAACGTGTGTGTACAAGAGGCCTAAGTGTTTATCTTGTTTCAGGGCATTCTCTGCAGCCGCACACGATCAGCGACGGGGCGTCCTGCGAGGAGCTGGCCGGCCCGCTGCCGCGCAAGTACCGGTGCCTGGACAGCTCCTTCTGTCTGGACACGCACCAGATGTGCGACGGGCTCGTGGACTGCCGGGACCGGAGTGATGAGGGGCCGTTCTGTGAACAATGTGAGTTTTGCGTATATTTTTGACAGATGGACGTCTATTATACATAGGTATATACTTAAGGCCTTTGTCCAGCAGTGGACGTCTTGCGGCTGATAATGTGATGATGATGATGATGGTATACTTACTTACCCAATCTGTGTTTTAATATAAGTATACTGTACCGGGTGTTAGATTAGGTTAGGTTCAGGGACGGTTCATATTTAAACAGTCGAATTCGGACATTTTCGTGAGTAACGTAGATAATGCTAACAAACTTACATTTTATTAAATTTTTTTTTTTTTGGTAATTGACTGTTTTCCACAAAAAGTACGCACAGTTAAGGACAAAAACTAACAATGGTAATTGCTTCCATTACGTCACGAAAATTAACAAACACAAAAACTCCTGGTATCAAGTGCAACCATATTGCTAAGGGGCGAGGATTGAATCTGCTTCGGTTATTAAATTTGAGATACCGCCTATTGGCATATGAGGGCTGAATATAAATGTATGACTAATTTTCGTGACGTTATGGAAACAATTAAGTACCGTTATTAATTTTAACCCTTAACTATGTTTAATTTTTTTGAAAAACGCCCAATTCTATTTCAGACATTAGCCCTGTGTGTGATATATACTCGTATCTTATACTTTTCAGTATACTGACAATTTTTCTTCGAATTTTTACGTTTTCCTCACGTGAACCATGGAATATGTTGCTGACTTTAGTATAGGTACTTAGTTTAACCATTATATCCATATTCCTGCCCTTGAGTACCAAATACCCTGTACAATAGGCCAAACAGCCCAAATAAGTTACAACTTTGACGCAATTTCCCGTGAAATTAAAATGTCACTAAAGTCTACACTTCGAATTGTCAGACGAATCTTCTCGACCCTGTTGTTTTTCGACATCCAAACGGTATTCAACTTTATTACATCCGTATTTGCCCTCAGGGCCCACGATGTGCGCGAACGCGAGCTGCCCCGCGAACCTCACGGAGTGCCGCCGCGAGCGCGCCGGGCCGCGCTGCGTGTGCGCCGCCAGCGAGCTCATGCGCCAGTACGACCGCGCGCTCGGCCAGTGCGTCGACGTCGACGACTGCCTGGCCGAGGCGCCCGTCTGCAGCCACCGCTGCCAGAACCAAAACGGACACTTCGTCTGCCACTGTGATGAAGGATACGACTCTGATAGGTTTCGATATCTCTGCTTTGCTCAGGGTAAGTCTAGGCTTACTAAAGGGTGGTTTATAGTACAAACGTTCTAACGTGGACGACTGCAGCCATTATGCTAAAGCTATATGTAGTACAAACACCTATTTAAACATATTTAAATAATTTTGTACTAACGTTGTCGAAAACAGCTCTAACGATTTCGATGAAAATTGCGACAAAACTGGTCAAGTGCGAGTCGGACTCGTGCACTGAGGGTTCCGCACAAACTTGTAGGCATGTAAATAGTTCGTAAATCACAGAAATACCATCATACCATACCATAAACAAAGTCCAGTATAAAATGACGCGCAATCAGTATGCACTTTTGTACCTAGTGAGTGTCAGTTTATATTGGACTTTTTTATGTGATGTAACTACAAATTAACGGTTTTCGGATTTTTTCCTTTACTTGTGTTATAAGAAATTGCTTCTTGCCAAATTTCATGATTCTAAGTCAACGGGAAGTACCCTATAGGTTTTGATTCCCTTATGATTCCCTTCAATATGCGGCATAAACAGCCGTATCTTTTGATTGCGTTGACTTAGATGTTTGATTTTTTCACTGATCCAAGTGATTGCAAACCTTAGTATTTGATATGAATTTCAACTAGATACCTTCACGCGTCCCTGAGAAAAAGGGTCTTGACAGACCCACAGACAGACAGACACACGGACAACAAAGTGATCCTATAAGGGTTCCGTTTTTTTTTATTTTATGTACGGAACCCTAAAAACTGCCTTTTACCTTAACAGGGCAGTATATATAAAAACACACTTTTTCTTCGAATAAGGATATAAACACTTTTCTCAGTTCTTTCATTACTTACAGGTCCAGAAGCCATGCTGTTTTTTACCACTCAAAGTGATATTAGATACATAAAAGTGCAATCAAAGCAAGAGGTGGTGGTCGCCACCGGGATCAAGCAGGTACAACATAAGTACACTCTTTGCACAGTCAAAATTTAATCATTTTAACCTTTGACTGTACTTATATTCTAACAAGTCTGTACGGGACCTCTCTAGAAAATTTACTTTCTAGATTCAGTCCTACCTTTGGACATGCCTTCCACAAAGATAATATCTTTGTTACTACAAGGCATGTGCTATTTAAATCCAGCGATTTCCTACCATACAACGAATTTATTCCGATGGCCGTATTATGTACATTATATTGTACAGTCAAGGACAGAAAGATGTATACACTTTTGGACCTTATTACAATGGAATAAGGTGAAAAAGTGTAAATATCTCTCCGTCCTCGACTGTACAAGGGGCCTTAGGAGGCTGTGTCCAGTATTTCAGTTGACATGGTAGTGATGTGTGTATGATGGTGATGCTAAATCAATGGTAACGATGACACTTGTAAAAAAAAACTCGGTGATGTTTTCAGGGACATGGGGTGTCCTACGACGGGAAGCATCTCTACTGGGTAGAGACGGAGGAAGGGCACCAAGCTGTCGCCAGGGCGCAACTGGCCAACGTGGCTGAGACCAAAGAGGTAACGGGCTGATACCGAAACATACATGAAGAGACAGCAGTGAGTGGTCACGTGCACGATTTTATCGTTATTTTTTCCAAAACGCGCTTTTGAGCGACTAATTCCGGCGGTACACATTCGTCGAGAGTCTCGCAGAAGAAGACCGACTGCAATCGGAGACACGGTGACACGAGTCGTGAAAGAGCGAGACGGGACAAAAGCAGTATGTACAGTCAGGTCATAAATATGTATACATGTTTAGTACCTGGTCACTTTAATCGCTGTGACATTTATATATGGCAGTTTAAACGTGACATTAAATAGACAAGGTACTAAAATGTACACATATTTATGGCCTTGACTATACACACTCGCCCACGGCCTGTCTTGGGGTGTCTCGACGACAGCCGGCATAAGGTATTAAGGCTGTGGCATGCCTACGGCAGTTCATCCCGACATATTATCCCGATGTATTAGGGTTTAGCAATTATGTTCACGGAACCCTAAAAGGAAATACTTCTTTCTGTAGCTCTTCTTTTACTGACTGTCTGCGTTTACCCATTGCGCATTTACCCCCAACTCTTCAACCATCAGACGCTAGTGAGCCTTGGCCTGGAGGACCCTGGCGACATAGCCGTGGACTGGCTCGGAGGCAACATCTACTTCAGCGACGCGGAACGAGGCGTCATCTTCGTCTGCAAGACCGACGGCTCCCACTGTACCAATCTGAAGACACTTGCCAAGAGACCAAGATTCGTGACCTTGGATGTCAGAAATGGGTAAGTTCATATTTTAATTAAATCTCAGAAATCAGCAGAGAGATAGAGATCAAGTTAAAAGTGTTTAAAACAATCATACAATAGTTAATATTTATTGCACCCAGACAAAATTTCAGGTCCTGGTTCACGAAAACATTTGCTATTTCGAACAATCTGATTGATGATCCGCTTACGTTGGAACGGACCAATTCTGCTGGCATTAGATCCAGCGCTGATATTTATTCTGTTACGAACATCAGAAGCTTTTAATCAGGCTGAATATAGCTTTTCAACCCATTTTCCTCCATTTTCTCTCCCAAGTAACCTTCATGTGTCAAATACTTCCAGGGTCATGTACTGGGCGGACTACCACGGCGAGTTTGTGATCATGCGGGCCCGCATGGACGGCTCCAACTTTGAGATTCTATTGGATAACCTACGGAGTTTCGCCACGGGACTGGCTATAGATATCCCCAACGACCGGCTGTACTTTGTCGACATGACCATTAGAGTACTCAAGGTGGACACGAAGCAGGTTTATGTTAGTACCGTTAACCCCACTTTTGTAAACATAAAATACTTTTCTCTGTGATTCTGTCTGTGAAGCTGCAAATTTATTACAAATCGGTCGAATAACTAGAAAGTTCAAGATGGCGGCTTTTTTTCTCATTCCTTCAACGGATTCGTTTGTCGGAGCCCACACAGATCCCCAGATACCGATTGAACTAACTAGCTGAGATACACTAAACAAAAACTTTTTTAAATTTTACAAAAGAAGATAACCAACCGTAACGCTCAATGGAGAGTAGGTATTTACCTCGAAAAGTAGGCCTAGTTTCTCTACTGCTTTAGCTATATACATATATTAGCGGTTTGTAGTACGCGAGTAGAAAAACCTTAGTTTAAGCTGTATGGAAACGTACCTATATTGTCTTATTTTATAGAGGTTTGGGGTTGTAAAAAAGTCACCACCCGAAGTAATAATTGTATAAACAGAGGGAAAAATATAGGCAACTACCTCCGGAACGGCAGCACTCTACAATCTTCTCAACGACATACTACTTATTATCTAAAAGAGAAATCACTTGTTGACATCGAGGTTTAATACCTACTTACTTTTGAAAGTGGACTAGTATTTATGACTTGTATCAGACCAATCTGACCTTGGCATTTCCAACCAAACAGCAGCAAAGCGTCACACTTCTACAACAAATATTCCCTTTCAGTCTCTCTTCGAGGACCGTTTCCATCATCCCTACGCTATCACGGTCTTCGAGAACACCGTCTTCTGGAGCGACTGGACGTCCAAGACCATTCAGACCACGGATAAGATCCACCCCGTCTCACAGAAGAGGAATATACTGGCTACGCTACATGAGCCTGTTTTCGGTGAGTGACAGTTAGGGAGACATATCGGAAACATTACTCCACCAGCTCTCACCAGCCTCCATTTTTGGCAATACTATTAAAATATTCTACTAATTCCTTCCACGCCGCTGGTATTTTCTCTGTTCTTCAACAAACTTTTTTATGGCATGGAGAAGGCAATAGTAAATCTATCTGAGACCCATAGACATTTGCAATCTCAAGAGTCAAAACTGTAGTCCTAAGGCAACAATTGCGTTGCCCGTTGCCAACTCTGAGGGCTACGATGGAATGCCTCTATGGCAGTCGTTTCTGCCTTGGTCGACGGCCAAATGTTAATAACCACTAATGTGATGATAAGACAGACTTCTTCATCCGACATGTAACGTTAATTTCCAGACATGCACATCTACCACCCAGTGCTGATGAGACAGCAGTTGAATCCGTGTGCGTCTCATAATTGCTCCCATCTCTGCCTTCTCTCCTCCAACACTACGTTCTCCTGCGCCTGTCCAGATGGTATGCTCCTCAACGGCTCCACTTGTTACAGTAAGTACTTTCTAGAACCTTTTGTTTTCTTAGTAGTATACAATATATATCGATACTTATACGTATTGTCTCAGATGATAAGAGATTTATCAATTTGTGTTATTTTATGAGTTCTACCTAGATGAAGAGAAACTTCTTGAATACATTGTTATTGCGCTGAGCCTGAGCAGTTGCAGTTGCATCCTTTAAATACTGTTGAATATGAGAAATGGACGTCTGAAGTTTTATCTTGACATCTCTCGCATGCAATTTATTTTAGATATCCAGGACTACCGTCCCCAGTACCTCATAGTTGGCGGCGGTGCCTCTTTCACCCGTATACAGTACGATACTCTTGGCAACCCCGAGACACACGCCACCAACTTCGACATAGGCAGAGTCCAAGCCATGGCGTATGACAACAGGAGAGGTAAGTATACTAAGGTGGTGCCGTAACCAGGAATTTAAGTCTAGAGAAAGAATGTAATGTTGACGCCAGAATTAAAGAACAAAATAGCAAACGAGAACAAAAGTATGTCATTATGTACCTTATTATACAGGGTTAAATTAAATTCAGTAACAAAATTTTGGGGGTTAAATCAGTAAGTCATACTCCCATACATACCCTCCCATTCGTTTTGGCTAGTCAGCTGACGATATTTTGTATGGGAGGGTCGATATTTTTTTCGCGATTTCGGAGTTGATCCCATAGTGAAAGTTGGTCAGTATGACTTACTGATTTAACCTCCAAAATTTTGTTACTGAATTTAATTTAACCCTGTATACTCCGTTTAAACAAACTATTCTTACCTGGTTTAATGAATCAATATTTAATGTTAGGTCTAAAACTACAATGTGGTGCCATGACCAGGATATGCTGTCGTAACTAGGATTTACATTATATAGAAAATTTTGGATGCTTAAAAAATTATACATAAATATTAGAAATAGATCACTAACTAAGTACTACCGATTAAATGTTGGTATTTTATTTTTGCAGATGTATTGTACGTATACGACGCTACTCGATTCGTCATCAACTCGATCAATATGACTGAGTTTTCCCTTGGCGTTACACACCTGTTTGCCTACAATTTGTTAAAGAACGTCGTTGATATGGACTATGGTTTGTTAATTACTAATATGTAACTTCAATTTTACTTAGCACGATTCTATTTTTTTTATGGACTGTGTTTTTACGGGGATAAGGTTCACTTTCCTTTGCAGGTGATTATTATGAAGAAAACGCGTCTTGTTTCAATCTGATGTTTAATGCTACTAAAACGGTGGTTAAATGCATACGTACATACAGGTATAGCTAGGTATCTATAGGAGCTGTATAGGATGCGACATACCGCCCACCAAAACTAACAAGTTTTAACTAAAGACACTAAGATGTAATTATTACAAGTTACTTACTACTTATACGTAATAAATGAAGCTTAATGGTGCTGTTCTTTGCAACCATTGTTTATCGTTTATCACAAACACTTAATGAACACACAAAAAAAATGCACAAAGTTAATTTGAACATTTAAAATAGAACATAGGTAACTAATCACAGGCGCAAAGACAACAGCTCAAATACTACTCTGCGCACTGTCTAGTTTTAAGCGCGAGTAAAATATCTACCCTCTTGTATAAGTTAAACGTAATTTTATCTGAGCTACTGAATACCAGTCTTGACACTATTATAAACATTTGACGTTTATCCTTATCAACAAAGTATGCTTACTCGACTTGAATGGACTGTATTATTGTGATGACAAATGTAATTATGTTGAAATATGTGGATATAACATCAATGAGAAATGAGAACAATTTAAATTACTTGAAATATTAATTTACCTACGTCATAGTCTTGAAATTAAGACTCAAAAACGATCTGCGAAATTAAGAATTGTTATGAGCATGCATGCTAAATGCAGTTAATTAGACAGAGTTCTAACTTAAATTGTTTTAGCAGTTATAAATGTTTTACGAATGCATATTTTTAAAGGAGCATTGTTTAAATACGAAATGCTTGAGCTGCACATATTATTATTATTTCACGAAGCATTTTATATATATGCTGGTACTATTACTTAACTAATTAACAAACTAGATTACAAATCTACTTAATCGGCTTTTAAGCCGTTGAATTTACACCAGAACAAAACATTGCAAGTTAATAAAATAACAGATTTTTAAGCAAAAAAAACTAGTTTAACTAAATAATAAATCTTATATCTTATATGTTAGAGGTGCTAACATCGACAAAATAATAGACAAAATGAAGCCAACCGCCCACCGTGAGATAGTAATTAACTAAATTCACACATCTGCGTCCTTTGGTAACAATATCAATTTTGACAGAGGTCGTTTTAAGACATTGTCATTTTTACATTGTACCGATACAACACGCACTAAGTTGTCTGTTCCAGGATGTAATTCTGTAATTTTACCCAAAAGCCATTTTGCTGGTGGTAGGTCATCCTCCTTGATAATGACAACATCTCCAATCCCGGGCGCCGGGACAATATCATGCCATTTACGCCTCTGCTGAAGTGTGTTGAGGTACTCAGACTTCCATCTTCTCCAAAAATCTTGCACTTGAGCCTGAATAAGTTGCCATCGAGTTAATAAATTTACATTTGTGGGCTCATAATTTATATCAGGAATGCTGATCACAGGCTCACCTATAAGGAAATGTCCTGGGGTGAGTGGGTCGAGGGTATCGAACGTTTCGTCCAACTGACACAGTGGACGAGAATTGAGACACGCTTCCACTTGTGCCAATAAGGTTGACATTTCTTCGTAGGTAAGTTTACTTGTCCCGTTGACTCTTGTAAGGTGCCGTTTTGCTGAACGAACCCCGGCTTCCCATAATCCACCGAAATTGGGTGCCTTTGGAGGGATGAAGTTCCAAGTCGTGCCATCGTTAGCCAGTATCTCCGCAATTTCATTAGTCAAGTTCTTGGTGCCTTTGGCAAACATATCCTGTAACTCTTTGTTCGCACCAACGAAATTGGTGCCGTTATCGCTCCATATGTGCGCACAATGTCCTCTTCGTGCAACAAATCTCCTAAATGCTGCTATAAATGCTTGGGTCGTGAGATCAGTCACAGCTTCCAGATGGATAGCCCGTGTGCACATACATACGAATAAACATATATATCCCTTCGTGGACTTCTGGCCTCGGCCCTTTGACGTTCTTAGGTATACAGGACCAGCGTAGTCGACGCCACTGTGGTAGAATGCGCGCTGCTTCGTGACTCTTGAAGTGGGCAACTGACCCATTAGTTGTTGCTTCGTCGCAGCTGCATTCTTTATGCAGATCACGCAAGTTTTTGTGAACTTTCTAACAGCGGACCTGAGTCCTGTAATCCAGAACTTAGTTCTTATGTATGTCATGGTCTGCTGAATAGTGCCATGGAAGGTTTGCTTGTGAGCATCCGATATGATTAGCTTGGTAATATGCTGTTTACGAGGTATAATAACCGGATGCTTCTCAGCTTCTGTTAGTTCAGCTTTATTCAGTCGCCCACCAACTCTCAAAATGCCGTACTCATCTAAGTAAGGTGTAAGACTGATGATAGTGCTTCTCCGTTTAACCTTTCCATGTTTTTTAAGATCTTCAATTTCTTCCTTAAATGAAAAACTTTGATAGTATTTAATACATGCACTTTCTATATCTCTCAGTTCTTCTACAGTCAAAAAATCTTGTTTTTTATCTTTCCTGTGAACAAATCTTCGGCAGCGGGCTAGTACTCTTTTCATTTTATTTATTGATGAAAATCTTTCCCAGATTGGTGGCGCTTCTACCGTAGCATGGAACGACTTCTTTATCTCTAATTCAGTCTTTGGGATAATGGCAACTCTAATGAACTCGGTGTCCTTGATTTTCAGCCACTCTGGTCCGGTCCACCAAAGATCATTACTTGCTAACTCACTTGCGTGAATGCCTCTAGACGCGAGGTCAGCAGGGTTGTCAGCAGACTGCACGTGACTCCATCTGTCGTTATCAATTTGCTGAATTATTTCCGATACACGGTTGCCAACGAATGTTTGCCATCTATTTGGCTGAGACTGTAGCCACGAAAGGACGACCATTGAGTCTGTCCAGGCGTAGATCCGATCCATTGATATATTCAATAAGTGAGAAAACTCATGCAATAGCTTTGCCAACAAGACTGCAGCGCAAAGCTCTAATCTGGGAATGGTCAATTGCTTCAATGGCGCTACCTTCGTTTTTGAAGCTAAAATGGTGACATAAACTTCATCATCTTCGTTTACTACTCTGGCATAAACAACTGCGGCAAAAGCAAGAGACGATGCATCGGAAAAGCCATGAAGTTGTATCTCTTTACAGTTGGAAGTAGTTTTTATCCAACGTGGTATCTCCACCATTTGCAGGCTGAGAAGTTCGTCTCTGTAACTAATAAATTCGTCAACCAGCTCAGCAGGCAGCTCGTCGTCCCACCCAAGACTGCACAGCCATAGCTTCTGGATCATAATCTTGGCGGTTACCACGACAGGTGAGAGCCATCCGAATGGGTCGAAAAGACTTGCAACATCAGATAAAATTATTCTTTTGGTTACAGGTTTCCTGCTTTCTGGTAAGTTTACTGAAACCTTGAAGATGTCCTCTTTCCTGTCCCAGGTAAGTCCCAGTATTTTAATAACTTTATCCAATTTAATTTCTTTTTTATCTTTTACAGATTCCGGAGTCATCGTGCCATCTAGCAAGTCCTTCAGCAATTCATCGGAGTTACTAGACCACTTCTGCATTTGAAAACCTCCTGTTTTCAACAGTTCATCAATCTCCTTACATATCATCTTTATTTCAGTGAGGTTTTCATGACCCGTCATAAGATCATCCATGTAGAATGAGTTTCTAATCACTGCTGCTCCACGAGGATAGTTCTGCTCTTCATCATCAGCCAAGCGTTGCAATGTTCTTACAGCCAGGAAAGGTGCGGCTGCTGTTCCGAAGGTAACGGTAAGTAGTTGATAACTTTCAATTTCTTTGGATGCGTCATCTCGCCATACAATCCGCTGTAGATCGGTGTGACTGTCAACCATTTCCACTTGGCGATACATTTTAATTATATCCCCAATCACACAAATCTTGTGAGTTCTCCAGCGAATGATGAGGTGTCGCAGGTCTGGCTGGATTGTAGGACCTACCATCATGGTATCGTTTAAGGAGTTACCATGTGAACCCTTGGCTGATGCATCGAACACCACACGCACCTTGGAGGTATCCTTATCCTCTCTGATTACCGCGTGGTGAGCGAGATAGATAGAATTACATTCTTCACTTTCAGCTTTTTTCATGTGCCCTAATTGTAAGTATTCATGAATAACTTTCTTGTATTCTATTCTCAGTTTTTCATTCTTCTCAAATTTTCTTTCAAGTTGCTTCAATCTGGTTACAGCTTGTTGTTTAGTGTCTCCACATAGTTTTATTGTATCTTCAATGCTCCTCTTCAGCGGTAACTGTACCACATAACGCCCTTCTGCTTTTCTTGTGGTCGTGCTTTGATAGATCTCTTCGCAACTCTCTTCTTCTTTACTCCACATCTTCTGTTTTGTGAATAATTCCGATTCCACTTCCCAAAATTTCTTCAAGAGGTTGTTGTCTTCTTCTACCTGACGTGTAATGTGTAAACTTGTGATGTGCATTGGAACATAAGTTGACGGATAAACATTACCTGACAAAATCCAACCCAGATGTGTGAATTGAGCAACTACGTTGCCCGGCCCTCTCATGAATCCTGAGTCTATGATTTGCCCAAATACGTCAGCACCAAGTAAAATATCAATCTTACCTGGTTTGTTAAATGTGGGATCGGCTAACTTCATTTTGTCGAGCTGAGGCCAGTTACCTCTTAACTCCCTAGCTGGTAGCTTGCGTGTTAAGGATTTCAATACATAAGCTGTTAGATTAACAGTAAAATTAATATCATACCTTGAATTAATTTGTAATCCTACCATATACTTGATGCGCTGTTGATTGTCCTCACCAACCCCAGAGACTACTCCGCTGACTTCGGTTTTCTTCAATCCCAGCAACTCGACCGCATTCGCGGTCACGAAGGATGCCTCTGAGCCCTGGTCGATGAGAGCACGGAGAACGTGTGACTGCCCCGACTCCGAAGAGACGTTCACCAGTGCTGTGGCCAATAAAATATCTTGACCAGGCTGTGTCCAACTGGATGCGTGCGCTGCTACCATAGTTTGTTTATCTTCTTTGTTGTTGTTCATTGTTTCTTCATTTGTGTGCGTTTCTTCACCTGTTTGTTTCTTATTCTGATGTAATAATGAGTGATGCTTTCTTCTACAAATTTGACATGTTGTCTTTTGTTTACATTTATAAACATTGTGATTTGGTACGAGGCAATTAAAACATAAGTTGTTTTTCTGTACAAACTTGTACCTGTTTTCCACGGACTGCTTGGCGAACTGTTTGCAGTAGCATAGGTAGTGGTTTTCATTACAAAAAATACATTTTGTTTCGCTTTGCTGCTGTGCTGTGACATGGAAAGTTTTCGCTTTTACCGGCTTTTGAAACTTACTGGCCGGGTCTATCATTTCCAGTGTGCGGAACCTTGTTTCCAGGAACGACTTCAATTTATCAAAACTGGGTAAGTCGTCCACCTCATCGCCACTGATTGCTTCTTCCCATTTGTTATGAGTATTTGGGTCCAATTTAGATACCACTACAAAGTTGACAATAGCGTCCCACTGCGTTGTCGGCAATCCAAGATTCTTCAATGCGTTCATGCATTCAACAGAAGTGTCCAATAACTGTCTCAAGGCTGTAGCTGATTCCAAAGATATTGCCTTTTGTCCGAAAAACTTCTTAAAAATGCAACTTGCAATGAACTTCTTATTTGCGTACCTTTTTTTCAGGACAGACCAAGCTTCTACATAATTTTCGCCTGTTATTGGAATTTGACGCAATAAGATTTCTGCGTCTCCTGTTAAACATCCCTTCAGGTAATGCAATTTTTGTACACTTTCTAATGACTCATTTTTATGCACTAATGCCATAAATAGATCATGGAATGATTGCCATTCTGTATAATTGCCATTAAAGGTAGGGAGCGAAATTCGCGGCAATTTGACTTCACTATTTGATGTGCTTGGCTTATTATTTACCTCTCTGGACTCATGTGATTCAGGAACTATCAATGTCCCTAAGACAGTCTTCATGTCGCCCTTGTAAGAAAAATATACTTCTTCAAATGCACTGAACATATCGTCGGCAAAATAATTTAAGGTTGGTCGTTCTTCCTTCACAACCGACACCACTAACTCCTTGTGCATATCCTTGAACTCTTTCCAGTAAGATTCCAAAGTTTCCAATCTTTGATTTACGTAATCGACAGTAATTCTATCTTTTGGTGCCTTTTTGTAGTTGATATATGCTTTATTTACCTTTGAAAGCGCATCCTCTTGTAGCAACATATATCTTTCTATTGTTTCCATGGTTATTAATCGCCAAAAGATTGCTTAAAATATCCAAGAAATAAATCGATCACGTACGAGTTAGTTCTGGAACCTTCCGCGACGACGTTAAATTTTGCAAGTATAGGGTAACCGCGAATTCGCGCTGAGCACAAAGGAATTCGCTTTTAACTACGCCTCGATGATAAACACTGCGTAAATCTTCACCAAATACTAATATGAGTTCGATGCACTGCACTGAGTAAAGTTTACGAGCACAAATTTATCAAGTTCAAATGTTCACGTAAAAATCGAAATTGTCGCAATCCTTATTGTTCTTTTGCCGTGATTCACTTTTATCACAATATTGTCCAACTTATTTAACACCTTTCAGTCCAAATTTGTCTTTATTTCACCCAAAATACATCAAAATGTAAAATAATTACGATTTAATTTATAGGTCACCGTCAATGATCCTCGGTCGATGGACCATGTTTTTACGGGGATAAGGTTCACTTTCCTTTGCAGGTGATTATTATGAAGAAAACGCGTCTTGTTTCAATCTGATGTTTAATGCTACTAAAACGGTGGTTAAATGCATACGTACATACAGGTATAGCTAGGTATCTATAGGAGCTGTATAGGATGCGACAGACTGAAAAGATATACAGGGCACTAACTAACTACATAAGAGTGTAAGAACCATACAAAATTAAACGTACAAGATAAGTATTATAATTATAATAAGAAGCTTAAGCTTCTTAACTTTGGTTTATCTTGAAAATGATGATTGGAACTAGTGCCAATTGGCAGAGAATGTTTTAAGACAACTATTTGTACTTCGTGTATTGTTTTACAAATTATATATGTGTGAAATGGTTCTAAATTTGTCAACAGATTACGTAACGGATTCGCTATACATTCTGGATGCTGACCGGCGTATGCTGGAGGTGATCTCCTTGAAGAACGAAAAGCGGGCGATGGTCTACCGATTCACTGCTCAAGAGAAACCTATCAGCTTTTGTATTCTGCCTGACTATGGGTAAAGTCACAATTTTCAGTGAAGATTTTTTAATCAAGTTCAAAACCTGTACCTTTTCATGCGTTGTTATTGTCCATATTATGTTTATTTCCCGCATAATACTAGTGTTATTAGGGTGATTTGGAAGCCTTGGGCTAAAATTGCCACTCGGTGTTTCACAGGGTTGCATTTTGGGTCCACTTTGATACCTTAGTTACGATACGTTAGTTATAAAGACTACCAGATAATATTATTTAAAGCGAAATATTTTAACAGGAGGCTCTTGGTGGCTGTGGTTGAAAGCGAGCAAAACAACGAGATCCATATTGATAGCATGGGCTTGGATGGGGAGGATCGGCAGCATCTAATATTGAACAATCTTAAGGGTAAATTAATTGCATTATTTCCAGCTAACCAAGTCTTTAAAGTTGGCAACGATACACACCATTTTATCAATTTACATCTCGGTAACGCCATAGGCATAGAAGACTCAGATTTAATAAGTATTTTATTTCAGGCCCTCACGTCACCTTGCGCTACTCGCTTAACATGGATAACGTATATATCTCCGATGAGAGTAGTGGCATAATTGACTACATTCACCCAAGAGGTACATGCTAATTCTATTTACAAAAAGGAATCTAAAAGTTATCTCCCAACATAGGTTGCCTCCATTTATTTCTCGTAACTCTTCTCAGCTTACATAGATACCAGCTGCATTCTTAATCTTATCTGAACTATGCCAGGGTACCCACCAAATGCTTATTGCATTACCTGTTCCCCAGGGACTGGCAGAGAGACCTACCGAGAGTTGTCTACAACTGTAACAAGCCTGGTAGTGACGGATACTTTAGTATTCTGGACTGACCAACGCACGCCAACAGTCTTCTGGGCCGAAATACATGAAACCTCCCCGAGAGTGCGACGCATGGGACTTTGTAAGTGCTTACTGGCTGGAGTAATGAAAGAGCCCGTGATTTTATGTAAATAGAAATATTTTTGTTGCTAGTATTGGTGTGGACAAAATCTGTTCTTATGCTAAGAGGGTTCAGATGTAAGCCTACATAAAACGCATGCAGCATTGCTATAGATTACTTTAAAAATTATACAAAATAACACAAACGCTTGTTACTTTAAATTGAAAGTTATTGAATCTAACTGATATTTATCAAAAGTTTAAGTATTAGACATAAAGTACTGCTTCAAAAATATTTGTCTTAAAGTTATAATAAACATTTTGTTTCAGCAATATTCCCCAACGACACTCGCCTATACCTTCAAGCAACCAAGCCACCTCCTGAACTCACCGGCCCTCTATCTGCCCACCCTTGCATCCACAACCCTTGCTCTGACATCTGTGTTCAAACGTCCCACCCAACCCCACACCAAAACCCTACCTACAACTACACCTACAAATGCCTATGTCCTGCCGGGTTAATGCTTGAAGGGAACCATTGCTCAAAGATGGTGATTTGCAAGTGGGAGGAGCTTTACTGCCATAACAGTAACGAATGCGTTGAATGGGAGAGGAAGTGCGATGGTAAAAAGGATTGCACTAATGGAGAGGATGAAGAGTTTTGTCCCGGTAAGTTTGGTTTAGAAAACGATATTGTTAATGTGGTATAACGTGCTCCGAGTACGATGGAAAAGGCATCCGTAAAGAGGACGTATAGAAAAATGCTTACCACACCGAAACTGATGATGAAAACACTCTTCAATTTGCATATTTTAGGCAGGGTATGTTGCTCATAGAACCGATGGCGGTTGGCCTATGGAATGGTTTTAAAGTAGCGACCACGTACCTAGAAGGCGCAATGTTAGCAGGCCTTTACGCTGATGGACAGACGTCGATCTGATAAATGTTCACAGGAAAACGCTGAATGCGAGTAGCGCAAGACCGATAGTATTGGAGATCTTTTGGGAAGGCCTATGGGCGTGTTTTACTGACATAATGGTGGTGATGTATGTGTAAACAGATTGGTTTCTAAGGTCCCGTTATTTTGTAGTGATAACACCTTCGAAGAATTCGACCAAATGCATGCCACACCAAGTCGAATGTAACGACGTGTGTATAAATGAGGATGAAATTTGCCCGAAGAAAACTAACGGAACTGATATAGGTATGTTAACTGAATTGCTTTATCTTGGAATTTAAAACCAATCATTCTCTTGTATTTTAACTGAAGTGCACACTAAAAAAATCATCTACAAAAAGAGATAATATTACGCTCCTACATCCCCATAGTTACCTACGTTACAGTTCTACTTATGTCGAGTACCTAATAAAGAAAAAACTTGTGCAACTAATGATTTTTCAGTTTGTCTTGATGAGAGATTAAAATTTTTGAGATATTAAAATTTGTACAATCGAAACATGTACTAAATAAATGTGCAAATTTGTGAAATTACTTAAATAAGTGTAGGGTAGAGGGTTAACCCTCTGAAATTCCCCAAAAAGAAAAACCGACCTAATTGTAGCATTTTAAAATGACCGCTGGGTTCCATGAGCAGTGATCTGCTCGCCGGGCCAGTTCCAGTGTCCGGAGAGCAGCCTCTGCCTGGAGCACGCGCAGGTCTGCGACAAGCAGCCCGACTGTCCCGACGGGGCCGACGAGCTCCCGCGCGCCTGCGATACACTCGCCTGCTTCCACACGGAGTTCATGTGAGCTATTAAGGAACTATATGTATATTTTTTGAAACTTATGTCATGAACAAGATTTTATATTTAAGTCCGTAAGAAATTCTGATGGCATTAAAACCATCCATGTACTGTACAACAGTGCAACCACTAAATATTATATAATTACAAGAACCCACCGCAACTTTAAATTGTGCATGGGGACCTGATATTTGTGAGGCGACCAATTGTTCCTACTGCTTTCACAATTAGCAGTCAATAGGTATATGCATGTGTCTAATAGTGAACCCTGAGCGACACCCGAATATTTAACTTTGTGCAGGTGTGCGTCAGGGTCCTGTATCTTGAGCAACTGGAGGTGTGATGGGGATTCCGATTGCAACGATGGTTCTGACGAAGCAGACTGTGGTAAGAATCAATTTTTTACCCTTTTTATTTAAAAGTGTTGTCTTAAGAAAATAGTAGTTGAGAGACGCCCAAGTCAATGCAGTCTTGCTTGATGCGATGCAACAGATGTAACTACGTCTAGATATACGTCATTTACACGTCTTTATTTTTAATTGTTCCAACAAGATCACAATTGATAATAGGGTAGGTCTTGTTGGGTATATACATTGCCCGAAAGTGGCCTTCATTTAATCATTTTGAGGAAGCTTTCATCATCATCATCATCATTATCATCATCATCATCATCATCATCATCATCAGCCTATATTAGTCCACTGCAGGCCTCCCCCAATGAGCGCCATAGCGCCCTGTCTTCAGCTTGCCGCATCCAGCATCTGCCTGCAGTCTTTCGCAGATCGCCATCCCACCTGGCCTGAGGGCGTCCTACACTACGTTTGCCGAGTCGCGGTCTCCACTCAAGAACACGTTTACCCCAGCGGTTGTCGGTTCTTCGCGAGATATGGCCGGCCCACTGCCACTTCAGCTTGCTGATTCTTTGAGCTATGTCCATAACTTTGGTTCTCTGTCGGATGTATTCGTTACGAATCCTATCCTTCAGAGAAACTCCGAGCATAGCTCTTTCCATGGCTCGCATGGAAAGAGCATGGAAGCTTTAGGATACCAATTATTAAATTCGGCAAATAAAATCTCCTGCCGCATTAAAGTATCTATATCGTATCCAATCACTTTATAATCATTTCATCATACCGCTTTTTTTCCGAAACTAAATATAGGATTTATTTCGGGACCATCGTGTAGAACCCTATAGGTCAGGTTAGGTTAGTTATATAAAAATCCTGATATTACAGTTTCGGAAAAAAAAGCGGTTTACCAAATGATATGTTTGTGAAACGAATCAATATACTCCTACAGACAAACGAACGTGCAGCCCTGGCTACTACCAGTGCCGCAGCGGGCAGTGCGTGGACATGCACCGGCGTTGCGACGGCGAGCTGGACTGCATCGACGGCTCCGACGAGGAGCGCTGCCAGGAGGCGCCCCTGGACCCAATAGTTAGCCTTGCTTTTTTACCTAGTTATGTGTATACAGTGTCCAGAAAGCGCACAAACGAATAAGGGTGAAACTACATGTGATTTTATCACGGAAAAAGTGTTTTATTTTATTGTAAACCCTATGTTTTTTTTTTTTTTGTTTTTTTTTTTCCGAGATAAAATCATGTAGTTTCCCTGTATAGTCTGTTATGTTTCTAGCTGATTTATTTTCATCCTGGGTGGTATCGCTCGCTAGTACCTAACTAGCGCTCAAAATTCTACTTTAACCGCCTGTTTCACAATCGTCAAGTAAAGCATATCAGGCAGATACATTTAACCCTTTCCCTTTCTTACACTTGAAAATAGACAAGGAGAGGGCTAACTTTAACTGGCAGATAAACTTGTTAATTTTTAAATAGGCCTCACTCGTCGCTGCATTGCGCTTACTCTACGATATTATAGACAGAAACGACAAACTATAGATACTCTCCAAGACTCTGAGCTAATTAATTGCATCATCAACTCGAATTTAGAATGCGATCTCTATGTTACTTTTGTTCCTGTTACAGTTTTTGTGTTGGTAGATTATTTTTTACTTATGTTATTCTTTTTTAACCTGTAACTTTATTAACTATATTGCTTTGTAATGTAATTAACTCTACTTGTACTCTAGGAGCCACCAAGCTGCGGGCCAGGAGAACACAGCTGCGAATTGGATAGGAGCATATGCTTGCCGGCCACGGCTTGGTTTGATCACATCTCAGGGTCGCTGGTTGTTGTGCAGTCTGAGCTGTCTCCTGAGTGTCCTCCGATTCTCGTGCCAACCGAGGAGATAAAGTTACTCGCAAAATGTCGAAAACATACGTGCAATATATATCTATCTATATATATATATATATATATATATATATATATCTTTAAATATTTTCGGTTTCGGGTACAGTTGGTCTTTTAGTGCCTAATAACGTATAAGTAAGAGCGAATGAAAGAGAAGAACCCTAAGAAAGAGAAGAAACCTATTGCTCTGTATATGCAGTTGACATTTCAACTCAAAATGGCTCGAGAATTGGGGGTCTATCGTTGATTTAGAGGGTTTATTTATTTATTTATTTTGTACATTAACCTTACAGTCTAGCCAAACATGTTAATCGGTAACACAGTTACAAGAGATAAATATAGAAATATAAATAGGGTGAGTTTTGGTAAAGTGCCCATATTCAAATGAGGGACATTAAATTAAATTTGATCGACGAAATAAATGTTTTTTTTTTATTACTCTTAAAAAAATTATTTCGCAAATGTAAACACAAAAAATAAAAATAATTAAAATTAAATAGTAAAAATTTTTTCGTCGATAATATTTAATTTCATGTCCCTGTTTTGTACAAAGTTACTTAATAAGTTAAAATAAGAGGGTTATAGTGACACTTGAGGTACTATTTGTTTAACCTATTTTTATTTTGTATTTTAAATGTTTAATGTTTAGCCTTAAATTCTACTAATCCTATCTATATTATAAATGTGGAAATTTGTGAGGATGTTTGGATGTTTGTTTTACAATCAAGCATGAACAGCTGAAAGGATTTAGATGAAATTGAGCCCACTAGTCCACATCCTGGATTAGCACATAATATTACTATTCCGGAATCTCGTTTTTTTCTGCGGAAAAAAGTCAAACGAATTCTGCGCGGACAAGGAGTCTTAGCTGTTAATAAGAAGTGTCTGGTCAGGTGTAACGCGGTGGTGGACTGCCCGGGCGGCACCGACGAGAGCGGCTGCGAGTTCCGCTGCGCGGCGCGCGGCCTGTTCGAGTGCAAGCAGGAGGCGGTGTGCGTGTCCCTGCGCCGGCTCTGCAACGGCAACAAGGACTGCGTTGACGGCTCCGATGAGACACCGGAAGCTTGCGCGAAAGGTAGGTACTTTCCACGGCTGGTACAATTGTTCCAATGAGGTGACAAGAGAACTGTGTTAGGAAAATTACAAGAACAGGAGAACTTGAGTTAGCGGCGTATTTGCCAGCTTGATATTCCATGGGTCTCAGAGCCTACTTACCATCTTGGCAAACGATTAATTCGGGTGGTTAGGACAATATGTAGGGTTGCTGGCAGCGACTACTGGAAAACGCTGGAGGGCAGACCGACCGAAGGTCGGGCTGAGAAGCGTATAATGGGAGATGCCTACGCCCAGCAGTGTGACGTGAGCTGATGATGTTGTTATCCATCTGGGAAGAGAATGTTTGATAAAATGTTATTTAAACACCAGGTTGCCTATGCAGGATCCCTTCCCTAAAGTGAGCAGTGAGGGATAGGGCGTCCGAAGTTCTAGCTTCAGAAGGTCGTGGACACCAGACCGTTTCTGGTTGCGAGCATTGTGGGAAATCCTTTTACTTTATTGGCCGTTCTTCGGAAGATGCCGATGGTTTGTTACGTTCCCAGTGAACAAGACATCGCAGCTGTTCCCGCCCGCGTACCCGCCGGCGGAGTGCCGGCACGGGTTCCTGTGCCGCACCGGCCAGTGCGTGGAGTGGCGCGAGGTCTGCGACCAGACGCCGCACTGCTTCGACGGCTCGGACGAGAACGGGAAGTGCTGTGAGTCTTACTCTTAAAATAGCATTGTATGTGTCTATTTTACTATTTATTATCTTGTTAATTTCGTAAGAGTCTTGAAGACATCAAATTGTTTGAAAACACCAAGCGCGTAAAAATCAGTTTGTGTTAGCAACAATTGCTAAATTCTTACAATCATGTAATCATTTCCTTACTAATATTGTAAACGCGAAAGTGTAATTATTTCAACAATCAAAATTCAACATTTTCTTGATTTTTTTAATTTTGCTTGTTTGTTCTTTACCTCGTATCTTCACGGTTCAACGTCTATAAGGTAGGTACCCCTAGTTAGCCCTAAAACGGACATAAAAAAAATTTCTTGGAAAATTTGACATTTCCCAAAATCATAGCCACAAACAACTTAGCTGCGTGCAGTCACGGGCAAGTGTACCTATTCGCGATCGAGGCTGCGGGCTTTCCATTGTCTTAACCTATATAAGCTGATTAAACAATGGCACTATTCCCACTCACCTGCCCTTAGTCACGGCATGCGAGAACAGCACGTGCACGCACTCGTGCCTGCCGACGCCGCACGGCGCGCACTGCGCGTGCCCGGGCGGCTTCCAGCTGGCCGCCGACCGGCGCGCGTGCGTGGACGCGGACGAGTGCGGCGGCGACGCGTGCGCGCAGCGCTGCCGCAACACGCCGGGCTCCTTCCTGTGCTCCTGCCGCCATGGCTATTCGCTCAGGTTAGGTTAGGTTGTTAGTTCCGAAGTAACAGATCCTAAATCTAACTTCCATGTTTCTAAAAACAATTGCTGTAAGAGGAGAGGGAGGGAAGTCGGCCGCGAGCCAACGGCCATAATATAATGCAAATTAACAAAAAATAAAACCGTCTTCAAAAACCCACTGAAAAGGGTTAAAAAAAGACTGGTCTTCTACGAGTCCTAGGAATTGCCTATTATAGTGCCTAATAGGTACCTACATGAAATATATATATTATATCCAAGCCGGTGTCAAGTAGGTATACACAATAGCAATGACACATGATTCTTGCCATCGACTTCGATATACATATATTTCATGTACCTATTAGGCACTATATATAGGCAATTCCTATTCAGATTCTGACTTGGTGACAATGGGAATACCTCGGGAGTATACCCTTTCAAACCGAAGTCTCATACAAACTTCTATCCTTGCTTCACGATTGCGAATGGCATTAGAAATGAAACTGTTTTCTATACATATACCCTTGTATACGTTTTGTTGTTTTGTTTCTTTGGAGGGATAAGCGATTTGTCGTTTGTATGTATTCCGGGTATCGTATGTATCGAAAGCTAATTTCCACGTGCAGGAGTTATAATTTTTTGGTGGTGTCAGGTCTAACCTAACCTACGTAACCCATGATTTAGATAACCTGAAAGCAATAAGGTTTCAGCAGAAATTAGCTTTCGATGAAATGAAATTCGATGAAATGATACGTTCGATGTAAGGTGTTTCGATAAAGTGATAAAATACCATGTATTCCAGGTCAGACCGCCGTTCGTGCAAGGCGAATAAAGGAGGCATGGCCATAGTATACGTAGCAGGCTACTCTGTGAGGTCCATCTCTCCCGAGGGCTACGGTCGGGTGGAATACGAAGACGCCGAGATCAAGAGGATCGCGGACGTTGACGTCGATGTCGCGTAAGTACTTCATTTTACGAACACCATAAAACTCTGCTAATCAACTTGTCAAGTCTTGAGAAATAAGTAAATTTGAAGTTAATCATTGGCTTTCACGAGTGTAGATTTTCCGACCACTTCCTTATTCTCGATCTAACTGAAATATCATAACATTCATAACAATCTTATATGAAACGAGAGAAGTAAGTATAATTATGTCTGAACTTCATTTATCTATGGTCTGAACCAACTTCCCATTGAATTGTATTGTATTTGTAATTTCAGGCGAAGTAAAATTTACGTGACGGCTCCGGAAGTTGGGCAGCTGATAGAAGTCAATGGCTCTGGCACAAACGTGGCTATCACGAATATTGGAAAACCAACTAAGGTATACTTTACCCATTCCTACTTGTTTTTTAACCTACCCTTTTAGAGAGACTAGACGAGATGACAATGAGACCAAACCCCAATGACCAAGGTGGAACTCTAGATAGTGGGGGGATCCTGACTACCCAAGGAGAGGACCAGAAGGAGGAAGCGAGGAGGACTCGACAATGGGAAGGAGTATGACCTGTCATGTAGAGGGAGGAGGATGGCCAATGTTTTACCATTGCTTTCCTGCACAAAAGTGAACTGCTGCCAGCCATAGTGTTAGGAGATAAGTAACGTGAAATTTCCAACCCCCAGGTGGCAGTGGAATGGGTGACAGGGAACGTGTACTTTGTAGACAGCTCACCCGGGGCTGGCAGCATCAGGGTCTGCAACTTCCAGAGCAAGCGCTGCGCTAAACTGCACAGGTTACCGAGTGGCGGCGTGGTGAGTCAACGTTCATGCGTTTATTGGAAAATCTGTTTAAAACTGCAAATGCTACCTGTCTACTTCATCATCATCATCATCATCATCATCATCATCATCATATCAGCCGAAAGACGTCACTGCTGGATATAGTACCTAGGCCTTCCCCAAGGATCTCTACGACGACCGGTTTTGTGCTACTTGCATCCATCAGCTTCCCGCGATCTTCACCAGATCGTCGGTCCACCTGGTGGAATGCCTGCCAACACATCGCTTTCCAGTCCGCGACCGCAACTCTAGAACCTTTCCGCCCCAACAGCCATCGGTTCTACGAGCAACCGCAACCTGTCTACTTCACGGTTGGTCAATTAGTAGCAGGGATTTACCACAGTATTTTGATCCCTCACCAAAAAAAAATAGCCTGTCTGTGAAGGATTGGAATGCGTTCTTTTGTTTTGTAGCTACTATCCGGTTGGATATCGGTTGGACCACTCTAGAAACTATTAAAATACATGCGTCCGTATCTTCCCCATCCGACTATTAATCAGTACAGGCTCTCGTTGGGGCTAAACTCCAGATCTAGATACCCTTAGCAAGTCTATTCCCAACAGGGGGCTCATCTCATTACTTGACTATGTATGTGTAATTCAGGTTACAGCCTTAATAGTGTCTCCTGAGACCCGTCGCCTCTACTTCTGCATGGAGCGCGAGTCCGCCGTGATCTGGGGCGGCGACCTGAGCGGGCTGAAGGCAGCAGACCTGGCGCTGGGGTACTGTGCTGGAATAGCGGCGGACGGGGCGGCCATATATGTCGCAGGGAAGAAGGAGCTGTGGAAACTGGACGCTGCACTGTCCGGGAGGTAAGAGCCTGGATAGTGCCCTAATAGTAAGACCCGTCGCCTCTACTTCTGCAGATCTGGCCCTGGGGAGCTGCGCTGGACTGGCAGTAGTAGTGATCGAGGCGGCCATGTTGATAAGTGCAGGCGCTGAGTGATCAGGATTATGTATGGTATGGTATCCAGGTTACAGCTTCAATAGTGTGCCCTGAGACCTGACGCCTCTTATTCTGCATGGGCCGCGAGTGGTTAAGTAATTTAAGTATTTACTCCAAATTCCAGAAAGAAACTCGTCACGAGCGACAAGCACCTCCGATCCCCGCACAGCCCAGCAGTCTTCGAAGACCACGTGTACGTGCTGAACGACAATTATAAAATGAACCGCTGCCGCACCTACGGCCAGAAGACTTGCGAGCCCTACATATACCGGTTATACGACGCGCAAACCTTTGTGATACGGCACGAGACTGTGCAACGGGATGATCTCATTAACGAGTGTGAGGGGTTCGTTTGTACCAATGTTTGCGTGCTGGGCGAGCGCGGGCCGATGTGCGTGTGCGACGATGGCGCCATTTCTAAGGACGGGAGCTGTCCGCTTTTGGACAAGAATGTGGTGAGTTGATTTTTAGGGCAGCCGCACATTGAGCCACTAGTGGCCGCCACTAAACGCGACCACTAGTGGTTCGGCTAAGCCACTAGACGCAGCCACCAATTGCGGCCACCGGTAGTTGAGTGGCGGCCACCAGTGGCTGCCACTATTGGCTATTGTTTATTGGAGAAGCCGGCGACTGTGGCCGAGTGTGCGCGCGAGGCGAGCGACAAAACGCGGCCACTAGTAGCGAGCGCGGGCGACTACCGCAGCTTGTGGCTCAGACGCAGCCACTCGAACGCTCGGTGTGCGCCGATGCTATACAAAATGTATGAAAAAACTCGTCCGCAGCTAGTGGCGGCCACTAGTGGCTACGCTGTGGCCGCGACTAGTGGCCCAATGTGCGGCAGCTCTTAACCTACTCGTAAAGCAAAGAGGGGTGTTAGAAGATTAACGTGTCTCTGTGAATCTGTGTTTGTGTATGTCTGTGCAACTCCCAAACGGATGAACCTTGATTCCAGCTGCCACTGTTCAACGGCTGGCCGTCCCAGAACTTCCTGAAGGACCACCAAGTGTCCATCACCCTGATCGCCGTGACGGCGCTGCTGTTCGCGCTGTACCTCGCTGTGTTCGTGTATTACCACTGCGTGTATCGGCCCAAGAAGGACGCTCTGACGCTGCCGTGAGTGTAATATATACGAATCAATGAATTTTTGTTCGGCTATTAAAATATTACAGAAAGTAGTATACATTATAGTCGCATTTTCGTTGATGATACGTTCCACTCTAGCTCCTAAACTATGGGACCGATTTTAATAAACGGGAGGTGTCGTATATTTCGTCCAAAACGTGCATTATAAAAATTGTATGGATGCGTCAGACTAGTCGCCATTCGGGTTTTATTTAATCGACAAGTAAATTCATCAGTCAAATAAAGAAAGCCCTCTCCTTGTCTATTTTCAAGTGTAAGAAAGGGAAAGGGCTTAATTTATTTGACAGGTATGCTTTACTTGACGTTTGCGAAACAGGCGGGAAGTCTCTTAAGTTGTCTTTTACGGATCAAAAACCATTGCTACCAATTCTGCTTTTTCGCCGACAACCTGTAACCAAAGGAACTCTCATCACGACAGAATATTACACGTATGTGTAGTGTGTACCTAATTGAGGGTTCATTTTTACTTCAATAGAGAATCCTAAAAAGGAATAGATGCGACGTTGTCAGCATAGCTTTCGTAAAACCGCTCCTAATCAACGTTTCAGGGTTCGGTTCCAGAACCAAACGACGCCTAATGGATCGACCATATCCACCCCCACAGTGGAAATACCTACTAACAGGTAAAATATAAAATAAAATGTATATATTAATTAATAGAAGTACCTAGGTTAAATCTCTTGATTGATATAAAATTTAATGGCCTAACGGCCGCACTCAGAAACGCCAAATAAATTTAATGCTTGTCAAAGTGACGTGTTGTCTTATTCTATTGCTATAGTAAAGAAAGTGACAGCAGCAACTTTAACCAAACTTAAAAATCAATTGACGTGTCTGAGTGCGGCCGTAACTCTTACATATTTAACGACATGACATTTCCATATATTTTGACACAACTTAGGACCTCTTCCCACTTAGCGTCTTTCTTTTTCTTCTTTCTTTCTTTCTTTAGACGCTAAGTGGGAAGGGGTCCTTAAACCGATTTAAAGCGCGTCACACACGGAGCTATAATATTATATTTTGGTATCTGGTAGTTTGGCTAACATGGCAAAAAAGTCGAGCAAAAAATATGAAGGCGCTGTTCGGAAAGAAATTGGCAACATGATCCAAGGTTTACTCTAAAATGTGCTGGTTGCCAGTTTGAAAATATAATATTGTAATTCCAGCTGTCACCCAGTTTTTTGCCAGGCTTTTACTACGGAAACTGACCAATTTTGCGGGTTAAATAGTACCCGATGTCTCTAATAAACTATGTTTGTAAAATTAACATCATCAATTGTTGAACACAAACAAACAAAACACACTTTCGCATTTATTGTAAAAGTAAGGGTAGGAATTAATCTATTTTCGTTTCAGTGGTGCCGGCCACGAGTTCGTGAACCCCCTGCAGTTCATGAGAAATATGTGGCAAAGATCGTTTAGGAGCCATCGGCCTATTGTAAGCAGAAAATTATTTCATTACTGTAGGCAATAATAGATATGGTGAAACAGCGAATTAACAAAAATAACCATAAAAAGATAAGATTAGTTTTGGGTAAGTATTATATTTAGGGGAAATTGTCCTACGATACATGGCACTCTACAGATTGTTGGCAACATGAACTTTAATAGTAATAGAGGCAACATTTAACATGGAGCTTTATGGCCCCTAGTGCCCGCTGACATCACAGTTCATGTCGGATCTCCAATTAGTTGTTTTTTGTTTTTTCTCCTCTGGACCCGCACAAATGCATTGCCATTTGTCAAGTTTTGAAGCTTAAATGCTTATATTATTCGTATTTTTCGCCGCTTATTTGCCCTTACATGGCTTCATGTATCAACTACCACCTAATAGTGAATTAATGAATATGTACATATTTTGTTAGTTCCTTTTATTTTACAGGGTACAGCTGGTTTGACAATTGATGTTCCAAGATCTAAAGAAGACATCTCAGACACCGAGTCGGATATGGACTTCAAGGATGAGCAGCTACTCATTAAATGAAGAATGTTCAGTTGTTTACTATTTCAAATAATTATTGTATAGTTATTATTACCCATTTTATAAGAATATTAATAAAGTGATTTATTAATTTTATTATGGATCTGTTTAATGTTAATATTGTTAATTAATGTAAGCAAAGCTTATTGAATTATAATTCAATGATTAAAGTTATATTTTATACAATGTGTGGTTTATTGATAACACCAATGATTATAGTAAAAGTTTATTAATTTCTAGACAAGACGGTAATGGTAAAGATATAAAATCTACTTCCATAATTTTTTAATAGACATATTCTTCTCAGAGTCCTTCTGCATGACCTTGGCAACAGCCATTTCAAAGTCCTCTTGAGTGACGTGGACTCTGCGCTCTCGCAGGGCATACATGCCGGCCTCAGTACACACACCTTTAACCTCTGCACCAGATGCACCTGGCATCAACTCTGCAATCTTGCGGAGATTAATTCCTCTTGTCAAATTCATTTTTCGTGAATGAATTTTTAGGATATCTAAACGGGCTTCTTCATTTGGTGGGGGGAACTCAATCTTCCTATCAATTCTCCCAGGTCGCAACAGAGCTGGATCAAGGATGTCAATCCTATTGGTGGCCATGATGACTTTAATATTCTTAGTAGCCTCAAATCCATCTAGCTGATTGAGCAGCTCCAACATGGTTCTTTGAACCTCAGAGTCACCACCACTACCTGATTCAATACGAGATGACCCAATTGAGTCTATTTCATCCATGAAGATGATAGAAGGAGCATGCTCTCTTGCCATAACAAAGAGCTCTCGCACCATACGGCTTCCTTCACCAATGAATTTCTGCACCAGCTCAGAACCAGAAACACGGATGAATGTGCATTCAGTGTGATGGGCCACAGCACGCGCCAGCAATGTCTTACCAGTTCCAGGTGGACCATACAAGAGCACACCTTTAGGCTGGGCAATACCCAGAGCATCAAACAATTCAGGGTGCTTTACCGGCAGCTCAATAACCTCTTTTATCTCCTTGATTTGTTTATCCAAACCACCAACCATCTCGTAAGTCGAATCGGGAACTTTCTCGACCATCATAAGGGACACCAATGGGTCCACTTTGTTAGGCAAGATCTTATGAAGGGTGTAGCTCTCATTGCGTAGAGCGACGCGGCAATTGGCTGTAACGTCATTGATGTCGACATTCTTGTCTAAATCAACCACAAATTTACCCTCGGGATGGACTTTTACCAGTACTTTCTTTTTGTCCATGGGCTTCACTACTTCACCGACGTACGATCCCTGCTCCTGCAACAGTTGTAGTTCTTCCCTCAACATTCGTACTTTGGCGTTGAGTTCGTTTCTTTGAGCCTGGAGACGTCGAAGATTTTGCGACTTCTCGGCTACGATCAACTGCAATTCTTCAATCTTAGTAATGTAGTATGGGCGGAATCCCTCGCCCTTCGCGGGGTCGACCTCCATGTAAGTAAGCGTCATTTTGTGCTAAGTTCACGCTCTCATTCACCCAAATATTTTGAATTAACACGAAAAGTAATACACGACAAAGCCAACCTCAACAATTTCGTTCCTTCAAGTCATCGCCACAGATTATTAGGGTTTGTCATCGCCATAGACTAGCAACCAAGGATATACATTTTTTTTTGTAGTCTCGTACGAATACTCGTTAATTAGTCAATTTTATTTAATTTTACCTTTCGGGAATAGTAATCCTAAAAATATGCATATTTATATTAAGTGCCGGAAAAGAAACATGGATGGAGAAGGATTGGGAAATGTGTAACTTATGGCAACAAAATCAACAAATTAAAATCTCTTAATGTGGTCATAAAAGAAGTTGAAGGTAAACGGAACTGTTTAATGTTCAGTTAAGTACGCCATCTATTACTTACATACAACTATCAACTATTTGGGACCGTGTACTAGAACTGTAATATTTATTGCAGTATTTCTCATCATCACCTTCATCATCCTTATGACTCCACGCAAGTAGCACAAAAGCTGTATAATAGCTGATACAACCATTATAACTCAAGTTTAAGGGCTATAAGTATAAGCTCTTATACAGCTTGTGTGCTACTTGGGCAGATCCTATTTTTAGGGTTTCTTGCTAAAATGGTAAAAAAACCAGGCAAAAGCATGTCGGACCATGCTCAGTGTAAGGTTCCGTCGCCATTACTACAAATACACAAAACAATCTGCAAAAACCATAAATATTACTCAATTTTCAATTTTCCATTCAAAGTTATCTAAGTCGATTTTCGGTAGGAATAAAAATTTTAGTCTTCTTTAACTCAAGAATCAATAGGTAATGTCTACCTAGTCGTGATAGTTTTCCTTTTAAATTCGTACTTATATGCTTTCATTTCAAATATTTTCCAGATCTTTGGTACTTGTTTGCAGTTTTGGCTGTATGGGGTGGGACACGCATCTCTAGCGAAAATGATACACTTTTCGAGTTCAATATTTCCTGAACAGTCCCACTAATCTAAACATTTATATAATGTTTTACGAGTATATAGGGTTTTTTTAAAGGTAAAAAATATTTTTTCTTAATTTTTAAATTTGCTTTACATGTATGGGAGGTACCCTAATAATTATTTTTACTTATTATTTATATATGTATGTGCGCGGTAGAAATATGTATACATATACAAAATTTCAACTTTGTGATACTAATCTGAGAAAAAGTGAGTGTGTGACATACGGACAGACAGACGGACGGACATTCCTAGTTTGACTACGGAACCCTAGAAAGGGACTCTTATAGTGAGACTTCGGTGTCTGTATGTCACAGAAGCTATCAACTTGGGCATAATTCTTCAACTTGTTTGCCCGCATCTATGTATTTTAGAAGAAAAAAACTTACACTCAACATTACCTCTTTATAATATTAATATAGATATATGTATAAGTAACGGTTACATGTAAAAGGTGGCACTACTAGCCTGAATACATCCTATGTGCCATTGGAATCCACCTCTTCATACGTACTGTATACTGTAGATATATTTATGACAGTTATTTTATACCGTAAAATGGAAAAGTGAGCAAAGAAGAACCCACGTAAATCAAAAAAATGTGACTGCCATTTAAAAAGAAAGAAAAGAAGAATACAAAAAAAGATGATCCGTAGCCAAAGAAAGCGTTAATTTTAAAATTTCAAGAAACGCCCCACTACACCCGGATCTCTCCAAGGATAATTATGAGAATATTCCCCAAGTACTCTCGAGGCTTCAAGAGCAATTGAATGTAGAATGCTAATAGTCCTACTTTGCGCGCTACTTTTTAATGTATTATTGGTTGTTCGGCTGGGATGCTTGGCGCACTGGAGCTACCTCGTAGCAAACACGGTGTACCCCACTGACCTGTATCACAGAATTTGCTTTAGTGCAGCCATATTTTTCCTCATAGTCTTAGGTGGATTGATACCTGGCTCTTTATGTCCAAAACTCAAGTTGTTTGTAACCGCTTTGAGCATTGCCCCTCAAATACATTTGCTTACCGTACTGTACAAGAGTATGCTTGCAGCTAATATCCAGAATAAAACTCTCGTAAAAGCTTTTCGGGGGTATTCGGCGATCACCCTAATATCTATTGCATGGACTGTATTATCCTTGATGCGTTGAATATAAGTACGACGGACGAAATTTGTGCTCTAACTCTGCGAGTAAAATGCATGGAAGATGCAAAAACAAGTTGAAAGAGAAAAGCAAGATACATGTAAATTTACGCCCAAGATTGCAGCGTGCCAATGCGATACCATTGAGAGCAGAGCAAAACGGTAATGAGTAAAACTAACAAACAAATTGCTTAAATAACTATCAATGATTTCTTGCAATAAAAGAAAATAATATGTTTTTTATCTTGAGTGCTCTCTGGTATTTGAAAATAGTCTGCTTAGCTTACTGGTGTCATCTGGTTGCGATACTCTTTTACTCGGATAATTATGCTCAATCTACAAAATTAACTATAGTTTTATTAATCATTGTTTCTGTGCCGGAGCTGATTCCTTCAGTCCCTACTCCTTATCCGAAATGTGCGGCGTTGGGCTTCAGTATTGTTCCGCAAATTCATTTGTTAATTCTTCTAAATAAATGCGTAGCGAGCCAAACTGAAAACACTTGTATTCGCAAAGCAACAATGTTATACAATATCGTGACTTTGAGTTCTATTGGTTTTACGGTTTGGTCTATTATAAGCTTATTAACAAAATAAAAGGGTTTAAAAAGACCAACTTACCTACTCTAGGTGAGCTTTAATTTACGAAAAAGGTTACTTAGTACGTATTGTTTAAAATAATCTTATTTTTTTTACCATTCGGCTCTCATTTATACTATTAATAATATTATTATATTAGCTCAAGGATATTTTGAAAGATGCAATAAAGATTTTGAATAAATTATAACCGTGATATGTTGCTATATAATCTACCTATTTTGAAGACAAAGTTATGCTATTAATAGTACAGTCGAGTTCAAAGATATGTTTAAACACTTTTGCGCTTTATCCCATAGAAATAAGGTGCAAAAGTGTGTACATATTTTTGAACTCCACTGTAGAAGGAATATATGCAAAACCATTTTTAAGGCATATTTTTCTTCTCATATGACATTTTGTTTTTATATTTAATTTTTTTCCGAATCAGGTTGCAAAATGTTGGTTATGCTAATAAAGCGTAAAACACACAGAGCGCGGGCGCGGGTCGGGCGCGGGCGTATTGCTGTTACATTGTGCGCTCTGTGAGAAGGCCTATCGGAGAATGCGTGTATTATGAGCAATGTAACGGCAATACGCCCGCGCCCGACCCGCGCCCGCGCTCTGTGTGTTTTACGCTTTAGTCAATTAAAGTACGATATCCACCGACCGGACGGCACGGCAACGGATTTTACAGTATTTAAGTCTTATATTACCAAGCCCGCTTGACAGCGTGACGCGGAATCTGCCCGATGTCAAGAGGTTGTGCGCGACTTTGTGATATAGACTTTAATTACTGTGTAGACAGTTTAATTTCGTTTAAAGATTGTAAAATCCGTTGACGTGCCGTCCGGTCGATGGAGATCGTCCCTAAGTGTGACCTATCCCATCCCTTATATTGGCCTATGTACATATGTACCCCAATACTTTACAAACACTTAATCAGCTGGGGTTGGTTTCTTTGATGTCTTACTAGCTGGTACCTTACCGCGTTGCTGCCTATGCATATATCGCACAAAAACAAAAAATCTGTTGATCCGATCGCTACCAAACTTCACAGGATCACTCGCTGGGCTAATCTGAAGATTGCCTGAAAATTTCATCAAAATCGGTCGGAACACACATACCCACTTATACCCACATACATACACACATCGATTTATATAATGATGAACCTTACGTGATGTGATCGTGCTAGCTAGGTCATTATTCATTAATTCCGTGTACTGCAGTTGTTTTAATAGCTGGAAAAAAGCCCCGACACTGTATCGACAAATATTTACATTGTATAGCATAGTGGTTTATTTCCAGCCCAAAAACTTATCGCGATAAGAAGGCGGTACGGCAGAAGCTGTGACGCGACGCCCGACGCAAGTACGTGTGGCTGTCTTTCTTCTCCATAGAAAGAAAACAACATTTTAAAAAGTTATCACATCACTGTGACAGACGTGACAGGTAGGTAACCTGACTTCCAAAATATTTTTAGTATCGATGGGGAAAATGTATCGATTTCTGTTAATTTTAGGAGGTTTATCTTAAAATTACGGATTTAAATGTAAATATATAATGTAGTTCACATATTGTTCCGTGTAATAAGAGCAATTTCTTTTAAATTGAGTATACATATTTGTTTTTAACCAGTGTTTAATGTTTTTGCAACTGTTCGCGTATTTTTGCATGTCTGATAAGGTAATGTTTTGTTATTTATCGTTTTTAATAAAGGATATCAAATGATTTATAAGTTTGCGCGTTTTTGCCTTAAAGCAGCCCGAGGTCAGGGATTATTTGGCGTTACAAGTCAAGTGTAAATGACTTCGGATGTTTTGAATATTTATTCGTCTCGTGACTAGGCACTTAGCATATTGCTATTCATATTTTGTTAACATGATCAAATCCGTTCAACCTTTGTGGTTAATATCATTTCTTTGAGTAAATAAGTTTAGGTTAAAAATCTAAAACTCCTAAAAGTTATTAGATTAGTTATGATAATAGTAAAAGGCACTAAAGTATTCTGTTGTGTAATCTCTCTAGTTCAAGTCAGTTTACATGATAATTATTTTGTAGATTCATCTTTTCTAGATTTCCAATAGTTCCTTAACAATTGTATATTAATTTAAAAAAAAATCTATTGAAGCTTGAATTTTGTACACATTATGTTAGTATTAAAGTAGTTTTAAGGTATTTAAAAGAAGTGGCAGGAAATGATTTTTGAAATTTGAAATTGAAATTGTATGTACTTTGTCAGTTTCTTGGTCCCACTTTACCTTCTAAATGCTTGAACCATATTATAAGTATTGCTAGAATCCTAATCTTTGTACTTAAAAAATGGTGGATTTAAAACCCACACCTTAATCTATTCTCTATATACTATTTGTGTACTAGACAATGATACTACTACTTATACAAATTAATACATTGTATACTCACACAGCCATAACTCATGTATGGTTAGGGGTCCAATATGTGTGTACCCTAACCCCCTTACTAATAAACGTTGAGTAACGGCTGAGTAGTTATACAATGCTTTGTCCTTATCTGTCATTGTGACATTTGAATTCGACAGATAAGGACAAAGCATTGTATAACTACTCAGCCGTTACTCAACGTTTATTAGTAAGGGGGTATGTCACAAAGATATGTATACACACCTTATAACCTTTGACGACGCGGTTAGCCTAGTTGGTAGTGACCCTGCCTACGAAGCTAGCGGTCCCGGGTTCGAATCCCGGTATGGACAAATATTTGTGTGATAAGCGCGAGTATTTGTTCCTGAGTCATGGATGTTTTCTATGTATTTAAGTACGTATTTCTCTATATAAGTATGTTTATCGTTGTCTAGTACCCATAGTACAAGCCTAGAGCTTAGTTTGGGACTAGGTCAATTTGTGTGAGATTGTCCCCTGATATTTGATATTTATATTTAACTACAGCAATAAAGTTGATGTATAAAAGTGTGCAGTCTTAATTTAAAAAAAAAAGATAAATGTCTTAACATTTTCTTTTTACTTTCATCTGAACAAATATTTGTGCTCATAACACAGTTTACATCTAGAATGGTGCACTCTTACCCGAGCCAGTCAAAAACGAAATGAACATTAAAAGTATGTTTTCAGAATGGGCAACACGAGCAAAAAACTAGCAGCAAAGTGTCCCATACTCAGTAAACAAGAGCAGAAGTATGTTGCAACCACATTCAAGAATGCGAGTAGGAACTCGGAGAAAATACGGGAGGAGGATCTCATCGTGAGTGGCACAGTAGACGCAGACCTGTTGGAAGTGTGTTCAGTTTTTTAATACATTTTAGTTTTAAGTGGTTAGTGGTGAGACAAAGGTTTAGTTATGTATGTAGAGTTCAGAATATGAAAGAAAATATATTACAGAATGAATATAATTATGAAATTATATTCAAGTGTGAAATTAATTATAATAGTGTTTAGAAACGAGCATCAGCTTATTTTTTTTTTAACATTTCATTAATTACTAAAGTGAATTTACATAGAGAATTGCTTTGTATTTGATTTTCTAGTTTTGGATTAGTTTAATTTTTTGATATTATTTTGAACAAAAAATGCATTCATGTTTTATTTTATTAGATTCAGAAAACTCCATGATAATTATTGGCGATAGATAATCTCTTTGAAACATGAAAAGAAGCCTCTTTCTTGTCACTGAACCATTAATCCATACAAGTTTCATTTGTTTTAATTTTATTATAGTTTAGTTTTCATTCATTCATTAACTATTAATTTTGGGATCAGTTTTGTTGATTTATTTTTGTAACTTGTATGTTTTACTTTGAATTGTTTTGTTGTGTTATTAATTTATGTTGGTGTTGGTTCCTAATTGTGTTGCACACGTGTAAACACCATTTGAGCTCTAATTCACACACGGGACATTGGAGAAATGTATAACTAAGGTAAACTTAAAATGTTAGGTCCGAGGAATGATCATTAAATAAAAGATACGTCTGTTCAAGTTAAGCGATGTATTACGACTACTTCATGCTTATTAGTACGGGCATGTACCTCTATTTTACTAAATTTATGACCTGTTTCACAATCGTCAAGTAAAGCATATCTCTCAAATAAATTTAGCCCTTTCTTGCCCTTGAACATAGACAAGGAGAGGGCTATCTTTATTTGACAGATGAATTTACTTGTCAATTGTGAAACAGGCTCTAAGTCTTGAATAAGATTTAGAAACATCGAACTCTTGTCTTGTTCAATGAGAATCAAAACAAGTTTGGATAGAGTTCTCAACTCAGTTGGTAAGCGTGGATAAACCATCTGTCACTTTCTGACCAGTGGATATGTGCGAGAGTGACGGATGCTTTATCCACACTTATCCACCGGGATAAACGCGACGGTCCTGGGTCTTTATTCTACTTTGGTTTAGCCCACCTTGTTTAGAAATCGTAATCATATTGTTGACGTAATGACAGTTCTTATTCGCATTCGTCACTATGGATTTATAAATTGAATTTGAACTATTCATTTTACAGTCATTCCATCTCATCCTACAGAAATAAATATCATTCTGATGTCGTAGCGTTGGCTACGGCGTAGGACACGTAGCGCTTCTACGAATAAATCGCGTAGTTTTTTAGACTGAGAATATTTTATAATTTTTCAAGTGCGATGTGACGGTCTATATAATGTTCTCTCATCGCGTGAAATGTGTCTTTTTCTTGTCAATTGTATTTGTAAGGGAATGGGTGCGACGGAAATAAAAATAGTGTTAATTTTACGTCATCAAATCCGTTTTTAACACTCGACGAAAAAGTTATACGATTGACGGCACAGTCTCTCTGTGTGTGTCTGTGTGTCTGAGGCATCGTAGTTCACAAACGGATAGGCCGATTCGGTCGCAGTTTTTTTTTTAAATAGAAAGCTAGTTTAATTGGGCTGGTTCTTAGCTAGGTTTAATTAAAATCGGTTGGACCGTTTAAGAGCTTTGAAATTAGGGGTCGCATTATGTCGGGGGTATTTTAATATTATTATTATCATTTATCATGCAGGCAGTTGTGACAACTGATAGATGCCTGTATCCAGCTATTCTTTGGTCAGGTATACTTTGTACTTGTAATGTGTTGGTCTAGTCCGTTTTTAAACTGATTGACATTCAGTGCTGACACTACATGTTCCGGTAGTTTGTTCCATGGTTTGCTCACTCTGTTACATAAGAAATGTCTGCGAGGGTTGTTGTGGGAAAGCTCATTTAGAAGTTTTAATTGGTGGCCTCGGAGACGAGTGTTGTTGTTACGCTTGAACAGGTTATGGAACTCATGTAAATTGTAATGCCCTGTAAGGATCTTGTAGGTTTCGATTAAATCGCCACGCTCCCTTCGAATCTTTGAGGTCGAGCGCTTCAGCACCTGCTGTCTCTCATTATATGGTTTGTTATTTAGTTGTCTCTATATATGTGTGAATAATTCAGAAGTTCAAGGGCCTGTTTCACAATCGACAAGCAAATTCATCTGTCAGTTAAATGTCGCCCTCTTGTCTATTTTCAAGTGTAAGAAAGGGAAGCTAAATGTATTTGACAGATATGCTTGACGATTGTGGAACAAGCGGTTAGACAATTGACGGCGTTATATTCCAGCCCCCTCGAGTCCGAGCGTTTGTTAGTGTGTACGGCGTCCGGCCGCGGCGCGTTCTCGCCGGCGCGTGTTTAGAACCGCGTAATGTGCACTAAACCCGAGTTGGCGGGTTGTCAAATGGCAGATTAGTTTCGAATAAACTGTGGTTTCGGGTGGTGCAAGTTAGCAGCGTAGTCGAGTTATTGGTTATTGCTTCCATTCCCGTTAAGAGGTTATAGTAGAGGTCAATTGGGTAAATCTTCGAGCCTTTCAACCGCTGTCATTCCCCTGGTCGCATTAATGTCGAGTTTCCTATAGATTAGGACAGCATTTTCAGTTATTTTGTAGAAGTCAGGGCACTCTGCAAGATAACCGAAAAAAGCAAGCAAGCTACAGGAATTTCGACATTAATGCGAACAGGGGAATGAGAGCGGTTGAAACGCTCGAAGAATTACCCATTTGCACTTTTGACCGTATATTGCATTATGCGAAACTGAACCATTTTCGAGATAATTCTCTTTTAAGTTAGTCAGATAAGCTTAAGAGTAACAGTTTTGCATATTGCAATAGCCAATAACCCTGTATAGAGCGTGGGGGACATAAGATTCAAATGCCCTTTTAAAATCTTTGCGAATGAACGATGTTTTTTATCTTTGTTAATCTTACACACTAGACGAAATTGACAAAACGGACAGTTGCCATCTAATTTAAAAAAAGATACGAACGTATTAACAAACCGGTAAATTTTTAATATAGACACGAACTGCGCTGTGTGGAATACTGTGGCAACGTTTTTGCATTTTAGATTATCAAAATGGTTCGCCTAAATAAAACATCTTCAGTTACATTAAGTACATAAAATAGACAACTACCTGAACTAGCTATTCACTCCCGTGCACCTCATGTTAGTGTATACTGTTATACTGTATAGTCGGTCATTAACTGGCGTGTTAGTACTCCAGGTTAAAATAGAACTAATGCCCCGTCACTGTTTGCTTTATTAATGGCTTTAGCGGCCAAAAGTAGATTCGTTATGAAATAGAGATGCTCGCCTCAAGATGCGTCAGAGATAAAATCCGTTATTATAAAGGCGATAGTATCTCTGTTTGTTACATTTTCACGATAAAACGGTTGAACAGAACTTTAGCAAATTGGAGTTTCCGGGGGAATACCAATAAACGACTTCGACGCGGACAAAAACGCGGGCATAAAGTAGTTTTCTATAATGATACTCGCAACAAGTTGCGCCGCGCGCCGGTAGATGGCGCCACGGTGAAGTTAGCTCGCGCAATCGTTGTGTCGACTCAGATTCTACATTACTTGTTACGAGATTATTTCGTGACGATGATGAAGATCTATGAAGATCTGTAGTTTTTGCACTCGTTTCATACTGCCTACGCGTGTGGACGAGTTATAAGAGTCTAAATGAATTGAATTTGAAGAAGAAAAGTAGATACTCACTTTTGTACTTTATCGCATTAACATATTTGTCATTGCTAACGTGTAACGTGGCTGTATAGCGACCAGGTACAAAAGTGTGTGTCTACTTTTGATGTTGACTGTACAAGGTAGTATAATTCTTGATTCAGAAAACACGCTCAATTCATGTCATGTGTGTACTTAATTAAAAACTGTATCGTCTCAACAACTCTTCTACCAAGTTTTGTGAAAATCGGATAAACAATCAATACCTACTTGATTTATACGAATGTCATCTTACTTGAGTCTTGAGGCCGTATTTATAAACTGATCTTGGCTGAGATGCTCGTCTCAAGACACGATAGAAACGTCACTTTTTTGACTTGACGTTTACTTTGACGCGTATCTTATCTTGAGATCAAGATCAGTTTATTATACGGTCCTTTGACTCCACTTAATTACTGCTTCGTATAGGTTATAGGGGGCTAGTTTTCCGCAACTCGACGACTAAGCGCCTATTTTGCGTGATACTGCTTCGTATATCTCTACGTTTGTCGCCGCTCGTCGCCCGTCGCCGTCACGCGTAGTCGTGGCCACACCACAATGGTCCCGGTTCGGAAACGCCCACTAGCAAACTATAAACTGTTTAGAGGAACACGCGCTCATTTCTCATAAATTAATCATCGATTTTGAACCGACCAACGCCAACGGCTAAAAGAGAAAACAAAAGCTAGTCATTAGTCATATTTAAAGCGTTCCGGTTTTGTTTCTGTACAGGTAAATTCACAAGAGCTGGCACGAACGCCGAACTAGCGAATGAAAGTTTACATGTGTGTAAAATAACTGGTTTTCTGTTTGAAATTCGAACAACGTTTAAAGGGACATCACTCACACATAGATGACATTAGTTTCGTTCGTTCGATTTATTCTGAATCTACGTGTGTGTTCAATTTTTAATTTATTCAGATGGGCCCTCGGATACACTTTGGACCCTGCAGAATCTTTGGTACAATAATGTCGAATTTCACCAACAACTTAACAGACGATTAGAGTGTTAACAGCTGTCAAAATGTATGAACTAACAGTCGATTAACATTTAACATCGTATATGCTTCTTTCACGTTCAGTAAGTGCTCAGAGACGCTAGCACTTATATTTTCTCGTTTCTCGCTCACTGCGTCTGCGTCTAACGGATTACTTAGGGAGATCCGAGCGACAAAGAAGTTGCGGACTTCTTGTGCTAGCCCTCCTGGGCGGCTAGCACAAGTTGCGCTCGGTAGTCTCTCTCTACCTAGTCCTTAACGAAAGAGACGGACTGAGCGACAAGCGAGATTCAACTTGTGCTAGTCGCTCAGGGGTACTAAAGAAAATTCATTGGTGTATCTTCTGTTTTTGGCTGGCCGTATCCCCCATTGTTCTAATAATAATCATAATGTTGTGTTGTGTAAACTGGTTAAGTAATGGGTCAATACCTAAATAAAGAATGATTTATTATTATTATCGTCATCCTGCCTGCAAGGAAGCTATTCAACATATTGTTCGTAGTCGAAGGCCAAACTGCGATGCACGTTGCTATAATAATTCCTGGCCTTCGACTACGAACAATATTTTGAATAGCTTCCTAGCAGGCAGGATGACGATTGCAATGGATGGAGCTCCATTCACAGGTGATGGCTGCTGCCAATGTCTTGGATTTTCCTAAATTTGGCCTCTACGTCATCGTACGAGGACTAGGAGTGGTTCTATTGTAAACCAGATAGCGAATACCATATGGTGATGTGTAAAACATTACAAAGGTCCAAACTTTGTTTCGTTCTTTTTGCAGTCTGCTTTTAGTTTTCAAACTTATTTTTTATTTAATACATTTGCAATCGGATCATGAGCACATATGATGAGTGAATTGTGTCGATTGGAATGGACAATCTATCAACCGTCCTCTTCCTTATTTAGTTAGTGGAGTTTTATACAACTATTTCTTAAAAAAGTATGAAAATACCGTAAAAGACATGGCAAAAAGTGAAATTTAAATTAAAAACGGCTAAAATACATGAATAATATAAGCATTTAAAAACTACTAATTAGACAGAGAGATCCGACATGAACTGTGACGTCAGCGTGCACTACGGCCATATAAACTCCATGTTAAAATTACGTTTTGCTAGAAAGAGATAGAAACAAATCTTTATTGGCATCTTGGTTGTTTTTATAGTTGTTCGAAAAATATTTTTTCTCTACTGTTTCTTACATTAATTACTTCTTATTAAAGCAATAAAATATAATGCATATTCCCTATTAGTGAGTATGTTCTTTCTTATTATTACCTAATGCTTTACCTAGATTGTGTTTATGTTCCTAAATAAACTGTACCTATGTTGTACACATAAAAAAAGATTTCGACGAATTGAGAACCTCTTCCTTTTTTGAAGTCGGTTAAAAATAGATGACGATCGCATCTGAAATTCGGCTCACGCAGCAAGTGGCGCCATCACGTGTGTGTGTCGAATTTGCTTTTATTTCATCGTCGTGCTCGCTTTACCTTGAAGAATCCTACTGATATTATACACGCGAAGTCAATTCGTATGTACGTACACTTTTAATGCTCATCAGTAACAAGATACTATTTGCATTAAAACGGAAAATTTACTACATAGGCGAACTTATCCTATATGGGACCTCTTCCAGTTCATGACATACATACATATGAGCTTATGACATAGGGACTATGATAAACCCCTCGTATGCGGGAGGCGAAAAATATACCAAGTTCTAGTCTCTTCAGATTATGAGAAAGACCACAAAAATAAGTAAAAACAATTACAAAAAGATATCCAAATTTTGAACATGGATCCTTGCTTTAGCATACGATGGGTAAATATACCTATGGAGAGGTACTTGTAGCTGCCCCCTGAGATACAATGGCGTACTTTCTGAGGGGAAAAACAAGATCTGCGCAAAATCGCTATAATAAGGGCTATAACATCCTCCACATTAATCTGCTGTAAGGCAGATGTTTCACACAGTTTAGTGTATTACCCGTCACGCACGGCAGCCGTAAACAAGCGGGCGAGTCTAAACAGAGCTTTTATGAAATCTGTTTACTCGCCTGTCCGACGAGGGAGTGATCCCACGGGGCCAGGGAAACGGCGGATTGATGAGCAGAGTTTATAAGGCATATGTAGAAGGGGCTGATTCTTCTAACGTTTCAACCGCCCTCATTCCCGTGGCCGCATTAATGTCGAAATTCCTGTAGCTTTGGATGCTGTTTTCGGTTATCTTGTAGAGTGCCCGGGCTTCTATAAAAATTAACTGAAAGTGCTTCCGAAACTACGGGAATTTCGACATTGCGGCCACGGGCATGAGAGAGGTTGACGCACACAGACCGCCTGCGCGCTTAGTATGCATGCAGCAGATAAAATTTGTCAGGTGCCAAGGGAATTACTACATCTATTCAATATTCTGAACACTTACTGCCGTACTCAGAGACGTCAATTAAGATTTAAGTTTCATTAGAGTAGCTGCTGTCACTTTCTTTGCTATAGCAATAGAATGAGACGCAGCAACTTTAATAAAACTTAAAACTTAATTGACGTCTCTGAATGCGGCAGTTTGGCTTAAAACAAAAGTGTCCCGTCTTGACTTTTTCGAGCGAGGTTCACCCTTAATCGAGAGTGTTCTTAGCTTAGTTTGGTGAAAATCTGTCAAACCGCTCCGGTCAAATAAAATAAATGAAAACCGGCTATTTAATCCGTTTGGGAGCTACGATGCGACAGACAGACACACAGATACACACGTTAAACGTATAACACCCCTCTGTTTTGCGTAGGGGGTTAAAAACAAACGATGCTAAACTATAATAAACTGTTAGTTCGTTACACTCACCTTATAAACTATTTTAATACTTGATTAAAATAACACATAGGTACATTAAAAAATATTATAAACAATACCTCTGGACCCCATATGTATGGTGTTCCAGTGCTTCCAGATTGAGCAAGTTGGATTCACCCATTACAGCTTAAGGAGGCTATTGGGACTATCACGCATGGTCACGTTATGGTCGCTCTTTCAATTCTATATATGGACCATTCATCACGTCACGTATCACAGTAACAATGTCCGTTGTGCCACATGCATCTAAAACTCAAACATGCTACAGTAAAATGTATTTACAGTGCAGTAAATCGAAACGCACGTATTTCTACAACATAGTATGTTTATAGTTTGTGTCCTTGTCAATTTGTATAGCACAATCGGGTTAGAGTTAAGAAATTATAATTATCAGAAAAGTATACGGTAATCGTTCTTTATCACTACATATCGTAAACTAGCGACCCGCCCCGGCTTCGCACGGGTAGCAGAGCGTATACGCACCTAAACCTTAATGAATTATACACTTGAACCTTCCTCATGAATCACTCCGTCCATTGGTGAGAACCGTATGAAAATCCGTTCAGTAGTTTTTGAGTTTATAGCGTCCAGACACTAACCCCCTTACTAATAAACGTTGAGTAACGGCTGAGTAGTTATACAATGCTTTGTCCTTATCTGTCGAATTCAAATGTCACAATGACAGATAAGGACAAAGCATTGTATAACTACTCAGCCGTTACTCAACGTTTATTAGTAAGGGGGTTAATGACGACATACATGATATTATATAAATAGCTATAATAGATGTAACCCATTTTATTGATTTCCCACGATATGGTCCGCGTAGAATTAGCTATCGTTATTCCCTGTACTATTTCAGATTTCTTTTAATAATAGTACTCTAAGATTGTAGCACCAAGCCGAAAGTTATTTATGTACTATTGCACCGAGTGCTAACTTGCCCGTGCCTTGGCGAGGGCTCTAAATGCACGAGTGCAATAATAAATTACTTAAGCGAGGTTCATAATCTGCTTTTCTTTCAACTACTGCAAGATAAGTAGGGGTTAAAAATACTAGTAAGTTAAATGAACTCTTGAAATCCAAATTAAATCAAAATCAGAAATTTTCCTCATTTTGGAATTCGGCGTCCCCAAAAACCTATAAAATGGGTCCCATGACGATTTTTTCAAAAAGTCACGTGCAAATCCAAAACCGAAAACCTAGAAATGATCTTGAATTCCAAAATCTACGTCAGTTTTGAAATCAGCATCCCAAAAACCTAGGAAATGTGCCATGAGGCATGATAAAAGATATCCCAAGTCGTGACCGATTGTTCCATGATTTAAGAAGAAAACAAAACTGCAGTAATGGGTTTTGTATTGAACTTTATTGCTCTAGAGCAGAAAATTGCCCCTTTGTGCTCAACATTTAGTGCAGTTATGATGGAATTATTGCGTAGTTGGAAGAAAAAGTGTTTTTTTTTTTAGAAATACTGGGGTCCCCTGATAGACCCTCGGCTGACGATGTACCTCAGTAACTTTTTGTTCGGGTTCGGAGACGACAGGGTCCAAGCGGCCACGTTCAACCGCTTCGCTGAACTCTACGTCTACAATGTGAGAGGTGAGAATCGATTGGCATATTTAAATTCGTTTCATCAGTTAGATTGTACTAATTTACCTATAATCTTTACGCATATTCATACATTATTGAATTAATTGCATCAAGTTTATGTAAGCGTATGTATGTGGTTTCTCACGGGTAGCGCTTATTATCTATAATGTTCATAAACTGTAGCCTATAATAACATTAATAACATTAAAATCCGTCTAGTAGTTTCCGAGATCAGCCCAATAAACGCAACGCGGTCAGTCAGCATGCGTGTATCTTGACTCTTAAGAATTTGGAGCGTGAGGTCTTAGGTTCAATCTTTTGTTTTATTTCTAGGAACCGAGGAAGAAAAACTGAAGCTCATATACAACTGCCTAGAAATGGAATACCCAGGCAACGGGGAGGCGCCTATATCATATCAATTGCTTAGAGAGGTCAGTCTGATTACTTACGGCCGCACTCAGACTTACGGGACTTACGAGGATAATGCCCCGAGGATAGCAGAGCACTCCCGAACTTATTTAGGCTGGGTTTTATAAAGATCCGTTAGATCAAATTTCGATCAGGAATGTCAAAAATCGTATGAAGTAAAATTTGATCTGACTTATTTTACTAACGGGCCTTTATAAAAACCCCGGGCCTTAATCTATCTAAATACATCAAAATCAATTGCCGTGTGTTAGTCTCGCAAAAGTTTGAAAATGGCTCAACCGATTTAATGTAATTTTTTGTGCGTACTTGAGTCCCTGGATGGTTTAGATTCACAATAGGAACCGGTAGATGGCGCTGCGAAGCCAACGTTATATATAAAGACAAAGACCGTTTAATTTTCCGCAGTACTGCGAGGCCCTAGTATCGACGTACATCAAGATCACGAAGCTGTCGGAGTCCCGGCGGGTGGCGCCGTGGATCGAGAAGGGGTTCAGGGGGAAGGCGGGCCACGTGCAGGCGCTGGGCGAGGCGGTGGCGCACCAGGTCGCCGCCGAGCAGGAGCCCGCGCCGCAGTGGTGCGAGACCAAGGAGGTAGCCAAGTGGTGAGGGACTCTTTTACACCGTTTTATAAACTTTTCAACGCCATGTGAAATACAAAAGACGTCGCTCACACACCAATGACAGCTAGAAACCAGAGCTAATGTCAATCTCACCTCATAAACTCAGCGAGCCTAACATGCATAAGAATAAAGTGACAGAACGAATAAAAAGTTGCTAGAGTAATTAAATATCACGTTTAGCTTAGAGCCTGTGCGCACTAGCGTTTTTAGCCCTTAGACCCCCGGTAAAAAATAGGCCAAGTTCTCAAGTGCCACCGAAAGTATAATTAAAATAAATATATCAGGGACAATCTCACACAAATCGATCCAGTCCCAAACTAAGCTCTATACTTAAGAAAGAAAGTAGTGATAAAAAGGTGCAATGTTTGGCGATAGATTGTTGACAGTCAAACCAATTTGAGCCCAAACTTGGCAGTTCTGTTAAATAATATCATGTAATCGGTCATTTTTATAAAAAAGTGTACATAGTTAAGGACTAAAATTAAGAAACGGTAACTTTTCCATTCCGTTACGAAAATTAGTCATTTTTGTCCTTAATGTAATTTTTTTTATAAAAATGCCTTTACTTTTTGTAGCATATTGTATACAAATACAAATACATTTAATTCAGATTTCTCCATATGTTGTTAGTAACAGTTGTGTGAGGTAAATAATAAAACTCCCTTAACTTTCAATTTAAATTTGATACTGCTTAGACACTCGACAAAAACCTGTATGTAGTTTTGTCCAGTGTCCAAGTATAGGGCCATCTGTATAGAAAACTGTATAGAAAACTGCCAATTCAGATGTCCAAGAACTGTCAAGTGAATTGCTAGTATTATTGTATGTTGCATATACTAGTTAGTTAGTTAGTTGTAGTATCATTTTATTATTGTATGTTATTATTGTATGTTTCAGGCTCACGCAAGAGATACTGCTGAAGCACATGACCGAGCTGATCTTCACGACCCTGTTCGGGGTGCTCCGCGAGCAGCCGTCGGCCTCCGGCGAGGTCGCGCTCGTGTCGCCCATGTTCCCCGCCGTCGAAGGTGAGACCACCATCACGAACATCCAAAACATAAAAATAACCTAACCTAGTTAAAAACGTCGGGGGTTTTTGGCGCCTAAAAAAACCTCTGAGCAATGAGCAAAAACTTCAACGGGCTCCGCGCACGTACATTTTCACTTAAGGGGCTTCGTCACTAGAAGAAATATAAATAACCTAACCTAGTTAAAAACGTCGGGGGTTTTTGGCGCCTAAAAAAACCTCTGAGCAATGAGCAAAAACTTCAACGGGCTCCGCGCACGTACATTTTCACTTAAGGGGCTTCGTCACTAGAAGATTTCAAGTATCAAAAAACTCCCGACATCAGAGCTCAAAACTTTTAAACGGCTTAACGGATTTTCATCAAACTAAGCTAAGAACACTTGGTTAAGTCACCTTTCTAATATAAAAAAAACTAAATCAAAATCGGTCCATCCGTTTAGGAGTTACGATGCCAGAGACAGATACAAAGATACATACACATACACACGTCAAACTTATAACACCCCTCTTTTTTTTGCATCGGGGGTTGAAATATGAGGGGACGATCTCACACAAATAAACCTAGTCCCAAACTAAGCTATGGCTTGTACTTTGGGTACTAGGCAACGATACACCCACTTAAAAAGAGTAATACGTAGAAAACATCCATGACTCAGGAACAAATATACGCGTCACACGAATATTTACCCGTACCGGGATTCGAACCTGGGACCGCTAGTTTCGTGGGCAGGGTCTCAACCGACTAGGCTAACCGCGTCATCACATTAATATAAATAATATAAGTTCGCCTTTGCACTTTAATTTTACGATCTCATTGTATTATTTACTTATAATTTTTGTGCAATAAAGAGTCTACATCCATACATATATACATATTATCTTCAACATCACTACTTTTATCATCACAAGGCGGAAATAATCTAAATATATAAAAGAAGAAACTGACTGACTGACTGACTGACATATCAACGCACAGCCCAAACCGCTGGGTCTAGAGATTCCAAATTTGGCATGTAGGTTCCTTATGAGGTCTAGGGGTGCACTAAGAAAGGATTTTTCAAAATTCATCCCCTAAGGGGGTAAAAATGGGGTTGGAAGTTTGTATGAAAGTCATCCATTTTTGAAGATAGAAACGTGGAAATTGGTATAAAGGCTACTATTTACAAATGAAAAATACTACCTTCAGCGATTTTGGCTAAACTACCCCTAAGGGGTTAAACTGGGGGGTTTAAGTTTGTATAGGGGTTTGGACATTTTTCAAGTTAGGAACGTGGAAATTGGTATATAGGCTACTGTTTACAAATAAAAAAAGTACTACCGGCAATTTTGGAAAAACTACCCCTAAGGGAATGAAATGGGGGGGCGGTAGTTCCTTTGGAGTGGTGGTTGGCCCTTTTTAAAGTTCAAAACTTGAAAATTGCTATAAAGAATACTCTTAACAAATAAAAAACGACTAAAGGCAACTTTGGATAACTACCCCTTAGGGAATAGTAGTAGGGAAGGGTAGTTTGCATGGGAGTTAGATCATTTTTGAAGTTAGAAACATGGAAATTTGTGTATAGGCTATTGTTAACAAATAAAAAATACAACTTTAGGCGATTTTGGAAAAACTACCCCTAAGGGGATGAAATGGATGGGTGAACGTGTGTATGGGAGTTTGGTCAATTTTGAAGTTAGAAACGCGGAAATTATTAGAAAGACTACTGTTAATAAATAAAAAACAACTTTTGGTGATTTCGGATAACTACCCCTATGGGAATGAAATTGGGGGTGGTAGTTTGCATAGGAGTTTGGTCAATTTTGAAGTTAGGAACGTGAAAATTTGTTTTGCCTACTGCTACAAACTAAAAGTATTACGTTTGATGATGTTGGAAATACTACCCTAAGGGGGTAAAATTGGGGGTTTAGATTTGTAAGAGTTTGGTTATTTTGGAAATACGTTTCTAGACTACTTAATATATAAAATATGAGTTTTCACGTTTTTGGAATTTCTACCCCTAGCAAGGTGAAAAGGGTTTAAAAATCGTACGGTTTAAATTTGTTTCTATCCCATCATACATGATACGTACGATAATGAAAACTTTATCTGTACTTTTTAACAAAGGTACTGGACTCTCCGCAGACTAAGTCGCAGGTGGAAGGATTGCGTATATATATTTGTACTCAGTTCACGTTCTTGAAAACGGCTCCAACGATTTTGATAAAGATTGCGACATGGGGGTTTACGGGGGAGAAAATTCAATCTAGCTAGGTCGAAAATTCGTTTCCCCGTATTTTCACGCAAAAAGAATTCTCGGGAAATGGTTCGTAATTACGGGGCGGCTGCTTCCGTCTGAAAGCTGATGGTTAGAGCGTTGGCCTACTACGCAAAGACTGCGGGTCCGAACTCCAGCTTTAGACCGTTTTTTTTTTGTTTTTGTTTAGAAATTCGATGAAAAATCGGTTTCGACCCCAGCGACGACGCTAAATAAAGTTTGTATGGATGTTGGGATGTTTTTTTCAGTCATGCCTAAATAGTTGAACGGATTCGGATGAAATTGTCACACAGGTAGTTGTTATCCTGGATTGGCGCCTTTTTTATCCCAGACAATTTGATAGTGCCCAGATGAAAACGATAAACGACTTAAGAAGAGGAGAAAGAGGTACTTCTAATCCACTGAACTGTTTTCGATGAAATTTGGTATGGAGATAGCCTGAGTTCCGGGGAAGGACATAAGCTACTTTTTATCTCGGAAAATTGAACAGCTCCTGAGGGAGCAGTGATAAACGACTTCTACGCGGACGAAGTCGCGGGCAAAAGCTAGTATAATATAATATTGTACTGATTGATATGTATGTATGCTGTTGGTGTGCCTGTTTTAAATAAATAAATAATAAATAAATGTCAGAAGTTTTCTGAGGTTATATTTAGATAATAACTATTTTATCTAATACATTTCGCCGCTTTACCTCGAAAATATTATATCAAACTAGCTTCTGCCCGCGACTCCGTTCGTGTAGAAGTCGTTTATCGCTGCTCCCTCGGGAACTTTGAGATTTTCCGGGATGAAGTAGCCCATGTGTTCATAATTGAGGGTATAAGCTATCTCCATTCCAAATTTCATCCAAATCCGTCCAGCCGTTGCAGCGTGAGAAAACAAACTAACACACACACTTAACCCTTGGATTTAAATCGGAAGGTGTTTGTTGTTCAGAACTGGCGTCCATGCCCGACTACCCGGCGTTCATCGACCTGTCCCACATAGTCTGGCTGAACAGCCGGCTGCCGGGCGCGCTGCAGAACAAGTGGCGCTTCCTGTTCTCCACCCACATCCACGGACAGTCCTTCGCCACCATGACCGGTGCGTGTTTGTTTGTTTTGTTGATATACAGGGTGTCCCAATATCAGTAACCCACGTTGACACCGGAGGTAGACCAGCCTAAGACGGACCGAAACGGACAATTTTTTTTTTTTTGGGTTATGTTATTTTTTTTTAACGGAGTGGATATGCATCACGCATTGTCCCCACACCGAACCAGCCTAACATGATCTTGGTAAAAATTGCATGGTTTTCAAGATTTGCCAGTTTAAAGTTCTTTTCCAGTACAAACTTTAAACTGGCATATCTCGAAAACCATGCGACTTTTACTGAGGTCATGATAGGCTGGTTCGGTCCGTCTTAGGCTGGTCTAGCTCCGGTGTCAATGTGGGTTACTGATATTGGGACACCCTGTATACACGTATACAGCGCAAGAGGACTTACCAAGTCTTCCGGGTTTGGGTGAATCTAATAAAACTCTTATAAAAGCGTATGAGAGCTAGTAAGAGCGAAGTACAGCGAACGGCTATAGCCGTCATGGTTGACAGCGTAAAATAGACCTGTGTATTTAAGGAAGGTTGACATTAGCTATGGTGTGGTGTCTTATATATCAGACTACGGCGGTCAAAAGGTTGAAGAGCTCATCCTCCTAGCGCTTTTTTCCGTTCTTCGTCGGTACACTTGACCATGATCCAGATTCGGCCAGTCTGGTCTGGCCAGTGGAGCGACTGCCATCTGACCTACGTAACACTTGTAACAGGGGAACCAAATCAATTGAATCATCATCATCATCAGCTGAAAGACGTCCACTGCTGGACAAAGGTCTTCCCCAAGGCATTCCACAACGATCGGTTTTCTGCTGCTGTCATCCAGGGAGACACCCAGTATAGCTCTTTCCATCACCCTTTGAGTGACCTTGAATTGAATCATGGTTACACATTTTGCCACCTAAATGCAGGTTTCCCCGCGATGTTTTCCCTCACCGTAAGAGCATCGGTTACCATGCAGGTAATGGGCCGTTTAAAGAGCTATCGCATTGTAATTTTTAAAAGACAGAAACTACGGGAACCTACTGGTAAACTAACGTGATGTCTCCAGGTCGCATACAAAACCAGGGCCCCTCCATCATCATCATAGAGGACGACTGCGGCTACATCTTCGGCGGCTACGCGACGCACTCGTGGGAGGTCGGCGCGCAGTTCTACGGCAGCTCCGACTCCTTCCTCTTCACGCTGGCGCCCAGGATCCGGCAGTTCCCGAGCAGGGGGCTGAACAACCACTACCAGTACTTCAACAACCATACAAAGACGTTGGCCAATGGATTGGTAAGTCAAATAGGAGTGTACAATAAATAAATAAATATAAATATCAGGGGAAATTGACCTGGTCCCAAACTTGAGCTCTAGGCTTGTTCTATGGGTACTAGACACAGATAAACATACTTATATAGTGAAATACATAGGTACTTCAAATTATAATAGTATGTACGTTAGCCTATAAATAAATAAAAAAGTTTTATAAATAAATTTATCTTCTGACCTCACAGCAAATGGGTGGGCAGTTCGGCTTCGGGGCGATCTGGATAAACGCGGACCCGTTCGGGTCGGGCAGCTCGGCCGAGTCCTGCACCACGTACTCCAACTACAAGCGGCTGAGCAAGGAGACCAACTTCATCATCCGCAGCCTCGAGGTGTGGGGCGTGGGCGACAAGCCGCTACCGGAAGGGCAAGCGGTGAGTGCCTACTTCCCTACGCTTTCCTGCCCTAGCTACCCTACCCTACCGTAACTACCCCCTACCCTACCCTAACTACCCCCTACCCTTCCCTAGCTACCACCTATCCTGCCCTAGCTACCACCTACCCCACCGTAGCTACACCCTACCCTACCGTAGCTACAACTTACCCTACCGTAACTTCCCCCTACCCTACTCTAACTAGCCCCTACCCTACCCTACCCTAGCTACCACCTATCCTGCTCTATCTACCACATACCCTACCGTAGCTTCACCCTACCCTACCGTAACTAACCCCTACCCTACCTACCCCCTACCCTACCCTACCCTAGCTACCACATACCCTACCGTAGCTTCATCCCACCCTACCATATCTACCCCCTACCCTACCCTCACTACTACAATACTATTATACGAGCAATGTATGTATGTTTATCGAGCAATGTTGTTTGTGATCACGTTCTCGAAAATGGCTTTAACGATTTCGATGAAATGTGCAATATAGAGGTTTACGGGGGCGAAAAATCGATTTAGCTAGGTCTCATATCTGGGGAAAATATATCGTTCGTAGTTTCGCCGCTGCCACCGCCATCTGAATAGCCTAATGGTTAAAGCGTTGGCCTACTACGCCGAAGACTGCGGGTGTGAACCCCAGCTATGGACAGGTTTTTTTTATTTCGTTTTGCTCTTTTCTAAATTATAAATATAAATAATAAAATGGTAGTTATTGTTTTGGTATAAAAATCGATGATAACTCGGTTTTGACCCGAGCGGCGCTCGGTCTCCCAGATATTTAACATAAAACGTTAACTGTAGGAGGAGCGCGACGTCAGCATCTTGGACGTGAACCCCGAGGCCAAAGCCATCCTCGACCTGGCGGGCCGCACCCGGCACAGCGAGGGCATCCGCGAGCCGCCGCCGTTATAATGCCTGCCGCCCACACAATAAGGTACGCGTTCCCTTGACCCGCACAGAGGCGGTTACGTCAGCTAATGTAATCGGTTTATGATAACCGTAGGTGCGAGAGATAGACAAGCGATGTACCACCTGGTTTCTCTCTGGTTGTAATGACTTTGTAATGACACTTTTTCACTAGATGGCGCCGCTGGGAAGTGAGTTTTTGACAGTTGATATTAAAAATATTTATTTCAAATAATCACATATTAAATTATTTAAATATGTGATTATTTAAAATGTGTATGTATCAAGTGAAAAAGTAAATTGTCACTCGTTTGGTTTCTTCTGGGCATAGATTTTAACGTCAACTGTCAAAAAGGCCTCACGTCCCAGAGGCGCCATCTAGTGAAAAAAGTGATGCGCGATAATCCTCATTTGTTTTTGCAAAAGAAAGTATGTCAACTTTTCGCACAAATCTTTCCGCCGCCTATGCTTGGGTGAGTTTCAGGAATATTGTACGTAGTTAAGGAATCGATAAGTCTAGCAACGTGTGACATACTATTAACTGTATAATATACCTAAAGTAGATTTCTTATTTAGGCGAAGTTTGACAGGTAAAATATTGCCGGATGTAAGAAATTCTGTAGTGATGGTTACCATCGGAAATGTCAGATTATATAAAGTTATAAATATAATTATTATTAAATTAATGAAGTATAAATTACAGTAACGAACATTAAGTACATATATTTGGTATCCCAATAGGAAATATGCATGAAATTTTTTATCGCATTTCTTAACAAAATATGAAAATACCGTAATAGAGATGGCAAAAAGTGAAATTCAAGTTAAAATCGGCCAAAAATACGGATAATATAAGCATTTATAATAATAATAATAATCCAGCCTATATACGTCCCACTGCTGGGCACAGGCCTCCACTCACAATGAGAGGGTTCGGGCTATAGTTACTAAAGCTAAAAAAATGCATATTCCCTATTCGTAAACTTGTTTAAATATCGATACGAACATCACTACCCGTGCATTTGTGCATTTTGAGTTGTCAAAGTGGTTCACCTAAATTCAAATTCTACTTTATAACGGTACCTATAACATTTTAACAATGCCACACTTTGCTAGATGGTTACTAAGGTTACTACATAATATGATGGAAAGAATAGATTATCGAACATAGAGGTTAAAGTGAGAATTAAGAATATTGAGTGTTTCCTTGAGAATCTAACACAAAATATTTCTAAGATTAAAATATTTTTGTCGTCAGTGCGCGTGCACACCCGCTTAACTAAAAAATTCAACAAGGTCCGGAAATATTAACTTTTCTAAGTGAAGTCACTCGATATTCCACCTTAATTGCTTTGGTAGTTACGCGGTATTACGCTCACCGACGTTATGTTACTTCTTTGATTTGAGTAGAGTAAAACGCCCAATTATTGGCATCCAAAATACCAGTTATTTGGAACCTGCTAATATGTAGTAGTGTTATCTATTCTATTAACTGGGAATAAAGTTCACGGTACCAATAATAGGAAGGATGTCAACAACAGGACCGTTTACCCTAATTTCTTTTCAGTATTTAAAATATAAGCAAAAACAAAACGAGTACAGCAAGACAGTTAAGGCTCTTAACACGAGTGCAATATAAATTAGTTAACCTTCCCGGCCAATTAAACTAGCATTTTAACTTTAATTGTTTATTCAATAAGGTTTAAAATTCTGCGTTGGATATGTCCCACAAATACTGCAACATATTCGTTTTGGCCGGAATGAGCTATATTTTTATATATATCCGATAAGCGTGGTAAAATGTCTGGTTCGATATTGTACAGTATTGAAATAATTGTAGCGCACAATTTTATAACGCATATTTTATGGTTTACATACTTTGTTTCAAAAATTATACCGTTAACGTAATTATAGCTCTTATTCATTCGGCAGTAGAGGTGGCCGTATTGTCAAAAAGCAAGTTTTATTATGGGTTGGAGAGGCAAACGGGCATACACTTGCCAGTTGAGCCGCAAATGAGATCTGACACCCAAAGTAGAATAGAGGCCCTGATTTGATTTACTTATGACACCTGTGTAAGTTCTTGCAAATAAATAATTTAAATATTAAAAAATATCGATACGAACAGTTCGTGCGTTTTGAGTTGTCAAACGTCTCATTGAACTGTGAAATTTTAAGCATTTTATACGATTTTGATGTTTTTAGAATTAATTTCTAAAACAGAGATATGAGATATGGGAGCGTTGTACATTAATGTGTAATATAGTAGACAATCTGGTGTTAAAGTGGTACTGGCGTGAAGTTTCAGAAAATAACTTGTAATTCATGTTAATAGTTTTATTTATTTTATATAGAAGATATTTTTTTTTTCGTTATTCTTTTGTTTTTGTATTTGATCTGTATAAAAAGAGTTATAGATATGTAGCGAGTTTACGTGAAAGTCCTAGTCCGACAAACGAATATTTATTTTAAAAACTTAAAAATATTTTTGCAGAAAAATCTCTAAGATAAACGACCATATAATGTGATTATTATTTATTTAATGATTAATTTATTTTTATTTAAGAAAATAATGTTATTTTTGGCTTTTAACTTTATAGAACAAAATTAAAGTACTTATTCGAATGAATCTCCAAAATTACCAAATCATTCGCGCGTGTTTAACTAGACAACGTTCTGAACGTGTTAAATTATATTTATACTTATATGTAGTTTTAAAAATTTAATTGGCTTTTGTATGTTCTGATCTTGTATAAGTGTCAATTTAGGATACGAGTGAAAAAAGTGCTTCTGCTTTTTATGGTGCCTTGGGATTGTCAATAACGTCCCGCTAAGATTGTAAGTGGACCCCGTGAACGCACATGGGCGTTCTGTTGGTCGTAGTGCCGTGTACGCCAATGGGCGTCGAATTTCAAAAAGCGTTACCATCGCGTCTTCGATTCGATGCCCAAAACTGAGTAATTATTCCGTGTCAGGGTCATCACGTTGGCCATTTGACTGCAGCGTGAGCGCTGAGGCTCGACGGAGGCACGCTCACAATACGACGGTGTAATATTACCGGGTACCTACCTGTTATTTTATCGAAATACATCGAACGTATCATGAGTTGAAATTTTTTGGCAGTCACAATTAACCTAACAAACCTAACCCACGTAATTTAAGATAAAGATAAAAAAAAGATAAAAGATATTTATTCAGTAAGTAGGCCGCACGGGCACTTTTACACGTCAAAATCTACCAGCGCTTCCCAAGAGGAGACCACTGCTGAGAAGAAGCGCCGCAAGAAACTCAACAGTTAGTCATTTTTTAAATGAAAATATAACAATGTCACTACTTATTCTAGCATTATATAAAACTGTAAAAATGATATTAAATATCTGCGTAGTTTTGCAGGAAAATATGTCAGAATGACTACGAGAAAATTTATATATATATCACACAAAACAGTTTTGTCATGTCTTCCTACATAAACCGTGTCCCCTAGACAAGATACAACGTTTACATGATTTTTATGAGGTATGTACGAGTAGTAGGTAAGCTATTGAACATTAAACATTAGTTAATTTTCTGGTTTAGGCCAAGCATTTTTCTCCGTTAGATAGTCCTCGACCCTATAGTACGCCTTTGACATCAACGACTTTTTCAAGTAATTTTTAAGTGCTGGAAGGGGTAACTCTAAAACTACGTCGGGTAATTTATTATAAAAATGAATGCATTGACCTACAAATGATTTATATACTTTACGGACACGAAACTTTTTTATGGCAATTTTATTTTTATTCCTAGTATTTATATTATGTATATCAGAATTTTTAACGAAAGAGTCTAGGTTCTTAATAACATACATAATATTTTCATAAATATATTGGGATGCTACTGTTAAAATATTAATTTGTTTAAAAAGTTCTCTTAATGAATCACGGGAATTTAAGTTATATATAGAGCGAATGGCCCTTTTTACCTGAAAACAACATGTTTTCAGCAGAAGATAGCTTTCGATGAAGTGAAATTCTATGAAATGATACGTTCGATGAAGTGAAATTCGATAAAATGATGGGTCACCGTTATTACCCTCAGAGATTTCATCATGAAATTGTCATATTCTTAATGATAAGTAAAATGCTGACGTCGATTAAATCATGTAAGATGAGGAGCCGTTTGTTTATATTTTGTATGTGTGAAATAATCTTAAAGTTAGTTTGAATTCAACTTGAAAGGTACCTACGTTTAGAGTAGTTAGGTACATAACACTCATTGTGATGTTTTTATATCATGAAAGTTTTAATGGAGTTTAAAATTAAAAGTAATAGTTTGGAAAACTTACTTACTTAAAAATAGAACTGCATTTTTATGATATCAAAAAATAATAAATTTCAGGAAACTTTTTTTAACACACTTATATTAGCTTCACTTGTAACTAACTAACTTTACAATGTAATCAAATCTTGAAGTCGATGTTAACCTAGTTATGTAATTGGCTATTTGACTAATGTCAAAATAAATTATTTTTACACTAATTTTTTTTAAGCTTTCGAAAATAACACGGAAAAACCTAGCTATCGTTTATTTTTGGAATTTAAACGGTTTTTGATTCAACAAAAACTTTATAAAGGAACACTGAAAATTGTGACGTCACGTTTTATTATTTTCATACTAACTTCAGACTACCGGGTCGTATGACGTTTCAATAAAAGTTGTTGATTTGACCAGTCAGTCAAATAGCCAGCCATAGTATGGTACCATCGAGCTGGTATAATGATGTAGCCGGAATGTGGCCAGAGGTACTCATCAATGGCTAATAGTAGATCCCTCGAGTTTGGACTCGTTTTACTTGACTTTTTATAACGAGTTTATAATCAATGTTAGAAGTACAGTCGGCAACATAAGTGTGATAATAAAAATTGATTTTTTAGGTTAGGTTGTTTGTATCTCATTTCATAAGTTGAGGTCTAGCTGATTGTTTGCTGTAATTAACTCAAACTGGTGTCAAATTAGAACTTGGAAGTCTGAATAGTATTTGCAGTGTAGCGTGGTGCGGTGCAATATCAACAGTTAATTTTATTTGCGAAAGATGCACTGATGATGTTACGAGAACAGTTATCGACATTTTAGAAACTCAGTTGATCTCTGTTACCTCTCTAGTCACGCGAACCTTCCAGCTTCCCCCCCGCACCATGCTAACTCGTGTGCGCTTCACTCGGCGATTATTTATCAAACATTTCCGTCGCATCTCTTTTATTCGGCGTCAAATGAGAGATGAAAGATCAATATTCGGCAAATACCGCCAAATGTAGTGCCACCAAATAGTTCATTAGCTAATTTCCTCCCAATGCTAGTCATAAATTTCCTAAAATAAAACTTTTACCATGAAATATTATAATAAAGCTGAATTGGAAATTAGAATGGTATAAAAGGAGTACTTTGACTATTTAATTGATTACGATCGAATCTATTTATTTATTTTGAGAAACGAAAAAGTATCCCATTAAAGGTTTTAATACAGGATGTCCTATAAGTCCTACGTCACATTGACACCGGAGGTAGACCAGCCTCGCCGCGCGGCATGCTTCATACACCTCAGGGTCTGGCCACGACTTTTCACGATGGGCGGCGTGGCGAGCGACTTCCTATTACATTGCGTGTAATGCCAATTAACCGCTGTGCGGTCAGCGTGTCGACCGAGCAATGAAGAGAGAATTCGGAGTCTCGCGCGTAACCCGCCGATGCTGCGTCGCTTTTTAACTAGACGAATCTGAAGAGCAGTTATTTCCCCTGAACATATTTTTTACCACTGGACTACTATAGGTCTAGCGCTTAACCCTTTTCCAGGCAGTGGCTTTATATTAACTATTTACGTAGGTTACAATTTCAACCTTAGTTGGTTTCAAATCTGATTGAATATACGCGAAAAATTACTTGCTCTGAAATGAATTCCCAATATGTAAATCATCTAGATTGGTGCGGTGTGTAAAAGGCTGAGGAGGCTCATGCCATTATGGTCGTGTTTATCGCATGGATAAAGCATCTGTCACTTTCTGAACAGTGGATAAGTGCGAGAGTGACGGATGTTTTATCCACACTCCACGATAAAGGCGACCATAATGGGAACTACTGGATACAAAAATTATCAGTGGTTACCCACCATTTAACGCCTCTCCTTCTGGCAATCTTTGGTAACAGGTGGGAAACGTGCTTTTGTATGTGCATCATAAAAATATGTGACGTTCTCAATATAAAGGGACCTTGACGACGCAGTTAGCCTAGTTGGTAGTGACCCTGCCTACGAAGCTAGCGGTCCTGGGTTCGAATCCCGGTATGGACAAATATTTGTGTGATGAGCGCGAGTATTTGTTCCTGAGTCATGGATGTTTTCTATGTATTTAAGTATGTATTTCTCTATATAAGTATGTTTATCGTTGTCTAGTACCCATAGTACAAGCCTAGAGCTTAGTTTGGGACTAGGTCAATTGGTGTGAGATTGTCCCCTGATATTTATTATTATTATTATTATTATTATTATGGAGGCAGGCGGTTACGCCGTTTTTAGAACTGTTACCATAGTATTCGTATAATTACAAGAATAAGAAGAGCTTAACTGCCTTCCTCCATAAGGTCCCTTTATATTGAGAACGCCACATAATATGAACTATGTATATGTGTATGAAACTTGTATTTTTGAGTATTGTGTAGTTTATTTTTTGCTTGTGCCGTCAATAATGTTTGTATTATAATTTTATGGTTGTAAATAAACTGCTTATCACACAAACGCAGCTCACTAGTCACTTGTGAGATTTAAATAATTTATTTTGTAAATTAATGATTAGGGCCGATTCTTGACACTATCTGTCAGATAAATTTTACATCTGTCGCGCCGCGCCGAGCCGGCTGTTTGACGAAGTCTTAACCGTCAGATACTTTTATCTGAGGATTGCAGAAATCGGCCCTTAATAATATTTAGACTCAACTTATAGTTCGTACGTCTCCCGCTAGGCGTTGCCTAGAGGCTGTTATTAATTTATTTTTATTTATTGACTGATGTCGTCATGTTTTTGAAAACTTTCATAGGTTCAGTATTTCATAATTTTACTATAAAATAAGAATAATTTATGTATAGTTGGAATCGTTGTAGCCGACCGAATCGTATCTCGTAGACCCATCAGCGAAGCACCGCCATCGGAACGTGACCGGCGCGCGAGTGTCGGCATTTGTTGTTGTCATGGCGTTGAAAAGGTTTACGACTTACGACATTTCATTCCTGAAGAGTCCATCAACTCACCATATTTTTATACGATTTGGTAGAGTTTTTTGTACGGTACCCTACATTCTTTGAATTAATAAATAGCATTTAAAACCTGTGTCGATCGTTTTATTTATATCGGTCGGAATTTTATCGACTCTTACAGGCACAGCGAATCTTTTGTTTATTTAATTTCAATACTAGTCAGATTAAATTAAAAACTCGATACCTATGAATGTCGATAAAAAGTTCCGTCAATCTCTACCGCTTATCGATTCTCGCCCCCAAACTTCCGACCCCTAGTCATTAGCAAAGCGAAAATCAGTTAACCACCTTCCCCCGACTGTCGCTCTTTCACAAACTTCCTATACACCTAAGGTGCTGGTAGTTTGGGAAAAGCAATGCTCCCAGAAAACGGTTAAATAATAAATTTAAATCTATTTCACATTGAAAAATCTATTTTATTTGACAGTTGCTCAAGCAACTTTAGATTACAGTAAAATATGAAACAAAGTATGTACAGAACCTAACCTAAAAATTTAAACTAAATTATTACATTCTGCAGAATCTTTCCGCTTCCCGATAGAGAGATCCATGGGCTCGTCGGCCTGCCCGCTGGGCTCCAGGACCAGAAGGGGTTTCGGTTCGAAGGTGCCGTGCGGGAACACGCCGCCGTAGGGCGCGGGGGGGTCTGAGGACTTGAACTCTTCGGAGTTTTTGTTGGAGTTCTTTTGGTGCATCCTGAAAAAGAAGATACAGTTCAGTGTACAGTATAGTTGAATGGTGGTAAGACTTTGCGCGGTGTCTGTCCGGATTGCTACCACCATTTTAGCTACCCATTAGTGGCCTGTGTAACCTAAACTCAAAAACTATAAAAACCCCCGATATCAGCGGCTAAAAACCCTGGAGGCCGGGGGAATTCGTCACTAGAAGATTTCAAGAATTAAAAAATCAGATCCCCTCATCAACTAGAAAAGAGCTGACGATCTTCAAACGGCTGAACAGATTTACATGAAACATGGCTAAGAACACTCGGGATAAAATTATCTATGACACAAAAAAAACTGAACGAAGATCGGTTCATCCGTTTGGGAGCTACGATACCACAGACAGATACACAGACAGACACGTTAAACTTATAACACCCCTCTCTTATTACGTCGGGGGTTAAAAACACGAGTGGCAACTAGTGTGATGCACCTTTAGAATTGTTATATAGCCTACGCTACACGCACTGACACTTGCACGTGTTTGACGAATCATATGACACCCCAGAGTGGAACAGCCGATTTTCAGCCGCATACATACACGTAGACACATTACCTTTCTTTTTCTTCTCGCGGTCGGGTAAGAACAAAATTACACATGAACAATAAGTACAACAACACAACAACAACAATGTGGGAACAATAGGGGCGCCATTGACAATACCAAAATCTCTTTCACACGGCAAGCAAGTGCAAAAAAATTCAGGTACGAGAGTTTGAGATAGTACCACGACGATTTGTCCCTCTCCTATATACTGGGTGTTTTTATATTCGTCGAAAAAAATTTGGAGGTTAAATCAGTAAGTCATACTCAGGGTGGCCACTTTCTGGAAAACCGGGAAAAGTCATGGAAATTCGCTTGTCAGGGAAAAAATCAGGGAAATGTCAGGGAAATTTGCAAAAGGTCAGGGAAAAATAGATTACTTACTAAAACTATAACTTGCATTTCGTCTATTGATAGGAAAAACTCACTAAGTACACTTTATTAAAAAAATACATTTGTTCACTGCACTGTGGTTCCTCCCATATGACAAATATCAAAAATCGGTGTAATAAAAAAAATATCGAGTCTTAATTAAAATGTAAAAATCCTCGAAGGGCATCAAAATCCTATATATATAAAAAGAAAATATTATGTAAAAAATCTAGATTTCGTTTCCATAGAAAAATTTATCGAGAAAAATATCCATACTTTCCGTGCGGTGTACTTTTATATTTAATATAAATAGTTGTGACCTTTTTTTTTCTTGGATGATCAGGGAAAAAACCGAAAAAGTGCCTGGAAAACCGGGAAAAGTCAGGGAAATTCAAATGTTGTAAAAAGTGACCACCAAAAAAGTACTGCCCAGTATTGTTATTATTGCAACAAAAGGGTGTAATGCTTCGCTCGGATCACAAATCGTTACTTTTTTTCAATAAAAGGTTTCATAAAATTAGTGGCCAGTATTTTTATTTTCGCAAGGAAAAGTTTGTCATAATTAGGTACGCTTTGGAATTGTGGAGCACAAATTTAATATGAAATAATCACAGGAAATAATCGAATCGATTGCGGAAAACTGATGTTGTTTTTTATTCTAATATTTAAATAAAAAGATGTTTACTGTTTTAAAATCTCTATTAAATGGGCATGTTTTTTAGCTCATTGGCTACCATGTGATAGTAATTTTTTTTTCACTGCAAGAGCTCAATATTTGGTAAATGTTCGATCGAAGATGCAAAATTAAAGTTTGCGATTTTTTTTAAATTAAACCACGGTAGTTACGCCAAAATGGTAATGTTTATCGGATAACACAACTATTAAACAATAATAAGCTAAAAATAAAATAAAAAAAAACATTTTAGTACACTAACCACGACCAAAAAATCGAGTAAGGGTGTCAATTTCCTAAAAAATTAAAAAAGTCCAAATATCTCGAAAACCGTGGCACTTTTACTAAACCTCATTTATCATTATTAGAACGACCTAAGTGCCCCCTATCAGCAGTTCACGGTTTATCCACTCATTACCTAACACCCTGTATATTACAGCGATGCTCACTTGTACTTCCGGCAGGCGGCGGCGTGGTGGCGCTCGAGGTAGCGCGCCTGGCTGAAGGCCTTGCCGCACTCGGCGCAGCGCCACTGCCACGAGTGGTGCCCGCGCGTGCGCTGGTGCGCGCGCAGGTTCGAACTGCAACAAACCGGCTTATGTTGGATTTCACATGACTTTTTAACTATTGGAATCGTGTTACAAGTTTACGCCCTTTTTTAATGCACTATTAACCTATTTTAGTAAAGTATACTTTGTGTACTTTCTGTCAACTTCAAAGGATATTTGAAGCGATCTTTAGCTATTGTTCTTTTATTGCTTTTATGAATAAAACGGTTAAAGTGGAATTAAGCAGGACATCTTGGTTAGGTGGGGAGACAAGGGCAATATCAGACGATCGGGTTAGGGTATTGGGAATTAGTTAGGGAGCGCTAACCGGACAGCTTGGCGCAAGAGAGAGGAGGCCTACTAGGCCTTCTTCAAACTGCGCAGGTACGATCAGCATCATAAATAGTACCCTGTCACTTTAACGTGTACTGCCTAAGCTAAAAGGCGGTATCTCAAGTTCAATAGCCAAAGCAGAGTCAGTCCTCCTCTGTTAGTAACGAGGTTACAATTGCTACAGGAGTTCTGTCTGAGATAGCGCCGCTTTGCTTAGGAAGGCAGTAATAACAAAGCCTCTGGCCCTTCATCCTCCTTTGGTAGCGCTTGCGACCCACGACCTGTGTAAACGCAAGCGATGTATCACACTGACCGGTCGGCGAACGTCCTGGGACAATGCGCATGCGGACAGAGAAAGGGTCGCTCGCCGGTGTGCAGGCGCAGGTGGCCCTTCAGCACCCAGGGCCGGTCGAAGCGCTTGCCGCAGTAGCCGCACGCGTGCCCGCCGCGCGCGCGCCGCGCGCTCTCCGGCGCCGGGGGGGCTGCCCACAATATACAGCTTATCATTTTAGTATTAACCCAAAGGAGTAAACGTTCATGACAGGCTCCCAGGTCACAGACACCTCGCACAGCTCCGGCACTGCGCCGAATTCGGCCGGCAGGCAATACGCCGCTAGCTGTGAGTCTAATCTGAACGAGTGCGACCTTACGGCCTGACTACGACTCTGAGCGGCGGCGGCGAGCGAATTCCTCTTCATTGCTCGGTCGAAACGCTTACCGCTCAGCACTTATTTGACGTTACACGCAATGTATTAGAAAATTTACGTTTGTAGTGCCTCGGTGATGAATGTATAATGTAATGTGAAGCTTTATTTATTTCTACCGACTAACTGTTATGATATCTAGTCGATGCTTTTGTAGTCCCAAACTAAGCTCTATGCTTCTACATTAGATTACCTACAGACGTATGCACTTTTGCACCTTATCCCATTGAAATAAGGTGAATAACTAACTGGATACATGTAGAGGTAAGATATTATACGTTCCAACTAATTTGATGGCGATCGTACCATGGGTATTTTATATACCTTTTTCGGCGTAGAGCTCGTTCTCCTTGTCGCCAGCTGCGTCGGCGCGGAAGGCCTCGCTGCAGGACAGCAGCTCGCGCTCCAGCCGCCGGTCGGCGCTGCTCCTCATCAGGCTCTTCAGCTTCTCCGCGATGGCGTCGATCTCCGTGCCGCGGTGCACGCTCCGCGAGGACACGAACAGTTGTTGCCTGAGAATTATTTTTAATTTATAAATATATCAGACCCAGACCTAGTCTCAAACTAAGCTATCTACACTAAGGGCTTGTTTACGGAGACGCTGGGCGTGCGGCGGGGCCTCGTTGTTTGCGTGCACACTGGTCGCTGACCTAGTGGACATATAGAAGTCTTTCATAGTCAGCGACCAGTGTGCACGCAAACAACGACGCCCCGCCGCGCGCCCGCCCCGCACGCCCCGCGTCTCCGTAAACAAGCCCTAAGGCTTGTATTGTAGGTAAGAGACAACAATAAACATTCTTATATGCATAGAAAATTCAAGACGGAAGAACAAATACTCCCACTTATCACACAAATGTTTGACTTTACCGGTGGTCGAACCCGGGACCGCCAGCTTCTTGGCAGGGTCACTGCCAACTAGGCTAACTGCATCTTAAAGAACACTGTTAAGTTGAGGGCATTCAGTTAAGCCGGCAATTATTTAAATAATAATAAAATGTTAGGTACATACAGTCGCCATCATATACTATATTGCAGCAAACAAGGTGCTCACAAATATCTGAACCCGACTCTATTGTCAAGGCGTTAGAGTGCATGTTCAGATATTTTTGACCACTCTGATATGTACAGATATATTTGATGGCGAACTGTACCATATTCGTACAATAATTTTGTAAATGAACTAGCTTGCTGTAAGATAAGCTAGCTTCGGTTAAAAAACAAAATAAAAAAATAATAACTTTTACTAATGCGTTTTATCTATATTACTTAAAATATATCAAAGAGGAAAGATTTGTTTGTTTGTGATCAATATACTCTGAAATTACTGAATTTTTAATACCTTTCATTAATGAATTATTAATTTTCGTAGAATCTCTATTTTTTTTATTTAAAATAATATACAGCCCATGTTAATCGCTGATAATGTAGCTTTCTATAGGTGAAAGAATTATTAAAATCTGAGTTTTTGAGTTTATCCATTACAAACAAATAAACAAACATAAAAAAAATCAAATCTTTCCTCTTTATAATATTAGTATAGATGCATAAGGATTTAGTTTCCGAAAATGTTTAATGCTTGATGCGATTTTATATAATGAGGTGGAAAAGGCAAACGCGGACACAGGGCACCTGGCGATAGGGGGTTCGAAGCACACGCAACCTCAAGATCACAAAAGCGTTGCCAATCCTTTATGCGTAAAAATGTTATGCGAATGCAGGTAAGTACACCCCTGTCACTGCACGTTACTCGCATATTTAAGGGTTAAGATAAAATGGTACACCGAAGTACTCGTTGAAGATATCTTATGGTGTTTACTAACACTGAAGTTAGAATATACCTACTTAATAAAATCCGGGAGCTATTCGCGTAGGAGCGGTTCCGCACAGCGTCCAATTCTCGAAAAATGTCGGTCCGAAGTAGCATTAAGGCCTAGTACTATTTCCCAAGTAGCACAAAAGCTGTATTTGAACTTATACAGCCATTATAACTCTAGTTTTAGCATTCTAAGGGCTGTATAAGCTTTTATACAGCTTGTGTGCTACTTGGATTTGTATGAGAGGTTATGCACTAGATCCGAACTACGTCCCCAGATTTCTCGTAGAAATGGCTGCTTTGGACCGACATTTCTCGAAGATCAGACGCAGCGCGGAGCCGCTCTAATAATGTTCTTTTTATCTTTTTCATTGCTACTCTCGAAAACGTTCTCAACCTATAAAAATATTGGTGGCGTATATGAGGTATTTTAGAGGTATAACAAATAGGGGAACTCCCCTATCGTTCGCACCCTAGTGATTATTGACACGATGAGCTTTGCCTCACGTTAAGACGCGATAATTCTACAATCACGAGGTGCCAATACCGTATTTAGGTAATAGTTAATCGAGTGTTTTACCAAATATCAAAACACTTTTGCTAAATTTATAATAATTAGGGTTGAGACAAACGGAGGTGACAACACTGACAACTCATAATTGTTTGTCAATATAATTGTTTTTGCGAGTTTACACAAATGACATTGATGTAAAGTGTGCGACGACGTTCGCAAGTTCGCAACGACCGTGCTTGCGAGCAAGTTTTGGCTAGTGTATAAAATTACGAAATACAGCTGTCACAGGGATCATCCTACATTAACCAAATTTAAATATAAATTTGAAGTAGTACTACAATACAGACATGCTGTAAATCTAAACCTAACTGACAGAAGACATTCGTAACGCTTAATAAGTTAATAATATACACTTTGCAAGATCAAATGGCGTGACTTTCGAAATGAAAGGGTATGAATCTGAAAACGTAACGTACGGTGAGTTATCTTAGTTGGGATTGTATAAAGCATATAACTGCATAAAGTAAATAGTGGATAAAATAATTATAAATACGAAACCTACAATGAAAAATACAGATAAAGTGAAAGTTATATAGTTACCTCAACGGCTCACGATTTTTGATCTCTTCTAAAATTGGCGCCAAAGGCATTTTAAACTTCGCCCTGGCGGATACCTTCGGTTCGGAAACGTTTTGCGTTTCGTTATCAGCCACTTTCTTTCTCGTACGAGTTTTCTCCACGAACACTTTTCTTTCAGTCCGCGCTTCGCTCGAGCGCAAATTGTAAGTCGTGCGTTCAACATCTTTTTTAACCATGTTTTTTTTACTTATCTCTGTGGTGTATGTTGTTTTTTCGCTCTCAGACGCATATTCGTATGTTTCTGTGTTGACGAAATTCGGTAGGAACTGACTTTTTTTTAATAGTTGCAGATAGAATCGGGTGCAAATAGGCACTTTGTCGTGGTACAGTGTCTCGTTCGTCTTCAAAAGAGTTTTATTTCTTTTCGTCAACATTTTTGGTAGGCGCGGCGGTTTCACTTCGCCTGAAAATAATTTTCAGGGTTCAAAATGTGATATGGTGTGTGGATTTATCAATTTAGATACAATACTTAGGTATTACAGTGATACAAGTACAGTTTGTAGTAGTTTTTGTATGACATTATGAGTAACAAGTAGATCTAGTTGTGAAATGACAAATTGAATAAAACTACGTTAAACAATATGCCGCAAAAAGTTTTTTATTTAACTTAATTACGCCTTATCCGTCTTTATTTTATTTATATATTAAATATTCGTCTTTCTTTTATATGACAAAATAATTTTAATTATACTGAAACACAAAGATCAACTTACTTTCTACTGTAAAACTACCCGTTTCGTGTATGAAACTGTCGTTCAGACACCGCACTGAATGCAAGTAACACTTAGGCATTATATTAAGCACAATATCATAACTAAGCTACCTAAATATCACTTGAAAATGCCTTTTAAAGTGGACAATCAACAATAATACTTGTAGGGCACTTGCTGAGTAGGACATGAGACATAAAACAAATGCATTTTTATTTAAAGAATTCCAAATTCGAATCGTCGCGGCCAGTTCGAGGTAGACAGCCTGTTTCCTTTCATGTTTACGGAGAGCGTTGCATGAGCGCTGTAAACCGTGCGTGACATATTGGACTCCTTCGTTCGGAAAAGCTTACAGAAAAGCGTGGATAATGAGTTGGCGCGCGCGCGCGGCGCGGGGGGCGGGGCGGGCGCGCGGGAACATCGATTATTCGGCGCCGAGAGCTCGCGCCGTCCGGACACGCCGTGTTTAAATTTAGATTTTGCCGCCCGAAACGATCGCGACGCCGGGAGATGTTAAGTGCTAGTATTTGACGCCGCAGCCCGCGTGCAGTTTGTGTTGAGTGCGTGCGTGGTGCTCGCACGAGGTGACGGCCAGGAATGCGATAGGGCGGAATGGGCAACTCCTGCAGCTCGGGACAGGGGCACAAGGACAAGGACAGTCAATCCCAGCATTCTGAAGAGTGAGTACCGAGCTCCGCGAAGGTCGCTCCACAATACTGTTATTAGCTGAATGAGGAACGACGTCAGACGCGCTTTATTTGTGTATAGAAATACTATATTGTTGTACATCGCTCCGAGACGGTTGTCACATCGTAAATAAATCAATACGCTGACAGCGCCGCTTCCCTAACAGGTTATCTGGAAGAGAAGTTTTCTGCTTTGGTGTGCAATTTGTAAACTTTTTGGGCCCGTCAGGAATATTGACGTGGATTGATTAGAGGGAGTGGAAATATCTTTATATTCTTGTCCTAGTGAACAGACAGACCTTTCACAATTATTATTTGTTTTCATGACACTTGCCGTTGTGACGACAAGCTCTATTACTTATTAGACTAAATATTTTATTCTTATCTTAATATATATTTTATGAAACATCAATGGGACGTTTGGTTTTCTCGGGGATGGTCCAATATTTCGAAATAAAATGTAGCCTTTATCTCTATCTGTTTATCTTTTTTTTTTAAACAAGACTATCCGTTCCGTTTTGACGCAAGCGATGGACGAACAAATACACATAGAATTGCATTGTAAAGTCATCACACTCTGTACACACAAATTTTATAAATATTAAGTACTTAAGTCTGTTTATTATGTTTTGAATATGAAATTGCTATTGATTTGATAAAAGTTTTTTTTACCTACCATACAGTAAAGGAAAAATCAAATGTTCCACAGAGTCGAAAAAAACAAGAACTTTGCAACAATTGCAACACCAAGAATTATTTTGTAATTTTTTCTGAGCTTAATTTTCGTGGGATTATTGATAGAGAAACCTGACTTCTTACACCAACCTCACAAACAAACAGCAGTGTTCCACTTTTGTGTTTTGGTGTGGTTGGTATACAGCTGGTGAATGGTATATCACTTGGTCCTCAGGATAGCGACGCGTTAGCACTTCTATGTCCTCAGGATATGCAACGCGTTAGCAATACAACCACGCTAACTCCAAAACTCACACCTATTTTTAAGCGAAATTGATCAAAATCCCGCATTATTATAATTTCAAAGGTAAGACTGAAGAAATTGAAAATAAAAGAAAGTAAACATAAACTTGAAAAAAAAGGGTCTGTCGCATATTCAGCATATTTTTTCTGACATTGATAAGAAACTAGTTCCGAACGTAAAAACGTAAGCGGGCAACATTACCAAAAACCTTTCAACTCAAAAAAACTATCATCATCATCATATCAACAGAAACCCGTCCTCTGTCGTCCGTCGTCCTCTTTGGGGGAGGCCTATGGCCACATAGGCCTCCCCCAAAGATGTACACCACTATCGTGCCAGGGCTACTGGCATCCAGGGGTTACTGCAACCTTTTACCGTCCGTCCACCGTGTGGGAGGCCTGCCGACATTGCAGCAAAAATAATTACTAATTTACACTAATATTTTAAAGAGGTAAAAGTTTGCAAATTAAGTAATCTCCGAGACTACTTGTCCGATTTCAAAAATTCTTTCAGCAATGCTTAGAATGGACTTTCAGGATGGACATAGGCTATATTTTAACTTATATTAACCGAAGCGAAGGTAGGGCGGGACGCTAGTTAGGTATACTTTGTATAAAAAAAGTAAATGTTGGTTGGGCGCCGAGACGCGGCAGATCATATAATGTCTGAGCAAACGGAGCGCAGGCGGGTGACAGGGCTGCGCAGATACCATATTTTCTTCTGTAAATAACTAGACAATCTGGCCGATTGGTTCATTTACTTTACTGTAAGGAACGGGCTCCTCCGGTTTTTAATTAATACAACCAATTAGAACCGAGAACGCTGTAGAGCTAGAGAAAATACTTGATTGGAAAGGAATACTATTTTCTTTTCCGTTTTTTAATGGGAAATAAACTCTAAGGGTGCATCTTTAAGCAGTCTATATAAACCCTTCCTTACAGTCGTCCAACGAACAGGAACACAGGGCCGGCAGCGGGCCCAACTGCATAGCACTCGCATGGACGTTGTCCCACTGGTACACGCTGTGCTTTAAGTATGCTTATAGCTTTTGGCGGATGTAATTTAAAGTGGATAATAAGTTTAACGATTTCTAAAACAGATTGCAAAATACCAGTGAAAAGGAAAGTTGCAATAACTTCGGGTTACCTTCATAGGTAAAGATTTTAAAATCTATTTCGTCGAGCACATGGCGGCGTTAACATGACTGGTACAACGATAATGTATCCCTAAATGCGGTTCTATCTAACTGCTGTAATAAGAGAGGGATGCACTGAGAGCTAACTTGAAGGTGTCAGCAATGTATTCGATAGTAATTCTAATTAATGAGCCTGCTCTTTTATAAAGGGTCGGCGGCGCACTTGCGGTTCCTCTGGTATAGTGGGTGTTTGTTAATGGGTCGCGGTGATCGCTTACCATCACCTGCTTTCTTTTGCCATTGAAAAAACCGGTCAAGTGCGAGTCGCGCACCGAGGGTTCCGTATTTAAGTCCGTACTTCAAAAATATACCTTTTTATATGTACTTTGATTGTATGCAATTTTGACTTGCCTAAATTTTAGAACCTATAAATTTTGAACACTTCGTTTTATTTTTCCCGTAAAATACAAGTCAAGTTAGGAATTTTTCAGATTTTTCAGTTTATAAACTTCGGAGATAAGTGGTAATTTTTTTAACATTATTGGTTATAAATCAAAACGTACATCACGGAAAATTATAAAAAAAATTGTTTTGAAATGTGCAGATTGAGTCCTTTCATGATTTTATGACACCCTTATGATTGCCTTTTATGACACCCCACTTGCTATAAGCAAATCACTTTTATTTTTCAACCCGTCATTCTAGACCCCTTTTCAATTATTTATAATTTTTTTTTTTTTTACTAAAACAGATTCGGGCAAGCAAGTTACACAACTATAGCAAATTTCAAGTTGATAGCTTGTGTAGTTGCTGAGAAAAACTGTTGTGACATACAGACAGACAGTGAGACAGACAACGAAGTCTTACCATAAGAGTTCCTTTTTTACCATTTTGGTACGGAACCCTAAAAAAAGTCTGCTCCTTCAGGTAACTAGGCTCTCACTATCGAAGAGTTTCTAGGTCGATCGCTATCGGAGCCCTTGAGGCTTCGATACTTGTTCCTCTTGTTAGTTTGAAAGGGGCTCTATTCCACTTAGTATTACCAGATGTTGCTTCTATTTCGTAATCATATTGTTGACGTTATGTTATGATAGCTCTTACTCCTTTACAATAAGAGGTACTATATCAATAATATGGTTACGATATAGAAGCAAGATGGCCTAAACCAAATTCCTGGGCCAGCTCGGAAAGGCTTTCTTTGTCGGTCAAAATCTGCGCGTAAAAGTCCACTTTAATCGCTAGCGTGGAAAGTAATGGTGGTGCTGTGGCTAAGGGGCGTGGCACGTGTTACCGCGCTCATGATCAGACGTTCATGTTATTGTCAAACGCTTGTAGTACAGACGCGGCCGACGATCGCTAGGCTCGTGGTTCAATTTTAGAACCCTTCGCTAACTCGGGATTCAATACTGGCTCTCGCGCCAAATAACTTTGCAGCCTTGCATAACAAATAACTATTCCGATTGTTTTCCTTAATTTGTTCTCTTGCTTAGCCAAGGCAGTTTAAAAATAGCTAAACCTAGCAATATGTATAAGAAACAATCAGTAGCAATGTTGATAAACTTAACTTTCCATACAACCGTCGTGGACATTTTACCAAATGCTTTATGAAGCAAATGGTTGGAATAAAATATGGTATAGCTGTGAGTAAAATCGCTTACCTTGCATGAGAGTGTTCAAATAAATGAAGATCGCAATTGGCATTTAATGTTTATGCGACAGCGTGACGTGTGTGTCGATTACGTTTCGAATCATTGTCATGTTGGCTATACTTAAGTATAGGGCACGTTCCACTAAACGCCCGCAACGATCGTAACACCCTCTGTATCGTTCCACCTAAGGCCCGTGGTCATCGCGAGCGATCGCTCGACGTCATGGATGACGTCACTGTTCGCGACCACATCGCGCCCAATACGCCCACAAAATATTGGTGGGTCCGAGTGAGCACACAGCACTCCACATGTGCGTTGCACCACTAACATTCGCCTACAACGCCCGCGGCGTTTTTACGTTAGTGGAACGGCAATTTCAGCGGTCGGTCGTGGTCGATGGCGTTTAGTGGAACGTACCCATAGTGTAAGAGGTATACCACTATACACTCAAAAACTGCATCCCACAAGAGATTTAGCCATACGTAAAACATGTGCAAACTCGTTATATACTGGGTGTTTTTTTTATTCGTCTTAAACATTTTGTGAGTTAAATCAGTAAGTCATACTGACCAACTTTCACTATGGGACCAACCCCGAAATCGCGATAAAAAAAATTGACCACCCATACATTTTGGCTAGTCAGCTGACGATGTTTTGTATGGGAGGGTAAATTTTTTTTCCGCGATGTTTAGACGCCCCCAACATGTTTAAGACGAATAAAAAAACACCCTGAATGTTTAAGACGAATAAAAAAACACCCTTTATAAAACCCAAGTATTTCAAATACACAATAATAGTCTGAGAACACAAAAATAAGCCGCTCCGTTTAATTATTCAAAAAAACAAACAAAGGTCCCAAAGGACCAATTGTCCTTTCATTTGACAATGGCTGAAAAGAAAATAATGCTTTGATTTCTGGTGAATTATCCTGGGACTAATCAAGTGGTTGTTGTCGCTGTTCCGCCTCTGTTTTACTTCGCCAAGGAAGGAAAGGGGAGGAAAGACATATACATAAGTTACTATTTGCCTGTGACTTCGTATGCGTATAGAAGTTTTTATCGTTATTCCCTTGGGCATCCCCAAAAGCCTAACAAAACTCACTTTGCTTACATATTGCTATTATGCAACCATTCAACTATGGAGGGCAGCTCCAGGATTAAACCATTCCAAGGCTCTTATAAGAAAGAGCATTTAGCAAAAAGGCATCTACGGAGGTATTTAGCGCTAAGTAGGAACAATCTTCGCAACCTGGTTAGGGTGCTTACAGGGGCACTGTTGCCTAAATAAGCACATGCAGACGATTGGGAAATGTGACACGGGGCTGTGCAGACTGCCATCTGACGGAGGAAACACCCTTGCACATTCTCACCGTCTGCCCGACCATAATGCGTCACCGTAGCTCCTCATTGGAAAAGCACATAATGCGTCCCAGAGGAGATCAAGTATCTCAGCGCCAAAAAAGTCCTAGAATTCTTTGCATTAACAGAATTTACCGGAGAAATGTAGGTTGTGGCGATTACAATAGATCAACTCTGGTCGCAGTGATACTAGGTTGTTTAGCCTTGAATAGTCGCTCCCTGAATAATAATAATAATTCCCTTGGGAATGTCAAAATTTCCGTGTTATAAAGTATCCTATGTCCTATCCCAGGACATCTATCTATATATAAGTACCTAGTTTTGTCGTGAAAGATACCAAACAACCTACAGAGGTAAACCAAAAACAAATACTTAATACAAACATCGACCACTTACAGATCACAGCTGAGCAAAGGATCTCGTTTAGCTGAGGAAGGTCAAATAACTGCAAAATGTAACAAATCCGCTCTTCGTTATGCTTGAAAGAATTTGAAATACTTGGGCAGCTTGGCTTGGAAAATTGTTTCAAAGAAAAATTGGGGCGTAAAGGCCACTTACGCTTGCAATGCATCGCGAGTGCGATGTGGCGGGGCAAGGCAAATTTCCTAAGAATCCTACTGATTTCTGAGTCTTGGGTTTGGATTGAAACCCAGTAGATCCCCAGAAAAATCAGGAGACCTGGCTATTGCCGCAATACAATAAATAAATATATATAAATGACGAATTGCAAGCCTGCCTTGCAAGTTGAGTTGAAGATAATCAAAGATTCCGCATTCCCATCCGGATGCCTCGACAATTTTTACGTTTTAATGTTACCGCATTTTCTATGGATATTTTCCTGACAATCCTCTTAAAAATTTCAGGAAAGGTTTAATATTGGCGGCGGAGAATTCTCCGCATACGAACCGCAGGAATGTTCTTAGCTCTTGTCTAAATTATAAGGTGAATATTCCGAGAATACGGGAAATAATAAGCACCCGGGGACATTTTGAATAAGCCTTTATAAATTAGTTATAGCAAAAAAGACCTTAAGGACCGATATTGTCTGACAGTTAAAGATATCGCTATCCTTTTCCTTGCCATATGAAAGAAAACGACATAACTAATATTTATCAGATAGTGCATTTAGAGATTGAAAAATCGGCCCTTAAGATATTAATGTATGTATGTATGTAAACTCTTTATTGCACAAAAAGTATAAGTAAATAATACATTGACATCGTAAAATATATATGATTGTAGTTTTTCTGTCCCATTTATTATATCATCTTAATAATAAATATTGTAAAAGTGAAAGAATAGATTTGTATGAAATTAGCACACACTGATTATCCTACACACATATGATTTTTATCCCGGAAAAATTTATAGTTCTCGTGGGAAGAGCGATAATCCTACTTTTGTTTGGGAAATAATGTGATATAGGTAAAGCGACAAACCCCATTTGCCCAAGATCCTCAGGGAATGCCACTTAAGCAACATTTCATCCGGCGCACCAGGGCCCTAGGAACGAGAGGCGGCCGCCATTACAGACAAGACTCGGGGGGATTCCTCCCGTAATTAAATCACGGGAAAATGCGTTCTATCGACTCGGAAAATAGCCAGCCTGTAAACCTGATGCGCGTAAAATTGACAGCTGATGCCTACATCGCTGGCCTGTAATTACAACCGTCGTTTTAATGTATACTGAGTAGAAGTCGTTTGTCCCAGCTCCTTCGGGAACCGTCCAATTTTATTACCTTGACTCGGGGGAAACAGGGACCGGACAACCCTTTCATCGGGAAAAGCCTTTCAAAGGGCTTCCCATTGAAATAGCTAGCCCAGTGGATTTGCTCACCCATTCCAATTGGCAACCCATTCGATTGACTTTCCCTTATCGAATGAAGAACCTAACGATAAGGGTAGCCCTTTGAAATTGGTAACCGGTAACTGATTCACATTGATATCCCTATGTAAGGGTTTCCCTAACGTTTAAGCGCTTATTATAAAGCTTTCCCTTTTGTGGAAGGTATGTACGAGCCAATCACAAACGTTTGCCATAGAAAATCGAACCGTATTAGATCTTTTGCCGCTCCGCGCGGTAACTTCAAACGATACGCCGTCGGTAACGTATAATAAGGGTTTTATAAGGGTATTGGGTTAGCGCTTAGTTGAATGGGCTGTCATTTACTTGCTTCGAACGGGACGCAAGGTAACGTGTGTTTTATGAAGTCTAAAAATGGTCTTAAATTGCGTATATACTAGTAACCTTTTTTAAACGGTTTAATAAGGGTATTGGTTAGCGCTTAATAGAATGGGCTATCGTTTGGAAATAGCGCTTTAAAATCACATTTAAAGGGTTTTGACGGGCAAAGGGTTTGGTAAGTAAATCCTTACGAAAAACCCATACAAAACCCATTGAAAGGGATAGCGGGCCGGTCCCTGGGGGGAAATGCATACCCGCGCCAGCGGGGGCCAGGGATGATTGGTACAGTCAACTAAAAGGATTTCTAACCCTAACAGACTTTCGATTTGACTACCAGATGGTGGCCTACAGAGGCAAGTCACGAGAAAAATGTTACATCGAAACCATTGGCTTTACTGTGAAAAGGTTCCTTGGTGCTTAAGAGGATCGTGAAGCTGAAAATTTCCATACAAAACGCAGTAACGTTTCTCACCCCCTAAATCTAATCCGATTTTTACGATTTTTGAACAAGTTGTAGATATTATGAAAAACTAGGTCTGTCTGTACATTTTCTATTCCAAGAAAATAAAAAAAAGAAACCTAGTTTTTCATAAAACGCCAACAAATAAAAAAATCGTGGAAATCTAATTTGATTTGGGCGGGAAACGTTACGCCCGGAGAAAAAATTGTATGGTTTTTTTTTACATCTACGCATTTTCAGCGTCAGCTCACCATCCTCTCAATTAAATGACCATACAAAGGATGTTTGTTTATCAAAACAACGTATTTGAACACCAACGAGCTCATTAAAGTCGGTATCTGGGTGTAAATGAGAACAGGATTCGAAAAATAACACTTACCTACTAGCGCGAAATATTGAAGGCCTCTCGAGTGCCTTTAACAATGTTGCTGTCTACATATATAGTAACTTACACACAGAATGCTAATTAAACTGACCCATTATTTGTTCTTATATTGTTTGTGTTAAAGGTGATTTTTACGCCATGGGATGATAATATCTTTAAGACACCCAGCGGGCTTAGCATGCATCGAGACAAAATTTGACAGGTGTTAGGGAAATTAATACATCTATTCCATATTCTAACGTAAGACTTAACGCTTAAGGTTTAAAATAAGCGTCCCGTCTTGATAAAACCGCTATAAAAAAGTGAAAATCGCTATAATCGCTTAGTAATAAAAGTCAGGACGAGACACCTTTATTTTAAACCACCTTAAGCGTTAGGTAAGTCTTACGTTAGAATATGGAATAGATATATTAATTTCCTTAGCAACTGTCAAATTGTATCCACGTACATGCATGTTAGGCTCGCTGCTGTATCCAACTTAAACTACATATTTTAAATGTGAGTTTGTGTGGAGGATTGTATTTCAATCACGCCTAAACGGCTGGACATATTTAGATGAAATTTGGCACAGGGATAGTTCTTATCCTGTATTGACGTATAGGTTACTATTTATTCCGGAAAAATGATAGTTACCGAGGGATAAAAGATAAACGACACCAACGCGGACGGAGTCGCGGGCAAAAAGTAGTAGCCAATAAATGAAAGACGTCTGCGATTTTTAGTATTATTGAAACTTAGAAACCAATCAAGAACAATTATTTTTGAAAAGGTTAGTTTGTTTCCTGCATAAATAACCTAACAGAGTTAAATAAATCGGTCAAGTGTGACTCGGACTTGCGCACCGAGGGTTCCATATTTTAAGTCCGTATTTCAAAAATATATCTATTTATTTATACTTAGCTATACCGTCATACAACGAAGTCTCACCATAAGGGTTCCATTAGCAGGGTACCATTTTGGTACGGAACCCTAAAAACCCCGACAAAATGGGAACCTCTAATTTCAGAGCTCATAACTCTAAAAATGGCTTAACGGATTTTCATCAAACAAAGCTAAGAGCACAAGCCACCTTTCTAAAAAAACTAAATCAAACTTGGTCCATCCGTTTAGGAGCTACGATGCCACAGACAAAATACACAGATACACAAACACAAATACACACTTCAAACTTATAACACCCCTCTTTTTGTGTCGGGGGTTAAAAAGATGTCGCGGCCCGATTTGTTCCAGAGAAGTACCTAAAACAAATAGATATTATAAATAGTGTCAATCAAGATGGCGGCGGACGTGACGCGCCGCTAACGGGCCGGGGCGAGGGCTAAATAACAATCGACAGACGAATTCGGAGACAGTTTACGTATTCATTAAACTTAAACAAAATTGGGGCGAAAAGAAAAACCAACATTGTCAAGTTAATGATACTCGTACCTACCATAATAATAGCACAGTAATTTGCAACATTTTAGTCAATTTCGAATAGATCCTTCTGTATAAGTGTCAACTCATGTGTAGTTCAGGCGCGTAGAGCGCATGCGCGACAAAGTAGCACGTTGCACGTTCAACTGTCAAAAGAAACAACTCCGAATATTATATTTTATTTTGAACTTTGTTTACAAGTATTAGTCTTCAAATTGTAATGGTTGTTCTTAGACTTGATTCCTTTTAAACGTAAGCGTGTAATGCGCCGCCGACGTGCGCTGACTGACGAATGGATCTAATGGTTCGGAGGTTATTGCCCGATCTGCTATTAGTTAAGCTGGTGAGGATACCTATTCGAACCCTTGGAGTTGTAAGGATGGCCTATGAGCCAAAGTGAGAGGTTAAAATTGCCTAGTGTGTAGTGTAGTGAATAAGTTGATAAGTCGAGATGTAAACTTAAGGAAATTTGTATTTAGAACAGATTGCCTAAGTTTTAAATTACTTCTTGCTTTTTTGACGAGTTATCAACTTATTCACGCCATCCACGGAATTTTTCTGTCAGACGAATTTTAACTGTCTTTTTCCTTCATATTACAGAAAAAAAAAGCGATAACTTTAACTGTCAGGTATTTTTTTCTGGCGATTAGAGAAATCTGTCTCAAGTCACACTGACATTTTTGTTAATATTACTGTTAATAATGTATTTCTGCTTATCGGGACATACACGCGACCAAACCTTCCGACTCCATCATCAGCTCTTGGGCACCATTGCTTTGTCATTGGGTACATATTCCAAATATCAGCCCATTCCAATAACAGGAACTGGTTCAAAATTGATTCACAACATTTGAACTAAACATATATACTTAACAAACATGATGGTGACCGTTGTTGTGCGGTAAAATTCTGAATGGAAATAATTTCCTTAACTGTGACACTGACGTAGATGGCACGCGGCTCCGCTCGTCTCAATCGCGCGCGTCCTACATCCTTATCCTTCCTTATCCTCACATAGTATAAAATAAAGTCGCTGTCTGCGTCTGTCTGTCTGTTTATCCGCTAACTCCTAAACCACGCAACGGATTTTGATGCGGTTTTCACCATGAGTTAGATAATTTTTCACGGAAGGTATGTAATAGTACCTGGAGCGAAGCGAGGGTGAGGCGCTATATAATCATATAACATACAATCTGTCCGTGTATGTTGCCCGGTTTAAGACGTAGTGTCTAGCCAGGTCGTCAACTATAGTCGCGGGTCAGAGCGAGATAAACACCGATGTTACGCTTATTACACACGTACGGTCCACAAGCAATTTGATTCCTAGGCCACTATGGAACTGATTGATGATTGAAGATAAAAATTGCGTACCTACTCCAACCGACGAAAGTTAAGTTTTTGAAAGATTTAATTTGAAAGTTATTAATTACGTTATGAGTTGCAGAAAAGTTTATTAGCACTAAACGATGATTCTCCAAGGTGAACATTGTAAGCACACGACTAAAAGCAAAATTAAATTTAATGAAAGTTTGCGCAACTGGTCATATGCCTACACCTATTGAACCTAAAAGTTTACGCTAGTGACCACGCGCCAAAATACTCAGCATGGGCAAGTCTCCAGGGTAAACCAACAATCAAAGCGGCATCACAACTCTCTAATCAAGGTCACGGCATGTACAGTGGTGGTTCTGGTGATCCTTGAATCCAGCAGTTCTTAAAGCTGACAGGTGTGTAATCTGTCCTAAAACTCCTTACTACGCAAGTGTGCGCCCGGTGTGCACTAAGCGCTAGTCGGTGACGCGTCTCGTCGCGCGCTCGGCGCGTAATTGTACCCATTATTATGTCAAGTGCCCAATAAAACACTGGCGAGCTGAGACACCAGCCGGGGCAGGAATATAAAATCTGGATTTGTGAACATTAGGATCGCCATTCACACGAAAATGGTAATTTTGATAAAACTCAATTAATTAAGTTTATTTTAGTACCTAAATACATTATGTTTGAAAACAAATATTTATGTGAACATAATGTTAATCGCAAGTGTGGTTTAACTTTATTCTCCCTCTGTGTGCTCGTTGGCCTTGTCCATGGTATAAAATAACTATAGGTACTGACTTGACCCGTTATAGCAACCATTTTTGATAACGCCCGGGCATTGTAAACAATGCCCACATTAATCACTTGGTCCATGACATAATACCTACTTGACACTTGACACCGGCTTGGATATATTTCATGTACCTATTAGGCACCAAACAGGCTATTCCTAGGACTCCTATGAGGCCGGTCTTTATTTAACCCCTTTTCAGTGGATTTTTGAAAACGAATTTTTGAACTAAAGCACATAAACATCACATATAAGACACAATAACCTAATATCAATTTCTCATCACCCTTAACAAAATGTCGCTGTCCAAGATGCAGGGCCGTTAATCATTGAGGAGTTCAGTTGCACTTAAACACATGCATTATAAAGTAGCTTTATATTCTTGATAAAGAAATCTCATTGCTGGCGTCAATCACTTACGACTAAGAAGTTCCGGTGGTCATCTCTGATCTTCATCATCAGTTGCTCTTTACCAAGATGTGCTTTTAGAATGCTAATTCTTAAGGTCTTACAGGAAATACCAAAATCGCTGTATGTGTGCCTATAACTTTTGAGGAGTTCCCTCGATTCCGCATGGATCCCATCATCAGATTCTGACTTGGTAATAATGGGACTACCTCGGAAGTATACCCTTTCAAACAAATAAGGAATTTTCAAAATCAGTTCCCAATTGACGGAGAAATCGGTGAACATACATAAAAAAAAACATACATACAGCCGAACATAGAACCTCCTCCTTTTTTGAATTCGGTTAAAAAGGAACAATATTCCCGTGTCGAGGTATTACAGCTACAGAACCGCAGCCAGTGTGCGCGCGCCGGGACGCGATCACTCACTTGACATGCGCGTCGACGCAGCTGTCATCCCAAGAGCACGTACGTTTCGACGATCTGCTAGCGATGTCAGACAAACAGACGGATAGGCAAGGCTTTGCTCAAACTTACCTATTCATGATTATATCAAGAGAAAGGGATGGAGCAAATTAGCAAACTTTTCGATTTTCTGGGGTCCCCAGATCATTCCGAATCAATGTTGATGTGAATCAGATCGAGACACAATAAATAATAAAATAAATAAATAATACATACTCGTATCACGGGACAATCTCACACAATTGACCTAGTCCCATAAGCTCTAGGCTTGTACTATGGGTACAGTCAAGGTTATAAACATAGATACGTCCAAAGCCTCAAAAATATGTAACCATTATGTCGCCGTAAAAAGGTCGTGGTTACATATTTTTGACACTCTGAACGTATCTATATTTATAACCTTGTACTAAGCAATATACATATTTGTATAGAGAAATACATACTGAAATATACAGAAAACATCTATGACATGAACAAATACTCGCGCTCATCACACAAATATTCGCCCATACCAGGATTCGAACCCGGGACCGCTAGCAATAAAAACAAAATACAATAAAATAACTATAGATATTGTATGAGCTATTTAATAGCTAACAGAGAGATTTCGATTCGGCACTAGGGCCTATTATTCCAATCTGACAATTAAAGGTAAGGTAAGGTTGTCTGCAAGAGATCGCTAATTATCGATTAGACTGCCTGTTAACTCACTATATAACACATCTCTTTCTTGTTGTATTTCCTGTCCTTGCCGTATGTGGTGTTCAATAAAGAGTTATTGTATTTTATTGTAAAGTTATCTCTTTCTTTTTCTTTGTTGTATTAAAGAAAGGACCGAGCTAAAATTTATCTGAAAGACAGTGTTATCTGGTGATTGAGAAATCGGCATCGATCCGTCATAGCTTGCGTTTTCGCAAGGCCTCTTTGTATTGCTGATTGCTGGTTATGTATGAAGATTTATTTGAAATGTTTGAATGCAGTTTTCTTTTTTTTTTAATTCGAAACCATGCTTCCTAAAATCCTAACAACTTTCCCTTTGTATTATTTCCCGTCGCTGTCGCATTTGCACTGCTCCGCTGTATATCCGCTGTATCTTGTATTCATACTATATCCACCAACTAGCTTGATTAAATGATCTGTCAAGTAGTAAAAGAACTAAAAATAGTTTAAAAGGGTTTAAAGGATTTTCGAATACCCTAAAGTTTAAATTCAATTAAAGATCCTTTAAATCTGGATTATAAATTAATCAGTCGGCCGGATGCCCCGCGCCCCCGGGTCCGTCAATTACTGGAATTCAATAAATTTCGCCAACATCGGATTATTTAATGATAAACCCTGATGGGGTAACGAACTTTTTTACTGCTTAGTCGACGGGGACTCGTACTATCTGAATGTTGATGGGTACTTGTCGGCTCTGTGGTAGATTACTTATACTCGTATTGTATCGTATAACGAGCCGAATTCGAGGCACAATGGGCAAATGTCAGAGTTCGGTAGCCATGGATACGATTAGATCAAATTTCTGCACGGACACATGTCGGCTTCGGGTCGGATATACGGAATATCCGCCGGGCTCGAAACCACAGAAATATACCGTATTTTAGACAGGTACTTTCGCCATTAAATATATGGAAACATTTAGCCATATATTTATCCATATACTGAAAAGTATTTGAACTGAGCTATATATTCTGTTCAACGCTTTTGCGCATACGTCGTTAGTTGGTTGGGGTTTTTGCGAATACGTCTTTATTCGGTTGGGGTGCCATGTTGTTAAAGGCGTTGAGCGTCTTATCATATTTTTAAACACCTTGTATGATTTAATATTTTTGGTGGCATCTTTACGTTGTGATTGTAGTCTGAACTGAGGTTCAAATCGTGTGGCGGTACGGAACTCTTAATGCAAGTCTTACTCTCACTTGACCTTGTTTTTTAGGGTTCCGTACCTCAAATGAAAAGAAAACGGAACACTGATCACTTTGTTGTCCGTCTGTCTGTGTGTCTGTCAAGCAAGACCCTTTTTCTCAGGAACGCGTGGAGGTATCAAGTTGAAATTAATATCAAATAGGTACTCAAGTCTGCAATCCCTTGGAGCTGCGATCATGTGAACTATGATCTTGGTGCTGTGTTCAAAGGAGATTCGCTTCTACATAGTTATTATTTATTCTTATGGTAGTGTGTAGAATTTATCTATCGCAATTTCCTTTTCCATTCAAATGTCCAAGTTGTTCGTGAAAAGGTTCTCTTCAGGCTAGAAACTTTTTTTGCACCAAATTTCACGGGACCAACAAACACTTTCGCACTTATAAAATACCTACTAGCTTTTTCCCGTGGCCCCGTTCGCGTAGAAGGAGTTTATTGCGATTCCCTCGGGAACTATCCATTTTTCCAGGATAAAAGGTACCGTACGTGCTGGTCAAAGAAACAAACCAAAACACTCGCATTTATAATATGATAGTAATAAGGACGTGGGTGAATCAACTTTTAAGGTACTCCTTTTCTTTTGCGGCACTAAAACTTTCCTGGTGACTTAATAATTTATGAATATTAAAATCAGACCATCAAATTTACAGATCCCACATGTTAGATACCACAAATATTTCTTAATTTTCGGAAAACCCTGGTAACTCAGAGGAAAATGCACATTTGTCATACAAAACTTAAGGACAAGATTGTCCCCTGCGTTACCAACTATATTATTATTTAAAATTGTACCATTTTAGAACAACACTTTTTAAATGTTAGCCTATATGTCTGATTTTATAAATGTGTAAGCCACGACGTTAGCAAATAAATAGCTTTTCCTAAAAAAATATAAATTGTGAAACATCTCGATAAATGGGGAGTACCTTAAAAGTTGATTCACCCACGTATTCTTTTTAATGTTCGCCTTCGTCTAATCTCTCGGACTGCAATTCCAATATTTTTTTAATAAGCAACGATAAATAACGTGTATCGGGCGCGCGACGACCACTTTACGAGCGCGGAGGCGGCGATACCGAAATAAAGTTATAATGGCGAGAACACACTCGGACGCGGCGCGCGCGCAGCTCCGCGCAGATGAACATCAAGCCCACCATTGGGATACACAAAAACAGTTGTAATAAAAAAATAGACTAAACTGTTTCACAATCGTCAAGTAAAGCATATCTGTCAAATAAAAGCCCTTTCCCCTTCTTACACTGGAAAATAGCTATAGATCTAGGGAAGGGGCTATCTTTAACTGACAGATGAATTATCGCCGTTCTATAGTTTATACAAAAAATAATTAAATATCTTAGTAAATACTAATTTTCGAACAGTACACTATTGACTTTTTTTGCTGCCAATGAACCCTCTAACATACCTACTCCGTAAAATATAGATATATCGAATAACCGATCACCCTGTATAATACATATAGGTGCGCGCCTCTAAGGGCTGGATGGTTACCACGAAGCACTCGATTACAAACTTCGGGTACCCAACCTTTCACACGTCACGCGAAATGAAATCGAGAGAAAGGGATGTAGCTAACGTAACTTCGAACTTCGATTTTCTAAGTAGGACTTTGAGCGGCGAGCTAATTTTCTTATACATTGCGTGTAACGTCAATTAACTACTGTGCGGTAAGCATCTTGACCGTTCAATGAAAAGAGAATTCTTCTCTCGCAGCTGCCGCCCCCGTCGACGTCGGGCCGGGCCGTAACGTAGCCGCGATTGTCGTGTTGGAACTACCCGCCAGTTCTGCCGTGGTTCTGGCCCAGCTGGAGATTAAAGTTGATACTAAAGAAACCTTCGCTTCGCTCTGGATGCAATATACCGCCCTCCCCGGAAATATATCAATTAGCTCCCCCCTCTCACAAAATAGTACATATTCTTATTTTTACGACGATACAACAGAACGGAAGCGCAGAAAAAATGTCTTTAGGCGCCACCTTACTTTTCTGAAAAAACGATCAAAAAATTACTCTGTTCTGATGTTCCTCCTCAAAAATACGCGGGCAAAGACATAGTCATCACTATCACTACATATTACACACAAAACAAATTCCCCCGCCGCATATGTCTATCTGTCTGTCTGAACGCGATAAACTCAAAAACTATTTCAAATGGGTTTCACCAATGGACGGAGTGAAGGTTTAAGAGTGTAATTTATTAAGGTTGAGTTGCGTAAATGCTCTGCTGCCGCGCGAAACCGGGGCCGGTCGCTAGTTTAAATTAAAGTCGACCGCTAGCACAAATTGTCCGCGATTGATTTCTTTGTCGCTCGTATCTTCCGTTCTAACTAGTCCGTAATGACAGAGACGCACAGAGAGGGCCTAGTGTAAGTTTTGCAACGTTTTTTACGTCTCGATCGCGTTTGCGTTTAGTCTCAATTAGTATGGAAGTGTGACAGCGCCCCTTGCGGCACGTATTCGAAACATTTGACAGTTCCATACAAAGTGACACTTTTACGCAAACGCGATCGAGACGTAAAAAACGTTGCAAAACTTACACTAGGCCCTCTGAGCGACAAGCGAGAAAATATCTAGTGTATTCTATGTGCTAGCCGCTCATCGAGTGACGATTGAGATGGCAGTTTAGTTCTTAATTTAATTCTGAAACTTCTATTTCGAAAAGTCTCAGTTCCGTAAATAGATATTAAATTGGATGTCGTAGGGATTAGGCGACGAAAAACTGTTGTTTTTATAAAATTAGATAGCGGTGGAGGACAAGCGTGCCACCCGACTGATGGTAAGCGGTTAAAGCAAACTATGGGTGACCCACCAGGCTCCAATATTGCTAAACTCCTCTTCTTGAGATTTTTCTCCATTGACAGTCATATTTCTGAATTTTTCCCCATATTTCCCTGTCCATATAGCCACTGGTGTACTAACTTTTTAAAACGTGTAAATACTCAATTAACGTCAATCCCTAGCTCGTTTTAATGTTAAAAGAGAAGGAAAACAAGCATATTTATAATAAAACACTTGCACTTGCAGTATTATAATTAGTGTCATGTAAAATTAACTATTATATGATCTCCAAAATCGTAACAACTATCCTCAGTCGAAGATCAATTAATGTATTCCAAACCGTCAGAATATTTTGATTTCTGGTGTCAAATATTTGCTACGATTCCTAGAGTCAGAACACTATGGATACCCAATGTTTTTTTGAGATTAACGTATAATAGCTGATATACTAAAACAGTATGAAAAATGATCGTTGCGTGCGCGCTGGCTCTTAGCCAAGAGCACGTAGTAATAGTACAATGTATACGTGTGTTTGTTTGTTTAACAATTAACTCGTGATGGCCGTTAATAGCACTATTTACGAAGTGTTGATTGGATAAATATTACAAATGTGAGTTGTTTATTTGAGTATTATTTTTTTATATTAATGGCTATTCACAGGCTTGAGTTTGCATAGGCATGTAAGCTTGGTGCTGTAGCAGCATTTTCGTACCTCGGTAAAGATTCGTTTCGGCGTCTCATTCTTAAACATAAAGAATGAATGAGGTGAAAAAACGAACCTTCACCGAAGTCCAAAAAAGACCGCATGGTAACAAATAAATAAAATCACTAGCACCTGGGTCTCTATTCCACGGGCTTATCAATCTTATCATGCATTCACGAAAAAAAATTTGACAAGGGCTAGGGAAATGAGTACACCTATTCCATATTCTAACGTAAGACTTAACGCTTAAGGTTTAAAATAATAGATCGTCCAGACTTTTATTACCTTATATTACTAAGCGACTATTGTGATTTTCACTTTTGTATAGCGATTTTATCGAGAGGGGCACTTTTATTTTAAACCTTAAGCGTCAAGTCTTACGTTAGAATATGGAATAAATGTACTCCCCTAGCACCTGTCAAATTTTATCTCGTGCTGGCGTACTAGGGGGCCAGTGTCTTAAACAGTAGACAGATACATAGATAGTTGTTATGTTATGGTATTGCCGATTATATGGTCATGTTTACGGAGCCTCTATTCCACTCTATTTTATTTTATTTTTTTAAGGCTGTACAAGAAGATCTGTATTCTATTTTATTACGTTTTCGCCAGCATAAATACGTCGTTACAGGAGACATAGAGAAAATGTACAGAGCGGTTGAGCTTAATCCCGCCCAACGCTCTCTTCAACAAATCATATTTAGGTATGACTCATCACAGCCTTTAAAAACGTACACTTTGAACACAGTGACATATGGTACGGCATCTGCACCATATTTAGCCACAAAGTGCCTAGTTAGCTTAGCATCTAGTGCCCTCGATAGCGACGTAAAGCAGTCAATTCAACGAGATTTTTATGTTGATGATTATTTAGGCGGTTCGTCAACTATTGAAGACACTATTAAGCTGTGCAAAGGAGTTATTACAACGCTTAAGACTGCAAATTTTAATTTAAGAAAATTTCAGTCGAATAACAAAACAATTTTAGATCAAATTTCACCTTCATTAAAATCAGAAAACGTCTTAGACATCTCAAACAGCGATGTCCATGTTTCCTCTAAAACTTTAGGTCTAAATTGGATTTGCGATTTAGACATTTTATCATATTCAATCAACATCGAACTTCGTAAAAAGGTCACAAAACGTCACATACTTTCTGTTATCAGTCAGATCTTCGACCCACTGGGTCTTGTGGGCCCGTGTGTTATCGAAGCAAAGCTCATCATGCAGAGGCTGTGGATCGAACAATGCTCATGGGACGATGAGGTTTCATCGGAAATAAAACAGTTATGGTTTTTGTTCGCCGACACTTTACCGATTCTTAACCACTTAAAGGTTCCTCGTTGGGTACTTAATGACCATTCAATCGTCCATGAAATTCATGTTTTTTCAGACTCTTCCGAGCGAGCTTATGGAGCATGCATCTACATTCGCTCTATCGACGCATCAGGTTCCACCAAGGTACATCTCTTGACTTCTAAGAGCAAGGTCGCGCCGATAAAGCCAACAACAATTCCGCGTCTTGAACTTTGCGGATCGTTATTAGCTGCAAGACTGTGTAACAAAGTATTAACCTCATTATCATTACATATCAGCAAGTGTAGATTCTGGTGTGACTCGACAATAGTCTTAGGGTGGTTAGCCACACCACCCACTAACCTTAAGAGTTTCGTAAGAAATCGTGTACATGAAATTCAAGAGTGCACGGAGGGTCACACGTGGAGCTACGTACCGTCGAAGGACAATCCGGCGGATCTTGTTTCTCGTGGGCTGAAGGCTGACCTCATCAGCGGTTCAACCTTGTGGTGGTCAGGGCCGCCTTTCTTATCAGAAAATGAAATTAATTGGCCAAAAATGCCCAACATCAGCGTGAAACAGGATCTACCCGAGTTGATTACTTGTTCGTTCGCGCTTAATAACAATTCTTATGCAGACTTACTAACTAACTTAATCAAAAACAAATCAAAATTAACAAACTTACAAAATACAATAGCATATTTACAAAGATTTATTTACAATTGTCGAAACCCGACAAACAAATTGAGTGGACATTTGTCAGTTCAAGAGCTTCAAAATGCTTTAAATTTAATTATATGCAAATCACAAATAGAAATGTTCCCTGATGAATATGCTATTCTTAAAGCCGGGAAGGCGCTTCCTAACAAAAATCGGCTGATAGCTTTAAGCCCATTTCTCGATGCTCATAACATGATTAGGGTCGGTGGAAGACTTGATAATTCCCCTTACAGTTATGATACAAAACACCCAATTTTATTATGTAGCAAACATCATTTCACAAAGGTTTTATTCGATCATTTTCATAAAAAATATTTACATGCCCCGCCTCAACTTTTGTTAGGAAACATAAAACAAACTTATTGGCCCTTAGGTGGCAAAAACTTATCTAAAGCTACAGTGAACAAATGTATGCGATGCTTTCGGCACAAAGCTGAAACTGTTCAGCCCATCATGGGCCAGCTTCCGGCCTCGCGGACTGAACTAGAGTTTCCTTTTCTTAATTGTAACGTCGACTACGCCGGGCCAGTGTTGATAGCAGACCGTAAGGGCAGAGGTTGCAAACTTATCAAGTCCTTTTTGGCAATCTTCATTTGCAGTTCGGTTAAGGCCTGTCACATAGAGCTCGTTACGGCACTATCCAGCGAAGCTTACTTAGCCGCTTTAAATCGTTTTGTGTCCCGTCGCGGAAAGCCCAAGAGCATCACGTCCGATAACGGTTCGAATTTTATTGGAACAAGCAACGAGCTGGCTCAATTTCTTCTTCAGTCAGAACTCGAAGGTCAAATGGCTCAAGAAGGCATCGAATTTAAATTTGTTCCGGCTTATACCCCCCATTTTAACGGCTTAGCTGAAGCCGCAGTGCGCTCTACAAAACACCATCTTAAGCGTTTACTGCAAACTACTCATTTAACGTACGAGGAGATGGCTACATGCCTCACCCAGATAGAGGCTGTTTTAAATTCTCGCCCCCTCACCCCTATTTCCACTGATCCCTCAGATTTCTCCGCTTTGACTCCTGCCCACTTTTTAATTGGACGCTCATTAATGTCTATTCCTCAACCACAGATGGTTGACGCTAATATCAACCGCCTTGAACGATTCAAGAGGATCGAGCTGTTAAAACAGCACTTTTGGAGACGCTTTTCACTAGAGTATGTGACTCTACTCCAGCAAAAGGTGAAGTGGCAGTCGTCGAACAAGGAGCTTAAACTGGGATCTCTTGTTCTCGTCAAGGAAAAGGCTCTTCCACCACTGATGTGGTCCTTAGGACGAGTTACGCAGCTCTACCCTGGCAGCAATGGCGTTTCCAGAGTCGCTGAGTTGAAGACAAGGAGAGGCACAATTCGAAGGGCCTTTAATAACATCTGTCCCCTTCCAGATTTTTGAAGTTTTCTTCACACTTCAACCCGGGGAGTATGTTGGGAACCGGATTGCCCATACGCGCGGGAGGAGACGCGAGGGAGGACGAGACGACTACGTCACGGCGAGCCGCAGCGACGCGCGCCTCACTCGCTTCATGGGACCCCGTCGCATTCGCACGACATTCATTTAATTATAAATTGATTTTATTATTTTGACCGGGTTATTGTTTAACGGCGATTATACCAGCCCTATTTTATACAGTCCGCTATTTTATTTAACGTCCCAGGACCCTAACAGTTAACATTATGGTAGCTACTAAGTACAAGCCCTCATATTAGGGTGCATTTGCACCAGAGATGTGCGAGCTCAACGGTGAGCGAGGTCAAAGTTTCCCGTTTCCACCAGTGCTAAGCTAAGCTATGCTATGAAAATAAACAATCCTGATTGGTGGATATCAACACATCCTTAGCTACGCAGCTTAGCAGATCTCTGGTGGAAAAGCAGCCTTTATCGCGGTGGGTAAATGTGGATAATACATCCGTCACTCGCACTTATAATCCAGCCTATATACGTCCCACTGCTGGGCACAGGCCTCCACTCACAATGAGAGGGTTTGGGCTATAGTTCCCACGCGGGCCCAGTGCGGATTGGGAGGGAACTTCGCACACATCGTCAAATTGCTTTGCAAGTGTGTGCAGGTTTCCTCACGATGTATTCCTTCACCGAAAAGGTCATGGTAAATTTACAAATTATATTTCGCACATAAATTTCGAAAAACTTAGAGGTGCGAGCCCGGGTTCGAACCCACGACCCTCTGCTTAAGAGTCGGCAGGTCAAACCATTAGGCTACCACGACTTTTTTTTTTGCAATCGCACTTACATACTTGTTAAAAAGTGACAGAAGTTTCATCCACATTTATCCACATCGACCATTATTGGCCCGCAGAGCCACAAAGCCACCGTTTGATTTGTGTAACGCCGTACTCATATACATATAAAGCTTTCCGCAGCTAAATGTACTATTTGTTTGGCCCACACAATTAATTATAAACACCCGCACTATCTCTTGAAGCACGGAAGGGTTTCGCGGCGGACTATTATTTCACCCTCCCTAATTAAATTACGTATCCACAAATTAATAACTAGGACAGAATCGTATTACCTTTGTTAGCAATAAGGTTAAAATTGTTTTGAGAAATGAAATTGTGCCCTTTTGTTGAAACAAAACTGTTAATCGACAATTTACATAAACGTCGCATCTACAATGTAATAAGTAAAACATATTCGACCTACTCCTCGTGCTATAAGGTTGGAATTAAAGTTTCACGGAAGTGACGCCATTTTGTTTTGGCATCATAGGTATTATTTGACTTGTGGACGGTTTCATTAATTAAGATTAAACGTTTCACTGTTTTGTTGTTAGGCCGCACCCACGCACTATGCGGCATTCGGCGAATAATTCGTGTTGGCGTCTTTTTCATAAGACGTTAAGTAAAACAGAGAACCTCGTCCCAAACTAAGCTCTAGGCTTGTACTATGTGTACTAGACAACGATAAACATACTAGACAGAGAAATATATGTACGAGTATACTTAAAGACATAGAAAACATCCATGAGCCAGAAACAAATACTCGCGCTTTTAACAACAATATTTGCCCATACAGGGATTCGAACATGGGGACCGCTAGCTTCGTAGGTTAACCGCGTCGCGAAAAGCATTGGCGACGTTGACGTCTCCGCTTATCCTCCAACTACAGGCTGATTATATTTAAGTACGTGTTCTTCTAGAGCCACAATTGTCTTAGCCGTCGATTAGACACGTCTGGCGTGGCAACAGCTCTGCACGCGTGTTAGCGGCCGTGACGCGGCTGTGCGTCACGCCGCAAGTAGGTCACGGGGGGCGTGACGCGCTGTTGTGCTAAAGTAGGGCTAAGGGGTTACGTGTGTACGTGTACGTTGGTTTAAAGTGTCGGGAAGTACATTTTTAGTTGGTATGTATGTAAACTCTTTATTGCACAAAGAGTATAAGTTAATAATACATTGACATCGTAAAAGTAAAGTACAAAGGCGAACCTATACCTAAATGGGATCTCTTCCAGCTAACCCTGAAGTAGATGAGTAAGGACAATGGATGGGGTTAGACACATACAAGTTTATGTTTAATTTGTTTATTTAGTTTTATGTAATCTCGAGTCAAATCGCAAAATAGGGGATTATTGGTTTCAGAATAGTACTTTAGCACACCTTTTGTTTTTTTACAGCTATTCATTAAGAAACAATTGCTTCTTTAGGTATTTAGATACTTACTGCCGCACTCAGAGACGTCAATTAAGTTTCAAGTTTCATTAAAGTTGCTGCGTCTTATTCTATTGCTATAGCAAAGAAAGTGACAGCAGCTACTTTAATGAAACTTGCCGCACTCAGGGCAGTAAGTACAAAACAAAGTCGCTATCTATCTGTGTGTCTGCTTATTTCTTTTTAACTACGAATTAGATTAGGTTTTTACTTATAGTGGGAGTTTAAATTCCATACGAGCAAAGTAACTAAGTATAGGGTTTTGAAGGCGATCCAACTATATAAATAAATAAATAAATATCAGGGGACAATCTCACATTAAAGGGTTTTATGTCTGGGACAACTCTTTTTTGGTGTAAAAACAGTGTATAAAGTGCATTTTATGTGATTTGTCAATACAGTGACAATATAGTGATACAATACAGAAAATCAAAAAAATAAGTCTAGAAAGAAATAACCTAACCTAACCTCAAAAACTAAAACCCTCGCAAGTTTTAGACAAATCAAATGACACCTCATTTATTAAAATCGGTTCAATAGTTTAGGAGTTAGAGTGGAATATCCGATTTTCGGTCACATACATACAAACATAGATACCCTTCTTTTTGCTACGCGCAGTCGGGTAAAAAAAATAAGTTAAGAAAGTGTCTCCCTCTCCCTCTCCTTATTTAAGAGCCGAGCTCTTGTCGGTGGAGTGATCGCCCACCGCTCCGGTCTTGTGTCAACTGCTTGACTTTCTGGTGCGACACGAATTTAACCTTCTCTTTTATTTGTTCAATTTCTCCTTGGTCTTCACCTGCCTCTTCTTCCTATCTTTCCTAAAAGGTCGTGTCGTAGCACGTGCCCTATCATAATTCCTCTTCTATTTTCTATTGTTGACAGCAAATTCCTCTTTTCTTTTATCTTATTCAAGAAAGTATCAAGTCGTAGAAATATGTAACAATAACGTCTATTCATATTCAACCCGAGTGATTGCAATATAGGGTGGCAAATTCAAAGCAGGTACGAATATTTGCATTACTATAGGTACATATTCAGATATTAATTAAACCTTGGACCGGTCACATTGGCCTAGTGTTAGTACTTACCTGCTGTATATTCCATTCTTCGGGTGTTTAAATAGTTTAACCGATGCATAATTTTCTAGTTTACTTTTTATAATCTGTACAGAATTGTTTTTGGTATGCCAAGAGTTTAAAGGTAATTCTTCGAGCGTTTCAACCGCTCTTATTCTCCTGGTCACGTTAATGTCGAATTTCCTTTAGATTAGGATAGCATTTTCAGTTATTTTGTAGAAGTCAGGGCACACAGCAGAAAATAGCATCCAAAGCTACAGGAATTTCGACATTGATGCGACCAGGGCAATGAGAGCGGTTGAAACGCTCGAAGAATTACCCAAAGCAGACGAGCGCGCAGGCACCTGTTTGAAGTTACCCATCGCCGCTTGCTATTGATTCATTAAAGTTAACGTTTCGCGAATAAGTACCTAATTTCATTGCATCATATATATTGACCAGACTATTCTAACCACCAAACAATAAATATCTGTTTTAACGTTAAAAGAATAAGGAATACGAGGGCTGTTTGATAAGTCCTTTTAAAAAGTAAAAAAAATCTTGGTTTTTTTTTACTGAATTTTTGACAGTCTTCATTTGAAAGATTGTGCCTGCCAGTGTTAATGCCATTTACTAAAAAAAAGATTTTACAAATAGTTTTTAAAAGGACTTATCAAACAGCCCTCGTACTTTCACGGCTTAACTCTATACATATAAGGACGTGTATTGTGATCCACATTACTTTTCCTTTGTATCTTGAATACTTCGTCATTATACTCATTAGGTAAATGAAACTAATTAAGCACCCTGTCACTTAATATCATATTGAATTTTGAACGCCCTACTTTGTCCAACAAAACATGTCGTTAACCCGAAGTTAATACTTAATCTACTAATGACATCGACTATTACCTAAAACTCAACATCATTTTCAATTTAAAAAAATATATAGTTAATTTAGGTAAAATCGTTTACAGGGTAATGTTTTTTTGATCGATTTATTTTATACTAAGTATTGTACTGTACTTGTATTTAAGTCTGTCAGTTGTTACAAACTTTCTGATTGTAATTATTTGATCACAAATCAGCTCTTTGACGAATACTTAGGGAACTTCCAGTGATTGAAGGGGCTTAGGAAAACTTTCAACTGTTTTAATAGTTTTGGAATTTAACGTGGGCATAGGACAAAGGAAAAGCAACCTTCGGCGAAAGGAGATTACGATACCTATTATTTTTAAGCGTCACAGACAGTTTTAAGAAATAAATTTATTTATAAAATAACTCCTTTGGCCAAAATTAGGTGCTAGAAGGTAAAGGCACGTTGAGGGCAAGAAAGACGAAACGTGTTTGTAATCACATTATTGTAAAAAGGATTGGTTATATCAATTTCCCAAAGTCGTTATTTAAATCGTTTTCTATTCAGAAAAATACTGCTATTTACTATGCAACAAAGAAAAAAAATATTTTTGGAGAATAAACGTAGTTCTGAATTTTGCATTTACCCGTTCTCAATTTTTTCCAGTCGCATATTTTCCGATCCAGATTTCTCCCCAATAGAAATATTAAATAGGTAGGTACTTAGGCAGGTTATGTAAGTTTTGCAGCAGGCCCGAAAGGCACCCAGAAATAGGAATTCCACGCAAGCAGAGCTTCGTCGACGCTCAACGCTCAAATGGAATTCTGAAATGGGGAAAAATGCAGCAGGAAATAAAAACAAAACACCAATGTAAAAATTAAATTGGGGGAAAAACACGAACAGAAATTCTACTTCTGAGAAATAACATTTGAGGATAGGAAAACGCACTGGATGGTCAGAAATACCAATGAGTCTCGCATGTTCTTATTGTTATTATTACATCTAATTTATATTTAAGTTTAAATGTTGAGTTATAATAACAAAATAAAGAAAATATGGACTCCCTTTGATTAAAAGAAAACACTTTTGCTGCGACGAAGAAACAAAGAAACATTCATAGAAGGAATAGAAATCTCGTAACGTTCTCGATAACATCGCTAAGGAATCGATAACGATTCATTCGATCAATCGGCACAGTGCATCGGCCCTTGGCACGGCATCAAAGTGCATTCCAAACATCAGGTGTGAGCGCCATCTTTGTTTTTATTTTTAATTTAACATTCATTCACGCGGCATCTCGGCTATTTTTGCCGCGATAAAATGTGACAATGTTTTGGACTCTTGCCTATCTGCCATATTTTTATAACGTATCAACTGCTGAGTTGTCGACATGTTGCGTTAGCGGGTATTTACGTAGGCAATTTTCTGCTGTATTTTATGTTGTTGTTTTCATGACACTTGGTCGTACACATTGTGTCAACATGCAGGTAAAGCCGGCCGTAAGTATGTCCTGAATTAAACCCACGGGCCTTAATTCCTATTACACCTGCTCTGTCCTTCATTGTTGATTTAAATATATTAAGCGCTTCACACACGGAGCTATAATATATATTTTGGTATATTAATATACATATATATTATAGCATCATATATATTATAACATCTTACGATATATTTTCCGCGAACCGTACCGTACCGTATGTGACTAGTGAGTAATACATAACACCCATAATACCCCTCTTCCCCTTTTTGAGTCATCCAAGTAGGTATTTATTTATATTTATTATACTATCTGTTAATTATATACCTTCATACACAGTCTCAGGTGTATTGTGACTATTTCTGCTCTTCGTATTGTTTAGTTCGAGGTAATGCAATTGCAAGAAACCTCGCCTTCGTATTTTGTTGTTTTACAATTCTATTTTGTGCAGGTACACCTTGAAATCAGCGGATAATGAAAGGTTTCATATTTTACAGATTTGCTTGCGAGTTTCAGATTATCTAACCCTACTAATGTTTGATTTTTTGTGTGATAATGTTATTTACCTATAATTTTTACTCTAATTACTTTTAACAGTCTAAAGTTTAAATATTTAAGTTTTTGTTTATTTCTCTAAACAAATTTACAGAAAATGTAAAGCCTATCGTATAAATAAATAAAGGAGGCAATTTTAAACAAATTGACATAGCCCGAATTAGACTTGTCCATACTATTAGTACTAGAAAAAGACTTGCATATTTTAATAGAGAAATAATGACTCAGTTAATCTAAGAAAACAACCGAGAATCGAGAACAAATATGCTCATGACTATTCATGACACAAATATTTTCCTTACCGGAAATGGAACCCAGGACCGCTAGCGTCGTAGGCAGCACTTCCTACTATTCCAACTAGGCCAACTGTGTCGTCTACATATATACACATTTTGTAATGTTCAATAGAGATCGATAGCACGGAAGCGCCCTCCCGCTTTATTTCTAAAGTGCTCTTTGCTTACAAAACAAACATGGCGTCGTAAGTGAATTGGGAAGTTCAACCCTTCTTGGTTGTGTATAGTTCAATCGTCTGGAAATAGGAGCACATTCGAAAAATATTTTTTGTAAAATAATTATTTTAAACGCTTCGTAACTTACGTAACGTAACTTCACCTTAATCTAGTCTTAATTACGTGTCAGTGGCAATACTCAAAAAGTCATGGTACAATCACGAGCTTTATTTGGGACCCACTTTAGGTCCAAAGTCAATCTGACATTCTACAGCAATAAGGTGGAGTTTCCTGTAAGTTACAAATGATTTGGTATCTCTAATGACATTGACAACTTCAAGCAATATTTTTTTGAAATGGGTCCCAAATGAATGCTCGTGACCGTATTACGGCCTGGCCAAGACTTTAGGCGGCGGCGGCGGCCGGCGGCGAGCGAATTCACTCTTCATTGCTCGGTCGATACGCTCACCGCGCAATGGTTAACTGACGGTACACGCAATGTATTATAAAATTTGCTTGCCGCTCAGCCGGTCGCGCGAAGTCGTGGCCAGGCCCTTAAGTTTATAATATTTTGCCCGCGACTCCGTCCGTGTAGGAGTCGTTTATCGTGTATCCCACGGGAACTATCACATTTTCCGGGATAAAAATTATCCTATGTCCTTTCCCGAGACTCAAACTATCTCCATACCAAATTTCGTATAAGAACGAACACTACATTAAATAATAAATATAATAATTTTTATAAAAATAAAAAAGGGATTATAAACAAATTCCCAGAATTTCTCTGTGAGAAGGACCTAATTAGTTTAATTTTCGCTGGGAAAAACCCTGTAACTTAAGCTTTAACAATATTAAAATTCAACAATATTAAATTACGAGTTAAAACCCATAATTAACTCGTGTGAGTCAACAAAGGGTTCGGTTAATGTTCGTAGATGTACAGTTAAAAGCAAAACACTCGAAATTAAAATACATCGAATTAGTCCATCGAAGTAGTTAGAAAACATCGTGAGGAAACCTGCACACACCTGCAAACCAATTTGACGGTGTGTGCGAAGTTCCCAATACGCATTGGGCCCGCGTGGGAACTATAGCCCAAAACCCTCTCATTGTGAGTGGAGGCCTGTGCCCAGCAGTGGGACGTATATAGGCTGGATTTTTTTTAATAGTCCAGGTGGGTTATTAAATGGGATGTCCCATTTATTTCTGAGAAATAAATTACCGACTCGTCTGAGACATTTTTCAGGTACAGTCGAGGACAAAAAGATGTTTACACTTTTTCACCTTATTCCATTGTAATAAGGTCCAAAAGTGTAAACATGTTTCTGTCCTCGACTGTACCCAGTAGCACGAGCCCCTGATTGGATCTTACACAGCATTTTTCCTCAACTGTACAAAAAGTCGCGATTGCTAACAGACAAACCTTTAGGTATATATGTATAAATAAACGGAGGGTGGGATGTGGGGCGCGCGTCACAGTGACGTCATCGCGCGTCAGACCGCGCCTTCCTTCGATCGCGCGGCGCGGCGCGGCGCGGCGTGGCATGGCACCACGTGATTGATTGGGACCGGTTTAACGTATGGTTCCATATTAAATATGAAAACGTCACTCATTTAATACAATCATTGATTGACAGTTCGGGTGCCATCGTATTCCGATTGAGATCCGAGTTTTCCCGAAGGAAAATAATTTGGCACTACATCTATACTCACTTTTCTACTTTATCGCAAACATATTTGTCAATCTTGTTTGACATTGCTAACGTGGCTGTATAGCGACAAGGTACAAAACTGTTTATATACTGTACGTGACAAATTAAAATGTTTATAAATTAGTAAAATGTTTGATCTACATATTTCGTCGGTGATAGTGAAATCAGTAATACAAAGCATGCTTCAAAATCGCGTAACTTAACGCCTCCTGTAGCTTCCTGAGTTATTAAATTACTTTTTAAACCAATTACCTTATCTCAAAACATAATCATTAACAACTCAATAAGTCCAGTCTTGTTAACTTCGTGTATTTTGGGGGAGTTTAATTTTGTAGTTAGGTAATATAATAATTTGTTCTATTTGGTCTGTGTTTGTTGTTTTGTTGTTTGTTTTCTTGTTTGTTTGTTTGTTATCCTGTCACTGGATTGACACAACAACACCCGATACGAAAAAATATAACTGATAGCACGCAGTGTCAATTAATCTCTACCTACATTATAAATACAAACATGAGAGGTCTGTTTGTCTGTCCTTTTGTAGCTTTAGCTGAGAAAGAACATTTCATCCTAGAAAATTAACATTTCATCCTAGAAAATTGGATAGTCGAGGTTATACAGGTTATACTGAAACGAGGTCTATGCGGACAAAGCTAGTTTAATATAGGTAATTAAACTGGCAATACCTGGCGCGTCGGGCTTGCATTATAATTAAGAATGCCGTAACAAAGTAACAAGAATTATATATACACTGCGCCAACTAACTTTGAATAAGCTCGTCTTAATAATATACTATCTTGTTTTAAGAGTTTACCTACACACAAAAATAACTAATCTAATAATGGTCAAATATTGAAAAAATCTAAACGTATTTGTTGTTTAACGGAACTTAGTCGTATAAAGAAAGATATATAAAGATATATCGTATTAAAAGAACTTAATTACTTATCTACCTGGCGCATAGCATTTTCGATTGTATTGCAACGACCGTGGTCACGAGAAGACTGAAGAGGCGGGCATCAAAGCCAGCAGGTTAGGTAGTGCGAATTTTCCGAGGTAATTAATAAAAAAAATATTTACACGATTAACTACTTTTAGCTACAGAAAGAGTGAATATCGCGGAAGTTTATAACAATCTAAATCTCAACGTGTTTTGTTCACAATTCCCGTCACAACTGATGCTAACTAGGCAGGACGTCCTTCCTTAATTTCCTTGAGTCTCTGCGCTCATCTACGAAGCACTTCTCGAGGACGTTTCTTACGCGTACAATAAGAATTTATAATGAACTTCCTGCTGATTACTAGCGCAGAGGCTTTACATCTTAGGCCTCAAGGTTACCTCGTATTTAGAATAGAATAGAACACTTTTATTTCAGACAACGAGACCTATAATTACAGAGACCTTACAGATTAACATACAATATAACAATATAAAACTTAACTAACACCGAGGAGACAAAACAGCGTGGTCCTGCCATCACGTGTCTGTCTGTCTGTCGTGGTATTTGCCATCATGAGATGACAGATGAATATCATCATCAGCGGAAAGACACCCACTGCTGGACATACCTTCCCCAAGCATCTAATAATATGATTATTCAAAAATAAACTTGTGTCAAAATTGTTGTGATTGGTTTTAGTTGCCGACTGTACCGTTTTGACTGACAGTCATCATTTGCTTCTCGAGACCTAACTAACGAGTCCAAACTCTATGAGTTGAGGTTATAGACAGAAAAAAATTACATTGTTATTGGGTTTACACAGGGACCGGCCCGCTATCCCATTTAAGGGGTTTCTAATGGGTTTTTATAAGGATTTTACTTATAAAATCCATATCACTTAAAAGCCGTTTGATTTGCTTTTTAAAGTGCTGTTTATAAGGGTTACCCTAACCAAGGGTTTGGAATAGGTATTTCGAATGGATTAACTATCCAAATCCGTGTCGCATAGAAGTTAAGTTCGATATTGTTTTTAAAGGCTATATTTTGAGTGATACCAATATCCCTAAAACCCTTTTAATTAAGCTGTTTTATGAATATGTTCCCATCTCTATTTATCCCGTGTGTGGATCGCGTAAGTTTTTAAAGGGGTAACGCTTTTCAAAAGGGTTACCCTTATATTTGGATATGTAAAAAGGAGGATATCAATTTATTGCTGACGATCTGTGCTTTAGCTGTTTAGGTTTCCCTTATGTGAATGGTTAGTTTAACAAATAACTTGGTAATATATTTCTTCCCAAGAGGTTATCTTTTAGTGGATTAATCTATTGAGAGGCAAGACTTTCAAAGGCTGTTATCGGGGAATGGGTGGTCGGGTTCCTGGGTTTACATGCCCATTGCAATTATAGAAACTGGTACAGAATTCACACAAGATTTGACCTAATCATACAGACAAAGACAAACAAATAACCATATACAGTTAATAATGAGGAAGTAGTCTAAATCTAAGTAGCAAACTATCTTATGAACTTTGTTAAATAATCCTGCAAATGATCTACCTACTCTACTAGTATACACCTTAAAGGGATGTATCATTACCAATCACCCTGTACAAAGGCTACAAAACCCCCTGTTCTAAATTACAGTAATAACTACTTAACTGTTACTGTCCCGCCTCAACCGTGTTTACTCAGCGAAGTGCAATCATAGGCGAGTCAATGTTTGGACTCAAGATGGAGGACAGCAGGACTAATGACTGTTTGGGCTTGAATTATCGGTATTTAAACAGTAATCAATATGAATCGACGTCAAAAAAGGTCGGTTCATTGTTTACAAAAATATTGTTTTTATAGCCCAGATTCTTGGCGAGACCCTGGACACATTTGTGTTTAAAACTAAAGGACAGCGAGAAACCTCTAATCTCTTATCGGGTTTAATGATTGCGTTTGCATATGTATGTATACGGGGTGTCCTGGTAAAAAATTACTAAAATTCTGCTTACTTAATATCGACACACAAACGACATGTCACGTGTGCGTCAATAAATCCTTGAATTATTGGGGTAATTCTTCGAGCGTTTCAACCGCTCTTATTTCTCTGGACGCATTAATGTCGATATTCCTGTAGCTTTGGATGCTATTTTCGGTTATCTTGTAGAGTGCCCTGACTTCTACAAAATAACTGAAAATGCTGTCCTAATCTACAGGAAATTCGACATTAGTGCGTCCAGAGGAATAAGGGCGGTTGAACGCTCGAAGAATTACCCGTCATCATTGAGTCTAGTCCTAATTCATCACTACACTGAAAGATCTCATCCTCCGTGCTTTACGAGTAGCTATAAACTTAGCAACGGACATTTTGTCCTTTAAAGCCTGCCAGGCCAGAAATAACCGCGGCAAATCTAATTTATCTCTCCTCGACCTCACTGCTTGGTTCCATAATCCCTTACAAATTGGTCCCCCGGTAGAGTTTTCGCCACTTTTATTGCAACGCATTTCAGTTGACCCCTTATGGAGACCTTGGTTTTATTATAATGTAATCTGTGTAGAATTTAAAACGCAGTAAATACACCACGTCTACCGTATCTTGATCTCATACAGATTGCCAGTTGTTCCAAGTTGGAGATCAATATAAAGTGGCCGATTTACACTTACTGCTTTTTAAATTCTGGGCAGAGAGATTGCGTAATATTTTTAATAATGTCGAGCAATTATTATGTCTACAGTGTCGGGGTTTTGTGAGTTTTCTGCTTCTTTTCCTTATTAAAGTTATATAAATAACCCTTTTATTATCGCTTGTAGGAAGTTAGACGGAAGATTTCCTTTTTATGTCGCAGTGTATTAAATATGATAATGGGTTCACTAATGTTTCTGAAATTATCATTTGGCAAACTATCGTTTTACAAAATGTTCATTTCGCGAATAGGTACTTCTTATAGCAGGATTTTATTATTTTAATTGGTCACAAGTCTAACCTAACCTGTGATAAGCCTACGTAATCTGTTTTGTATGTAGCGGTTTAAGCCTAAATACGTTTTTGCGAAATGAAATATAGAATGAAACATTTGCCATGTAGCTACTATACTCTTGGCAGTTGCCGAGCGTACTTTTGGTCAAATAAACGGATACAATTCAACGGTATGATAGCCAGAGGAGTAGTGCTCGCTTTGTTTGGTTTTCGCGAGTCAAAACAAAACTGACCCTTCAACTCTGTTATTTTTATTATATTTTTACCCGAGCTCCCAATAAGGGCATTGGTTTTGCCTTATGTATGTGTGTATGGGGTAAGTATGAATAGTTCTTTGTTCCCTTAGAGGCTTAAAGAAAGCCCGTTTAGATACACGAGGTGTCGTTAGATTTATGTTTGCGTAGATTTTTTCAATGCCCAGATAATTATCTGACAGTTAAAATTATTACTTTTCTTTTCTTGCTCATATGATAGAAATGGACAAAACTAAAATTTATCTGACAGGTACCTGTGTTATAAATGTAATATTGTATGGAAGTTGAAAAATCGGCCCTTTTCTACCATGATGCAATGAAATTCCACCTAACGGCATTTAAGAAGGTCATACACGCAAATTAATTGCACAACCAAAATGTCAAGGTCTACGGCTACTACGACGTAGCGCTACGCCGCTACGACGCTACGAGTTTTCGTAGTCTATTAATAACGCCTTCATTTCAAAGGGTTGGTTTTCGTTTGTTTTGCATTGAGTGGGCGCTTTATTTACGAATGGCTTTTATTTATTTTACGAATGGCTTCTGTCTCGCGATTGTGCACGTTTTGGCAACTTCGAATCATTGGTAAACAGCGTAAAAGTATTTTTAGAATAAGAGCATTGATCTCGTAGGAAATTGTATGGTTGTATGTACTATTCAACGGAATGGATTTGTGCACCACCCCTGACCACATTGTTATAAGGTGACGTAAGATGTGGTCAGTTATTATGACAGGGTTCTATGGTAGCTTAGGAATCCATTATGATCCATGAAAATATTATGTATGTTATTAAGAACCTAGACTCTTTCGTTAAAAATTCTGATATACATAATATAAATACTAGGAATAAAAATAAAATTGCCATAAAAAAGTTTCGTGTCCGTAAAGTATATAAATCATTTGTAGGTCAATGCATTCATTTTTATAATAAATTACCCGACGTAGTTTTAGAGTTACCCCTTCCAGCACTTAAAAATTACTTGAAAAAGTCGTTGATGTCAAAGGCGTACTATAGGGTCGAGGACTATCTAACGGACAAAAATGCTTGGCCTAAACCAGAAAATTAACTAATGTTTAATGTTCAATAGCTTACCTACTACTCGTACATACCTCATAAAAATCATGTAAACGCTGTATCTTGTCTAGGGGACACGGTTTATGTAGGAAGACATGTCAAAACTGTTTTGTGTGATATATATATAAATTTTCTCGTAGTCATTCTGACATGTTTTCCTGCAAAACTACGCAGATATTTAATATTATTTTTACAGTTTTATATAATGTTAGAATAAGTAGTGACATTGTTATATTTTCATTTAAAAAATGACTAACTGTTGAGTTTCTTGCGGCGCTTCTTCTCAGCAGTGGTCTCCTCTTGGGAAGCGCTGGTAGATTTTGACGTGTAAAAGTGCCCGTGCGGCCTACTTACTGAATAAATATCTTTTATCTTTTATCTTTTTATCTTATCATTTTATCGACTATATTTAACAAACTTTATTGTTTAAACTGAATTGAAAATAAAATGACCGGTGATTTTTTTTTATTTAATAAAGCTATTCTAAGCTGCATGTGCATACCTACCGCGGCGACCGCCGCATATTAAAACGGGAAAGCGATAATTGGTGTCTACTCGTAGAGAGAACGAGTCTATAATTATACCTACAATATCTCTAAATAGCGATCTCTTCCAGACAACCTTACAAATAAGAGAAGATTAAAAATAAACATAATTTACTTCTTATTTCATCAACCAATTTGTATAAATAGTTAGATGCATAGAACAAGTCCAAACCTTATAAACTAATATTCGTTTTTTGTGCCTTTGGCCTTGCCGTGGATCGAACCTAGGACTGCTGGCTTAGTAGCTAGCGTCGATAACAACGAAACTAACCGCTTCGTCCATTTAAATAAATGAATATCAGGGAACAATCTGACATAAATTTACCTAGTCCCAAACTAAGCTCTAGGTCTAGGTAGCTTTAGGCTTGTACATACCATGGGTGCTAAATTACCATATTTATATAGAATAATACATACTTTAATACTTAAAAAAATACAGTCGAATTGAGAACCTCCTCCTTTTTTGAAGTCGGTTAAAAAGGGTCTATATCGGGTGGCATAATCATAGCTTGTCCGAATGTATCGTTTGGTCGAAAATCATTTGGTCGAGATTTATTTTTTAGAATTATTATAACCGACCTGCCCTAATCTTAGATACCTACTGTTCCACGCAATACATGTTTATTAAATTCCGAATTTATAGCTCAAAAGGGAATTATTACCAAAGCATCATTCGACACAACAATTTTATGCGTTTCAACGAGATCCCACATAGAAAATGTCAAAGAGTACTGAATACATAAAATATAGTGTTACATAGTCATTTTAATCCATGGATCTCTACTCTAAAGCAACCAGTACCAGGGCACGGCTGCGTGGATTGCAAACACTATAACAACTCTTGAATCTTTGTCCACAACACTTAGCAATCTCCATTCAATGATTATCTCTATTCCAGGTCGCCATCATACCGGGCAGCGCGCGGCGCACGCGCCGAGCGCGCCGAGCCGCCGGCGCCGGCGCAGCTCGAGCCCGCCGCGGCCAAGAAGCCGCCGCTCAAAGGCCCGCGCCCCGTCGGCAGCGTCTCTGGTAAGCCCCTTCATCATCATCATCATTGCAACATCATAATCACTTCAGTCAATTACCCCGACCAGTTATGACAAGGACTGACACGGGCTGACAAACTCTTCACGCCGGTATAGCACATCTCTGCCGCGGAACTGTAGTAGCGAAACTCTGGCAACGAAATAAAGTTTAATTTCGTATTAAATATCACGATTCCGCCACAGTTTCGCGGTTTCGCGGCGGAGGTGTGCTACCGGGCTCAGAGTTGTCAGTGTTCATGAGCGATTACTTCCTATCAGGTAGTTACGCTCGTTTGTTCCTACTCTTCTTCTCAAAGTGGGCTGCGCTAGACATGCAATCTCATGATTATCTGTAACTTTTGGATTATGTGGGTTGAAAACAACAATTACTCAATAGTTACCAACGTCTCTAATGTACCACAATCTCCCAGACTCGATCTCGCTGTCGTCGCCGGTGGCGGCGGCGTCCCCCCGCGCCGATGGCCCGCCCGTGCCGGCGGGCGTGGCCGCGCTGCCCGACGAGCTGCGCGCGCAGCTGCTGGGCCGCCCGGCGCAGCGCGCGCGCCGCCGCCGCGCCATGATCATCTACGTCTGCGCTGCTGACTCGCAAGGTACGCCAGTAGCCTCTTGCTCGCCACGTTCATCTGCAATGTTACGAACAGTCAACAACTATTCTCACAACTTGACGCTGTCATATGACAGGTCACAGGGTGGCTCAACAATTAATTTTTTTTTGGAGTTCTGTGGTGGGAGTGTTGGTTGTTGCACTTGTCGATCGTTTCTGCTGAGTCGGCCGCCATCTTGGGCTTCCTGGCCTCTATAAATATATAATAATTATAATTTCTTTTGGTACCTATATAATTCAACATTTATCCGTTTTCGACCATTGAAAAGGCTAGTACAAACTTCAAAACGATGAAAGTTAATTCACGCAATATTTCCAACAGACTGCTGCGCAGAGAAGGGCGCTCTCCAGTGCGGCGCAGCGGCGCGCCTGCGCGTGCGCGCACGGCGGCGCGGCTGGCGCATCCACGTGGCCGACCTTCACTGGCGATCACCCTTGGAGCAGCAGAGGGACCACCGCTTCCCTGTGCTATGTTTAGCTGAGCTAGCCCGTGAATATTGTCATTTTATAAAACCATAGTAGCCTATTATAAGAAGTGCATTCATATACACTTGGATAGAAGTTATCCCAATCTCCACCTGTTCCAGGCCAGTCGGAGCTGGGTGCGGTGGTGCCGGTGCTGTTCCTCAACTCCGGCCTGGGCACGCCGCTGCTGCCCCACACCCTGGAGTGCGCAGACTTCAAGGCGGCCCTCGACGCCGCGCAGGACGAGGACGACAAGACTCTGCTTAACAAATGGTTAGTTCAAGTTTACTCTCTTAAGACTAAGTCAAGGTTAGAATAGTTACTACACAAAAAGTTTCTGTCAAATATTTCATTTTTGTTACAAGCTTTTGTTGCCGACTGTACTTTACAAGGCGAGGCGAATACAACGAGCCCAAACACGACGGGTTTAAATTATCACGTTTAGTTTAGGAGTTCCTATGGCCACCTTCCGTCTCCATCATCAGACCAGCTCCGTGGCACCATATCATTGCACTGTCACCGAAGTTACGTAGGTATAGAAAATTTCAGCTAATCGGTCAACGGGAAGGGGGTAAAATTTCAGTAACTAGATTTAACTCACACAAGACACGGTAAGCTAAATAAAAACTTGTAAAAACCACGTCCAGTCCAATGACGTAGTGGAATAAATAGCGCGAATCAGAGATCACCACTTTAACAATTATTATTAATATTTTATGCTATAGTGTGTTCCCGCTGATGCGGATCAGTGTGATGGTGAGATGAGTGACTGGCATAAACGCAATTATATAATAAGTATAATTATAAGTATCTATCGTAATTCTCAGGGTTAAGATTGCATAGGTAGGTACATATACATATACAGGGTGTTAGGTAATGAGTGGATAAACCGTGAACTGCTGATAGGGGGCACTTAGGTCGTTCTAATAATGATAAATGAGGTTTAGTAAAAGTGCCACGGTTTTCGAGATATTTGGACTTTTTTAATTTTTTAGGAAATTGACACCCTTACTAAATTTTTTGGTTGTGGTTAGTGTACTAAGATGTTTTTTTTTTATTTTCTTTTTAGCTTATTATTGTTAAATAGTTGTGTTATGCGATAAACATTACCATTTTGGCGTAACTACCGCGGTTTAATTAAAAAAAAATCGCAAATTTGAATTTTGCATCTTCGATAGAACATTTACCAAATTTTGAGCTCTTGCGGTGAAAAAAAAAATTACTATCACATGGTAGCCAATGAGCTAAAAAACATGCCCATTTAATAGAGATTTTAAAACAGTAAACATCTTTTTATTTAAATATTAGAATAAAAAACAACATCAGTTTTCCGCAATCGATTCGATTATTTCCTGTGATTATTTCATATTAAATTTGTGCTCCACAATTCCAAAGCGTACCTAATTATGACAAACTTTTCCTTGCGAAAATAAAAATACTGGCCACTAATTTTGTGAAACCTTTTATTGAAAAAAAGTAACGATTTGTGATCCGAGCGAAGCATTACACCCTTTTGTTGCAATAATAACAATACTGGGCAGTACTTTTTTTAATGCCATTTATTCGAAATTTAGCCTTCCAGACTACCGGATTTTTAATCGAGTACATAATGCGTTCACTGAAGGCAGAATTCTTGGTCAGGGTGTGGGTGGAACAAGTGGAGGAAGACCCACCCGAGGAGATGACGAGAATGTTTTGGACCTAGTTGAAGCAGATCCTTCTCTATCCGTGCGTGATATGGCAAATTACCTGGGTTTATCTGTATGAAAAGTGCATACTACATTAAAAGTACACCAATTACACCCATTTCACGTCCAACGTGTGCAAGTTTTATTGCCTAGAGATTATCCCTTAAGAGTAACTTTTTGTCGAGTGATGCTGCGTCGGATGCGTGAAGACCCAGACTTTTTTAACAAGATACTGTGGTCGGACGAATCATCTTGCCGTCAAGATGGCTACATGAATCTACACAATCTGCACAGTTGGCAGTTAGATAATCCTCACTTAATGAGATAGGATAGATCTCAGTACCAATTTAAGGTAAGTCTTCTCATGATCACGGTATTCACGGTTGTTGTAATACGATAAAAACGTCAAGGTTTAATTAATTATGCTTTTTACCGCGATGAATCCCCTATCTATTACAAATATTAATTTTAGGTAAATTTGTGGACCGGTATCTTGAATGGCGAAGTGATCGGCCCCTTCGAGCTGCCATCTACTCTAAATGGAGATAATTACTTGGAGTTTCTTCAAAATGATCTATCTACCTATCCTTCTGGAAGATGTGCCGCTTGCACTAAGGCAAGTAATGTGGTTACAACAAGACGGTTGTCCCGCACATTACGCAGCACGAGTGCGACAGTACTTAACTGCCGCATTCCCAGAACGATGGATTGGCCGGTTAGGCCCAATACTATGGCCTCCGCGTTCACCGGATCTGAACCCCTTAGATTTTTTTTATTGGGGTTGTCTCAAAGAGAAAGTGTACAGCCGTCCAATTACGAGTCTTTCTGGGTTACGAGAGCGAATAAGAATTGCTGCTCAAGAAATAGGGAACTCTGGATACACCAGATTCGTCAGGCGTTCCTTTATCCGACGATGTAGAGCTTGCATTAGGGCTGGTGGACGTCAATTTGAGCACATTATTTAACTTAACTTTATTAAAACATTTCCTTTTTATGTTTTTTTATTTCACAGATAGCATTAGTTAAATCATTCATTAGAAAAACCGGCTTCCTTGCTACTCCAATACCTACTTTTTTAAGTTTTATTTATCAAAACCAATAAATGTTTACTGTTATAAAATCTCTATTAAATAGGCATGTTATTAAGCTTATTAAAAGAATAAAAAGCTGTCGGGATATTTTTTAAATTTCGAATAAATGGCATTAAAAAAGTAGTTAGTGCCCGGTATCGTTATTATTACAACAAAAAGGTTGTAAAGCTTCGCTCGGATCACAAATCTTTACTTTTTTCAATAAAAAGTTTCACAAAATTAGTGGCCAGTATTTTTATTTTCGCAATGAAAAGTTTGTCATAATTAGGTACGCTTTGGAATTGTGGAGCACAAATTTAATATGAAATAATCACAGGAAATAATCGAATCGATTGCGGAAAACTGATGTTGTTTTTTATTCTAATATTTAAATAAAAAGATGTTTACTGTTTTAAAATCTCTATTAAATGGGCATGTTTTTTAGCTCATTGGCTACCATGTGATAGTAATTTTTTTTTTCACCGCAAGAGCTCAAAATTTGGTAAATGTTCTATCGAAGATGCAAAATTCAAGTTTGCGATTTTTTTTTAATTAAACCGCGGTAGTTACGCCAAAATGGTAATGTTTATCGCATAACACAACTATTTAACAATAATAAGCTAAAAAGAAAATAAAAAAAAACATCTTCGTACACTAACCACAACCAAAAAATTGAGTAAGGGTGTCAATTTCCTAAAAAATTAAAAAAGTCCAAATATCTCGAAAACCGTGGCACTTTTACTAAAACTCATTTATCATTATTAGAACGACCTAAGTGCCCCCTATCAGCAGTTCACGGTTTATCCACTCATTACCTAACACCCTGTATATTGTAAATTATCCTTGTGCCAATCACGTTAGGGCCAGTGACCTGTCGGCCTTTAGCCAAGACGCCCATCGCTAACTAGCGTTTCTATTTGTTTAGTTTTTAAACCAATCGCGTCACTGGTAGATCACGTCATACGAAGAGTCACGTGATCTACCAGTGACGCGATTGGTTTAAAAATGAAACGAATAGAAACGCTAGTTAGCGATGGGCATCGTGGCTAAAGGCCCGGTCCATTACCTTTTTAACACAGTTGCTCAAAAAATGGTACATTTCGTAGCGGAAAGTTGGTTTTCGCGAACTAGTGCTTTTTACTTTTCCAATTTTTTTAAATTTATACTTGTTCCAATTCATGATTACTTACTGATGAGTGTTAATATTAGTTTCTTTTAAACATCGTAATCAACATAAAAACCTACTGTTAATGTAAGAATACGAAAAATATACATATTTCATAATTGATTACTTACCTCTTCATCATTATAACACGTTTATTTTTTAATATTGAATATTGAAAAACCGTTCTTAATAAGTTGTCTGAATGGAATGGAATAGCTGCCGAAACGCCTGTCAATAATTTGACATTGTTTTTATAAATATACGATACACAAATAATCGTAAATAACAATACTAATGTAATAATAGTACAATATTTTATATTTACAATTGTTTGTCTTATAGAACATGCATTTGAAAAAAAAACTTTCATTGAAGTGGGTTCAATAATAATAACAAAATCCATTCTAGTCAAATAAAAGCTAAAAAACACCTCTTCATAATGTCAAAAATATTCACTGTGAAAGATCGAACTTAAAACGAATTTGTTTACCAATCTTAAGTTTTCAAAAAGTTTCTTATAAAATGAGTGAATCAGAGTTTGAAGTTGATTTATTTTTTCGCACCTGTGTTAAAAAACGTCGTTCGATACACGTGCGGAAATGTCATTCTTCACTCGTCCCGAGTCTTGCCACTTGCCTACGGCTCGTGGCAAGATATCTCGGTACTCGTGAGGTAATGACATACTTTCCGCACTAGCATCGAAATGTACTATTTCCATGCTATAATAAAAAATGAAATGGTAATTGTAATCCATGATTCGCCAGGTACAGCCTGGACTCGAGCGCGACGCCGCCGTGCTACCGGCTAGTGCGCTACGCGCCGGCGCGCTGGCGGCGCGAGATGGCGCGCGCGCTCAGCGTGCTCGTGCGCACGCTGCCGCAGGAGGCCTGCGACGCCTACCTCACCACCGTCGTCGAGCAGGTACTCGCAGCTGTTGCCACATTCACATTGATGCTCGCGGCATTCACACAAGATATTTTTATAGCATGCTGAATTCAGAAACTCGACCTCATGACGGTTCTAGATTTCGGTTCAGAGGAGGTCGCCGATTTTTAAAAGTGTTTACTAATTTTGTAACAACATTCGAAATTTTCGGAGAAACGTTTATATGTAATTCGTAACGAGCGAAGAAAACGCTTTCTTGATGATGTAATAAGTTAGTTATCTAAGCCTTCGCAGCACCTCTTTTCTTAACGTGAAAGTATATAACCAGTGTACTGGTGCAGGAGGTGCAGCACACGGTGCTGTTGAGCGTGGAGGCGGCGCGGCGCTGCGTGTGGGTGTGCCGCGCCGGCGCGCCCGCCGAGCCCGGCGCGCCCGACGCCGCGCACCACCAAGAGCTGGCGCGGCGCCTGCAGAACCTGCAGAAGGACCTAAAGGTACGGAGAGACAGCTCACAGTTCTCTGGCCGCACCCATGACCAAGAAGGACCTAAGAAATGGAGAGAGAGTGGTGTTGAGCTAGTCACAACATTCCTACAATAAACAAAAATTTTAGTGTGAAGGGCTCTTCCCGGCACAGACGTATTTCGGCTAATAACTAATTACCTGCAATGTTATAAACAATTTTGTTTATCAAGGGCCGCAGATAAAAATAATTGACAGTTAAAGTTATCACTTTCCTTTTCTTTCATATGATAGTAGAGGACAATGCTAAAATTAATCTGACAAATATCTGGTGATTGAAATGAATGAATGAATGAATTCTTTTTTGTTTTGCACAGTAAAGCTTCAATAAATAAATAAGTTAAAAAGCCGTGGTAGCCTAATGGTTTGACCTGCCGACTCTTAAGCAGAGGGTCGTGGGTTCGAACCCGGGCTCGCACCTCCAAGTTTTTCGGAATTTATGTGCGAAATACAATTTTTTAATTTACCATGAGCTTTTCGGTGAAGGAAAACATCGTGAGGAAACCTGCACACACCTGCAAAGCAATTTGACGGTGTGTGCGAAGTTCCCAATCCGCACCGGGCCCGCGTGGTAACTGTAGCCCAAACCCTCTCATTGGGAGGCCTGTGCCCCAGCAGTGGGACGTGGGAGGCTGGATTATTATAAATAAATAAATGTTCCAGTCACACCTGAGCGAGCGCAACATAATCCGCGCGTCGGTCCGCGGGCGGACGGCGCCGGGCGGCGAGGACGAGTACACGCAGAGCGTGCGCGCCGCGCTCGGCGAGCGGCTCGACGCGCAGCTCGACGCGCTGGCGAGCGAGGCGGACGCGCCCGCCGGCACCAACGGGATCCCTACCAGGTGTGTCTTAAATATATACAAGGTTGGGACACAGGGATCGGTGGGGAACAGTAGATCATTGCCTGTTTCTATGAGAAAAAGGAGTTTGAAATGTCTGTCTCGTTCGCCCTCTGATAACATATTAGGCATGCCTGTGACTAATCTAGGTGCCAAAGATATAAGTTTGTTATTTCCCTAAAATACAGGCAGTAAAGCACTGTTTCCCACCGATCCACTGTGCCCCACTCTCCCTACGGAAAAGACTTAGCAAAAAAAAGTACCTTTAACAAGTGGGACTACAATATTCTCAAGTGGCAATCACCTCATTAGAAACTTTTAGCGAAAAATTGGATCATGTTGCCAACCTACATTCACATTTATAACCTACAAAATTGTTGCAGTTTATTCGACGAATTGAACGAACACCTAACTTTCTGCCAGAAGTCGGCCCAGAGCACTTCCAACCGGGAGATCACGCTCAATGAACTCAAAGCGTAAGTAATGCCGGGTTCGCTTTTACCATATCAGCCGAGAAACATCACCTCAGATCGCCGCAATGATTAGTCCAAAGTTGCAGTCCATTGAACCCTGCCAAAATGTTGACCTTTTATATTAATGACTAGTTATTCACGACAGTTTGGTGATTATGCTGGAATGTTCTTTGTCTTTGTCTAGGTACGTGACGGGAGACAGCCAGGTGCCTCTGGCGCTGATCGGCGGCGCGGGCTGCGGCAAGGCCACGCTGCTGGCGCGCGCCGCCATGCTGGCGCCCACCTGGCTGCAGGACATCGCCGTCATCATCAGGTCAGCTGACTCATACTAGCCACAGACAAGATACATGCGATAGCCAAGACCGCCGGTGCGGGGAGTAGCTGGCCTGGCCGTAGGACCTAGTCGTCGTCAGGTTAGCTCACCGTCACTAGTCATACACACCAGACAGGAGATAATCAAGGTGGCTATCACTGCTCAGTGGCGCGGGTTGTGGCACGGCCATGCTGGCGCCCATCTGGCAGAAGGACTTGGCCGTCATCGTCATTCCGTTTGATTCCTGTAAAATAAATGAAAGGGACAAAGCCTCTATATTCGTGTATAGTTTTTAAGAGCACCTCTCAAGCGGCAGTAAGTAACCTGACCTTTGCTTGCAGGTTTGTGGGGCTGACGCCGCATTCCAGCAGCTCGCACCAGCTCCTCAAGTCCATCGTGGACCAGTGCCACGTGCTGCACGCCGGCACGCCCTACAGAGGACGGAACGTGAGTTTCCACACAGCTTTAACCTTTTGATTGCTTTTGATTTGAAAGTTAATGTTTCGAGATGCAGAGGAAAAATGATTGAATAGTTACTAAAATAATTTTTTGGCATTTGGGCATCCGTTGGGCAATTTTGACTTCGATTTCATATATACCTGCTATTTCTTTAGGAAAATATTTTCTTAAGGTTAGTTCAGGAGTACACCTACTCTTACGTATTATGTAGGTAGGTGACAGTCGTGGTGGTAACCCGTAGGAAGGGCAACAGCGAATTGAGTGGGGAAGTCGATGGTAATGGGAGATAATTAAGGCAAGTCAAACTAAAATTCAAGTCATAGAAAACTGTCATTTTTGATGCGTCTTGAGCCGGACGCATATATACTCGTAATAACATCAGTTTATTAATATATTCCGTGTATTTTTTTTAATAAGTAAAGCCTAGTTAGTTATGGCGCGGTGTTTCGGGTCGCACGAAGCGAAGTTTTGTAGGATGTTCGGTATCGTTATAATGGTCGCGGATGGCGCAGGACGTGGCGGCGCTGTCGGCGGCGCTGCGGCGCCTGCTGGGCCTGCTGGCGCGCGCGCGGCCGGCGCTGCTGGCGGTGGCGGGCGCGGACGCGCTGCGCGGCGCGCGCTGGCTGCCCGAGCGCCTGCCCGCCAACCTCAAGATGATCGTCACCGTCACCGAGGGTACGCTCCGCTCACCTCGCACAACCGCAGTGCTCGTTACTTTTTACGTTCTTTCGAGCGAGTTCGAATACATATTAACTATGGTTTTAGTTACAACGGTGGCTCTACACTAAATATCTAAACCACGTTTAAACTCAATGAGCTCTTGCTCTCGATTTAGTTTCAAATAAAGAGTGAAGATAACCTCAGAGTTAAAAAAAACCATCAAACCAATTTTCAGAGCTCGTAACTCTTAAATGGATTAACGAATTTTCATCAAACCAAAGTAAGAACACTCTCGATTAAGTCACCTTTCTAACGTTACCTCTCCTTTTTACATAAACACAACACAAGAGCATAACTTCCGAAACTTGCAGAGAATACGTTTCCCTCGATTTCTAGAAACCGACGAGCCATCGAGCTCGGCGATAATGGCGGTGCTGTCGTCGGAGGACGGGCCGCGCGTGGTGCGCGCGCCGCCCGCCGCCGCCGCCGAGGCGCGCGCCGTGCTGGCCGCCTGCGCCGCCGCCGTCAGCCAGCCCGGCGCCGCCGACCCGCCCGACGCCGCGCTCAGCGCCGTCACCAAGTGCACGATACCGCTTTACGCTAAGGTACGACCACATATACACAAGTAGCCGCGGAACTGATGAGCCGCCTCGTGTGAATAAACGGAAGCTGATTAAGTATCTCCTGATGAACCGGTAAAGGCTGCAACGTGAGGTTATCAACCCGATTTACTTTAAAATACAGGTCACATTGATATATTGAGAGGTCTTTAATAACAGACTCACTACCAGTGCTTGTCTCAAAGAAGAATGAAACTGAAATTCACTATGTGTGTAGATACTCAAGATGATTGAAGGATTATTTAAACAATCTCGAATCATACATACTTTACCATGTTAAAATCCATTCTCCCTCTTCATACTTCCAAAACTACAATAACCTGGCTTTGTACAGATCCTGGCGTGGCAAATCTCTCTGTCCGCGGAAACCTTCACCGAACTATCCGAGCCCGAAACAACCCCGGAGCTGGTCATCTGCGAGGACTTGGAGGGGCAGCTGGCACAGATTCTGGTGACGACGGAGGCGGCGTTGGGTGCCGAGCGGGTCAAAGCGTGTCTAGGGCTGCTGACGGCGGCGCGTCGTGGGCTCGACGACACGGAGATACTGGATATGCTGGCGCACGATGAGCTGTTCCGCAGCCAGGAGACTTACTGTGAGTTCTAGCTTAATCAGAAATGGTTACTTTTAGTATACACTTAGGGTTGATTTGGCAAAGAGTGGGAATAAATTAGGGCTCTGTTCGGAGTAGGAGAACAATCTGATTTCTGCAGCTGCAGCTTAATGAGGTGGATGCCACTTGTAGTTCATCTTGTCGCTTAGAGAAATTATTTTCGCTAAGCTATAGTTACACACATTTACTACTTGGTTTCTTAAAAACAGAAGATGTACCTCTATGCTGCAGCGTTTAAACATGGGTAATGGGTAAAGTTGTGATCCTGAGATCCTGCATAAGTTCTTATCTTTACCACCCATGTTTGATATGAAATCGCATTTCAAATCGTATACCACTAGATCTCTATGTAGCACAATTACATTGAAGCTTATTAGCTGAGGATTTGCTGTCCTACAGCTAGCTCAGATCACTGGTTCTTGTCCGCAGTGCCGTGGGCGCCAGCGTCGCTGTTCTGGCCGCAGCTGGCCGCGCTGCTGTCGCCCTGGCTGCGCTGGGACGCGCGCGGCGCGGCGCGGTGGCGCGACGCGGCGCTGGCGGGCGCGGCGCGGGACCGTTACCTCGCCGACTGCGAGGACACTGTGAGGAAGACGCTGGTTGACTACTATGAGGTTAGTGCCTGACTCCAGCGCTCATGGTGCCAGTTGTCCTGATGCAGTTGGCCGCGCGGAAACGCGTGTGGCGCAGCGCGTTCCTGAGTCCAATGTTGTTTGACTGTATCCATATGGCTAGGCCCAGACAGACCTGGCCTAGTGACAATGTTACAGTGCCACTTTTCCAAGTGCATTGAGCTAACCAGCGAGCGGCTCTATCCCTTAGTCCCATCATACAACAAAATTTGACAATGGAGTACATATGAACCTAAGACGAACTCGCATTTATAATGTATTTTTTTGTAATAAAATTTGCTGTATTTTTGCACAAGAAAAAGAAGAAGGCTAGCTATATACCTACATGTAGTCAAACCTAAACTACTGGATATAGAAACCAGAAATTTATACTTCTGTAACAAAGGACCGATGCACTAAGAAATAATTCTTTTGAAATTCAACCTTTACGCCATGAGATGGAGAAATTAACGGGAAACGAATTCTTCGCATACGAAGTCGCAAACATGCAATAGTATATAATCTTTGAAATATCGTCTTGGTGATTCCAATATCGTTTTTTTACAGGGAGTCTGGTTCACAGAGAACGACAAAAAGATGGCGGGCAGACTGATATCGCAGGAAAACAAGTTCTCTGAAGAATGGTGAGTACTCATACATACTCGTTAGTTGCCACTCGTCGCTCGTCCGGCTCTCGTGACTATCAAGCTAAAGGCAGGTTTAAATGATAGCTAACCATTAAATTCCAGCTACAACACGCGCAAGCTGGACGAGCTGCCATTCCAGCACTACCACCTGTCGCGCCAGGACCCGGCGGCCTTCGCGAGCCGGCCCTACTTCACGGAGCTGGGCTGGGTGCACGACAAGCTGGCCGCCACCGACTGCGGACACTTCCTCGAGGACATCGCGCTGGTGCACCTGGACCCGCTGCCGGAGCACCTCGAGATCCTCAAAGAGGTACCGTTTTGTTCAGTCTAATTGGGCCAGTATGGGAAAATCAGACAATGGAATATTTTCTAACTACGTTATCGATTTTATAAGATTTAAGAAATTGAACCGATTTTTTTCCGAAATAAGTACACATTGTTTTACTAACCTTCCTTGACCCCACCATTTTAACATGCTCTGTCTTCCAGGTTTTCGAAAACCATTCCTATGCCCTCGACTACGACCACAGACAATTCTACGGGCTACTACGAACAACAATGGAGAAACGGAAAAGAGAAGGAATCGAGATCCAGTCCAAAATCGTCCACTCTTGGGTGGAAGAGATCTGGGAGCCCCCGATCCCGACATTCTACCCCACAAATGAGGACTTCTGGAAGGTCGTGGAAAATAAAGAGAAGAAAGACGTGACGATGGTCGAGGGCTTTGACAGCAAGACGTATGATCTGGTCGTGAGGTTCGACACGAGAGGGAAGTTTGTGGCCACCGTGTCGACGGAGAGGGAGGAGATTTGCGTGTGGGATGTCGCAGAGTGAGTAAAGCTTTTTATTAACAATGCATTACCCATTTATTATTAAGTTTCGTAAAAAAAAAATGGTTTACCAAGGTTTTGCAAACAATTCTACAGTTCACATAATATAATAATTACATGAAAACTCGGTAACGTACTGTGTGTTACGATAATGTTGATAAAACTATCCTGCGTGGCCAGATATTACATGGTTTTATAACACCAAATTAGGATTTGGCTTGCAATGGGGTATAGTGCAATAGCTGTTAAATGCTATCATAGACCCACAAGAGATAACTCCTCACTACCCAAAGCATCTGGAAATTCCTAGACTCAACCTAGGCCCATCTCAACCCCCCCAATAATAATAATTGCTGTTAAAATGACCTTCGGGTTTGTACTAAGCAGTGATAGAGTTTTACTTGTTTGCAGCAGTGATAAAGTTTTACTTGCTCTCAATCACTCTTATTCTAGTCTAATTCTAACCGAATATACCGAAACCCGAAAGACCTTAAAGAGTTCTTGCACTGTACAGTACTATCATAAATATGTGTACATTTTAGTACCTTGTCTATTTAATGTCATGTTTAAACTGCCATATATGAATGTCACAGCTATTAAAGTGACGAGGTACTAAACGTGTACCTTGACTGTACTTTAGGACAATTATAATAACTTGAAATTCTAATCACCCAACATTAACCCACAGCTCTTGCTGTGGGTTCATTATAGATCTCTTTTCTCACGCAAAGCTATTCAGTCATATGCATGTCTCATGTGAACTGCCTTCTAATAACCCAATTAAATCATATGTGGGATCACATTCTAGACAAGTTGCAATACAAAATGTATAGCATTGACATAAGCTGTCGTACCGTACATTTAACAGAATTGCATAGTCACTCGTAAGAATGCAATTTGTCTAAGCCCTCTGGCGTCGGCCATCTGACCGCCTACCTTCCCCATCTTTCGTTAAAAAAAAGTCAGTTCAAGAGTATGTAGTCATGCACATACTGCTTTTTTGCTTTGGTCGGCAACCTTGCGCTTGAAATTACCTAGTATAATCGCGATCCCATCCCCAGGTGCAAGATGGTGCGCAAAATCACCGGCGTGACGCACCCCATCAACCTGGTGCCCATCGACGAGTACCGCTGCGTCGTGCTGTGCCGCCGCGAGCTGCGCGTGCTGGACCTCAACCAGGTCCGACCAGGCTTCAGTGGTGGACCTTATGCAGGATCATCCGAAATGCCACCACCTTATTCTTTAGTCTGCAAGATCGCGTGACGCATCCTATCAGCCTGGTGCCCATTGACCTCAACCAGGTCTGACCAGGCTTTAGTTATAGGACCTTATGCGGGATCCGTCCGGATTGCCATCTTTCTCCTGCTTTAAACTGCAATATGACCAGGAGACACGCTGTCTGATTGGTCGAGCGCGTTCCCCTCCCACTGCCCTCAGACCATAGGAGCTTAGAGCCCATCTTACGGCCTTCAAACTTTAAATTAATAAATTTAACACTATTTGCAGGGTAAATTCGTGGTGTCCCTGAAAGGCGTGATGAACCAGAAGATGCCGTTCTACGGGCTCCACGACGCCAAGCACCTGGTGGCGCTCTCCCGGAACCGGATGTACGTCAACCTGATGAACATCGAGACTGGGGACTGCGTCACCACCTTCAAGGCGGGGGAGGACCGGTTCTTGAACTCGCTGCTGGTTTCCGGTGATGGGAGGTAATGACTGACAAGTGGATGAGGCCGAATTTTGATTGAGCCTTATGCCTTGAAAATGGTTTGTCATATTTTTTTTTTATTCAAATCATGTTGCAAAATGTTGCTCCACAATAGCTATGTCCACACCTGTGCGCTTTCATGTTCAACATGCACTTTCAAGATTTCAATTCGTCTTGCGTCAAGCGCATGCAATACGAGGGTGACACTGAATCTTCAATCAAATCCAATGTTTTGACTTTATCTTCCGCCATTTTATTTGCAAAATGTTGCACGTCGACCCAACGGTGACGGATCAGCGTGCGCTACGAGAATGCGCTGATATCAAACCAGTTTGAGCGCATTCGCTATTGCATGCGCTGTGGTAGCAGAGGCAGCGTCAGAGGAAAGCGCAAGTTGAACATGAAAGCGCACAGGTGTAGACATAGCTAATAAGTAACTTCGGTGTGGATAAAAGATGTAAAATGCGTGAGAGTATTTGGGCGAAGTTCTAAATTGAGCAATTTAGAAATTGAACCGGTGTCGGCGTCCCCAGGGTGCTGGTGTGCGGCGACGAGACGCAGAAGCCGTTCCCGCTGCTGGTCTGGTCGCTGGCGTCGCGCAAGCTGCTCTACGACCTGCGCATCCCGCACCACGACTTCCTCACCAGCAAGGCCGCCATCACCTACGAAGGTATGACTACAGTATAACAGCGCCATCTCTAATTGGGATCTATCAAATTTACGAAAGGTAACTGAGACTCATAACAACGCCATCTGTAACTGTGAACTGTGAAACTTGTTTTTTTTGTTAGGCAACGCAAACGAAGTCTGTCAGTTATTTCGAATTTGGTTATCTTTACCTAATCAGTGTTTTAATTTATTCAATAAGGCAAATTGTATACAGAAGAACTGAATGCTCATGTATTTACTGGATTACTAGAGCCTCGTATAATTTCCCGCTTATTTATATAAAAAAAGTCAATTAGTTACCCTAACGAGATACTCCATTTGGTAAGAATACTCAGTCTTCAAGTTGGGGTGTTTACAATTTAGTCGTTTATCCAGGGTCGTACGTGTGCGTGGTGTCTCGCGAGCTGGACGAGCCGAGCCCGAACTTCATCGTGGTGTACGACCTGCAGTCGGGCACTCTGTTCAAGAAGTGGAAGCCGGGCTGCGACACCGTAGCGCTGGCCATCAGCTCGGCCGACGGCTGCGTGGTCTCGGGCCTGGCCGACACCAGGATACTGGTCTGGGATCTGGTCACAGGTGAGCGACACTGTAGCATTTGCCATCAGCTCGGCCAGACCACCTTGATATAGGTCTTTAGCCGAAAGAAGGCATAGCAGCAGAAGACTAAGTACGTCAAAGTTTGAGGAAGTACTTCTAATTGGCTGGTTTGACTTCCTCGAAAATTGAAAAGACATTAATTAAAATTTTCAAATGTACTTTATTACCCCTGAGCAGTATTTATTATTTTGTAAATATACCAATTATGGTAATCATCATCATTTCAGCTGAAAGACGTCCACTATTGGACATAGGCTTCCCCCAATGTTTGCATCTATCTTAACACTTGCAATCTTAACCACGTCTTTGGTCCACGTTGTCGGAGGTCTGCCCACGCTGCGTCTTCCGGTACGCGGACACCACTCGAGACCTCTTCGGCCCCAACGGCCATCTGTTCTGCGAGCGATGTGCCCCGCCCACTGCCACTTAAGTCTAGCAAGTTTTATTAAGTACACCATATTGAAACATAGGTGTCCTTTCATTTGGGCGAAAAACGTTTTGCAAACTGTTTTATTTCCCAACCGTTTCATTTGGCCAAACGCTTTTTTTTCCGAAACTGTAAATATTTCAGGATTTATTACAGGACCATCGTGTAGAACCCTATATAGGTTAGGTTAGGTTAGTTTTATAAAAATCCTGAATATTTAGTTTCAAAAAAAAAAGCGTTTGGCCCAATGAAACGGTTGGGAAATGAAACAGTTTGGGAAACGTGCGGTTGCGAAACATCAGTGAACCTGAAATATAAAATAAATTCACAAATTCATGGATGTCTTCTGTGCACCGGGGTCCGTATGAATGTTTCGTACGACACTAGAGGGCGTGTTTCGGGTGGTAGATGTGTGATGTAGTATAGAGTGTCGGTGTGTCGTGCAGGCAACTGCCGGCTGACGCTGCGCGGGCACGCGGCGGCGCCGGCGCGGCTGCGGCTGGCGCGCGCGGGCGCGGCGCTGCTGTCGGCGGCGGACGCGGCGCGCGACCTGTCCGTGCGCCTCTGGGACCTGCACACCGGTATTACTATACTCAAGATCACAGCCGACATCACTCGCACGCACGCGATGTGGCGTTTAATACGTCATCTCATTACTATAGGGTTCGACGGTGGCAAGCCTTTCTCAAAGGCCAGAAGCGCACTTACCAGAACACACGGTGTACTGCGGGTGTTCAAAGGTCACCTACTTCTTTCTGTAGTTTGTTACGCGAACGTTAGGTAGCATACGTAAATATTACAGGAAACATATAACTATATTTCTAAATAGCACAGATATTTATTAATCATCCAAAACTCTGCTGTGGACAAAACATAACTTATTGCGTAATTTTTCATAAGTATTTGCACTTATAGAAATTCCTCTACTCGAAATAAGTGCGCAATTCCATCTCGCAATTTCGTGTTTATTAATATTAGATAAAATTAAATTTACCATTATTGAAACAATTTAATCTGTCCACAGGAAAACTAATAGCCGTATACACCCCACCAGAACGAATAACCTCCTGCGAGATCCTCCTAGGAGGCTCCATCCTGGCACTCGCTTTAGAGAACTACAAACAAATCCTCTGCGTCAAGCTCAACGGCCCTCCCGTGGAATCCGTGACCCAGGGCAAAGACGCGGAGTACGATTCGAAGCCGTACGGGGACCCCGCTCTGGAAGGCAAGACCTTCGACGTGAGAGGGACCGAGAGCTGCTGATGCCGAGTGCTGCTCCTCAGACTCGACCTGACCTTCAGCCACTGCTTTCAGACGTGGCTGTACAACTGTATTGCGCGGTTTTGAACTCCAAGACTGCTGGCCGTGTCTTGTAGGCGAAGTTAACATAGATGCACTATACAAATATATCTCAATCAACTGTACCTTGGGTTCTCCATGATAAATTTAATTGAAACATTGAAATTCGATTTTTTTATCTTTTGTCAATCAAAACTAAAGTTCAAAATTTGAAATAACGATCTGACACGAATTCATGTCAGCGGGAGACCAAAGGTAGAAGTTGGGAAAAAATACATTAAGGAATTTATTCAGGAATATACCAATTGAATTAAGACTTTTCACAAAGTTAATGTCGATATTTTCTATACTTGTAGGTAGACAACCCGGCGCCGTAATCATTTGACCTATGATCATGACGCCACTGCCACCTGTATTTGTATTCTGTAACCTATATGAGACGTTACGTTACTTGAACTATTCGCCACTGAATAAAGCGAATGAGAACATAACGTCCGCATCCGTTCGTCGTCAAAGTTAAATAAACCATCATGAAAAAACCTACTTGCACGATAAATTAAATTTACATTAGGAACTTGAGTTTTTCGACGAAAATAATAATTTGTTATCAATTAATAAAGCACTGAAGAGTACAAATAACTCAAAATTCCGAGTAGTTATAACAGGATGATTTTTTCTTTCCTTACGCTAATTATCATATTCAAATGTTCATATTGCCCAGACTAAGGATAAAAGAGTAATTAAATCATAGTGTTATAAAAGGAAGAACAATCCTAAGAAATGTATTTCGGTACAAAATAAGACTAGTGCTGAATCGCTTCGGCCATGCCTTTTATATGTGTGTGCAATCATTAAGTATATAAACAAATGACAATCGCATTTGACATTCAATCTCACACAAGCGCCGTGCCGTGTGTCCGTCATTGTTGTTGAATCACACACCAAAATACACCGCTATAGTTACACCCATACACTCATAGACTGCATTCCTCAAATGATTATACGTGCACTGATAACGGTCAGCGGGAACTGGGATTCACACGATAATGTATAAAAAAATAATAAAATAAAAATAAAAACTTAAATGTTTTGATCTATTACGCTTATTAATTACATAAAAATAATTGTATTTTAGTGAATTCTCTATCTGTAATGTTGATGTTTAGGTGTAATTTTTGTGAACTTAGGCTAAGTGACGTGTAAGTCAATTTTGAAACTTGTTTTTTTTTTCTTTTGTTCGTCCACGCCCGCGTTTGTTGCTGTAGCTGTTCAGTATTACTTTTATTTTGTTGTATTATTGTTGTTATATTGAAATATGTCAAGTTACGTTTGTAAGGTGATTTATATTCAAAGGAACACACTACAATTTTATAAATTATTCCACGGTATACCATAACGGTAGAAAATCATCAGATATTAATAATTAGATTATATTAAATTAAGATAAAAAGCATTGAATTAATCTTTTAATATTTATCCAAGATGTTAGAAACGTATTGACATGGTTTGTTTCACTTCTGACGAACAAAAATATGATTAGTTTTGTCGCTAATGACATTCTCATGGAATTAATAAAATAAACTTGACATATTTTAATGAAGCTACAATTAAACAATGTCCTCAGCAACATTAAATGTATGTATGTACAGATTAATTTTCTTGGGTATGATAATGTATTTGTTTCAAAATGCCTAATTTAACAGGTTTCGCTCAAATTCCATAATCCAGGGGAACTAGTCTTATCTGTACATTTTTGTTGTTTATGTACTTATATTTTTTTTTGAATTTGTACAAATCAGTAAAATATTTTCTCAAATTAATATCAAAGTTTAACTAAAACATCTAAATCTCCTTCTATGCGTGTAGTATTTACCTACATTATTAACTGGCATTTAATTTAGAACGCTTGTTTAGGACTATTGTTAAAAGATTAAATTACTTGGTTAAATCACCACTTATGGAATCAGAAATTGACTGTTCCTCAACGGATATGTGTAAATTATTGATCATGTTTTTGTAATTAGGTTGGCAAACTACAATGATTTTCAGGGCCCACAAGTGCGGCCGAGTTTACATAGAAACTTGAACAAGCACATGTCTTACCTAATAAGGATTAACGCTAATGCTTCTGGTCCAATGGTCTTATAACAAATTAGTACCTACTATTTCAGTTAGAAACTACGTACTTATACTTACCAAGTTAGTATTATTGAGTCACGTTTCACGAGCTACCAGCCGCTGCGTGGAGCGCGATGTGTAAGCTCCCAATCATTAATCTTAGTGCTAACTGATGCTGGTTCGTCGTTCTTATAATAAATTATGCGTTAAGATTACCATTTTTCTTTTACATTATAGGGGTCGGTTGTGGCTGTCGATTTATTCTAATTTTTACATGTATACTATAAAGACAGTTTCACAAACACGGCCCCTCGGCGTTACATATTCTAAATAACAAATATAGAACAGATATATTATTAAAAAAAACTACATATTTAGAGGACACAATAGTTGTAATATAAATTATTTACGCACTCCCGGGCTACTCGGGTTTATGCCATGTCTCGTCTCCACTTGAATCTGTAACTGCCATTTGTAATTTACGTTAGAACTCATCGTAGGTTAAGGCTATGTTTAATGTAAGGTTACGTGCACAATAGATACCTTATGCACAAATTAACTCATGTTTAGTTATCGCAGAGACAAATTATCACTGATGTGGGCTCTATAATAATAATAATAATATTAGGGACAACCTCACACTAATTGACCTAGTCCCAATCTAAGCCCTAGGCTTGTACTATGGGTACTAGGCAACGATAAACATACTTATATAGAGAAATACATACTTAAATACATAGAAAACCTCCATGACACAGGAACAAATACTCGTGCTCATCACACAAGTATTTGAAACAATACCGAGATTTGAAACCGGGACCGTTAGCTTCATAGGCAGGGTCACTACCAACTAGGGTAACCGCGTCGTCAAAATGAACTTATGTTGTGTCCTTCTACTGCAAAGATGAAAGGGGCATTATTCCCCATCCAAATAAATCGTGCCCTGATAGTGAAGAAACAACCAAAAGGTGAAGAATAAACAATAAGAAAAGCGTACTGACACTAGCTGAGATGCTAGACAATGGGTTATAGTTTGCAGGCTCTTGTCGGTGGAGTAATTGCTAGCCCCGACGCAAAACCCCCGGTGTTATAAGTTTAACGTGCGAAGTGTATATTTGTGTCTGTGGCATCGTAGCTCCCAAACGGATAATTTAGTTTTTTTAGGGATCTTTGTTGTCCGTCTGTCTGTCTGTCAAGACCCTTTTTCTCAGGAACGCGTGGGAGGTATCAAGTTGAAATTAATATCAAATACTTAGGTCTACAATCCCTTGGATCAGTGAAAAAATCAAACATCTAAGTCTACGCAATCAAAAGATACGGCCGTTTATGTCGCATATTCAAGGGAATCTCAAGGGAATCAAAGCTTATTCTTCCCGTTGACTTAGAATCATGAAATTTGGCAAGAAGCAATGTCTTATAGCACATGTAAAGGAAAAAATCCGAAAACCGTTAATTTGTAGTTACATCACATAAAACATAAAGTCCAGTATAAACTGACACGCAATAAGTATTTCCGGCTTTTTTATATGAAAGGTGAATTAATTGAGTGTTCTTAGCTAGGTTTGGTCAAAATCCGTTGCGCCATTTAGGAGTCGTGAGCTCTGAAGGTTGGGTGTTTATCTCTATTATCTGCCAGTTTTTGCACAAAAGTGTATAATTTGTCTCTGTTCGTACACTCGTGTCTCACCGCGCATCGCTTACTCTAAAGCCTAGAGCTTTATTCGACCAAAGCAATCTACTCTAATCTAGTTCATAAATATTCTTACTAACCAAAATAACATCTCGAGCTAACTATCTTGATGTAATAATGTGATTTATTGGATGTAACTTTTGCTGCCATATTAAATGTATTCTAAATCTAATGACTATGTACCTACCTAATTCTTCTATTTTTATATTGTGTTATTTAAGGAACATCGTGTTTTTAAAAAATGTGCATACGCCATTTTATTGCTTGCTAAAAGGACATTTAACAATCACTAAATGACTAATTTCATAACTAACGTATTTAATGGTCCTTTTAGAGCGTGTTTACTAACGTAACTTAAATGAAATTTGCACAAAAATGCGACTCCGTACCTAACTATATGCGCAAACCACTTACTTATAAATTTTACAGGAAAGCACCGTATTTAATAATGACGGGAAAGCCTAAACATGTGAGATTGTATGTGTTCACGGGTAAACACAAACTCACACACACAGACAGTGACCACTACAAGTATACATATGGATAGCCATTGTCATTGCCGTATGAATATGGCATGGCTAACAATGCCATTCGGCTCCTAATTATCTACTCTTTCTTCTATAACCGATTCCATTCATAATGTAACGGGAAAAGGATCGGTTTAATAATTTTGGCTAATAATAGCTACCTATATCGGTGTTTAACAGGTTGTTTAACCTTTAAATTGGCAACGTCCATCATAGTGGACATAAAATAACATTCACTTTTTTTTTTATTCCAAAGAGGTTTGAACACCCGACTTTTTTTATTTTTGCCAATTTAAGGGTTAAAAAGAAAATATATTGAAGTTAAACAAAAACGCTTCCTGTATTGTATTTGTACAGTTGTGTCGCAGTTTTATAATCGTAATTACCTCGTAGTTAACCTTAAGGCACGTCGGTTCACACTTCAGCCCCTATCGGCTAACTTTGAGCTTTTCACGTAAATCGCTACTTACATATTATAAGTTAAAGTCCCCCGCCGCCCCGAGTTGGTGTTTGTTCTAAGGAAGTACTTTACGGTTTTCAGACGGTTTTTATCTATAGAAAGAAGGATTATCTTGAAAGGTCTATAAGTCTATAGGTCTATAAGTCTATAATTTATTAATTTAGTGCTACCCGTGCAACGCCGGGGCGGGTCGCTAGTCTAAATTAAAAACCTGTTAATTTTCATGTAAATTAGCGAGTTTTTCATTTTTGAATCAGAGTTTTATGCACAAGCTCTTAGCTGCTTCGGTGTTTAGCCGGTAGGGGCGTTTTCGAACCAACGCCCTCTATATGTTGTAGCTGAAACCACAGGCTGGTCCCTGACTATCTTCTGATATTCTCTAGTGTAAGTATGTATGGTCATTTCGTAGCGATCAATTTGAAACTAAATTAAGTGATGTAAAATAAACATTAAGATGATGGTGTAATCACTTGTTACAATTATTTATGTATTATGGAAAGTTACCTATTACTTGTCCTGATTAAATTATTGCAAAAAATATGAGTTTTATTTGAGGGTGAATTTCAGGGCGTTTCAACCGCCGTCATTAGTGTCACCAAATATATTGACGTAATCAATGACACTACAGCAACTTCTGATGATTATAGAAACTACATCCCCGGTTCTGCTTCTGTTTAAATCAGGAGTTGCTGGTAGGTGTCATTGATTTCGTCAAAATATTAGGTGACACTAATGACGGCGGTTGAAACGCCCTGAAATTCACCCTTGACGCACTTACTACCTCAACCAAATAATATAGATAAACTAGGTGAGCGGCACAATGGACGATTCTTCAAGATTTCTCGGAAAGCGGAACTCTTTCTAGCAAAAGGAGTTAGAAAGAGACTTCCGCTTGTATTTTTGTAACTGGTAGCTTCGTGAAACGGGCCACTGGGGTCCGTTTATCAGAAGCTTGTAACTTGTATTACAAGTGGAAGTCTCTTTCCAACAATATGGATTAAAAAGAGACTTCCACTTTTAATATAAGTTATAGGTAGTTATGAGTTTATGACAATTTTATACAAAAAATGCTATTGTTAAAAGTTTTATGGCTCTTTACTCTTCCGCCGCCGGTTGGACTATACAAGCTCTGCGTAGAATATGTTAAGTTGTATAGGGATTTTTTCACACGACAATTTTAGTCAGACTACTATATAGTAGGTAATAATTTATAGCCATGAAAAGAGATTTGATATTATGTACGAGCGATATTAGCGGTGAGGCCGGTGAGACATCCCACACATTTTAGCCCATCCTTCTTTAGCTAAAAGCTAAAAGAACCTTTTCAATAAAATCTCCTCGCCATAAGGAGCAACGACATCTCAGATAACAACATTTTTAAAGCGTCAAATTGACAAAAAAGTAAAAAAATAAATAAGTGTATATAAAACTTTATCATTTTAATGTTTCGAGTATCAGTTTTGTCAAAACTTTATTTAGAAATTAGAAAACATGAATTTAGCTCTTAGGCAAGTCCTGAAAGGACATTATTTCAGGATACGCGACAGAGTCAGCTATAAAGTACTTCCCGTAACCTCAAAGACCTCGACCTGCTCTGTTGTATCGCAGAGAAAGTTTTGTGAGAATGTGGAGACGAAAAAATTTCCCCAGCTGATGGAGTTCCCGCCCATCGTTCTACCAAACTTTCTCAAATTCATTAAAAACTGGATGTACGTGAATTTTATCATAAGGCCGTTATTTGAACCAGAATTCAGTCTCCCGGACTTCATTGAGGCTTCCAAACACGCAGTCCAAGTGATTTCGGAAGCCCTGCAGAGGAGCGACATTGGAGCTCTGGAAGGCTTAGTCGAAAATAAGGCCTTAACCAATCTCGGAACAGCCATATCCCGACTTACAGAGGTTCAGAGGCAACTGCTTTCTGTTGATAAGGAAGATATATTATTTGCCTTTGCGTATCAACTGGATGTGATATACGGAAAGGCAGATAAGCGATGGGTAGAGATCACAATGTGCTATTACGTGCTTCGGGGCCTGAAGCATATGCTGGAGGAAGGGGAAGTGCTTCCGTTCACGCTACACTTTCAGCCGGAGTACCAGGAAAAAATATATATCCTCAATTATAAATTCATCAGGGAATTCACGAAAGGCGTCGAAGACAGCTGGTGGGTCAAAGAGGTGAACCATTTCCAACCGCACTCGTTAATGAAAAAAAAGTTTCCTACCTTGTAATAACTCAATGCAAAGTACCTAATGTAAATCATAATTATAAATGTGGAGAATGTGTTTGTTGTTTATTCAATTTATAGAGCAAGTGACGGCAGAGGCACCCGCGGTGGCCGCAGTCCACGTCATCGTGGAGTCATGAGGTGGCAACATACCGGGCACATGCCCTCGGATAGCTCATGTCGCTCACCAGAAGCCGTGGACATCAAGGGTCTGCTAGGCACCGTTGAAAAGAGAACCCTTACACAAAATGGGCGCATACATCAAGCCGTGGAGTTGCAAAAAAGTAACCCACTCCAGCCTCATGTAGAACAAATTGACCCCGGTAGCACACCTCCGCTGCAAAACTGTAGTAGCGAAACTCTGGCAACGAAATAAAGTTCAAATTCGTATTAAAATATCACGATTACGCCATAGTTTCGCAACCGGGGGATTACCTTAGGGAATTGAGGCTTGAACTAGGCCGTAGTTAGTTAGAACAGAACTTGAAAAAAAATATCACTTTTCGGAGTGTACAGTCAATATCTTTTTTAGTATCCAACATATTGCTCTCAAAAACAACATCTCTCACAACACATCTCAACATATGCCTCTAGTAATAGACGTACTGTTAATGGTGTCCCTTGTTTTGCAGACACTCATTCCATTGAATGTATCGTTGCACCGAATTTCATTTCATCGAAAGCTAATTTCTTTTGAAACCTTATTGTTTTCAGGTTATCTTAAGCATGGGTTACGTAGGTTAGACCTGTGACCACCAAAAAATTATAACTCTTGCACGTGGAAATGCCTGTCGTAGAAATGAAAATAAGCCACGCGGTTATCTCAAATTACAAAATACGAATTTATAGAAATCAGTAAATAACAGCTTTTTGTTTAGCTTTAGTCACTTGATTGATAACCCGTTTTATTAAACCTTACAGCGCCTTCTGTTATGAACTTATGATTATAAAAACATTCGATGGTGTTTATTGTGTTGTATGATCCTTGTACTGTCATTCATTATGTAATTATTCATCATTCATCCATCAATTACATATTAAACTAACCGTAGTAGGTAGGTATGATACAGGTACAGTCACCACACGGGATTGTTGAGCCACTATAGAACCCTCTCACAGAAAGTCGACGGAAAATTTTGACGTAATTTCTTTTGAGTGACTTGACGTTGTCATTATGACAGGGTTCTATAGTGGCTCAACAATCCCGTGTGGTGACTGTACATAAATAAATACCAATATTAAATCTTAAAACTTTAGTTACGCGAAAGAGTTATAGATGGCGTTAGGTGTCCCTTAATTCTTTAACAAACAACATGTTTCAAATAAAATTTAATCTTTTTTCGACGATTTTAACACATGAACTGTTATTCGATTCATTGTTAAATTAAGCCTTTCTAGAGCGCATATTCACAAAACGAAATAAAATAAAATAATAAAAATACTACAATAAAGTTATGATTTATTTAAATGATAACATTCACAGCTGTAATTATACACTACACTAATACTCGGGCACTCAGCAGGACTGGAACAGGCCCTTCTTCTTCATTATCTCGAATTCCTTATCAGCATCATAGTTCCTGGAACAAAGAGACAGAACAAGTAATTTAATGCCTTTAAATTTTCAATCGAATACTAAGTAAAAATCTAAGTGCTTTAATAAAACAATAACCATATTCATTCTCCGTACAGACTTTTTTAACCCTTTAGAATGTCACAACTAATGGCATTCATACGTTTGCGTGATCACTTTTTCAATGTCAATGGGATAGGGGCACCATATTTTTTCATAGTCATTTAAATGGAAATTTATTAGAGCAAATCCGCTGATGCGAGTGTTGATAGGTAATCCGACGAACCAAAAACAAGACCAAGTGTGAGTAGTTACATAAAAACTTGCACACTATGTTAAGCACCAGCCTTCTCGGGACCACGGCCATTACAATAAAATGAAAAGGTAAAATAGTGAATTATACATCTAAACCTTCCTCATGAATCACTCCATCCATTGGTGAAAACCATATAAAAATCCGTTCAGCAGTTTTTGAGTTTATCGCATTCAGACAGACAGACACGGCGGGGGGACTTTGTTTTATAATATGTAGTGATAATATATTTACAGGTCTGGTAACTTAATAATATTTTTACCTGTAGAACTCTGCATATCTCTTCTTGCGCTGGGTGCCAACCAGTTCCCTAAAAGCGATCCCGGTTAATGCAGCCAGGGTGAGGGACACTATTAGGTTGCGTTTGATGGAGGAGTTCAGGAGCCCGCGCATCTGGGGCTTGGTAGCCGTGGATACTGCCTTGTCTCCGGCCATCTAAGGATAAAGGAGGTATTATGATGTGCTATGGCAGGTCATGTAAATTTGTACAAAAAGGTGTTATAATATTTAAATGGAAAAAGGTATTGATACATGAGGCAAAATAAAAAGGTATTAAAGAATACTTTAATATTTTAATGCTATGTAATTTTTCATTTAAAAATGTAACCATTGTAATTTTTCATTTAAAAAATGACTAACTGTTGAGTTTCTTGCGGCTCTTTTTCTCAGCAGTAGTCTCCTCTTGGGAAGCGCTGGTAGATTTTGACGTGTAAAAGTGCCCGTGCGGCCTACTTACTGAATAAATATCTTTTATCTTTTTTTATCTTTTATCAATCACCCAATCTTTATAACTAAAACACATTTTTTTAGTTAAATCTAAATAATGATGTCAGTCATATGCGGGAGGTGAAAAAATACCAAGTTCTAGTACCTATCAGATATCTTCTGATTACTTTAGATGGTAGACTACCAAAATAAGCAAAAATATATACATATATATTCAAATTTTGAGCACAGATCCATGTTGCATATAAGGGGTTAATATAATTTGTCAGTGAAATATCTAAGCCATTTGTATGCAATTCTGGCATAAAATACAAGTAGGGTCTAATCACAGTAAGTGCAAAATAAAAGCAGATGGCATGCATCCTGATTGCACTAATTAGAATTCAATACAAGGAAACGAGTTGGGTCTAGCTGATGCTGAGATTGTATAAAATATCTCAAATGAAATCAATTAAGTTTTATTACAATTTTTAATCTTTTTCTTTAATAAATCAATGCATTGTTTTAAATACTGACTGAATTTTCATTGGCTTTTGTCTGGACTGAGCAAGAAGATAAACAGTTGAATAAAATTATAAAACTGCCACTGGCTATAAGGAAAATACTAACCAGTGATATACGCCATACCACTGTACTCTCAGACTGCAGCACATCAAATAAGAAGGTACCTAATCAAATAGATGCTCACCTTTAGTATACCAGTACAAATTAAACTAATGAAAGAAGTTGTTATTTTAGAACTGAATAACCTGTAAAACTTTGACTTTTCTATGCACCGTGATGTCCGTGATTATTGACAACCTTCTTACATAACATTGTGCGCATTCCTTTAAACTTGTTTTAGCTTTGACAAATGTACATGTTATTCAGAAAAGTAACAAAACTTTAAGTATAATCAAAAATATTTTGGAATTACTTACATTTTATTGATTTTTTTCACAAAAATTCTCTGAGGCCTCCGGACCCTCGAGTTTAGCAAGTGGATAAAAGGTTGGTTCTATCTGTTCATATTTTGGGAGATAGCTTTATGTCTTCTCCTGATTGGTTTAGATAACAGACAGAGCGAAATAACAGCCAATCTTGCGCGTGGTAGACGCTTCATGGGTTTGTTTTCAGTTACCCTAGGGTGAGAAGTATTGACGTTTATAATGCGTTTTGTTTCGAGTTAAATTATATTACCTCACTGCATTGTTTTTTTTATGAATAATAAGGTTATTCTTATATTACTTTTGTTACTGTTTATGGGTAATTTGCAAAAATATTGTACATTGTTAAGCAACGTTACGAGCTCAATTAAGGAAAGAAACGAATTTCATTTTTGTGTAACGAAAATTCACAAAAATGAAATTCATTAATTTGTTCCTTAACTATGTACCTAGGTACAATATTTTTGCAAATCACCCTTATAATAAAAAGTAGTACAAAATAAATTAACCGCTATTAATTTGTCGAGGAATCGTTGTTCAGTAGCCCATAAGACTCCATGTTATAAATTAATTTACCTAATCTTTACTCATGGAAGATCGAAGAAAAGTAATCAAAATTTTGCATTTTCGAAAAGCGCTCTACAACGGAAACCTTTAAAATTGGTAGAAAGTTGTATTTGTAATTTAATTATACGTAGCGAGTATTATGCAGGAAATCCTGATTTACGTTGAGCAAGGAATATTATTAATCTCCAAGTTTCCAATAATTTAAAAAACATCACGCTCAATGCCTAAACTAGGATTCACTTTTTAATTTGTGAATCTCGTATAGAAAATGTTAGTAGCTGCATTTAACATATAAGCTTTCCGAAAGGTTGTTAATTATTTTAATGTAAAGGTGGACATTCACGGTCAGTTAAACTGATCAGTTAACTGACGTACATCCAGAAGCTGACCTTGAGTTCGTATAATTTTAACTTTACATTTCACATTCACGGTCAGTTTTTGGATGTACGTCAGTTCATCAGTTTAACTGACCGTGAATGTCCACCTTAAGAGCGCTAGCTTATCTGACATGGCTAAAGAGTTCTTGAATGGCGAAAACTGAAAATTTCAGCTTAAGTTGGTAGGCTCGACCATGGACCGACGACCAATTGGTGAAGAACGCTGGATCTGCTGCGTTATTGCCGGCATCTGTGTAATGATATATTACTATTCATAGGCTGGCACGACACCGATCATTATGCCTAACCCTAAGAAGCCATGTCTAGCAATGTACGTCTTTGGCGTAGATGATGACGATCAAGATCGCCATTTTTAGGGTTCCGTACCAAATATTGAAAAACGGAACTCTTATAAGATGACTTTGTTGTCCGTACGTCCGTCGGTCTGTCAAGACCCTTGAATGGGAATAGACGTAGTATTTAGTGGTCCGCACAAAACCTCATTATAAGAATTTATGAGTTTTATAGTAATTGGAAATGGGGTAGGGGGGTTTAAAAATAAAAGTAAAGCGATTATAGCAAATGGGGTATCATAATTATGAAAGGGCTTGATTTGCACATTTCAATAATATTTTTTCGGTGATAACTGCTCAGAATTGAATTTTATTTTATTATTTTTAACGGATTGGAAATGCGTTACACATCATCCCCACACCGTAACAGCCCAACTTTAACTGACCTCAGTAAAAATCCCATGGTTTTCAAGATTTACCAGTACAAACTTTAAACTGGCATATCTTGAAAACCATGCAACTATTACTGAGGTCATGTTAGGCTGGTTCGGTGCGTCTTAGGCTGGTCTACCTCCGGTGTCACTGTGACGTGCGAGTTATACGTGTCCTATAACTCGCACGTCACAGAACTTGTTGTTAATAATTAAAACAACGAAGTATTTTTACTCATTTATTAATAAACTAACTTTACAAATTTAATAATAGCAGAACAATAATATTCCTTATTTCTTTTCATTCATAATAATATGATAATAATTCACCGTGACTCATCGTACTTTATGAAATATAATTATATGATTTAAAAATAATGTAGAACGACAGTGAAAGCAACTTACATAGAAATAATGCACAATAAAAATATGGGCGACGAGTTCATTAAACCGCCGGCGCCCGCGGCGCCGCCCGCCGCGGGCGCCCGACACCTACTAGAAAAACATTTACAATAACATAAAGTTAAATTTTATTGTATCAATTCTTTTATTTACTATTTCTGCAATCTATTTACAAGTTATATAATGTTTACATACCAAAACTATACGCTATATCAAGATGGTGTGTAACCCCTATCCTATATTTATAGTGTTAAAACTATTTGTATTTCTCTTTTATTCATACTATATATAAATGTATAATATAGATAATTTATCGGCATAAATTACTATAATTAGTCGAAAAACAAAACAAAACGAAAAAGGATAACTATACACCCAATATACATAGCTAGTTTTGAGAGTTCATTCACTAAAATTATATGGTACACACTTGCAACTAATGCTTATATATTACAGTATAAGGCTTTGCATTCCTACAGGAGTCGATCCGCGGCGCAGCGGCCGGCCGCACCCGAGACAACCCGCTGCTTCATTACAAACCGAGTACTTAACACGTAACATATATTAATTTCCCCATCTATACATAAACAATTACAAGAGATTGTACACCGGCCGTACCGATTTTAACTATTATAAAACGAAGAAAAACAAAACGATTGTTAGACGTAGAGAAAGGCCGCCGGCCGCCGGCCGCGCCAGTCCGCGCCACGCAGCTCCTCCGCGAGTTCAGGGCACAATCACCAGGCAATGTATGTCGTTACAATAACTACAAATATCATCATAAACTACACGTACTCGCTACGCACTAGACATCTGTATGTAGCACCGCCGCTCGCGACGCACTGTGGGAGGTTCTGCCGATTGCAACACATGCGGTTATGTACTAACGTCGTGTAAAGCGGTCAAAAACGTGTTTCTCACAAAATTAATGTCACATCCTCGAATTATTGCTTTGAATCGTGTCCCCTAAGACATAGGAACCGGAAACTAGACGCGAACGCGGTATTAATCCTACGTCATGTCCATCACGTCCGTCGCCAAAAACCTTCTTTAGGACGTTACAATTTTATCAGATAAAGGTATATTGCAAGGTTAAATTTTGATTACCAATTCATTCCACATTGCATATGTGAACCACGCTGTGATGAACATGACACTACCGTGCCGTTCAATATTATACCGAACATTTTACTCTATTTATAGGCTACTATGTGACTGTTCCATGAAACTGATAATAAATAACTCTAGTATCTAATTACGCAACTTATTCTTTAAAAAATTCAATCTATTATTTACAGTGCATAATGAAACCGAAAATAAGTCAAACAAGTCACTGGTTTAAACCTGTTGTTGGTTCAAATCATATTAAAACATGTCACTCGGTCAAATATTGGGGATAGAATTTGTAAATGATATGGGGGCGTCAAAATAAAACACGTTTAGTATACTGGAAGCCCGAACAGACAAACTGTTGAAACACTCAGTCGCGATTATTATCATTTCACTAAGAAATATCCATCGTTTCACATTTAAATTACAATTATTGGTCGTGAATTCTCTTAAATATTACGCTAACGTTACATCGTATCGTAACAGCGGCCTGTTTTGCGCGGGAAAACGCCATATTGTATGAATAGCTCTGGGGCGACAGCGCGCGGCGGGCCGCGATATTGACTGACATATTGATACAACCGAAAGCGAGCGTTCTCCAAAGTTTAAATTTTAAATTCATTTATAACATCATCAGTAGTAAAATAATTCATTTCCGGAATACAAAATGTTCCTAAAAAAAACTTCATAAATTAAAGAGTATTAAAACTGACGCTTGGTATGACGCTTTACCGCCAAAACGACAATTACAACTAAAGCGCGCACGACGTCGCGACGAGGCCACATCACAAGACGTGCAAAAACGTATGAAAATATGTTTTAAAACTTTATGCATTTATTTCATTTTATATCTCTCGGTTATTAATCCTATTATACTCAGAGACACGAAAGCCCCCTACGTATGTCTTACGTGAACCTGAGGGTTTTGTCCATGTCTTTGGGTCTATAACAATGTGCCTATCGAGTGTTCTTTGTACAATAATGATACATCCCTATCCACTAAACTAAGGCTCCCGCGATTGGCGACTCTCGGCCGCGCCTGACGCCACTAGCCGTCAGCTCGCGTGGCGTCAAACGTAAGCTTCAAGACACTTAAAATTACTCCAAAAAATAAGTTACACTTAAAAACGTCGAGTGCATTATAGTGAATGGTAACATGATTTGTTCACTAAATAAAATAAAAAAACGCATAAAAATAATAAATCGGCCGTCCACGATTTAACTGATTTAAAATTCGGTATACAACATCTAAAATTCACGCGCTACGGGCGGCAAGACTCGTCTGGTATTAAAACGTCTACAAACACTACATAATTGCCTCTGCATTGCTGACCGTTATTATTGCACGATTAGATATCAACAATATAAATTTTACCAAACTATATCTGAATTTTTATTCCCACGGGAAAAAAGGTAAACAATAAATATAATGTAAAGTTATCATTTCGCTCGAACCGTGATGTTCAAATTAAATTTGAGAAATAATTAAAATTAAAATTGCACAAATGTATGAAATGAAACAGCATTATGTATTTTTTAATAATAAAAGTAATGTTAACATTATTATTATCACTAACAGTTAGTGATATTCACTAGTTACTAGTGAAGCGAGTGACGTCACACGTTAAGCGGCCCGCAACCCGGGTGAATCGAGACAGTGATACCAGTGCAATAAATAAAGTTTGCCATCAACAAATTAAATTATTTTATCATATACAGTTTATATAGAACGTCGATTTCTTATAATTGTGGAAAGTATAAGTTTATCTTTGTTTACATTTTTTCCGTGGGAATAAAAATTCAAGTATATACTCACACATCACCCCCTCCGCGCCCAAGCGCCCGCTAGACCGAGTGTAATGAAGTCAAATTTGAGATTCGCAAAATCGAAGCGTAATTGCAATCACGCTAAAATTGCAATTTTGAAAAAATAACAAACAGCAAACAGTGTAGTTTAACGTCTAACCTAAAGCATCTACAGTTTATCACTCGTCCAAGTTCCTTTCGAAAGGCACGCTGTGTGACGAAACGCACTAGTTAGTAAGTACTAATATCTCGATTGATTCTCGGTTTGAACGATGAGTGAATATGGGGCTCGTGGAAGTCGCCGCGTTCACTCGAGGCTGGATTCACAACACTCCGACGAAGGCAAACGGTGACATTAGAGATTGAACACTGGCACTGTAGACGGCTAGCGCGCTCTCGCAGGAGCGGAGGCCCGCGGCGCGTCAGGCGGGCGGGTGCGGCGGGAGCGGCAGGCGCGGGGGCTCCGCGCGGCGCCGGCGTCACTTGGCGTCGCGCGACGTGCGTCGGCGCCGCGCCGCGCCCGCGCCCGGCGGAGCGCCCTCGCCTACTGGAACAACAAGCTACCTTTAGGCCCGATTCGCACGAGCGCTTTTTTAACGCTCAAAAGCGCTCGTGCGAACGGGGCCTTACGATACGAATGACAACGCGGCTTTGTCTACGACAGCGATCCCGGGGTAAACCACGCTTAGGGCAAAACTTAGCCTTAGACCTTCATTTGGGACCAGATTAATTTGTGTAAAATTGTCCTCATTAGAAAGAAAAAAGAAAGAAAGAATTAGTATTAACTTATTAATTTATTTACTAGTTTAGTTGGCCTCTGAGTAGATAATCTTTCGATCGTAGTAACGAAGTCGTTACACGATAGAGAGCGCTGACGTTAAGTAGATACAGAATAACAAGAAAAAAAATTTCTATAGCCTGGTAAGAAAGTCAAGCGTGTGATGACAGCTGGAACTAAAATATTTTCAAATGGCAACCAGCATTTTAGAGCAAACCTTGGATCATGTTGTCAATTTAATTCCGAACAGCGCTCTCAATTTTTTTACTAGACTTTTTTTGCCAGTTAAATCTTTTTTTTACCGTGATACTTGTAAAGAGCGTCATTCCGTACGTTCTATCATGACAGATGTTAGAAACTTCTTATCTTTTTTTTTTACTTATTCAGTTGTTCATCATTTGAGGTGAGGTGTAGTAAAGAAGTCATTGCAAGCTAGAGGGCGTAATACCTTCCGACAAAGATAAAACAGCATATAGACACCACGACAGATGCCATAGAGGTATAATGTGGCTCAGCTAGAATTTGTTTGTAGCAATCCCAATATTCCGAGTCAGTTCTGTTTTAACCCCCGACCCAGACGCAAGAGGGGTGTTATAAGTTTAACTGTGTACTTATGTGTCTGTGGCATCATAGCTCCTAAACGAATGAACTGACTTTGATTTAGTTTTTTCGTTAGAAAGGTGACTGTTATGTGTGTGTTACGAGTGTTATGAGCTCTGAAAGAAGAGTTCCCGATTTCGTCAGGGTTTTTTTAACTCTGTTGAAATACAGTACATTACTTTGAATAATGCAGATCAGATAATATAATAATAGAATTACCAGCGCTCCTCGTTTTCCGCCTGGCGGGCGTGTTGCAGGCGGGCGCGGGCGCGGGCGGCGGCGCGGGCGGCGCGCCGGGCCCGTGGCGCACGGAGCGCCGCGTGTTCACGCCCTCCGCGGCCCCCTTCACCGCTTTCACAGCCGCTTTCACCACTTTGGCCGGGGTCTTGCCCCGCACTTTACAAATGAGCGGCTCATCACTATCACTATCCGAATCCTTCTTCTTGCCGTCCGCGGCGGGTCCCCTCGCGCCGTCGGCCCGCCGCGGCTTCTTCTTGGGCCGGCCGGCGGGCGACAGCCCCTCCTCGCAGCTCATCGTCGACGCGCAGGAACTTTCGGACTCCCTCCGCTTCCGTTTCGCGCCCGGCGCGGGTTTGACAGGTACCGCCACCGCGTTGACAGTTTTGGGGCTCGTCTTGTCAACCGACCCGCTCCGGAGACAGTTCCGCGGCTGCAGCGCGGGGGAGTCCGATCGAGCTTCCAGTTTGGTGATGCCCGGGCTGAGCCGCGGGGTCTTGGGTCCGTCGGCGGGACTGTTCATCTTGCTGCTCGACCGCGTGCGGACGCTGCTCCTCGCGACTCGCTCCAGCGCCGACGGCGACGGCGACTCGGGCCCTTTGGGCGCGTAGTCGGGCGTGGGGATCTCTATTAACAACTGTTCGAGTAAACTTTTATCAGGAAAGTCCGCCTTCATCGGTAGCCTTTCTAGTTTTGGATCCTGTTTGTCTTTCGCCTCGTGCGGCGCCGACGCCTCGCCGTTCTCCGCCGTCGGCTTCTCCTCTTTAACTTCCGTCGCGTCGGAAGTTTTCTCCTGGTTCGAATAAGTGTAAAGAGGCGGTGAAACTCTGCTGGGGAGGGGATCGAAGTCTCCCACTTTCTCCTTTTTGGGTACTTCCTCCTTGCTGTTGACTTCGTCCTTTTGAGCGTCGGGGTCGAAGTCTCCGGGGGCGTCTTTCGGTTGGGTCTGGTCGAGGGGGCGATCGGAGGTGTGGTCGCGGAGGATGGGCGTGGCGCCGCGCGCGTCGGGCGGGCGGCGCGGCGCGTCGTCGCCGTTGACGCGGGGCTCCGGGGGCTCCGCGGGCCCGCGCTCGTGCTCGTGGTCGGCGTGCATCTTGGCCAGCTCGGCCTCGATGTCCCCCAGGTCGTCCAGGTCGGGCGGGCCGGGCTCGTAGCGCGGCTGCGGCGCCCCCAGCGACAACCTCTCCAGCAGCTCGTCGGACGCGGGCGGCGGCACACCGATTATCCTGTGCACGGAGGTCGGGCTGGTCGACCGCGGCATGTCGAGTCGCTCTTTCCTCTGCGGCCCGGGCGGGCTCTGGCTGGCTTGGTTGGGCGACTTCTCGGACAACGCGTCCATGGATTCTATCCCGGAGTCTTCGCCCTGCGCCTGGGACGCGGGCGACCGGTTGCCGAATTTGTCGTCGGGCCGCGTGGCGGCGCGTTCGGCGACTAGTTTACAGTAAGACTTGTCTTTGGGCCTCTCTTTCCGTCTCGGAGAAGTGGCGCCGGCGCGGGGCGGGGACTCCCGACTGGGGCCGATCGTGCCGACGTTCGTTGATCCCGGAGGATCTGAAATTTATATAAATATTTGAGAATACTTTATGGTTTTTCTATGGCAAGAAACTAAAGTTTTAATAATGGAATAAGATTTTCTTTAATATGATAGCTATTAAATGTGCTGTATCAATAACGCAGAATATGAATTCTATTGTAATAAATTTTAGACAGAAAGATAGGCCCTTTTTGTTGGTTGCTAGGCCTGAGCGCCCGAGATTGATTGGCCACCAAAAGGAGTATAAGGTGTTTAGAATAGTCAGATGGCTGTTATTCTAATTTTAATGAAACTCTCAAATACTGGTTTTTTATTTAATTTTTTCCTTATAATTAAGCAACCAAAATTTTGTCTATTGGTTTAAAAATTAGAATTGTATTGTATACTTTAAGGGTAAATAAATATCTGTTTAAATATAAACAATACTTAAATCTAGATTAAATTAATTAATTTATATTCATTTCCAAACAGGTATCAAATATGCCTGTTAATAATTTGTGATTCACAATAATTGATCTATGGTATATTTTCCTACTGGATATTATTCTAGCAGTTACACGGCGAAATACACACCTGGACAGGAGCTATGGCTGGTTTTCCTCTTCTTCTCCGTCAAGAGACCGTTAGGAGATGTGACGGCACTATCGATTGTCCGTTTCAACTTGTTGTCCTCACTCAACTTGGCCTCGGAACTGTCTCCCGCACTGAGCGTCCGTTCCTTATGACACTTGAGCAACCTACTCTCCAACTCACTAGCACCAATTTTAACACTTTCACTACTGTCCGTGCTGACTTCCACTGGCATGCTGTCCATAGACTTCAAATTATCACATTTAGCATCCTTCTCTGTCTTCGGAGTTGGTAACTTCTTTTTAACCTCATGGTTGTTCGGCATCTCTCTATAACCCTCGTTTTGGGCGTACTTTCCTTCTTTGTCTAGCATGTCATTCCTCCACTCTTTGTCTCTGTCCTTCTCCATCGACTTCCCACTGTCAGTGAGCTTCGATTTCTTCTTTTTCAAGCTGTCTAAACTTTGGACTTTGTTGTTTAAATGCTTGTAGTCTTTTGTGACGATATGGGCGTTTTTCGATATAGTTTTCATTCTGTAGACGACATTGTTGTCCCCAGAGATTTCCGTTTTTATCGAATCGCCTTCCATGTAGTGATTATTTAACTTTAAGCTTTTGACATGAAGGTATTCATCACATTTGGAATTTTCCGTCGGTTCAGACTTGGTCGAGAGAGGTTCTTCCGAGTCCCTCCGATGCTTGTCGTCCGATTCGGAATTTTTTCTGATCTTCAGTTTCTTTGAGTGGAGGTCCCCCGGGGCGAATTTCTTCTTTTCCTTTTTGGAGTTTTTAATGACGGCGGAGTTGCGGCCGCGCAGGCTGATGTGCAGCGGCGGCACGCGCAGCTCGGGCTCGGCGGCGCCCGCCTTGTACACGGGCTGGCCCACGGGCTCGTGCTTGTCGAGCTTCAGCCGCAGCTTGAGCGACTCCTTCTCGCCGGGCGGCGAGCGCGGCGCGTCCGGCGCGGGCTTGGCCGCGGGCGGCCGCGCCGGCGCGCTCGTCATCGCCTTGGCCGCCTTCGCGTCGCGAATGATCTTATCCTTGAGCGTCGCCGGCTTCTCCTTGGTGCCCGTCGTCCGCGGCTTGCCGCCTTTCTGCGCCAGCAGCTTTTCATTCTTCCGAAACTTGAAATCGTCCCGTCGGGAATCGTCTTCGGTAGTCTTAGCGATCCCGAACATCTCGGGCTCGTGGCCTTCCCGCTTGCACTGTGCGACGGTCACCTCCTCGGGTTTCTTATCGAGTTCTTTCGGAGGTGGGATGTCGTCGTCCCGCATGAGAGTTTTGATCAGGTACTGTTTGCTCTGCTCCTCGATTTCCTGGGCGGTGGCCTGTGAGCCGACGGTGGCGGTGGCGACGGAGGTGGCGGCGCGGAAGGGCAGGCGCATGGGCGGCGGCATGCAGCTGGGCAGGGCGGGGGGCGCGGCGTAGCCGGAGGGCGGCGACTTGAAGGCCGCGTGCGTCGCGGGGGAACCGGCAGCGTGCGCGGGGTGCGCGGGGGAACCGACAGTGTGCGCGGGGTGCGCGGGGGAGCCGGCAGCGTGCGCGGGGTGCGCGGGAGAGCCGGCAGCGTGTGCGGGGTGCGCGGGGGAGCCGGCAGCGTGCGCGGGCGAGCCGGCGAGGTGCGCGGGCGAGCCGGCGGGCTTGGCGAGCGGCGCGGGCGGCGGCGGCATGCTGGCGGGCTCGTCGGGTTTAGAAGGCACTGCGGTTTGCGTAGGCGGGTCGTAGGGCCCGTTGGTCTGGGTGAAGGGCCCGGTGATCTCTTGCAGGAGCGCGTCGGGCGTGGGCGCGTGTTCCGGCGGCTGGGAGTAGAGCAGATCCAGCTTGGCGTGGTCGAGGTCGGAGATGGCGGAGAGCGCCGAGTCGTCCAGCACGTCCAGCGTGGGCTGCAGCTGGTCCAGGTCTATGTCCGGCAGGTCCGGGAGGGCGGCCGCGAGGGAGTCCCGGTACGGCTCGTTCCACTCTTGGGTGGCGGCGCGCGACGCGGCACGTTGCCGCGCGTTGTATTGCTGCTGGTAACGCTGGAACTCCTGTAATGTATAATGTGACATATTAATGACTAGACAGATATAAAACAGTAGTTATTGTGTTCAAAAGATAACTTTGATTATTTAAATTTGGGTCGCCCTTAAGAAGATTATAGCAACTATAATAACATTAATACTCTATGAGTTTTTCAATTCCAATTTATAATTGTTTGAAAGTAAAAAACCTACTCAAACTACCACCTTGTATATTAAAAACACAACAAAATTTGTAGAGTAGTCGCCAAATGTATTCCTTAAGTTTCACTGCGAAGCACGCGCACAACCGTCAGGTCCGAGGGACTACCACATAAACGAGTCTCCCAACGCGAACTAACCAGAACAACACGCTCACCTGAAAACTAGACTGCGTCTTCTGATCCATCGAGGTGGTAGGCGGCGGCAGCAGCGCCTGCAGGTCCTCGTGGGTGACGGCGGCCTGCGCGGGCGGGCGCGGGCGCGGCGCCTGCTTGTAGGGCGGCGGCGGCGCGAACTCCTGCTGGTAGGGCTCGGGGAACCTCGGGCGCGCGGCGCCGGGCGCGCGGTAGGCGGCGGGCGCGGGCGCGGGCGCGGGGCGCGCGGGGAAGGCGCGCCGGATGTAGGAGGGGCGCGGCGCGGGCGCCGGCCCGGGCGACGCCGCCGGCGCCGGCCGCGGCCCGGGAGGCCGGGGCGCGCGGTACTCGAACGGCGCGCGACCCACTGCCAGTTCCATCTGCGAGGGTTACAGGGACATTAATGGACTGTATTCTACCTTACATAAATAAGTTTCTGACAAAAAACTATTTTTTACGAGCTAGTTTTGCTCAATTATCAGTTGTTAATCTTGAATGCCCTTATTAATAAACGTGTAGTAACCGTGGAGTAGTTAAGCCATGCTATGTCCTTATCTGTCATTGTGACATTTGAATTCGACAGATAAGGACGAACCATGGCTTAACTACTCCATTGTTACTCCACGTTTATTTAATAAGGGCAGAATAGTCTAACAAGTTAAAAGTCTTGACGACGCGGTTAGCCTAGTTGGTAGTGACCCTGCCTACGAAGCTAGCGGTCCCGGGTTCGAATCCCGGTATGGGCAAATATTTGTGTGATGAGTGCGAGTATTTGTTCCTGAGTCATGGATGTTTTCTATATATTTAAGTATGTATTTCTCTATATAAGTATGTATATCGTTGCCTGGTACCCATAGTACAAGCCTAGAGCTTAGTTTGGGACTAGGTCAATTTGTGTGAAATTGTCCCCTGATATTTTTTTATTTATTTTGGGTCTACGTACGACGGAGAACTCATTGTCATATTTCGTTTGCATCATCATATCAGCTCTTAAGCCTGAATCACATTTATCAACATCAATAGGGGTGTAGACGATTGTTTATATATTTTCATTTTATAAATACATATATCTAAAAAAATATTTAAAAAAAATTCACTCGTATATTATATTAAAATGCCTTTAAGTTTCATTTTAACATTTCGCGCTAAAACGCTAACTTCTGTCATGGCGTCGCTATGACATCACGATCCTCTAAACACTAGTATACTGTGGGCTCACGCAAATCTTGTTTCTTGGCAAATCAAAATGTAGTTTGTTTAGTGGAACGTGACTTCACGAGCTGTTTGCGTCACGTGATAAAATATATATATTTGAAATATTTATTTTTGTATAATTAATTTAAAAGATAATATAAATATAATAAACATGAAAGTGTGATTTTCGGTAATTGTATATTAAACACTATCGGAAAAAATATAATACATATTTATTTTCGTTTGGGTGTCTACACCCCTATTCTCATTTTTCAATAGATAACGCGCGAATCTGTGCTGATAAATATGATTCAGGCCTTAGTCACCGCAATAATGCATTACGACCGCGTGTACTTATGTATTCCAAGTTTCAGGCGATACTAATAACGGGAATCCCCTCTCGTTTTTCCACTCATTCCTAGATTTAACCACCTCTTGCCGTCCTGGATTGTCTAAATCATCCCACCATTTTCTTTTTGTCTATGTCTACTCCAACCACTGTTTTTGGGTGGGACCCAGTCCTAGGACCTAGATCCATATAAAACTATCCTTATCTTTACTAATATTATAAATACAAGTGTCTGTTTGTTTTCTCCATCTGTACGGTTCAACACATCAAGGGATTGACATGAAATTTATAGCCTGGTACAAATAGATATATAGATATATAGTTTATAGTCCGGACATGTAAAAAGATAAGATAAAAGTATTTATTCAGTAAGTAGGTCGCACGGGCACTTTTACACGTCAAAATCTACCAGCGCTTCCCAAGAGGAGACCACTGCTGAGAAGAAGCACTGTATGTACAAAAGTATTTTTATCCTGGAAAAGTTGGACAGTTCCTCAGATAAGGGCAAAATATAGTTACTTATAAATAGTGATCGGCCACTGGTAGCATTTTATGTCACTTTGATGAAAGTATTACATGGATATGACTCTATTTAATTTCGTGCATAATTGATATACCTATTAATAATGTATGTTTTTTTTATCGAGTCTTATTATTAATGGTCGGCGACAGGTAGCAACTTTCCGACTAAAAAATATTATAAATATGATTCTAATCAAATTTTGAGTACGATTTTTGAATTATAAATGTACGCATTTTTTACTTTTAAGGCGAAATGAAAAACATTTACCTAGTTTCTTATCAAATGTGAGGTTTTAATGCATAAATCTCGAAAAGAAATGTTGTTCTATATTAAATGTACCATTATTTTGTGATAATAAATAATAATAAGTAATAAAAATAGCATAAGAGTCACCGTGATGTCGTTGGTTGTTTTCGTAGTTGAGTTTTAGATTTAATTTTATCTTGTTTATTTATACTTCAATTTAAACCATACCTAACATATCCATACTAGTCATTACGTTTGACGTGAAAGTGACATAAAATGCTCCCGTTAGCCGATCTTTACTTATAAATAATAGCAATATCTACCTGTCCATCCTCAAGCCTATCCATCTTCGCGGTGTGCGGCGCAGGCAGCTTGGGGCGCGGCGCCGGCGCCGCCGCGTCGTTCTGCAGCAGATTCACCAGCAGCGGAGAAGACATGGCCACGTTGGGCGGCGCGGGCGACGGCGGCGGCTTCGCGGGGTAGGGCGGCGGCGGGCCCGCGAACGACGTCGACGGACGGACGAACTCCGCGCCCGGCCGGATGCTCGACGCCGGCCCGGGGATGCCTGTGGGAAATTACAAATTTTAAATGAGTATATCTCAAACATGCTCGTAGATGACGGCATTTCTTTTGAAAAACGTGAACGCGAAGCGCCCCTTTTTCTTCCTAGGAGTAAAATAAACGTATGAAAACGATACGTTGCGATATATTTTTTTAATTGCATGCCAAATAGAAAGAACCAAGACAAAATTCCCATACAGCCAAGAGTTAGAACTTGATAAACGGCTGGGGGCGGCGGCGGGTCAATGTGCGTGAAATTATCCTTACTTCACTTAAAAACTTACATCACCAGTGACGTCGGTTTTGCCTTAAATTTTATTCTGAGTAACCACACATGCCGATAATAAAATTCCCTATCTTCCTTATTTACAACGCATCACTTAAAATAGACTTTCCTCATACTAACACCGAACGGAAAATTCCATCGGTGAAAGGTCAGTGGTATTTCCTACTTTATCTTCTCGTCTATTAGTCACACCCAACCTGGCAACTCTATGTACATATTGCCCTACAAATAACACGCAGTAACATCGGAAAGTAAAGGAATGGTGTGTGTAGCCAAGATTAGTATTTAGTAACCTTCCAATTTACATTGTGTCACTCGATCCGAAAAGTTCCAGGGATTGTGTGTGATGAATGTGTAGTAGCCTTTCTGGAGCCCCTTTGAATATAACCTTGTAATCCTTGTATAACACCAGGTGAAATTGTGATTAAATCTTACTCACCTAAAGTATTCTCCTTCCGATGTATAACCCTGGCTTGCGTCATGCTGCCAAAGGGGAATTCACATCGGTCCGAAGTGGGCGTGGGGATGTTCTGGGGTATCTTCCCGTCCATGGGGCACACGGTGTTGGGGGACTTGAAGTTGTCGCGCTGGGCGGGCGGCTCGGCGCTGGTGGAGGCGCCGTCGTCCGCCAGCAGCCGGCCGATGCTGCCGAGCCCCGCCAGCAGCTCGGCGTTGGGCTGGGACCGGGACGTACTTGCATCTGGAAAGGACGCTTGGTTATAACGTGAAAAAGGGAGACGAGAAACTTGCTTGCGGCTGCTTTGCCGCTTAGTATGTCTACTTCTATCTGGTCCGCAATGAAGAAGACACAATGAGCGACATTTATGATAAGAGCCTTGAAGTAATATATACAGGTGTCCCACAAGTCGCACGTCACAGTGACACCGGGGGTAGACCAGCCTAAGACTCACCGAACCAGCCTAACATGACCTCAATAAGTCGCATGGTTTTCAAGATATACCAGTTTAAAGTTTGTACTGACTTTAAACTGGCAAATCTTGAAAACCATGCGATTTTTACAGAGGTAATTTTGAAGATATTTTGAGGTAAGGCTGGTTCGGTGTGGGGATGATGAGTAACGCATTTCCACTCCGTTAAAAAAAAAATTAAAAAAACTCTGGTTTGGTCCGTTTTAGGCTGGTCTACTTCCAGTGTCACTGTGACGTGCGACTTATGGGACACCCAGTATGACGAGATGTGAAGGCGAGATCCTGAAGTTCTATATGGTTTAAAAAAATTTAGACAGGGTAAAGAATTATCTCAGAGCCCACATTCGTAAGTTTTTTTTAAGGAAAAAGGAGGAATTCGAGCAGACGGGTCACCTAATGGCAAGTGATCAGTGTGATCACCGCGAACAATAAAGAGTAGGTTCTTATATTGAAGGTCCCACCGAGTAGCATCGTTAGGATATACAGACGCCGAGAGTCTATTCAAAAGGCACAGAGACAAAGTGCGCGGCAAAACGACTTGCGAGAAACACGGTGGTGGATGCTAAACTATATAGATGGTGGGAAGGAACGGAATTAGAGCTACTGAACTAGCAATCTCCACCCTCAACTTAATCACTTACCATCAGGTGAGACACGCCAATTCGCTGGTCAGTCTTATAAAAAAAAACTTAAGCTAGTTGTGAGGCGATGTGGATGACTCCACGAGCGTTTCAACCGGCGTCGGTCCCTTGATCGCATCAAAGTCGAAATTTCTGTAGCTTCGGATGCTTCTCGGACTTCTACTAAATAACCGAAAATGGCATCCAAAGCTACAGAAATTTGGACTTTAATGCTATCAAGGGACTAACGGCGGTTGGAACGCTTGTGGAATCTCGCGTTTACCTTCAGCGTCGGTATTGATCCTAAGCTCGGTGCCGTGCGGCAGGCGCAGCGAGACCGCGGCGTCGCCGTCGAGCTGCACGGACAGGATGCCGAGCGCGCGCAGCTGCGGCGCGCCCGCCGCCGCCAGCGCGCGCAGCCGCGCCGCCGCCGCGCGCGGCACCGACAGCGTCACGCGCACTGAGTTCCACGGCTCCACCTAACGATAAACCGATGCTTCAATATTGCGAACGACCTAATCAACGCAGATTAACTCCTGGTAGGTGATTGATTCTCTTAAACCAGTGGTTTGCTAACTTTTTTAGAGGCGGAACTTAACTTTTTTGAAACACTTAATATTTTACGGGGCCCTTGAAAAAGCAATACCAATTTTTTAAGTTATAAAATAATAAAAAATAAGTACCTACATAAGAGTGTAAACTGAAAAATCAATCTGAGTATATGTTAAATTTTCGGCGGAGCTCCAGGGTTTCCCCGAGCACACTTTGTGAGAATAGCTGTCTAAAGGTGGACATTCACGGTCAGTTAACGTACATCCAGAAGCTGACCTTGAGTTCGTATAATTTTAACTTAAGATTTCAAATTCACGGTCAGTTTTTGGATGTACAACTGATCAGTTTAACTGACCGTGAATGTCCACCTTTACACGATTCACTTATCAATTCGTTGACGAGTTATTACCCCAAACCACAGAATATCTAAAGGATTCGTCAAACAGCCAGCGCGGCGTGGCAATCACACTGCAGGTAAACGTCGCGTCTCGCAAAGAAGATGCCGCGCTTAGAATGGCGCGATTGGCGCCAAGCTCAACTCTCGCAATCTCGATCCAAGTTAACATATTTTTGTAGCTTTTATAGCCCAAATTATATAGAACTGGACGTTCTCTAACACAATCTAACAATTTTTCTACATTGTCACAAATAAACTGTAATCGCCCAGCAGAAAAGAAACGGCGCGCCGCGCTCGGCGTGGCGCGATTGCGTCCGAGTTGTACAGAGAGCGTAGTGTAAGTTTTGCAACGTTTTTTACGTTTCGATCGCGTTTGCGTAAAAGTGTCACTTTGTATGGAAGTGTCAAATGTTTCGAATACGCGCCGCAAGGGGCGCAGTCACACTTCCATACTAATTGAGACTAAACGTAAACGCGATCGAGACGTAAAAAACGTTGCTAAACATACACTAGGCCCTCTGGCGCGGCGCGACCGCAACGTGGCGCAGCGCGGCGTGACTATGTGTGACGGCCTGCATACAACTCCTTGTTAATTTCTGTCTGTAAAAACTGTCGCAAGCCAAGCCGGCTGTTTGACGAAGCCTTAATAATACTAGCGCACAGAAGGATCACTCTAGAACAAAAGTCGACTATAGGCATAAAAATTTGCCTACTCTTGCAGCCGTCGCCGACTGCACGCGAAATTTAAACTTATTTTGTGGCACGAGCGTACATATTCCATTGGGCACCACTGATACGAAACCAGTTTAGCTGCAGGAACACAGGGTTGCAACTCGCCGATATAAATCCTACTAATATTATAAATGCGAAAGTTTGTTACTCTTTAAAATAGAGATAGCTAGTATTAAAATAGATAAATAAAAATAACAGTGTGTATTGAATAAGCTACCTTTACATGACAACCAACTTGCCTACCTACCACTACTACGCTAGTACTATTACCTAAATATTCTGTGCTTCTACCGCTTTTCGTAATGGCAAGACATGGCCGTCATCAATGATTGGCAAATACTGCCAGGTGCAGTGCCACCACCGCATGATTTTTCGCAATAGTACATTGTTGTAGGCTGGGAAGTAGGCAATAGATGTACGAGTCATGTAGGGGGGCGAAACGGAGTTGAGTCCCTCTGTCTTGTCTGTATTACACAGTCACTTTTTCTCTAAAACTAACAGTGATATAGATTTAGTGCGCATATAATTATGTAGTAGATATCTATACCGCGAACAAAGACCAATAATAAAAACATTAAAAAAACCCGAGGTACTTTTCGGTCATTCTCTCAGCGTTTCAACCGCCCGAGCCACCTAATTGATAAATATATTCAAAACTTGATATAGAACCAAAAAAGATTGAGCCCTGTATAGACAACTACGGTAAATTTTACAAAGTGCACATATTAAAATTAAATTAACGCATTAAATTAAATTTTATCGACGAAAATAATGTTTGTTTTTTACATGTGGTACACAGTTGCGAAATATTTTTTCTCAAGTGTCATAAAACAATAAAATAAATAAAAATGAAAAAATAATTCTTCTTTCGTAATTCTCATTTTAACATGTCGACGGTTAAGAATCAATCATCCATCATAGTCAATAATTAGGTGACTCGTTAATTAGAAGTACGTCGCCTTACGACGGGCGATTGGAACGCTCAGAGAATGACCGTTTTAATATTATGTAAAACAAGGGGTTTTTTTAATCTTGCATTGAGTGCGGTAGTGTTGTTGTTGTTAATAGTAGTTTATGTGACTGCTGCATAATGAGAGGCATTAAAACACGAGTGTGACACGAGCCGACAGGCGAGTTTCATAATAGCATCACACGAGTGTTTTAATGCCTAATTATGTACAGTTACATACAATATTTTATCTACATACATATTATAAGCTCTCTATGATGTGTTCAGGAACCGCATGTTACGACCGGCATAGCCGGCATTGATCAATTATTAGAACGTCAAAAATGGCGGCAACCGTAGTTTTTTTTTCAATTCAGAGACAATCTAGAGTCGGCCTCTGCTATCATATCGTTCGATATCAAATTATCAAGTAACTACGAGATTTATCAAAATTGTATACAATTGACATTTCATTTCGAATTAAATGTCATCTCGAGTGATATTAGAATTGAGGTCAAATAAAATTGTTTTGTTTTTCAAAGATGTTCGAAATTTGAAACTCATAACTTTATCAAATCTTATATCGTTATAACAACATTATGTTACTGCTACAGATAAGAAAATTATCATAGTAAAATTGATTGTTGTAATGCTGGTCATTGCCAACGGATTCTGAACGCATTATAGAGGACTTATGATATGTGTGTAGATAAAAAACCATTATGTGTATGTTATTATAAATTTTTAGATTGGGGCACGGCACGGTTAAGGAAATATTGAACTCTAAAAGGGTCATTTATTTATTTGGAGTATCCGTTTAACTGCCGCGAGGAACACATTCCGTGCTATTCCTGTTATATTAATTGTTTTCTTTTATTTTTGTATATTTGTATGTCTTCTGTGTCGTGAATATTATTCTGTTTATTTCTGTTTTCTTTCATTTTCGCTAGAGTTGCGTGTCCCCACCCTACAGCCAAAACTACAAATGCTAAAAATCGACAAAAAATATCTTAAATCAAAGCACATATTAACGAATTCAAAAGGAAAATTATCACAACCAAAATGTTTATATCTTTTCAAAATCATCTAAAATAACTTTAAATAGATTATAAGCTAATACTATTTTTGGAGATTGTTTTATGTGTCTGCCACTTACTATGACTAAGTGGCACTTAGTATACGATTTTAGGAAAACAAAGCATTATTTGTTTTCGTCATGTCTGTGATATTTTTTTAATATGTTGTATTCTTTCTTATGATTATCTCAGTCTGTGTATAGCAGCAAAGTAGCCCTATTTACTTCACAATTTTAAACAGGAATAATTCACTATTTCATATTTTCCGTTGTGACTGATTATGTGACTTATTTTGTTTTGTAAAATTATTTTAAAAACACATAAATATTTGAATGCTAGGTTTGGTAACATTTATATTTGTACAATTACATTTTTAATATTATCACCCGTGATTTATGAAATAAATGAGAAGAAGAAAAAATCAAGTCACCTTGTTAACTTTGAGTGTGTTGGGATGCGGCTCGGCGAGCAGCGTGCGCAGCTCGCGCAGCAAGCGGCGCAGGCGCGCGGGGAAGCGCGGGTCGCGCAGGTCGCCCTCGCAGGTCACCACCACGCCGCACGCGCCGCCCGACGAGCCCAGCCCGTCGCTGTCCGCTGCCATACTAGAAACATAACACATATTCATCGTTTCATGGATAATACATAGACAAAGTAGTTCAACACGGTGTTTAACAATCGACAAGTAAATTTATCTGACAGTTAAAGTTAGTCCTTTCCTTGTCTATTTTCAAGTGAAAGAAAGGGAGCGGTGGAATTTATCTGTCAGATATGCTTTACTTGATGATTGTGAAACAGGTGGTAAGTGATGCCGAATAAGTTTCTAGGCAACTCAATCTACAAGGTGGGCCAAAAGAAGTCATCCGATGTTGTTTGACTCTCTTTTTTTGAATTGTTACGCAAAAAAATAGACACGATTATTCCGCGTTCTTGGGGAGTGTATCGCTCCATGGCTTGTTCACTTGTATTTTGCATCTGTCAAGTCCACAAATGTCAAAACAGATTTGACATTGGCGACTTTGCAAAAATGAGAGCATCTTCCAATAGGGTGATTTCTTTTGGCCCACCTTGTACATGCCTAGTGTGAAAATAGTCATACGGCCGCACTCAGAGACGTCAATTAGTTTTTAAGTTTCATTAAAGTAGCTGCTGTCACTTTCTTTGCTATAGTAATAGAATAAGACGCAGCAACTTTAATTAAACTTAAAAACTAATTGACATCTCTGAGTGCGGCAGTTACTCTATTAAGTCTGAAATTTAAAAATTAAGTGTGATATCCCAAGTTTTTTTTTCAAATATAAATATGAACAGCAATACCTATACTGTGGCAACATTTGTGCATTTTAAGTTGTCAAACGGGTCTATCTAATTATGGATTTCTAACATCATTTTAATTATACCGTAAGGGCAAAGGCAAATTGACGTGAAAATGACTAATTGGTCAAACGCGTTCCCCTCCCGCGTCCCGCACACCAAAGGAGGGTTGGCTAAATGGCGGTCGTTCTTTGCTCTCGTTTACTTTTTACGGTTCTATCGCGGAATTACAATTAATCTTATATGTAAAGTCCAAGGCATAAATATATATACAAGGTGTTACAAAAATACCCATAAAGCAGAAAGGGGTTTAAATGGTCCCTTGTAAAGAGTCCATTGACAATGTATGAAAACCTTAGCATGACTTTATGAGATGACAACTTACTAGGGTTGTGTTATCTTTGGCTATGATTTTTTTACAGGTTATTTTGTAACACATTGTACAGTCATCACATTCAAATATATGTGTACACGACCTTATTGTTAATAACATAGAGGTGTATAGTTATTTATGGCATCTTGGGAATGTATACATATTTATGACTTTAATTGTACATAGATTATCAATATTATAATACAAGTAAATTTGTATGATATGGAGATAGGTTAGCTCCCCCAAAATTTGGCGATACTTTTTATCCCAAAAAGACGCACACAAAGCTCCAAGGTAAAGTTACATACAGTTTATTTATAATAGAATAGAAACCTTTATTTCAGGCAACAAGGTCCATAATAACAAGTGTTGTAGGTAGCAAGGCTAACACTCAATTCTTGAAGTATTTTGATATATTTGATATGCCAGATAGGTAAACGGCACTTATAAAGGCACATACAAGTTATTATTCTTATCCATATCTTATTGACCAATCAAATTTCTTAGATGGATGGAAATAAAAACTGGATTCAATCAATAACTACAATAAACAAATACCAAATGATTTGACAATACAGACAAACCCTACTCAGTCAAACCGATCTGATATTCTGTTAAAGTTATTCAGTTTTCAATGTTAATAACAATACTAATATTATAAATGTGAAAGTTTGTCTGATTCACACCTAAAGGTCAAAGTGAATTTGGAAGAAATTAGGCACACAGATAGTGTTTATCCTGGATTGACACAGGGCAGTTTTTATCCTGGAATATTTAATAGTTCCCGAAGTAAAAACGATAAACAACTTCTACCTGGACAGAGTTGCGGGCAAAGGCTAGTTAATTGCAAACATTTATAAATAAATAAATAAATATCAGGGACAATCTCACACAAATTGACCTGGTCCCAAACTAAGCTCTAGGCTTGTACTATGGGTACTAGGCAACATACATACTGATAGTTTAATATTTTGAATACTTTTTGCTACTTTTTGTGCAAAACTTGTATGTGTCTAACCCCATGCATTGTTCTTACTCATCTACTTCAGGGTTAGCTGGAAGAGATCCCATTTAGGGATAAGTTCACCTTTGTACTTTAAATATGATGTCAATGTATTATTTACTTATAATTTTTGTGCAATAAAGAGTTTACATACATACATACTTATATAGAGAAATACATACTTAAAAATATAGAAAACATCTATGACTCAGGAACAAATACTTGCGCTCATCACGCAAATATTTTCCCATACTGGGATTCAAACCTAGGACCGCTAGCTTCGTAGGCATTGTCACTACCAACTAGGCTAACCTTATCATCAAATATGTATAATTATGCTAGTTAAACTTCCTAATTAGGCCTGAATCACATTAATAGCAATAGGTACATAATGGCGTTATGTTAAGGTTCCCCGCACAGAAGATATTCATTTTGATACACAATTCTGCAATGACATGCAAAATAAAATATTATTTATGATTTCCAAGGAACATATCATGTTCCTCGATAATGACTGAGCAAGCACATTTCAAAATCTGCTAGGAATGTTTATTTTACTAAATTGTGCAACATTTATCAAAACTTTTTAAATAACCATAAAGTAAAAGTGAAACCATATAGTGAAGTGTGATGCATGCTACAGAAAAAAAGAAATAATTTGAATAACTCCAAAAATTATACCCATGCCATAATTAACAAGTGAACATTGACCTTTACAAAGTTCCTTTTGTAACATGTTAAAAATGTACATAAAATAAATAATTAGCTAGACTATTTGGCCCCAAGGGGATATATCTTAACCTTGACTTTTGAATGGAAATGAGAAAGAAAGCAATAAATATAAAGTAGAACTAACACCAAACATGGCAAGTATGGCATGGTGTACAGATTTTTGACTTTGCTTTGACAAAATAGGATTACATAATTTTTTTCAATAATTTGTGAGTGCAGATTGACATAAACACAGTTAAGTTTGTATTAATAGACTCACTCGACTCTGACTGTGACACCCGTCTCAAGACACGTCAAAGTAAATGTCAATCCATAGAAAACTGTAATTTTTGATGCATATTGTGACGGGCATCTCAGCCAAGCCAGATATGGTATGATCACTGTTGCATGGTGGCAGGGGTGGTTGCATGGACAAGTAGCTGCCTTAACTGTCACATCTAAACTATATGTCAACTTGTATAAATGCAACCGAAACATTCTGAAAATACAACATATTTGTATTATCATTAAATAGCAGAATTTTAGATGTGCCACTGAAGTAATCCTTTATCAAATAATAATTAGTATTTCAACAAGATTTTTGTCTAAGATAAGTCTTCAGTTTTTTGTGGAGCTTTTTTTTAACAGTAACCTTCTTTTGGAAAATGCTGTTGGCAGAGTCAGACATGTTAAAGTATAGTTCCATATCTACTGATAGATAGATAGGCAGATAGATAGAATTTGTAATTATTTACTGTGTTTCATGAAAAAACATTTAAATACAATGATATTCCACATCCTGTGGTTTTTTAAGGTTAAAAATATTTTTCCCAGGGAGTTCAACACCAGCTAAGCAGTTTGTATAACTAAATCAATATACTTGTAGTGTAGCTTATAGATATGTCATCTTATCCCCTGTACAATTGTTACCAAATTCCCAAATAGACTACTCATTGTCTATCCCATAGGTACTTACAAAAGAATGTTCTAAAAAATTGACTAGAAACAGGGAATGTTGGTAGCTAATATCTGTAATGTTTTGAAATTTAATTAAATGGAATAAAAATTATGGATGGAGATTAAAAAGCTGGGCATGCTAACTCCCACAATTAAATCTATTAAACTCTCCATTGTTTGATGAAAGTTAGCCATACAATTGTAAGGATACTTTTTGTTGCACAATAGATTTTTTTTTCACCTTCGTTGTTTGCATGGTTAACTACACTTCACTATTTGCTAATTAGGTCCAACTTCTTGAACCTTACCTTTATGTTTTCTTAATTTCATTAATTCTAATTCATTAAAATATTTAAATCTAAAGTAAATTAGATAATAAAATATGATCACTAGTACAAGCCTAGAGCTTAGTTTGGGACTAGGTCAATTTGTGTGAGATTGTCCCTGATATTTATTTATTTAATTAATATATTAAAATATATGTGTGAGGTTAAACATTTGGAATCTATAATAACTAAAAAAAAATACCAAAAACATATGAGTTTAGATCTTTCCTACTTGTTAGTTTTAATAGATATAAAAAAGAGCATTTTACAGTTAGATAGGTACTAGGATAAAAACTTAGCATGTTAATCAACAGGAGTGCCTTATTTACTTCAAGAATGGACAATCTGATCTTGTATGGATTTTGTACTCTATTGATAGCTAGGAAACTGTCATTGTAATATTCCATAACCTAACATCTATTTATGAAGTGACACTATTGACAAACATCATGTGCTAATAAGAATAAAATAACACCTGTTTTAACTTTTCACTAACAAACAGAATGAGAGTGGAAAAGAGTTACAGTGAGGCTCCGATACGTACGCACGGGAGCCATCCTCGCACGTAACAGCAAGGTCGACGTTTCGTCAACCGAAAACACAACAACACGAGTTACACAACCCTAATATTTAACTTAATTAGCGTGCAGATTAAAGTATATCAAGCGAAATGAACGTCCGCGGCCGCCGGCCAACCACCACTCGGCCCGTGTCCATTTTTACGAACCGCCACCCTTAACACTTAGTGAAATGTAAATAAACCAACAATATAGACTCACCTCTCATACAATGTCACATTCCGTTCAATTCCACACAAGTTCTATTCCCTTGTGATGAAAATCATCCTGGAAAATCAAGCGCAACATTACTATCCGGCGCGATCGCTACGCTAGGCAATATCAGTCTTAATGGCCAGTGTCCACTACTCCAAAAACATATGATACGCCGCTATTGTCCCGCCCCAGGTGCACCTCGAGGCTCTCTTCTTCGCTTATTTCCGATTTTTCACGACGATTCACAAGACTAGAATCACTGATATTGTTACACAAATCGAGTCCGCTGATCTATGTTCCAGTGACGCAAAGCTCATACATCGTGAAGAGCAGCAGCCATTTTGAAATGTACGGGGGAGTGCAGTCACGGCATGGAACATTCGTAAATTACAGCCGTTCCTGACTCTTTTTTCACTTTATACGTAACGCAATACTTAAAAAACTTTATGCAGTTTCCATTTTAACACTTTAGATCACAGAACTTCACTCCATTTTCTGATTGAGACTATCCAAAACAACCTAAGCGACATCCGATAATTCCAGCTTACCCCATTTGCATGACACACATAAAATACCGAAAAGACACTCAAAACACTTAAAATCGTACATAAAACGTGTCGTGCCAAATTTCAAGAAGTTACAGTATCGCATCAATATATCAGTCCCGTAGAAAATACGCTAAAAAGATTGGTATATAATTTACAAATACTTAATTCGGTACGAACAATAACAACGGCCGCCATTTGCAATTTTCAACTTGACATGCGCATTGACTCGAACTAGACAAACATGCATGAAGTAGCGTTTGTAAGGAGGTAATTTTCGATGGAAATAAAAATTGAAATTACACGTTATTTTATTATAAATTAATTTTACATTGGTAAAGATTGTTTTTTCAATTATGATATTTAAAATTAAAAATAATTATCATATGTATAAATATTTTTAAAACGTGTTTGATTGGAAATTGTACTGTATTACAAAGTTACATCCACCGACTTTCATGCTCCAATGAAAATAAATTCTGATTGGTGGAAACTATAATCTCCGTGTTTTGTAATACATTTAACATAAATTTACAATCCCCTATTGGCTGCCGCCTAGAAACGTGAGGACACGAATCACTTCCTGTAAGCAGCAATAAAAACTAAAAAAACTAATAAAAATAACATAAGTACCAAAATAAACCGAAAAAAAGTATACAATTTTAATTTATAATGGAAAAAACAAGCAATCTGTGAAAGATAAAATGTGGGCAATACAGTGGGAAAAACCAAATCAATGGATAGTTATTAGAAAACACTAGTCATTTTTACCTCATCCACTTCACTCTTCATTCGAGACTAAATCGAGAAAAAGGGATGGAGCTAGCTAACGTTTATATCACTTCCACACGATCGGGCAGTTGGACCAACCGAGAGGGACGCAGCTATCTGTCAGAATGAGATAGTAATATTTACGTCTCGTTCCTAGAGATAGTTGCGTCCCTCTCGGTTGGCCCAACCGCCGGATCGTGTGGAAGTGGTATAACTTCGAACTTAGGTTCATTATCAGATTTGTTCTACCTAGATCAGAACAGAAAAGAATTGAAATCGGAAGGCTAGAATGCAATACAAAATGTACTACTCGTCACATACCTACCGACCCGGTTCGGTCAGAATCCGGATCGGTAGGCATTGGCGGATCCACAGGGGTGTGGTCAGGAAGGTCATGTCATGACCATCCCCTTCGGCACTCGTAGATAGAATAGAATAGATACGAGGTTAATTACGAAAAAAAAATAACCCACATTTCTGACTCGCACTTAACCAATTTTCGGCTTTCGGTAGTTAGGTGACCACCCTCTAATCTGAAGGCTGAATCCGCGCTTGTCGGTAGGTATGTGACGAGTGGTACATTTTGTATTGCATTCTAGCCTTCCGATTTCAATTCTTTTTTAGGTAGAAGTGGTAGAACAGAACAGAATCGGTAAGTGTGGGGACGGCCTAAAGTAGGGCCCCGTACAGCTAGCACATCTTGTATTTTCTCGCTTGTCGCTGCGTCTCTATAGTAACATACTAGTTAGATAGGGATATGCGAGCAACAAACAATTAGTGGGGCAAGTTGTACTAGCATTATAACTCTCCGTCTCCGAGAACTTCTTTTTGACGAGTAAAAGGTAAATTTATTTGGTAAATATAAGCCGCCCCAATAAGGAATAGATTCCAAAATGGCGGCTTGTACTATGAACGACATAAGGTATCGTCAGCAAAACAGTTTTTATGTTTTTAGTAGCTTGGATTTATCCATATAAGAAAAGCTGGGTAGGTAAAGTTTTTGGAAGAGGTGTAAATTTTTTTTTTTTCGATAGTCGTCATCCTAAAGATCAAGGAACTGCGGCTCTTTTATTTTTATTTCCTCTAATATTTTAGAATTATTTTGTTAGTTATTAAGTTGACATTTACATTTACAATAAAGTGTACAAATGTCAACTTAATAACTAAAAAAAATATTTCTAAAATATTAGAGGAAATAAAAATAAAAGAGCCGCAGTTCCTTGATCTTTAGGATGACGACTATCGAAAAAAAATATAATTTACACCTCTTCCAAAAACTTTACCTACCCAATTATTAGAAATAAGTCAGTAAATCAGTAGATTGCTCAAAAATCAGATGTATCTACTGTTTTATCAGTAGATCTGGCAGTGATCTGGCATCACTGCTTAGATTGTTTTTTTTTTTGCATATCATACCGGCGTTGTGTGAATATAGTAGCACTATGGTGTGAGCGACATGACTAGAGAGTGGCCGCCATTTTAGAATCTACTCTTTATTGGCGCGGCTTATAGAATTGTTCCCGATTCGCCGTATTCCTGTTTCGTCGGATTCTTGTTGTTTAGCAAATGATTGTAATCCTATGAAGTATGAAGGCTGACTGTGAAGGCAATATTTCCGGCAGCAGCAGGAGCAGTGGTAGGGGCTGAGTTTACTCAGCCATGTTGCAGGGAAGTGGGCAGCGCGAGAATGTAAATAGGTCACTCGCGCTGTCACTTCTCATGGTGCTGCCATTGCCCGAGCTGAATGTAAACCCTAACTCGCGCTCGCGCAGCCAGTCCTTTGCCTTCCGCACGAAGAACCATTGAGGGAGCGCCGGGTCACTTCCCTACCCAAATGGGCTGAGTATAAACGGGGCATAAAAATAACCTATCTATAGCTATGTCTACACCATGCGCTTTCACGTTCATCATTTCCTCTGACGCCTGGCTTTGAAACCACAGCGTTTGACAGCAGCGCATTCCCGTAGCGCACGCTGATCCGTCACTGTTGGGTTGACGTGCAACATTTTGCAAATATAATGGCGGAAGATAAAGTCAAAACATTGGATTTTATTGAAGATTCAGTGGCACCCTCGTATTGCTGCGCTTGACGCAAAGCGCCCTGGTGTGGACATAACTTATCGGTTCTAAAGATACCTAGAACACCTACTACGAGTACTCTACACCTCTTAAGTTAGGACAGAGGGACGGACGGATGGACGGCGCAGTGCAGGCTTAATAGGGTTTTCGTTTGGCACCCTTTGGGTACGGAGCCCTAAGTTCTGTACGGTTGTCTTTATATTAAATGAAGCAAATTGATTTCCAAATAGTTTTTTTATTTACTTAACAAAGTCCAAAAAATATAATAAAAAAATGTTCATGTTTACAATTGTAAATATGAACATTAAATAAGGCTATAAGAAATTTATTTAAGGCTTTTTAAAGTCTTGTAGAGTTTCTTTGGGTGTAGATTGGAACAATCCCTTCTTCGCCATGTCCTCAGCCCAATCATCGAGTTGTGATTTTCTGGAAAATAATACAAGCCCATTTTCAATCCTCTTAAATATAATTAACTACCTTTTGCCCGTGACTCGGTTCGCGTAGAAGTCGTTTATCGGTTCTCCCTTGGGAACTACCAAATATTCCGAGATAAAAAGTATCCTATATGTTATTCCAGGGCATAAGCTATCTCCATTCCTTTCATCAAAATCCGTCCAGCCATTGCAGCGTGAAAGAGTAACAAACTAACACACGCACAAACACACGCCCACGCCCGCGCATGCACAAGCACACGCACGCGCACACGCACACGCACACGCACGCGCACGCGCACGCGCACGCGATCGAACATGTCTGCTCCGAACCACGACCTGGTACGGACCGCTCGTGTGGGAAATGGCACGGGCACTTTTATCCGGCTGTTCGATGGTTTTACACATCGAACTCGCGGACAAGTGGTAGGTAGGTACGCTCCGCACCAATCCGCCCATCTGGACGGCGCACCGTACCGTTCGGTGGTGTCACATCATATGGCCGTATTCTTGTCTGTTTTGTCTGTTTTTAACCCCGATGCAAAAAAGGAGGGTTATAAGTTTGACGTGTGTATCTGTCTATGGCATCATAGCTCCTAAACGAATGGACCGATTTTGATTTAGTTTTTTTTTTATTAGAAAGGTGACATAATCGAGTGTTCTTAGCTTAGTTTGAAGTTATGAGTTCTGATCCCGATTTTGTCGGGACTTTTTTAATACTGGAATTCTTCTAGTGGCGAAGTCCCTCCAGTGCACATGTACGTTCTCGGAGCCCGTTAAAGTTTTTGCTCATTGCTCAGAGGTTTTTTTAGGCGCTGATGTCGGGGGTTTTAAACTCGGTTGTTAAGATAAATAATGCCTATTCTTTTCTTCCAGTACCTACTTCCAGCTGTCACCACTGGCTCGATTTGTTTGAACACTTAAAGATAAAAGATATTTATTCAGTAAGTAAGCCGCACGGGCACTTTTACACGTCAAAAACTACCAGCGCTTCCCGAGAGACTTTATCGACCGATCCGATAGACGATCCGATAGAATACCTATAAGGACATCTCTTTCTAACTCGTTATGAATGCCATAAATAGAAAAAGGTCAAACATATGTCTTTTGCTGTTTCTTATAGTCCGGTTTCTAAGCAAGTACTCGGGGTTAACGATTTTATTGCCGATTCGACTGTCGGAAGGCGCGCTCTGCAGTACATCTTTTGCAGGGAGATGGGTGGATTTCAGGGCGTTTCAACTGCTCGTCATCACCGTTTTCAAAATGTTGACGAAATCAATGACACCTACAGCAACTTCTGATGCTAATAAAAACTATCCCCGGTTCTGCTTTTGTTTTCATCAGAAGTTGTTGTTATGACATGTGTCATTGATTTCGTCAACATGTTGAAAACGGTGATGACGGGCGGTTGAAACACCCTGAAATCCACCCTGCCACAGATTATAAGGGTACGTCAGATCAGATGTACCTATCCCTTCGACTTGTAATTTCATTCGAGCGTTGACTTGACACCGAGCGAGCGAGTCCGACTCGCGCTTGACTAGTTTTCTCTTGTTACTGCTCCGCGGGGTTTAACCTATGTGTAAATAAGTGTTTCACAATTCTGCGTTTTTTTAATTAGGTAGTCATTTATCCAACTTGTTTAACCCGTCTTATATCTAAATCGTAGTCATTTTTTTGACCTTATAGTAGTCCTTAATGCCAAGTCAATAAGAGTCACCATTGACAATACTATTATCCAATAAACGTTACAATCCGACAAAATTTTAATTGTTCTTACTTTATCTACGGGGCTGTTAATTTTTGTCATGCTACGGTAAACAGGGAATATGCATGAAATTTTTTCATCACATTTATTAACAAAATATGAAAATAACGTAACAGCGATATCAAAAAGTGAAATTAAAATTAAAATCGGCCAAAAACTTAGAGTGAGAAACAAGACATTTTGCTCACTCTAACGCATAATTTCTTGCCTCATGCTCGCCCATCATGGCCGATCGTGAAATAGCCCATTACGCTAGCACTCTAGACACTCGTCGAGGCAAGGCGAGGTGGATATGCCGTCTTTTTCTAACTTGTATTATGTTTGAGAAGGATGACAAGCCTGCCTCGCCTTGCCTCGACGAGTGTGAAGGGCCCCGCGCATACTATCAAAACACAATCGGCCGACTAAATAGTCGACAGTATTTGCGGGGCCTTAAAAGTAGGGTTTTGGGGCCGAGCTGGCCTCGGTTCTGAACTCGATATGACTCGCCGATTTAAGCCAAAACGCGCTGCTATATACCTCCCTGTCTAGCTCATTATCAATCCGGTTTAAAATTTATGCAGCAGATATACTTTTCAAGTGTGCTATTAAAAGAATTCCTTCTACGAATTTTGTATTTCTGTGGGCCAGGCTAGGTCCGTGTTTCACTATACAACTCATAACATAAAAAAATAAATAAGATTAAAAATACTGATTCTGCTGTTATGGCAATAATGATAAATAATGCTGTCGTAAATTTATATAATAAGATTAATATTTCGAATTTCGAACTACCTTTATTGTCAAGTATTTAGTATCAAGTAATTATAATCAAAGGAGCAATTGGATTGGGTGGTGAGTAGGATCTTTAACGACATAAAATAATTTTGGTTTGGTTGATGGGTAGGGTACCGTTGATACCAGAAAATAAAATACAAGCGCTCACTTCAGTTTAAAGTCGGGAATTTATTCTTGTTTTGCGTGTTAGGAGCTAAATGTAAACAAGTTACAACAATGTGCTAACATCGTTTGATATTTATCACACAGGTATTTATTTTGTTGTTTCTTACGCTTATTATTATAGAGTTTCGGTGGTTCGTTACTGCTCTTCTTAGAAAGTGTTGTAGCTATTTTTGATATTTTACGACTTTTGACTTGTAAAACGGTAATTACTAATTACGAATAAAGTCTTTAACGTTCTAGTTTTTGGCAACTCTTAAAAAATCCCACTAAATTCAGGTTATGTGCTTGAAAGTAGCCAGCCAATTTAGTCATCAACAGCGCCTACTCCCATTTCGCGAAGGTTGGAACTTAATGTCATAAACTGATAATATTTTCGGAAAAATTTCGAAACAAAATTCAAAAATACGCATTTAGACTTATAAATTGATTCAACTACTAGACATGTGTCAGTCTATCGTTTATCCCTTTGAAATTGCCAAATTGTAATTAATCCATGACACAGATGGTTTGTGTGTCGAATTTCATTGAATTCTGGTTAGCCATTCACATGTCTATCCTCACAAATAATTTAACAGTACTACTGTTACAGTAGTGTGCCCACAGCATAGACTTATAATAAAGACAATGAATCAATATTAGCAACTTAGTAGAATGTGAATTATTTTTAAATACAGAATAGTACCTCCTTGACATTCGCTACAAATCCGCCTATCAAATGACAGAGTTCTTTAGTAACTATGCAGTCTTAAATTAATTTTAGAAGATCCCTGTTATTTTGATTTTGATGGTCCTGAGCCACATTATTCAAGGCCTTAATTTACAGCAATACATCGTAAGCTTTAAAAGACGCCTTTTATAGCATAAAGATGCCTTTTGAAAGTTGAATTCCGAAAACCAATCCGATTCAGCACTAAAGAACTTTTTGGGTAAGGCCGCAGAGAGTTTGAACTGCCTCGCTTCTAAATTACGAATAAAAATACTTGTAACATTAGAAATAGCGTTTAGTTTTGAAGTATCATGTCAGAACCCAAGCACGGCTACCTATTTCTACCGAAAGTAAATGCCATTTATTATATAACACATATATTTTTTTGGTAACATTGCGGCCTTACGGATGCAAATGTGCTGTCAGTGCACTAACTGTTCATCAGAAATATATTGCTTAAGTACTGCAAAAGACATGACAAACTTTTTTGCGGACACGAGACAACGACAATGTTGGAAAACCGCAAAATGCAATACTAGGTTTGCTTGAAAATTTCATCATTTTTTATCCACTTTAATTATGGAAACATTTTGTAAATCCCAACCCACCAACAATCCTCCCAACAAACGGACACTGACAGTGTGGCCACATTATATATATATATAGCTAAAGCAGCAGAGAAACTATGCCTACTTTTCGAGATAAATACCTAGAGGTTAGGATTGTCCTCTTATTTTTTGTAAAATTGAAAAGGTTTTTGTTTAGTGTATCTCAGCTACTTAGTTCAAAATCGATATCTGGGAATCTGTGTAGTCTCCGACAACAAATAGACACAGACAGTTAACAGATTGAGAAAAAATAGCTGCCATCTTGAACTTTTTATTTATTCGACCGATTGCTTCCAAAATCGATATCTGGGTATCTGTGTGTGTGATCTCCGACAACGAATCCGTTCAAGAGCGGCTACTCTAAGCTCCGGTTTTGAAGAAGCCGAGTTCTAACAGCTGTATACCACGCAATACACTTGTGGCATCTTTTTAAAGAAGTAATAAAATGCAAAGCGAAACCATAAGTCACGACGCGACACCCGCCACTGACAGCACTGCCATGTCCGCTTAGGGGTCTCGTTGACGCGTGGGCTACACGGTTTCAAACAACGGTTGGTTTTAAACCAAATTTCGCATGACCTTAAATACCCTTGGCAGATATCAAACAAATGGGCTTGTTTGAAACCGTGTGGCAGCTCGCTTCTACCAAGGTCACTTGGTTTGAAACTGTGTAGCATGCGCATGAGGCGTGCGTCTGTGTGAATGCGACGTTTCGAACATTTGTTCCTAGTTTCTTTTATGCTTTAGCTATTTATACTGCGGTGTGGCTCCTGCAGCTTGATTACCGAGACACTGAATTACTCCTACCGATGATAAGGTAACAAAAATTTAGGGAATCTATCTACTTATTTAATCTATATTGCGCAAAAAACATACGCACACCCTCAAACATGCAAAATCTATAATTGTGTTTTAGAGTTAAATGTGATAATGAACTGTTTCTTTTTAAAATTCTGTGCGATATTAAAAAATTCAACTGGCGTATATTATAATCTGGATCCTGTTTTGAAAGTGAGATTTTTGTAAATATTTATAGAAATAAACTTTTTCATCTCATTTTCATCTCTATGTCCAGTCACCTGCACTACCGACGATCTCTTGAGAGCTACTCCCCGCGGAGTAGTGGCAAAACATTGGGAAAAATTAGTACAGGAACTTGGATCACCTTTACACGATAAGCAGTTTTATTATTATATAAGTTGGTACTACTAGTGCTTGGACTAGTATTGAACCAAATTCAAACTCAAGCGGTCGGTTCGAATTTAAGTACTCGTGCTATTACGATTATAATGGAAGAAAAACATCATGAGGAAACCCGCACATTGCAGCTGAGTGTGCCATGTCAAATACAAAAGTCGTCACTCACACGCCAATGACAGCTGAAAACCAGAGCTAATTTCAACCATATGTCATAGATACTCAGGTCTATTTTTCTTTATCAACCGGGACGGATATATCCGTCGTTTGCGTTGAACCAGTGGTGCGGATATATCCGTCAATGGCGTTGAAAAGTTTTACAAAGTAAGCAGCTGCTTAAGGCATCAGGGGCACCACAAGGTGGCACCGAAATCACAGATCAAACTAATTGACTGTAGGTATTGAGTGTCCGTACACAGGGGCCTATAAGCGAAAATGCATAGGGCACCTGGAGGCTTAATTCGGCACTGGCTGGTAAGAGGGTAATTGCACAAAAGATTCTTCAAAGATAAGATAGGTACTAACTGATAAAATTCCGCATAGACCTTCTTTCGTTTATATGCTACAAAGTACCAAAACAATCCCCCTCCAATGATGCTTGAAATAATCGCTTGTGCGAGAATCCTCTCTGTTTGTGCCCAGTGCAGGCCTCTCATGATAGGCTTGGCGCGGCAGGGCGGCAGCGGCGGCGGCGGCGCGCAGACCTGCGGGCACGTCGATGGCACCGGTGGTGGAGGGGGGCACGTTTGGTTAGACATAATGCTAGAAAGAGAAAAACGTTTGTAATTTTACACTGTGCTTATTTTTTCAGACATCAGCTGCTTATCGGGAATAATCTAAGAGCTGTTTGCCACTGCGTCCTAACCGAATCCGAGAAATCCGTCCGAAGTTAAGCACGCTAGATTCGAGCGCGTTAGAGAAGCGCTAGTTCCGAATTCCGTCATCCGATTTCACATACAAATAGTACTACTAGTACTTCGGATCGACATTTCTCGGATTCGGATAGAACGCAGTGCTTTAACATAATTTGTCTTACAAATTGTCTTATAAAGTCACTTTAGTTATAATCCTTTCAAATTCCAGCTCCTACATGCAAGATGGCGCAAAGCTCGCACGGCGGCAGCCACAGGCGGAGCCGGGAGCCCGAACACCTCCGCTACACCAGCACCGACTGGGAGGCCAAGGAAGCCCTAATCCAGAGGGAACTCGATGAGGCACGCGCCCGCGCCACACAGATGGAAAAAACCATGCGATGGTGGTCCGACTGCACAGCTAACTGGAGAGACAAGTGGAGCAAAGTCCGAAACGAGCGCAACAAAGCCAGAGAGGAAGCAAAACAATTAAAAATTAAAGCAGACACACTCAGCAAAGAACTAGCTACCTTAAAAGCGGAAAAGAACGACTTAGGACAACAACTAACTGATGTTAAAAAGGACAACGAACAGCTATTAACCATAGGCGAGAACAGGATAGTGACTGCTGACTTAACCGAGGACGGAGTGGAGCTGAGGAGGAAGGGTTACGTGTCTCCTAACGAGCCTACGCAGAGACAAAGAGCGTCACTAGATTCACATAAGTTTTCTAACGTAGATAATGTTTTGGCTGTCAAGCTGAGTGAAATGAGGCTACGCTTGGATGAAACCAGCAAGAGTTTACAGAGTGAAAAAGAACAGAAAGCATTCTTGCTTGCCAAAGTAGAAACATTAACATCAGAGCTACATAACATGAAGATGGAGCTGACACACAACGATAGGACGTTGGGATCCACGGATTCTAGTCACAGTGAGGTGGAAAGACTTCAGAATGAATTGCAAGATGAAATAGCAGCAAAGCAAACTCTTGAAGAGAAGATAGCGGAGTTGAAAATGGAGATTGAGAAGCTGAAATCAGAGAATACTGTACAGTGGAGTAAGCGGGAGTTGATGGAGACGGAAAATATAGCAATACTCAGGGAGAATAAGAAGCTTTACAGTCAGGTTTGTGAGCTCAGGGAGCAGATTCATAAGTTGAACAGGATTTCAGATGGCAGTGCTTATGGATCTACATTTTCTAATGAATACAGCAGGTTGGACTCTGATCTTTACATAAGAAAAACGAGCGGCAGCCCAAGATCTCACGAATCTAGCAAAGGTAGGATCTCTGACAGTAGCGCGTATGGAGCCAAGTTTAATGATTATACGAGACTTGATCCAAATATATACGATGATGATAGAAAGCGAAGCGGTAGTCCTAGATCTCGTGAATCCAGTAATGGATCTTCTGAAGCTAATTTAGCACATTTTAACCCCAAAACTTCTGTTGAAGACGACGAGTTAGCTATTTTAGAGAGAAACTAAGTTTTAAGTAAAATATTACCTGGTTTTGGCTTTTTCACACAATATTTATTAAAATCACACGACTATTATGTCAAACTTGACGTTCTTTTTTTTAAAAGTGAGAAAAGAAAAAGTACGAGTTGTGAAAAAGGTTTTATTAAAAGTTTGAAAGAAACGAGTGTTATGGCCGGCATTAGGGTCGCCGCGCACATTTAGTTCCCGGTCACGATATATACATAAAACATTTTAATTAATAGCAGTATTTAAAAAGGACCGTGCGGTTTATTAGAATGAAAGAAGATCTAATTATCTTGTAGATTTATAGTGAAAGTACAAGAAAAATATAGGATATAAGTAATATTGGCAGTATGAATCTGAACAGAAATTTCGGAGAATTGTTCGTTTAACCATTTCACTTTTTACAGTAGGTTACAATACAATTTTACCAGTACACGCCCGAACCTCTTGAAGAGAACAGAGCCGTGCTACAAGTCTTACACCCGTATTTATAGACAAGAAAAGTAATTACTTGTTACTTAAGTAACAGTTTTTTATATGACTTTTGACATCACTATTACTCAAGTAATTACTTTCCTTGTCTATAAATACGGGTGTTAAAACGGCCGTCGGTTTGTACTTTTCTTTCGCTCGCTCTTATGCGATCGATTCGACATTACTAAGAACTTTCCGGTCTAACAAATTATAATCAGATAAACTAAATAACAGCATTCCATACAATTGCATTTAATAGTAACCAGTCACAAAAGTTAGCACTGATCTACAGATAGGCCTAGAACTATTTTTTAAAGGGATGAAAGGAGTGTGCCAAATTATTTATGTGTTTTTGTCTAGGAGACAAGTCATTAATTATAACTTGACCGCCATAAGCCCGGCTCTTCCTTGATCTGCGGGATGGGAATCGACAGTACGCTGACGCGACTTACTGATTGGTCGAACGCGTTTCCCCGCGCCCCGCACACGATGGGAGAGCCGGCCTAATGGTGGTCGAGATATATTTTCGCGATCGAAAGCCCGTTTCACTCGCATGCCGAAGTGACGATAGATTCGATATTATCTCCGTTAGATTAGCGGCACGGTAAGGTTGGTCGGAGTGTCAAGGGTTAGACGCTGTATAGCTGGACAAAAAGATTTTAGAAAAAAAGAGAACACCATTTCAATGCTAATCTAACCTAGGTTACATTAGTTTTATAAAAATCTTGAAATATTTACAGTTTCGGGAAAAAAAAGCGTGTGTTTGTTGGTATGTTTGTGAAATGAATTAACAAAATGGCAATTTTGTGTAAAACCTGTGAAAGCAATAATTATTGATATTATATTATGCTGAGAGGTTTAGCAGATAGCTACTGTACCATCATAACTTAACCATCTTAAGGCTGGCGCTCCCATGGTCCGCAGAACGCGGGAGGGGAACTAGCTCGACCAATGAGACAGTGTCACGTGACGTCGACGAGTTGGTCGAGCTTGTGATTGTTGAAGGATCTTGATAGTTTAGATGAAGCGAACGATGTTAGCAACGTATACTCGAACTTAGCTTAGATTTCGGCGTCTAAAATATACTGTGATTAATTATTTAAATAAATATACGTAAATATGAATAAACGAAGATTACAAATGTACATGAACCTCAGACCCCACTTAGTACCTACTGGCTGCCTTCTGTCATGAAAAAATTAATTTAAAATGGATAAGGTTTATTTTTGTTTGTTGGTAAAAAAACTACATTTGATTTATTTTGCGATTTTGCGGCTAACTTGTGGAGTTGCATATAAAAAATACTATACTTTGTTGTGATAAGGTCAACCGTACGAAATTTTAAGACGACCTGACCTGAATTATGTTACTATCCTATTAGTTACTTACCTATTCTCTTATTACCTAAATACCAGTTATTGGCATGTGATTGTAGAATTCTCGCCTCTATTAACTTGAAAATAAGTTGATGCCAATAAAAAGCAGTTTCCTCTAAACAATGAGGGTGTCTCGATATTTGTTTTGACACCAGGTGTCGCTACGTAGGCTCGAGGTCTAAACAACCAACGGTCAAAATGTACTGAATTTTATGAATTTTTATGCCAGTGAAGTTTTACCGAAAAATCATCGTATTTACACGTTTTACAATATAAATATGGATTACGGATAAAGAAAAGTAGATGAGTAAAGATCTCTAACGCAGAGGTGCAAAAGTGCAAACACGATTAATTTTCGGTAAAAAAAATTCACTGGTATAAAAATTCAGTACAATTTGATCGTTGTTTAGACCTCACGTAGGTAGCGACATCTAGTATCGAAACACCCTCGTTGCAGTAGCGGATTTACACGTATTTCAGGCTGTTAATTATTTGCCGCCCTTACCTCTACAATTGGGTATTCCCAATTGTAGAGGTAAGGGCGGCAAATAATTAACAGCTTATTTTTTTTTTTATGCTAAAATATGAAAATACCGTAAAAGAGATGGCAAAAAGTGAAATTAAAATTACGGTAGAAATACGGATTAATATAAGCATTTAAAACTACTAATTTATAGTTATTCGAAAAATATTTTTTCTCTACTTGACTGAATGACTTTTTAATAAAGCAAAATGAAAAAATCATATTCCCTATTGTCAGTTCATAAATTATTTTTACAATGTGACCTCTTTCTGCAAGACATCAGAACCGTCTTACAGAAATCATATTGACAACTTATTTATATCCATAGATAAGGCGGCTAAAAAATAAAAAATCGGTTCCCAAGTTTGCCGCCCCCGGCTCAAGCTAACTGCCTGCTGTACAGTCAGCATCAAATAGATAGGAGCAGCGAAAGTGTCCAAATATATCGGAACACACCTTTATTACTGTAGGAATAAGAATGTGTTGCGATATATTTGGCCACTTTGACTGCTCCTATCTATTTGATGCTGACTGTACATCCGCCACTGTTTCCACCTGTATAGATTATGTGACCCTGTGGGACTCCGACTGCAGAATATGTATTTTTATTATATGTACAGTAAGATAATTGAACTGATTTAGTAACACAAAATCGTTTTTCTTAGGAATAACTTATTGTTATCAATATAATTAAGAAGGCCTAATACCAAAATATATTTATTTATTGCTTTACTTGCCTTTTTGTTGACGCTTTATTTTCTATGGAATATTTTATATTTATATTACTAAGGCCTCTAATAATGATGTTCAAATGTAAGTGTCCTACATGAATGATATTTAATTGTAGCAATAAATATTAATAAAGATAATTATGTGACGAAGTTACTGATGTTTTGTTATTTCAAAGTTTTTTATCCGTTTTTGCTACACTAAGGCCGCGTCCTCACTTGGCGGTGCGGTATCGGATACCGATACTGCAGCGCCAAGTGAGGAAGCGGCCTAAGAACCCAATAATTTGATTTGACGGCGCGGTTAGCCAAGATGTTAGTGACCTTGCCTTGCTTGGGTTCGACTCCCGCCCGGTATGGGCAAATATTTGTGTGCGCGAGTATATGTTCGAGTGGGATGTAAGTGCGGTTCGGTGTTGTCGATGTATTTCTCTATATGTATGTTTATCGTTGCTCAAGCCCAGCACTTCGTTTGGGACTAGGTCAATTTGTGTGAGATTGTCACCTGATATGTATTTAATTACTGTAGGTACAAATTTATAAAAGATGCTGTAGGAATCCTGTCGCGATTGTTTTTTTAGTTATAATTTCAAGTTAATATATATTTTTCTTCCAACTACGCAATACTTTAGTCATAATGTCCGTTTGACCCGCGATTTAAAAGGTAATTAAAACAGTGCAGTAATGGATTTTGTATGAAACTTTATTGCTTCAGAGCAGAAAAGAGCCGCTTTGTGCTGAGTATTTAGTGCTGTTATGATCTTATGATGAAATTATTGCGTAGCTGAAAGAACCCCGGCAATTTAACGCGTACTCATTCTAAAAGGGAGTATGTGAAACAAGAGTTTTCCATAATGACTTTATTGAATGCAATAGCGGAGCCATTTCACAAATACAAATGTTTTCTTCCTACACAATTCAAATTTAGTCCTAGGAACTAATAAAATGAATCTTAATTCAATATAGTACACGTTTGTTTTCGCTTAACTAAATTGCGATCATTTACTAAACCAAGATCAGAATCTGACAGTTCCCATCTTGATTATTTAGTTATTTAAACATAATTTCATAAAAATATGAATGAGAATTCGTGTAACCAGTAATTAGGGTATGTTTTATTAATAATTAAAATATCTACACTTAAACCAAAATGCAGTAATCACAGCGAATGTATACGTTCGTTGAGGTTAGAATTTTGGTCTTGAATTAGATTTTCTAATTTACTTAGTGGTAGGTTCTAGAGTGGCGACCGCGAACCGGGAGACGAAGTGTCGGCAGGCCTTCCACAAGGTGGACCGACGGTCTGATAAAGGTCGCGGGAAACCGCTGGATGACAGCAGCAGAGGACCGATCGTTGTGGAAAACCTTGGGGAAGGCCTTTGTCCAGCAGTGGACGTCTTGCGGCTGAAGATGATGACTACTTAGTTTTTTAATTAGCGTTCGGCTGGCTATCGCTGTCACACTCGCACTCTCATCTGACTGTATATTTTTCACTCTTATAATACAGAGATTGCCGATTACTATTAGGAAATTGGTATTGTAGTTGTCAAAACTGGAAGACCACTATTTTGATCGACTGTACACTTAAATCGACGGTGAAAGTTTACGTGTCGTGTATAACTTAAAAACTAAATTAAACAATTTATTGGTAATATCACAATTCATCCGAATATTTATTATTTAATAGTATTAAATCTTCGTCTGCGGAGATTTAATACTTTTGTTAAAAAGTACAGATACAATTAAATTGTCATCACCTTCAAGGGGTAGAATTTTCCAAAAAAAGGTAGAAAATGTATTTTTCTTTATCTATATCCGTAGCAGGCGATTAGGAGCCATCCATAAATCCCCGCCCCTTCCTTGTCACAGGTCACTTGTGAGACCCTCCCCCTCTGGTGTGACGTCACATATTTTGCAATTTTACATCAAGGAAGGGTTTTAAAACAGCAGTTTCAAAATTTTAGGTTTTGACATGTGACGTCACGAAGCTTTATTACTCCTCCCACCCCTTGTTAAGGTACAGTTACACGACTAACTTTTCTCGGCAATGTATGGGCGTCTCGTTCTATCTTACGAAATTAAGAGTAGGAGAATCTATGGTTGACGGGCAATTATTGCTCAAAAAAATGCCCGTGTACCGTTACACAATGTCACATTTCGTTGACCCCCTCCCATCCCCTTAACGTGTGACGTAATTTATAGATGTCCCCTTAGCTATTAAGTCATCTTTAATCATGTTGTAGAAGTCGTTTATCGCTGCTCCCGCGGGAACTCCAATTTTTCGGAATAAAAAGTATCCTATATCCTTCCCCGGAACTCTACTATCTCTATACTAAAATTTATATACCTTACTTAAAAGATGATTGATTCCTCATACAAGCTTCCACCCTTCTTTTCATCCCCTTAAGGGGATAAAAAGTATCATATATCCTTCCCCGGGACTCTAACTATCTCCATACCAAATTTCATCTAAATCGGTAACAGACAGATAAGAGTTACTTTCGAATTTACAATATCCCTACGATTAGGTGTTGATTGTGACAAACCTCACGACAACGTGGCTTGCGTGGTAGCATAACAAGTGGTAATACGTAATGGTGTTCCGGGGCTGAGCCAGGAGCCAGCCCGGCTCCGCGCGCCGTGAGCTAAAGCTTCTCCTCAAAATTAGCGACCGGTAGCATGCCCATCTTCTTGAACTTCGATTTCAGGATCGGCTGCTTCATCTCCCTCCTCGGCGTTGTGCGCAACCTCTGCGACATTCGCAACGGCATTTTAAATATCTCGTCGTCGGTCTTCCCTTTAGTCTTTTCTATTTCCACTTCAGTCTTTACCGTTTTCTTTGATTTCTTTTTCTTTTTTTCCTTTACTTTTGCAACTTCATCTGTTTTCATTTCATCTATGATTTCTATCTCGACGAGTTTGCCATCGCTCTCAGTTGTTATTAAAGGAGGTAGGGAGTCAATTTTAACGCTCACCCCCGGCTCTACTTCCCCTGTCTGATCTAATTCATTTCCCTCTTTGCCAAATGACCGGCTCGCTCTGGATATAATCGGTTTTTTCACTTTATCTTCTTTCTCTTCTAAATCGAGTTCTTCGTCAGAACTGCTTAGTTCTCTTCTTGCCCGCTTCCGTTTCTCGACGTTGCTTTTCGGAGCAGGTTTTTTGGGCGGCGTTTTGATTTTGGATTGTTTCTTCGTGTCCTCGTTTAGCTGTGGACTCTTTTTCTCGGGACTCCTGGAAATTTGGAGATTAAATTTTAATCATGAAGCTTCCATACAACGAGAACAGTTCACTTCTGAGATAGAATCACTAGGGATGCATGCGGTGTAAGCATTTACAGTTCCGGCGTGGGGTTAACATAATACGTTCCGTTGCTAGCTGTTAGCCCAAAGCAAGTACGTAAATATTTAATACAGACACGTCGATCGATTTAGTAAATAAAAAAGTCCGCCTCCATAACACGCAGCAGCAGCGGCAACACGGAACTTTAGGTAAATAAGCGTCCGAATATCCCGATCGCTAGTTTTAGGGTGAAATCACATCTATCAGCATCGAATCGCATTTAGCTGGATAATTTTGGACACACTATACGCATCGCAAGCTGCTAAAGGGTGCTATCGTATGCTTTTGTCTCCCTGTTTTATCATGAATGAGCATTCTTCAGCATGTAAAATGGATAGCTACACTTATACGCATTTAATGCTGAAGCTGAATCGATGCGGAAGGGTGAATTGATGCGGACGCATCTTCATACAAAATTAAGTTTTTGTATTACAAAATGCGATTCGATGCTGATAGATGTGACTTCACCCTAAGCTTCTTGGAAGAACTAGAGCGCCGGCCGGCGCGGTGCTGGCGGTGACCGGCGTGCCTGACCTCTGTCCCGCGGGCTCGAGGTGCTTCACGGCGGCGACGGCGCCCCGCATGGCGCGAGTCTTTATCTCCTGCACGGAGTCGTAGTGCTCCTTCGGTTGCGACTCTGCTGGAACAAGACAGAGATTTAGATTTTTTTTTTGTGATTTACGACTTAACGATATTAACGACTTGTCTTTTTATTTGGTTCTCATTTATATTCGTGTTATTGTCGAAAGACTTTTTTTTGTGCAGAAATAAAATGAATTAATACTTATAAGTAACTACCACAAACATTTCGCCAACTACGACTACAATGTATCGCTAGCATGATTCAGATTCTTTATTGATAATATGAAGTATTACAGGTCAAAAAATACATAAAATTCACAATTTAATTAAATAATTTGGTCATCTTGATTATAATTTAAATTATACAATTATATTCTATAATTCAATTCCAATTTTTTCAACTTAGTAGGTCCAATCCTTAGAGATAAATACGTCAATAATATAGCACGCAAGATTTGTAGCAGTAGCTTTAGTTTTCTACCGAACGTTGCACTGCTAGTTGAGTTTACAATATCAGCTGGCAGTGAGTTATAAATTTTGACTCCTATGACGCTGAGCGAATTTCGAGCCTTCGCGAGCCTGAGCCGGGGCACGTGCAGGGCGGCCTGAAGACCAGTGCTGTCGGCTCCCGCACTCACGCGCTTCCATTATTAGCTGAGTCCACTCCTTTTACCATATGTCAAAGTTTATGTTATTTATACTATTTACTTTTACTATTTTTGTCTGTGCATGTGGTAATCAATCGTTTTTCAAGTTAATAGACTATGTAATGCTAATGATTGTAGAATTGTCGCCTCGTAACCATCAAAAGGGCAGTGTCTCCCATTAACAAGTCGAGTAATAAAATTTGTATTACCATCGTCCTCAATGATGCCGTTGATCAGCCTCTTCAGAGACGTGCCGAGGTCCTGCGCCAGATTGTCGTTGGCGTAGTTCAACCCGCGCTCCTGGAAGCCTGACAGTAAGAATGTTCAAGGGACGATCACACACTGATTTACCTGGTCCCAAACTAACAGACTTACTGCCGCACTCAGAGACGTCCATTAATTTTCAAGTTTCATTAAAGTAGCTGCTGTCACTTTCTTTGCTATAGCAATAGAATAAGACGCAGCAACTTTAATGAAACTTAAATCTTAACTGACGTCTCTGAGTGCGGCAGTAAGAGCCCGTTCACACGGAGACATCCGATTCTTTGCGGGGACTGTTTTTTGTAGGATCCGATTTAGTGGCAACAGTATTTCACACAGTATACACACAAGCATACGGTTGCAGGTTCCGGCAATGCGGTATGCTTGTTTTTTTTTTTTCCAGCTGTTTATTTCTTATTAAAAAACATGTTTTGGTTTTCTTAACCTCTAAATCTTAAATAATAAAGATTATTGTGTGAACGCGTGCATTGAAATACTGTTGCTATTAAATCGGATCCTACAAAAAACAGTCCCCGCAAATGGATGTGGCCATTTGCACGGGCTCTAACAGTCCGCCGGGAGTTACCAACGGGCTGTTAGGGCTGCCGACCAAAATCGTACGAGAAATCGATAATCTGTCTCTTAATAGACGAGAAAATTTAGAGCCGCAGCCGCAGAGTAGCAATCCTGAGTGATGCTCCGAGGTCGGTCTCAGAGCATTCAAATTTATACCTTATTGTAATTAAAATAGGGAAGAATATACATTGATAAATTTAAAGTGATCTGCTCTGCGCTCCGCCGGTTTGCGCAGGCCCTTAACCTTTTCAACGCCATGTCAAGTACAAAAGACGTCACTCACACGCCACTGACAGCTGACAACCAGAGCCAATTTCAACCTTACGTCATAGACTTTCAGGTCTATTTTTAGCTGTCAACCGTGACTGATATATCCCTCGTTGGCGTTGAACCAGTGGTGCGGATATATAAGTCCAATGGTGTTGAAAAGGGCCGGGTTTCCACTGCGAGCGGAGCGGGCCCCGTACGGACTCCGTTTAGTGTACAACGGTGATTTCAAAGGAGACTTGCCCGCAGTGGAACCACATAAAGTCACCGTTGTAAGCTAAACGGAGTGCGTGCGGGGTCCGCTCCGCTCGCTGTGTTGCCCTTGAACTCTGGGCTTCTACTATGGGTACTAGACAACAATAAACACTTATATGTGGTCGGCCAAATTGAAAGGGCCCTTATGGCGGCGGGCGCTTACGCTGTTATAGTTTTCATTGCCTTGTCATTAGTATGCCGTGCCGTGTAAAAAAGGCGTAACCGCCTGCCGCGATAAGGTCCCTCCCTTTCGATTTGGACGACCACATATTATATAGTGAAATTAATACATAGAAAACATCCGAAACTCAAGGAATAGCTAGAATAGCTACGCGTAAAAGCCGTCAAATGAAAATAAACCGCATTGAATATACATAGTTCAGTTATTTAGCTACCAGACAATGACTCGCCGGTGGACAGACAAACTCGGGCTTCAAACATATCTACTTTTGTCTGTGTTGTGGAGGTTAAAGTGATTCCAATACATTCTCAGACCAATGTCATAGGCAGTAAAGCTGTTCTACAGTTTGCCATACATACCTGGTATCAGTGCCTTAGCGTGGGAGTACCGTTTGAAGATGCCAGACATTTCCCTGATGATGTCCAGTTCCTCGTTCTGTCTGAAGTACACGCCTTTAGGCCTCACTCCCGTTATGTCCAAGATGGAAGTACCTGGAACAACAGATAGAACAGTGATAATCACGGGCCAGATGTGAACAAAACAAAAAACAAAAAAGTAATAACGAGGTAAAGTTTGTATGTTTGAATGTAGGAGGTAATCTCAAAAACGACTGTCGATTTCAACAATTCATTTAGGTAACAATATTTAGAATGGGCTCTCCTTTATATATCCCAGATATGGGCTATGTCCACATGGCTATATTTTTGGCCATGTGGACATGGCGTTTTCCAAAAAAAGTACGCATAGATAAGGCTAAAATTAACAACGGTAATTATTTCCATTACGTCACGAAAATTAGTCATACATTTATATACCGCCCTCATAGGCGGTATCTCAAATTCAATGACCGAAGCAGATTCAATCTTCGCCCATTAGTAATATGGTTGCATTTGCTACAGGAGTTTTGTCTGAGATACCACCATTTTGTCTTGTTTTGTGTTAATTTTCGTGACGTAATGGATGCAAGTACCGTTGTTAATTTAAGTCCTTAACTATGCGTATTTTTTTTTGGGAAACGCCCATTAACCGAAGCGAAGAGAAGCGAGAATTCCAATGTATGGCTATTTCTATTTATATCCGCTCACAGATTAACTGGAATAGATTATTGGGATAAGTTCTCCATTGTACATAGGCGTGATTTACACCTTTTTGTTATGAAGCTCCAACCCACCTTCCAAATACTTCCTCAGCGCGGTCTCCAGCCCGCGCTCCCGCGCCGCCGCGTGGTACTGCACCGGCCCCCTGACGAGCACGCTGCCGAGCACGTACAGCACGTCCAGCCGGCGCTCGCGCCGCGCCACGCGCTCGATGCGCGCGATAGCCGGCAGGTCCTCGGGGGTGACGCGGAGAGGGGCGAAGCCGCGGTACGGCTGCAGGTTCAGCAGGGCGTACACGAGGAACAGGCCGGCAACTGACGCCTGGGGAGTAAAAAAGTTGGGGTATTTACGGAAGAGCAAGTGTGACAATGACAAAACATCATTGGGTCGATTGATAAAAAATCGAACGCTCGAAAGTTTCATTCGAAAACGACAGTGAAACGAGAAATCGTTATTTTCAGAGCAGGATTTAGAGGTCTGGAAGCCCTGGGGCAACAAAGAAGTGGACCCTAATTATTTTCCACACAGATTAATTAACTTAGATATAAGTTTTTTTTTTTTTTTTAATTGTCATTGTATCTCATGGAGGCTCCGGGGCTGTAGCCCCAGCTGCCCTCCCCTAAATCCGACCCTCATCATTTTTTAAACACGAGCGATAGAAAAGGAAATAGTGAAATATTTTCGAATGCAATTTTTTTTCGTAAATCGCATGTGACAGACCATGAAATAGTTGATTGATAACCTTTTGTCGCGTCGTGGCACGGCACGGCACGTCACCGGATGAGTTAGTGAATTACTAGAATAGAGACAACATTATTTTTAACGAGATATTTCAACACAATCAAATGCTTCATGATCTCACATTGTATTGTATTGATAATGTGGTGAAGCCCTTAAAAACTAGAACAAAGAGAGTTCCTCTTCGTTTTGCTAATAAATAAATAAATAATTGACGTACAAGACGATTAGCACAATTGCCCACAACTTGTTGACGCTTGGTGATCTCTATCTATCTAGTCTTTAGCACAAGAGATCCGCTGAGCAACAAGCGAGAAAGATTGTGCTAGTCATACCTACAGGCAATGACTGTGGTGCGTAAAATTGCAGTTATGTAGCGCTCAAATGATCAAGCTATTTTGTTTATGTTAGTGCTTATGTTTCGAATGTGAATAGTCATTTACATCAGATTTAAATACTATTTTTATCATGTTTCATCAGATGATCAGATGTTAGGAAATAAAAAATATCTGCTACTTAAATATGGAATAAATACTTTCATTTACCTCTTGAAATTGTGATATAGATAGATTGATTGACATACATTCAGTCAACAAAGTATCGGGAATGGATGATTTGTTTATGGTTCCAAATTCAAATTTTTGTTTTTTTTGTTGTTGTTAGATTGGCACAACTGTTTTCTATTTTGGCGCGGAGTTTGAGTTGCATCTGTTATTTATATTAAATACAGTGCTGTTTTTAGTTATATCATATCTAGTGTGTATTGCGAATTTCATAATGGACAAAAACATTGAACAAAGAGTTTGTCTTAAATTTTGCATCGCCAATGGAATTTCGTGTTCGGAGTCACTGAAAATGTTACAGAAGGCTTACGGTGATTCGACTTTATCAAAAACACGTGTTTATGAGTGGTACAAAGCGTTCAAAAGCGGTCGAGATGTGATGGAAGATTTGCCTCGCTCTGGTAGGCCATCAACGTCTGCAACTGAAGTTAACATCGCAAAAGTGAAGGAAATAGTGACTGAAAATCCTCATTCAACTTTGAGAGAGATAGCCGCCGAACTTTCTGTATCTCACGAGTCGATCCGTACTATTTTAACTAATCATTTGGGTATGAAACATGTTACCGCTCGGCTAGTCCCAAAAGACCTGAATTTTCTCCAAAAACTCAATCGCATGAGAGTCGCTGAGGACATGCTAGAACGAGTCAATTCCGACCCAACATTCATGAAACGCATTGTTACTGGTGACGAGACGTGGGTTTACGAGTTTGACATGCAAACTAGTCAACAAGCTTCGGAGTGGCGCCTTCCAACTGAACCGAAACCGAAGAAACCACGCCAAAGTCGATCAAAAGTCAAAGTCATGTTGACTGTTTTCTTTGACTATCGCGGTGTTGTGCACTCGGAATTCTTGCCGGAAGGTCAAACGGTAAATAAAGAATATTATTTGAGCGTTATGCGGCATTTAAGAGAGCAAATTCGACGAAAAAGGCCAGATTTGTGGAATGAAAATTCTTGGATTTTGCACCACGATAATGCGCCTTCGCACAAGGCCATCATTGTGAAAGAATTTTTGACCAAACACTCAACAAATACCATCGAGCAACCACCATATTCACCAGATATGGCTCCTGCCGACTTCTTTCTTTTTCCTAAACTCAAATTACCACTTCGTGGCACCCGTTTTCAATCGGTAGAAGACATAAAGGAGAATTCGCGCCGAGAACTGAATTCAATTCCGGAAACAGCGTTTAAAAAATGTTTTGATGATTGGATTATTCGTTGGCGTAAGTGTATCGTTTCTGAAGGAGCATACTTTGAAGGTGATAAAATAAATTTGGATGATTAACAAACAGTTTGTGTATTATTGATCTTTTCCCGGTACTTTCTTGACAGAGTAGTATGTGAATGTTATGTTACTGTTACCTCAAAATTGCTGGTGTCCAGAACCATATAATATTTAGCAATTTGAAGAACTTCCTCTGACAGCTCAGCAATCTCTGCATTTGATGTCCTGCCTCTAAAAAAAAAAATTTTTCTTGAGAACAATACTTACTAATATTTATTTAGACTTTATAGTACAGTACAGTACATTATAGTAAGTACAAATGGCAGGCTTAATACCATGAGGCATTCTCTAGTAGGTCAACCACCAGGCTATACAGAGAATAGTTGAGTTTGGTGACGTTTTTTACTGACCAATATCAAATTTGGTACAGAGAGAGTTTATAGCCTGGAAATAGACATAGGGTACTTTTTATTGTGAGGAAATAGCACTATTATCATCACTTGTTTATTAGAAACTGTTTGCTTATCCAGCTAAGTTAGATTAGGTGCCTATACTAATTTCTTTTTAATTATTTCATAATTACTGACTTTTTGCTAACTTTCTTGAATTGTGGCTTCTATTTTTGTCATAAGTTTCTGTCAAAAATTTCATTTTTGGGATAAACTTTTTTTAACTGACTGCACTTTATTTTAAGTTACACAGTCATCATCTCCACAAATCCAACGGGCCCAAACACAGGGGTGCTGTCTTGTTTCGTTGTGGTATTCCTATGGCCACCATCTGACCATCAGACCAGCTACATTGTACCATATTACTGCATTGTCACAGAAGTTACATAGGTATACCAAATTACATCTCAATTGGACACAGGAAAGTGGTTCTAATTCAGTTTGCAAGATGTGACCTAAACAAACAAACTTACAAACATTGCAAGATAAATAAAAGCTTGTAAAAAGTACCCAATATCCGTCATCACAAACACACTTTCACTTTTTTAATATAACATTTTTTCATTCTTTATTTTACAGATTCTACTAAAGTTGTTAATAAATCCTATTTACATTCTATACAAGGTGGGAGAGATGTCCAGCAATGGACTAATAATATAGGCTGATAATTAAGACAATGACAACAAACCAACAAAAACATTTAAACTAGCATGGCATTTAAACACAATGTACAGGAACTTACTGATACATAGCGGCAATGTTCATTTCCTTGTAATAAAAACAAAATGTCTCATAGCTGAGAATGTCGACGCGTGAGCAGCGGTGGATCAGCTCATCACAATCGTCCGCGAACCCGTCAGCGATGTACACGGACTGAATGCCAGTCTGTAAGCCTAAAAAAAGACGAAAATTTAAACTATGTACATTTGCCACATTCTATTTGTAAATTCCTTATCTCTGCCTTCTCTTTCTCTACTTTAAGCTGATGTATGTTTGTGTGATTAACTCAACAGTTTATTACACAAACTTTGATTTAATAAAGTTATTCTCTGTACAGTTCTGCATGCAAAAAGTTATTATTAATGATAAAGTACTTACGAGGCATGACGTTAGTGTAGTATCGCAATTGAGAATAACACAACTTAACGGAGTTTCACTCTGCACGTGTTCTTCTTTTCATCCTCACATTTTACACTGTTTACTAACAAATCTTAAAATATAACAACTTTTCTCGGTATTATATTTTATATACCGCTTACTTCGCTTGTCTAACTCACTGACTGACAGCCAGGCTGACAGGGCTGCCAGCGGCAAAATTTTGATTCTACTGGTGATGGGTAGGTTGCTAAACAAAAAAACTACTAAAACAAAAGTATCATATCATATGCGTTAAATTATAACTCTGGCACAAAGTTGACATCGGAGACAGTATTTGTATTGGGAGAATCATTCTTCGCGGATTTGCCCACTTGTATTGTTCACAGATTATAAGGGTATGTCTAAGGGTATGTCTGGTATTGTTTTATGAACGTCTAGACATCTCACGTCCGCCAACATCTGGCACCCGACATCATGAGGTAAACTAATTACCTATGATTATATATTATAATATTATGTTAACTTTTTAGGGTTTCGTACCCAAAGGGTGCCAACAGAACCCCATTACTGAGTCTTTGAACACTATTAATTTCAGCGGGCTGTATCTCATAAACCGTAATACACAATTGTAGACAATTGAAATTTTCAAATAATAAAAATAACAAAAAATGAAAGGGCCCCCTTTGATTTTTCATTTCATACAAGAAACTCGTTTTTTTCTCGACCTTAACAATCGCTGTATCTCTCGTCTTGTACAATAGTACGTAACCCTTCGTGTGCGAGCCTTAATTGCAATTGGCCGGTTTTTTATAACATTTGCGGCTTGTCTTGTTTATTCTTCAGCTTTGTTTATGTCCCTGGAGAAGTCGTTTAACGCTATTCCCTCGGGAACAGTCCTATTTTACAGGATAAAACCACCTTTATTCAGTCATTGGGCCATAAATTGTTACTGTACCAAATTTCACAAGGATCAGTTGAGGCATTGAACCCTGAAAATGGTACAATCGAACACTCAGTAAGTATTATGTTAGTAAGGATTTCTTTACAGACTATACTCACCGTCTTGGAAAATTCGTACAAGATTAGACCAAATAATACCATCCTTTATTTCAAATATATTTCTGCAGTAAAACTACCTACCAATTCCTTGGAAGAAACGCCCCCTGCGATGCCATATGACGACGACGTCACATTTGTTCCTTTGTTAGTAAATTACAATATTTTCCATTTTCCGTCATAAATCCAAATTTTGTAAGTAATCTTCAAGAGTCCAAGATTACTCGTACAAGACGATTTTTTTGCTGAAATTGGGGACTAAATAGGCTGATTTTTATTTAATTTGCTCTAACTAATAAAGAAGAGAATATCATGTGCCTTTGTGTTCCACAGAATTACGCTTGTATTCAATAGTGTATGCGTACGCAACTCAGTGGAACGTTATATTTATCATTATTAGAGACAACAAAATAAAAATCCGCCCAAATATAGATTCAAGTAAAACGACACACTACCAAATGAAATGAAAAGATAATTAACAGTTAAACGTTTATTTAACTACTAAACTAAACCCAAATTACATTTGTGTTCCACGACAACTCGATCCAAGGCAACACTCCTGAATAAAACGCTTCAAAATATGCTTATAATTATTTAATGTTGATTTTCTGATTTATTGACATCTATAGCATATCTATTCTTTATGCGTATGGCAACATCAGGAACCATAGATAACAAAAATGCGGCGTTCGAGATGCCCGATTATTGCGGTGATGAAATAGCTACGTAAATTGTAAAACTAAGGAAATTGCGTTTAGAGGGGCGTTTTCTCGATCAATTTGTACCAGTGGCCGCACTCGCAGCGACGGGGCTGGCCCTGTAAATAAAAAAATGTCTACATTAGTTTCTATTGACCTGTGAATAAGATTGCAGGGGGTACATGTGCATGCATGTATTTTTTATACGTTTAATCGATGATACACTAAAGGCCGCACTCGGAGACGTCAATAAACTTTTAAGTTTGATTAAAGTTGCTGCTGTCACTTAATGAAACTTAAAAAATAATTGACGTCTGAGTGCGGTAGTAAGACCCTTTTCATGCCAATGTGTGCAAGGATATTGGCAAACTTGTAGAAAGTTACTTTTGGTGAGCTTGGTAGGGTGGTTTTGGTAGAAAAGGGTTATTATACGTTTATTTTACTCCTAGGAAGAAAATTAGGCTCTTCGCGTCATCTTTCAAAAGAAAAGTTATAATTGGGTAGGTAAAGTTTTTGGAAGAGGTGTAAATTATATTTTTTTTCGATAGTCGTCATCCTAAAGATCAAGGAACCTTGGCTCTTTTATTTTTATTTCCTCTATTATTTTAGAAATATTTTTTTTAGTTATTAAGTTGACATTTGTACACTTTATTGGCCGACAAGCTTGTCGCCTTCGTACTTAATGAAAAAGAAAAAAAACTGTCACTTCTATAACTGTCATTGTCAATCAAAGTAAACAAACAAAGTAATGTCGTGCGTAGGCGACATAAAGTAGCTTCTTATGCTCTAGAGCATAAAGTAAAATCTTCGTCGAAGACCTAGGTAATCGGTCCAACAGCCACACGAACAACTTTAACTTCATAGAATAACCTCTTTATTTTATTTCGTTTCGTTAGTATTCTAAGACCAAGGCAAGGATACCAACAGCCAAAGTACACAATAAAGCTTCATGAAATAAACTTATAATTTTTATTTCGTCGCATTTATTATTATTATTATTTTTATCTTGTTGCTGTTTCATTTCCTCGCAATCGAAGTGAAAAGTAGAGTGTACAACTCGTCCATAAAACCCATTTAACACTCGACTTTATATCCATCCTCGCTCGTAAGCTCGCTTGGATGGATAAACGTCTCGCGTAAAATGGTGAGTTTTATGCACTTGTTGTACAATCTACTATTTAGTCCGTCATTTACATTATCAAAAAATATTGAACACGTATTTTTTTGCTTTTGTCAATTAAACAATAAAATTACGAAGATATAGTGCGTTGAAGTTCCGCGTGACGTCACGCCGTGGCACACTTTTTACCATCAACATTGTAGCGCGTTATCTATGTCAATTTTGATTGATTTCTAAATAGAATTATTATATTTTTGCCCAGGACGCTTCCCTATTTCCGAACATTTTTGAGAAAAATAATAATGTCCGGTGCATTGATCTCCACACGATCGAATATGGTGAGGACCGTACAGGGTTGTGGTGCGCAGCGCAAAAGTTCGATCGTCTGTTGATACTTTTAGTACGCGAAACGCAGTTTCCTACTACACAGCTCGCTCCCGGCTTAAGGTGGATTTAGACGGCGCGTGATAGCGCGAGCCGAGCCAGGCTCGTGTTTCAATATCGTCTAAACGTCTAAGCGGCTTGGATAAAATTTGGCACACATGCAGTTCAGGATTAGGACTATCTGTATGCTAAATTTTATCCAAATCCGTTCAGCCGTTTAGACGAGTTTGAAACACGAGCCTGGCTCGGCTCGCGCTATAAGGGCCTGCGCAAACCGGCGGAGCGCAGCGCAGATCACTTTAAATTTATCAATGTATATTCTTTCCTATTTTAATTACAATAAGGTATAAATTTGAATGCTCTGAGACCGATCTCGGAGCATCACGGGGGATTTCTACTCTACGACTGCGGCTCTAAATTTATACCTTATTGTAATTAAAATAGAAAACAATATACATTGCTAAATTTAAAGTGATCTGCGCTGCGCTCCGCCGGTTTGCGCAGGCCCTAACGCGCATTATACCGCGCGACGATCGCGTTTGAACTTGTCAGACTATGGGCCGCGTTCAGAGACGTCAATTAAATTTAATGCTTGTAAAAGTGACGTGTTGTCTTATTCTATTGCTATAGCACTTTAAGGTGCAGTTCCAAGCCAAGCGACACTGACGCCACTAACGCCGCGTTAGTATCGCCGCAAGACAGAGCGATAGTACAAGGTTCTATATAAATACATGACGGCGTGTACGAACACGGCGATACTTGACGCAGCGTCCCGTATCGCCGTGTTCGTACACGCCGTCTCTGAACGCGGCCGTATAAGTAGTAGTTAGTTAACAATGTGTTTATTACCTTATGTATCCAAAGCCAGCTGATAGCTGTGGAGTGTTCTTCGCCTGCAACAAAGCAACGTTATTAAACAACTGTAGAGTGGACAGAACAATAGACTTCGTATGGGCAATTAGTGCTAAGGCTAAGGCGACGACGACACGAGCTGCGAATGCTGCGATGTTCGATTGTTCTATTTGTCTGTTTGTTTGTTACGCTTTCACGGCTAAACCGCTGAACCGATTTCGATGAAATTTGGTATGCAGATAGTTTGAGTTCCAGGGCAGGATATAGGATACTTTTAATCCCGGAAACGGGACAGTTCTCGAGGGAATACCGATAAACGACTTCTACGCGGACGAAGTCGCGAGAAAAAGCTAGTGTTATAAATGCGAAAGTGTGCTGTTTTGTTTGTTAGTTCTTCACGATTCAACGCCTCAGCTGATCAACGTGTTTGGTACAGTGATAGTTTATAGCCTTGAGATGGACATAGGGTACTTTACTAATTATGCCTGAAAATTCTCGAAGAACCAGCGATAAACGACTTCTACGTGGACAATCGCGTGCAATAGCTAGTTATCTATATATATATGCTATCGTTAACCCAATATTGCAAACGCTTAAAATATCCGTAATTCCCGGAGAGCATTGTCTGCGGCCTGCATTACGCATCGCATAAACAATAGGTAATATTTTCTGTTAAGTTCGGTATTATGTTTTGTCTTGCATTTGTTATGTCAAGAAAAGAAGGTAAGAGACGAAATACAACCATATAAAAACAATACGGCAAATTTCACTTGCAATGTGCGTACGAATCTGAAGCAGCCCAGGCACGCAAGGCTCGCCTATTTGCTCAAATTGCGAGCATAACATGGCGAGCCGTCCAGAGTCGGTTTTTTGACCATGCTCAAAGGTACCTCGGCGTGCGTGCCTCGTGTCAGACGAACAATCAGATTCTAGCATTAGGTGCATCAGTGAGAGAGCAGAACAGCATTACAGTCATTCAAGTCAGTATTGTAACATAATACTCAAAATCTAATCTTGGATTTTTACGTAACAGGCAAATGCTCCGTGTGAGGGAGCACCTTTACTTTTCCAGGCCGCACCAATTTAGACGGTTTAACAAAGAATGCAATACATATCCAAGTTATTTTCATATTGGGAATTAATTTCAGAGCAAGTAACTTTTCGCATATATTCAATCAGATTTGAAAGTTAATTTAAGATACTAAGGTTGAAATTGTAACTAAACCTATGTGGTTTTAATATAGAGGTTCTGCCTGGAAAAAGAGTTAAGACCGAGTGGATAAAATTCAAATTAATTTATTTTCAGGCTACTAGGCCTAGATAAATACCTTACTGGCTAAAATACATAAAAAACAAAAAACAAATACATAAAGGTCCTTATAGTGCTTTCAGATATTAGGTACTAGCTTTTGCCCACGACTCTGTCCGCGACGAAGTCGGTTATCGTTCTTCAACTTCTAACTTTTTTGGAGAAAAAGTATCCATGTGTCGATCCAGGTTACGTGTGTGCCAAATTTCATCCAAATCCATTTAGCCGTTTAGGCCTGATTGAAACACAAACATACCATAGCCGAGATATATCGGTATTTTTAAGAAAATATCGATAACAATATCGACACTTCCCGAATATATCGAGAATTGTAGCGGTAAATAGATATTGATACTTTTTTATCAATACTTGGTACCGATACTGATAGGTACATATTTTTTTTAGCAAATCGTGTTAGTAATCAATCAGATACATAATCACCTGGCCAAATATTGCCACTTATGTGTGCCAGTATGTGTTCTTCTAAATAATGAATTGTTTTTTACAAGCGGGATAACTTTACATACATTGTCAGCTTGGAGGTAACAGCCCTCAAGTGACACATTCCTACTCACGCTATTTGCAAAACAGACATACTTAAACCGATAATACCTCTGATAGTTCTTGTGGTGATATCACATTCACTAATATCGTAATGGCTTTAAGGCTTAAAGTTTTTGCGCGCGACTTCGTCCACGTAGAAGTCGTTTATCGCTGCTCCCTCGGGAACTATTTTTTCGGGATAAAAAGTAGCTTATGTGCTATTCCAGACTATAATCTATCTCTGTGTCAAATTTCATCCAGATCCGTTCAGCCGTTCTTGCGTGATTGAGGAACAAACATCTATCCATAGTAGTAAGATAACATTGAATACTAATTCCTGCTCGTGACTTCCACGAAGAGTCAGTAATTGGTCATGCCATGGCATGGGAACAGTGATTTTTTCGGGATAAAGGACACCCATGTGTTAGTTCAGAATATAAGCTGTCTCCATTTCGAACAATATCCAAATCCGTCCAGCTGTTTCGGCGTGAAGGCGTAGAACTCTAATTGTGTTAGGTCATGTTTAGAACCACTAAAATCAGAAAGTATTCTATCCTTTGCAGGGGCACAAACTATCTCCATAATAAATTCCATCAAAATTGATTCACAAGTAACTAATAAAAACATCATAAAATTCAGTTTAAATTTTCTCTGCAATATCCAAAAAAATATATAAACAGTATTCTAATCTATCAGCAGCTATTGCAATAATAATAATTTTCAATTATTTGTGCATTTATTCAACATGAGTGAAGTCAGATTGTAGGCTAGACAATAAGGAAAATACAGCTCAAATAAAGTTATCCTCAAGAACTCATTAGAAGCATATAGATAAATATAATGCAACAAACTGAGTACTTGCTTATATAGGAGCACTAAATTCAAGGGTTTGGATGTTACAGTTTTGTTCATTTCTAAGCAAATCATCAAGAGAGTGGATGTGCTCAAAACAAGACAAGTCTTCTGTTTATTGCGGCAATACATGTAGTAGGGGAGGGTAGGAGGGGTAGTTTTCACCGCAGTATTGTAGGTTAATAACGAATTCGATTTTCGTGCTTTTTTTAATGCAAAGTTGTAAAGCAATGAGAATCAAATATAGGCACATAAACATTGGCGGTTAACCTGTGGCGGGATATCCTACAATGGTGTTGAAAAATAAAGATTTAGAATATGTTTAATTTTTAAAAGTGTGGTTTTGTCTGAAGCTGACTCCACATTAACGACGAGTATGAGTCCTGGAGGGCTAGCACAACTTCCCCGCGAGTTATTTGTCGCTCGGATATCCCTTACTAATTATTCTGAGCGATAAGCGAGAAAATACGAGAGCTCTTCACTCTGATGTAACTAATTAATTAAATAAAATGTGAATTTGATCTAGAGCACTTACATATGCAACCAACAATACGGGCGTCGAAGCAGGAGGGCACTAGCGTGGGTTTGTCGCGGGTGCCGGCCGACTTCTTCAGGACCTTCATGTTGAAAGGATCATCATCTCCAGACTGGATGGCGAGCAGCTCCTTCTTCTCAAGACCGGTGGCGTGCTCGAGGGGGTCAGGCATCACTGGGCAACAAAGGAATTCATATAAAACGTGTTTAACCTTACAATTTTGAGTTAGTAGCAGTAGGACGTCAATGCAGGGTCTGTAGGGATCACAACCACCTTATCCTTTACAGATTAAAGCCAATGTGGCATGAAGGTAGTAGCCCTGCCTACGAGGCTAGCGGTCCCGGGTTCCCAGGCAAATATTTGTGTGATGAGCGCGAGTATTTATTACTGTCATTGATGTTTTCTATGTATCTATTTCACTATAAAATTAAATTTATTGTTGTCTGTCTAGTACTCAATAGTACAAGCCTATAGCTTAGTTTGGGACTAGTTCAATTTATGTGAGATAGTCCCGTGATATTTATTTATATTTTATTTATTGTTGTGTTCCAGTACTTCCGGTGTAGGGATAAGACAACCGATTTAATAACTAGAACAGGAATTGAAGAAATGCTAATTCCATCTTAGAGAACAGAGTTAGCAACGCATTTGTAGTCTCATGGCACATGATTGGTCAATAGCATGTTAGGAATAATCCATTGACAAGTTGATTTCAACATTATTGAGCTGAGAGCTATTGCAACAATGCAATGTACTACTACTATAGGTTGTATGTAGTAGTGTGTCTGTATAGACACCTCAACATTCCAAATTTGAAAAATTACATAAGTTCCTTATACATTTTGTACACTACTACATAAAAGAAGGGCCTTACTTAAGTTTTTTACCTATAGCTTGCTAGCTATCGACCAAATGAAAATGTGCCTTGAGAATTGCAATTTAGGGATTGCAAATGTCCGTGGTTTTCAGATCCCACTTACCATCGGGTCATTCATTTGTTACTTGAGTAAGTCACGATTTTTAGAATATGTATGTGTGAACATCATGTTGGTTTAAAATAATGCATAGGAATCATGTTTTTAATAGATCAAATAAATATGTAATGTAAAATTAATATTTTCAGCATCAGTGACACACCTATTGTGTAAAAACTACATACATTTATAGAATAGGCAGCACTGAATGTGTTATATGTAACTTTTTAACTATTTTCTATTAGTAGGTAGTGTCTTTTATCAAAAACCCATAATCATGCAAATTATGGAACAGTGTTTGCATTGGTGAAATGGCTAGCATAGAGGCATTATGGTGAAATTCAAGAAGAATGCAAAATTCAAAAAGAATTTTAATTCCTGTTCCTGTTAATAACCCATTAACAGGAACTGGTTCAAAATTGACTTTGATAATGTGGTGCATGTAGGTATTTAATAGATAGAATCTAATTTTAATAGGCCTACACTCAGCAGTGGGCGACCATAGGCTGAAGAAGAAGATCAATTTCATGCCTATTTAAGGTAGTCAATAAACATCATGTAGTGATGTGGCCTAACGAGCAAATTTGTTTGAAAAGGTCAATTCTGAAGGTCAAATAAATATTATGGAAATATTAAAATACTTGTGACTACTTGTGATCATGTCATTTGTTCAATAATTAGATGCTTACTAAGATTAAACTTAATTTTAGCTTTTAACGTTGCCCTCTCATTGTGAGTGGAGGCCTGTGCCCAGCAGTGGGACTCATATAGGCTGGATTATTATTATATAAAATTGTTAGCTATCTTAACCAGCACATATGCATGACATTTTCCAATTGGTAATTCTGTTCTAGTCCCACAAGACAGACCTAGTGTGGTTGTCATAAGTCTTATTGTATAATATTGTTTAAGTTGGTAAATAAACAATTTTTATATATTTATTACTTGTATGTAGTACTCTAACTTGTATTTTGTTATGAAATCAACTAAGAATAAAATGACAAACGCAAAATACCAAAACAAAATAAAAACAACTTATATTTCTAAATTTCTAATATAGAATTCTTATTAAACAAACTCTTAAAATTTTTCGGATAAAATCTTTTTGACGGGATATTTATATTATTTATAGTTTCGTATATAATATATAATAAATAAAATCAGGATAGCTTTTCAGGGTCAAGGTTTCCTAGGTTACAAAATGTTTACAAAATTTAAACAAGATTTACTATAAGAATATGTTTTTATCACAGAAAGACTCTCTTCTGTGATCAGGCTGCACAGATAATTCTAAGATTGATTACCTACATTTTAACCTGATAATTATGATAACAATGTTAACCTATAAAATACACAAAAAAAATTAAAGACCTATCTACAATTCCCGAATACACAAGGAATATATTTAAATGAATGGTATTTTTTTAATTATTTGATTCTGAGCCTATAATTTGTGGTAAATACAAACATTTTAAGGAAAATCAATAAAACGTGACAGATTGATGATTTATATAATGGTTCATAATAACTCCGCATACGAGTCACAGAAATTGCATTGCATAAGGAATGCCAAGCTCTAGTATGCATCGAAAATTTTCAAAATAAGTTTCATACTGAAATTCAGTAAAACATTTCGAGGATACTTTTGACATTACGTAACTCAATTTTGACAGATGTGGTTACGAATTTTTTAGAAAATTTTAATATTAACTTACTTTTATCGGCATATCCACGGCGAGCGGCGTTCATAAGAACACCTCTAATTGCATTTCCACGAATAATTTGCCTACACAAAGAAGCCATTTTGCTTATTTCCACTGGACCGCTTCGCACGATGGCAAGTGGAAGAAAAATTTTTTTATGATCTAAATAGTGCGATGAAAAACCGGTAACCAACGTATAATATACCGGTAAAGTTCTCTTATACATACAAGCTTTAAAACCACTTAATACACAATTGTTTGTTGCTCCGTTTTTTTATATAAGAATAAATGACCGCTCCTTTGCACACGTTTTTGCCTTAAACGAAGTCAACATTAGAAATGAAGTACAATAAAATTGTATCTGCCACAAGTAATCAATAACTAGAATTAGAACATAGAAACATATATTTTTCAGTGTTACAGCGTTATGAAAAGAAACGTAGCCGAATTTGACCATTATTATTCTAATGTGAAAAAAACGAAACTAGTCGGTATGCGCTAAACCTTGAAAATTGGGGAAGAACTAGGATGTTTTCGGGTATAATAAATAAGGCTTTCCATAAATCGGAATAATTTCATGATTTGGAATAAAAAACGAGCTTATTGAATTTGACACTTGTCTCAGAACAGGGAAAAAACCGTGAAGCATAATGAAGCATTTCAGCAACCACCGACCACCAAGGTTGGTGGTGGTAATTCCATTTTAATGCCAGCCTAACATGTTGACCGAGACTGCGAGCGTCACCGTGTAGGTATAATAAACGCATTTTCTTTATCTTTCTATGTGAATAGGTCGCAGGTTTGGCGAGGGTTGGCTCACTTCGGACGCCTTCGATCTCGACCAACATGTGTAGTCAGCATAAGGCTTTAAAATTATCCAAGGTAAAGAAAACGACTACAAGTTTTAATTTGTATATTTTATTTTGTTTGAATTTTGATAAAATTCAGTAAAGGAGACCATTATTTTTACGTTTTGACGGGAACCGTTTTTTAAGGCACGATAAATTTTATCTCTTCTTTTATTTCTTCTTCCACTCTAACTTCTTTATGAATCTTAATTACAGATTGTAAGTGTGATTATAAGTAAAATTACCAAAGTGCAAGTAATATAATTGTTTCGACTATTTGTTCTCCACAACATGACGAAATAAAGTTTTTTTCTTTGTGACAACGCCGTAGAAAAGCTAGAACAAGACATACAAAAGAAGTCTGTCAATAACTCGTATATTGTATCTATTTACGTATTTTTATAGACTATCTGTGATGTGGTCAATAGTCTACAAAAATGTCATTTTGCGTTATATTTATAATCATATATTGTTCTTTGCTTTGACTTCTTATAATATTATAATTTATGATTCAAAATGAATAAATTAATATTGCATGCTTTTTTTGTAGAATATAAGGAAGTGCTTATATTCTACAAAAAAAGCATGCAATATTTACTTTATTTGAAAAAAAATAATTACCTATAATATTAATTACAGTTGTTTTATCTCATTAGCGCGGATGAACCATACTTGTAGTTGTAATACAACAGCAACAGCTATGCCCACTTAGACAAAGTGCATGTAGCTAACACACAACTATGGCTCACTCGCATTCGTGAGATAAAACAACTATACATATGTTCAGGAAATAAAAGTTCATATTGAATTTGTATATGTGTGCATAATTTTGACGAGATAATTATACTACCTACTCACTGTTATAAGAAATTTAATTTTGAGATGAATTTTCTGTATCTTGTTAGAGCACAAGACTAAAGAAGAGACTAAGCTTTGGTGGAATCAGTTTCTAGTTCTTCCGCTTCTCTGAATGAAGCATCCTTTGAATGAGTTCAATCGTACATCAATTTCTCCCTCTTCAAGCTGAAAACGGGTGATTAAATTAATTAAATATAAGAAGAAAATGGATCCCGAAAGATTTTACCAATTTGAGCTTTAAGCTTGTACTGCAGTAAATATACACTTCAGCACTTTGTCGCATTAAAGTCATGTCTAACTGTTCCACAATCTTTTCAAATGCGTTAAAGTGACATTAGGTACGAAAGTGTTCAGCTATTTATAACGTACCTACTCTACTTGAAGATAAGCTATAAATAAATTAAATAGGTTAAATTTAGTGTTGTTGTTTGAAATTTTCTTCTTATTTTGTTAAGGAAAATTTCACAGGAATTAATGCTCTTCATATAAAAGAAACCACTGCTAGCATTGCCTGCGACTCCGTCCGTTTCGCGTAGCAGTTGTTTATCGTTTTTGTTCTCGGGGACTATCAACATTTTCTTGTCCTATGTGTCAATTTAGGATAAGGACTATCTATGTGCTAAACTTATCTAAATCCGTTCAGCCATTTAGGTGTGATTAAAAAACCAACATTCGAACACCCATACACACTTTCACATTTATAATGAACAGAAAAATATATTTAATTACACATTAAACATACGTATATATATTTAACTAAAAACTGTTTGTTAACAATACTGATTGAGGTACTTGACCGTTATAAAGCGAATGTCAAGAAAATGTTCATGAATGCGCGCACGGGAGCAACCGGCGCTGTATGTGTAATAACCCTATCCCCCAAACCCGAAGCGTCGGAAGAAAGGTATGACAGGTTTTACAAAGTGGTTTATACATATGTTTTTTTCTTTTTTGTAGCCCTGTATTATTGCAGCTTTTGAATGGCCACATTATACGCTTACGCGCAGTGTGAACAGTAAGCGTAATAAACTTCGACCTTTACCGGATCCGTCTGATACAGCTCCCTGTAACATGAGGGAGATACGCATTCTCGCACGCAGCGAGTCCTTGCCAGGCCAGCCATGTGATTGCAAGCCCCACTCTGTTCACAAGCTGTTTCGAACTCACGGAACGTCATTTCCTGGATAAAACATTAAAATTTTGGTGATTTTTGTAATAATAAATAAAAATATTGTAAGGAAGCTATGAGTTATTAATGAAAAGGATTTGATATTAAAAATATTATCGTTTATAAGATTAATAACTTTGTGGTTTCAAACAATCCAGTAGGAAATTCCAAAAAGCAATGGGTTCTACAGCCATAAGCGCACTCACGTTTTTCGGAGAATCCTTGTATTGATACTCTTTAAAAGTAAATGTCACTGGGGTTTGCTCAGCGACACTTTTGCAGATTCCACAAAACCCTAAAAATAGGTAACAGCCAAGTAATAATGTAATGCGATACATTTTCAGGAAGTAAGTGTCGGTGTCGCAAATAATTTAACCTTTTGCTAAAAATCAATAATCCATGAAACCTGTTGCATCTTGCGATGCGTTCATTATGTGTATCTTAAGGAGCCTAGAGAAAATTATAAATTATAAGTCTATCGAAAATGAAAAAAAAAGGAATTTTAATGAGAATAATTATTTCGCGTAATTAATTTCGTATATCACGAAAAAAACAGAACCGGAATTTACCGTTTCCAACGTCTATGTTCCAACACTAGTACATCACTTTTTCAGGATCTGTTCGAAAAGTATTTCTCACGATGATTTATGTGTGGTTCCTTCGGCTAAATATCAGAACTTATAAATCAAATATTTGTAGTTTGCAACATTTTAATTTTGCTTGTTAAATTGAATATGATTTAGTATTACAGGATTACAATCATTCTTGTAAGGTTGAATTATTTTAAATTCCATAAGAATGAGAAAATTGGATTTTGAGCAGGTTTGATGTTGCATGTTAACTTGTTTATTTATTTATTTATTTATTAAAGTAATACTCAAATAAATAACTATTTTTATGATATAACACGTATTCTTGTGTATAGACCTACTTTAAATGTTACTTTGTAAAAATATTTCATTTCTCAATTACTTACCTATTTGTTTGAAAACGACTAGAATTTTGCAACTGTCAAACATAGGGTTGCCATATTGATTATTTATATTCTAATATTGGGCCCATTGGACTTTCCGTCTCTTGTATTGACGGTGTATTGCATCGTACGATTCTATCCATACAATCCACGATCTGTCACGTAGTTATCAGCGAGCGAAAGGTTTCTTTTTGGTCTTCGAATATTTACGAATTCGTGTTGCTTTTGCCTGAAATTGTTTCAGTTTCTTGTGTTAAAGACTCAGTGTTGTGTTTATTAAAAACAGACCTTTGAATGTGTCTCTCCGTGGCCGAAGCGATTGTTGGAACCAGCAGTGTAGGATATTGTGAGTATTGTCTTTACGTTATCTCTATGTAGTAGACCTTGTCTGCTGTCTAACCGGAACTATTTATTTATCATGTAATTTCCGCAAGTTCTGCGAAGAATCAGAATAATGCCTGAAATCTTCTGATAGAGCTATATACTTTATCTGATTAGCTCTCACTTATTGTCAAATTTATATAATTTACTGGTTTTAGCGTTTATTTAACCATACCTTTAAGAAAAATATATGTGAAAGAAATGTTTCAATGTAGGTACAATTTCTTTGATAACTAGAGTATTGTTGATACAATTTTTATGAAATTTAGTAGAAGAATGGTTGTAATAAATATAATCTTTAAGTTTGAATTGTGGGGTCTCTGTGTATTATGATATCACAAAACAACATAACACCAAAGTAATAAGCGAGAAATATGTATTATGCATTTATATAAAGTGATAACAGTATGTAACATGTTGGATAAAGCAACCACTCAGTCAGTCTGAACTTTCTCAAACAACAGTAAAACATACACAGGATGTGTTAATGTGTAGTTATAATATTCACAGCAATCATTTATTTTCAATTTAAATTACAAATTATTTCAGTCTGTCAGTCAGTCAGCAGTCTGGTTCAGAACCAGTACACATAGGCAACCACTTACTTTTCTGTCTGTACTTAACAAATAAATAAATATCAAGGGACAATCTCACACAAATTGACCTAGTCCCAAACTAATCTGTGTGCTTGTACTATGGGTACTTGACAGCAATAAACAGTGGCATTATTGAGAGTTGTCGTTGAATGGAGAGAAGAAAAATCAATATTATTCTACTATTATAATAACGACAGTCTATGCGCTGTCTCATTCTAACGTTTTATGGCCCGGTGTGCCAATTTGGTTTGCGGCAGATAGCAGCTGAAGTATACATGTGCAAGGTAATCAAAACACAATAAACAAAAGAATGATTTTCTGAATTTCCAAAATTTGCCGAAAGTCGAGGTAAATACTGGCTAGACAATAAAGCAACAAAATAATAAACAGAATAACGTAAACAGCTGCAGCTCTTATTTATTTCGGCAATTTAGAAAGTACTGTTTATTGCTTAATAATGACGTATTGTTGTCGTTATTTAGTGTGGGTGTGATGCTACATAGAGTGTATCATTGTGTGGACAACAAGGTAAACCAACCACAGTCAAGTAATTTCGAAGTTTTAAAGTTTGTCGTTAAATCGAGGGGCATTTAAGGGTGAAATCACATCTATCAGCATCGAATCGCATTTAGCTGGATAATTTTGGACACACTATACGCATCGCAAGCTGCTAAAGGGTGCTATTGCATGCTTTTGTCTCCTTGCTATATCATGAATGAGCATTCTTCAGCATGTAAAATGGATAGCTACACTTATACGCATTTAATGCTGAAGCTGAATCGATGCGGAAGGGCGGAATTGATGCGGACGCATCTTCATACAAAATTACGTTTTTGTATTACTAAATGCGATTCGATGCTGATAGATGTGACTTCACCCTAATTACACCTTAAATACTTAAGGTAGACATTCACGGTCAGTTAAACTGATCAGTTGAACTGACGTACATTCAAAGACTGACCGTGAATGTGAAATCTTAAGTTAAAATTATACGAACTCAACTTCTGGATGTACGTCAGTTAACTGATCAGTTTAACTGACCGTGAATGTCCACCTTCAGAGAAATACATACTTAAATACTTAGGGCCTGCGCAAACCGGCGGAGCGCAGCGCAGATCACTTTAAATTTATCAATATATATTCTTCCCTATTTTAATTACAATAAGGTATAAATTTAGAGCCGCAGCCGCAGAGTAGAAATCCCCCGTGATGCTCCGAGGTCGGTCTCAGAGTATTCAAATGTATACCTTATTGTAATTAAAATAGGGAAGAATATACATTGATAAAATTTAAAGTGATCTGCGCTGCGCTCCGCCGGTTTGCGCAGGCCCTTAGAAAACATCCATGACCCAGGAACAAATTTAATACTCATGCTCATCACACACATATCTGCCCGTACCGGGATTCCAACCTGGAACTGCTAGCTTCGTAGGCAGGGTCGTCAAAATAACATTACGGGCAAAATTTGATAGTGGCGCACCCGCCGATCGCCTTTATCGCGGTGGATAAACTTGGATAAAGCATCCGTCACTCTCGCACTTACATGATGGTCAGAAGGTGACAGCGTTTTATCCACGTTTATCTATACGATAAACACGACCATAGTAGGCCCGCAGACCTTTTATTTTCTTTAACCTACTAACTAACTACCTACCTAATTGTTGCATAATTAAAAGCATGTTATTGGGGTACATTTTATACATTCATAATTTTTCCATATAAGGGCCTATTAGACTACGCGATATTCTGACAGTCAAAAGGTGGACATTCACGGTCAGTTAAACTGATCAGTTAACTGACGTACATCCAGAAGCTGACCTTGAGTTCGTATAATTTCAACTTAAGATTTCACATTCACTGTCAGTTTTTAGATGTACGTCAGTTCAACTGATCAGTTTAACTGAGCGTGAATGTCCACCTTAAATGGAGAAGGGAGTTAAAGCCTCTCGCTCTTTGAGGCCCTATAGGGCGACTGTGCACTACAATGAATTTTATTGTCCGGCAGTCCGATTTTGCGCTTTTATATGCGAAATTGGACCGTATTGAAATGGGACCGTATAAAACCGGACTGCCGGACAGTAAAGTTCATTGTTGTGCACAATCGCGCATACCGTTTTGTCTTACTTTTATCTCACTAATAGGCCTACCACACGCACAAGCTTCATCACAGTTTTACCTGCGCAAGCCAAAACTGAACACTTCGTGTCTATAGAGTTTTACCAACCACACGCTCCGTGTTCCGTGTACAAACCGGCCTGCGCAGGCAAAACTGTGGTGAAGCTTGCGCGTGTGGTAGCCGCTTAATGCGGGTGAGCCATAGTTGTGTGTGTACACATGCACGTTTTCTCTGTGTGCGTAGCTGTCGCCGCGTCGTCTTAGTGTGCGTGTCTATACGTATTACAACCACAACAACTGTACGTACTGTAAACCTATACATTGACCCGATGCCAGTGCAAACTCAGTGCACCTGTACTGACAATACTATTATAAGTAGGTACAATGGTTTCAAACAAGTTACAACTATAACCGCCGCTTGTACCATCTGCGTTAAATAGGTATGTTTAAGTCTTAAATCAGTTTAAGTTGTGTCAAAATGTATGGAAATGTCACGTGTCGCTAAATATGTTTAAGACTTAAACATATTTAACGCAGATGGTGCAAGCGGTCTTGAATCTTTTAAACTTAAACACACATTTGCTAGACAAAGAAATCGGTCTGACTGAACTGAATTTATATTTACAAAGGAATGTGACATTTATATGTTTAACAAAGAGTTTAGTTTTGTTTGAAAGTTGGTTTAATGCTTATGTTGTAATGATACAGCCAGCAGGTTTATCGGTGTTATTATTCTACCAGAATTACCTCGGCCCACTCGAAAGTCTAATGCCGCGTTTATACCTACTAACCCCACGCTGCGTGTCGCCATGCAAGTCGGATCCATACATTTAATACAGGATTGATTAGGTAGGTATAATGGTCCCGCCCCGCGTGACGGCTAAATGTATGGAACCAGCGCCTGGTGACACGCGGCGTGGAACATCTTTTTAGGACTCTGTACCAAAATGTTAATAAAATGAATAAGTTTTGATGACCCTTGTTCATCTGGTAAGCGACAGCCTTTTATAGGTTTTTTCATTCCACAATTACGTGATGCAAATGCATAAATTTGCATCGGCGCGCGTCGTCGTGGGTTGACTGTAAATAGGTAGTAGGTATCTCGGCAATTGTGCATGCTATCTTATTTATATACGAAACTTGGCACTTGGCACCATGTTATAGAGCCTGAGCGGTTAGCACATGTATACTAATATTATAAAGAGGTAAAGTTTGTGTTATTTTTTGTTTGTATGTAATAGGTAACCTCCGGAACTACACATCCGATTTCAAATATTATTTCACCAACATTTAGAATGGACTTTCAGGGTCGACATAGGTTATATTTTAACTTACGAAAGCACCTATTGACTCTCGCAGACGAAGTCGCGAGCGGAAAGCTAGTCGTGTAGGTATATTCTTTTGTAGCTCGGTGCGCCACTTGTGCTAGACGTCCTACCCCCGTATTATGGTTATTATTGCGGTGGATAACTCATTCGATTTTCGCGCACTTGCATAGTAGTCAGAAAGAGACAGAAGTTTTATCCACGTTTACCCACATCGATAAACTCTCGGCGACTCATGGGCCCGCTGGCTGGTTGCAGTTTGAAGTAATTAAATCACCTCAACACCTTGACAGCAATAGCCGCGCCTTGGCCACGACTATCGCGATAGGCTTCTCGTTGTCTCGCGGCTTGTATTCAGGGCGGCTAGCACAAGTTGCCCGCGACTCGTTTGTCGCTAGGTAATCCTTCTCTACCTATATAGTCTGTAACGAAAGAGACACACTGAGCGACAAGCGAGAAAATACAACTTGTGCAACCTGTGCTGGAAGCTGGCTCTTTAACACAGTGGCCGCCGCCTATCCTTCAAATATAATGTAATTTTGACACAACACGCGTGTCACCGGCGCCAAATGTCGTATGAGCCATCATGTATGTACCTACGTTATTGAGCACTTGACTTTAGAGAAATACCTACTGAAATGACTGGGTATTCACGACTAACATGAAATTCTGACTAGAAATTAAATATTTCGGTGGCTTATCAATTGCCAAGTTGTCGCCAGCATTATCATGTCAGCTGCGGTGCTGTATCATATATTATTCTTAATTTATCATTAATATTATCAGTCATAAATATAATTTACCTTATCCTGTGATATAGTCATTATTTTGTATAGTCTGATATCTGTAATTTGTAAAATGCTATAGAGAAGCAGCAGAGAAACTAAACTGTGCGAGCTCAATGACATTATCTTGACGACACGCGGCTAGCCTAGTTGGTAGTGACCCTGCCTACGAAGTTATCGGTTGGCTAAGCTATGGCTAATCCAGCAGTATGTGAGAGGTTGCCCCCAGAGACAAGGATTTACCGTCAGCGGCCTTTTGGGTGGATGACTTCCGTAAAGCGGCAGGAAGGCAATGGATGCGATTAGCACGGGAGCGAGGTGTGATGGGGTGATGTGATAAGGAAGAAGCCCCGACAGTGGGTGGATCGGGTACAGGCTGATTGTAATGATAGATGGATCAGCTTGTGTTTGTCGTCCAAAGAGTCAGTTAGCTTTGAGGCGCGCTTTATTTAATCTTTCCCTGACAAATATGGAATGGAATTCGACTTTTTTTAACGGCTATTCAGATAGTAATTCGTGCTTTTTACACTCACTAATCGTAAGTTTCCCTTAGGTTCACTTCGTTCACATCCCCAATTCCCCATTCCCATTTTGTCAACTTCCTAGCTCGTCAAAAATCGCATTTCGTCCAGTGTCCTGTGTTATCCACAACCCCAAATCGTCCACCTTGTCAACATTCTCAAATGGTCCACTTTCTATATCGTCCACTTTCCCAACTCGATCACGTTCTTAATTTGACCACACGACATAAGTAAGATAAATAATGGTATGGGAATTGAATGTGGACCCTCATGGACCCGAATTGGGAAGTCGAGTTATCAGACTGTAGGTAGGCGGGTCATACACAGATTTAGGTTCAACATTGTCCCTTCTGTTCCTAAAAGTTAACGACGTGGGAGTTTTTAACTCATATGATTTCTATACAGGCCAAAACTGCAGCAGACTCCCATTACGCGGATATATCTAAGCCAAAAAATTTGGTTTCAAAGCCCTTAGCTTTCTGGAACAGGAGAGATAACTTTTGTTTCTGTGACTGTGTATGACCCAGGCACTGTTTTAACACATTCGATCACAATGTTAAATGTAGAAAAACAAGATAAGCTATCATGTTATTCTTTATTAACCGTAATGAACTCTTCAGGTGACTGCAAGTGAACTGCATAATTCATTTTAGATAAGTGTTGTTATTCAGGGGTTTTGAAGGTTATTTTTTTAACTCTGCTTTAATGCGTGTTAGCTGATAACGTGTTTTGACGACGCTCCACCACTTTTACGTTGCTTGAATCTGGGTGAATTTATTCATTTGACACGTTTCTTTGTGGATTGAAAACTTTACGTTAAATTATTGTTCATCAATTCATTATTCAGCAGGAATTTAGGGTCATCTGCTATTATTCCATTTGGTGCGAGTTCAATTCGACCCCCGAGCTTCCCTTTTTGGGGGCGTTTCACTAGGAGTCCAGGACGTAGCTATATTGCCTTTGGACGTGAGAAAGACGTTATCATAATTAACATCAAGTCAGCTGAATTACGTCCACTGCAAGGCTTAAAGTTCTTGGTTTGTTAGTTGTGCAAAGTAGGAAAGCATCCCTGGCAGGTCGTTGGAATCAATGGAGCAAACGCATTCCATATTTGGCTGATGAAATTGGATGAACGCTTAGAACGGAGCCAACTGTTGTTCATTGGGAGAAGATCATAGTGGAGATTTTTGGATATGGTCTATGCCCGGCAGTAGACGTGTATCGGCTGAAATAATGAGAAATATACACTGACAAAGACAAAAAAGAAACTAACAAGATAAAGAGTTAAAACCCAACTTAAAAAATAATTCTTATCACGTCGCCTCTCAAGCTGTTTCTATCAAAGTAATGCTACATTGACGTTTATAAATCATACCTTACCGTAACAAACAAACAAACTCACTTTTGCATTAAAATATTTGGATAGTCTATGAGCTTCGAGGGAACAGATGAACATGCTAACAAACTTAGCTGCAAACATCATAACTCTCCTATTTGTTTCGCTGTAGTCGGGTAGCAAATTAATAAGTGGTGTAGTCATTTAGATTAGACTCATTCTAAAGAGGTGTGCCTGACGTCATCGGCTAATTGGCTAGTTGCCACATTTCCCTAGATGTGTCATAAGTGACGGCTACTGCTGGAGAATCTCTAGATGTCGCTGTTTATTTGGTGCATGTGCATTTTATGTACGGTATTTTTGGTTATAAGTACAACTGTCAATAGTGTCAATAAACTACGGCATTTAACGCAATTTCGGAGCATACAGGCACGTATTTCATTAACTGACAGCGACACAAGACAATTGACAAATTGGTAGGTATATATTGAAAATTGGTCTAGTTGTCACAGGTGTTGGATGATTGTGTCGCAGTGACTGTTTTATTGTTTATTGCGTTGTTTGACGCAGCTTCGTTACCATCTTTCCACAGTCATCTCATCTGCTTATCAAACCAAACTAACGAGTCTAAATTCGCCGTCAATAATAAGAACACTAAAGATCCTTTAACACTTCCCGTCATTATCGTCAGATCAACTCAGGCACCATAATATTGTATTGTTATCGAGTTTAAATATGTAGGTATTCTAAATTTCAGTCCATTCCGATTACGGAACCTGTTTCAATATTGACTTCCAAGATTTGAATGATACATATAGGTACTGACAAACATGTAATGTTATTAAGAACTTTTCTAGCTTCGTATGAATATCTTGAAAACATCGTATATTTCGTGCATACGGTGCTAACGTAATTTTTAATTGCGTTCACTTACGGCATGCCAGAGCTCGGTGCGTTCGGTGCAAGCGTACCGGCGTTGATTGTTTATATTTTCATGTTGTTACTGCGCCGGAGCATTGTGTTGACTTTCCTGTCTCTCTTTAGTTATTAGTTCATTACACACGGCTGATGTAACTACACTGCATATATCAAGATAAAATTTATGAAAACACTTCCATTCACGGCGTTTTGTCAGCAGTATGACATGTCAGTATGACGTGGCCTAAAAATAATATTCATTGAAAGGCAGTGTTTTAAATAAATAAATAAATATCAGGGGACAATCTCACACAAATTGACCTAGTCCCAAACTAAGCTCTAGGCTTGTACTATGGGTACTAGACAACGATAAACATACTTATATAGATAAATATATACTTAAATACATAGAAAACATCCATGACTCAGAAACAAATACTCGCGCTCATCACACAAATATTTGTCCATACCGGGATTCGAACCCGGGACCGCTAGCTTCGTAGGCAGGGTCACTACCAACTAGGCTAACCGCGTCGTCAATTTTGACTGTGCTCCTGAGCGTTTAGCACATCTTGTATTTTCTCGCTTGCCGCTCAATGCGTCTCTGTCGTTACAGACTAGTTAGAAAGGGATGTGCGAGCGACAAATAAGTCGCGGATGACTTGTGCTATCAGTCGTTCTGAGGCCCTACTTTGAAAACTGTTCTCGATGCACCCCAATTTTGTATCATCTCGTTTTTCTCAACAGAATTATAGTCGTTACTGTTACAAACATCAGACTAAAACTACCACATCGATACGGCTTGTAGTTTTTTTTTTAAATCAGTATCAAAGTTTGCGTATATCCGGATGTAAATTATATAATTTGTATTTTCTGATTAACGCGGAATTAGATTGTAATTTAAATACTACTGATAAAGGCATGTTTAAGCTATCGTTTAATATATAAATCTTGAACTAATACGGCGTTATAAAGGAATAAAAAAATAGAAACTAAAAGTGAAAAAAAATATTATTATCTCTTTAGGAAATCACAGTGTATCGATAAAAATTGTGGAAATGTACCTCCTCACCTCACCTCGACCTCACTCAATACATTCCATTGAGTGAGGTGGCCGGTCAAAGTTTGTTAATACGAGCCTTAGTAAAGTTGGCAATGTATTATCTGCAATGATCGAAATAGGTGTAGTACAATTTGCGGGATTGAAATACGTTATCAATATGGACACGCCATAAATACGCTGTTGCGGAAAAATACGCTAAGAATTGAATTATTTAGCATAGAGGCGATCGATCTTGGTCTTTAAGCTCGGCAATTTCTTATCTTGCAATTGGGAATAACCATAGGCTTTTAGATACCACTTACGATCAGCGGGCCTATTATGGTCTGTAGATAAATGTGGATAAAACATCTGTCACTTTCTGACTAGTATGTGAGTGCGAGAGTGACGGATGATTTATCCACACTTATCCACCGCGATAAAGACGATCATAGTACAAACATATATCTCACCAAATACACATAAAAATACGCGGCAATAATGATAAAGTATTACTGATAAGAGATTTTTAGCTGTTAGTTTCCTTATAAATAAACTAGCGACCCGCCCTCGCTCCGCTTCGGTTACGTAAGTTAAAATATAGCCTATAGCGATCCGCCCTCGTTTCGCTCCGGGCTCTATTATATACATAAACCTTCTGTGAAGAATTATCTAACTGATAGTGAAAACCGCATCAAAATCCGTTGCGTAGTTTTCAAGATCTAAGCATACGTAGAGACAGACAGATGCGGAGGGCGACTTCATTTTATACTATGTATTGATGTATTGATTGAACCACAAGCAATGCCTATGAAGGGCAAATGTTTGTGTTAAGCATGAATTTGTTTCATAGTGTTGAATGTTTATTATAAGTACAGCCAAGGTTATAAATATAGATACGTTCAGAGTGTCAAAAATATGTAACCACGATCTTATTACGGCGACATAAGATCGTGGTTAAATATTTTTGACGCTTTGGACGTATCTATGTTTATAACCTTGACTGTGCATAGAGTATTTATGAATTAAATTATCTTTCTCTCCGTCTCCTAATTTAAGAGCCAAGCTCTTGTCGGTGGAGTGATCGCCCACAGCTCCGGTCCCCTGTCAACTGCTTGACTTTCTGGTACAGTCAGCATTAAATAGGAGCAGTCAAAGTGGCAAAATATAGCGCAACACATTTTTATTCCTGTAGTATTAGTAGGTAATAAAGATGTGTTGCGATATATTTGGCCGTTTTCGCTGCTCCTATCTATTTGACGCTGACTGTACGACTCGACCTTAACCTTCTCCTTTATTTGCTCAAAGTAATTTTCTCCGTCGCCTTCCTCTGTCTCCTTCCTTCTATCTTTTCTATTATGTTTTTTTAGGCAAAGGTCGTGTCATGTCATAACTCCTCATCTATTTTCTATTAATATTTCTTATTAAATTATCTTTATAAGTATGTAAATCGTTGTCTAGTACCCAATAACAACGTTAGGACTCACAAGGTCAATTTGTGTAAGATTATCCCAAGATACATTTTTTTTATCCTCACACCACGCTTATATCCTACTAATCCTAATAATATTATAAATGTGTAAATTTGGATGAATGAAGGGATGGATGGATAGATGGATGTTTGTTACTCAATCCACGGGTGAACGGATCTGGATGAAATTTGGCACAGAGATAGATTATAGTCTGGAATAGTACATACGCTACTTCTGATCCCGAAATGGATAGGTCCCGAGGGAGCAGCGATAAACGACTTCTATGTGGACGGAGTCGCGAGCAAATGCATGATGCATTCAAGTCTCAATTACTAGAACTTGTCCTTGGAAGCGCTGCGTTCTCCGATCGATGCAGTTGCACTCGCATCACAGCTGCTATTTCATACAGCTAAGCTCTTCCCCGCCTTCTCCCTGTCGGGGGTTAAATTTCGACAAAATCCTTTTTTTATCCGACCACAGCAAAGCCAAAGGAAAAGGAAGTGTTATGATTTAATTACTCTACCTTTTACTACGGATGTGCATATTTCAACTTTCACTTTATTGTGTAGCTTTCTTTTGTTATAGTACATTCATGTTTGAAAAACATTTAATTACTTTTTGTTTAGCAATTTCTAATTCCAGCCCGGGGGCTGCACTGAAAGCTCTTTTTCAAATAAGTATTAAATTATTATGGTTAGCCTATTTGTTAGTAGCTCTGACTACGAAGCGGTCCCGGGTTCGAATCCAGGTATGGGTAAATATTTTTGTGATGAGCGCAAATGTTTGTTCCGAGTCATTCATTGTACCTAGAGCGTATTTGGGACTAGGTCTATTTGTGCAAGATTATCCCCACGCACGTTTTTGTCGAGTCATATGGCACCGTATTTATTAAAATCGGTCCAATAGCTAGAGTGGGACATCCGATTTTCGGTCACATACATACATAGACTGTTAACCACATTACTTTTGTTTTTGCTTTGCTCAGACGGGTAAGAACCGGCAAGACTGAACAGATTTAGTTTTCATGACACAGAAATTTACCATTAGCGGGGTTGCACCTAGGACCGCTAGCTAGCGTAAGCTAACTACGTCATAATACAAGGTGGCACAAAAGTCATTACCCTATTGAAAAATGCTATAATTTTTAAAAAAGTCTGCAAATGTCAGTTCTGTTTTGACATTTGTGAAGCCCGTATGATCATCAATTCTGGCGGCGGCTGCTTGGCCGATATAATTTTCTAGACTTAATGGAAAAAAATTAAGACATCAAATAAACACAATCCAAAAGCAGAACCAAAGTTTTTGATTCGTAAACAAAATTACAGCCTAAGAACATCGGGTGACAACTTACGCGCCACCATGTATTTATACATTCGACCACCATAGGCCCTTATTAAATTGTGCGTTCAGGATTGTTTATTTTGGTGTAGTGCATTGCGCAATGCTGCGCACGCGTGGGCGCAGGTCGATGATCTAAGGACCGGTTATACACCCAAGGATATTGAAAGAGGCCGCAAACCGAATCTGTGGACCGGAAACGTGTCGGCCTTTGTTAGAACCATAGTCAACGCGTTTTAGTGTGACTCTGACGTAGGTAACCTCGCGTACACGTTTTGGGCGGCACACTAGTGATGTGCACGGGTTGCGTCAATTGTAATAGGTACGTTACTATTTGTCAAATCATTGTCAACTTAAAAAACGCTGAAAATAGCCCTGAAAATAAAAATTAAATAAATATCAGGGGACAATCTCACACAAATTGACCTAGTCTCAAACTAAGCTCTAGGCTTAGACAACGATAAACATACTTATACAGGGTGTTTTTTTATTCGTCTTAAACATTTTGGGGGTTAAATCAGTAAGTCATACTGACCAACTTTCACTATGGGACCAACCCCGAAATCGCGAAAAAAAAATTGACCCTCCCATACAAAACATCGTCAGCTAACTAGCCAAAATGTATGGAATGGAATTTTTTTTTCGCGATTTCGGGGTTGGTCCCATAGTGAAAGTTGATCAGTATGACTTACTGATTTAACCCCCAAAATGTTTAACGAATAAAAAAACACCCTGTATAGAGAAATATATACCTACTTAAATACATAGAAAACATCCATGACTCAGGAACAAATACTCGCGCTCTTCACACAAATATTTGCCTATACCGGGATTCGAACCCGGGACCGCTAGCTTCGTGGGCAGGGTCACTACCAACTAGGCTAACCGCGTCGTCAAAGTCTTGATATTCGGCTATTCACAAATTTAATTGATCTATTTTAATCGTGAATAGTTTAATTTTCCCTGATTTTATATTCTTGTTTGTATCAATGTTATTTCAAAAACGGTATACCAATCTTCTCACTACGTATTGTCATTGTTACTCGAGGAGTACGTCAAAATAATCCGGTCATGGTAAAGAGGTCATACGCACTCAAAACATCTCTTTTTGTCTGGGTTTGAAACAATGATTTTGCTATGTTCCGGATGATTAAAATATAAACGTAGTTACAATGTTTACCAACGACTTAAAATAATGTCGGGCTTAAAAGTTTTCGAACCAAACCAGTTCAAAGTTCAAATTAAACCAAGGGGACCTTCCACCTTCTTGGCTTCCACCATCGTTAACATATTCTTAACGTTATTACTCGTATCGGTAACGGAAACAAGATAGGCCATAAATATGTAGAAAACAAAATGGAATATGTTCCCTGGTCTTTTTATAACCATCTGTTTTTTTGTCTATAAGTACTTGTTTCCGCTCTATCCGTACCGATATGTCGAATGTCATCGCTCTGGAACAGAACAAAGGAGCGAATAAATACATAATCGTTTTGATAAAATTATGCTCTGGCTCGACGCGCAATTCGTAGTTCGGAGCGAGGAGTCAACACGCGCTGGTGTCCGCGACATAATAAATTTATTTATGTACATTTAACTCTAAAACACGCGCGCCAATCAATAGTTCACGTGTTCGATATTTGAATTTGTGTTATTCTTTTTAAATAGTTGACACGCTCGAAATCTTTTTTTTTATTGTTTTCGTTCTCGAAAGCGGGTTTAGTATTTTATTTTTTAATTAAAAATACAAAAGTGTATAATGTTTATGTTTGTGTTATATGTGAAAGTTTACGGTGTTTAAATTGTCTTCGTTTTGTAAAGTTAAGTGTCAATCTGACAGTGTTTTAAAATTGGATTGGAATTTGGCGAGTTTAGGTGGATTTTTGCCAGACAGAAGTATCTGGAGTAGTGATACATGCTTCCACAGTTATGTGTTTACTATGTAAGTGTGTATGTGTAACTAGCCTAGTAATTCACGTAGGTACTTTGTTCGTTAACGCGATAAGAGCGTAGAATATAGTGACATATGATAGTTCGTAATTATTTTATATGTTGCTACAATACAACTGATGATAACAGGAACGAGGACATTATTTTGCTCTTTTTCTCTTGCTGGTGTCAGGTCTACAGAACAAGGGCGGATCCAGCTTTCGTCTCTGGGATCACGTAGTCAAATTCTGGTTAAGCAGCGATCACACCAGCCTTTCCCTAAACCTAACGAGAGGGACGCCGCAATACGTTGGAATGAGATGGAGATATCTCTATACGTATCTAACGTATTGCGGCGTCCCTCTCTTCAGGGTTAGGGAAAGGGTGGTGTTGTTGGTGGTGGATGGTGGTGGTGGTGGTGGGCTATTATTTCAATAAGTTTAGAAAGATATCTACTGTCGTCTTAGACCCAGCCCACCCCCCGGGACCCCCCTGGTACCGCCCTTGCTACATAATTTCTTTAAAAACAAATTCGTCGCTTGCTACTCTAGTGCTTATAAGAAACTAGCTTCTGCCCGCGACTCTGTCCGCGTTGAAGTCGTTTATCGCTGCTTCCTCGAGAACTTTTAAATTTTCTGGGATGAATAGTAGCATATGTGTTAATTGAGGGTAAGCTATCACCATTCCAAATTTCATCCAAATCCGTCCAGCCGTTGCAGCGTGAAAGAGTAACACACACACAAACTGTCGCATGTTTAATATTACTAGTAGGATAGGTCCTTTGTATATTTTTTTTAAAGGTTTAAGGTAAAGGCATAGAAATTCGCATTTTTAATATTAATAGTAGGATAGGTCCTTTATATAATTTTTTTAAAGGTTTAGCATAGAAAAAAATCTTTTTTTGAATTGAAATTTGCTTGCGAATTCATATGAATAGCATAATGCATAGAATTAATTTCCAGCTATTTATCATTACCATTTCTCCTCGTTAGTTTGTTTTTCGAAATTGTATGAGACCACAATAAGTCTGTATCCCACGGGCTAGCTAGTCAATGGTCTTTATGACTATTTAGTCTCAAGTTCCACACTCTACTTTTCAATACCACTGTAAGAAAATGAAATCTATAAGTGAAATAATTATTGGGAGACAAGAAAATCAACAGCACACGTACTGTCACGAACGTTAATTTGGGACCCATTTCAAAAAAATATTGCTTGAAGTTGTCAATGTCATTAAAAGGTGCCAAGTCATTTGTAACTTTCAGGAAACTCCACCTTATTGCTGTAGAATGTCAGATTGACTTTGGACCTAAAGTGGGTCCCAAATTATCGTTTGTGACTGTACAATCTCAACACGCCACCTTTGTCTCTACCGTTTTCGACCTATCACTCGAATGCAGAAAAATACCACTAGATCCGTGTTTGGGGATATTTTGCGAGCTAAAAAAATGGTCAGTTCATAAAATTTCGTAAGTTAAGAGGTTGTGATGGTATTCCAAAGAAGGAGTGAATGTGAACAAAACTCCGCTGTCAATACAGGACATGATGTGTGCGTGACCTCAACTCTGGTGCCTATACCTTCTGTTTTTAATTTCTTGGTGACAAATAGTGCAAACTTAAGAACTAATCGGCTTTAATCGAGTGATGTTGTGTTGGCCTCCTTATCTTAGATTTTATGGAACTAGCATTGTATAAGCAAAGCACTTTAAGGATGTGGTCTGTATTGGTAAAAGTCCCACAACAACAGGGCGAATTGACACACACACACACACACACAGTGAAATTGAACGTCAGGTTGCTATTGTTATTTGTATACGCTTAAACACAATCAAGTTTACAAACGATTTGAGTGGATATAGTCTCGCAAATCGGGGTCAACACACAAACGCAATGTCAACTAACCTCTAAAGCTGTTTAAATACGCCATATAACATATTTTAGAACGTAAAGCATGCGAGAACAGACGAGTAATGAAGTCATAAATTGGTAATCATCGATTTATATGTAAACAGTAAACCTTTATGACAGTTTCACACGAGCTGTTTATTTACAGTCTGTAACCGCCTTTACAGTCCGCTTCTCGTCAAACTGTGAGTGTTGTCTGAAACGAAGGAAATATGCTATAGGTATTCATGGAAATGGTGTCATATCCTTTGTGCGTGCTCAAAACCCTGCATCATAAATACCTGCTTCCCCTTTCAGCCTGCAAGCCCTGCCCCCTATTTCACCAAGTTGACATTAAAAGGTGACATGACATTCGGCGTACATTGCTATTTAATATGAAAACATCTGATCGGATTGTCATATATCACCTGTCAATGTCAACTTGGTCCCACGGACCCCTGCCCAACGGATGCCGCCAGGGCCGCCACCTATTGCATTTATCGTACACGCATTAAACGATAAGATTACCTTTGTGCAAACTTTTGTTGTCTAAGAGCCATAACAATATCTATCAGATCAATTTCTATCATATGATAAAGGAAACGAAAGAGGTAACTTTTACTGTCAGATAATTATTAGGGAATGGAAAAATCGGCCCTAAATTGTGTTTATTTGTTTATATTTTGTATCACAAAGTAGCATACATCTAAGTCTTCCTTAATTTTGTTGATTCATTCTGTACAAGATGTTGCCACCCACCTACCATAATTCTAGGGTCCTAGTGAAAAGAGGTATAAGTCAACTTAATTCTTAACAAAAAAGGTTATAAATCATATACAGAGTACACTAGACTTATACCCTTTTTTACGTAAAGTTTAGAAGACACCGTTTTCACTAGGACCCCAGAATTTTGACACAGACTGTTGTGATTCGGTGCAATGTGGAGGGTTAAAGAGCTTGAGAAATAACTAGTACAATCTCGTCCATATGCCATGGAGCATGGAGCCCATTTACTCGAGTGCTAGTTTGCTTTCTCCATGGCTCAACAAAATGACAGAAATAACATGTTAAATAAAGTTTTCTGACTAAAAATTGATTCACTGCGGGATGACATTCACGGTTTTTTTTTTCAATATCGGTGGTTTGTTTCTGTGGTCAGGTAGGAATGTGTTTATTTTTATATTAATACAATTGCGTCGAGTTATATTTAGTGGTGTAGTATGCACCTTCCGTACCGATTTAATACGATCCTTTGTTTTAAGGCTAAAAGTCTAAAACTGAATTAGCGTACACCGCATCCAAATTTCGTCATGTATCGGACCAAGTCTATCAAAGTACTAGCGACCCGCTCCGGCTTCGCGCGGGTAGAAATAATTATCTGCAATGTGCCTATAAACTCCCTAGATAATCCTTCTTTCTTTACTTTACTTTCTTGGCTTTAATTTGTAATATGTACCTACTGATTATAAAACGTCAATTTCTTGAAAGGAACTAAAACTTCCTGACTCTGCTTCTATCTTTGAATAGGTGCATACGGTTACTACATTATAATAATAATATATAATAACTACGTATAATATTTCATTGAATTATGATAAGTATGATCCTTGTAATACCTATGTTTAGTATAATACTTATGTTTATCTTGTTTTTAAAAAGACAATTGTTCCGTGTCTAGCGCCGCTTCATCTTATCTTGAGCTGTCTCTCCTTGGGAATCGCTAGTTCCCGACACGGAAAATTACCTTGTCGCCGTAGGTACTTACTGGATTAATTTCAGAAATTATAATAATAACACGAGTTGCTTATATAATTTAGTTAAATCACTTGTATATGTGATTTAGAGTAAAATGGATGTAGGTAGGTACAGTCGTCTCTGCGCTTGTGAGATTGAATGTCAGATGAGATTATCATCTATTTTTACGTGCTTACACATATAATGAAAACTGAAACCGAAGCCATTTAGTTATAAGATAGTTCAATAACAATAACTCTGATATTGTATAACATAACTAATATCTGATATTGATAACAATGCATCGCATAGTTCAAGTGCATCTGTTGTTTGCACAGAATGTATCAATATTGATCGTGATGGGAAAGGAAGTACCTACCACCGCTCCGGGACGAGTAACGCTTAGTTCGAAATGTTCGAATTGCCAAAACTAGAAATGAGCCGTTCTCAGGAAGATTCCTCATTTTGCATGGAGAACGTTCTCGACGCGGAATATATTCCATACAAAATTAGGGAAGTTTCCGAGAACGGCACATCTCTAGCCAAAACCTAGTACTTACAAACTTCGTCTCTTAAAGTTCAAGTAAACGTGTTTTTTCTTTGAGATTAGTTTTTGAGATACTTACAAGAAAATTATTATCCTAATATGACTTCTTCCGATTGTTATAAATTTTAAAGTTGGATTTGGATGTTAGTCTTTGAATCAGCATAAACGTCTGAACGAAATTGGATGCAGTGGCACAGGTCACTAGATAAACACAAAGCAAAATGTTGTCTCGGAGATTTGATAGTTCCCGAAAGAGAAACGAAAAAGGGTTTCTCGCAGACGAAGTCTGCGTGTTTTACACTTACAATCTACTTTCTCGAATTAACTTTCATGTAAACCATTACGCCAACATATCTTCGCTTCTTCATACTTCTAATTGTTATTATTCTTGTTTTATAAAGTATTTCACAATAGTATAACGATCTATCCTAATAAAACAACCAACTCCAGTTGTTTACAAACAATACTCGAGATGAATGTAGGTTAATTACTCTCAGAGAGGTAGAGCGATCCAACAGGCCGGGAGGCGGGAACTAAGGAAATTCAAGCGGAAAGTTCCGTGAAATAAATTCGAGGAGAGGTATATTCTCGATATATATTTCGCGTTCTGAGTTTTTAGTTATAGATACTTAGGTGTGCCGCAAGGTACAGAGTTAGGACCTCTACAATTCTCATCAATAAGTATTAGTTGGGCCATTATCAAATTTTGTGCAGGTAAACTTGTCCCAACCTAAAAAAAGTTGTTTCCGTTTACACTATACATTTTCTGCGGTTATTTGAGTGAAATGATGAATGGTTTGCAGTCAGCTATATACCACAGATAATTATTGATTATCGGAATAGAAAAAAGATGCTTAGTATTTATGTAATATTTGTAATAATGCATGGTAACAGAGCGGTAGCTCCATACAAATAGTAACAGAGTGTTCCGCAAATTTTGATAATGACCCAGTTGCCAGTGGCCACTAATTGTCATTTTGAGTTAATTTTATTGTAAATCTCTGAAATATCGCACTACTAATTGATTTCAATGGGCTTCAAGCGCAAGGTCGATTCAAATAACAGAATCTATAAAAGAACGCGCACGTGACGACGTGACATTCGCGAATGTTTTCTTGACTTTCACAAATGTAATAAATTAGGTAATTTATTACAATGATATTTGCCAATTACTTGGAAGCGTGATTCATTTTTTAGCCGAACAGAACGAATATTAACAGAAATAAAAATTACACTTTTAATTTTAGGAAACTGCTAGCTTTTTCCCTTGTGTTCGACCGCGTAGACATACACTATCTTATCCCTAAGAAGGATGAAATTTCTTCCGTCGTTCCGATCTGGAGTAATAAAGGACCGATGAAATTACTAACATTCCATATGTCCTTAGGGTATCTTGAGGTTGCAAACACCCAGAGCCCACTTACAATCCAACCAAGTGGCCTGCGTGTTCTTTTGCTTCCTCCCAGCCATTAAAAAGCAGTTTTATACGAGTTAGAAGGAAGTGCGGGCACTCTGCCATTACTTTACTTTACTTTTTACTTTTATAAAACAACTCCGGTCTGAAAATAAAATTGTTAATCGTAGGTGTTTGTCGAGCGGTCGTATCAATCATTGAGTCCCCTGTTGGACGACAATCATCCTGACAGATGCAGGTGTATTAATAATAAACACGGGGACTGCAGGTTGGTGTTTCAAATATACATACCTTTACGCCTTTCTCCCAATGGGCTAGACAGAGACTATGGAGCGCCAGGTGCACTTCGGTCCAAACATATCGCTTTCTTCAACCTCTTCATGCACGTACCTACGTCGGCTTCGGGTGTTTTTGGTTGCTGGTTCACTACTTTACTAAATTAATGAATTCTAAAGGGCTTCAGCTCTATTTATGCCTTTTAAAAGTTCAAGACTTTCATAGTCCATACAAATATGTACTTATAATAATTGTAATGGTTCCGAACAGGTACGATTTGAGCTTGGGCCAAAACAGTCGCACGTAACGGCAAAATTGGCAAGAATTTTACACGGTTTGGCAGAAGCTTGTTGGCTGAAATTTGTGTGTGGGCGGTATTTCTTTCAAGGCTTATAATTCTCAAATGCATCGAATTAATCTTCGGTCGGTACATGCTTGCAATTCTTGCAAAATTACTCGGAGTCTAATTCGAATTTTTTTTTCTGTTGATTTATTTTCTCTGCAGAATCTAACTAGCAGTATGAATACTCGCGGTAGGTTATCGTACATTCTCATCTTCACAGCTTCTTCTTCATTTTATACCAGGTTTCTGTTTTAATGAAATGAAATTCTTAATTAGTAACAATTTTTATAGGTCTCATTAATCTGATAGTATTACGTATACTAGATAATTAGTAAATAATCAATAATTAGAAAATGTCAATAACTTAAATATATCAAATAATTGCTACCCTGTAAGGATCAGATAAAAAAACTGGCTATAGTCATTAAATAGTTGCTCACGGAGCCATTTTTCAAGTTTATTCTTAAATAGCGTGATAGAAGCTGCATCTTTTACGGCCTTTGATAGGTTAATTGTACACAGGGTCCCACGTAATACACGGATCGTTCTGTTTTGACCAGCTGGTGTTTATCCGCGATGAGCCGGTCCTCGTGCTTGTTGCTGTGTAGGGGGAACTTGGGATCAGATCCTTGCCGCTTAATTAGATGGAGGTTTTCGTGTGTGGAGACTGCCACCTTGTATATACACGACGATTTTAAGAGTTCACCAACCAATTTAACGGACTGTTAAATCATAATCGGCTGTTAGTCAATACATTTTGACAGCCGTCAGACCTCTAATCTCCTGTTTAACTGTTGGTGAACTCCGACCTAAGAGTATAATATTGTTTAATATAAACTAGATCAACAATAAAGTAATGTTAGTCTTTTATCTTAACGGGAATCTTGAAATGTATCTCAATATTTACTAATAGTTTGAATTCCAATTAAACATGGTTTAATAGCTCTTTAATATACCCACAACGGTAAAATCTAAAGTGATATAACTGATATAATAATTTGATGTTTGAGTAGAAAGACAAATTTTAGGGTTCCGTACCCGAAAGGTGCCTAACTGGTCCCTGTTACTAAGCCTACGCTGTCCGTCCATCCTAACATTAAAGAGCTGTATCTTTCGATCCGTAAAAGATCCTCGTTGATTTTTTTTGCAGAATGTGTGATAGATATAACTAGTGATCGGCACGGACGGTGCAACAATACCGCGGGATTCCGAATAGATATGGACGAGTTATAATATCGACACATCCTAAGTAAATGTCTCTATCTGCCTGATACACAGTTATACTAACTACTATGGCATTTTCGTAATCTACGGTATCGACTTTATAATGTACATTAAATAATAAAAAACGGTGACCAGAACATATTTTTTTCCAAACGTGTAACTGACAATGCTAAAGAAACTCCAAAGAAAATAATAACTTTAAACTGCTCTCCTGTAAAATTTGGTTTTGTAGATACACACTTTATCTTAGGATGTGTCGATATATACACTCACAAGAATTATTTTTTCGCCAAGATCGCGGGAATAAAATCATGTCCATATTAAGATTTCTACTCGGAGTCTCGCGGTGTTGCACCGTCGTGCCGATCACTTGATATAACGGCAGATTTACTAACAAATAATAAAAAAGTCAAAAAGTAAAGTAATAAGGGGATACAAGAACCGGTTTTTTTCAACGATTTTTTTTTAATTTGTTCTGTCGTAAATAGAGATGTGCCGTTCTTGGAAACATTCGGAAACTTTCCTCATTGTTGTTTGGAGAATATTTTCGACCGGGAATATTTCCCATACAGCATGAGGAAAGTTTCCGAGACGGCACATCTCTAGTCGTAAAAACGGTAATACATACAAGCGTCTAATTTGGTTTGGTTATAGAACAAACCCTACAGAAAAACAACAAACACTAAAAACCGGCCAAATGTGTACTGTACCCTCAGTGCGCGAGTCCGACTCGCACTTGACCGGTTTTTATACGGTACCATGATTGATGGCGATGGTTGATGTGTTTTTAATAGATTGAGCAATGAAATGAGCTTATTTGTTTACGTAAACACCTTTGGTGTGTTACAAGGATGTGCTCACGACGTCGTATATTTCTGCATATCTACAGTTAATAATGCAGTAATTTGAATTATTATCTAACACTTATTCGTCACGCTTTTGAGTTTTATCTCTCTGTTTATCTGTCAAGTTTATATTAATGAAGCTACTTTTTTTTTCGATAAAATAATTGTGAATTTCGTACAAATAGTAGACATTTTCAAACCTTATACTATTAAACGAGAAACATTTGTATGTATATATATTTGTAGTCACGTTCTGATTTCGATGAAAATGGCGACATGGGTGTTTACGGGGGCGAAAGTTTGATCTAGCTAGTTCTCATATCTGGGAAAATTCGTTTTCCTCGTATTTTCACGCAAAAGAATTTCCCGCGCAATATGGTTCGTAATTTCGCTGCGGCTGCCGCCGTCTGAATAGCGTAATTGTTAAAGCGTCGGCCTACTCCGCCAAGACCGGCTGGTTCGAACCCCAGCTATGGACCGTTTTTTTGTTTTTGTATAGAAAAAATCGATTAAAATTTGGTTTCGTACAAAATTTGTGTAATGTGTCAAAGCCACACAAAATCTACATACACAGTTATTTTGTATTGAGATTAGAATTTATAAATTATCCTAAGAACCATAATGGTGTTTACGTTTCTTATTACGTGTCATAGATACGTAGCTTTGACCTATAAATGCCTATCTAGGCGACTAGACCTAGACCGATATGGCGTAAGTTTTCCTTGACTAACGACTAATGCATAGCTGACTAGATTAAAGTCAATACTTATTGCGTGATATTTAATTCGAGACATTTCTGTCTAACGGCCGCACTCAAAGACGTCAATTAATTTTTAAGTTTGATTAAAGTTGCTGCTGTCACTTTCTTTGCTATATACAGGGTTATTTTTTAATCCGTGCGCAAATTTTGGGTGTTAAATCAGTACGTCATACTGGCCAACTTTCACTATGGGACCAACCCTGGAATCGCGAAAAAAAGTCGACCCACCCATACATTGTGGCTAGTCAGCTGACGATGTTTTGTATGAGAGGGTCGATTTTCTTTCGCGGTTTCTGGGTTGACCCCATAGTGAAAGTTGGTTAGTACGACTTACTGTTTTAACTCTGTATAGCAATAGAATAAAACGCAGCAATTTTAATCAAACTTAAAAAATAAGTAGTTGACAACTCTGAGGCTGTGCGGCAGTAAACTGGTAAGTATTTTACTTAGAGCCAATTTATTCAATCTCCGGAGAAATTGTAGCTCTGTCCTTTTACATCATATTCATATGACAAAGAAAAGGATAGCGATAACTTTAACTGTCAGGTAATTTTGTCTGGGGATTGGAAAAATCAAGCCGTTCTTATAATTTATTTTTAACCCCCGACTCGCAGTACAGTTATAAGTTTAACGTGTTTATTTGTGTATCTGTCTGTGGCATCGTAACTCCCAAACGGATGAACCGATTTTGATTTAGTTTATTTCGTTTGGAAGGTGACTTGATCGGGAGTGTTCTTAGCTAAGTTTGCTGAAAATCCGTTTGGCCATTTAAGGGCCTGCGCAAACCGGCGGAGCGCAGCGCAGATCACTTTAAATTTATCAATGTATATTCTTCCCTATTTTAATTACAATAAGGTATAAATTTGATTGCTCTGAGACCGACCTCGGAGCATCACGGGGGATTTCTACTCTGCGGCTGCGGCTCTAAATTTATACCTTATTGTAATTAAAATAGGGAAGCAAATACATTGATAAATTTAAAGTGATCTGCTCTGCGTTCCGCCGGTTTGCGCAGGCCCTAAGAGTTACGAGCTCTGAAAGTTAGGGGGGCCGAATTTGTTGGGTCTTTTTTCAACTCGGTTCAGTTTTTTATTTGGACCCAAAAAACTACACGTTGGGTTGCGAGTACGTGACGCGGAAAAGGAAAACTTTATAGTACTTACGTCCTTCGGTTCAGTGGAAGAATGTTGATCGTGATGTGTTTATAATAATGCATTATTAAAGGCTTCGTGAAATAGCCAGCGCGGCGCGGCGCGACAGTAGCGTGGCGCGTTCTTAGCGCGGCGCGGCAGTCACACTGCAAGAAAACGTCGCGTCGCGCGAAGAACACGCCGCGCCCAGCGCGACGCGTTCTCTTGCAATCTCGATCCAAGTAGCTTTTATGGTCCAAATCTTATAGAACTGGACATTCTCTAACAGAATCTATCAATTTTTCTACATCCATTGTCACAAATACACTACATTTCTTTCTTCATATACAGGTAATTTCTTCTATTGATCCATTTTCGTATCCACAGCTTCTTTTTATTAATCACGCAAATTTCCTCATCCACCTCTTCTAAAATAGCCGTTACGATTAGCTTTATCAGTTTATTGACTTTATTACGCTGTAGGCTGTTCATCTTGCAGAGTACCACTGACTTGTGAGCTTTACTCGACTGTAATGCGAACGATTTTTAGGCAGTAGCGAATAGTTTAGCTACTAAATTACTCGCCACTAGACTAAAATACTAGCCTAGTCCGAACAAGGCTTAACCGACCGGCGGCAGGAAGATCACGCCGCGCCGCGCTCAGCGTGGCGTGATCGCGCCCAAGTTGTACTGGCGCGGCGCGACGTGACTATGTGTGCGGCCTGCATACAACTCCTTGTTAATTTCCACGCTAAGAAACCAGATGTTTGACGAAGCCTCCAATAACGCCTGGCCACGAGTTTGCTAGACCGGCGGAGGTACATTGCCGACGCAGCGTGTAACGTCAATTAACTGCTGCGCGGTGAGCGTGCAATGAAGAGAGAATTCGCGTAAAGTTGTGGCCAGCCCCCTATTTCACCAAGTTGACATTGACAGATAACTTGTGACAAATCGGGTTGCGATTTATTATGAAAACCATTGATGTAGAAACTCGTCGAATTTGCAAGGTATATACTGAATTGTCACATGTCACCTGTCAATGTCAACGCGGTGAAATAGGGGGCAGGTCGTCAAGTGCATTCGTCCGCGAGCGTACCTACGTAAACGAGCCGAGTATTTTGCTAACAAATCCATGCGTTGTCGTGTCTTGTTTTAACGCTCACACCGGGGCTCTATTCTAATTTATTTTAACCTTTTCAACGCCATCGACGGATATATCCGCACCACTGGTGGAACGCCAACGACGGATACATCCGTCACGGTTGACAGCGAAAGATAGACCTGAGTGTCTATGACGTAAGATTGAAATTAGCTCTAGTTTCCAGCTGTCATTGGCGTGTGAGTGACTTTTGTATTTGACATAGCGTTGAAAATGGCCCATATTCACAGGATTCTAAGAAACATTAACATTTCAACGCTAGTGACTTATAAAGCTACCCAGTACAGCCCACTGCAAGTAGCACACAGCTGTATAAGAGATTATATACAGCCCTTGAAATGCTGAAACTAGAGTTATAATTGCTGTATAAGCTCTTATACAGCTTTTGTGCTAGTAGCTAAAGTAACCAAAATGCATTAGCGCCCGTGTTATGGTCCCGTTTATCGCGGTGGATAAATGTGGATATGGGTGGATAAACCATCGTCACTCTCGCACCTACATAATGACATGATAAACATGACCATAGTGGACCACCAGGTTCAATGCCAACGATGGAGTCACAACAGGCAACGCAGAATATATCTTAGTATACCTGTATGTTTTATGGTTCCTGTACTGGCTGTGTCTGTAACGCTTTAACAAATTGTTTGGTATGGAAATAGCTTGAACTCTGGGAGAGAGCATGGAAAACTATTCATCCCTGAAACACAGTATCATCCTAGTTCAGGCATGTGAGTTGTTTGTCTCCTTTGGTATGTTTAGTCTAGAGTTATAATAATATTATATTGTAAAATAAGTGTTTTTGAATTATTATTTTTTATTGTCCCAGAAAAATTTCCCTTAAAGTGATAAGTTCGCCTTTTTACTTTACTGTTTTCTTTAAAGCCTGTGTTTTTTTTAATAAAGAGTATACATACATACGTAATGTATTTTATAGTTAGACGAAATCGTGGGCAAAATGACTACATCACTACATATATATTATTATATAACTAGCACCCATATAACTTGCTTATCTTCCCGCGACTCCGTCCGCGTAGAAGTATTTTCGCTGCTCCATCGGGAGCTTTTAAATTTTCCGGGATGAAAGTATCCTATGTGTTAGTCGAGGGTATAAGCTATCTCCATTCCAAATTTCATCCTAATCCGTCCAGCGGTCGCAGCGTGAAAGAGTAACAAACTAACACACACACACACACACAAGCTTTCGCATTTATAATATTATATAGTAAGGATTAAAGTCCGCGCCGCCCTGAGTTTGTATGCATGGCTAATCTCAGAAACTCCTGGACAGATTTTCATTCGGTTTTCACCAATAGAAAGAGGGATTAACTAGGAAGGTTATAATTTATTCATTTAATGCTACCCGCGCGAAGTCCGGGCAGCTCGCTAGTTCACCTTCTAAAATACAAGTATGAATCAGTCCAAAAATAATCGTATAACATAAATAACTAACATAACCTACTTATATTCGATGCTAATTGGATGTATGTCTCTATTTGCGATTTGCATACTGGCCATTGGAGTTCAAAGTCCGACTTGTATAGGATCCGTTACTTGTTAATTAGAGGATAGACTCTAACAAGAATAACTGAAGGCAGTCGAGAAAGTTCTGCGAGCTGGACGATTAATGCTTGAATTTTAGAAGATATTGACCCCCGGTTTTTGTTATATGATAATAATGACCAGAAAGCATTTGTGGCAACAGCCCCCCAGATTGGTGGATCGTCTTTAGACCGGGGCTAATGCTACTAATATAAGTGTTAAATTATGTATATGTCCTATGTATGTTTGTGTTTCAATCAGATAAACGGCACAAGGTACTTTTTATCCCGAAAAATTGGATAGTTCCCGAGGGAAAATCGATAATTGACTTCTACACAGACGGATTTACCAGCAAAAGCTAATCCTAAATAAAGACAACGTGACCTGACTTGAGGAGAGCTAGGTTTGGTTTGGAGGTAATAGGGCCCCAATTATAATTAAGATCCGCCTCTGGGATACTTTGAAAAACAAATTTTGAATTAACTTAGCTCTGTTCCTTTCTCTCGAATTAATCACGAATAATGAAAGAAAGAAATGGGGCATCCGACGTTTCCAATTTAGTATTTTTAAATGTGCCAATATAGTAGATAACTCGCTAAACGGTGATGGGAACACAAGGGTCATTTTGGACTGGTCATAGATTTTAACTGGCCTCACTTGTATTATAGAACAAAACCAAGCCAAGGTCAGCTGGTCTCGATTACATTGTCCAACAGTACGCAAAACAAACACTGGACATTGCGTAACAGCCCTTTGCCAAGTTATTGAGCACCCAATTATATGTTTTTTTATTTTATCCGATTTTATTAACATAGACGAAGTCACTGGCATAAATCATTTTGCTGTAAACATACTACAAGATATATTCTCATGCGATAGATAAATGCTAATTTGCAAGTCCATAACATTATTCTTTCAACGCGTTAGCTTAACCCTTAACCTTTTTAAAGCCATGTCAAATACAAAAGTCGTCACTAAAAAAGAAAGAAAGAAAAACTTTTATTGAACGTTTACTAATTTTAATTTCAACCTTATGTCATTGACACTCAGGTCTTTATTTCGCTGTCTACCGTGACGGATATATCCATCGTTGGCGTTAAACCCGTGGTGCGGGTATATACGTCAACGGCGATGAAAAGGTTAGGTTAAGCAGAGGTCACATTCTGCTCAAACAATACTCGAAATACATAAAAAAATCCTGTGTCAAAACATGTTTTTGAGACAAGGTTTTGTTGTCGATTTGAATTTTATTTCGCACATTTTTTTCCAAATACCAAACTCATTATATCAGCCGAAAGATGTCCAGGGCCCGTATTATGGTCGCGTTTATCGCGTGACAAAACGTGGATAAAGCATCCGTCACTTTCTGACACGTATATAAGCGCGAGAGTGACGGATGTTTTATCCACGCTTTGTCACGCGATAAACACGGCCATAATAGGCCCGCAGCACCCGTATTATGGTCGCCTTTATCGCGGTGGATAAGTGTGGATAAAGCATCCGTCACTCTCGCACTTACATACTGGTCAGAAAGCGACAGATGTTTTATCCACGTTTATTTCAAAGAAATTTTGTTGATATTTATTTCAAAGAAGTTTTGTTTGATTGACAAAAGAAAAAATACGTGTCCAATATTTTCTGATAATCTAATTGACTGACTAAATATAATTTTTCTTTACATCGTCCGTATTACAGTCTTGTCCGAATCGGTAATATAGTCACCCCATATAATCGACGTGTAAAACAGAGCCGGTGGCCATTTTACTATAATAATTGAATTTGAATTCGTGTTGTTACGTTCAGTAGCTTAAGTGCGTTGTCAGTCAGAAAAACACTTAAATATAGACTTTCAACATGTATCACTCATAATATAAATATGTTTGTTGAAATTTCCTTTGTTTGAATGAAACAGCTGGTTTCGACTTGACACAATCTTATTAATATTTTATTTGGAACGGCTACAGAATCATATGATAAAGACGATGTGTATAGTTCAATATTAATTTATGTAAATATGATTATAAAAATGTCACAATGACGTGCGTCTATAATTCTTTTGCCACCTTTCATATTATTTCATAATATTTGACGTCTGATCTCAATATCCGTGTCTGTGCTGGTGATTTCTCTGGTTGTTTTAACTGCACACCGGAACACATCAATGCGAATACTACTGCTTGGCGGCATGATAAAAGATCTGGTGGCTGAACCTGCTCAGCGTTCTACCACCACAGCGCCGAAGCCAAATAAATGGGTTACAATTGGGAGATGACTTTCTAAATGCTTTCTGACACTGAAATTCGACTTTTTTTAAAGATTTTATCAATGAATTACAACCCTTTAAGCAATATGTTAATAGGTTTTGTATGTTAAAGTTAAAATTAATTAAATTAAATAAATAAATAGATCTTATGTTAGCGGGGCACGCAATGCGGTGCTTAGCTCGAAAATGTTTAATTAATTAATTACTAGCGACCCGCCCTCGTTTCGCTTCGGTTAAAGTTCCGCCTCCCATTCCCCCCTTTAAGTTGAAATATCTAATTTTTCTCTTCATAAGAACCTTCCTCGGACTTTAAGGTATATTTGAAAAAAAAAATTTGCTGAATTGGCCAAGCCGTTGTCAAGTTATGGCGTGATGACCAAGGGAAATAGGGATTCATTTCTATATACATATTAATTATAACGACACAGTATGGTGACATCACCGACTACTTTAATAATTATTTCGATTTAACTTCTTTACAAGTTATGTGTAACGTTAAGGTAGCTCAAACACTACTTTTGACGAGTTGACACCATCAATAGATTTAGAGAGCAGCAGAGATTTTAGTGAATCTTACAATTTATAATTATTAAACTACTCTTCAAAGAGTAGAATCTAGTTTGACGTTACTAAACCTATTTATTGACACGTGTAAACGAAAGATACCTGACTGTTGTCCGATGGGAAATTTTATTAAAATCGATCGAAAAATACGGATAATATAAGCAATTAAAAAACTACTAAAATTTAGACAGAGATCCGACATGAACTGTGACGTCAGCGTACACTACGGCCATATAAACTCCATGTTAAATTCTCTGTTGTTAGAAATAAATAGAAACAAATATCTTGATTATTTTTATAGTTATTCGAAAAATATTTTTTCTCTGTTAGTTACATGAATGACTTTTGATTAAAGCAAAAAAAATAATCATGTATATATTGGCTCTATTATGTTGTATGAATGTATCTGATGATGAAGTCAAATGTTGACTGCAGGATCTCCTGTAGTTCACGTAGACCGATAGAGATGACATTCGGTACATTGATCCCGATAAGTAGTTCATAAAAATAACAGTAGGCAGCCTTAATAAGCCAGCCTATATACGTCCCACTGCTGGGCACAGGCCTCCACTCACAATGAGAGGGGTTGGGCTTTAGTTCCCACGCGGGCCCAGTGCGGATTGGGAACTTCGCGCACACCGTCAAATTACTTTGCAGGTGTGTGCAGGTTTCCTCACGATGTTTTCCTTCACCGAAAAGCTCATGGTAAATTTACAAATTATATTTCGCACATAAATTCCGAAAAACTTAGAGGTACGAGCCCGGGTTCGAACCCACGACCCTCTGCTTAAGAGTCGGCAGGTCAAACCATTAGGCTACCACGGATTTTTAGGCAGTCTGATTATTTAAAAATACCAATTTTAATTTCCAGCACACCTGAGTGGCGGCGGCGGTGGTCGCTGCTCGTAAGATGCGCTCCATACTCGCGTACTACGCGGACGCTGTGATGGCGGCGGCGGCGCGCGGCGCGGGCTGCGCCCTGGGCTGCAGCGGCCGCGGGGACTGCATGAACGGCACCTGTCTCTGCGAGATACGGTACTCGGGCGACGAGTGCGCCGGCCCCAACATGCCGTATCACGCCTGTAAGTCAGAACCATACCATACAACAAAAACTGTATAAGAGCCTATACAGCCATTATAACTCTAGTTTCAGCATTTTAAGGGCTGTATAAGCTCCTATACAGCTTGTGTGCTACTTTGGGTACCTTTGTTTTCACCAGCGGGGTCAGGGTTATATCCGAATGTCACGCACTAAAACGCGACATCTAATGATTATGCATTAGAATGCGGGGTACGCCAAGGGGCTAACATCTCCGGACCTCTTCAACCTCTATGTCAATGATTTGTTGGTGGAGCTCAGGGGCAACAAAATCGGCTGCCACATAGGTGATGTCTGTGTAACAGTCTCAGTTATGCTGATGACATGGTGCTCCTGAGCCCTGGGCCTAATACCTAGGCCACATACTCACTGGGGACATGAGGGATGATAGAGATATGGAACGGGAGAGAAGTGCTCTGGTGGTCCGAGGCAACATGATAGCCCGCAGATTTGCCAGGTGTAGTGGGAGTGTAAAGCTGACGTTATTCAACGCCTACTACCTCTCCTTCTACACCAGTCAGCTGTGGGTGAACCACTCCAGAAAATCGCACAAGCGCCATCGGGTGCAGTACAATAATATATTCCGTACGCTGATGCGGCTGCCGAGATTCTGCAGTGCTTCGATCATGTTTGCCGAGGGTTCCCGACTTCTTTGCCGTTGTGAGGGAACGCATTGCTTCCTTTTGGGAAAGATTGCGTTGCGCGACCTGCCGCTCGTGGATTAAACCGGTTAATTTAGGTTAAAATAAAGTTCTCACAACGTTCGCGTTCCCTAGAAAAGTTCGGAGCAAAACAAAAATAACTGCAGTTCTGAGCCTTGCTTGTAGGTGCTTACACTGTCAATCGCTCTCTCTCTGTTGTCCATAAAATGACACTGTTTACGTGCAAACGTGATTTAAATCCTCAATTTCCTCTTCTCCAGGTATTGGCGGCGTGTTTCTCCTAGTCGCCTTCGTGTGCGCGGTGCAGCTCACGATCTGCATCGTCACGGAGTACCGGCGACTCAAGGCGCCGACCTTTCTCCGCGCCTGCAAGGTCACCACGCAGAAGATGCTCTATATGGTCGCGTTCCTGGCCTCGCTGATACGGGGGGCTTACTTTGTGTCTCCGGTAAGTTTTTTTTATCATTAGCATTGAGTACGGATTAAACTAAAATATTGCAGAAGTCGACTACTGTCCTACTCTAATTTCTGTGCTAAAGCGAGAAGCCCAATTTTGCTTTAGCAAGCTATTTTTATTGCTAGTCTAGACGTTGAACATTAGAATTTAACTCGTTTGCAAGACGCATTTAAAAACAAAACACAATCGCGATAATAAATTTAAAGTCGGGGTCAATAGAAATAGCCAAAGATGTCAACAAATTACTTAGTACTGTTTGACACATAACCTCAAAATGTAATCAAGCGTGTTTTTATTAAAAAAAACGTATGATTAACAGTTATTTAATCTAAAAATTAATATGAAAGTAATAATCAAGCGTATAAATAATTGTAAAGACCTTTCTCGATCTTGAAAAGTACATGATTATGGAGTAATAATGGTAAATTGGTTAGTTTCGTTTTGTTTACATCTTTGGCCCTTTGTATTGACCCCGATTTTAGACTAATTATTTGAAGGGAAACTGCAATGGAGTCAGATTTCCGCTTAGCCCGTTTTAAAAATAACCATGTGACTGGCGAAGCTATGTTTAAAAAAATAAAGCCACAAATATACGAATATAATGGCGAGCTGCAGAAAATATGGCGGACTACTAAGGCCTGAATCACATCTATCAGCAATCCATCATCGATTCGCATTTTGTCTATAGAAAATGGCTGTTTTCTATGAAGATGCGTACGCATCAATTTTGCTCCATACAAAACAGGCATTTTTTATATACAAAATGCTAATCGGTGCTGATGATTCAGGCCTAACATTTTGTATATTGTTATTTTTTGTTCAACAGTCCGCGTTTCAAGAGGGCTGGGCGACGAGTCTTCTCTCCGCGTACTACCCTCTCCTGATGTCGGGGTCCTCGCTCATCGTGTGTTTTTGGGCAGAGGTAAGTCTAAGTTTTAATTAAAAGTAGATGAATTATTTTCAAATTACATAAAATACATAAAATAAAAAACATAAAAAATGACATAGATGATAGTATTTTATCTACCGCGTGACTTCACTTATCATCTTGTGACCACTGCGCGATCGAGTGTTTAAATCAGCGCCATCTGTGTGCAAAGCGGCGAAGCTTTTGGCGTTAGTAGTTTGATACAGGCAGAAGCGCAGTGTGTGACAGCTGTGTTACTGTTATGTGAAGTAGTCGCTAGGTGGCGTTAAATGTCTTGAATAATACAATCGTGTATTAAAAAGCCATGTTATCCTTCCATAGCTGATACCTATTACGTTTAATATAAGTATAACTGGTTTTTGCCGGTGTCTTCTTTCTCGTTAAAGTTGTTTAGCACTAGGCTCTCAGAAAATATTCGATTTTCCAGAATCATAAGTATCTTATTTATGTCCGTCTCCGGACCATAAACCGTCACTCCATGGCGAAGTTGCGAATCTGCATTTTGATTCAAAATTAGAACGGCAGATTCGCTACTTTACTAAATGGCGTTTCCGTCATTTTGTTTTAAAGTCAAAGTGCAGATTCGCAAGTTTACCGGGGATGTGACGAAACTATCTCTATAGGTATCTATTTCCGCGTCGATAAGTTGAGGGTGTGGCTCAAACAAACACACTTTCGCATTTTTAATATTAACTAATAGGAAGTTTTTGAGGTTCCGTAGGTATTCAAATGATAAAACTGGTTTACCCTTGAATCACCGACACTCATTTCATAGAATGTTTTACTTCGCCGAATTTTCATTTTATCGAGAGGCATTTCCACGTACAGAACCGTGGTCACAGGTCTAACCTAACTTACGTAATTCATGCTTAAGATAACCTGAAAACAATAAGGTTTCAGCAGACATTAGCTTTCGATGAAATTAAATTATGCGATAAAATGAATGCCTGTAAAACAAGGGGACACCTCTAAACCTTAGTATTATTACTGACACTGCTCTCCGTCTATTCGTCACTTTGACAAAGGTCCACAGCGGGACCATAAATTCATTTGGTTGACTGTACGCGACTCGCCTCTGTCTCCGAATCCGATCCGAATCGTGTACTTGTCCAATTTTTCCAACACACACCTATCGTCTCTTTAATAAACCTTTATTTAAAAACACTTGCTTTGTAAAAAAATAACTTTCTAATTATTAATTACAGCTAAGTACAGTTGTCAACATGTGAGCGCTCACGTGTCGTGTCAATGTGCCCGCAGTAAATTGCCACAAGGACTTATAATGCTATACAATTAAATATTTAATTACGATGATGATTGGCGGCTTCCTTCAATATTGATGTATCATAGTTATTAGCCCCAGTTTGGGACGAGGGGGTTGTTGAAATAACATTCTGCTTTGACTTAATCATTCCGCAAATACAGGGTGTCCCGTAAATAGTGGATCAAACGAAAGATTTAAATAGGACAACCCCAGGGCTACCAAAAACACCCCCACGTATGTTCAGCGATTTTTACTAGTTTCGGAGATATTGATCATTTTAATCTGAATTTTTGTATTAGTTATTTTGTACCTAAAAATTCATTAAGGTAGTTTTTATGAAAAAACTGAAACAAGTGCCAAAATTTCGAGTACCATGGGAGTAGCACAGGGTTTTCAAGGTTGCAAACTTGGGTATAAACTAATCTTAAGGGACCTAACAACATATAAAAAGAATCGTAGATACATGCGCGTTTGCATTGTTCTTCTTCTTCTTTTTTAAACAAATGGCATCTGTCCAGGTATGCGGACAATTTTGCCAATATCGGTGTAAGTTCGGTCCTTTATATAAGTATGGTTCGGTATTTGCTTATTTGGAGAACTGCGGCGAAAGTGTCAATCGCCTCACGCTCCGAACACTCCGCCGCGCTCCACTCCGCCACGCTTCACTTCTCTAAAGAGAACCCCAAGATGGCGGCCGGCTCAGCTATGTTGTTATTGACTGGCCTATCCTTATGTCAAATCCATACATTTTGTCAGTTTTCGAAAATCTTTAAATTAGCGGGGGCTACCCCTGGGGCCCTACTTTGAAAATCGAAGTTTGAAGATGTGCTCGATCCCTTTCTCTGGGACTAGTAACGCATACGAAGTTTTGAATTGAGCGCCTTATAGTAACTATAGGTATCTAGTGGAGGAACATAGTCTAACTATGCTATAGGTACAGCGGGCCTGTTTTGGTCGTGTTTATCGTACCTGTTGAGACTGAGGATTGTAGGGCGGTTCAAGTAAAACACGTCTTTCACTTTCGACTTATAATTCAGCACTAACAGCTATATAAAAATAAAAAACAAATATCAAATTTAAAAATGGGAACAATAAAAAAAAGGTTTAAAAAACCATAAATAATTTCAAAAAGATGTGCATCCTGTACAGTACCTATGGATAAACGTGGATAAAACATCCGTCACTTTCTGACCAGTATGTAAGTGCGAGAGTGGTGGATGCTTCATCCACACTCCGCCGCGATAAAAGCGACCATAACGGCCTGGCGGCGGCGGCGGCGAGAGCATTCTCTCTTCAATGCTCGGTCGAGACGCTCACCGCGCAGCGGTTAGTTGACGTTTCACGCAATGTATTAGTAAATTCGCTCTCCGCTCAGCCGGTCGCTCAGTCTTGGCCAGGCCCTAATACGGGTGCAGGGCAACGATATTCATAGTCACAAAACTCACAAAGGTAATCAAATACTTTAATTGATAGATAACGTCCAAGAGTTACATACCGTGCGAGTCTTTTTGCATAAAATCCTCAGAACCACGTTGTTTAATGAAACAATCCAGTGCCCAAAACGCCATATGGAGTTCACTTCGTATAGGAGTTAAAGAGCCTGGCAATGTTACGTGCGCAGTGTCATGTTTGCTTTTGGGTTCCTTATTTTGTCTTATCCTTGTTGTTGGAGTTCTGAGAAGGCCCCGTGTGTGCCTTGTTAAAAAAAAAGCGGTGTGCCTTGTTAAAGTTGAACCGAGTTGTTGAGTTGTTTATAGGGAGGAAAGTTGAGATCGGTCCAGTAAGGGCAGCTACTAGATCCCTTGCTGCCACGTGAAAATGCTCTTAGGAGACCTTTACTAACTTTTTAATGAATGAAACAAAAATTCACAGATTTTTCATAAAATGCATTCCTAGTCTTTCAAATCAAAGAAAACTAGTCAAAACGTTAATGGACTATAGTTTGAACGCGTTTGTTTCATCACAGATTTGTATAAATCATCTTGTTTAACTAAACGAGTCAAAAGCCGTGTTTACTCATTATATCGGGCGCTGTTCCAATATTTTACTAGTTGCCTTATATAGTTGTACGACGTACCTACGTGCTTCTAGAATAGCCACATATATATTTAAACCTTGCTCTGGCTCTTGAGCGTTTGACTTGCAAAAAGTAATATTTAAATTAAAAAAACCGGTCGGACTCGCGCACTGAGGGTTCCGAACACATTTGGCTGGTTTTTAATATTCGTTGTTATTCTATAGGGTTTGTTCTATAATCATACCAAATTTGACGCTTGTATGTTTTACCGTTTTTACGATACAACAAAAATAAAAATACGTTGAAAAAAAAAAACGTTTCTTGTAATTATTATTTCACTTTATTATATTTTTTTATTTGTTAGTAAATCGGCCGTAATAACACATATTCTGAAAAAAAAAATCAACCCGCTATCTATTACGGTTCAAAAGCTATAGCTCTTTATAGTTAGGACAGACAGATAGACAGACAGACGGACGAACAGCGTAGGCAAATTAATAGGGTCCCGTTGGGCGCCCTTCGGGTACGGAACCCTAAAAAAAATCACTCGTTTCTTGAAAGAAGTTTAAGGTAAAGATGTTTAAAAAATATGTAGAAAAGTCCTTATTCGGCACTGGGATGACAAAATGCTTTTTCTGAAGTGGGTGTGGCTATATAATTTAACTTAATAAAACCGGTCAAGTGTGAGTCGGATTCGCGCACCGAGGGTCTTTTCCATACCACACAGGTAAAACGATACGCAAGGAAAAGGAGATCCAACCGATAAACGAGTCGCAGACCACTCGTGCTAGCCATAGCCAATAAAGCCATCATTGGTTGTCCAAACGACCATAAGGGCATCTGACCTGCAAAATCAAAGTCTAGATATATCTAAGGCTCTAAGGACACGTGCACTCGACTTCCTTTCACTACGAGTATATAATAACTACTATACTATCAACACTCTTATTGCAACGTAATAAACTTCAAATTTTAACTATCTCCAGGATCATACGCTACAAAATTAACAGTGCAGTTATCATCGAATAAACGTACAGGTGAAGCTATTAGGTTTTCTTTTGCTCGGTTAGTGTTTATAAGTTGGTCGCAGCTCTGGCATTTTGGCCGATTACGACACCTTCGGAGTAGTTCGGAGTGGGTACAGCTCGTTAATTATAGGAAAACATGATTTTAGACGGATAATTATGCATCCTTTACGGTATTTATTTATTTTTAAGTCACATGAAAGTTGACAGCGTTGTCAAATAACTAACCACGGTAATATCATACACAAATACTGAAGCAATTATAGGAATTTCTACAAGTTTTTGCTCGGGACTCCGTCCGCGCAGACACTGGATTGGATTGCCCAGTTGATTATAAAAGTCGTCAGTCTGCAATTTATCATATAGTGAAATTATTAGAACCTGTGATATATTATATTCCACGCGTAGTCATGCACTAAGAAGGTATTTATACCGTCTTTGGCTTTTGACAACCGATCACTCGTGACGAACGCACGCGTCCAGTCTCGCAAAAAAAACAAATGAATCGGAAAACATGGCGTCCTATGTACAGTCACCACACGGGATTGTTGAGCCACTATAGAACCCTCTCACAGAAAGTCGACGGAAAATTTTGACGTTATTTCTTTTGAGTGACTTGACGTTGTCATTATGACAGGGTTCTATGGTGGCTCAACAATCCCGTGTGGTGACTGTATAAACGATGTGGAAATTACACTGTCACGTCAAGGAACAAATAAAGTGTCATTTCCTTCGTAAAATATTTTAAGGCAGAATTGTATGAGTGGTTCGCTTCTTGAGATAGTAATTCATAGTCACAATGTATCCTTTTAAACCCGGAATGTGTACGAGTGAAATACACTGTTGTTTGTAAACTTTACGTTATCTCGGCTTGTCTCGACGGTTAGCGGCTTGGTAGAGACGTCAATCGCGAGTTTGTTACTTGATATAATTCGAGGAAATCCTGCCCCCATTTCACAAGTGACAAGTAACAATTCGTTACATATTGCTAAGGCGACGAGTGCCTACATCACTGGGTTTAATATAAGATAACCAATGTACGCTGAATTGTCAACGATGGACGGCAACCAACAATGTCTAGTTAAAATATCTGAGCATCTGTTATGGATAACAGCACGGTCTAACATACAGGTCTTACAACTCTGGGTTTCAACGTGTGCCTTTTAACGTTCCAGGCCGCTAGCGTCGCTGCGATCGAGGGATTATATTGTTTGCGACAATGTCGCGCATGCGTGAAACATGCGCATTGAACATTAAATGTACACAAAACCAACCGCGATTTCAAAAATCGAGAAATGTAGGTTATGTTTTGCATCCCTCGATCGCAGCGCCACCTGGATTTTACTTCAACAGTGGAGTCGCCGCGTCCCATTGAAATTTTGCCCAGTTGCAACACCTGTATGTAAGACCGCGGTTGACAGAAAATGTGTAACTTTTACTTCAAATTAAAATATTGGCACTAAAAAAGCAATGTTGTAAAATTGTAATAAAATCACTAAGTAACATAGTTTTATTTACGTTTTAGTATTCGTATACTGGCGTGCTGCATTTGTTGAAGAGTGCACTTCTCGTACGTAAGTGTTGATACTATTGATACGTTCGAAACGTCAAAGGTTTGCACACGAGCCGCAGGTTGTTTACAATACTTAGGACTTATTGAAACTAGTAGCTCGCCCCGAACAGAGACCTCGCGAATACTTTATAACCCCCTGACCGATCTATCTCATGTTCGAGATTGAATAATTGTTTACGGGAAGTGGGTCAAATTTAACTTGCAAGATTTCATTAAAGACTAGTGGACCCGGCAGACGTCGTCCTGCCCGATCGCAGAGCCACCTACCGGGTCCAACTGTAAATGTAAACCACCCCTGTATCAAAGCGAACAAAACTAAAAAATAATTATTCAAATCGGTCAAGCCGTTTTTGAGTTTTAGCGAGACTAACGAACAGCAATTCATTTTTATATATATATAGATAACAGGACAGGTGAAAGTGGGTGAATCAACTTTTTCTTGTTGTTATTCTGTCCCCTTGTCTCCTGGACAACTGTGATAGAGTTTCTTAGAAAAATTGTATTAATATACACTTCTAATATGCTTAAATGAAAACCTATAAAATAACGGGCTTGTAATGCCCACAGAAACTGATGTTTGGTGAATTTATATATTTAAAAATTACAGTTTTAAACAGATGTCCAAGAGACGTCACCATGGCAACGAGGGACAAAAAATAGTTGATTGACCCATGTAACTAAAAGCTTGTAAAAAGAAAACCGTTTCCTAAGGAGGTGCTGGAAATGTTGAACGTACCCCTTGTAGAAACGATCGAAGACGAGGATAATATTGATGAAGAAACAAAGGATGATCTCACGACGACAGGGATAGTAATTGACTACCTATCTGTTTGTTTACTTTACAACATAATTGATGTTATCTGTTTACAGCATAATTGTTGTATGATTGATAATCATGTGTACTTTAAGTAAAATATACTAAATTTCATTTTCAATACTGTTTTATTTCTAGCTACAAATACCTTTTAGATAGGTAGGTATGTACTTAGAAATCTGCTCAAGCCGCAGCACAAAGTAACATTTACAGGTTAGAATCATTTCTAATCATAAATGCACATATGTGACGTTCTCAATATAAAGGGACCTTATGGAGGCAGGCGGTTACACCGTTATTAGAACTGTTACCATATTATTCGTATAGTTACAAGAATAAGAAGAGCGTAACTGCCTTCCTCCATAAGGTCCCTTTATATTGAAAACGTCACATATTATTTCACATCTTTGATTTTTGACCCCCTAAAGTGCTCATTTTGCCGTATGTGGGGCGGTACTTCAAACTATCTTGATACTTTGTCTTTTCTTACTTTTAGCAATTTTAGATATTACTCAGTTGTTTTTTTTTTTAATTTTGAGGTGTTCAGTTCAGTATTAATCGAAATGTAATAAATGTTGGGAGCGACTCGGACACGGAGACAAGCTCTAAATCTGGATAAAATGTTAACCTTTCAGTAATATCTCTTGTCAGTATATATTTTATGATTTTATTAATCAATAACATAACATAATATTGTATTTTATTCCTGCAACTTAGAAAACAAACTAATCTCAAATAAATGTATCCATAATAATTGAAAGATACGGTGGTAGTTGTAGCGTAGTACAATACAAGACAACGCCAAAACACCTCACTTCAAAATACAATAGTTTTACGAGGCTCTAGTTTATTATCCCTATTGTCTACGTTCAAGTGGAAACGCCAGCTTATTTTGAATCAACTATAGAACTAATTGGTTAAGAGCTAAACCAATCAGGCAATGCCTTATGTAGGGTTCCGTAGACGTATCTAGAAACAATTAGCGTGCAAATTTTTGTTTTCGAAGTTATTTTCGTATATATTTGAATTGGCCTGAAAACTTAAACTTGGTGGACTGGACTTGGTCGTCTATCTCGGCATTGTTTGATTCTAGAAAAATAAGATAAACGGTACGTGCGCAAACGTGTATAAATTATGGTTCTTTGTAAGGATGAGCAATATACGGGATGGTAGGATTGTATTGCATTCCATGTTAAGATAACGCATCGATTCCCCGCGGTATACCTCGCTAGGTAGCTACCTATGCCGATTACCGTTTTAATAAAGAAATTTGACGTTCTCAATATAAAGGGACCTTATGGAGGAAGGCGGTTACGCTCTTCTTATTCTGGTAACTATACGAATACTATAGTAACAGTTCTAAAAACGGCGTAACCGCCTGCCTCCATAAGGTCCCTTTATATTAAGCAGAAGAAGAAGCTAACAACGAAATAAATCCTGAGTCATAACTCAACACGACTCAGTGGTAAAAACCTGAAATAAAATATGTACTTATGAAAAACAAAAAAAAAGACATTCTCACAAACTATCAGTTAAATAATCTTGGTTAACCAGCGATAATTCAAATCCAAATTTAAAAGCTCGTACTGACGCAATATTGAAGATAACTATTTGACATGGCCCCAAACATAAGTCAGGTATTAACAAAATTCCACTTGCAACAGTATAATACTGCCGCGTATGTCGCGTTCACACGTAATCCAGCAAATTTCTAGACATAGAAATGTATATATTACTAGCGACCCGCCCTCGCTTCGTTCCGAGTACTATTATAACATAAACCTCCCGTGAAAAATTATCTAACTGATGGTGAAAACCTCATTAAAATCCGTTGCGTAGTTTGAAAGATCTAAGCGTACATACAAAGGGACAGAACGGCGGGAAACGACGTTGTTTTGTACTTGTAATGACAAGTCGATGTATTTATCTTGTATTAATATTTATTATATACATTATAATATAAAATATTATGTAAAACATTTCACCTCGATCGTAATCTTCGACTATCCAACTATGGAAAAATACGTCAAAAGACCTTGTTCGTCGTTAGGAAAGTCAAAGAAACGGGTGTATGCTTTTATTGTTATTAGATTTTAGTTTAGTTTAAATTTAGGTACCTTTTATTAGTTTAAATAAATAAATCAGGAGACATCTCACACAAATTGACCTAGTCCCAAACTAAGCTCTAGGTTTGTACTATGGGTACTATGCAACGGTATACATACTTATATAGAGAAATACATACTTAAATATATAAAAAACATCCATGACTCCGGAACAAATACTCGCGCTCATCACACAAATATTTGCCCATACCATACCATACCATGCCATAGTTTATTTTGTGTAGGTAGCCCTGTTTATCACTTCTACTTGTATAGCCAATAAAGTCGGTTTTAGTAAGAGTGGTTCGTCGAAACTCATCTATGATTACGGCAAAATAAGTTTTACGAGTATATGCATTCAGTGATAGGTTAAATGGTGGTCATTTGTAGGTTTCTGTTAACCGCCTCGCTACCAGCTTGTGGCACTAAGCCCTGACCTCGCCAATTCCGTCAGTGTCCGGCCGCCGCTCAGGCGCAAATCGGAAAACTGTTTTAGTATTTCGTAACGCACCGTGCACAGACGCGCGCGAATTCGCCCGCCATTTGTAAAATTTGAATTTGGAACTTTTGAAATAAAAGTTGCCAGTTTTCGGAATTTTGGATTTCGGTGTTTCGAATTTTGGATTTGTTCTGTGAAATACTGTGTAAGTATTTTGAATTTTTAATGTATAGTAATTAAAAAAAAAAACTGATATAAAAAGAAAACTAGAATGCGGAAATCTAAAGGAAAGAGGTTGTTGACCAGCTTTTGGTTAAATTAATTTTAACAACTGCAATATAGCTTAACAAAAAAGCGTGCCGTTTGGGGTGGAATTGGCAACTTGATTCAATTTGTATCGTTGTTCCATCTCTCACTCCGTCACTGTTTTTTATTTTCATTTGAACCAGTGGGCCTAGACAAACTGCATTCGGCGAACGTTAACGACTGCAGAAATAAAAAAAAACGTATAGGTTTGGCGTAAGTTGTCGTGCTCTTTCCTTTTCAATTCCACTGCCTGGAAATTGACAGGTTGTAATACGGCCACAGAGCGTTCAAAAGAAACGTTTAATATTCTTGTGTGCAACAACCTACGTATAGTGAAAACGTGATAAGTGCCAAGTTGATAACGCGAATCTCGGGTGTTTATAAACTGGAGCAGTAATTCGGTTCTCCAACGTTCGTTTCACTTATTTTCAAAACATAACGCTCGTTTGTATCGTTTCGTTTGAGAACTCTCACCGTAAACTTCTCACATATATTTTGCTGTGTGCATGTGCAGTATTCTTTCCGTAGTCTAATTTAAAACTGTTGCATTTAACCTTAATGAGCGTTGAATTTGTGTTTGTAGCGATGTTTGTTTGTTGGTGACCTGAAGGCTTGACGAATTTTGACGAAAAAATACATGAACAAAAATAGTTAATTAATCGAATTATATCAGATACCTTGTGTTATTCTATACAGGCTTTTAAAGCTTCCAATTTTTTAGACTTACGGTTTCTCTCGTACTTTTAGACTTGAACGAGCAAAATTAGAACATAGCTGGATGTCTTTCGGCTGATATTATGGCGAGGATAATAATACATTTGAATTCAATTACAATTTATTGAGCTTATAATTAAAGGTGAAATATAAGCTTTGTAAAATGAATCCCGGACCTAACAAAGTAATATTGGAGCTTTATTGGAGTCATATTTCCAACGTCTGCCGCAGACAGAAAAACATGCAGGCCCTCCTGCTTGTTTCAAATTATTAATGTGTTCTCTTGGCATCCAATCCATAGGTACATAATATCTTTCGTCACGCTCAAGTAAAATTTAAGTAGCAATGTGATAGTGGTAATATGTACTCACTTCTATACCATCTTTGTTACCTATGTTTTTCAAATAAATAAATTTATTGATTGATTGAATAACATAACTTGGTTATTTTGTTTTTTGATGGTAAACATATTTAAACCTAAAAATCATTTTTTTGGTTTCTGGATGCTATAAAAATATTTAAACCTAAAAATCAACCTGCCAGACATGCAGGAATGCAAGAATTGATAGGCTAAGTTTCTAGTCAATATGACGATCGATCAGAAGTAAGTGTGTACCTGCATACTTATTTCCAAACAAGTGATGCTAACTAATGTTAAATCGTAGAAATGTTGTCAGTTAGCAAAAAATATTGCTTAGAATCGGATAACCGTAGTTAAAAATGATAAGCATAATTGAAATAATAGGCGCGTGGCTAGCAAAAGTATTTAGGCCATAAAACAGCGAGATTTGATTATGGCCGTTTTTTTTACGGCATGAGTAACCACGCCCACGGCCACTAATGGTAAGAATACTCGGAGTCACATGCATGCAGATTTGCTATCTCAAGATTGAAAATGCTTTGTTAAATCTTAGTACTAAGATGGATTGCCTCCTCTTCACCGGGCTGTATCACCCTTATACCATAAAACAGTGCGAATATTGCTGCTCAGCTCTACCATACTCGCTTCATCAGAGTCCGTGACGCATCGGCGATGATCAATTAACGACAATGACCACTTACCATAAAAAGGACGTACGACGTTTTATTTTAACAACAAACTTGAAGACAATTGCAAACTGACTTGTTTGACTTTCACGGGAACCGAAGAGACCCACTTATATCTAATCTCTCCCTGACTATTCACTCTTCCAATTGGTACTCGTAAAAATCTGCATCATGTCAGCCGAAACATCTCCCCATCTGATCATAGGTTGGGTGTGTGTGTGATTGGTTGATCACCCTGTTGAACGTTGCGCATTTTGGTACGTGGCCATCAGTCGGAAACCGTTCCATCCCAATGTCCATTAGTTCCTAATTTTCGGAGTTACGTCGGCAACACTAGTTCTTCTGCGGAATTCCTCATTTTGTCGATCCCGCAGACTTCAATCATAAAATCCTTTGGTATTGCTCTTAGCATAGTCCATCCCCGAAGAGCTTCATCACGATCGGTCATGTATGCTTCCCTTCCTCGCATCTATTTCCCGCGACATACTAAGTATATTACACATCAAATGATTATAAATACAGTTACAGTCGCGTGTATAAATAATAGATACCTTGCAACCAACTTGCTCTTGTTACGCATGCCATTTACATAAATTATCACAATAACTTGTAAATTGGCAGATGGCTTAATGTATGTTATCAGCATCGTCGTGGAGAGTTGATGCGGAAATGTTATTGTTTGGATCGGGAACGAGCAAGATATGCTTTATTTACATTTTATTCCCGATAATACGACTCTTAAATTTATTTATTCCATAGGCAAACCAAATAAATAACTACAGTTTACGTTGCAATTAATAAATTAAAAGTCATTGGGGCGAGTTTTTGGGAACAGAGCGGGCAGTTATGCGGGGCAGTTTGTCACGGGGATTGTAAGTAGCTTGAAAAGAATAAAGCTGAAGGTTTGTTTGATTTCGTATAAACTATTGTTACATGCATTCAATCCACAAGCACTGCGCCGTGTGTGTGCGCTTATTTTGAAAACTGTAACTATATTTACATGATAGCGTGTGCTAACAATAATAACGTCGTTACTCATATCATAATAGACAATGTCGCAGTTCTTAACGCCCACGGGACAATATAGTCTTTTGCGTTACATTGAAAGACCGCATTCTTCTGGAAAATTTCCTATCATCACTGAGGTCCTATTAGGAGAAGGAAAATGAAGGGGACCATCGGGTCGCCACCGCCAGGATGGCTAGTAAAATTTGCCCGCGACTTGTTTATCCCTCGTTAATCTCGTTCTAATCAGTATATTTGGAAAGAGACGCACTGCGCGACAAGCAAGAAAATACAAGTGGTGCAAGCCTGTGCAGGATCCTTTCGGATTACAACCACCCGTTACCAGCTAACCTGCAACCAAGCAGCAATGTGTGTTATGTTATTACGGTATTAATATATTCTAGTCCTTAAGGTTAGCAACGAATTTGCAATCTTCAGATTACAATTGTTCATGGGTTTTGGAGCCCACTTGCAATAAGGGGACCTGTGTGATCTTCCTCATGATATAAAATATATAGCTGATAGGAATCAGCGTCCCTTGGATTCAATAGAATAAGAATAAGAAAACATTTAGAAGAAGAAGTGTGTAGAATAAAAGAAATATAAAAGACACAAGTGTTACCTACAGTGTTACGTTATAGGATATTGTCCACTTGGTAACGTTGCTCCACAAAAAGTACTTCGGTGAGGACGCACCAAAAAAAAGTTCATTTCATCAAATAGTTTGCCTACCACTAATTGCATAACTTGACGTTCGGTCACCAACGTCACAGAAACAATTATTCTATGCCTTTGTGCATTTTTTACGGCTTTTTGTTTAATAATTTTAATCAGCGGCTTTGATTCATTGTGTTGGAGCCGCAGTTGGAACAATACCTGTCTGTGTGATATTGTGTTCTCTGCGTTTTGAAGTGTTGGTCGCTGAATCACTGTGGTATTATGAAGCTGAGGGAATTATAAGGCGGGACTTGGACTTATGGCATTAAGGTGATTAATGGACATTTAACTATTGATTAACCTAAACTAACCTTAAAAATCTAAAACCTGATTGGCGCCTAGTAGGTATGACGGACTCTTGTAATTTTTATATAACCTACGACACTCGCACGTTTTTGACGAATCTGATGACATCCCATGTATTCAATTTGGTCCAATAGTTTAGGAGCTAGAGTTGAACATCCGATTTCACATAATGCTGCCCTGCTAAGGTAAAAGGCAGTATGTTACACAAAACTACTGTAGCAATTGCAACCTTATTACCCAGTAATGAGGTTGCAATTATTTCAGTAGTTTTGTGTAACATACTGCCCTTTAACTTAGCAGGGCAGAATGTGTATGTCACAAACATACATACTTACATGACATAGACTGTTAACCACATTACCCTTCTTTTTACTTCGTGCAGTTGGGTAAAAATTAATAATCCTTATCTTCTTTAAAATAAGAATCAAGTGTCAGACATTCGTCATTGTCATCGTGCCATCAACTTATGTGTAGTTAGACGCCTAAAAGGATTTTTTTTGCGCCACTTTTCGATTTAACATGCAAACGTTAAAAAGGGTCTGAAGACATTCACTTATTTTTTTTATTTTATTTATTTTAATTAATTTGCTTCTTTTATTTATTTTGGAATTCTTGGACGACAGCTGACAACAACAGTTTTTAGGTTAATTAAACGTGTAGCTTTGGTTTCAGTTATTTTTCATTTGAGTTTTAGATTTATCATAAGTATTCTCTCAGGCACATGGATTTTTAGCAAACTCACCACGGTAAATACGTATGTTATTAGCTAAGTGGTTTATTTTATGAGTTCGATATCAAAGAATTTTTACTTACAGGTTTATGACATGAGGCTAGCTTACTGTAGCTTGCATATATGTAGTTGTTTAAAATACGGACAAAGTTTATAGTCCGACAAGTTGGTAATATACGTCCTATAGGGATCTAATTATAGAATGTTGTGCGGATGAAAAGAAAGGATATTAAATAGGGATGATGACCGGTTATAGAAAACGAAATTCTATTTAGTCCGTCAGTTAGATTATCAAAGAATATTGGGCGCGTATTTTATACCCGACTGCCCGAAGGAGAGTTATGTTTTTCGAGCGTATGTTTGTATGTATGTATGTCTATTTATTTGTGTTGCTACTGTTATATAATAATTCAATAGGGCGTCCGCGACAAAAAAAATGGAGGGGGAATAATAAAAGTATTTTTTATTATAACAATATGGGTATCAAATGAAAGGTAATAAATATCCCATTCCAAATATACATATAACACTTTGATACTATTGACCATTTTAATTTCTTTTGTCAGTCAAACAAAAACTTACAAAGATATAGCGCGTCAAAGTTCGGGAGTGGGGGCTCGTGACCAGAGTTGGGCAAAAATTATCTATTTACGAAATCCGGGAAGATAACTAAATCATCTTTTATTTGAAGTAACTAAATAATCCGTCATTTGTTATTTTGAATTTATCTAGATCAGTTTCATTTTTATCTAGATAAATTAGTTGGGATTTTAAATAAAAGATGAATGTCAGTAGTACAGTCATGTAGAACTAGAAGTGGTCGGGCATGATGCACAGTGTTCCAGGAACCCTTGGGACCGGACATTTTTGGCTGACTCTGCAGATCGACGTAGTTCAATATTCTAATAAAAAGTCCAGAAGTGACCCCCTGTCAATTCTTTATAGATTTACAGAAAAAAAAATTCAAGTTGGCCATTTCCGGAAGGCATTAAAACGGAAAAAATCCTTATTTTCTTTTATTGTGGATTTATTAATTGTCATTTATTTATCATGTGATAATGCATATAATTGTGCGTTTTTTGATCAATTAACCAACCGTCAATAGTTGATAGAGTCAAAGAAATTTCCAAAAAAACCGTTTTTACGTTTTTATTTTTTTTATTTTTAGTCTTAACGGTTTTGCACTTAATTTTTGTTGAAAATGATTGCTAGTGTTTATTTCTATCGCCATAAATGATATCAGTTGCAAATCTCATGGAGTATCCGAGATATTGAATTTTAACTTTCCCGTCGAAGCGCCTGATGTATATTAATAGCTAATATCGAAAGTACTATTTCATAGATTGATTGGAACTTATTTAAAAACAAGCAACGGCTTAAGTCGACATTTAAAACAATCATCATCATCATCATCATCATCATCATCATCATCAGAATTATCCATCAGAATTATGGAGAATTAACTAACTTCTTTTAGATCACGATCACTAACATCTAATGACGAACAAAATAAATGGATGAACAAGAATGAAATGATATTTATAATGGCATCATTGTATCATCATCATCATAATTTATCCACAGCTTCGCAGGCAGTGCCATGGGTCTTTGTGGCAAGTGGCGGAGGCCTATGTCCAGCAGTGGACGTCTTTCGCCTGAAATGATGATGATGATGATACAATGATGATGATAAAATTCAATATCTCGGATACTCCATGAGATTTGCAACTATTATTTTTGGCGATAGAAATAAACACTAGCAATCATTCTCAACAAAAATTAAGTGCAAAACCGTTAAGACTAAAAATAAAAAAAATAAAAACGTAAAAACGGTTTTTTTGGAAATTTCGTTGATTCTATCAACTATTGACGATCGGTTAATTGATCAAAAAACGCACAATTATATGCATTATCACATGATAAATAAATGACAATTAATAAATCCACAATAAAAGAAAATAAGGAATTTTTCCGTTTCAATGCCTACCGGAAATGGCCAACTTGAATTTTTTTTTTCTGTAAATCTATAAAGAATTGACAGGGGTTCCCTTCTGGACTTTTAATTAGAATATTGAACTACGTCGATCTGCAGAGTCAGCCAAAAATGTCCGGGCCCAAGGGTCCCTGGAACAATTGTGTGATGAAATGAAAATAACCTAGGTACAACAAAAGTAATGAATGTTTTGTACATAAGTACTTAAATATATGAAATATAAATATATGGGACATTTTTCTCCTGTAGTAGCTACTATATTCTTTCCATAAGTGTGTTGAGTTATGGAAAGAAACATACACTGTTGACTGATCGTCTCGATACTGAGATGTAATTGGTATACAACCTGTTTTGGCTTGTGATTATTTTATTGCATGTTGAAAAAAGAAGAACAAATTAAGCGTTTATGTTGCAACAATTATTTTCTGATTATATGAGCAATGTCAGTGTGACCGTTTGACCCGACGTGACATTCTGTATACATTTATTATTATAAGCTTACTTCAATAATAAACGAGGTCGGTTATCTTCATCTAGATAATTTATCTAAATAAAAAAGTTGTCAACGCACTATTTGTGATTGAATTTATCTTCGAATAAATTTATTTGAAATGATTTTATTTGAAATAATTATCTAGATAAGAAATTATCTAAATAACGCCCAACTCTGCTCGTGACGCCTCTTCTGTGTAAAAATTGTACCAAGCCCTGACGTCATGCGTCATTTCAACTCAATATTTCTCCGTCATTTTTTGACTATGTGAAAAAAGAAAAAATACGTGTCCAATACTTTTTGATAATCTACCTGATCGACAAAGAAAAAGAAAAATAGTCATCATCCCTATTGTAATATTTCCTTCGATAACCAACCTACCAACCGAACCTTCCACCCGAATGAATAGCAGATACTCTGTATAAAGTTTAGAGTCAAAACGATAAGGAACTTGTACCGATTGTTGTTTAAATTTATACAGGATGTTTTTTTATTCGTCTTAAACATTTTGGGGGTTAAATCAGTAAGTCATACTGACCAACTTTCACTATGGGACCAACCCCGAAATGGCGAAAAAAAATTTGACCATCCCATACAAAACATCGTCAGCTGACTAGCCAAAATGGTATGGGATGGTCAGTTTTTTTTTCGCGATTTCGGGGTTGGTCCCATAGTGAAAGTTGATCAGTATTACTTACTGATTAAACCCCCAAAATGTTTAAGACGAATAAAAAAACACCCAGTATTATAAAGAGATAAAATAGTGTTTGTTTGTAGTTTATGTATGTTGGACGTAATCTCTGGAACGACGAACCGATTAAAAAAATTAAATTATTAATAATAATAATAATAATGCCTGTCTAGTTTTATTTTGTTTAAACCTGAGCGAAGCGGGGTGGGTCATAAGTATAAAATAAAGGCAGCTACTAACTATTAAGTTCATTTTGGGAATGACTGACCAGACTGACAGTATGCTCGTCCTATGAAAGTACCTATATGTATAGGCTCACCGTTAAATCAGTATGCACTATGCAGGCTCACGTTCAACCTTCACTTACTCACCTCATTGACTCTCGCATTGACAAAAGACTCAGTTTTTCATGACATTATATACGAGTATATATACGTACATATTTTATTCTAGTAAAAAAAGCTTGTTTTGGTTGCCTTTTAGATGAATTTAAAAATCATTGTACAGTCAGCCTCAAATAGATACGAGCAGCAAAAGTGGCCAAATATATCGCAACACATATTTATTACTATAGGTATAAGGATGTGTTGCAATATATTTGGCCATTTTGGCTGCTCTTATCTATTTGATGCTGACTGTACAGTCTGTCGTTAGCGTGGATTGTAGGTTCTCTGGGTTGGTTAAAAATCTTGCTACTTTTAACACAATGTTTATTTATAAACACCAAATACATTACATTACATTGTAGTATATTTACAGTATGTCGGGTAGGTACATGCCTCCGTCTACCCACTTATGTTTTATGTTAATAAACAGTGTTGTACTAACTGACGTGTGTTTCACTACATGGTGGCAGCGGTGGTGCCTAATTAATTAAATCTCGCTTATATTCCGGGTTAAAATAGTTCTCGTTTTGCGAGTAGTGTTAATTAGTGCTTAATCTATAAAGAATACCAATGGAACACGCGCGTCCTCCGGCCGAATTAGTATTGGAAGGCGGTCCGGCCACGCGGGCCGAGTCATGGCGCAAATGGCGGAAACAATTTATGGTATTTTTAAAGGCGGCCGGAGTAAGCAAGGAGACTGGCGATGTACAGGCTAGCTTGTTAGTCAACCTCATTGGGTCAGCTGGTTACGAGATCTATTCCACGTTTACGTTAACTGATAAGGAAAACGAAGATATCGACAGTTTACTTAAAAAGTTCGACGAATATTTTGGTACCAAACCGAATGTCACTGTGGCTCGTTATAAATTTTTTATTCGGAACCAAGAAAATGGTGAAAATATCGATCAATGGGTGACATCGCTACGTTTGTTGAGCCAGAATTGCGAGTTCGATAAGCTGACTGAGAGTTTAATTCGAGATAGAATCGTTTGTGGCATATCAAATAACACGGTGCGGGATCGGCTTCTTCGTACCGACGAATTAACGCTAGAAAAAGCGGTACAAATCTGTCAAGCAGCAGAAATCTCACACGAAGAGAGTAAATGCATAGAAGGAAATACGAGTGAGATTCGGGTTGATGCTGTGTGGGGCGCTCTCGGGAGAGGGAGCAGCGCCGGGCAGCGCGCGGGCGCCGGCGGGCGGCGCCGCGCGAGCGGCAGGCGCGGGGCGCGGCGCGGCGCGAGGGTGCCGGGCGCCGAGCCCGCGCCGGGGCCCTCCCGGGGCCACCCCTGCGTAGCGTGCGGGAGCTCGTGGTGCGCCGGCGACCAGCGTTGTGCGGCTTATAGTGCGGTTTGTTATGTGTGTGATAGAAAAGGACACTTCGCAAAAGTGTGTGTGCAGAAAAAGATGTTACGCGATCAAGTGTGCGACTTGGCAGTGGACGATTCGGACGACGACGGTATGTTTTACGTAGATATTATTCAACATGGCACTAAGTCACCAAAAGAATGGCTTGAGGTAATTAAATGTAACGATAAACAATTATTACTTAAATTGGATACAGGTTCCATGTTAAATGTCATATCGAAAAGTGAATATCTAAATTTAGGATTTAACTTGGATGATTTACAACCATTTACTAAACGTGTACATTCATTTACAGGCAATGATATACCGATTATAGGGATGTGTAATTTGTTGTTGTCATACCAAAATAAAGCATTCAAGTTAGTGTTTGTGGTGTCTGATTTGAACTGTCAAAACGTACTAGGGTTGGAAGGTTGCGTGACGCTAGGCCTAGTTAACAGAGTAAATACAGTACAGATTGATAACTATGCGGATCTTTTTGAGGGATTAGGTAAATTGCCTGGCAAATATAGAATAGTTGTCGATGAGAACGTGCAACCGGTCGTATGTGCGACAAGAAAAATACCGATGGGGTTACGTGGTAAATTAGAAACGGAGTTACAACGTATGATAAAAATTGGCGTTATTAGAAAGGTGTCACACCCAACCAATTGGGTTAATGCTATTGTCTTGGTGGCGAAAAAAAATGGCGACATAAGGGTATGTTTAGACCCGCGGCCGTTAAACCAGGCCGTGCGCCGCGCGCACTACAGCCTGCCCACCGTCTCGGAGCTGGCGGTGCGGCTGCGAGGCGCGCGCTACTTTAGCGTGCTCGACGCGCGCTCGGGCTTCTGGATGGTGCAGCTAGACGACGCCAGTGCGGACTTATGCACCTTTGGAACACCTTTTGGCCGTTACCAATTTTTACGGTTGCCGTATGGTGTTAGTTGTGCACCAGAAGTGTTTCATGCCAAACTCAGGCAGCATCTAGAAGATCTAGAAGGCGTAGACAGTTTTATTGATGACGTCATAGTGTGGGGCAGCACAAAACAGGAGCACGATGCACGGTTAGAATGCCTATTAGAGAGGTCGAAACGAATTGGAATAAAGTATAATAAAGAAAAATGTAGATTTTGTGTACGGGAAATAATTTATCTAGGGCATAGATTTGACGAAAATGGAATGAGGCCTGATGAGTCTAAAGTACGCGCCATTATAGAAATGCCGTATCCGACAGATCGTAAGGCTTTAGAAAGATTTCTCGGCATGGTTAATTATTTAGCAAAGTTTATACATAATTATTCAAATTCTGTCGCTGTACTGCGAGGCTTGTTAAAAAAAGACTCTGAGTGGCTATGGGATAAACAGCACTCAACTGCGGTCGATGACCTCAAGAGAAAAATAGCGTCAGCTCCCGTTTTGGCGCTGTACTCCAGTGAGCTACCCGTGGTGCTGTCGGTGGACGCGAGCCCCGCGGCGGTGGGCGCCGTGCTGCTGCAGGGCGGGCGGCCGGTGGAGTTCGCCTCGCTCACTCTCACCGACACGCAAACGCGGTACGCTCACATAGAGAAAGAGATGCTGGCAATTGTTTTTGCAGTAGAACGATTCAAGCAGTATATTTATGGTCGTAGTGACGTAACAGTGCAGACCGATCATAAGCCTCTAGAACCGTTGTTCAAAAAAGCATTATCGTCTGTACCAGCAAGGCTCCAACGCATGATGATGCGGGTGCAGGGGTTCGACATCCGAGTCGAGTACACACCCGGCAAGTACATGTACATCGCCGACACGCTGTCCCGAGCGCCGCTAGCGGAACTGATGCACGACCGCGTCAGCGACGAGGTCGAACTCCAGACTTGTTTCTTAATAGACAATGTACAGGTTAGTGATAAAAAGTTGAACATAATCAAACGTCAAATTGCCATAGATGAAGACAGTAAAACTATTATTAAATATATTTCCAAAGGTTGGCCCAAATATAGATGGCAAGTAAATGAGCACCTTCGAGTGTTGTGGCCGTACCGCGAATCGTTACAATTTATAGATGGTCTGATATTCAAAGATAACTGTGTGTACATTCCGGCCAGTCTGCGCCGACACATGTTAGACATAGTGCACGAAGGGCATTTGGGGATATACCGGTGCAAGCGCCGCGCGCGCGAGGTAATGTTCTGGCCCGGCATGGCGAGCGCGGTGGAGCGGCGTGTGCGCGCGTGCGAGGCGTGCGCTTTACACGCGCCAGCGCCGCGCCGGGAGCCGCTACTTCAGCATGCGACGCCCGATTTGCCTTGGCGGAAACTTGGCTCCGATCTGTTCGAGTACCGTAAAAAATATTATATTGTATTGGTGGACTATTTTTCGAATTATGTAGAAGTGGGACAACTCAGAAATATAAATAGTAAATCAGTAATACATTTTATGAAGGAACAGTTCTCGCGGCACGGAATTCCTGAGGAGTTAGTAACGGATAATGGCCCAGCATACAGCTCGTGCGAGTTTAGGAAGTTCATAACGGAGTGGCAGGTCGCGCACGTGACGTCGTCTCCTCACTATCCCCAAGCCAATGGTAAAAGTGAGCGCACGGTCCAAACGATCAAGAATATTATAAAAAAATGTCAGGACTCCGGAGATGACTTTTATTTAAGTCTCCTTAACTATAGAGCAACTCCAAGACACGGTATCGATTCACCGGCACAAATATTAATGGGGAGAAGGTTAAATACAAAATTGCCGGTTAAACATGATTTACTGTACGAGCGGGTTGATAATAAACTGAATTACCGGAGATTATTAGAGCAAAAGGAAAATAACAAAATGTATTATGATCGATCTGCCAAAAGATTGTCAACCTTAGTACCGGGTCAAAAGGTCATACTTGTTGACGGGGGTGACAAAAAACCTGTCACGGTACTGAGTCGTGCACCTGAGCCCAGGTCGTTCTTAGTAGCGGACGGACAAGGTCGCAAGTACCGCCGCAACCGGCGCCACCTGGTGGCGCGCGGCCCGCCCTCCCCGCCGTTGCCTATCAAGACAGAGACACAGTTCGGACACCCTGACAATTCTAGTGCTGAGACAGTTCAATCAGGCACTAGTGGGTCTCATGAACCAACGGTATTACCCCCTGTAACGCGTTCAAAGGCCAGGCAGATAGCAGAAAAAATAAATGAGTATTTTTAGGCAAACAGTACATATGTTTAGTTTAGGTACAGTCAAAGTCGAATAGTCGAATATACTTACACATTTCCGCCAGTCGCCACTAATAATAAGGACAATGTATACATATATTGGGTGCGATGGCCGTATGGATATTGGTGCTTTTGACTGTACTTACATTCGCTGCCGGAAATTGAGAATTGTATGTAATATTGACACACATAAGTGTCACCGGCGAGAAATAAGTTTGATTAGGTTAGGTTGCACTTTTTAGTAGTTTTTCTTTTATTGTAAAAATAACATAATAAAGGTAACGATTACGCGCTGTTTAAACACGCTTGGCCTATACATAACATATATGTTTTTGACCGTCTTCTTTGACAATTAACTGTACTAAGTACAACTTATACTATACCAGAAAATAAGTACCTAGTTATAAGACCAACATAAAATATGTTGCAATGTTAAAATGGTGGTGGTTATTTTGCTCCCAATTGTTTACAATTTATTGATAGTTGTTTTTTTTTTTTTTTTTTATAGAAGGGATAAGATGTAGTATATTTACAGTATGTCGGGTAGGTACATGCCTCCGTCTACCCACTTATGTTTTATGTTAATAAACAGTGTTGTACTAACTGACGTGTGTTTCACTACATACATAACATTACAACATCGGAGAAGGGTCGAGAGAGAGTGTGTGATGCCGTTCAACGTCACACCGGATAGAGACAAAATTAAGTTGTACCAACTAGATAAAAAGTAAAAATTGTGTTGCCAGCAACACAGTCGGCCGCCTTCAGGTGGGATTTCGTTTGCACGTCATAAATACAACAATAAGGTTGATAAGATGCGTCTGTCGGTTTGAACGACTTTAGTGACATTTTTATTTCAAAGGAAGTTGTGGCTAAATTGAAAGATCACTTATTTGGTCGATTGTATACCTAATAAAGATGTTATACTGTTTTCAAATTGACGTTTTAGTCTTTATTTTTTCATCTGAGCTTATCCACTTAAAGAAGACAATTCCATTGAGTGGTTAAACGCAAAATAAAATAACGAGTATGTAGTATAAGCGGATTATAACTGCCTGGAAAGGTTAATAGATTATCGACTCTACTTCCTCGGACAGTAGATTACAAATACACTAAAAGAATAAAAGCATTCGTTACTCGTTTTCCATTTCGCTACTGCCCGACACGCAACAGGAACGCACTTCGTTGAAAAAGGACTATGTAATACTTTTTTTCAATGGATTATGGGCTCTATGGCCTTTTCATAAGATTATAAATGTTTTACAATAATAAAATCGCTTCACGCGTAAGTACTTGTAGGTACATCGTGATAGATAAGGTACAATATTCTTTATAGATAAGGTTTAGTAAAAATCTTTTTCCTATGCTGAATCTTATCTCGAAGACTTTTCCCCGCCTGCAATACCTTTTTCAACATTTAAGTTATATTCTTTGGATTATGGCTTATTTTGATTTTTTTAATTATTTTTTTGGTATACCTACTAAATCACAGAACAAAGTGTGGGTCTTCGAAGATGAAGATTAGCCTACACAAGTGAAGAAATCACGTTCAGTTGAAAAAACCGCGCAAGTGGGAGTCGGACTCGCGCACTGAGGGTTCCGTACACATTTGATTGGTTTTTAGTATTTGTTGTTATTCTATAGGGTTTGTTCTATGATCATACCAAATTTGACGCTTGTATGTTTTACCGTTTTTACGATACAAGAAAAATAAAAATACGTTGAAAAAAAATCACTTTATTTTTTTTATTTGTGTTAGCCACAATTAGGTATTTACAGCGTTGAAAAATCTTAGATCAAGATAGATCCCCTGCGCTCGTGGTATCTTCATATCGACAACGGTCTAGCGCATCGTGCTCAGCTTTTGAAGAATCTGGAATTAGAGTATTGGACCATCCAACTCATAGTCCGGACTTGGCACCATACGACTTTAGTTTGATGACTGGCAATTGCGTATGGGATGTTTTGTCATACGACAAGACTTATGCCGTGACCTACGTATTTAGCATGATGTCCACCTACATTACATTATAGTACACACACTATCGAAGATCGCGTTCGAAACTACAAGTTTACAATCGAAGGTTAAGATTAACTGCGTTTTGATGATCAAATCATTATGATTTCTCCTGGCCTTAGAAGGATCCGGAGTTGGTCGGATATCGCAAATTCGCGGGAGGACGAATCCGTAATGAAAATAATGCACGTGTTCTAAGACCACACGTGCTAAAAGAATAACTGACATTTTTGAAACGTTACATTTCAAGTGATAGAATAGGTATACTTATAATAATAATAATAAATTTGCATTGCACCGGTTGCATAAAAACATTGAAAAAAAAAAGTGTCTGTAGATGCCATTGTTTTTGGTTTTGCTTTGCTGTCAGCTTGTCAATGTCATTATGATTGAATAAATAAAATGTTACGTGGGAGTTCTGTGACAAGAGTGTTGGTTGCTGCACGTGTCGATTATTTTGTCGCGTTTTTTAGTGCCTCAGTGGTGTTGAAGAGCTCGGTGGAGTGGTCGGCGCGAGCGGCGGCCGACACTCTTGCCTCTGATCTCGGAGAATATAACACTCTAAATGTTTTAATAACATTTTCAAGAACCGATCACATGTAATCTCAAACTTTGACATTGGCAGAATTGTCCTCATGGACAGACGCCATTTTAACAAAAAATTGAATTGAATTGAAAATGTTACGTAATGGTTACATACAATACAGGGTGGTCCAGGATTTGACGATAAAAATGAAAATCTGGATGACTCATGCCTAGTCCGATCCGAAATACATCCGTGTATGTTCAGCGATTTTCATTTGTTTCAGAGTTCAGATTTTTCACTAAATTCCGCGCTCTACAACCGTGTTTTCTTTTTTGGATGTAGTCCAATTAGGGACTTTCTGTATGGCATTACCATTTTTACCCGACTGCTCGAAGGAGGCTTATGTTTTTCGAGCGTATGTATGTATGTCTATTCTTTGGCACGCTCTGTAGCCTAAACGGTTCGACGGATTTTAACAAATGAGGTGTCGTTTACGTCGAACTGTCGAAGTGCTATAGGATATATAATATTTAAATATGGCGTCCGAGAAAAAATATGCAGAAAAAAAAAGAGTTTTCAGGAATCGCCTAGGCGTTAAAAAGTGGGTTAAATTAAGAAAATGAATATTTTTGCACTAAATTAAGTATTATAATAACAAATGGAAAACACCCTTATAACAACTTTTGTTACTTAGTATAAAATTATAGAAGTATTCTCGATTTTACCGGAAATATCCTAAAATTTCTTTGTTAAAAAAATAGTACTATTTTATTCTACTCACCCTCTACGATAATCTTTTTAGTCGGTACGTTACGTCATTTAATAACTAAACAATTGTCCCCAGGTGTTCCATCTCCGTGACATCCGTTGGGAGCGTCCCCGGTTCCTCTCAAAGTCGTTCCTGGCCTTCGCGACCTTCAACCTGATCAGCTACTCGCTGCTGGCTGCGGAAGTCGTCACCACCAACGTCGCTGACACCTCTGCTGAGAAAAAGGTGAGCCATGGAAACCGGCTATCCATAGGTTAAGAGGTACCCCAGGGATCTCTTTTGGGACCAGTGTTTTATATACTGTATATAAAGATGACGTTCTTCTCAGTAACATATGACACCTACATCTACATGTTTCATCTTTATAATTTGGGTTGTTTTAATATGATAATGCTTCCTTTTTGAAGTGAGCTTCCTTCTTAGGTGGCGATTAGATAATCGATAAGTGGACGAGAAATGAGAGAATTTTTTTAAGTACGCGTAACGTTTAGGCACATTTCGTTACATGAGAGAGAAGAAAGATTTGAAGTAAAGAAAAAGAGAGTTATATATTCCGACGCCACGGAATTGTTTAAGGGCAATTTTTTTTACGCGTAAATACAGTAATCCTACTATTTCTCTAATATTGTAACAAGAAGTAAACGGATTCTACGTGAACGGAGTCTTGAGCAGAAGCCAGTAGTAATGCGATTATTATTTTGCTCTCACAGAGTTCTTGGGACTGTACAAAAAGATGACCTCGCAGACAGGCATCAGTTCTATTTGTCGTTTTGTAACTGTTATGTCTTTTATACTTATTTATAAATTTATCAGCAATTCACCGTTCATTCTTAGGGATATTGACCATGTGTTCTCACATAATAGTTAACTTGTAAAATGCGTGAACTTACTTACTTACTTACTCGGCAAAAACAAGCTAGTTTTGCGCCAAGCCTCGTTTTGCATTATTCATTTATGTACACCGTGTACGGTTTTAAGTAGCTATTAAGAAACCGATTGAGATTTAACACGTTAAGGGCCAAGGCTCACGATTTACATACAATTTGGGCTACATATAGAGTTTTTCGCTATAGTCATTGCTTAGTTGACTTGTAGAAAATTCTCGACTGATGATTGGCTGTAATATGTATGTTGATTAAGCATTTAGGATGCGGGATATGTGGCACAATATAATGTGGCTATGATATGACTTTATATTTTTGTTAAAGTGGAAAAGTCCTAGATTGGTGTAAAATAAGAATGCACTCACCAAGGGAGGGGTGAGTGAGTGCTAAATAAATAATTATAAATATCAGGGGATACGTTTACATCCCTGTGACTGCCGTATTACATTTTTTTATTTTTTTTTTTCATTTTTTTTTATTTCGGTGTCCTTCCATTTGAGCGAAAAACGGTTGGCAAACTGTTTCATTTCGCAACCGTTTCATATGGCCTAACGCTTTTTTTTCCGATACTGTAAATATTTCAGGATTTATTTCTGGACGATCGTGAAGAACCCTATAGGTTAGGTTAAGTTAATTTTATAAAAATCCTGAAATATCTACAGTTTCAGAAAAAAAAAGCGTTTGGCCAAATGAAATGGTTGCAAAATGAAACAGTTTGCGTAACGTGCGGTTGCGGATCATTAGTAAACCCATAATTTCAAACACTTGATATACTCGCAAACAGGCATATAAAAATAAAGAAGTGATTTATCTGAAACGTTATTGCAAGGTTTTTATCAATGTATTATGCAGAAAAGTAAAAGAAACAAGTGTAATACGTGTTTATATGGGCTGGGATCTGCATAGAGACCCAATTATAATCCGAAATTAGTTGTACAGGTATCTACTTGTACAGTCACGGAATTTAAATTCCTACCCACCTAAGGTTCAATATCGTATAGCAAACAGTCATCATAAGAGCTATCTAAGCACAACGTTACTTGACATATCAGACGCATTTGTTTGTGTTACTAGGCAACTGATATGATTAATTACGTTGACATGGTGAACTGTAAAACGTCAAGGCACTGCATGACAATGGATGACAGTAATCGAAAATCTAACAAAATATATGTCTATCGCTTTCACTCTTGCAATATTTGAATGAAAGGAACGCAGATAACGAACTTTCGGAATCGACGTTTGAATTGTTGATTGTCGACGAATCCAGACACTGGTGCCGATATAGGTTGAAAGCAAAATGTTTCTGTTGAAAATCTAACAGAATCGATTAAAGTGATAATTCAATAAAAGCATAATGGATGGTTCTTTATTTATATTATTCATAACAAAAACAATAAAACAAAAACACTATTTTTAATCTTAATCATCTTTTAATTTTATAAGCAGGGTGTTTATAAAAAAACTATCTTTTCAACGCAACGAATAAACAAAATATTCACAAAAAAATACATTTAAAAACGCGTGTATCCACCAAAGTTGCGAATGACATCCAGAAGGCGTTCTGGCATCGATGCAATTAATTGTTCACATACTACTCTGTCAAGAAAGTACCGGGAAAAGATCAATAATACACAAACTGTTTGTTAATCATCCAAATTTATTTTATCACCTTCAAAGTATGCTCCTTCAGAAACGATACACTTACGCCAACGAATAATCCAATCATCAAAACATTTTTTAAACGCTGTTTCCGGAATTGAATTCAGTTCTCGGCGCGAATTCTCCTTTATGTCTTCTACCGATTGAAAACGGGTGCCACGAAGCGCCACTCCGAAGCTTGTTGACTAGTTTGCATGTCAAACTCGTAAACCCACGTCTCGTCACCAGTAACAATGCGTTTCATGAATGTTGGGTCGGAATTGACTCGTTCTAGCATGTCCTCAGCGACTCTCATGCGATTGAGTTTTTGGAGAAAATTCAGGTCTTTTGGGACTAGCCGAGCGGTAACATGTTTCATACCCAAATGATTAGTTAAAATAGTACGGATCGACTCGTGAGATACAGAAAGTTCGGCGGCTATCTCTCTCAAAGTTGAATGAGGGTTTTCAGTCACTATTTCCTTCACTTTTGCGATGTTAACTTCAGTTGCAGACGTTGATGGCCTACCAGAGCGAGGCAAATCTTCCATCACATCTCGACCGCTTTTGAACGCTTTGTACCACTCATAAACACGTGTTTTTGATAAAGTCGAATCACCGTAAGCCTTCTGTAACATTTTCAGTGACTCCGAACACGAAATTCCATTGGCGATGCAAAATTTAAGACAAACTCTTTGTTCAATGTTTTTGTCCATTATGAAATTCGCAATACACACTAGATATGATATAACTAAAAATAGCACTGTATTTAATATAAATAACAGATGCAACTCAAACTCCGCGCCAAAATAGAAAACAGTTGTGCCAATCTAACAACAACAAAAAAAAACAAAAATTTGAATTTGGAACCATAAACAAATCATCCATTCCCGATACTTTGTTGACTGAATGTATATTAGTGCCTCGAAAATCTTCCCACACTCTATGACAGTGTCGGACAAGTGCTTCGCGTCTTCTTTCGTTCTGGTTATCCCATCTTTGGACCATTATGGCCCAAAGATTCTCTATAGGGTTCAAATCAGCACTTTTTGCAGGCCAGGGAATAGGTTTTATTTGTGCTTGGTTACGACGGAACCAGTCACGCACTATTCTCGCGGTGTGAATGGTTGCGTTGTCTTGCACAAAATCAATTTCCTGTTGCGGATAATAGATTCGTAATGTCGGAAGCACACTTTCGTCTAACAGGTCTACATAGTCCTGAGCGGTTGCTCTAGGTGGCAAATTGACGAGTTCTCCCACACCCGCTGAACAAATCCAACCCGAGATGTTTGCAGTAATTCGTCCAGAAGTATGATTAGCCACGGCGTGGTCTTCTGTGTACCTGGTTCGATTAAGCCGCCACAAATGTAATCTTCCGGTTTGAGAACTGGAAAATGTCTTTTCGTCAATAAATGCTGTAGACGTCCAGTCAAAATTTAAGTACTGACGGGCGAAGTGACGTCGGGCTGCTTTATGAGCCTAGGTCAATGCAATTTTTTTCGCAGGCCGCCTGTGATATAAATCCATAGCATGTAGGCAATTCCTTATTGTTCTAGGGTTAACGTCAAACATTTCTGCAAACCGTCCTGTTGCTGTAAAGCCATCCAAAATATATTGACGTTGCATTAATCGGCGTTGGTCTTCGGTTAACGCTAGCGGGCGATGGTTATTTTGCCTCCGATCAATAAGGTTTCCTTCAGAATTGTATCGCCGTACCCAACGGCGAGCAGTGTCCCTACTCACATTTAACCGACGTGTTATTTCATGAATCCCTACTCCTTCCTGGTGTAATTCCACTATTTGAGCTCGCAATACTTCACGGTTTGCGGCAAGCATTTTATTATTTTTCAAATTAATTTCGTATTTGAAAATTATTTCACAATTTTCTCGATTGACACTGACACCAACTGACATGTGTTTAATTATTTATTAAATAATTGTTAGATAAGTAAATGACTTCGCAAAGAGGTTATCTGTGATGTGCAGTGACAAATAATAGGTATTGACATATCAATACTAAAATGAAAATTTCGACCTTAATGCATCGTGAATGCCTAACAACATTTCAACGAAACGGGTAGGAAATTAAATTCCTTGACTGTACTATGGATATCAGACATCGATATACATAATAATAAGGATAGATTTAAGGCTCAAGAACAATTTTTGCCGCTGTAGGGGATTGAACCTGGGGCCACTGGCTAGACGATTTGAGTTTAGCCCTAACTGTCACGTTTCATTAACAGTAGGCTGTATGAAATTCGACCGTCTGTCAAAATGCCTGTAGAAATCCGACATTATTCTTACCGCCTGTTTCACAATCGTCAAGTAAAGCATATCTGTCAAATAAATTGAGCCCTTTCTCTTTCTTACACTTGAAAATAGACAAGGAGAGGGCTAACTTTATTTGACAGATTAATTTACTTGTCGATTGCGAAACAGGCCCTTACAATTCCAAATTTTACTTGGAACAAATCAACAATCTCTTGACCTATGCGGCGATATTATTTATACAATAGGGTGTTTAAATATATTCTTCTATTGTTTACAGTTTACTTACTCTTATTGTCTTTGGTTGTATGATGTAAATTGCAGTTTTTAATATGTAAATTTTACTTTTCGTTTGATTATTAATTTCTTTGTTTTTTTTTTCTTGACTAGCTGCTTTGACGGTTGGTTGTTTTGTATTGAGACTTTATTTCCTTATTATTAACACGGTCTTTTAAGGCGTGTTATTAACGTTATTGTGTAATTGTAATAAAAATAAACGTGTTAATTAAGTTTTTTTTTTGTTTCACACAGACTTACGTCCTTAAGTTGATGTGTGTGAAGGTTTGTTTTGTCAATTTAATATTTCGCAGTTACACGACAAGGTTAGAATGGTGTCATATTCGAGAAAAATTACCCATTCAACTTTTCCGTCGAATTCACTTTTTATCGTAATTTACTTAAACAAGAAAGATATAAACAGAAAACAAACTGTAATATTTCCTACCCTTCTAAAACATCATTAGGGAAAACTTACCATTAAAGTTTCAAAAACCTCGCCAAACTGGATGTAGGTATATAATGTCACTTTCTGAGCAGTTCTTAAAAAAAGGAAATTAGGTCGGACTAAGAAAACTGAAATTGAGGTCAGACACACCAAAAATGATTGTTTTATCTGAACAAAGTGTTACTAATTTTCCAAACGCTTCCTAGTGTCGTCGTAAGAAATGGTTTTTCTATAAAGGTACATACCTGAACCGCCCCACCCTCTGATAGTACTCATATTAAAAAGTATTATGGTACATTTTTTGCAAATTTTCCAATTTATGGACAACCACATCTTCCAAGTGAAAGTTGACGCATAGGAAATTAATTGTTGACACCTGTAGGACTCTGGCTACACCGCTATAAGCATATAGAAAACACGGGTAGCGAGCCCGGTACCGCGCTACCTATATTTCAGCAATCTGGAAACATTTTGAGTTGTTAAATGGTTTGTCTAATTACGGATTCTAAATTCATACCTTAATAAGCATTGTAGTGGGCAGTAATATGATACACTTTTTTGATACACCGTGGGCAGTAATATGAAACACTTTTTTGAGCCTTGGACGACAGACTGTTATACATATAATAGTCCTTTGTGAGAATTGCAATACCTATATATTTTAAAAATATTATTTTCTAAATACGTCACACGCGATTGTGGGATTCTATTGTAATTCACGTTAATATTACGCATCGAAACACCGCAGAATTGCACTCCAGCTTCAGGCACGTTAGTCGTTTGTAGTTAAGAATACAGAATCCTACATTAGGCATGTCCCGACTTGCTCTTGATCAATATTTGTTTTTGAAGCTACAATGGCTATCATCACAAAGTAGATGACCGTATGGTGATGTTATATATGAATCTATATAGTAAACCTGTCTGTTTGTCCGCAGAGTTTCTACCAGCACGTGTTCAACGGTTGCTACGCGGTGCTGCTGTTCATCGTCGTCATCTTCTTCCTCATCTACGGCGTCGAGGTGTACTTCAAGGTAAGCTCCTTGGTCCATGGTTCTTGTTCTTATACGACGAATCAGGAGAATAACTTCTGAGGGATCTTGATTTACTCACAAAACCTTACCTGGTATAGATAATGAAGTAGTGGGGGGCGACTTCATGGTTTGATAACTGTAATGAACGTCTTTCGGGTCGGCTTCGTGCGAATCGCTCGTCTTTCGGGTCGGCTTCGTGCGATTCGGTTAGTCGAGCCGAAATACGTCTGTTTCGCTCATTACACGGCCTTAGCAGATTCCGCTCCGCGTCTATAAACGTGCGAAGACTACCACAAAATTAGTTTCACATTTTTTAAAGGTTTATTGTGCACGGAAATGTTAAGTCAGGTTAGTAAAGGATATAAGAGGATTACGCGTAACATTACATCTGGAATAAAAATAATTATGCGAGCTGATATGGACTTTCACTTATTATAGAATCGTCGATATCATATTGTAATGTTTAAAATGAATTAAGTTATGTTTAAATAAATGTAGGTTATGTTTAAAGGGTTTTATTTTATGTTGATATCTAATTTAATGTCTTTAAGAGGGTAATCCAAGGGTTATATAGAAATTAAACCAATTGTGTAGTATTTCAGGCTGGTTTATTTGGCCCCGCCCTTCAAAACTAGGGTTTAATAGCTAAATTATTAATAGAAGGTTGTTTTGGACAGTGGTAAAAATGTTGGTCGATTAAACGATTCCCTACTACAGTTTAAATAGTAAAATAAGATAGAATTGGAGTGGACTCAGCTGGGACAAGCAGTGCGGGTTCGCCTCGGTGAGCCGAGCGGGGTGGACAGAAGCAAATTCTGTCTTTTAAGCTCAACTGGTGCAGTAAGATGGGAAGTAAGAAGCTAGCCCGTGCTAAGTGCCCGTGCTATGTACCCGTAGAAGTTACCCGTAGAAAGTTACCGGTAGCAAGTTCCTCCTTTTGGAGGAAAATAACCCTGCCTATAGGTGTCTATTGGATAATGTCGACTCCGGAGCAGGTGCACAGCCCATGCAAAATGGTATTCTCAAAGCAAGACGCAATGACGTAGAGTGAGGTTTCTTTAGAAAATCTCTTTGCCGACGTGACACAAGAAAAGGCCACGTCCTGGGTATTTGGCAAACACGTAATAAAACTGGCTGGAGGAAAACTGGTATTACAATAATATTGGCAAATTAAGCGTATCGAACGCAGATCGAGAGTAAAAAGGCTCGAATCTTCTACGATCATTCTGGAGTTGACAATAAAACGGAGTGTTGCCTGCATTCGCGCGGCCTCCATCACTATGGTCAAAATATAGACATCTTGATGATAATTGATTCGATAAAATATGCAAACAAATTCATGGAAATCCTGTATAATATTAGGATTGAAGAAGCAAGCAACGAAATTAATCCTGAGTCATAACTCACGACACGATTTAGTGGTAAAAACCTGAAATAAAATATGAAAACAAAAGACGTTGTCACAAACTGTCAGTTAAATAATTTTGGTTAACCAGCGATAGTTCAAATCCAAATTTAGAAGCTCACACTAATGCAATATTGAAGATAACTATTTAAAATTACCCAAAAAGTCAGGTATTAACAAAATTTCACTTGCAACACTGTAATACCGTCGTGTAAGTCGCGCTTACTTAAGTCGCGTTCACACGTAATCCAGCAAATTTCTAGCCATAGATAATTTATATATTACAATATAGCAAAAGATTTTGAAATTATATTTTAAATTTAATTTATAAAGCTAGAGGGCTGGTAAGTCGCAACTACATACAAGCATTTACAACTCTAAGCGTACCCAACGGGATAATAAAATATCATAACAATTGACTGTCGTTTTCAACGGTGCCGTAACGACCAGCATCCCTTTTGCGGTGGTCCGTAATGCCTCGCTATTGTAACGCACCATTGTGTCTGTCTTAATGGCTAATTGTGTGGTGTACTGATACAAGGACGATGTATCCGTGTCTATAGATAATTGTTCAGTGGTATTACCAGTGCTGCAGTAGTATTATCTAATAATGGTAGTATTGAGTTGTGTTCTCGGCATTCTCTTGTACAGTCACCACACGGGATTGTTGAGCCACTAATAGAACCCTCTCACAGAAAGTCGACGGTAAAATTTGACAATATCTTTTGCGTGACTTGACGCTGTCATTATGACAGGGTTCTATGGTGGCTCAACAATCCCGTGGTGTGACTGTACACCGGAATCCATTGCAAGAAAAAAAGTTTTGTCGCATGTGATATTGTGAAATTATTGTTTTTCTCCTCCTTAAAACACGTCCTTTCTGTCTTTGAATTTAAGCCTTTTGTAGCTTTTAGCTTAACTATAGCTTAGCTTTAGCCTGTGAAGTCTGCCATCGTCGAAAGCCTGAACGGATAAAGCTTTTTTACCCAACTGAAGTCTAAAGAAAGGTAATGATTTTAACAGTTTATTTATGTATGTACTACTCTGTCAAGAAAGTACCGGGAAAAGATCAATAATACACAAACTGTTTGTTAATCATCCAAATTTATTTTATCACCTTCAAAGTATGCTCCTTCAGAAACGATACACTTACGCCAACGAATAATCCAATCATCAAAACATTTTTTAAACGCTGTTTCCGGAATTGAATTCAGTTCTCGGCGCGAATTCTCCTTTATGTCTTCTACCGATTGAAAACGGGTGCCACGAAGTGGTAATTTGAGTTTAGGAAAAAGAAAGAAGTCGGCAGGAGCCATATCTGGTGAATATGGTGGTTGCTCGATGGTATTTGTTGAGTGTTTGGTCAAAAATTCTTTCACAATGATGGCCTTGTGCGAAGGCGCATTATCGTGGTGCAAAATCCAAGAATTTTCATTCCACAAATCTGGCCTTTTTCGTCGAATTTGCTCTCTTAAATGCCGCATAACGCTCAAATAATATTCTTTATTTACCGTTTGACCTTCCGGCAAGAATTCCGAGTGCACAACACCGCGATAGTCAAAGAAAACAGTCAACATGACTTTGACTTTTGATCGACTTTGGCGTGGTTTCTTCGGTTTCGGTTCAGTTGGAAGGCGCCACTCCGAAGCTTGTTGACTAGTTTGCATGTCAAACTCGTAAACCCACGTCTCGTCACCAGTAACAATGCGTTTCATGAATGTTGGGTCGGAATTGACTCGTTCTAGCATGTCCTCAGCGACTCTCATGCGATTGAGTTTTTGGAGAAAATTCAGGTCTTTTGGGACTAGCCGAGCGGTAACATGTTTCATACCCAAATGATTAGTTAAAATAGTACGGATCGACTCGTGAGATACAGAAAGTTCGGCGGCTATCTCTCTCAAAGTTGAATGAGGATTTTCAGTCACTATTTCCTTCACTTTTGCGATGTTAACTTCAGTTGCAGACGTTGATGGCCTACCAGAGCGAGGCAAATCTTCCATCACATCTCGACCGCTTTTGAACGCTTTGTACCACTCATAAACACGTGTTTTTGATAAAGTCGAATCACCGTAAGCCTTCTGTAACATTTTCAGTGACTCCGAACACGAAATTCCATTGGCGATGCAAAATTTAAGACAAACTCTTTGTTCAATGTTTTTGTCCATTATGAAATTCGCAATACACACTAGATATGATATAACTAAAAACAGCACTGTATTTAATATAAATAACAGATGCAACTCAAACTCCGCGCCAAAATAGAAAACAGTTGTGCCAATCTAACAACAACAAAAAAAACAAAAATTTGAATTTGGAACCATAAACAAATCATCCATTCCCGATACTTTGTTGACTGAATGTATGTCGCCAAAGATCGGATGTTCCACTCTAGGTAGTACTTATTGGCCCGATTTGAATAAATGGCGTGTCATATGATTCGTCAAAAACGTGCGAGTGTCATGGCTATATAAAACTAAAAATGTGACGTTCTCAATATAAAGGGACCTTATGGAGGCAGGCGGTTACGCCGTTTTTAGAACTGTTACCATAGTATTCGTATAGTTACAAGAACAAGAAAGGCGTAACTGCCTTCCTCCATAAGGTCCCTTTATACTGAGAACGTCGCAAATTGTAAGTGTGCGACATACTATGTAATTAGTTTTTAATGGTGTAAGAAGGTAAACAAGCACACATACCAACCTGATGAAAACTATTTCAGTTGAGCCAATGAAGTATATATCAGCTCTGAAAATACCTACTTCTTGTGGGTGTACGGCTGAGGCGCCCCTCGACTTGTTCATTGATCGATTCCTCGACTTGTTCGGTGATCATTTTCCATCTGGTGGTCATCTGCTTGTTCGTCTGACGTCTTTTGGCACGATGATTATGGTTATGTCAAACATGATGATGAATGTCGAAGATGAAAATGATGACGAAGAAGAAGATGCTGATGGTGGTGATGTTGACATTGTTGCAGCTGCGCGGCGAGTTCCTGAAGGAGACCAAGGTGTGCACGGTGATCTCGCCGCGCCCGGGGCCCTCTGCGGCCGCCGGGGACGACGATGGGGTCCAGGACACGCTTGTCACTAAGCAGGTAACTCTCAGGATCATCAGAGATCATGCTATGCTAGAGAAAAATAAATTTAAATACGAAAATAATATTTTTCTTTTTTTTAAGTTTTTCCATTTTTGTGGAATTTTGTGGATCAAGGACAGTGGAGGCTTAGTAATAGGGTTCCTTTGGCACCCTTTGGGTACGGAATCCTAAAAAACTGTTCCATGTATCTTTACACTTGTTTGTTTCCACAGGGTGTTCAGACGGACATGTCGGGGGCCGGCGGCGTGGACCCCCGCTCGGTGAACGTGTCACAGCTGCACCAGTCGCGGCTCGGGCTCGTCAGCCAGGCGCTGATGCTCATCCTCATCGCCGGCTTCCTCGCCTCGGAGACGCTCAGCGAGCTTTGGAAGACCAAGTGAGTGAGCCGAAACCTTAGCCAGGTTCTCGGTGGCAGCAAGTGTGGCCATGATTTCATACTTTAGGATATATTTTCGTAGCGTGTGCCGGAATTTCATTAATAAATAAAGCGTTCACACTATTTTTGTGGGGCTGCACGTAGGATGGAGTTTGGCGAACGCTTTCCTTTCACCTGTTTATTACTGCTTGAGAACAATTTAGTGGTAGATGAACTTTGTGCAGGGTCGCTCCGGATCGCTACCAGATCTTATCCTTTAATGTGTCGCCAATTAACGGTGTGGTCCGGTTTCATCTAGCTGGATCTTGGCCCCGCGCAGATTGCAGCCAATTTAGTCGATTGTGTTTTGTCTCCATAAACTTTCTAAAAACGGATAAGGACAACCGTATAATCGGCCGGCAGTCCAGTCTTGACATTGCAAATCCTATATGGGGCTCAGAGTCCACTTACCATCGGTATCCTGCGTTCTTATTTGTCTCCTTTCTTTCATAAACCTTAGTCAGATTCTTCAGAGGCTTATTTCTGCAGAGGCTTGACTAATCGAAATGATGCGGTAATTCAGAATGCCTTTTCATTCTGGTTCTAACTTTTTTAACGGTGTAATTCTAGGGTCCCAGTGGTATCCCGCAACTGGCACGACCTGGTGTTCCGTCTGGCGGAGATCGGCGTCGCGCTATGGTTCCCCTGTGTCCTGTGGAACTCCATGGCTCCGGAGCGACTGTGGCTGCTCAACCCACGCCGCCTGCTGGCGCGCCAGCTCGACGATGCCAAGCTTCAGGACTTGCTGGCCCATCACCAGGATGCCAAGGTAAGAGGAAATGCTAGGGTGAATGAAATGCTAACCCTTTGAACGCCACACTGGGCAGGTCATGTAAACAGGTTTCTGTAACATGGGTATCTGTGCGTTCTGTGCTAGCTACATTTTGCGTAAAATTGTTGTCGTGTGGCGTTCAAAAGTTTAGATTTTTTACGTGGTGTGGGATTGTGTACCTATGGTATGTATAGGTGCAAGGAGATCGTTTCTGTAATTCCTATGCGCCTTATGGTGGTCAGCCTCAAGGCTGAGAAGAGGATCTGTGACTCAACCCACAGCTTGTGCGGCGTATTCAGCTCGACGACACCAAACTACAGGACGCCAAGGTAAGAGTGTGTGAAAGAATAGGGTTTTGTGTTTGCTGAGAAAGAAGACGTATCGACAAAGAAGTCGTAGACAAGCTTTGCTAAGCTCTCTGTGCAAAGGCAGCTATTGAGTCTTTTTTTGTTTTTGTGTTGGATCATGGTCACCGCCATTATAAGACTTGGTAGGAAACTGCTTAGGCTTTGCCTACCCAGTCTGATGATCTATTTTAGTTGCAAAATCGATAACTGAAGGTTTTTTAGTGCATCAAGGGCCACGGATTGGACCTTTACGACTGTTGATACTAGATATTTTAGTACTAATACTGGATAAAATACTCGATATAATTAAAATTGTAGTGACTACTTTTACGATCTTCGCGGAATATTAGGTTAAATGAACTAATTTGAAAATTTTGAAAGCTTTGATTTCGCACTGCATACGAAAGTCGAATTATGTAATAAACTTGTATTATTATAGTATCTATTTGTTAAAATGTAATGATATTACCCATCTCAATTGTCTCTAATCTCGTGCAGTAAACGTGACTGTGTTAATACTGTGTTATAATAACAAGGAAAGACCGCCTAACCCGACCTGACCCAACGATAGCATGAATTCAACACTATCGTTGTTTGGTAATAATAGTTAGCTGTACGCGTTAGACCTCCACTTATCGAGTGGTTACAGTTATCTTAATTCACATTTCACACTGGACAATGCACTCATAATACAGCTCTTTGTGCTGACTAAACACACCAAGCCGTAATCAGCTAATGATGGCCTTTGAGTTTAATGGTACAGACGCCAGCAATATATTATTCAACATTGTGCTAAAAAAACCATGCATAGAACCTTCTTTTTTGAAGTTGGTTAGAAATATGTGACATGTCTATTACTAGAGGCGTAGGAGAGTGTTGGATAATTATAAGCCAAATGTTTGATGTTATATTATTGCTGATGACTCCATGATTCAGAACAAAATTGACACCGCATTGACTGTTCAATTATGCGATCCATTGACCTATTGAGGATAATTATAATAAATGTTATATAGATCAACATCAAATCTATTTTCGTTCGAAATATTGGGAAAGAACTGGGGTCCTGTTGAAAAAGGGTATATATGAGTCTTCTAAAATTTACGTGAAAAAGGGTATAAGTCTAGTGTACTCTGTATATGATTTATAGCCTTTTGTATTAAGAGTTAAGTTGACTTGTTCACTAGGGCCCCATGTCATGTTGCATCTCAATGACGACGAGGATAACGACTGTCCGGTCCCTATATCCAAATCGCGGATTAACGACTACCGCGAAGATTACTTCAAATTAAAATTTGACACATGTTGTATGTGGCAAATGTCAAATTTTAACTCGATGTATCCTTATCTATCCGCGGTTAGGATATAAAGACCGGATAAGTCTTACGTGTGTAAAAGATAACTAGTTAACTGACCACTAGTGAGCCTTATTGTAAGGTGATAAGATTCACAAGTGGTCAATTAACTGTTTTGCTGATAGTAGATTGAATATGGAACCCATCGTATGATTTGTTACTTGCTGTTGTCGTATATTTGTACAGTCAGCAGCTTAAATAGTGCCGTTGGGCCACTATAGAACCTTGTCATTATGACAGCTTTAAATCACGAAAAATGACGTCAACATTTATAGTTATTGGCTTGTTGCGGCAGGGTCCCATAGTGGCTTAAGAATTGAATCTGTTGACCAAACATGCTTATGTACAGTCAAGGGCATAAATATATATACGTTCCCAAGATCTCAAAAATATCTATACACCTTTATGCCACTAGCAATAAGGTCCATGTATACATATATTTGACGCGATGGCTGTATAGATATTAATGCCCTTGACTGTACATGCAGCAAACGCGGATAATATAGTTATATCACTGTGTTGTTTGTTTTCGTTTTTAATGAGTATTATTTAAGGTGGGTCATATTATAATAATAAATATTTGCTATTGTCAAGTGATACAAGCGGCACCTTAGCCCACATTAGTTGATATTCAACTGTTACAGAGAGTCAAAGATTTCTTAAAATTCAACGGTCAGTGAATAAAGATTGTGTGGCGAAAATACTCAAGTGATTTTTTTTTACGGCGTTCTTTCTTCAGATCGGTGGTACTGGGACATTGTTGGTATTTTACATTGTTTTGAATTGTCCGTTTTTTTGCTTTTGAAGGGTTGTCGAGTCTTCAGCTTATAGGTATGCTTTTTGTCTTTGTTGAGGTTTACTTGAGGTTTGTTCTATGTCAAACAATTTTACTGTCCTGTTAAACCTAAAGTTATGCTAGCGATCGTATCGATTGCAGAAATTAAAGATACTTCTATGCATCCTTTTTATCTTTTACAATATTTACGAGTTTGAAAAAATTACCTTATGCTAGAGATTCTGGCGGCGCTTCTTCTCTGCTATGATGGTCTTGTCTGAAGCGCTAGTAGATTCACTCCATATTACCGACGTGTAAGAGCACGCATGTGGCCAATTTACAATAAAAAAAATAATTAAAAGCAATAAACGCAAAATTTTCGTATTTGGAATGGAAAGTTGCTTTATCATTCATGATTTCTTTCCGATCGTAACTTTCATCATTTTAAAGTTGGATTACCCAAGTAGTTCTCAAATATCGAGTATATTCACTACTATATCAAGATACTGATGCTAATAAGTATCTTCATCCAAGAGCCGCAAAAGGAATTTCGACATTCAACATTCTCCATTAATTCCAAAATGGCTCCCCAGTACAGTGTGTTGACCTGGCATCAGAGACTGTGGTGGGTGGCCGGCGAGGTTCTTTATTGGCGATGGGCGCTGGTTCGAGTCTTTCTGACCTCTTGGCTTCATCCTAAGAGGGAATGGAGGGAAGTTCTCGCGTTGCCTTGGAAGTCCTTGGTGAGTGCACTTGTGACGTTGGGTCGGTTGGTTTTTTAGGGTATAAGTGTTAAGAATATTTGAACTCATCAAGAGTTATCGTATTAAATAAATGGCTTTATATCCGGGAACGCGTCATTCGGAGATGAGTTCGTCTTTTGATTATGTATTAATATAGCCAATTCTCCTGTTAAGAATCATTAGGTTTAATATAAATGTGTCGTTCATCAGACGCGTGGAAGAGAGATGAAGGATATTGCAAATCCTCATCTACCTACTCGTATGTTGTGGCATATTTTTATAATCGATATTTATATTGAAACTTAAGGCCTTAAATACTTATTTTTTGTCACACGATGTAAACTGAGACTTTATTAACACTTTCCCTGACTTTCTGTCGTACGTCTTACGATTTTGGAACAAAGAAACACTTTCACACAGGACCTTGTACATTGTACATGTACATTGTACATGTCGATACACAAGAGCTGGCACGAATGGATCGAACCAGTAAATGAAAGTTTACATGTGTGTAAAATAAATACAGGAAATACAGGTTTTCTGTTTGAAATTCGAACAACGTTTAAAGGGACGGCACGCACACAATCATAATTTCGTTCGTTCTGACGTTAATTTCGTTCGTTCCATTCGTGCCAGCTCTTGTGAATCGACCTGTAACAGGGTTAACATTAAACAACTTTTATTTTATTTATTTTATTCAAAAATAATGACTCGTCAGTTTACTTCATCTGATAAAAATACCTACTTACTTAGCCGCACTGAATAAACATTAGAATTAGATATACTAAGTAGAGTTTTTCCACAGCAGGACGTGGAGACAGACTCGCTGGTCGGCAGCGTGGGGTCCGCGCGGGACTGCTGGATCTGCTACGACGGCGCGCGCGCCGAGCCGCTCATCCGGCCCTGCCGCTGCACCGGCGACGTCTCCGCCGTGCACCACGACTGCCTGAGCCGCTGGCTGGTCGAGGTACGGACACGTAATACATGGTTGTTGGGATTTCGACGTATTCCGTTGAGGTGGTGGTAAAATAGGGACTATTTGTAGTAAAAAAGGGCATAAGTACCCTCTATCCGGATATTGGTAGTTTTCAAGATATTGAACGTTCAATTTTTAAAATATGTTATATTTTTAATTTGTTTGTTAAAATAACTTGATTCTAAATAAATGTATGACATGTAGTAGGCATGTTTTTTAAATAACTCTTCCTCGGTTTATTAGCTGTCGAATGAGGTATAAATGTATTTAAAGAAAATTAGAATGTTACACATTTAAATAACCATAACTTAGAACCCTCTCAATTAAGTAGACTTCATTGTTTTTTGAGTATAGACGACTAAAATGTTATTAAGTCTACTGAAAATGTTCTAAGATCTAAGATTCCAAGTAACTTTAAATAGATAATTGGCTAAAACTTATTCTTTTGCCTTTTGGGATATTGAGCATGGCACGATATATTATTGACCGGTATTTAATTGTACCTTTGTTATGTTGGCAGAGTGCCGCGACGCCTGACGGGCTGAAATGCAAGGTGTGCAACACGCCCTACATCGTCCAGGAAACCAGCAGGTACGTCACTTTATCCTCTACGGGGCCTACTTTATCCTATTACTTACGGATGTGGATACACGTGGATGAAGCTTCTGTCACTCTCTAACAAGTATGCAAGTGTGAGAGTGACGGATGCTTTATCCACCGCGATAAAGGCGATCATAATACGGTGCAGGACGAGATTGGAGTTATTATTTTTTCACTTCTCATGCTCTAAAAGTTCGTCTTTATGTCGTGCGTAGGCGACATAAAGTCGCTTCTTATGCTCTAGTGCATAAAGTAAAGTCTTCGTCGAAGACCTAGGCAATCGGTCCATACGAACAACTTTAACTTGATAGACTAACCTCTTTATTTTATTTCGTTTCGTTAGTATTCTAAGACCAAGGCAAGGATACCAACAGCCAAAGTACACAATAAAGCTTCATGAAATAAACTTATAATTTTTATTTCGTCGCATTTATTATTATTATTATTTTTATCATGTTGCTGTTTCATTTCCTCGCAATCGAAGTGAAAAGTAGAGTGTACAACTTGTCCATAAAACCCATTTCACACTCGACTTTATATCCATCCTCGCTCGTAAGCTCGCTTGGATGGATAAACGTCTCGCGTAAAATGGTGCGTTTTATGCACTTGTTGTACAATCTACTATTTCCGTTTTAGTTAGTCGTTATGTAATGCGGTGTGTAATGGTTGTGCGTGGCTAGGGTGGAGTGGGAGCGCGGGTTCACGCTGGTGCACTGGGCGCGCACGGCGCTGGCGGTGGCGAGCATGGCGGGCGCGGGCGCGGCGGCCTGGGTGGTCGTGCAGCTGTTCCCGTCGCCCGTCGCGCGCGTGCTGGCCGCCGGCGCCGCCTCGCTCGTCTGCTACGTCGCCGTCAGGTACACTAACATAATAATCCAGCCTATCTACGTCCCACTGCTGGGCACACGCCTCCACTCACAATGAGAGGGGTTTGGGCTATAGTTCCCACGCGGGCCCAGTGCGGATTGGGAACTTCGCACACACCGTCAAATTTCTTTGCAGGTGTGTGCAGATTTCCTCACGATGTTTTCCTTCACCGAAAAGCGCGTGGTAAATTTACAAATTATATTTCGCTCATAAATTCCGAAAAACTTAGAGGTGCGAGCCCGGGTTCGAACGCACGACCCTCTGCTTAAGAGTCGGCAGGTCAAACCATTAGGCTACCACGGCTTTTTTTTTTTTTTTTTTGGCTACACTAACATATATCATACTTTATCTATGCACCGTCTTAACTAATCTACAGTCACGTCATAAATATCTATACACATTTAGTACCTTCTCACTTTAATCGCTGTCACATTATGGCAGTTTAAACATGACCTTGAATAGACATGTTACTAAAATGTACACATATTTATGACCTTGATTATACCTATTGTTTGTGTTGATAAATAAAAATTGCATTTCGACGGGTCTCAGACTCAACATCGTATATGAAAATGTATGAAATTGGATTATCTACGTAAAATTTCATATACGAGGTTGAGTCAGAGACCCGTCGATCTATTTATTTATTTATTACAGGAATTAAGTGCGTCACACATAGAGAACGATACTATAATACTTTATCTTAAAATAAAATATCGCTGACTATATAATCCAATTTAACCATCACATAGGGCGGAGACGATATACCTTTTCATCTTGTATGGTGGACGATATTTATGATATTTATTATAGATATTTTTTATATTGTAATAGATACTGTTTAAATGCAACGATCGATGTTATAAATCGTTCCCGCACAAGAAATACATGTTACGTATGCATCGACCTTAAGAGAGGTGTCTCGTTTTTTTTAAATGTACATCATTAATCATCATTATCATCCGCAAGACGTCCACTGCTGGACAAAGGCCTTCCCCAAGGTTTTCCACAACGATCGGTCCTCTGCTGCTGTCATCCAGCGGTTTCCCGCGACCTTTATCAGATCGTCGGTCCACCTTGTGGAAGGCCTGCCGACACTTCGTCTCCCGGTTCGCGGTCGCCACTCTAGAACTTTTCCGCTCCAACGGCCATCGGTTCTACGAGCAATGTACATCTAACATTAATTATTCTTTCAGATTCCTTGGCATGAACACAGTGACGGCCTACCAAAAGGCCAAGATCTCATCCCTTCGCATCCTGACAGAGGCTACGGACGAGGCGCCGGCGGATCAGGTGGCCACCATCAGCAAAACGGTCACCGTCGAGATCGCCTCCAAGGCGGTCCTAGAACGCGCCCTAAAGGGCGAAATTAACAAGTGAACGGGACAAAAGTTTTGTAGTATTACTGAACTATCCGGGTGACGTGCGAAAAATGATCTTAAGTGAAATTTAAGTGAGTTGACCCGTGAAAATGTGACTGCAAAGGTAATGAGAGGTATAGACACGGCCGTTTTCATTATCGTCTTTTAATCTATGACGCTTTCCAAGTAATCAGACAAGATGCTTTTCCAAAAAAATTGTGTTTGGAAATTCTGGTGTCAAATTCGTTTTGGAAATAAAGTGGACACGCAACACAACTAATTTTACAAAAAAGTGAAGTGTATGTAAAAACTTTGAATTTGTTAATGTAATTACTGGAGTATTACATATTTTGGTACAAAGACAGTGATCGTGATACTATGCTATAATATGAAGCGTAAGTTCGGAGATGTACGGAAATAAGTTGGCAACCATTTTGAATTCTTGCAGTACAAATGTGTAACTTAAAATAATTCAAGTAATAAATAATAAGTAATAATAAATATCAGGGACAATCTCGCACAAATTGACCTAGTCCCAAACTAAGCTCTAGGCTTGTACTATGGGTACTAGACAACGACAAACATTACTTATGTAGAGAAATACATACTTAAATACATAGAAAACATCCATGACTCAGGTACAAATACTCGCGCTCATCACACAAATATTTGCCCATACCGGGATTCGAACCCGGGACTGCTAGCTTCGTAGGCAGGGTCACTACCAACTAGGCTAAACGAGTCGTCAAACAAAAGTAAGAACATAATAACCGTAGTGGCTCAAAAACTCTCCAGAGCTATTAGGTATAGGGTTGTGTTTTCGAGAGCATTATCTATATAAATATGTTTAATAGTCATTTCCAAGTGTGCGAGATTATGAAAACCTTGCTTTCAAGCTATATTTGGACCACTATAACCACTTGACATTCCGTGGACACTATCTCCATATTCCAAATTAGCAGTTGGTAAAACAAGTGTTTTTATTAACAGCATCCATAAGGTTCAAAGTTAAAGAATTACTCCTGCTTTGCGAGCTGGACTGTCAAGTGGATGGGTCATCTCTTTCATATATGCCAAAATTAGCCCAGTGAAAAGTTTTTATATTTTGTGAGTTCTTCACTCTACTTTAAAAATCGAAGTTAGAAGTTAAATTATTTCTTTTCCGATTTAGTCTCTCGTTATAAAAAGGATGGGACAATTGAAATTTCAAATTTAGTGCATCATAGTAGCCATCCTTGTATTATTATCACGTAACTTTTCCTTATGATTTATAAATGAAAATTATCATAGTGAAGCGCTAACTATGCTAGCACTGGGTTGATTAAAACGGCGGTCATTTTGCGCGAACACTAAATTTTATTGAGTTAAACTTAAGCCTTACGAGGTTATTATCATTTCCATTCAAGTATATTTCCACAATATCAACCTTTTGTTTATTAAAATTATAAAGTGTACATTTGGCTAGAAAGAAAGTTGTGATTTTGTGCAATATCTCAATATCTTTTAAAAACTTAATTTAAATTGAACTTTGAACTAAGTATCTTAAAAAATCTTGCTAGCTGAACAGTTATAAGACTTAAGTGGCTGTGTAAAGCCGCCTGTTACCGAGATGTTAATATTTAACCAAACTTATGAAAACGGAAATATGCTTCCGTCCTTGCCCGTAGGTTACATTTTACTATAATATTCTGATTCATATTAAACAAATAGCTTAAATAACTTAGTTAAATAAAACACGGTTAGCCTACACCCTGGTTTTACGTAGTCCGCAAGAATTTTAATCTTTTCATTGCTATAATATATTAGAGAACTATACTCCATATGTATAAGTACGTAAAAAATGCAAACAAACCAAACCACGTGGCTCGTTTAAGCCAATCAAAACTGTTTTGTCGAACTTTGACGTGTCAGTGCTCTGCTTCTATTGGCTGATGAACTGTATCACGTGGTGTTGTTTGTTTACGTTTAGGTAAATACCTAAACAATGGGGAGTAAGGGCCTGCGCAAACCGGCGGAGCGCAGCGCAGATCACTTTAAATTTATCAATGTATATTCTTTTCTATTTTAATTACAATAAGGTATAAATTTAGAGCCGCAGCCGCAGAGTAGAAATCCCCCGTGATGCTCGAGGTCGGTCTCAGAGCATTCAAATTTATGCCTTATTGTAATGAAAATAGGGAAGAATATACATTGATAAATTTAAAGTGATCTGCGCTGCGCTCCGCCGGTTTGCGCAGGCCCTAAGAGAAAGGGGAGACTAGGTTAATGCATAAAAGACAGTTGCATTTCTAATGGCATTGTGGATGACAAAAGTTAAATTCGACCGGATTTTGTATTCAAGTGACCGCTATATGTATTTTAAATGGTCAATCGGCCTTAAAACCAATTGGGAAACACTATATTTATAAAATGTATAGTAATTTGCTTAAATGAAACTTATCTCGAGGAATAGGTTTATTGCCCTACATTAAAAGGTTGAATTTAAAAAAAATTGATGTATTAACATTTTTGACTTAAAAGTCTGTTTGTCCTTTAAGATTTTTAAAACATGAACGCGTCGGCGCTTTGCAAAATATTCTGTCGGTAAGATTTTTTTAGGTGTATCCCAATTGCCGAGTGTATGGAGACAGTCATGTTATTAATTATTTGGGGGGGTTGAGTTGGGCCTATTGTGACGCTTCGACCATTGCTGATCTACTGTGGCAGCCCTTTGTTTATAGCTCACCGCAAAGGCCTGTTGCGTCTAGGAATTTCCAGAAGCTTTGGGAAGTGAGGAGTTGTATAGGGTGTGGGTCCATGATATGTCGCCCTAGATAGATAATTCTGTTGCGCATCAGTGGTCCGCATGAGCAGATGGTATGCATAGCTGTCTCCTCTGTGTCCTGACAGAACCTGCATGTCGCGTCCTGTTTCATAGTTCATACCCATTTGAAACAGATGTTTGTTCAGTTTCCAGTGGCCATAACTGCGCTTGAACCCTTCAATCACTTGATTTGAGTGTTTTTGACTTCAACAGACTTCCACAAATCGATCGCCGTGGACTTACACACGTTACCAATTTGGTACAAATATAATAATAGTTCACACATATCAGATTTGTTTTTGTAATTTTGTTACATATTGTTTTGTTTTTATCTTATAGTATCTTAATTGAAGAGGCTGGTAAATAATTAAGTATGTGTGTGTTGAATTTTAAAATCAAGCGTTTCGGGATGGAAAGGTTTGTTAAGAAAAAAACTGTGCCAAAGTTGGAGATAAATGTTGGTGGGAATTAAAATATTTCAGATTGTAATTGTAGAGATTTAAACATAATTAAAATTTTAAATAACGGTGGCTTTTATATTGTGAACTGATTTTTTTTTCATAGCACCTCTTTTATTATTAATAGATAGGACCAAGATGTCACTTTCATGGTACTTCAACTTCAGCAACACTGCATGTTTTATTTCTATTAGTGTCTCTTGTATTTTAATGAGAAATGCCAAATTTATAGTTCAAAATGTAAATTAGTGAAATATTCAATCTAGTATGAACTTGCTTATGAGCTGAAAGCAAAATATAAAAAAAAAAGCATTTGTGTCTGAGGTGCTTTTGAATAATGTAGTCATTTGTATTTTTATCGGTTTCTTATCTAGTTCGTATTTAGGGAATATGGATGAATTTTTATAGCATTTCTTAACAAAATGTGAAAATACCGTAAAAGAGATGACAGAAAGCATTTTAAATTACTAATTATACTGAGAGATCCAGCGTTCACTACGGCCATATAAAATTTCATGTTAAATTCAGTTTTGTTAAAAAGAGATAGAAACAAATCTTTGATGGCTTATATCTTGGTTATTTTTATAGTTATTCAAATATTTTTTTTTGTCAACAGTTTGTTACATGAATGAATTTTTATTAAAGCATAAAAATATCATACATATTCCCTGTTACATATTTAATAGTAACTGTACTGTGCACACAGCTAGACTTAGAAAGATAATAGTATTGTACTATGCGATTGTACTAGCTAATAGATCTATAATACGTTTAACGCCAGGCCTAGGCCTTGCGTTAACAAATGAAATTGACCCCATAAGGAGTCAATAAATTGTAGTTACCAGTTCACCAGACGCTGTTTACTTTCTCAAACTTATTTTGGAAAAACGAATCTTAAGTTATTAATATATGGTTCAAATTTGAACAGAATTAAAACATAGGAGAAAATTGGACGGTAATAAGCTTATTTGATGCAAATTTTATTGTTTTTGTTTTTGAGAAGTAATACATAAGGACGATATTAAAAATATAAAATATTATGAATTTACAAAATATATATTATCTTAAAATAAGAAATTTTTCACTAAGATACAAAGGTTGACATGTAGTATTGCTGAATCTTCATGCATAGTTGTCACATTATTGCTTATCATCATCCAATATAGTCCAATTTTAAGCCATGCCAGCATCATATGTGGTCGTCCAAATCGAAAGGGACCTTATCGCGGCAGGCGGTTACGTCTTTTTTCATACGGCTGTTATACTAATGACAAGGCAATGAAAACTATAACAGCGTAAGCGCCCGCTGCCATAAGGGCCATTTTGATTTAGACGACCACATATTTATATACTTACGACGAGGTAAATGCAAAAGGGATATGCGTTATGCATGCATACGTCTAACGAAAAATAAAGGTATAAAAGAAGATTATTTTTTCATCTTTAAAACTTTTGCTTGTAAATAAATCCCTTTCGCATGTAACTTTCGCCTATACTTGCCATTAATTGTTAATTCGCCAAACTATCTCCGCTTGTAATTGTCAATTAAATTTAATATCATATATTTTTGTGCAAAAAAAAAAGTATTTTCCTATAAATTGAAATAACTTGTAGTTGCTAGAGTAAAATACGTATTAAAGCGGCTAGGGTAGTTCTTATAAAACTCTTCTCATAGAAAACATAACGGAAATGTAGTTTGAAAACTATTGATTGAGTTTTACTGTTGGGAAATACTAGAATCTCTTGTAGTGGCTTAAGTGGACTTCAACGAAGGAGGCGTTAGATTTGTCTTTGGGTGATGAGTGCGGCTTTTGAACAATTAAAATAACGGTCAAGTGCGAGTCGGACTCGCGAACCGAGGGCTCCGTGTTTAAGTCCGTATTTCAAAAATATACCCTAGTAAAAATAAGTTTTGTTTACTAAGTGTTAAGGTCCACTTTAGGTTGCCTAAATTTTAACAGTCATTTTTAAAGAATTTTTATTATTATCTCGAAAACTTTATTTTCATAACTTCGTTGTACTTTTTCTATAAAATATAGATCAAAATTCAGATAAATATTTCAGATTTTTTGGCCCGTAAACTACAGAATTAAGGGGGAAGTGAATATGTTTTTGTTTTTAATATTTATCAAATGTAAAATAATATATTTTATTTATTAAGTTTTCATATTTTAAAAGCAAATCGAAACTAATCAGTGTTTCTTAACAGTAAAAATTTCAAATAATTACGTGATTCGTAGATTAGTGCTGATGAAACTGCTTTCCCGCGTGTTTTCTGATCTCTGAACGTTTGTCATAAAACTTTGAATAAAAAATGTTTAAAATAGAAAACGTATTAAAAATAATATTAGTGTAAACGTATTTTTTGTAAATATCCTTATTTCTTTCAGCCGTGGCTGGAAGTGAAATACAAATAAACATAGATGGAAGTAGGTATCTACACTACCCTGGTGTTTCATTTTGGTCTCTACCCATATCAGAATCTAGTCGTTAAAGCCTTTGGCTTCGAGCTTTAGCCTCTCGGTTCACCAAGTTGACATTGACAGGTGACATGTGACAATTCGGTACACATTGCAAATTCGACGAGTTTCTACATCAATGATACACACACACACACACACACACACACACACACACACACACGCACACACGCACACACGCACACACGCACACACGCACACACGCACACACGCACACACGCACTCACGCACTCACGCACTCACGCACTCACGCACTCACTCACGCACTCACGCACTCACGCACTCACGCACACACGCACACACGCACACACGCACACACGCACACACGCACACTCGCTCACTCGCTCACTCGCTCACTCGCACACTCGCTCACTCGCTCGCTCGCTCGCTCGCTCGCTCACTCGCTCACTCGCTCACTCGCTCACTCGCACACTCGCACACTCGCACACTCGCACACTCGCACACTCGCACACTCGCACACTCGCACACTCGCACACTCGCACACTCGCACACACGCACACACGCACACACGCACACACGCACACACGCACACACGCACACACACACACACACACACACACACACACACACACACACACACTCATACACACACACACACACATACATTTACACATCCTCTTCAACATATTTACAAACACAATCACTCACGCTCACATGTATACATACATTCATACCTTCCTTCCTTCTCCAAACTAAATAATTACCAAATAGTCTCTAAATGATAATATATTGTAAATTTCTTTGAGGTCAGATAAACATTTCATGGCAACTATGTGCAGTGCCACTCTACGAGGCAAGCCTAGCCTAGTGTACCTAGGTGACACAGGAAAATCTTGACTAGGTACACAATCTCTGGGTAATGGAGGGGCCAATTTAGTGAAATAGGGGGATGTTCGTACGAGGTCACCGTCGCCCATAAACATCACTATGCCAGGGGCACAGCCAAGTCGCTGACTTTCAGTAAATACTCTTTAAGTCTCAAGTCTTCAAGTTTTTACGTCAGGCGTATTTTGCGCGGCTAATCAATCAATATTTCCGTCGTTGGACGTTGGATTATGGTGCGGATATATCCATCAATGGCCTTGAAAAGGTAAAGAGGACATGTCATAATGCTGAGGAAACACTGTGGAGGGAAGTCCATTCCATAGTTTCAAAGTACAGTAGATTGTTGAGCCACTTGCTCTTGCTGACATTCTTAATTCGGTCGGGTTGTCAAATCGTCAAATTCCAATAGTAAGGAGCGTCCCCACTGAGAGCTTGCGCGTGTAATGAGCATTCGGCGTCGAATATTCGACAAAGCTTACTAATGAGAGTGAGAACGCTCCTATATACCGTGTACGATTTGACAACCCGACCGAATTAAGAATGTTAGCAAGTGGCTCAACAATCCCGCGGTGTGACTGTACGAGAAAGAAAATACCTCTGAAAACGGACTGTAAGTGGTCAAGTTGTAGGAAGTTGTGTTCATTATGTTTTCTTAGTGGAGATGTATTCGCGAACCATCGTAAAACGCTGTCGCAACGCTGTCAAACTTGACTAATGCGCGTGCTACACGGTTTTAAACCAAGTGACCTTGGTAGAAGCGAGCGGCTACACGGTTTCAAACAAGCCCATTTGTGTGATATCTGCCAAGGGCGTTTAAGGTCATGCGAAATTTGGTTTAAAACCACTGTCTACACGGTTTCAAACCGCCTGTTTTAAACCGTTGTATACTGTGGCGTTGAATACGTTACTTCATTGCGACAGGGTGCTACGGTACACGAATACATTTTTCCACTGCACGTGTCATAACAATATGTAACCGTGATGTAACCCTAAGCACGAACCTAAAGTAAAGCATCTGCGTAAACTGGTTGCGTTGATCGACTGCTATTGGCTTTAGGCCGTGTTCAAACGCAACCACTATACACAGACCCCTTAAATTTGTTTCGTGTTCGTTGACTCACCGCTTGCAGTTTTCTACTTAAGGTAAAGGTCAGGGCAAAAATAATGTTGGCATTTACTACTAAGTTGCACGCTATCGGCAATACATAAGCAAAATATTATCAAAGCAATGTAGTGGAATCAGGGTGCACGGTAGTGCCCCGCCAAGTCGAGCGAGGCCGGCCATTTTTCGAAGCAATTCGGGGCACATTTAATCCCATAATGGGTCCATTTCGAAACTCTGTCGTATAGAGCCTGCAATATTCTATTTCTGTGGTCTATGAAGAAATATATGAAACCTTAATAGAAACTGATAGTCTGTGTTCTAATACAATCAATTGTTAGCACAGTATAAATATATAGCTAAAGCTGTAAAGAAACTACGAACAAACGTTCGAAACCTGTCGCACTTACACAGACGCACGTCTCAACGAGACCCCTAAGCGAAGATGGAATGACGCGAGGAAACAATGGTAGAGCCGTGCGTCTGTGTCACTAGGGCCACACTAACGGGAAACTCCATTAAAAATCATCGTTTATCGCTTTATGCATACGAGTATTGAGCATAGGGACACAGACGCACGTCTCAACCATAAGGACACAGACGCACGTCTCAACCATAAGGACACAGACGCACGTCTCAACCATAAGGACACAGACGCACGTCTCAACCATAGGGATGTTAAAAAAAATCCGTTCTCCTGAAACGCCATTCTAGACTTTATACTCTATGATAAAGTAGAGGTTAACAATCTGTGTTTTTGTCTCTCCCCTTTTGATACGTCACCGGCGCCGAGTGCGCACGCAGGTTTTCTCAAAATTAACTAAATTTCCATTTAGTAGACTTTATTGTCTTTACTTTATTACTAGCTGTAATTTTATTGATATCACGACGAAGTATTGGTTATTGATATTATTGTAAGAAATAAATCGACTCATCCGAATCCACACCACGTGCCTTTTTATTTGAACAGGTTATGGGCCCAGCACCACGGATGATCGATAACGATTATTAAATTTCCAATGCGCTTGTAAAAATCATAATCCAAAAATGACATCCGTACCGCAAGTTAACACGCCCGGAATGGCCTTCGAGAGGTTAGACGGTGTACAGAATTATCAGACCTGGAAATTTGCCATGCGGATGGCACTAACTTTAGAGGGTCTTTGGTACTGCGTAATTACGCCTACAGCCGCAACGCCTACAGCAGCAACACCTACGGCTGCAACGCCTATGGCTGCATTGCCTACGGCTGCAACGCCTGAGGGAGCGGGCGAAGCGGCATCGACGGAAGGTCCAGATACTGCGCGCGATGCAAGGGCGCTAGCGCGTATCTGCCTCGGCATCAAACCCTGCTGCTACCAGAGTGGTTCTTCTCCGCCAACTTCACAAAATGGAACTTTCACATTTCTCTGACATGTCACAATACGTTGAGAGTGTCATGGGAATAGTCCACCAGCTTGCTGATATTGTGAAGGTTATTGCTGATGAGGAGGTTGCAGAGCTGCTTCTCAGTGGGCTAGGACAGGAGTACGACGCGCTTGTTTCGAGTTTGGAGACTGCTTGCATGACAAAACACTTATCAAGCGAATTGGTGCGCAGTCGTCTTATACAGGAGGAAACCAGGAGGAAAACGTCATCCGACGTTTCTTCGATCAGTGCTGCATTCGTCTCCAAAAACCTGCCACGTCACGCAAACCTAACCTGTACGTATTGCAAACGTGTCGGACACGTGGCGTCCAAATGCTTCAAGTTAAAGAGGCTAAAGAAGAGGCAAACTGAAAAGGAGAAGACATTCCTTGCTTCGGCTTTCCTGGCTAGAGAGGACAATCACTGGATCGTCGACAGCGGTGCGTCTAACCACATGTGTCGTGACAAGGGGTTGTTTGAAAAGCTTAGAGACTGTAAAAATAACATAACTATAGCTGATAATACTACTATCCCATGTATGGGTGTTGGTGATGTTTCTATGGATATTCTGGTAAGAAAGCTTGACAATGTTTTATATATACCAGATATTTCAGCAAACTTATTATCAGTAAGTAAACTGGTACAGCAAGGGCTCACATTAACTTTTAACAATAAAGGCTGTTTCATATTTAGAGACTGCGTGGTGACACGGCAACCCATAGCTATAGCTACAAACTTAAATGGTATCTATAAACTTAATGGCAGTGTAGGTACAAAAGCATTGCAAAAGGATCACTCTACGTTCATGTCATGCCACGAACCACAGAGTGACAAAGATGCAGCTGTGCCAAATTTGCCACTAATTTTATGGCATAAAAGGCTAGGTCACTTGAATTTTAGGGATATGAATTTACTTAAGGGTTCTAATAAAATTTATTTTCAGCAAAGTAATAACGATGAGTTGAAGGATTGTATAGCTTGTCTTAAAGGAAAAATGCCAGCTAAGTCTTATCCAGTTGGTGAAGCAAAGCGAGCTTCGGAGCCATTGCAGTTGATTCATTCTGATGTCTGTGGACCAATGCCGGAGGCCAGCTGGGGAGGGGCAAAATATTTTGTCACCTTCACTGACGACTTCACCCGAAAGAGTTTTGGATACACATTAAAGAATAAAAGTGAGGTAATGTCCTTTTTTATTTATTTTAAAAGGTTTGTAGAAAAACAAATGGGTATTTCAATAAAAGTTCTGCGATCTGACAATGGGGGGGAATATACCAGTAACCAATTTGAAACATATCTCAAAAAGGAAGGGATATTACATCAAACATCGGTTCCATATTGTGCTCCACAAAATGGTGTCTCGGAACGTTTAAACCGGACCCTGGTTGAAAAGGCAAGATGTATGTTACAAGAAGCAGGTCTTTGTGAGCGATACTGGGGCGAGGCCATCATGAAGGCCATTTATCTTAAAAATGGATGCCCTACTTCAGCTTTACAGGGAAGCACACCAATCGAGAAGTGGACTGGGTCAGTACCAGACCTCAGCCGTCTTCACGTCTTTGGGTGTTTGGCATACTCGCTAGTGCCTGAGCAACATCGCCGTAAGTTTGATGCGAAGAGTAAGAAATATATCTTTGTTGGTTACAGTGAAACCTCAAAAGGGTTTAGACTCATGGACCCCAATAAACCTGGAAAGGTGATCATAGCCAGAAATATAGCTTTTATTGAAAATAAATTTTATAATAAGACTGAATCTAATTTAAAATATGAATATACTGATGTTATTATTTTTTATGATTATGAACTTAATGAGCTAAGCTCTAATATAATCTGTGATAATAGTAATAGTATACATTTAAATGAATCAAAATTGGATAATAATAATTCTAACCTTTTGAACGCCCCAGTCGGCTCTGGCCGTCAACGGAAAGTCGTGCCACTGACGCCACGACGGCTACAGCCGACACACGGTTTAACATCAAAATCAAGTTTAATAAAAAACTTTACAAGAAAATTGATGGAGTTTTATAATTGCTTTGCAAGTCTATATTAGTCTAAACCTAAAATACATTGGTTATAATAGCAGAATTATGAATAAATCCACTTTCTGTGAGACTGTGATTTAATGCAGTAATTGTCAGTGCTTACTACGCCAACGACGGCTCCAGCCGGCACATAGTGTTGTGACCGCCCGCTGCGTTTTATGTTTGGAAAAGTGTAAGAATAACTATTACAGAGACAATTATCCATGATAAAATATTAAACTACATAATCCAAATTTATCATAAATTACGTAAATATTATATAACAATGGTATCCCATTTACTCTGCACGCAGTAATGGTACAATAATAGTCCCCCATTTAGTTAATAATAACAATCGACAAACTGGTTTTGCACACCTCACGTAAACAAGTGCTTATCAGTGTCCTATGCGCCCCCGTCGGCTGTGGACGCTAATCTGTGACGTCAGAGGCGCGACATCATCTTGAATAGTGTTGTACAGTGTCGACGAAATGTGAGAGGGGGCTTATCGTACGAAGGAGTTGCTGCGAATTTTACTAGGTGTTGATAACGCCGACGATGAAATTCCAGAATTTGTATCGGAACAAGTTGAAATAGATTATTTCGAGGGAAGTCTTTAAATTTTAACTAAATATATATATTATTATATATAATGTAATATTATTAACTAAGCATATGAAAATTCATTTTATTTAAAATCAATAGGTAACCGAAAATGGACCAGCCAATGCTATATTATTAATAATTCTAGTACCTTTACGAAATAATTTCTAGGGCCATAAAACTTCTTTATCTCTCGCTCACACTTACGGGGCTTATGGAGCAGCATAACTAAGTACTAATAATAACACTATTCTTTGTACAAAATCTGCCTCAAAATTCGCTAACAAAGGTCGGTCAGGTAAAACCGCGGTTTAAACTAATAATTATTAACAGTTGAGCTCATAATCAGGGTACTTTTAACTGTTGCCGCTATTGCTCCCGCGGTTTTTCCCGTTTATTGATACGGGCAATTCTTAAGACGTTCAGACGAGCAACATTTTTACGGAAATGTGTGGCAAAACTCATCGTTCATCATAAATCATTACACTTAAAAAACGCAATTTTATTTGGACTTTAATATTATTAAGATTCTTACTCAAAGATATCGATATGAAAGTTAATGCCTTACACAGTTTCTCAACTCTAGTATTATTACAATTTCCATTGCCTGCGACGCCCGTGTCGGCCAGAGCCGTCAATACGTGACGTCATCACCTCGTAAAAAAGCAAGTAGTGTTGTGACTCTGTTACTAAATTAAAGTGCATGTCGTGCGAACATTTTGGTGTTTTCATACTTTATTGTGGGTTTATAATGTTAATAATATATGAAAATGTAATAACATTATAGGAAATATTTGTTAAAGTTTTCCGATACTCAAATACACATACATTACATAGAGTCAATTATGGTATCGATATTTCGTTTTGGAATCACTACGTTTTTCGAGATCGACTTGTACGTTTTTGTTGTGGCGTCCGGTAGGCAGCGTTTTGTTTCGCAGCTTGGCGTTCAAAAGGTTAATGATTCTTATATACATACTTCTTTAGGACCTGTTGATAATAATAAAAATTCTAGCACAAATTCTGAGCTGAATCCTAGTACCTAGTTTGCCAGATTCTAGTCACATTTGTGAACCGAATTCGAGACTGTTACAAAATTCTAGCCAATGTTTGGAGCCGAATATTAGTGACAGAGTGTCAAATTCTAGTCCCGTTAGGGAACCGAATTGTCAAAATTCTGTACAGAGTCCTAATTATGATTCATTTGTGATATCAGGTGGAGAGGACGAGGAGTTCTGCACGGGCAGTGAGCGTGAGTCCAGCTCCGTGTCGTCGCCGTCGAGCACCAGCTCGCGCTCGGAGCGCTTGAGCTCGCCCGGCGCGCCAACACTTGGATTGGAAGGGCCCACCGGCTCGCCATCACCCGGCGTCGTGCGGCCTGTTCGTACCACTCGCTCTAAACTGCCGTCGAGGTATAATGATTATGAGGTTGATTTTTCTCTTGTGGCTCAGGGTTTTGCATCAGATGAACCATTCACTTATGAGCAAGCGATCTCTTGTCCTAACTCACAGCAGTGGAAATTAGCAATGAAATCTGAATATGATTCCTTACTTGCTTATAATGTTTGGAAATTGGTAGATAGACCTACTGATCAAAACATTGTCAAATGTAAATGGGTTTTTAAAACTAAATTTGACACAGATGAAAAATTAGACAAATTTAAAGCCAGATTTGTCGCACGCGGCTTCAGTCAGGTAGAGGGCATAGATTATAATGATACTTTTTCACCTGTCGTCCGCCATTCAACCATAAGAATTTTGTTTTCTTTGGCTAATTAAATAAATTTAAATATTAATCATGTTGACGTCACAACAGCTTTCTTGAATGGCGAACTGTCAGAAACCATTTATATGGAGCAACCTCCAGGCTTTGATAATAGTGATAAAAACAAAGTTTGTTTGTTATTAAAAGGAATTTACGGCCTTAAACAGGCTAGCCGTATTTGGAATTCTAAAGTTCATGATCTTCTAACACAACACTTTTTTAAACAAAGTAAATGTGAACCCTGTGTCTATACTAATAAACTAAATAATGATTTATGCCTTTAGTCGCATGTCGTCCCGTTTGCAATTTGTCCCGTTCGCAGTTCGTCCCGTTCGCAATTTGTCCCGTTTACAATTCGTCCCTTTAGCAAATCGTCCCATAAACGCACCTCGTCCCATTCGCACTTCGTCCCGTTCGCAATTCGTCCCGTTAGCAAATCGTCCCGTAAACGCACCTCGTCCCGTTCGCAATTCGTCCCTTTAGCAAATCGTCCCGCAAATGCACCTCGCCCCATCCGGAATTTGCCCCTATTGCAATTTGTCAGTTGCAGTCATTCAGTCAGTCAATCCAGGACTACTCTCTTTACGTAATTATATATGTATACACAGAAAACTTATAATTCAAATTTATTTCACTAAATTAAAATCGGAACACTTCGGCAAAATAATAATATTAATAATAATATTTAATAACTATATTATTAATAAAATTAATGGTGGGACGATTTGCTAACGGGACGAATTGCGAACGGGACGAGGTGCGTTTACGGGACGATTTGCTAACGGGACGAATTGCGAACTGGACGAAGTGCGAACAGGACGAGGTGCGTTTACGGGACGATTTGCAAACGGGACGTATTGCGAATGGGACGAATAGCAAACGGGACGAATTGCGAACGGGACAAATTGCGAAGGGGACGACATGCGCCTAAAGGGATTTATGTATAATCGCTCTGTATGTCGATGACTTCTACATTTTTTCGAGTCAAAACAGTTTATTACAGCCGAAACTGCTTCGATTATAAAAAGTAATTTTAATGTTAAAGATTTTGGTGATTTGAAAAGCTGTCTTGGCATTCGTGTTACTAGAGATAGGCAGAGAGGTATTTTAAAACTGGACCAATCTGAATATGTGAAGAAATTGCTAACTAAGTTTGGTATGGAAAACTGTAAAGCTGTCTCAACTCCATTGCCTGTAAATACTAAATTTTATAAAGGTGAAGGAGAGCATTTAAATGATGAGAAGTATCATTATAGACAGTTATTAGGTTGTCTCATGTATTTATCAGTTTGTACACGACCTGATATTTCCTACGCTTGTAGTTTATTAAGCCAATTTAATAATAGCTTTGGTAAAGAGCATTGGCTTGCGGCAAAACGTATTCTGCGTTACTTAGCGTCAACAATTGACTATTGTTTGTTGTTTACAAAGAGTAGTAAATTGAATTTAAATGCTTATGCTGATGCAGACTGGGCTAATGACCCTATTGACCGTAAGTCATATACTGGTTATGTAGTCAAGCTGGGAAATAACGTAGTACACTGGGAGTCACGTAAACAACGCTGTATAGCGCTCTCCAGCACAGAAGCCGAGTACCTTGCTATCGGTGATGTTTGTAAAGAATTAAGTTTTATTAAACATTTCTTGTCCGAGATTATATTGAAACATATTGATATTATGGTTTACAACGATAATCAAAGTGCACAAAAATTGTTAAAGCTTAAAGAATATTCTCACAAACGTACTAAACACATAGACTTAAGGTACCACTATGTTAAAGATCTTGTGAATAGCAACGTGATTTCTGTAGAGTACATGCCTAGTGAAAAAATGATAGCTGATATATTCACCAAACCTTTGGGAAATGTAAAGCACAATCAATTTGTTAACAGCATGAATATTTGTAATGCATGACATTTGTTTTTTGACTTAATTTTAAATGCTTAGCATCTTTATTATATTATGTCATGCATGTAGAGTCATATCTGAATATTGTGTTTATACAGTCAGTAATGCTTTTATTGCATGGATTAGTTGTATAAATAGGATTGTAAAGAAACTTTACTGGCGTTTTTGAAAAACAGAGGGGAAGTGTTAAAAAAAATCTGGTTTCCTGAAACGCCATTCTAGACTTTATACTCTATGATAAAGTAGAGGTTAACAATCTGTGCTTTTGTCTCTCCCCTTTTGATACGTCACCGGCGCCGAGTGCGCACGCAGGTTTTCTCAAAATTAACTAAATTTCCATTTAGTAGACTTTATTGTCTTTACTTTATTACTAGCTGTAATTTTATTGATATCACGACGAAGGATTGGTTATTGATATTATTGTAAGAAATAAATCGACTCATCCGAATCCACACCACGTGCCTTTTTATTTGAACAAGGGACACAGACGCACGTCTCAACTAATGTCTCCACGCGTCACCCGCCATTGACGGCACTGCCATGTCCGCTTAGGGGTCTTCTTGAGACGTGCGTCTGTGTGAGTGCGACGTTTCGAACGTTTGTTAGTAGTCATTTCGTAGTTTCTTTACTGCTTTAGCTATTGCGTGGTAAAACAGGTGGTTTGAAACCGTGTAGACAGTGGTTTTAAACCAAATTTTACATGACCTTAAACGCCCTCGGCAGATGTCAAACAAATGGGCTTGTTTGAAACCGTGTAGCCGCTCGCTTCTACCATGGTCACTTGGTTTAAAACCGTGGTTTCAAACCGTGAAGCTCACGCATATATTTATACTGTGCTGTTAGTCTGTGGGGCACTCTAGGCGGCATCTCGCTGGGATCGCTGCAGCTCACATCGATTGGGCTGGAGCCCCTGGAGCCCTGCCAAGTCGCCGCAAGGTTATTGTCCAAATATACCTACAGGACTAACCGATCGTTTGCACAGGTACCAGGCACTGCGGCCTCGCATTTGGATATCTCTCTTTCTATTGGTGAAAACCGTATCAAAATCCGTACAGTAGTTTCTGAGATTAGCCCGGACAAACAGACTCAGTGCGGCGGATATAATATTGAAAAACAACTAAAAGCATTTTCACCAACAAAACGAGACAATAGTTTCATTGCGCTATCGCCGACTGAGTATTTCACTGAAACCACTAATTTAAATCCGATTACAATTTTTTAGTGTACCGTGTAAAACTTCTCAACATACCTACTAATAAGGTAGAAAATTAGAAAAACGGTAGCTTAAACAACGTTGTAGAACTGAAAACCACCACTGCAACGCCTGCATCCGACCTCCCTGTCCGAAAGTAGTCGAAGAGACGCGGAAGTGCCCGAAGGGAATCAAAATGGCGGAACTTCCCGCGCATGCCCACCCCTACTGGAGATGACGTCAACTCGGAATAGTGAGGTGAAAGTGATTTCGTAACTCGAATACTTTTCTTGGAGCTGAATTTCAGGTGATATTTTAAAGATATTAAGAAAATAAATATTTTTTTATTTTATTGGTTAGACAAGTAGATGTGTAAGCTATAACTGTAAAAATTAAATAAAGCTACAAAATAGTACCTACTTACTTAATTATTATGTCAACCTCCTGCGGCCCACCGTATAAAATAACGTTAGGTACCTTTTTACTACCGGAATTTGAATCTATAAGGTATGCAATTTGGTTAAGATTATTTAGAATCTAAATTTTAGATTATTGTGGAGCTCTCTAGTGCAAGACCCACTTGCTAGGACTCGAAAACGATTCGTAACGACCCATATCCATCCATTCGGACCCGATTACAATCGCAACATCACAGACAACGCGTGACGTGTAAACGTTAATTTTATTATTGATAATGATTTTTTTACTACACCCATAACAGGCATCCTTCAAGTGATTTACTTATAGGTACTGTAGCTGCCGGTACCCAGACTGCTGAAGGGAGGATTTCCTGTGGCCGTATTATGGCCGTGTTTATCGCGTGACAAAGCGTGGATAAAGCATCCGTCACTCTCGCGCTTATATACGTGTTACAAAGTGACGGATTGCGATAAACGTGACCATAATACTCATGAAATAAAATTCGATACGAATGTACTGCATTTAATTACTGGAATAGTGCCAAAGTTCGCGTACAAGTAGGAGGTGGTGAGAAGAGTGATTTTACAAAATTTGAAGTTATTAAAATTAAGTACCTAGCAGGGAGAAGCCCAAATTTGCGTTTTGATACTAGGTACATTGTAATGTTAATATTTAATAAGTTATATGAATTATTAAAAAATGAATTTACGTTTAATATTATATATAGAATTTATAGGATTTTTGGAAATGAGATTCAACAAATTGTATAAAAGGAATGTTGCATACGCAACAGCTACATGTATGTATTTTAAAATTAGTTGCAGGTTTCGTTGACGAAGTAACGTGACCAAAGCGACACAGGTAGAGTTAGATAACTATGCCTTACGTGCCTATACAAGCGCGCAGGACGACTACTTCGCCGGTTCATACTTCATCGAAAATTTAAATAAGAATAACATCCCAGGAGGGTTATTTAAAAAAAAAAACAAGTCCTCGACGAACTCTTCTTCGAACCAAACTTGAACCACCAGTGCGTATAAACTACCTGTTAGTACGTGCCTTCGCTCTTGGTAATTCAACGCTCATCCAAGCAGTTGAGCGTACGAGTATGTATACCTACGTACCTATTATGACCATACGAGTTAAGTCTGTATGAGGTAGAGTTAGACGAACTATCTTTTATTCCGATATAGAAAACAGCATTCTTGACCAGTTCTCAAATTCAGAAATCGGATTTCTGATATTTATGACTGGTGAAGGACGGTGTTCTTATTTAAACCTAGTTTATAAAAAAAAATGTTAACATGCCTTCTCCTTGTCCTTTACATAATACTTTTAATAGACAATTAATCTTCTGTAATCTGTGTTTACTACAAATTTCAACGTTGACTGATCGCATTTTATCTCACGGAAGTTAAAGCAAACAGACTAAAACACAGCCCTTCAAGCAAAAGTATAAAGCCAACATAATTAATAAAGTGAAATATTATCACCGAAAAAATACTTTAAGATGTTATCGTTATCTATATTTTTATTTATAAACATAATTGAGTTTTACAATGGTCCAGTGAAGTTCATGCTCTCTGTATGATATTAAATAACTCGTAAGTTCTTCTTCTTCTTATCTTTAAAAAAAATGGCCTCTGTCCACTTATGTAGACAATTTTGCCAATGTCAATGTACGGTTAAAATATATTTATAAAATTGGTATTGTTCGGTAATTTGGAGAACTGTGGCGAAAGTGTCAATCACCTCACGCTCCAACCACTCCGCCGCGCACAACACCGCCACGCTTCACTTCTCCAAAGAGAAGCCCAAGATGGCGACCGGCTCAGCAGAAGCGATCGACACGTGCAGCAGCCAACACTCCCACCACAGGACTCCAACTCGTAAGTTATAATTATTGAAGAAAGATAACGGAATAGAGAAGAGGCACTTCATTTGCATCATACCTGATGGTTGTGAATTTGTTTCAGGAGGCTTGTAGGTAATACAATTTTATTATTTATTATTATCATTTTTTTTAATTTTAAAGTCACGTAAGAATTAGGCCTCTCTCCGTGAAATGAATTCGTGAAAAATGTTTAATGATTTAAACAAGCATCAAACGTCAAATATATGCATATCTCACTTTTTGGCAACGTTTACTTCGATACTACGCACAAAATATTCTTTCACCGGTTTATTAGTTAAAAATGACTTCTCATCAATTAACACTTTGTTAGAATAATTGGGTAAAAGACGCAGTGTTGTTTTATCGACAGCTTAAAATACCGTTGGCACATCCCTAGCGTCTCGATGTCCTCGACTGCAGTCCAGTCGCGAATGTGCCCACCGCGCCGCGCATTTTGACTCGCGAATCAAATTTCGAAAATAGAACTGCGGTTGAAAGTGCTAGTGATTTCAGAAATAGTTAAAACTCAAAAGTACGTTTCGTTACACTAATTACTCTAATTAGGTACTCATTTAGTGAACTTTTTTCAATATTTACCTTTCGCTTTCAGACTTGAAAAAACAAACACAAGTCAATTTACATAATTTATGTAATGTATTTATATTCCGGATTGTGTTCTAGTTTGTGTTCTAATATTCTTCACGTATTATATTTTATAAAAAATATTACAGCGTTTCACCAACTAAATACTGCTAATATTATCCACCTAAACGCCCGACCATAAAGAACCTAATTTTGAAAATAAAAACTAGGTATATATTATATCTTATTATGAAATGTTGAGGTTAAATGCAGAGGTTCCACATGTAGGTGTTTTATTGATTGTGCGCGGGCTGTCTCGACGGTGCGCGGGTTGGGGAGGTCAGGAATAAACCTGGAATCGCCAAAAGCACGTGTCCCGCCCGGGTACATGGGCCCACGTGCCCGGGACACGTGGATATTCAATGGTTTTCGTTTTTTTATCGACAAGATTATTCCGATGTTTTTAGCCTCTCTTTATAAGCCTGAAGACCCTAGTAGTGATACAATGATGGTCTTAACTGTAAGCCTATAATTGTAACTTTATATATAATAAATAAATAAATAAATAACTGAGTCGCTGTTAGAGTAGGGACTATGCTAGTGGTAGTAGTGGAGATCAGATATTCGGGCGCTGATTTACCTAAAAATCCGTATTACTGCTGCTGTTGTAATGTTATGAAGCGGAATTTAATTTGTTTATGGACTAAATCGATCGACGAAGGTGCGGGGGCACCTTGTGCGGTGCCCGTTAGGTACATGTACAGAATTTTAGCTTTATGACTTTGATAGTTTAAGAGAAAAAGTGAAGGTGACGGACAGCCAGACAGACAGACGTAACGACATATTATGGCATGCTTGGGATACTTGGGAGTAGGGTACCCTAAAAGAGGCGAAATCATCGACGAATTGGGTCGTCCGTCAGTTCCGCTCATTTAAAAGAATACCTTGGAACTAAGCGAGTGACATTTTTAAAAGAACACCTGGCTATTCATTTGAATACAAATAGTATACTATGTATACAGTCAGATATAACTCGCACCTTTGGAATTAAAGTGACCTAATACAAAATATTAAGTTTTCTACTTCGAGTCGTAAAATAATTATTATATAGACCTAACTCAAAATCTAAAAAGTTGGAATTAGGTCACTTTAATTCTAAAGGTGCGACGTATTCAATTGTCGTAGTTCATTATGTAACGAGCCACTGTTCCCCTCTATACTGTTAATTGAACTTTACATCGGTCAGTGGGTCAGTGATCGATACTATTGTGATCTGAATTCAGCGGGCCTACTATGGTCGTGTGTATCATGTGGATAAACGTGGATAAAGCTGTCACTTACTGACCATTATGTATAGTTCTTTTCACATAGCTTGGGTACGGTGACAGCTGTCAACTCAGTACAAAATATGTGTTTGAGGTTATATTTTGTACTGAGTTGACAGCTGTCACCGTACCCAAGCTATGTGAAAAGAACTATAAGTGCGAAAGTGACGGATGTTTTACCCAAACTTATCCACCGCGATAAAGGCGAGCATAATACAAGGAGCATTCACAGGTTATGGGCCAGATATGGTGTGACCGGAATTTATCGTTAAAACTATAGTGACTCGTTTTATCACCTATATTTAAGCACAAGCATATGTCAGTCAAATCCTTTGACCGTTAAGATTTTTAGGGTTCCGTACTCGAAGGGTGCCAAAGAATGGTCTTTTTGGTCTACTAAGTCTAAGCTGTCCGTCCGTCCGTTCCGGATCTAACTTTAAAGAGCTGTACATTTTGAACCGTAAGTGATAAATTGGATATGTTTATTCCACGATGTTACAAACAGTCAAACCTACGAAATCACTAGATTCGGTTTACCATTTTCAGTTATTTTCTAGGAGTCAGGCATTCTTCAAAACAACCGAAATTTGTAATCTGAACCTACAGGGAAATGGTTAATAACCGACCAGGAAACTGAAAGTGGTTGAAACTCTAGTAGAACTACCCTGATATCTATAAAGCCGCTTATTTGTTGGAAATATTACATTTTCTCATAACTTATCGCGCAAAGGCTGGCAACTCTTTCTAAATAAAAATTGAGTGTAATAAATACTACAAAACCAATCATTTAATTTTTCATGTCATGTTACTTATTTATTCACCGAAAATATAATAATGCCCTTACTAATAAACGTTGAGTGTCCTTATCTGTCGAATTCAAATGTCACAATGACAGATAAGGACAAAGCATGGTATAACTACTCAGCGGTTACTCAACGTTTATTAGTAAGGGTATTAGAATATATTTCCCGTGGTTTACGCGCACCACATGCAGGGTGTCCACAACCTGTGTATAGACGCGCCTTTATTCTATACATATAAACAGCCTAACAGGGTCTAGTCAAAGTTTTTGAGAAATAGTGACTAAGTAATAGTTACGACAGACAAACTGAAGCACTTACCGTGTACCTATTATTATTGAAACAAGAAAACACAGGCAGCTGTATTAAAACTAATATGGTCCTTCGAACTGAATTGAACCGTCGATCGATGGATCTATTCAAGATAATATTTTAAGGCTAAGCCAGAAGATTTATCATCCAATGTGAGCTTGTTAGCCTACTGCGTCATAAAAAGAATATTATCCACGACGCTGTAATGCGTGTAAGGCTGTAGCAATAAATTGGCTTACTGCACCGGCGTACACCGGACGCAGGCGCCAGGAGCTAGGCTGGATTATCCGAGCCCGTTGAAACACGTTAGGTCATGTGAAGGTTGTTGACACGTGTCATATTCATCATCAGTTAAGTTCTTATCGGCACCAGAGTTGAAGTCACGCACACAATATTATGTCATGTATTCACTTGTATTTTGTAAAAGTTAGGTTTGTTTTATTTTTAAGTCAGGGTTCCTCTGAAAATCAGCGCCGCGGTTTCACTGCGGCACAATGCTGAGAGGGATCCTGTTCAACGTAATATCTTGTTTTTAATTAATTTTTTTTCCCGCTATTGTTACTCTTCTGTGTGCGTTGAATAAATATTTTCTATTCTATTCTATTCTATGTATTGACAGCGGAATTTCATTCCTTCACTCCTTCGTTCAGTCATTACCTTTGCTGCAAGTAGCTGTGTGCATAATCATTCACCTCACCTCTCGTGCCGACCTATACTTTTACGAATATCTTCTAATATGATTCGGCAAAGACCTAAATACATTCGCATTCACATTTTACAACTGGGGTTCTCAATCGTACAGTGTATGTTAACCATTTACTTGCCAAAATAAAGAAACAGGAATTCTAGTTTATCTAATTTCACCAATTTCATTATCAAGCGATGTGTGTACGCTTACAAAGGTAGACAGGTGTGCAGGATCTTACCTATTTAAACTATTATAACTGTACACACGTAAATAATATCACACAATGAAGATTTCATTTAATTTTACCTTTTCTTTTTCAATAGCCTGTGTCACACCAATGGGCTAGTCTGTTACCAATCTCTGACCAGTCGCTTCGAGATGCATCTAACGGCTGCACTCAAAGACGTCAATTAACTTTTAAGTTTGATTAAAGTTGCTCCTGTCACTTTTTTGCTACAGCAATAGAATAAGACGCAGCAACTATAATCAAACTTATAAATTAGTTGACGTCTCTGAGTGCGGCCGTAAGTCGTCCCGCCACCTCTCTTTCACCTTCACCTATTTATGCAAATTCTATCAATAAAAAGATTATCTTTGAGAAAATATCTTTAAAAAATTTGAAAAAGAAATTCGCGTGCATACGATATTACGGATCTCATCATACCGCGATGTTGAATAGCGAATTTCATCATTAACAAACCTGAAGAACCCTTGAAGCGTCGACCCCGCACACTCATTATTCAAAATTGTACAGCTTGGTGTGCTCCCTTGCCCCGATCTCCCCTATTGTCCTGGCGAGGGGAGCCGCGGCCTTGACACCGATCCAGCGTCTACAGAGCCTTGTATAATAGCCGATGAATGAGATGTATGAAGCGGCTATGTGATGCTTCAATCAGTTTTTAGATGTAAACCTTAAATTTTTACAGGTTCACGTGAAAAATTCACGCAATTAATTTGGCAATGCCGCAAAAATACCGATGTGGTATAAGGGTGAATATGCCTGAGTCATGTTTCACGAAACTCGACCTTTTAATTAATATTTAACGAGCCCTGTTCTCGTTTTAAAAGCTTTTTAGGATCCCTTTGAATAACTGTGGGTTTTGTTAGTAGATTGTTTTTTTAATTTTTGATAACAAAGAAGATTGGCCGCTTGTATTAAAATCGCCAAGTAAAGCATATCTGACAGTAAAATTTTGCCCTTCCCTTTCTTACACATAAGGACATAAGACAAGGAGAGAGCTAACTTTAACTGGTAGATTAATTTACTTGTAGATTGTGAAACAGGCCCTAAGAATGATTTCTAAACTCAACGACGAAATCGTATTTTGTCGCGTTTGTCGGATGAGTTCTTGCCTTCTCGGTTAGCTTATCGACGGGTACTAGAGCTAACAGAGAAAGTATGATATATCGAACACATGTGGTCCCTTTTTCTATATTGTCTTATAGTTATCGTATTCTTAACGTTATTATCTTGACTATGATGGCGGCCCAGTCATAAACAATATGATTGCAATTGGGGCAATAGGGTTTCGTAGTGTATTATTTACGTAAAATATCAGATTCATTTATCCTTCTCCTTCTTTCAGATTCAACTCTACTACTCTGCAAAGATGTCGAAGTTAAAACCATAGACCAGAAAGCACACATTATAATACCTAAGTGTCATGCCATTTGCGTAGCGGAGTGGATCTATAATTCACTCTTATGCACAGAGAGGCAACATACGTGTTCAGGGATTCACTAAAACTACGGCAAAAACTGCTACAACGGACGACAACATACTTTGAAGTTGTAGAATTCGTAAAAAAAGACGCCATACGATTCTTTACCTACGACTACGAAATACACCAAACATAGTAATACTATGAACATATTTATAGGCAACGATTATCACTCGAAGAATCTTGTCAAACTGAAAATTTGATTCCACATTTAAAACTATAAAATTCACAGACAATAAATTTGATTTTTTAATTTTAAGTACACTGGCTGGACAGAATCCGTAAAACCACGAACAAATAACAAACTGAAAATTTGAATTTCGAACAAGATGGCGGTGAAAGCGGAACCGATTGGGCCACGAAACGGGCATGAGTTGGCGCCGCTAAACACGCGGGCTGATGGGAGCGAGCGTCCGCACGGAGTTACCATCGTACTCCAGGGCTCCCGAGGCTCCCTGCAGCGGGAAATGCCAGGGGAAGACCGGGCAGCCTGGTCAGGGAAGCTCCAGTTCTTCCTCTCAATCATCGGCTACTCCGTCGGCTTGGGGAACATCTGGAGGTTCCCGTATTTGTGCCAGCAAAATGGTGGAGGTAAGATTTTTTATTTTCATCGCCCGGTTGGTATTGCGTCGTGACGTCAACACATAATCACATTGAGGCGCGTCGCTGATTCGCGACGTCGCACCGCATCGTTTTGACACCGTCCTAAGGCGTCTAAGTTAAGTTATCTCGATTCAATACTCGCACATACGAGTACAAAGACGCATAAGGGCAAATAAATGAGAAATACAATAAAAAGGTTTCATTGGAATTGCGGGCTAGGAATGGGTATTAATAAAATATTAGAACAACCATGAAAGTGATAAAATCTAGCTATGGGTAGTGTTTTGTTTTGAATCTAGTTTTAAAATCGTCCGTAGCAGTATCTACGAGCTACGGCGTAGTCTCGTAGCAGCTAAAATCAATACTTTGTAGCAGCGTCCAAACTGTCTAAAAATAGATACAATGTTTCAAAATTGTTCATGAGTCATGAGTGCCATGACTAACTGAAATGGACTGACGTAGAAATACATTATAAGAAAAAATAAGTACTCATTATGCACATGTGTGACGTGTATGTTATTTATAGGTACAATTGCAGAATGAAATTCGTCAGTTTTCAACTCTGTTAAACGAACCTTATTATTCCGCGACTGCGCGACTGTACACAAAACTGCGTAAATGCTACATTAAATTCCGAAATTGATAAAAACCTTTAATGTATAATTGCACCAACGTCCATTAAATTTAATGTCGCTTTAAGTCGTGTGCTGTCACTTTTCACCTTAATTAGAAAGTGCCAGAAGAATATTGTTACATACATATGTTACTATTTATCCTCAAAAAAAAAAATAGTTCCTTAAGGAAATGCTATAAACAACGCGCTAGAAGTCGCGGGCAACACCTAGTTTCTGCATGAATGCACTTTCATCATCATCATCATCAGCCTACAGCAGTCCACCGCTGGACATAAGCCTCTAACATGGCTCACCAACTGGCTCGATCCATGGGCCTCCCTCATCCAACCGCTCCCAGCAAACCTCACGTCGCCCGTGCATGTAGCTGGCGGCCTACCTACACTGCGTACTTTATCCACATTTAACCTTTGCATTTGCCCATAAATTTAAAGTACCACCTCAGTTTATAGACAGTCTGCACGATCGGATCAAAAGGTCAAAAGGTTTCTGCGATTCGCCTTCACTCCGGCTGTGCCTAAAATACGAGCTTATAAATAGTTCTCTGTGCAAGCGACTTTCGACTTATATACAAGACTGTTTTACCTTGAAACTTAGTATGTTCAATGCAACTTATGGATAAATAATATGATTTTTAGGGTTCTGTAGTAAAAGGTTGTATGTAATAATCTAAGCTTGAGTAAGTTGCACAAAAAATATATGTATTTAGTAAGTAGGCCGCTCGGGCACTTCTTAACCGACTGCCCGAACGGGGGTTATGTTTTTTAAACGTCTAAATCGCTTCTCTAGAGGGACCACTGCTGAGAAGAAGCGTCGCAAATAACTCAACAGGCACTCATAGTAGGTAAATGTTAAGTCAAAGGAGACTGTGATCTCTGTCTTACAACGGGCGTCTCACTCAACATGATAACCTCTAAATTCATAACTCGAATCAGTGGCCCTAGACAAGATACATAACGCTAACGATGTTCGAAAACTGTCAAAATGTATAGGAGTGACGTAAGCTGCCAATCTATTGCGTCGGCCGCTAATGTCAAATCCATACATTTTTCTAACGTACCGTAAATAGAACGTTCACCGAATGCAACTTGTCTACTTACTTACTTAGAAACTGCTGGATCTATATAAACCAGTCGAAATGGAAACTGCATGCAGAAGGTGGATTTAGACGGCGCGTGATAGCACGAGCCGAGCCAGGCTCGTGTTTTAATCTAAACGGGTGAACGGATTTGGATAAAATTTAGCACACAGATAGTCTTGATCTATTCTGAACTATCTGTGTGTTAAATTTTATCCTAATCCGTTGAGCCGTTTAGACGCGATTGAAACACGAGCCTGGCTCGGCTCGCGCTATCACGCTCTAAACTAAATCCACCTAGACATAACGTGACGCAAACAGCTAAATATATGACGCTTGTGACGCTCAGCTCGTGACATGGCGTGTTTGGCGCGATTCGATTTAACTGACTGATGACTGATGTCCAAATAATCTTCAGAAGGTTAAATCAAGCTGTCACTTCACACTGGCCAATGTTTGTGCCAACGCGAGGCCAATGTATTGGCACCAGTGGCGCAGGGCCCATATAACCCGATTCCCGCCGGGTTCCCTTGGAAATTCCTATGCATAATGTACTCAAACAAAACGCAAAACAATAAGTAACCCGATATACTATAGCCTTACCCGCCCGTTAGAATAACACGCGTAGTATACATACATTTTTCATAATAAGATGAATGAACAAAACGCAACGTCGCAATTTAAATTTACCACTAAGCGCGAAATCAAAAACTCCTTAATAAAGCCGATATCTACCGCATGACCGACCGCACGCACACATTCACTGTATTACTAGAAAGAAACGCATACAACAATATTCATGTACACATAAACACTCGCGAGTTATATTTTTCTGGGCTATCTCCCTCAAAACTCCATACAAGCCGAGGTCCCAGCGCATGACTCAACACTAACACATTCAAACATTTAAACTCACGCACTAAAACAAAACGGCCTTGGACATCATAACGTGATACTACAACATCGCATCTTGCCTCGCAACTCGCATTCACAATTCCGCCAAAACTGCCCGGCTTATTTCATTCAATTTTAAACTTTAAGTGCATGTCGTAAGCTTTATTTTCACTAAATACACCCAAAAAAATGTCTCTGATTGCACTCCCCCGACTCATTCGGCCGATTATACGGTTCTACGGTTGTCCTTATCTATTTTTGCAAAGTTTATGGAGACAAAACATAATCTACCGACTCTTTGAGCGCCGCCGTTGCCCGCCTAATAATTTGCATTGCGTCATTTTTTCATTCATTACATTACCTACTTTACTTTCGCGTCCGCCAAAACACACGGTGTTTTTTTTTTAATATTGTTAGTTGGTGTTAATTTGTGTTTTATGATACTTTACTGGTGAAATTTAGCTTGCTACGCTTGCTAGTGTATATGTGATTATTATTGTGATTGTGATATTCTTAAGATTTCGGCATATTTATCGGCGGGCAACGGTTTGTTTTGTGTTTTCGTACCTACCTAACCTTAAACTTCTTATTGGGTTTGCGTGTATTTATTGAGGTTATTGACGTGTTTCGTTTTATATGTTTGTCTGTACTTAAAGTACAAATGGCCGCATTAGTTCAAATAGAGTGTTGTCTTACATATTACTTACCTTCTTAATGAACTAAAATGTTTTTCAAAGTTATCCTTTAAAAATAAGAAACATGTCATGTTTGGGGTTGGAACGTGCACGCTCGTAAATATAAATTGATTAAGGCGTAGGGAGAGATGGATTTTTCAATCACTTCCACTGTCCACAGCGCATTGTTATTAAATTATAAACATAAACTGGCTGATTAAAATATCGGTTGTAAAGTTTTCTTCATTTCTTTGATTTTGTTAGGTTGGTACTTGTAGGTACCTACTATTTTTGATTCGTAAGACACGAGCAAATTTTGATTTAGGCTTTGTTTTTATTGGTTTCTGTGTGCAGTGGATGTATTCATTTGGTTTATTTTGGTTTTGTTCTTAACAAAGGGCAGAGTTTTCGTTTATATTTTTTGCTAAATATTACTGGGTTTTGATTTCTTAACGAGTCCGAAACATTTGGGTCGTTCCAGCTTATAATCGTGAGTTTTAGCCGTTCATCCATTATATTTAATAATTTCTCACGTTACTCCAAATGTTACAATTGAGTATCAGTCCACTAACATTTTATAAGTCTTCTGTAAATAATATATGATTGATTACCTACTACATTATATCTATTAAATTCTTTATGCTAAGCCTCAGGCATATAAAACCAATACAACTAGGTATGCAAACAGTAAAAACCTGAGCATTAAATCTTTTTGTCAAAGACCGCGACGACACTTTCGCGGCACGAGAAAAAACCACCAACCAACTAGCGTATTTTTTATTAGAGTGAACTTGTCAAATATGAAAACGACTCTAAACATGCGCGGCGGTAAGCGGTCTTCGTTTTACTATTCTAAGCTTGTTAAAACAACTCGGCCTACTGGACGAAACAGGAGGTGGACGGTAAACCGGCGAAGTTACCCTACGCCGTACGGATTTTTAGGGTTCCGTACCCAAAGGAGACACACGAACGGGACCCTATTACTACGCTGTCCGTCCGTCCGTGCGTGCGTCTGTCCTAACTTTAAAGAGCTGTACCTTTTGAACCGTAATACATAGCGGGTTGTTTTTTTTTTCAGAAGATGTGTTATTACGGCGAATTTCCTAACAAACAAAAAAAAAGATATGTAGTTAAATAATAATCCTCCATACATTTTTTTTAACGTATTTTCATTTTTGTTGTCATCATAAAAACGGTAAAACATACAAGTGCGCGAGTCCGACTCGCACTTGACCGGTTTTTTTGCTCCGAGTTGCCTAGTGGCGATGGACCACGCTTCGCCACTGATTGGCACTAACTGCCCAACATAAATGCCCTTTGTTCTGATCAAAAGCTGATAAAACATGGATCGTGGCGAACAAATTGGCTAACTCTGGGCCAAGTACATGGTGAAATTAAATATACGTAAAATGTACACTTCCTTCCTTCCGATTCTAGGAGAAATGGCAGGTTGGGTCCATGGAACTATGTAACATTTTTTGCACTGGGCCTCTATAACTCCTCTTACAGTCAAGTGAAGAGAATCTACTATGACGTCAACAATACGATTGCAATTTCGAAACAAGATGGCTCGTACATTGTTGAAAGTGTATTAAAAAGGCCGACAAACAAACTCGCTTCCGCTCCTACGTATAATATTAGTTAGGATTGCGGGTTCATATTACGTACCTACATAATATAAAAAGTATTAAATGTTCGCTATTTAAACTTTAGCAATATGCAACTTATCCCGCGAACTCCAGCGGTTCCCACGTTTATTGCCCATTTTGCTGTTAGCTAACAATTTATCTGGACTTTATTAGCAATTTCATTTAAAATTATCTTAAAGTTTGTAACAGCTGTAACATCAGCTGATGTTAAGCGAGCGGTTTTTGACGACTTTTATACGTTATGTTACGGTTGGTTTAGGCATGCATGAGAAATGAGAACTATGACAACTTAGAGTTTAAACAATACAACCGAGCGAATAATATTCTCATCAATATAACCATTTTGATCAGTGTCATAAAATTGGTATTTTGCGAGCCCGATACCCCCTCCTGAGCCGAATCCGGGAGTCCTTGAACACAACTACCTATACAGGTCCCGTTCCATAAGTCGCACGTCACAGTCATACCCACAGAACAGAAAAAAACTGTTTTTTCTATTCCGTGGTGACACCGGAGGTAGACCAGCCTAAGACGGACCGAACTAGCCTTTTTTTAACGGAGTGGAAATGCGTTACGCTGATGCGTCATGAGGTCATGTTAGGCTGGATCCAGCTTAACATGACCTCAGTAAAAATCGCATGGTTTTCAAGATTTGCCAGTGTAAAGTTCTTTGCCAGTACAAACTTTAAGCGGACACATCTTGAAAACCATGTGACTTTTACTGCGGTCATGTCAGACAGGTTCGGTGCGTGTCCCACTATGCTGTTGCTGTAAGGCCAAAGCGAAGACAATACAAAAGAAATAGCTAGGTAGGTATCATCCAACATATTGATACGTCAGACAAAGAGCGCCGTCCACTTTTCAAAATGTTATTGTCATTTGATAATGTGGCAATAAAAACTTTTTCTTTATAAACTACGTAATCAATATTTAGGCTCAGATACGTACTGCGTCTAAAAATACTAATAGTATATTGACTGCCAGTAAATATGGGATCCCTTTCAACCGAAGCAATAAAATCATGTAACGTTACATAACATGATTTCGACTTTATGTATACCAACAACAGGGTTCACGTTTAAGATCAGATCGGAATCTCAATAACGGCGTAATAATGCTTTCCATTTTATTAGACCAGCCCTGAAAGCTTCCTGAGGACATGACTGGCACAGGCACGTTCTGTAATGGCCTTTCTTTTATAAAAGGTTATCGTAATGCCCGCACTTTCACAAAGAAATCGTTGAACGTTAATTCCACAAAGATTTATTTCAGGTATTTATTCATTTCAATATTTGGCTTCGTATTTTTATCCCGCTCACTCTTATACAAGTTTTACCCGAGTTTAACCGAAGGTCTTTTAAAGATTTACCGAAGTGTAAATTAATTAGAACGAACAGTAGGGGTTAAGTTAGTTAAGTTGTTTGTGGTAATCGTGATATATTGCGTGCCAAAATATCGAAAAATAATTACAAGACGGTTGTTTAGATAAGATAAGATAATCGTAATACAGGGTGACCTCGAATTGGTAATACAAATTCAAAGTACTACAGAGAGCTTCCCTAAACCAATCGCTTCTACGAGGTCTCACGCTTAATTTTAAAACATAAGTACTTTTTTTTAAGTTTTCTAATTATCCCATTTTTTTTGCTTAAATTGGTTACCCTACCATTACCTTTAAAATGAAAGAGGTTTAAAGTATTTCAAATGAACACTTTCCTCTTTGGTTCGTTATCTGACACATCATTTATGATAATAGCGTATCTTGATTAGTAAATTGTCACTTGTCTTGTCAAAGAAAGTAAGAATTTTCGTATTTAATTAAGATAGTAATTAAACAAAATGCCCCGAGCTTATCCTTATACGAATATTCAGCGAATGGATATGTTATCTTTTTATTTTACGTCACGAAGTACCGTACGAACTCAAGCATTGTTTCATGAACGACACCCTGACTGCCCAACTCCTACTCGTGTTCTAATAAACTCCATTGTCCAAAACTTAAGAGATTTTGGACAGTTTACTGTCCCAGTGCACGCTCAAGCTCCGGGCCGGCGGCCGCGGTACTCGCAGACGTTTCGGAGACGAGTTCTCGATTATTTTAGCCACCACCCAGAGGCGAGCTCAAGGGACGCTGCCGCAAGATTCGGAACGAGCCAATGGTTTATTTGGCGATTACTGAATGCTGAAGGAAAGTATCCGTTTAAATTCCAAAGTGTCGGGAAACTACACTATCGCACACCATGGTGCGGAAGTATCCATGCTCATTAAGTAGGTAGCAGTCTACCATATCAGGACATCCATTACATAATGGAATGGCTAGGTATATATGGGGATTAGCCAATACATGGATAGTTGGATAGTAGCTTCACGGCGTAATAACTTATATTTCACATACCTGGATTCTGCTCGGTCATTGCCTGTATATAAATCTGCTTCGCATATATTAATGGGTTGTAGTCTCCTCCCAGCTAGCCATCTCTGTCCTCCTCCTGTATACATTAAAGCCCAAATGAGTAACGCTGATCACCCATCTGGCCACGGAGAGTCACTGACAACCAGTGGCGCTCCTCGGTGCTATACTTCTTGGTCTATAACAAACAGGACTGGTATCAGATTAGAAAGACTCAATCACGGTGTGACAATGTTTCCACACTCAAAACTACAAACTCCCTTAGGTGCGAGGAAGCTGCTGGACGTCTCCAACAGCTCCAGGCTGATAATACAGTACTTGGTCAAGTGCGCACGCCAAGATTCTAGAACCAACCCAGATCTAGTCATCCCTTACGGACAACCAGATATCCAACCTGGGCTATCGATTCTCAAAGCAATCCAGATCTAGCCGCTCCCTTGGAACGACTAGATATCCAACCTGGATGCCGACCGGAGTTGTAGAGAAGCAGGCGCCCAACCGGCGCCCAGCTACGTGATTGGTACAAACAAGATTATTATGTTAATACGTAGAACACCGAAGTCACCCAATGGTGAAACACAATAATATAGTGATATGCAGTAAACACAGTGACAGTCAGTGGCAAGTCAGAGCCACTCAGGGACACTCAGAGATAATCAGAGATACTCAGCTTTAGAGGAAGGAGATCCAATAACAATTAGTTGGCCGGCTTTCACAAATATTACTTTAAGAACAATTTAGGTATAAGAAAAGTTCACTCGTATCTGTCACACTGGCGTTGCAAAGTAATTCCATAGAAGTTCTATACTTAGTGTTGCCACATAAACTTTATTAAATGTCTCACTCACCTAGTGATTCGCGCCTGCCGCGACACTCCCCGGCGGCGAAGCTCTGGAGTGAAGCAGTAGCGCATTCAGGTCTCGTGTCCATTCCTTGATTCTCTCTAATGCTTTGGTAGCTGCAGCTCGCCTCGACTTCTGGTTTATATCTATGTTGTTTGTCTCGGTTTTATCAGGTGACGATTCATCATTTTCTGTCGATGAACATTCTCCGTCTTTATCATGTATACTGACGTGATCTTCAATCGTCTCTATAGGGACGATATCTACAGGTTTTTGTATATCATCCGGTCTTACATCAGGGACTTGTGGATGAAATTTCTCTAGCTCTTCTGTCTTTTCTGTGTCATAATCAGGTGTCTCTACTGGACGAGTATCAACCTTACTACTGATGTTCGTGATAGTATCCGAAGCATCGTCTATTTCAAGCGGGTAGAGGTGTGCGATAGAACGTGTATACTCACTTTTCCCTACTTGAACTTTTGCTGCTCTACATAATCCGTCAGTACTCGGGATTAGTGACGTAATTTTCCCTACTAACCAATCGTTTCTATTCTTGGAATCGCCCTTGATCTGTACAATTTGACCAGGACTCGGTGTTAACTCTGAAGTTATTCGTGTTTCACGAGGTAAATGACTGTATCTTTCACGAAGACTTAGTAAATAACGGTTCGAAAACATATCTTTAAATTCTTTTAGTATGACGAGTGCTCGTCTCCAGCCACTTATCAATTCCGTCTTCGTTGTAGATATACTTCGAGGTTCGGAACCATTTTCCGATTCTTCTAATGTTATTACTTTTCCTACAGTCAGAAAGTCCGAAGGCTTCAAGACATAGTCTAGTTCGGAGTCTACGCTAGTAAGAGGTCGCGTGTTAACTACTGCCTCAATCTCTTTGACAATCGTTGAGAGCTGGTTATCTTTTAACATGTGTTTTCCTAGCGTTCTCTTCATGCAGTTCTTGACAATACCTATCAGACGTTCGTAGAATCCACCAGCCCATGGAGAGAGAGGAGTTATAAATCTCCACCGCATCTTCTTGTCTATGCAGTATTGATTCGAAATTATCTCTGCTATCAGCTTGAAGTGTTGAGCGTTGTCTGATGTTATTAACGTCGGTATTCCTCTCGCAGAGATCGTTCTCCTTAGTGCAAGTAAACCTTCTTCAGCAGTAAGGTCTTGCACGACTTCAAGATGTATCGCTCTGACTACTAAACAGGTAAAAAGACAAATCCACCTTTTAGTATTTCCATTTCCATTGTTTATTAGAACGGGTCCCATGTAATCGATTCCCGTATAAGTAAATGGCGCTGAATAATTTACTCTCTCCGGCGGTAGAGCAGGTGCTGGAGGTAACTTGAACGGGCCTCCGCTCTGTTTGACACACTCTGGACATTTCTTCAATAGTTGCTGTACGTAACTCTTTCCCTTTGGAATCCAGTATAATTCTCTCACTTTGCTCAACGTGTGATTGGCTTTCATATGATAGTTTTCTCTGTGTGTTTTCATGATGAGTTCCTTAGTGAATTCGCAATTTCTAGGTATTAATATTGGATAGCGTTTATCGAAAGACCAATCCGCATGTTTCATACGACCATTAGATCTCAACAGGCCGTCTCTATCTTTGAATAAGTCCAAATTAATGGCTAAACTTGTTTTCTTTCCTTCACTCTCTAGTGGAAAGTATTCTTTCTGCAATTCTTTAATACTCTTCATAGTATTATCTACTACTATATTTGCTTCTTGAAATGTCTTGTCCGGTATCTTTTCATCAATCTCCATTAAGTTTACTGTATCCGAAGGACCCTGCCCCGACGACGGTTTTGAAAATTCAAATATGGAATGGCTTGGCCATTTCTCATTTCCTTGTAGAAGAAATTCAGGACTGTTTAACCATAGTAATTTCTTCTTTTCCCATAGATTGGGACGTGTCGCCAAGTCAGCAGGATTAGCCTCCGTGTTTATGTGACGCAGTTCCAACTGCTTATTTTTTCTGATGTCATCCACTCGCCTCGCAATAAAAGGTGGTAATAATTTATTCGAGTAGATCCAGCTTAAAACAATTGTGCTGTCCGTCCAGAGATATTCTTTATTTATTGGAATACCTATAACATTCTTGATGTACGTCATTAGTTTGTTACCTAGGTAGCAACCTAGTAACTCTAGTCTAGGCATGCGCAAATTATCTCTTTCTTCTTTTGGTACAATCTTTGATTTAGACATAACAAAAGCTATATTCTTTTTATCTCCATTATCAGCTGTCAAATAGATCACTGTAGCATATGCTTGCTTAGACGCGTCGCTAAACCCGTGTAATTCATATACTGTTTTCTCAGGCAGTCCCATATAACGTGGTATTTCTACTTCTTTTATTGCTTCCAAACCATCAATAATATCTTCCCATTTACTGTGAAGTTCATCTGGTAAGACTGTGTCCCATTTTATTTTTATCTCCCATAATTGCTGTAGTAGTAACTTTGCGGGTAAGATCAAAGGGGAACAAAGTCCACATGGGTCATACATAGAAGCAATCGTACTCAATATCTTCCTCTTGCTCTGAGGTCCTTTTACATTTTCTTCTCTGAAAAGCTTGCTTTTAATATTCAGTCTTAAGGTATCTTTCTTAGTATTCCATACTAAGCCTAGTATTTTAGTTTCTTCCGTTTGTTTGGCTTTATGTTCTGACGGTATAGTTTCTAGGAAATCTTCATTGTTTGACGTCCAGTCTCTAATATTCATAGCTATTTCGCTGAAAACTTTCCGAGTCGTTTCATATAGTTGTATCGCTGCTTCTGTAGAGTCTGTTCCGGTTACAAAATTATCTACGTAGCATTTGTCCACAATCTTAGGTATCAGTTCTGGTGCATTCTGTGAAACATGATACTTTAACGTAGCTGTCAGTATAAATGGACTGGATATAATACCAAATGGAACTCTGCAGAAGCGTATATGGATAATGTTATCCATAGATAGAGGTTTCTGTACGTCCTTTATCCAAATGAATCTGGTTACGTCCCTGTCCTCAGTTTGGAGTCCTATCTGCAGGAACGCCTTTTCTACGTCGGCTGTGATGGCAACTTTATTAGTTCTAAATTGTATGAGTAATGCTACTAGATCTCCAATCATCGACGGACCCTTATACATGCATTCATTTAAACTCTTACTATCTTTCAACTTTCCAGATGCATCATAGACAATCCGTCCCTTCTTTCCTTCCTGTTTTACCATGTGGTGAGGAAGGTAATGAATTGGAGGTATTTTCTGGGTATAGACATCTTCTTCAGGGTTTATGATTTCGATGATACCAGTCTTTAATTGGTCCTCTAATATATATTGATATTCTTTCATCGAAGACTCATTCAGTCGTTGCAGTAATCCCTTTAGTCGCCCATATGCTAACCCGAAGTTCGTAGGCATCATTGGAGGGTACTGTATCCATGGCCATTTAACCATATATCTGTTATCCATATATTGTATAGTTTTGTTGAGATGTTTAATAGCTTCTTCTTCCCTGGTTGCCTTTGGATTATCCGTGATTCCTATGCTTTCCAAAGCCCACAAAAAAGCAATATCCATATTCTTGAATGGCATATCCGGTTTTGTAAAGTAGACACAGTTTGGGTCATGATTTTGACAGTATGTGATAACAGATAAAGTGTTCTCGTTTTCCTCCATATTTATTCTTCCACTGACTATCCATCCGAGTTCGGAGTTTATCAAAAATAGGTTTTTTTTTAATCGTAACTTTTCTGTAGAAATTAAGTCGAAATAATAATCGTTTCCTACTAGAATATCAACCCTTTCTCCAAGGGATCCATCGTCAGCTAGAAGTTTATCTTTAAATTCTCTGAGATTAATATTAGGCATTGCTACTCCATTTGTAATTGTAGGGACTTCATTAGCATGAAGTATTATTGTTTTGTTTGTTCTCGTCGTAATTTCTAGTCTGACTCGAGGGCTATTATACTCTCGAGGCATTTCGCTTGCAAATCCAAAAATGGATAGTCGATTTTCTTCCTTTACTGATAGGTTGAGCCTTTTGGAAATCTCTCCTGTTACATATGATCTTTGAGATCCGGAGTCTAGTAATAGCCTGCACTTAATAGTTCTGTTATGATCTTTCTCGTTCTTCACCGTTACTATTGCTGTCTGTAACGCTGTGAATCCACTGCTATTCACTGCAGTCAAAGTGGTTTCTTTGTTTACTCTGAATTTTTTCTGGACATAAAGCTCGATGGTGTATACCATATTTGTGGCAATATACACACTCTCTTCTATTTTTACAGTCGCGAATCACATGGTTGTCTAATAGACAATTAAAGCATCGGTTCTTTATTCTGGATTTTCGTTCCTCAATAGTTTTATATTCTTGACACTGATCTGAAAAGTGATCCTTTTTACAGAATATACAGGATAGTTTCCTTCTTTTATATTCAAAATATTCCTTTGTTCCTCCTTTATGTTCATTGTTCATACTTATTGTTGGTTCATACTTTGGTTTCCTTGATGAATCATACTGGCTTCTAGAATGGTACTGTACTATTCTTTGTGAATTTCCTCCTTTCTTAACCTCATTTTTATTCTCTTCTCTCTTTACATTTTCTATCTTCACATAATTCCTCTTTCTAAAGTTATTATTATACTTTCTTGCAGGTCGATTTTTTGTTATTGACTCTCTATTATTGTGTGTTGTATGTAGAGTCTCTACAGTATAGTTTGCCTTTTCAGTGGGATTTTTCTCTTCCCGTATTTTGTGAGATTCTTCTCTTGCAGATATTATCAACTCCAATTGCTTTCTCATTTCTCCAACTGTATCTTCTTTCGTTTTCATCTTCATTTCATAGATAATATCTCCTGGGAATTTCTCCGTAATGAGATATCTTAAATGGTTGTGATTAGTATTTTCACCCAGTGACTGTAGAACCCTGAGATGACGTTCTAACTCATTTAATGTAGTCCGACAATCACCTATAGTTGTATCTGCAGCCTTTACTTTGCTGAGCGCACTATAATGCGCATCTATAATCTGCGATTGTTTACCGTACCTGTCAGTTAATGTTTGAATTGCTATTGCATAGTTTTTATTGGTGGTCTCTAATCCATCTATTATTCGATTATTATTATTATTATCTATTATTATTATTTTAACGTTGACTTGAGATAGAGAAGTTTGTCAACGTCAGGTATAGGCCTGTCATGAATATTGGATTTGTATATGTCCCAATATTCACACCAAGCTAACACATCACCATTAAATTCAGGTAAAGTGAGTGTCGGTAGTTTGGCAGAATAGACACGATTTTGCTCGCTACCGCTTTGAACCATTTGTGCGCTTTTATCCAACTTGTCAGATAATTTACATTTTAATTCCACTAAAATCTCTTCACCATTGAGTTGAGCCTCGCTCATTTGTGAGATTTCATCAGCCGATGTGTTGATCGAGATCCTAAAATACTCATTGAGTTCTGTTGTAAACCGCTTAATCATATTTTCCAACTTAGATGCACATATTTGTGCTTTTTTCATCGCTTCACTATCATCGCTACCTTCCTTACAATATGCTTCAGCTTCTGCTTTATAATCATTTATTCTCCTTATTATCTGATGTAATCTCAATTTGATCACATTATCTAAAGAAGTCTCTTCACTTTCAGACCCCATTGTAATCTGGAATTAATTATGAAGTACCTATAGATCACCTACACATAATAATAACCGATATAAGCTTTTGTAAAAATTTAATTATAGTTGACTGTACTTTAATACAATTATTATTGCAGACTGTACCTAAGGTAAGTATAAAGTATAAGTACTCAACAAAACAAGTCAAGCTCAAACACGACGGTGCTATTTGTGTAGTTAAGAAGTTCCTATGACCATCCATCAATGGCCATATAGCTGCATCATAGCATAGCACAGTATAGCATAGTATAGTACTATATAGTACCATATTAATTAATGTTGATTAATATTGATTAATAGCTATGTCTATTGAGAACTATTGATGTAAGTAAAATGTACCCATGTCACCCGGACTATAATTATGAATCAATTGACACCTAATTCATCAAAATCGGATAAGTAGTTTGGGCGTAAAGGTAAAACAAGCTTAAATACAAACATCCTTTTTGCTTTGCTTTAGTCGGGTAAAAAGATTTGATGATAAATTAGAAATTGATTATCTACGAGTTTATACACAAGACTTTCCGCGCGAATTCTTCACAAGACTTACCGCGCGAATTACACACAAGACTTAGCGAACGAATTATACACTAGGCTTTCCGCGCAAAGTCCGTTGGTTGGTAATCAGTTTCCATAAGTATCACGTTTTAAAATTTAACTGGTCACCAGCCAAGAGCACTTGAGAGCGGTTATGTACTCGAAAATACATAGACTATGTCTCTTCTACATCGCCTTATGTTCATTTTAGGTAGGTATGTACATAATAGGTAAATAGTAAACTTAGCGGTAGCCGATATACCGCGGCAATTATAATGTGTTAATCAAAGTATCTAGTTAAATCACAAAACACCAAACAAACAAGACACCATATAGCAAAAAAGTTTATAATTATAAATGTTGTATCTACATCGATTTGTAAAAATTATTGTACACCATTTTGGTAGAATTACACTAAATTCAGATATTGAGGTAAATGGAACCAAATACGAATATAATAGACATACTTCGTTTGTCTAAATTAAGTTTGAACCGGCTCCGATTAAGAAGTAAAAAGTCAACTAAGTTTTTTACCTAAACTTTTCTCTCACATACGATTTACGTAAAAACAGCAGAAAATAAGCGAACCGCTTAAAATATAACAATAACAACACTCACCTGTGAGTAACACAACACTTTCTGGTATAATTACGCAGTTTTGGACACTTATTAGCACTTTTCTTACTTTATTTCGTTTTTGAGTACCTACTCGACGTCGCTGTACAAGTAAGTAATGGCGAACAGGCGACCGCGCACGGAAGGTGCGAGTCGAGAGCGACTTACGCTCAATACGTATACTTTTATCTTAATAGCTTATTACACACGTCTTAAATCGGTCTTATAATTAACCATTTTGTATAAATAACTAAATATATCGTTACTTAATTCGACGTCTTGGCGAATATAAATACTAATAATGCGAAAGAAATGACTTCATGAAACCTTGAAGGGCTAGACGCCATATTGAAATTTGTCGTCGGCAATCCGCATTTCCGGTTAGCGCTTTCTGGAGCTTTTCGAGCCGATACATAAAACTGTATATAGCTTATACATACTTTCTCGGATTTATTTCTTGACTTTCGAAATTCCATAGATTATTCCTGATAAAACTCGAGACTGTCAAAAGCATTATTAACTTGTCCGAAACCGGGCCTCGGCGCCGCTCACACTCGTACGCGCATATGTACGTCAGCCGGTTACTCTCCCAGCGGGCCCCATCGCCTCGTAATTTGACACGACGAGAGCTCGCCACTTGAGACTGCATTTATCGCTCGCATAGCTCAAGTGTTTAAAATGTTGATAAAATAACATGAGTTCACTGCTATTAGACAACAGATATTGCTATGGTCACCAACCAACTTGTAAATCATGTCTTGAAATGCACTGTTCATTAATAATATTTATCCACCAATGACCACAAATCTCCGTAGGACTCTCCGGCGCAGGGCCAATTACCAGCACCTCCACCATGTCGGGAAACTACACTATCGCACACCATGGTGCGGAAGTATCCATGCTCATTAAGTAGGTAGCAGTCTACCATATCAGGACATCCATTACATAATGGAATGGCTAGGTATATATGGGGATTAGCCAATACATGGATAGTTGGATAGTAGCTTCACGGCGTAATAACTTATATTTCACATACCTGGATTCTGCTCGGTCATTGCCTGTATATAAATCTGCTTCGCATATATTAATGGGTTGTAGTCTCCTCCCAGCTAGCCATCTCTGTCCTCCTCCTGTATACATTAAAGCCCAAATGAGTAACGCTGATCACCCATCTGGCCACGGAGAGTCACTGACAACCAGTGGCGCTCCTCGGTGCTATACTTCTTGGTCTATAACAAACAGGACTGGTATCAGATTAGAAAGACTCAATCACGGTGTGACAATGTTTCCACACTCAAAACTACAAACTCCCTTAGGTGCGAGGAAGCTGCTGGACGTCTCCAACAGCTCCAGGCTGATAATACAGTACTTGGTCAAGTGCGCACGCCAAGATTCTAGAACCAACCCAGATCTAGTCATCCCTTACGGACAACCAGATATCCAACCTGGGCTATCGATTCTCAAAGCAATCCAGATCTAGCCGCTCCCTTGGAACGACTAGATATCCAACCTGGATGCCGACCGGAGTTGTAGAGAAGCAGGCGCCCAACCGGCGCCCAGCTACGTGATTGGTACAAACAAGATTATTATGTTAATACGTAGAACACCGAAGTCACCCAATGGTGAAACACAATAATATAGTGATATGCAGTAAACACAGTGACAGTCAGTGGCAAGTCAGAGCCACTCAGGGACACTCAGAGATAATCAGAGATACTCAGCTTTAGAGGAAGGAGATCCAATAACAATTAGTTGGCCGGCTTTCACAAATATTACTTTAAGAACAATTTAGGTATAAGAAAAGTTCACTCGTATCTGTCACACTGGCGTTGCAAAGTAATTCCATAGAAGTTCTATACTTAGTGTTGCCACATAAACTTTATTAAATGTCTCACTCACCTAGTGATTCGCGCCTGCCGCGACACAAAGGGTGCAGGATATCATATTAGCCGATTATCCTAGAAGAGTGCAATTTTGTCGTTGGCTGCTGCAAAATCTACACTTGAACATTTTATGGACCGACGAGGCAACATTTACAAGAGTAGGCATGTTCAACGTTCACAATGAACACTGGTGGTCTGATCGTGAAGCAAATCCTCACGTAACTCGCAGGGACTCCTACCAGACACGTTTCTCGGTAAATGTTTGGGCAGGAATACTGAACGACTGTTTGATTGGTCCTCATTTCATTGACGGAAATTTAAATGGACCGAAATATGAAGAATTCCTGAGAAATGTGTTACCGGTATTGCTACGAGAGGTGCCGCAGCAAAATTTGGAGGCTCTGTATTACCAGCAGGATGGGGCACCAGCTCATTTTTCCCTGCGTGTGCGAAGCTACTTGGACCAAGAGTTCCCTGGGAGATGGATTGGACGCTGTGGCCCAGTCGCTTGGGCTTTATACTGACAACGAAATGCACACATGAAAATATTACGACAGAATTTATTTTAGAATTTATTATTTTTGTTTTTTTATTTTTATAATTCCTTTCCTTCGTTAAGGTGCAGTTGCACGAGCAACTCTTCTCGGCAATATTTAGTCGGCCGTCTACGGACGTGTCGTGTCTCGTTCTATCTTACGAAATTAGAGTAAGAGAAGCTATGGTTGACGTGCAATTATCGCTCGAAGGGTTGCCCGTGTAACTGCACCGTTGCTGTTTAACTTTGGTATCTGTGTGTGTTGCCATTCTTTTATAATCTGTAATCTTTGTTTTGTTTTTTTTTCTTGTGATCGTCGAATAAATGTTTCTATTTCTATTTTTGTGTTATTTAATATTTTTAAATTATCAGAAACCTTAAAGAGTACGTTTTTTTGTCGTTCCCACGTAAGACGACATGACATGTATGTAATAACTTCATGTAAATCTCTATACGTGCTATCGTTTTAATACTTCAGTACTTGGAAGACCGAGCGTCCTCGCTCGGGTCGAAACCGAATTTTCTTCGATTTATATTAAACACAAAAAAAACAATAACAAAAGATCCATAGCTGGGGTTCGAACCCAGTCTTCGTCGAGCAGTCTATTCAGAATGCGGCAGCCACACCGAAATTACGAACTATATTGCACGGGAACTCTTAAAGCGTAAACAGGGAAAACGAATTTTTCTAGATATGAGACCTAGCTAGATCGATTTTTCGCCCCCGTAAACTCTCATACTGCAAATTTCATCGAAATCGTTGGAGCCGTTTTCGAGAACGTGAGTACATATGTTAGTCCGGTACCCTATTAACCGTTTTGTTACGCTGTTACGCTCTCTAGAAACCACACCGTCTTGTTACCATAGACAACGTTATAGTGTCGTCACAAACCGCTGTATCACACCCGTCGTATGTACCACTACTTGAAACCCTAGCCTTATTATTGCCTTTATTCTGCTTTTATTACATATACACGATGTATCGCGCAATCAAGCCTGCATTCAGACGTGTAAACGTGGTTACTACGCAACCCCGATGTGTGGGCGGTGTGATTGGGTACATAATAACACCTAACATTATACCTATAATATACTAACGTTTATCTATTTTTTTTTTTGGTGTAGTGGTAAAACAGTACATAAATCACGGTGAATCATAAAAATATTGACGCACACACGTCACGGGGATGTTAGCTAAGATTAGATACGAAATATTTATTTGGAACACGAGTAAGGTACATAGCATAGTCGATAAACGTGGCCATAATAGGCCCACTGTAGTGTTTTCAATCCACGAAGTCGCGCCCTTCTGTAATTAGACTAATTAGGGAACCCAAAGGGTGTCAAACGGGGCCTACGCTGTCCGTCCGTCCGTCTGTCCTAACTATAAAGAGCTGTGTCTTTTGGACCGTAATACATAGTAGGTTGAATTTTTTTCAGAATATGTGTTATTAAGGCGGATTTCCTATCAAATAAAAAAAGAAAGTTAAATAATAAAGGGGTTCCCCATACAAGAAATTTTTTCAACGTATTTTCATTTTCGTTGTAACGTAACAACGGTAAGGGCCCTATCTCACCGAGACACCATGGTCGCGCCACCCGGTCGCCGCGACCAACAAAATGTATACAGGTCTATGGAGGGTATCTCACCTGGTGACTGCTTGGATGCGCAACCAAGTGGTCGCCAGGTGAGATACCCTCCATGACCTGTATAGATTTTGTTGGTGGCGGCGACCGGGTGGCGCGACCATTGGTGTCCCGGTGAGATAGGGCCCTAAAACATACAAAATTTCTCCTCGAATTTGATGGTTTGTCGCACTTATCCCATAGACGTACTTGCCTCAACTGACCTTCGCCAAACAGGTAAGCTTTTCCACAAAATCCTTGAGTACTCAAAACAACCGCGACCTTGCCGAGTTTCTTATTTGCTGACGAGCCATTACACAAAGCGCTTTTGTGCTTTTGCGGTTGGAAAGAAGCTTTCACGTAAGCTTTCGACTTGGAGACTTTTAATAGGGTTCAGTAGGAAACGTTGAATGTGGAAGGTACTTAAGCAAATGTTTCATAAACTAAACATGGGTGCCGTTTTGGTACTTAAGGTTAATGTACGTAAGTGCATACAATAAATATGCATAGATTAGGTACTCGGTCGCTGTCGCAGGAAAGAATACATATTAATTGGTACTAGGTACTTAGTTGGTAGTGATCCTGCCTAGGAAGCTAGCGGTCCCGGGTTCGAATCCCGGTATGGAGAAATATTTGAGTGATGAGCACGAGTATTTGTTGCCGAGTCAGGTTATATATATTTTTTAAAAACCCGTAACTTGCAACCGTTATAAAAACGTTTTTTTTCTTCGCAGGTGCCTTCCTGATTCCGTTCCTCATAATGCTGGTGCTGGAAGGCATCCCCCTGTTCCTGATCGAGATGGCCATCGGGCAGAAGATGCGGCTGGGCTCGCTGGGTGTGTGGAACACCATCCACCCCTGGCTGGGCGGCATCGGCATCTCCAGCTGCGTCGTGACGCTGTTCGTCGCGCTCTACTACAACGTCATCATCACCTGGGTGTTCTTCTACCTGTTCAACAGCATTCGGGTAGGATGAAGTGGTTTTGGAACTAACAGGATCAATCAGCAACCCAGCCTATTATAAAATTTAAACTAGCGTGAGTTATTATTAGACACAAACGAACACTTAACGGTTTACTCATTTATTAGTCAGCTAACGGCTCAACATGTTTCGGACTCATTAGTAGTCCTTCATCCTTAGACTAAAGCAAAAGGGGAAGACACGTTATCGCCGTACAAGACACTGAAGTAATGCGTGCCGCGACACCTATATTCGCAAATTCCACACACACAGCTGTAAACATGCACTAAGGAGTAATAGAGATAAATTGATGGACTAACGTCGTGCGCGTAAGTGAGACGGCTATATGTCTCACAATAATGACGACGTCGCACGTGTTGACAGATTGGTGACGGCCGGACAACGGACTCAAACATAGGCGCTCAGCGCCTATATTTAGGTGCTCAAGCCGTCACGTATCTTCCTCTTTTTGTTTTCATCTAAGCCTTCATCAGGGAGTGTTATCGCTGGCGCGGTCTCCCCACGCGGCGGTTGTGATGAGTCCGAAACACGTCAGGCCGTTAATCTGACTAATACGTGAGTAAACTAGCCAATGCCTGGCGATCTATCTATGCGTTCACCTGGGTTAGAATTCACAAGCATTAAATTTAATTGACGTCTGAGTGCGGCCTGTATCTGATTATAGACGCTACGCTATCTAATATAGCTAGGAATGCTCCTATGCTCTACATATTTATGAATAAGCACTAAACATCAACACAGCGTCTTGTTCAGTTACCTCGCTGATAACATTTGTATTAAATTGATAGAATACGTAGTACTCCTAAGTAGTTATAAGGTCAAGACGCAAGTCATGGTCTGTTTTGTGCACGTGTGGATCAGGTATTATAAAAATCGTGTTTTAGCAAAACTACTAAAAACGGCTCAATTCGATATTGTCTTAACGATATCGCAAATCATTTCCATACGATATGGTAGCTCTTAATAATTTCACAACAATGTCAGCTGTATAAAAGCAAGATTTAAACTTTTTGTGTTACTTAAAACGAAAATATAGCCTCCGATATGATATAATGGCTCCGGGGATAAATACCTATTAAACGATACCCCACATATTTTTCGGCAGCTGGAAAAAAGCCAAATGAGAAAGCAAGAGGCAATGTCAAAGGCTCCCTCGCCTATTCGACATTGGCCTAGGCCTCTCTGTCATGTTGAGAATTATACAGAACAGGGGTCTTGATAAAGTGCACATATTCAAATGAGGGACATTTAAATTAAATTTTATCGACGAAAAACGTGTTATTTTTTTGTGTTTACATGTGGTACACAGTTGCGAAAAAAAATTTTTATGTAGTCATAAAAAATTAAAATACAAAAATATATTTTTTTCGCATTTTTTTCGTCGATAAATTTTAATTTAATATTTCTCATTTTAATATGTGCACATAATCAAGACTCACCCTGTATGTACACTAGCTATTTCCCGCGACTGTCCCGCATATAAATTGCGTGACAGTCATTTCAGAACCTACATTTCCGCCCCAGTGTTAGCAAGTCGGTAGTTCTATATATTGGTCTATAGTTCTTCTGCGGATTTCCTGATTCGTTATTCTTGTTTTCCACATGGGCCAGGTCAACCTCCCGTGGGCGTCCTGTCCAGCAGAGAACACCACAGCAGGGATAGAGTGCACCAAGGCCTCCTCGACGGCGTACTTCTGGTACCGGGAGGCCCTGGACGCTTCGCCCAGCATCGAGGATCCGGGAGTCCCTCGCTGGTGGATCGTGCTCTGCCTGCTGCTCGCTTGGATTGTGGTCTTCTTCATCGTGATGAAGGGGATCCAGAGCAGTGGGAAGGTGAGCTGTTTAATAACGGATATCAGAACAGTCTACCTAACGGAAATAGAGTGTGTGTTAGGTAATAGAGGTAATAGGAAGAGACATCGAAGCCGCTGATACGGTAATATCACTGCCTGATCGAAACGCTATAGCCATGTTACAACTTGAAATTAATTCTGTGAGAGGCTAGTCTAGTCGCGATCATCGTGCTACAACTTATAACAACACCTTTTGTTAGCCCGTCTATCGATCCAAGCTCCGTTATGGAACTTCTTTTATTCCATAAATTTTGTACAGGTGTAGGGTCTTTTGTGCATTTACCCTCTTACATACTCAACTGTTCGAAAGAGCAGAGAAGTGAAGCATCGGGTGATGCTTTAGAAAAACTCGTTGGTTCATAATAACCGCTGGTGCTTGAACACATCACAGAGCTTCCTGAAGCCTGAAGGCTTTAAAGGGTTATTTAATTACACTACGATTTGGTTGCAGGTGGTTTACTTCACGTCTCTGTTCCCGTACGTGGTGCTCACGATCTTCTTCGTGCGCGGCATCACGCTGCCCGGCTCCTACGATGGTATCGTGCACATGTACAAGCCGAAGGTTCGTTTTAACTTTTCAATTGGGCAGGGTAATAATCAATCGGTATTTTAATCAAGGTGTTTTCTAAACTGTCACTGTTTGCATTGTACCTACGAGTACAGTTTGTCCTCAGTTTTTTCTATTTTTGTACCCCTGTTAGTATTTTAAGGAGAGGTTTGCAAGGGCATAGGTACACTAATTCATAAATTGACATACGAAACACTCCACAAAACTCATCAGTTGCTCACAACTAGTCCAGTAGGTTAGTGCGTGATTATGCCCACAGGTGTTGGCGGTGCAAAGCATCTAGATCTAGATGTTACCTTAACGTGTAAACACGCACGTATAACCTCCCTACACCAGTTGCCCTGCTTCCCTCAACATCACTTTAACATGTCAGTCTAACAACGCATAATTCCCTCCAGCTGGAAATGCTGCTGGTCCCGACGGTCTGGCTGGACGCGGCCACGCAGGTGTTCTACTCGTTCGGGCTGGCGTTCGGCTCGTTGATCGCGTTCGGCTCGTACAACCCGCCCGACAACAACTGCGTGCGCGACGTGCTGCTCGTGTCGGTGTGCAACGCGCTCACCGCCATCTACGCGTCCGTCGTCATCTTCAGCATCCTCGGGTTCAAGGCGTGGACTATGGCCGAGAAGTGCATTGCTAAGTAGGAGTTACTGTAATTTATGACGTAGGATTGGAGGGAAACAGTCAAGGCTTTTATTCCACTTTGTTTTAACTTCTCCTGCTCCTATATCGTAATATTGTTAAAGTTATGGTAGTTCTTATTAGAAAGGGTGAAGGTGGCCATAGTATGGAAGTGAGAGGACTCCACCAACAACATAAAATAAGAAGTTATTTTTCACTTAACAGTAAGAGCTGCTATACTATCAACAAGCGTTTGTGGAATCTCGTTTCCAAATTCAAAATTTCCAAAAAATCACATCTCTTGCCACCAAAAGACCTCTACAGCAGACTCAGTACACTCAGTATTGGTTTTCCTTTCAGTTCGATGGAGATACTTGCACATAACAACGTGGCAGGCTTCTTCCCGAACACGTCGCAGGACTTCTACAATGACCAGTACCCGAACCTCGTCAAGAACAACATCACCTCCAAACTCAACCTCTCCGACTGCAGTATGGACAAGCAGCTTAACGAGGTGAGCGACAATGACAAGTGCTAGATAACAGACAGCTAGTTAGCTCATGGTCTAGTACTTATTGAACGAGCGAGCGAAGCGTCTCCGTTTCAGCTTGGGCAAAAATGCTTTCGCATGTCCGGCTGTTCGGCTGTTCTCCTCTGCAGGTCGCACTTCTCAACCGATTCTCGTAAAATTTTGTGAGCAGTTTCAATAATTAAGTAAATGGATATTTTTTTATCGATTCAGTTTTTCGAAATTTTCAAAATGGCGGAGATATGGAGGTTTTTGAGATTACCAACTTATTTGCGGTGTTGGTGAACTGACCGCAACCATGTCGATGTATGGGGATAACAATTATCCAATCAGTTTGTTTTCGCGTTTAAGTTTACAAAAATGCGCTCCGATGTGATAGTAACTTCGGGAGTTGTCGGCTATTCCCGGGACAAATCGCGTTCAACACGACACTCTTCGGCCTAGCTCTCATTCGCCAAGCGTCTGGAGTGTAACGTACGATAAGGAACTTCGTTGCAAAAGTGTGACGTGGTGACAGGTGATAAGTTATAACATTCTCAAGTAGCATTCCCATCCACATGAAGTAGCAGTTTTTTGGTGAACATGTAATAGAACATGCAGCGCCCTTTTTTATGCAAAGCTCCTATACCTAAACGTGCCCTTCATAGGACGTCTGTATAACGAAACCCTAAAAGATTCGAAACCAATCCAGTATTTTTTACAGGCGGCAGAAGGGACAGGCCTAGCGTTCATCGTGTTTACCCAAGCCATCGTGGAGCTGCCGTTCGCGCCGTTCTGGTCCATCATCTTCTTCCTGATGCTGTTGTCGCTGGGGCTGGGCAGCCAGATCGGCATCATGGAGGGCATGCTCTGCACCATCTTCGACATCGAGTTCTTCAAGAGGGTCAGCAAGCCGATTATTACGGGTGAGCTTTGGATTAACTTGTCTAAATCCAGATTAACCTGTCATATACAAGCATAAAACTCGGGACGGAGCACCTAGGTATGCCTATGAATATTTTTGGTAGCAACGCAGTTCACACAATCTTTGCCCAGTTTTTTAAATCCACATTTTACAGGAGCGGTGTGCCTGTTTTGCTTCCTGGTGGGTCTGATCTTCACCACGGGGGCTGGTGAATACTGGCTGAAGATGTTCGACTCGTTCGCCGGCACCATCGGGTTGGTGGTGGTGGCTTTGCTTGAGATGGTCTCTGTTGTCTACATCTACGGGCACGAGAAGTAAGTCAACACCAACTAGCAAAGTAATAGAATATAATAAAAACCTTGTCTAGACACCTTTCCTTAATGCGTTTTAATACGTACATACAGCATTAGCTACAATACAAGATTAACGTGTGGGTACTAAAGATAACCCTACGAACGTGTGTGACTCCAATATCCTTTTAACTGTCCTTTCCATCCTCAAAACCGAAATACGATAAACACGAAATGTGTAAGGAACAGATCAAAAGATATTTAAATTTATATTTGGAAAAAGGTCATGCTCATTACCCCCATAACCAGTGGTCGGAATAGGTAGAGCTAATTTACCTAAACTTGACGCATGTTCATTCATGCGTGAGTGAGATGGGAAAACATTATTGAATGAACATGCATCAAGTTTAAGTAAATTAACTCTACCTATTCCGACCACTGCCTATAGGGAGGATCCAGGGGTTGGGTTATGACCCAACTCCTGGATCCTCCCTTGCATGGTGATGATGATAAGCTAACCTCGTGTCCTCAGGTTCAGCAACGACATCTACGAGATGACGGGCTACCGGCCGGGGCTGTATTGGCAGCTGACGTGGCGCTACATCGGCCCGGCCATCGTGACCTGCATCCTGCTCTCCTCGCTCGTCTTCATGGTCATCCAGCCGCCGACTTATGGAGCTTGGAATGCTGAAGAGGTAAGACGGAGACACTAAACAGTCCAGTATCCCCACCGTACCACCCCACTATTGAGGAGTAATTACTCCTTTGATCGATAGTGGAAAGGAGTACTTAAGTACCCACCTACACTAACTTTTCAAAAGCTTCACCGAACTTTTGCGGCGAGTAGGGATAGCTGGCGGCGGTTCGAATGGAATTTTTGGTGATACGCAAAGATTAAGTTGATTGCGTTCGTGGGTCCATGTTACAAATCTCAAGGTGCTAAATTTGTAAAGAAAGAGGGGATGAAAGAAAAGAGATTTTTTATTATCATAGAACAAAATTATAAAATAAGAAAAACCAAGCGAATAGCTAGTTTACATATACATAGGCGACTTTCTATTTTTCGATGGTTATGCCAAAACCCGGTTGTATTTGATACGAGAGTAATGGTAAAAGTGATTTAAAATGAAAGGCATTGTCGTGATAAAGTACTAAGGCTGCCTTTCTATAGAAGCGGAGACGAGCGGTACGGAGAGGAGCTGTGTAGGAATCGAAAAAACCAATGTGATTGGTCGATTCCTACACAGCTCCTCTCCGCACCGCTCGTCTCCGCTTCTATGGAAAGGCAGCCTTAGGATCTACTGCAAAGATTGCCCTCGCATTTATTCAGACTGGTTGAGATTTTTTCAAGCTTAAAAATACTTTCCCTAGGGCCGTGTGGTGAAAACCCCGTACCCCGACTGGGTGCTGCTGATCGCGCTGGGCATGATCCTGGCGGGCGTGCTGCCCATCCCTATCGTGCTGCTGCTGCGCCGCTTCCAGTGCCTCTCGCTCGACGTCGACATCCACCAGGGCTCCATCCGCCGCATCGAGACCACCGTCTCCACCAAGGAGATGATGAGCGACCAGGATGTGAGTAACAGGCAAAGTCATCATCATCATGTCAGCCGAAACTGTCTACTGCTTGACTTGTCTCTCCTCCAGGGGTGTGCTTGGTAATGGATTCGCCTCACCACACCTTTACGATTTTTTAAAACTTCATATCTCTTGAAGGCAGATTTCAAATGGTTGGGGAGGTGGTGACTTGATCAATATTTAATTTTGCAGTAGTAGGTCCCACAGGTGACATCCTGTTCCGCTTGAACGTCCACAATAAAATGGCTGACGTGTTTCATACTATACTTAACTCCAGGGGTGGGTGTGAAATAATAAAGTGGAACACAAACAAATACAAATGTTCGTTTTGTAAATAATAAATGTTATAATTATCGCTAATTCAGTATGCTAAATCACTAATTCCTATTCGCTCAACTCAAACTCTAATGTAAATAACCAATCAACTTAGTGCTGGGAGTTTCTCAAATTTTTATTTTACTTACTTAATTATTTTACAAAAAATCGAATATGCTGCTACAATACAGGGTGTCCTGCGATAATGCACAAACGAATAAGGGTGAAACTACATGTGATTTTGTCGCGGAAAAAAAATAATTATGTTTGTTTAATTTTGCATAGAGTTTACGATAATTATTATTGTAAACCCCAGACAAAATAAAAAAAATAATAATAAAATCACATGTAGTTTTACCCTTATTCGTTATATAGTGTACTTTATCGCGGGACATCCTGTATATTTACTATGGCATACGAGTACGTATCCATAGTTCTCAAAAATAATTCAATAACGCCTAACTCTTATAGCATGTAATGCATAGTAGGGAAGCTCCCAGCCCGCTAACAATCTAGTACCTACGCTATGTGTGTGTGTGCGTGCTAGGTGTTGTCGCCGGAGTCGGCGCCGCCCGCGCCCGCGCATCTCGTGGCGGAGGCCGCCACCCGCTTCACCATTGGTGACTTCGATGTAAGTACATAACAGACGATACCAAAAAAGTAAATCCGGTTCATTACTTGCTCAATATCTCTTAATATGTGTTTAAATACATGTGCCAATGCAACAAAAAATGCAAAATGGAAGCCTGACGCACCATAGAACCGTGTCACAGTGACGTTTAAATCAAATCGTGATAAGTGTTAAACAAATTGGGCACATTCCACTAAACGCCCGCAACGATCGTAACACCCTCTGTATCGTTCCACCTAAGGCCCGTGGTCGTCGCGAGCGATCGCTCGACGTCACTGTTCGCGACCACATCGCGCCCAATACGCCCACAAAATATTGGTGGGTCCGAGTGAGCACACAGCGCTCAACATGTGCGTTCCACCTATAACATTCGCCTACAACGCCCGCGGCGTTTTTACGTTAGTGGAACTGCAATTTCAGCGGTCGTGGATCGACCACGACCTAGCCCAAGTTCAGTATCTACCTATTACATGATTTTGTTATTCAAAACGTGAATGACCTATAGAAGGCAAAGAATGTGTATATTTTCAATTCACGACGCCCCGCCCCACTGTTTCATTTTTCACACATTATGCAACCGTGCAACGTCAATTTGGCTGGCGGGGCGCGCCGTCGTGGATTGAAGGAAGGAATACCTAGCATTGATGGTTGACAAAAAAGAGTTTAAATTAAAAAAAAGGCTGTGTTTTTACTTCCGGAGTGTAATTGGCAATATGACCCAATTTTTTCTAAATTCTGTTACATAGTGTGATGGTTGCCACTTGAGAATATGATGGTGGCACTAGACTTGGCTATTATTTGTCAATAATTTTCGTTGCATCTCTTTCATTCAGTATGTCAAATGAGAGAGATGTAAGATCAATGTTTGCTCAATACTGCCAGATGTATTGCCACCATTATAGTTCCACCTATCACAATTTTAAACTTTTTGCAAATAAAAAAGAACTCTTTTTTGCCAAGCTATAAACCTTTGTAGTAAGCTAGCTAAGCTCGTTCTCCCTCGCACCAGGGCGTGGACAGCGGCGACGAGCGGCCCAGCAAGCGCGTGCCCACCAGCATTGCGCGCGCGCGCCCCCGGAAGTAGACGTGTGTGTTTGTCTGTTAGCATGCTTCCTTTACAGCCTATCATGCTTATTTATCATGCAATTTTGCTTTGTTTGTTATTTGCACGTGTTATAGTTAGATAATTGATCCAAGCGTGGATCCAGGGGCTGATCCATTTTTATATTTATATTATGTACATAATGTACCTACTTAGATCTTAAATGTACATGTATTGTTGGATTTTATTGGTTCATATACTTACAACAAGTTTTGGATATTTAGGTAACTACTTTTTCTTTTTTTGTAGTGTAGTTATCTATCATTTTAGTAAATTACTTGGTTTGGTAATATGCCTTGAACATTAAATATATTCTTTATTTAAAATTAAAAATACGTGTGTGTGTGTGTGTGTGTGTGTGTGTGTTAGTTTGTTACACTTTCACGCTGCAACGGCTGGACGGATTTGGATGAAATTTGGAATGGAGATAGTGGAAAGGAGAAAGTGACAGCATGCGACTTAAGGCGACATTAAATAATAAATGAATCTAACACAAATTATCCTACTTCCAAACTAAGCTTGTGCCTACTATGGGTTCTAGGTAACAAATCCATGACTCAGTTACAAATACTCGTACTCCTCACACAAATAATATGCCTATACCAGGATTCGATCCGGGATTCATTAAATTTAACCTTTTCAACGCCATTGACGGATATATCCGCACCACTGCTTCAACGCCAACGACGGATATTTCCGTCATAGCGAAAAATATACCTCAGTTGACATTACTCTGGTTTTTAGCTGTCTAATGAATAACATTTTTTATATTTGACATGGCGTTGAAAAGTTAAATAAACATTTGTGCAACCGGGTATGCGAAATAAGGTAGTTTATTTATCCCTGCGTCATCTAGCCAACCCGCCTGTTATCCTTACAGCAATAATTCAACTAATTTAAGTTAAACTTCTTAGAGTTCCCCGACCCTATCATTTGAGATTGTCAATGTTTATGACATATTGTTACGTGATTGGAGATTTCAAATGATGGGCAATTGAAACCTCCAATCACGTAGCAATTCGTCATAAACATTGACAATCGCAAATTACCGTTTCGGGGACCCTGTATATGTATAGTCCAAGGATGCGGATATTTCTAACAATATACTAATATATATATATATATATATATATATACATTCTTTCTTAGTTAAATTGCTTTGATTTTTGCATCATACCTGCTTGGCAATTTCAAAAAATAGTACCAACATTTTTTTTTCTGCAAGTTTAAAAAAATATTTAGTTTAGTAGATACCATCGTTCAATAAGAAAAAAGCCCACAAAAAGATGTTCCTTGTTGTCCATTTTGTTACCAAATACGAATATTCCTTGGGATTTTTTTGAAGATTATATTGGCCATAACTTTTTTATTGTCTCTATTAAATCTGAATAAAAAGATTGGTAGCTACCATTTTTTTAACTTCCGATTTAGGTACGTTTCTTATTTTTTTTTTAGTCTGACTCCGAAGACGACGTCCGCGCCCGCTTCGAGGAGTCCAGCAGCGACGAGGACGTGCTCAACGCGGTCGGCCGCCTGGCCATGAATCCGATCGGCCGCAAGCCGACCACTTTCAAGATGGACGTCGTCGAATGACCGTTACATGAATTGTGAAGGCTAGCGCATACACTCGTTTAGACAATAACCTAGTTCACTCGCAGATATACTTATGGCTTTCTAACACGTATATAAGCACGAGAGTGACGGATGCTTTATCCACGCTTTGTCACGCGATCAACACGGCCATAATAGGCCTGCAGAAAGTGACAGATATTTTATCCACGTGATAAATAAGACTATAATAAGCCCCCAGATCACAGTTTAAACGCGATCATCCACACTTATCCACCGCGATAAAGGCGATCATAATACGGGTTCTGATGTGTGGTTCTTATTGGCGACTCTAAAATTTACACAAATTGGTTGCTAAAAGCTAATATGCGTACATTGTAAACCCGTCTAAATTTAGGTCAAGGGGACAATAATTAAGGTGATCAAGTTAGGTAAGTTCGTGCAAGTGAACTCCTCTTAGCTGTAAAATAGAATAACATCAAAATTTTGACGTTTTTTGGCCATTAGTCAGACCTAGAAAACATCAATATTAGTAGGTATATGTTGTACGATCATATGAGACTTGAATATTTAAGGGCTGTATTAATAATCTTGGCTGAGATGCCCGTCTTAAGACACGTCAGAAATTAGTTTGACGTGTCTTGAGACGAGAATCTAAGTCAAGACCCGTTTATTAATATACGGTCCTTAGTGTAGCGGTTAAACCAACAATGATTCATAATAAAACTTGCGCACACTTTACCACACTTGTGTAGCTAAGTTTGAATGACAGTTGCGATCGTCATCTATTGGAATGCTTTCAAACGTAAGTATACAAAAGAAGGCTTAAGTTATTGAGGTATCATCTATGCTATTATATTTAGCTTCACCAATACCAATGTGAAATTGATCAAGAACCGAGTGCATGCGCTCAGCCTAAGGACTTATTATTATAAAATCAACCGCGTTATTTTACATTGTTTATTATTTATTTAGTCGTAAGATTAAGTGTATGTGTTCCTACACAACGTTATGCGATGCAGTGTAGCAAGACTGCGTTCGAAATAAAGGCATGTCTGCTAAACTTTGTACCTAGTATCGGAAAAGGGTCTGGTTATTAAATGATTGCAGATATGTACTTTTGACCTAACACATTCAGTGCTGTCTGACACACAAGATCTTATTGAAAGTAGACCATTTGATGATGGCAAGACCAAAGAGCAAATAAATGGCAGAAACGCATAGGAACTTGTCAAAAAACATGTATTAAAAATCTGATTATTGGATGTGGGCCAGCAAACCTATTCCTCCAAATGTGTTTTTAAATTTCCATAACTGCGCACTACATTAAAAAAATGCTTACCATGTAAAGTTATGGTGTATGTACATACCAATTCCTAGTAGGCGGCAGTGAATGTGTTAAGAAGATAGAGTCGCATTTGTCAGTGATGGAGTTGCCAATGGTATACAGCTAAGTCGTTGATATTGTATTAGAAAATTGTTGAATGTGCACACAGAGTCGCTTAGGAAAAACATCAGCAAAACAAGAAATAACACCAGTAGTAGTGTCTTCAGGTTTTGCAATAATTGACCTAAATGGGCGATGACTGGTTTATTAAAAACACTTGTACAGTCAGCTGCAGAGAAAAGTAACTCCCTACATAGAAGTTACCTTGTAAATACATTGCACTCTAAAGATACCGTCAACTTCTATGACTTTGCTCTTTGATCTTTGTCTCGAGTTGTTAAGAAACAAATATGATTTTTAAGAGTTTTAGGTATTTTGGAAACTTTTAACCAATAATGAACGTCCATCACCATCACCGTGTCACCCCAAACAAGTCTATTGCTGGATATAGGCTTTGCCCCAAAATCCACGGCAATCAGACTCTCGGGTAGTAAGACTGTTCTTGTTGGAGACCTGCCAACCTGCCAACTGAATCCATCTTTTTTTTCTTCTAGGCAAAAATAATACACGTCAAAGTTAAAGAAGTTGACGGTAACATGATGTTACCAATTTCACTTAAGCATTAAATTGGTAACCCGGATTCCTGTGTGCACTTAGCCTTGATAGGACTATTTAGGCTCTAAAACTTAACTAGAATTGACTTAGCAGCTAATTTAAAGCACTGATTCTTTAGGTCAGCATTGTTAAGGACAATCGCAGACTTCAATTATTGAGCTATTATAGTATCTTGTTAACATTTTCAGCGCCTTTGACGGATATATCCGCATCACTGGTTCAACGCCAAGGACGGATATTTCCGTCATGGTTAACAACGCTAAATAGATCCGAGTGTCTATGAGTTAAGGTTGACATTAGCTCTAGTTTTTAGCGGTCATTGGCGTGTGACCAACGTCTTTTGTATTTGACATGGCGTTGAAAAGGTTAAGGCAATCATTAAATAACATGATTTATTTCATGTACATAATGTAAATCATTATGATAGGGTTTTATGATAGCTCAAATCAGTTCGCGATAGTGCGTAGTTCATATTTAAAATATATATACCAATCATCACTTGCTGACAAGACAAGTCCAAGAGAAATTGAAGATTAAATACAAAAATACATGACAGCTAAAATCATAACCCTTCCTTTTGGCTTTGCCATAGTCCGGTAAAAAACATGGTGTATGTCAGTCGTAGATTATACGGTAGAAGCCGTGAAGTAGAAGTTAAGCCGAGCTATGGTTGGATCTCGGAAAATAAATCAATATAGGCAGGAGCTCAACTTTCACTCAACATCATTGATGTTACATCAGCAGAAAATATTAAATGACATGCAAGTTGGTTGGTGACTAGTTTAATGCCTAAAAGAGTTTTTATCCTCTTAAGTATGTGCCATAATCAAATAAGTGATGCTACTGAAGTCGCATATGGTACTTGAAAAATACACAGGTCTTGTTAGTGAGCTCAATACTCTATAAATATAGGACATGTTATATATCGAAGCAAAACAGGAAATAATAAGTTACCTTCGCATTTAGATTAGCGTAGAGTTAGGCGTAAGCAGCGATCGAGTCAGATGCTAGTTCGTTAGGTTTAGGTGTAGGCGTAGAACGCACATGTTAATTCCAGAGGGGTAGACTGGACTTCTTCTGATCACGAACGTTCACTTTTGGCATCCATAGGTTTAGGTATAATGGGGATGCCAGACTTCATTTATCCTGAGAAGTTAGGATTCTTATATACGAACGGCACGTCGGCGGCAGCCGTCGACCGCAGCGACGCTTGCAGTTGCCGCAGTTCTTTGACGCTGGCTTTCAAACTATATTCTGGAATGGCACTGCGTATATAATGCGAAGATCAGTTTCCCCCCCTGGTTTAGGAAAGTGAAAATCGCTGTAAAGATAGTTATAAATCTTTTTAGCAACAGGTCTTTCTGTAAGAGGACATTCCAAACAGGTGTTACTGGCTTACTTATTAAGTGTTTGTTGCGTGGTGCAAAGAGTTCCAAACGTGTAAATAAGTTAATATTCTAAACAAATTATTCAAATTTCATAATATATTAGCAGATATATTAATTTCATTTTAGTCGATTTATGAAAAAGGTATTTTGAGATTATTAAATAAAATTAGCATCAAATTGCGCGGTTATAAAATTTTCTTTGTCACGATGTATTTCTTATAATTATTAAAATATTCAGAACGAAAACCAATTACGAATTTAAGTACTTATTATCAGTTTATTGATAATTGTTAACTTATAGGAAAGACGCGCACGGTTAGAGATAAACTATTTACTACTGAAAATATAATTTATTAAGATTTTCATTTGTATATCTTCCCAATATAACGTTTAACCCATTCAGGGCCCATGACACGTATGCGTCACGTGCGAACGCGTCCGCCGGGCCCGTGACGACTATGCTAGTCATGAATAAATCTCTATTAAAACATAAACGTAATATGAAGTAAGAGCAATTGTCACATTGATTTTAAGGATCAAATTTATGTTGTAGCTAGATAACATTTTTTTTATTGTTATTTTTCTTTGCTAAACACCCCCTAGAAAAAAGAAACTTGATTTACTATATGTAAACAAAATACTTTATTGCTGAAATTTGGTACATATTTACATTGCATTTTTATAGTATTTACTTTCACAAATTTTTGTTAGCTTTGCTCGACATATATGATTTAGTCATATTGAACTGAACTAGAAAAAGTTACCCAATATACTTTTTTTCCAAAATGTACCAGAAACTTTTTACAAAATGAAAGTGCAAAAAGTCTTAAAAAATCCTTAAGACTTTGATATAATAGGTTTTTAAACTCGTCTCAACGGGTCTCGAGTTTGTAAGCTCCTATGACTTGTTGCACTATAATACATTTTTTCCCTTATACATTATGTATGTATTTATCTTTTAACCTTTTTTCAACGCTATTGACGGATATATCCGCACCAAAGCACAGGTTCATCGCCAATGATAATAATCCGTCAGTTGACATCATAAAATAGGCCCAAGCATATATGACGTAAGGTTGAAGCACTGGTTTAACTGTCATTGGCGAGTGACTTGTATTTGACATTAAATTACTTGTATTTAAAAGGTTAAAATTGCGTTCCATTTTAAAATATTAAAGTTCCGTAGTCATTAAGGTCCCCTTTTAGTTTCGCCGTGTCCATATGTCTATCTGTCCGCGGTTTATTCCTATTTGGATTTTACAATTTGTGCGCGAGTTGGTTTGCGGACGAGCTCAACGGAGCGACTTTAAGTACGTTTAAGTGGTCAGCTTTGGGATGTCATCCCGCGTAGCATAGAAACCGATGATATTATTAACAATATTGTAATTACATTTTGAAAATGCAGAATTAATAAATTATGGCCACCAGATCACTGACATTTTATTATCTTTCTAACCTTTTAACTTATTTATTTTTTCCTTTTTTTCTTCTGCGTTCGTCGTGTTATTTATTAGGGATTCTTAATCACGCATAAACAGGTTTAGATAAAATTAACACAAGGATGATTTACGTCCTGAATTAAGACAGGATAATTTTGATCCCGAAAAGTCGATGGTTCCCGAAGGAATAACGATAACTTAGTTATTTGCGGAATAAGTTGTAGGCTAAAGCTAGTTATTTTTATTTTGAAGACTTCTTCATATTTTGCGATGGTCAAAAGGTTAAAATAGGATTCGGAGACGTTTGTGGAGGTCCTATTTTAACTTTTTAACCTTATAAGAAATAAAAAAAGATTTCAAACAAAACTATATTATCAATAAATTAAATTCATTCTATTACAAGTTAAATTCATAATGTAGATTTTATAATAAAATATTAGGAATACTATAATCTAAAAGCGCTCAAATATTTTAAAGCCATTTTCTAGAGAGACTACTAGTAGAATATTATTAAGTATTTAATTCTACAAATAATATTTTTTACCTTTAAAGTCCGTAATATCGGAAAAGGGTAATTGTTCACTGCTGTGGGCGTGCTTTAAAGTACGTCACACACGGAGCTATAATATATAGTATAGGTCGGTATATTACGATATATTTTCCGTACTAGTTGACAGACTCCACACACGCAGCTATAATATATATTAATATAAATTATAGCTGCGTGTGTGGACTCTTGTCAACTAGTACGGAAATATACCTAAAATAAAATATATTATATATATCAAAATATATATAATAGCTACGTTAACACGTTTGCCGCCGCCTAACCTCTAATTGTTTTTAATTTTGACACACCAGATGTGTGACACACCGGCGCCGAATGTTGTAAATTTACCAAATTGGTTTTACCAATTCACCATCACAGGCCACCTGGTGGAAAGCGCTGAGACCTTTGGACTTACTTTTATAATCCCAAATTGCAAGCGTCACGGACCTCGGAGCCCAAAAATTAAACTTCTATATAAAAGTTGCCAACACTAAAAAAAATCATGGAATGCGTCAGGTTAAGTGGCAACTATACATATAGATGCCACACCAACTACAGGGTGTTTGACCCTTCGCTCAATTATTTTATATCCTTATCAGATAATTTCTATAAATTTTGGCCAATGTAAGTGGGCATCTTTCGATTAAAAAAAATTGCAGACAAGGTAGCATAAAAGTAATTAAATAATTATTCTTGAGTGTCTCTAAATATTTCAACGGAAAGTTCTTCTTTTATTACCGAAATTAATATTATATGTGTTCTACACTATGTTTTATGTTGTTTCGTGTTATATGTGTTTCAATTTGAATTTACCTATCTGCCATTTTTTTCAACCGGGAGACGTCACTTACAACCAATGTTCTTGGAAATGCTCATCATTTTGCAAGGAGGGTTTCACAAGGTCAAAGGTAAGTGTAACAAGTTTAAAAGTTTTCAGATCAAGTTTGGGAAAAAATCGGTTGAACTCGCATAAGAGTGTATAAGAGCAAGCGAGAAACAACTACAACCTAGAAAGCCGTTTTGGGACTGGTTGCAGTGTTCACTCAGCGTCATAGTACAACAGCTATATAGGTCGCGACAAACTTTATGACCCGTCTGATCTTCGTACGAGTCGCGTGGCAGTGCTCGGCAGTGGCAAATATTAATATAACTTCGTCTATTGCTATCCTTTTTGCTCTCGACGCGTCGCTAATTCGCAAGAAAGTGACGGGGCGCTCCGAAGTTCGAATTTCGAAGTTCAGAGTAATGCCCTAGGTGTCAGCAGGACTTGAGCGAAAGGGGGAAGGCGGGGCACCCGCGCCCGCAATCCAGTTCAGACGAGTCATAAAGATTGCCGCGAACTATATCCTTGATACCTTGACGCTATAACGTCATGTTTGTCCAACCACACGAATTTATTAAAACCGTTATATGAGCTTTACTGATCGGCCGCTGTGTATAAAGCGCTTTTTAACCTTTTCAACGCCATTGACGGATATATCCGCACCACTGGTTCACCGCCAACGACGGATATATCCGTCATGGCTGACAGCGTAAAATAGATCTGGACGGTTAACACTTCACCCGTCAATTGTTTTTAAATCTTGAGAAAGACAAGTAGCTAACGTAACTTCGAACTTCGATTTACAAAGTTAACTCTGCTGTCATTGCCGTGTGAGTGAATTTTGTATTTGACATGGTGTGTTGAAAAGGTTAAAGCGGTAAGATACTAAAGTGAAGCGACTTCTGATGCTAACCGTATACTATACATGTACTCGTAGTAAATTAACTATGAAAATCGTATATCGTCGAATAATTTCTTATTTATCATGCCGTCTCAGTTCGCTTATTGATGAGTACTGAAGCCAACTGAGAAAGCACGATAAATGTGAGTATATCCGAAAATACGAAATTGGATATTTATTCACACTGTACTATATATTTTAAGTCTTAACAACTACATTTTATCACCGAAAGGAAAATATTGCACTAACATTCTTACTAACTAAAATTAATTTAAGTACATTACGATCAAAGCATTTTCTTAAATAACACAAGCATACAAATAACAATACAGGGCTGCAAGCAATTATCTACGGACAAAATACGATATCACTAAGGTAAAGACATTTCCATAGACTATTCAAGATGACAGTTTTTTCTAATCTATTGTTAACGAAAAGTAACAAATAGACCCGTCCTAAAGTGTAGGTACATTGTTACAAAGCAGTTTGGTCTGAATTTCCACTAGAAAGTTATAGTTACTCGTAGAAACATAAAAGAACCATTTTAAAATAAATTTCCGCTCAAAAATATATATCTACGCGTCAAATTAAATTAAACTAATCTATTTGACGACATCGACCTTATTACTATAGCGATAGGGTCTGTATAGATATAACTTTTTGAGACCTGCGTCTACACATATTACATACATATTTTTGACCGTGACTGTACACTAATTGAAAGATGACAGATTTCAAACCTGTTGCTATGTTACAATCTACTTACATATTTAAGAGTACCCAAGAATGCTCTTTGGTAAAGCGTTCAAATATCAACCTTAATTGGACGTAGCTTAGGGAAAAGGATCCAACCCACAAAGTAAATGTATTTAAAATTGAATTCTATTGCTGTCAATATTATGTCAAATTCTACAAGTGTGAAATGGTTTGATTGGATCCTTTTCCCTAAGCTACGTCCAATTGCTGCTTAGTACAAAACAAATTCCAAAAAAATTGACAGTATTTATCCATTTTGGAATGACTTTGACTACAAATTGAAAGTCATACATTCTTCTGCTATATTTTAGATTGGACATGCAAATAAAGGAGGGGATACACCAAGCGATATTTGTAGACCTAATATTGTAAAAATGAGCCTATCCCTGCTGGGATAAATTTACTAGGTACATTATAACTACTTATCATAAAACCTATGCCCCTAATTTCCTTTTTCCGTGATGATTTTAATGACAAAATCAATTTAAATCGTAAACAGTGGAATAATTGAAAATTATTAGGGGCTTCATAAATAAAAAAAACTACGAATAAAATACTAGCGATATTTCATAATACATTTTAGCATCCAAATGATTTTATACTAAGCAAAAAATACTTTGTCTCAGTAACCTTGACCCTTTGTATAATTTTGCAAATACATTTAGTTTTAATAAGTAAATATCTACATAAGTACTTTTTTGTCGAAATAATCTAAAACATTTTAATAAAGCGAGATCTGTAACAATACTTTTATACCCATCCAAAAATAAAACAGAATCCAACGATGTTTTGATGACATTTTGGCGAAGTTTTTCATACCAAACAGTTTTTAGTCATACCTCGAACCGTTTCCCGCCAAAATTATGACAGCTTTCAATGTTGCCACACCAAATTATGGTTGATAGCAAAAAGGGCATAGATTAAAGATGTAATGTTACATAGCGTCACTTCTGTTATTTTTCTGAGTTAGTTTACTTAAAGTACTGAGTTGCGGGAATGCTGTTTTGTTCTGTACAGGGTTGAGTTTGGAAGTTAAGAATATGAAAGGTTCGTATAAGGAAGCGCGGTCCATGGCGGTTACCTCAAAGTGGCGGACCTTCTCCCGGGAGCACCAGTTGGCGGCTTTCGAGCACGTGTTTTCGAGGCAGTTGACATCGTCGGAGCCGGTGCGGTTCCCGATGACTAACATTACTACCTGCAAAAAGAAAATTAAAAAATCGCGTCTAACAATTTCTTACACCAGTCCAACTTTACAAGTGCACAAGTCAACAAAATTTACAACTTTTTCTATGGAAAACTGTACAAATTTGTCAAAGCGAATGCGGAGATTTGTGGTATAAGGGGTGTGGTTTATATTCAACTGGCTTTTGCTCGTGACTCCGTACGCATAGAAGTTCTTTATCGCTGCTCCCTCGGCAACCCCAATTTTCCAGGATATAAAGTAGCCTATCCTCCCCCTATACTACTACATACTATACCAAATTTCATTGAAATCGGTTCAGCTGTTTAGCCGTGAAAGCATTACAAACAGACAGAGTTATTTTTGAATTTATAATATTAGTATGGATTTTATAAAATTTCATGTTTAACATCTTCTTTTCCATTAACATAGTGATACAGCTGTTAAAAAAGTCTAGAAATACAATTATTTTTACTAGCAATATTAAGGTTTTCTATATGTAAAAAAAATGTTATATTTATTGTTTTTTTTTTTTTTGGCTTAACCAAAGTTACCAGCTCACAGATTTAACACTGAAACTTGTAAAAATATTGTAATTTTGCCTCTGTCCATAAAAATGCTTGTTCATTAGAGAATACTTCTGAGAATACAATTTTATAATGTAAAAGCCCACCTCTTTCTTATCCTTATTCCGGTCAATGTCCTTCTTCAAGTACATGAGCACATCCAGAGACTCGGGACGTGTGGTGTCATACACCATTACGTAGCCCTCCGCGAAGCCGAGGTAGTGGCGCTGAAGCACCTGGTTAGCTGTTAACTGCATCGTCGGGGATTGAGGAGGCCCTGCATAGATATTGAAGCTGAGACATGAGGTTTTGTTCTATTCCCCCTTGTTTCATTAATAGAACTGGCGGATTTTATTTATCCCAGTAGTTAGTGTTTTCAATTTATGATAATGCACCCCACTACCTGGGCGTATTTCTAGAACGTTGTTCGTTACGTAATGGAATTCCGCAATTTAAATAATGTGATTTATAACTAAAAGTGTGTTTTAATTGGTACATTAATCATAAGAGCATACGAAAATAGTATTTTTTACCCTGAATAGTCATTAGTTTGACCGTAAATTGAAGTCAAAGATGTACTCATTCAAAGAAGAGTACCATTACGTCACGAAATTAAGTTGATTTAAATAATAAACCAGCCAGTAATATTGATTACAAAATGCATTAATTGAATATTTATCACAAACAGTCTTATTGAAAAGTATCAAATTACGATTACCTAATCACGTTTATGTAATTTGATCCAAAATATAAGATTACGTCACTTTTAGGTCCTTATCACTTGACAACAATACCTTTTTTGTGATTCATACGACACGTAATGAGACATTTATATAAAAACTTATAAAATGGGTCTCGTCTCCTTTGTATATTATCCTCACAATCTACAATACTTGAAACATAATTAAAATTATTCAATCTAAGTAGCATATCCAAAGTAGGACTCGTCACGGTAACGGAAAGTGACGTGACGTATAGGAATTATAAGGAATAGTTTCCACTATATCGAAAAATAGGGCAAAAAATAAACATTTCAAATGTTAAATATAAAATATTGTACGTATTTCGATGTAGGTACAATTGTAAAAGATAAAAGATATTTATTCAGTACGTAGGCCGCACGGGCACTTTTACGCGTCAAAATCTACCAGCGCTTCCCAAGAGGAGACCACTGCTGAGAAGAAGCGCCGCAAGAAACTCAACAGTTAGTCATTTTTTAAATAAAAATATAACAATTATACTACTTATTCTAGCATTATATAAAACTCTAAAAATAATATTAAATATCTGCGTAGTTTTGCAGGAAAACATGTCAGAATGACTACGAGAAAATAAATATATAAAAATAGCTGAAGTCGTTTTAGGAACTTTCTCAACTAATAATTATATTCGACTTATTAAAAATCGTAATACTTACTTAAAGGTAAAGTTGTTATCTTAGCTGATTTTCAGTAGGTATAAACATTTAAGTCGTCTGTAACTCAAAAACCAATGAAGTAATGAGTCGATAACCTTCCTTTTAAACTATATATGTATGCAATATATATATAACAACAAATAGGTCCTAAAAATGGCTGTAGGAGTTGGAGATTGGGGACACGCAACTCTAGCGAAAATGACACTTTTCGAGTTCAATATTTCCTAAACGGTCCCCGAAATCTAAAAGTTGATAATAACATACACATAATGATTTTTTAAAAGCTATTTAATGATACCTCATTCGATATTATAAGGTAATCAAATATTATTTTACCTTTGCTTTACATGTGTGTGAGAGGTACCCTAAAATTTATTTCTTTTTACAAATGTATTATTGATCTTTGTGCGCGGTAAAAATATCTATACGTATACAAAATTTCGGCTTTGTGACACTTATAGTTTCTGAGAAAAAGTGAGTTTGATATACAAACAGACAGACAGACGGGCGGACATACCCGTCAAACTTATAACACCCCTTTTTTGCGTCAGGGGCTAAAAATATCACCGTGTAACTCTAGAAATCTAGGTTGACTTGGGCGACAATATAACTACTTGGACCTACCCGAAATTTTAACAATGTATACACTGCCTAAGAATTCCATTACGTCACATTTTGCGATCCCTTATACATCACGTTACGTAATGGATGTGACGTATGTCTGCCGGTCGTGAATCAAATCAAAATTACACCCAAATCAATGGAAATTATTGCAAAATGCTACTACTTATTCTAAAGTTAATAAATTGTGGCATTATAACTACAAAAATTTGACAAGAAATAGTATTATTTACCTTGAAAAACGCACGTTCGCAGTGGAACGATTATTTTGGACGCGTGACGGACCACCACTTTGGACTATTTTTCTGCTAAGACTGCTGTCATAAGCTAAAACTTAACGGTTGTTTTGGAATAAGAATGTTGCGATTTATCAAAATAAAACCTGCTTATGGTAGTATTTTTATTTGAACTTGACTAAAAACACCGTGACGTATTGCGGAACTTCCGCACTATCATATTTTGAGACTACGAAACTTTTACAGTTTTATATTATTTTTAACTCTAACAGCCCTGTAATTTGGTTAAATTTAATATCTGGGACAAATGATCTTTTAGAAAAACAATCGGATCAAAGTGAAAGGGTGAGATAACAACACAATTTTTCACTTAAAAGTTTGCGTTTTTGGGGTGGACACTCGAAATTTCACGGTTTTTTTTTTGTTTTTTGATCAATTTTCTATCCAGTTTATATTAATAGTTATTTTTAATGTAAATAGTAACCAGTTTATTAGTTTCTTTATCATTATATGTAAAAAAAACTGTTTTGAAGCAAAGCCTTTCGGATATTCAAGTCAGAACTCGTAGGACACAGTAATTTCCCGCGAACAACGTTCTAGAAATACACCCACCTACTAAATTTGATGTACTTAACAAGGAAGCAGAATGTGGCAAACCTAACTGAACTGTTAACATTTCGTCGCGTTTCTTAAATTTAAAGACGTAGTATCTAGTTAAAATTAATGCTAATTCATGCAAGGTTTTCCATTAACATCGGTAGCAGTAACAGCTGTGCTCAGTAGCATAATAAAACAATATTTTTTAAAAACCTTTGAACTCGCCTGTGAGCGGAGGCTCGAGGCCCGCTGTATCGTAGAAACACACTCGCTCCTTCGTGCCCCGGTCCGTCTCAATATTGGCAACGTAGATATCCTCTATCGTAGTATAAAAATACGTCTTCAAATTAACATTGCCATAAATCAACTGCTCAAGAATAGCTGTTTTACCGACTCCCTTCATCCCGCAGATCACAACTTTACTAGTTTTACCCATCTTGACAAAGAAACTTAACAAAAATAAAATAACATTTGGTAGCTACTAGACCACGTAACACTTTCACTTTTTCAACATAGTTTCTGAAGAGTTAGATGTCTTAAAAGTTAGTATTATGGACCACTGGTTCACAAAGTAGATGTAAACCATATGGTCTTAACCATTAAACTTATACGAGTAAATAATTTTGGCCAAATAAATAAATAAACACTTCTGCCCGTTCCTAATTTGACAGATTGAATTGACAAGTGTCGAGTCGAGCGAGCCTTTTTAAGCTGAGCATTAAATCGCTCTTACCTCTTAAAAGTTTAAAACGATAAAAAAAAAACTATTCCGGATCATGTAAAAGCAGCAGACTTGATGTCGGAACATATGTTCGTCAGCGTCAGCAATACTTTTGACTTTTGACATTTTGTGTTTGACAGCATGGCTGCCACGGCTTTGGAGTCTGAAATCATGAAAAGTGACAAATATTCAATTCTGTTGCCCACCTATAATGAAAGGGAAAATTTGCCGATAATAATATGGCTTATAATGAAATATCTGGACAACAGGTAAGCGCCTGTTCACATGCAAATCGTTCATAGAAAATTGCAATTAGTCAACAACGTTTACTTACGAATGTTTATTTCATATTATTGTTACTTTTTCGCAGTGGTTACGATTTTGAAGTCATTGTCATTGATGATGGGAGTCCTGACGGTACCTTGGACGTGGCCAAGCAACTGCAAAAGCTGTATGGCTCTAGCAAAATTGTGCTTCGCCCGAGGGAGAAAAAGCTTGGTTTGGGCACGGCTTACATGCACGGAATCAAGCACGCAACCGGCAACTTCATCATTATAATGGATGCTGATCTAAGTCACCACGTAAGTAAAATTCGTTATAAGTTCTCTGTGGCTTAAATATTAGCAAATAGGCGGCACTTTTATACCTGTCTTTGCCTTTTATTGATGTTGTTGCGCACATCTGGACATCTGGTTTACTAAAAGTCTGCCCTGCAAGTTGTAAATATTTTTTTCTACCCTTACAAAGATAATACAGCATAAGTAGCAAATACAATAAGGTCATAAAGTAAGAACTCTTCAAAATTAAATTACACAGTTAAATCTTTGCTTTATTATTTATGCAGTGTTATACATACTCTGACAAAATTCTTCTCCAATTTTACTTTATCATAAAAAATTTTTGAATAAAATCAGTGGTTAGTCGCTCGTGATTCGGGAGACAGTATTGAAGCGATATTGTAAAACAACGATAGAGAGAAGTCCTAATGCCAGTGAAAATAAATCAAGTGCAAGCCGACTCACCCAATACTGCCTGGTCTGCTGTCGAGCCGGTACCGATCTAGTTTCACTGGTTTGATGATATTTGAGGATCTTGCGAACAATTTGGAGTGGTATCAAGAGTACTACTCTGTCAAGAAAGTACCGGGAAAAGATCAATAATACACAAACTGTTTGTTAATCATCCAAATTTATTTTATCACCTTCAAAGTATGCTCCTTCAGAAACGATACACTTACGCCAACGAATAATCCAATCATCAAAACATTTTTTAAACACTGTTTCCGGAATTGAATTCAGTTCTCGGCGCGAATTCTCCTTTATGTCTTCTACCGATTGAAAACGGGTGCCACGAAGTGGTAATTTGAGTTTAGGAAAAAGAAAGAAGTCGGCAGGAGCCATATCTGGTGAATATGGTGGTTGCTCGATGGTATTTGTTGAGTGTTTGGTCAAAAATTCTTTCACAATGATGGCCTTGTGCGAAGGCGCATTATCGTGGTGCAAAATCCAAGAATTTTCATTCCACAAATCTGGCCTTTTTCGTCGAATTTGCTCTCTTAAATGCCGCATAACGCTCAAATAATATTCTTTATTTACCGTTTGACCTTCCGGCAAGAATTCCGAGTGCACAACACCGCGATAGTCAAAGAAAACAGTCAACATGACTTTGACTTTTGATTGACTTTGGCGTGGTTTCTTCGGTTTCGGTTCAGTTGGAAGGCGCCACTCCGAAGCTTGTTGACTAGTTTGCATGTCAAACTCGTAAACCCACGTCTCGTCACCAGTAACAATGCGTTTCATGAATGTTGGGTCGGAATTGACTCGTTCTAGCATGTCCTCAGCGACTCTCATGCGATTGAGTTTTTGGAGAAAATTCAGGTCTTTTGGGACTAGCCGAGCGGTAACATGTTTCATACCCAAATGATTAGTTAAAATAGTACGGATCGACTCGTGAGATACAGAAAGTTCGGCGGCTATCTCTCTCAAAGTTGAATGAGGATTTTCAGTCACTATTTCCTTCACTTTTGCGATGTTAACTTCAGTTGCAGACGTTGATGGCCTACCAGAGCGAGGCAAATCTTCCATCACATCTCGACCGCTTTTGAACGCTTTGTACCACTCATAAACACGTGTTTTTGATAAAGTCGAATCACCGTAAGCCTTCTGTAACATTTTCAGTGACTCCGAACACGAAATTCCATTGGCGATGCAAAATTTAAGACAAACTCTTTGTTCAAGGTTTTTGTCCATTATGAAATTCGCAATACACACTAGATATGATATAACTAAAAACAGCACTGTATTTAATATAAATAACAGATGCAACTCAAACTCCGCGCCAAAATAGAAAACAGTTGTGCCAATCTAACAACAACAAAAAAAACAAAAATTTGAATTTGGAACCATAAACAAATCATCCATTCCCGATACTTTGTTGACTGAATGTATATCAGCCTTCCTTCCAATTTTAATCACACGACACAGGGCCTACGCGTCTAGTAGCGAGTAAACGATCTATCTTCAACTGCCTTTACAAAAATGTCAATTATTACTAAATCTACCCTATAAAAAACTGTTGCTAACGGATGCGTTCCAATTTACAAAATTACAAGTGCAACCAAAATAATACCTAAATAACGAATTGGTGTACGGATCGAACAATCAGTTTTTATAATGTTTTCTTACAGCCAAAGTTTATTCCAAAAATGATTGAGCTCCAAAGGAAAGAAGACTTCGATATAGTCTCAGGCACACGCTACCGAGATGGAGGTGGAGTCTATGGCTGGGACTTCAAAAGGAAACTTATCTCCCGTGGAGCCAACTTCGTCACTCAGACACTGCTGAGGCCTGGGGCTTCTGACTTGACTGGCTCATTTAGGTAATGAATGCACTATAGTATAGTGGAAAAAGGCAATCATTTTATCTTTTTGCCTAAGTCTTAATATATCAACTTTAACTGGTTATTTCCAAAATTGTTGCTGAGCCTACAAAGTTTACTATGTGTTCTTTTCTAAAAATTCGATAGCCTTTATGTGGAAACAAATACAGCAAATTTGACAGGAGCAACAACATAATAATAATAAATATCAGGGACAATCTCACACAAATTGACCTAGTCCCGAACTAAGCTCTAGGCTTGTACTATGGGTACCAGGCAACGATATACTTACTTATATAAAGAAATATACTTAAATAATAGAAAACATTCATGACTCAGGAACAAATACTTGCGCTCATCACACAAATATTTGCCCATACCGGGATTCGAACCCGGGACCGCTAGCTTTGTAGGCAGGGTCACTACCAACTAGGCTAACTGCGTTGTCAAATGTTTAAATTCAATCTTAAATTTTATACAATTCGGTCAATAAAGGTTATTTTTTTGTTAGAAATCAAAGAAAATGTGTGATAATCATTACTGCTAATATTAATATTCACAGAAAGGGAAATAAATATACATAGTTTTTCACCAAAATGTGAATATTGGGTACCTAAATGTTATTGTGCACAATTTTTTGTGTTTGATTAAGTATTGTTTATTTATTGTTTAAGGTTGTACAAGAAAGACATCCTGCAGAAACTCGTAGACAGCTGTGTTTCCAAGGGATATGTGTTCCAGATGGAAATGATTATTAGGTGAGCCTAAGTTACTTTCTTAGCTTTTTCAATGCCTTCGAATTTTGTGTTGGCATAATTATGACATCCTGGCATCTTTAATAAATGTCTTATTTTGCACATGTTTTTGCCTTCAATTAAGTCAAAATTAAGAATGAAACAATTGTGTCTGCTATAAGTAATTAATAACAAGAATACGAATATTAAATAGATAAACATTTTTCAGGAAGCGTTATAAAATAAACGTGGGCGAATTTGACTGTTATTATTCTAATTTGAAAAAAACGAAGTAAAGGGTTCGTTCGTATTTAAAGATTGCATACGAAGCCAGTTTTTAATTTACAAAAAGGAAACAATAATAATATGTTACATATTTAGTTGACATTGTCTGTATTCAGGGCGATCTGTGCATTGTCCGTGCCCAAAATGAAAACTTGCTAATTTTTTTTTCTCTCGGCTAACTTTCATCTGTCGATATAATAGTACAATGCAATAGCTTTTAAAACGACCTTTGGGTTTTCTCTTTTACTTGCACTCCTCAGCTCATAAAGCAAAGCACCTTACATTGTTATAGAGGCCGAAAAGTAGGCAATAGATGGACGAGGTCACCACCATAACTCCGAGTAGTAACGTGTTGAGGAAAGTTTATTGATTTGTTCCAGAGCGCGGCAGCTGGAGTACACGATCGCGGAGGTGCCCATCACGTTCGTGGACCGAGTGTACGGCGAGTCCAAGCTGGGCGGCTCCGAGATTGTGCAGTTCGCTAAGGCGCTCCTCTATCTGTTCGCTACCACGTGATTCTATTTGGTTTTAATGTCCAATAATTTAACCTTTTCAACGCGACGTCAAATACAAAAGTCGTCATTCATACAGCTAATTGTTACGTTATAGGCCCTAGTCTATTTTATATTGTGATATATCCGGATATATCCGTTGTTGGCGCTGACCCAGTTGCGGATATATCCGTCAATAGCTTTGAAAAGGTTATTATTTATCGGTAATCTTCGTTTTACTATGAAACACGAGGCTGGTACGAGTGCGAATGTGATAGTGATAGCCAACCGAACGCTATTAAAAAGCTGGGTGTACAGTATGGCTAGCACAAGTGGTATTTTCTTGTTTGTCGCTCAGTGCGTCTCTTTCGCTACAGAGTAGGTAGAGAGGGATTACCGAGTGACAAACGAATCGCGGGCAACTTGTGCTGGCCGCCCAGTAGTTAGTGTTACAATAGGGATATTGAGATTGTCAAGTTACAGGTAAATAGCTAATTTTTATGAAATAAACCAAAATAACACAATATAAGTCTTAATATGTGGTCGTCCAAATCGAAACCTTATCGCGGCAGGCGGTTACGCCTTTTTTCACACGGCTGTTATACTAATGACAAGGCAATGAAAACTGTAACAGTGTAAGCGCCCGCCGCCACCACCACCACACCAGACCACATATGTCTTGATATTTTAGTGTATTTGGCAACCTAACCTTAACTTGACTACATGATGAACATTTATTTTCTTCTTAATTAAAATGCCATAGTTTCGTAGTATTACATTAGGAACCAAAATGCACTCGAAATAAAGTACAATCTTTAACCAAATAACAGCCTTCTAAGTGATTCTAAGCTTCGTTTAATAGGCCAAGTTGTTTAATGATTTATTTGTACCAAGTCGCGAACTGTATTTTCATTTATGGTCTTGTGACAGATGTCATTTGGCAAGTTTAGTAATGTAATAATAATAATTAATTGAAATCGCATACATTTTTTTGTTTATCGATAAAGGAATTGTAATCGATTTTTTTTTAAACTACATACAAAGGCAGACTCATTTGTACTGACGTTGACACTTGACAGCGTTGACGCAAATGCCGCGATTTTACAAAATGGCGAATCAATTCGGTCGAAGAACCAAGTCATTGTTGAACACTATTGACGGTCCGTTTCACGTATGAGATGTAAAAGTAGTTTAATTAATTTGTTTTTATTTCCATGAAATTTGTGCATAGTTTTGCAGATTCCATATTAAAAATGCGTAAAACAATAATTATTGTTGTTTGAAACTAATTTACTATAGATACGGATTTTTTAAAGTTAGTTGACTGTTCGTTTGGTTGGAACAACGTTCGGGTGAAATGTAAAATTTCAATCTGTCGCAGGACCATTATTATATGAAAATAATTATAGTTGTTTATGAAATAATACTTAACTAAATAAAAACGCCAATGACCATGTAATAATATACTTAAACTTGTATGCCCTGAGTCATAGGTAGGGAAAGGAATATGTGGACTCTACTCTGTTGTAATAACGCTTTTTTATCACTTTGTTAATTTTATACATGTACGAAAACATTCCATAAAATGAAATGGTACACGATTCCAAATGTACCGATCGTTCACTGTTACAAAGTTCTATCTTCAAATTTTCATGTTTTCTAAGTTGACCCTTGTGCTTATTGAACATGGTTCAATTGAAAATACAAACAACAATGATTAGGTAGCGATATGTCGAATTTTAATTATTCATGTGATTATATATAATATTTAATAAATAAATGATATTTTTACTAAGTAATTTGTGTTTTTAGAAAACTATGTAAATATTAGTTTCTTGAATTTACCCAATAATTTACGTCACAAAATCAAAATCTAAACAATTATGAAATAACATATTTTTCTTTACAAACAAACCGTAGATTTGAATGTAAGTAAATTTATACAGTTATATAAGTTTATATTTTTATTTTGTTAAGTATCTGACTAACCTAGATTGTGTTCATACAGCAAATTAACGAAAATAGGCCATTTACACCTGGACACAACGTGTAATGTCAACAATGCCGTCTCAATGTAGTGGTAATGCAAACGTAACAATAATTTAGAGCTAACTTGACGCACACAACGATGATTGTACGTCAGTTGCGATTGTCATCTGTTTTTAAGTACACTCACACGTATGCGTATGCGAGGCCGGCTAACTACAGTCATTTACGCACATAACGTACAGTCGTCCAGTAAAAAATGTTGAACATGTTTAACAATATCAATCATCATCAATCTAGCTAGGATGATCTCTGTTATAGCTCTTATAAATACGTATATTATTGTTTCTTTGACTTTTTATAACTAAACTACGTGAATAACTTGCGACAACGACGTTTAAAACCGAACAAGATGCCTCTTAGAACTGTCTATAAATCATTGTATATTTATTTTAAAAGTTAATTATGACAAGCCAATAACATGCTCAATATTTTCATGCGTAACTGTACATTACCATACAAGACCAATTGTCACAATGTAGACACAGGTGTTCATAACAAGCTTATTATTAAATTACTCATTCTACCACATAATCATGCACAGGCTAGCCGTATTATTTTTCTTAGCTACCTCTTCAGGTAGGTATTTAAAGCCCGAAAACGACTATCTTTTGTTTGAGAAATCTAACAGTATTATTGATGTTCATAATATGACCAAAGTTCATAGTCGAAGGGAGCCTGTTGAGAAAGCTTGGGTCTTAGACTTGGGTGATGACGTGATGGTGAAGCTGAGGGCGGCCCCGGACAGCGAGGTGCGGGAGGTGTTCTCTGGTCCAAGGTTTAGTAAAAGGTGAGTTCTGCGCTGACTTTAGGATATGTCATTTCGTTGATCGTAATTACATCTCCCTTATTTGACATACCGAATGCAAGACGCAACGAAAATGTGTTACAAATAATAGCCAAGTGCCACCATTAAAGGTGTTATTGGGTCGCTTTCAAAAAAAATGTACATAGTTATGGGCTTTAATTAAAACAAAACTTAATTGATTCCTTTGTGTAACGAAAGTTACCCATATAGTTTGTTTGACTAACTTCGTTACACAAGGACGCGATCGTGATTTTGTTTTCATTTAGCCTTTAACTATATACTTTTTTTTTAAACGACATATTGGCAAAACGCCACTTTTGATAATATCTGTCTTACAGCCGCACTCGGAGACGTCAATTAACTTTTAAGTTTAATTAAAGTTGCTGCTGTCACTTTCTTTGCTATAGCAACAGAATAACTGACGCACTCAGAGACGTCAATTAATATTAAAGTTTGATTAAAGTTGCTGCGTCTTATTCTATTGCTATAGCAATGAAAGTGACAGCAGAAACTTTAATCAAACTTAAAAGTTAATTTATCTACCAGCGGGTTTATTATGGACTTGACCCGAGACAAAGACCGGTGATAACCATAGACGTCAATATTATAACCAGAGCTCGGGAAGGGTGAGCTATTCTTTTATGTCATTAATGTCATATGTAGATATTAATATGGATACCCCTGTAAATAAATATTAAAACAAAACAAAACTTTATTAATTATGATTAAACTAAAATGACAACGCATTGCAAAACGAGTACTGACTGAGCTTTTTTATTTATTGTAAAGTTTCTGTGTAATTGTATTAATAAAGGACTATCAGATTTTCTATATTTCATATTTTCGGTGCATTTCTTTTTGCGTTTAATATCCACTTATAAGTAGATGGGAAAAGATTTTTTTCGATCCACTGAAGTGAGTGTAGCGAAATTGTACATTAAAATACTGTCCACATTCATTAATTACGAAAATAAAAAGAAAAATAGGTAGGCAGCCTAAATAAAATAATTTCATTAGTAATTTAAGTTCCCCTGGGACAACTACCTACCATTGAATGACAGGGTATGTCCACGTTATGCAAACTCTCGAAACAGCTAACCCTTTCCGAGCTCTGCTTATAACATCCCTCTTTTCTTTCCTCCCACTACTTATGTCTAAATATTTGTGAAGGGTTTCCCTACATATCCAGATCTGATTCCAGGCCCACTCAGGAGAAAAGGGTAAAGGAGGAAGAGCCGAGTGCCGAGGCGTCCAGCGCTGTGCGAGAACGAGACGTCGACGAGAAAGCCATGCTCGCCGAGATAATGAGGGCCACCAATAAGTTTGTGTAAGCTTCCGAGAAATACCGGCTTGCGTGAGGCTTATTACACCTTCCTAAATTAGTCACAACGAGAGGGAAGACGCAACACGTTAGATACGTATATATCTCTATCTCATTCCAACGTATTGCGGCGGCCCTCTCGTTAGGGTGGTGTAATGTCTTTTTAGGCCTCCAGAAAAGTTGCAATCAAAATAGTTCTTATTTATACGTAATAAAACGTCATTTTTACTGAAGCAAATTTTCGTTGTTTGCTCAAAAACTGTGCGGGATAGAAACATCGTTCGTTTTCTCCTGTAATATTAACAATTCAACTTTAATTTAACGGCGCGGTTAGCCTAGTTGGTAGTGACCCTGCCTACGAAGCTAGCGGTCCCGGGTTCGAATCCCGGTATGGGCATATATTTGTGTGATGAGCGCGAGTATTTGTTCCTGATTCTTGGATGTTTTCTATATATTTAAGTATGTATTTCTCTATATTTTTTTTTTTTTTTTTTTAATTTATTTATCTTAAAAACAATCACATTTTACATTTAATAGCATCGTTAAACCACAGAGAGGTTTGTCTCGATGCCGCCGGAGCCAATTATGTTTAAGAAAGAATAACACATACTACTTAGATCTGGCTAAACTTAGTTACCTACTAGTTAAAAATTACTTGCATAAAAACACGCAATGCAAACAAATTGAGTAGTTGATAATTAATAATTATTACGTGTGCATCAGAGCCCGCGTTATCTTCCCTCACCGAGCGCTGGACCGGGGAAACCGGTTTACCGTCCACGAGTACAGGATGCTCCAAACCATGATCATTTAAAAACCTAAATTATTTTTATGTAGTTGATTTAACATTTCCACCTTGAGTACTGTACCTATATTATTTACCGTAATTTTATCTTTACACGTTTTAGGAAGATTATTAGCTAAAGCCGCAATTATGTACTCTGAAGTTCTTTTCCCGTAAAAGTTTTTAAATTGTGGTTTCCTTAGTTTATTGTTCGCTACCTGTCTTGTTAATTTAGAGTGTGATACTAGCTGCTGGATCTCAGTTCTAAAGAACTGCTCAGTTAGCATTTGGTATTTGAACTTAATATGAACTGGTAAGATTTTGCAAAAATGGAAAATATCCTCATCAGATTTCATACTGTGTCTTATATTATTAGGCAAAATTATTTTAAGGCACCTTACTTGTAGTCTATATATCCGATCAAGATAGGACTTGAAAGTACGACCATAACTGCTTAGACCGTAAGATATTATGCTTTCCGCCAATGCATTATACATATTCAGTCTAACTTTAAAGGGAATTTGGTTCCTCAGTACATATAAATTTGCTAAAACCGCACGGAGCTTATTACAAACCGCATCAATCTGGGGACTCCAGTTAAAACGGTTGTCAATAATCAGACCAAGATATTTTTGTTTATCTACTTGTTCTAGCGATGGGCATTTACAATTAATTAGGTTGATATTGGAGTGTAAGCACTGATGATCGTGTCCTATAATTTTTATTGCAGACACAGATCTTGATTGACTAGAGTGTACATGTAATAATTTGGTTTTATCTGAGTTTAAGACTAAACCTGAGTCATGAGACCACTTGCAGATTAAGTCAAAGTCATTTTGCAGAAGACTTTTTGCCACCTGTAAATCTTTGTCCGCGGCAACCAGACATGTGTCATCTGCAAACTGATAGATACTGCAGTCTTTTACACAATTATTCATATCGTTGACATAGGTTAAGTAGTGGAGCGGGCCGAGCACAGACCCCTGTGCTGTGCCCTCGGTTACAGCAACCCTCTCGCTAAACGAGTTACCTATTTTAACGTGATTGGATCTGTTACTAAGGTAACTTTTGCACCAGTTTAGTACCTGTCCTCTCACACCGCTATCCTCCAATTTGTTTATAAGAGTATCGTGTCTTAACGTATCAAAAGCCTTACTATAGTCAATGAGTATTATTAATACATGTTTTTTATTGTTAAGGTGTTTGTTAATTTCATCCGCAAACCTTGATAATAACATCGATGTACTTTTTTTAGGCTGGAAACCAAACTGGTTAGAAGACAATACTTCATGTTTAGAGTAAAAGTTGAAGATAAGATTGCTAATATACTTCTCTATGATTTTATCTAGAACAGGGAGCATAGTTATTGGTCTGTAATTTGAACAATTCTTACTATCCCCACCCTTATAAATCGGTCGTACTAGTCCTATCTTGAGCTGGTCCGGAAATTTACCGGAGGTTAAGCTATTGTTGATGAGATGAGCTATAGCCGAAGCAATTTTATCAGCTATATGCTTTAGATCTGAAACTCGAACTCCATCAATTCCAGGAGCCTTGTTACTTTTTGTATTTGCAATAATTTTATAAATTTGTATTGGGGTTGCTTTTTTAAAATAAAATGACTTATCAATCGATTTCCTGTAGGTTTGTTCATCTAGCAACGGTGTGTTACATTTGGGTATAATATTTTGAACATTTATTTTGAAACTTTCAGCAAACTTGTCAGCGATGAGTTTGTCAGAACCCAGGGATTTAAACGCTTTACCGATGGTATCGTTTATTGATGCAGATATTCTTCCTGTCATTTCGTTAAGAATCTGCCAAAGCTTTCTTATATCACCTTTATTTTCGTTTATTTTATTTCTATAAAATTGATTTCTATGGTTTTCAACTATTTTATTTGTTTTATTTCTTTGCTTGTTATATTCTAAGCGTTTTATCATATTTTTTGGATCTTTATGCCATTCTAAAAACAATTTATCTCTTTTACCACATTCAATGGAAACCCTACCAAAGACCCACGGTCGCGTATTTCTCTTTGAGTTACTCTGTTTGTGTGTGTATGTTGATTTGTTGTAACAATTTGTAAGATTTTCCTGAATGAATTGATATAAGTCGAGTGTACTATTAAATTCCTGGTGATCTTCCCAACTTACATTTTCAAGCTCAGTTAGTAGTTTTTTATGATTAATTTTGGTTATATAATTTGGAGCAACCTGTATATGTGGCCCTCCTAGAAGCGCCACCGCGGTCATATTATGATCGGCTAGTTTAGTTTAGTACAGAGCACGGCGCAGTAAACATCTTGTAAGCGGGATCGCACAAAGATGTGGTCAATACATGACTTTGTAATATTATTTTTCCGTTTTTCAATTCTTGTGTACTGAGAGATTCCGCTTACAAGACCGTGACCGCTCATCATGTCCCTGTATGCTCTCGTTATGGTATCATTAACTTTGAGATTAATATTCATATCACCCATAATTAGTAGGTCCGATCCCTGCGCGAAGTGTAAAATACGTTCGAGTTCTGATATAAACAAGTGTTTGCTATTACTAGGGGGTCTGTACACCGCACACAAAGCTAAGTGTTGTTTATTCGGAGTTTCTATTTTACCAATAAGGCATTCAAAGTTATTCGTTATGCAATTTAATTTTTGAAATTTGTGCCTTTTGTGTATGTACGCAATAATTCCACCGCCTTTTCTGTTTTTTCTTAGCTGTGTGTGCATTGTGAACCCCTCTAAGTTAAACAAAGTGCTAACACCCGATGAAATATTAGCTTCTGACACTATTACTATATCTATAGGGTATTTTTTACATGAGTATACAGCTTGTTCCAAGTTACTAAAGTTTTTCAAGATTGACATCAAGTTAATATGGACAGCTACTAGCTTATTGCACCTCTGGTTAGGAAGATGGTTAATAAAATTATTAACATCGAGACAATCTGACAATTCTGTGGTGAAGTGGACTTGATTTGATTATCGTCTATTATGCTTTAAATACTAAGGTATAAACTAATAAATATAACAGATATCGAACACTTTACTGAGTAAGAGCTACTACATCCTTTTCGCCGCGAATCCAGTAGATTTTATCTTTGTCCCCTTTCCTGGCAAATACCTTTCCAAACCTGCACCAGACATATTTGTACTTGCCTGTGTCCTTTAGTTGCGTTTTTGCTTGGAATAAAAGGTACTTGGTTCGGCTTGTGATTGCTTCTCGAACGAATATTTTTCCTGAGGCATCCTCCCCAGTTAAGCCAGCCAGTACATCCGAAGCCATGAGCTGTGCGTCGCGGCCTGCGGAGGTCCATTGTACCTTGTTAGCTCCACTAGATAGCTGCACGAGAATAGCTCCCGTTTTCCCAGAACGGGAGGGTAATCGGCGAGCTGTTCGGATCTGCGACCCGTCCTCATCAATAACCTGCAACAAAGACCCAACCTTCTTGACCAACTGGGCTGCATTTTCATTCTCTCGTTGGGGCACTCCTGCTATTTCAATAAAGCTGTCAAGCGCCGCCTGCTCCGTCGTGTCCAGTCGTTGCTCGAGCGCGGTTACTCTTGTTTCTAGGTGGGTATTTTTATTTTTGAGGGCGGTGTTTTGTCGCTCTAGGGTCTTCAGCTTCTCTCTAGTGGCTTGGGAAGCCTCCTCGTATTCGTCAATTTTATCACTAGCGTGTTGAGCGGCTTTCGTCACGGCCTGTAGTTCACGCATTACTATTTTATGCACTTCTTTAGAAATGTTGTTCAGAAGCTTCTTTAGATCGAAAGTGGGTCCTGCTGGAAATCCCTCCTCCAGGTCGGCTTCATCCTCGCTCTCAATTGATACGAAAGATGTTTTCCTAGTTGACGAGAGGTGGCAATCCTTACATACCCACTCTAGGGTTTCGGCTGCGTGCAAAGCGGTACGTTGCTTGTTGTTAAGCCCACTGCATTCCACCTTCTCGTGAACGATGGCATCACACCTACAGCACGTGATAGCAGGAGTTTTTTTAGTTACTGCTTTTTTACAAATGTTGCACTTATTCATATTGCGGGTAGATCTCTAACTACACTGAAGTAAGTAAGTATATAAGTATGTATATCGTTGCCTGGTACCCATAGTACAAGCCTAGAGCTTAGTTTGGGACTAGGTAAATTTGTGTTCGATTGTCCCTGATTTATTTATTTATTAATTATTTAAACTGTTTGCTTCACAAATGGAGATAAATAGCAACATTTTGAATTTGCAACCCCTTTAACAATAACAATACAATTAAGTATATAATTTCTAATTTCAAGTCCATAGCATTAGTATTAAGTAACAGACGGACAGACGGACGGATGCAGTCGTGCCGTAAGTTGTATTCCAATAGGTTGATTGGGTGGCGTTTTGAATTGTCTGGTCTTATTGTTCAGGTTGAGTATTCACACCGAGCCCGACGCATTTCTGGCAGACTTCACTGACGGCTCCTCGCTCAAGGTAGCTATCCTGTTTTACGGAAGTTTATAACAACAAACGTTTCATAAGTCCCTTACTAGATAAAGCATTCCTTATTCTATAAAAAACTAAAAATAGAGGATATAAAATCTAAAAGATTCTGGCAAAAATTACATTTTTGATACAAGCTGTTGTTGCCGACTCTACTTTTTTGCACCGTCATCATCTTCTTATCTAACTAGTCACTCGGTGGGTCTATGTTATGGATGTATGTATAGCGGAAACCCTTTGCCACCTTCCAACCCCATCAGATCAGATCAGCTTTTAGATACCATATGCATTGCCATTGGGTTTACGGGTAAGTATTTCATATTTTCAACCCATTCCATTAACAAACTAACACTATTACAAGTCATTTCTTTATAGGCTCATGGCACCAATGTTGGACACTTTAAGCTGACAGGCACCAATAATGGACACTTAAGCCTTAATTCAAAGATACGGTTATAAATTGATTATTGCCCTTATATTCTTCAATAGAATCACGTGTCCATTATTGGTCTTTGCTTATTACTGGTGCCATCACGTGGCTAACAAGATCTGACAGTAAATTTGTTTTTTCAGTTGTATTTCAAAGACATACACACATCCCTGGTAGTAAGGGCGGGCAACAAGCAGTGGCACTACGTCATCGGCCCCACCCTGTTCCCGGAGTGGTTCTACGAAGACCACGCCGACGTCGGCCGCGACTCGCGCGGACAGTTCGTGGAACTACCCAAAAACGTGAAGCTGGAGTTCTATAGCGCGCTATTCCATATGTTAACTTTGTTTTCTAGTTTTCCTGTTTAGTGTACCTATATTATTTATCTGTTTTTTTATACCTAATTAGATTGTGAGCGACCGCACTGCGGGGTGACAGACCTAGCGCGGGTCCAGGGGAGGGAGTAACAAGTAAAATAATATCCTTATCAATAACCGCTTTGATCAGTGCCATAAAAATACACTGACTTTGGCGGGGACGAGATCTAGGCGATAGCGGGGGCGGTTGGTGTAGCGGGGAAGGGAAGCAGGACCCTCCCCTTCGCCTGTTACCCTGCCGGTCGGTCGCGCAACATCTTGTCGGGCTCTAGGGTCAGTAAGACCTTCAAGTATCTTTAAGAACGCATTACATAATTGAACTATAATAATTATTATATTGTTATGGTTTTAACGTTTTTCTCTTTTGTTTCTGTCCATTTTATATTCTGTGCACCAACTGTAATTTCAGATTGATCATTTGGTTATGGTAGAGAATACCACTAGGCATTTAAGTGCGCCATTTGTGCTCGTTTTTGTGCGATAAAGATTAAATAAATAATAAGTCGTGTAAGGTATCGTCCACAATCCGATAATTTTTTCATGTCCTGAATAGTTTTTATTTACTTACAGTGACATATAACATTAATAAAATAAAAACAACAATAAAAAAAATTATGGTTTTATTGAAATTACGTGAAAACTAAATAAACTTTATTCCTATCGACAATACATCGTTTAAACATTGAGATATAAATCTAAATAAACTAAAATAAAATATTCCTTTTTAGACGCTTATATAGTTGACAAATTACCAAATGTACAGCACAGGCTGGTCACCACATTGTATTTTCTCGTTTGTGGCTCAGTGAGTCTCTTTCGTTACAGACTAGGTAGAGAGGGATTACCTAGCGACAAAAGAGTCGCGGGCAGCTTGTCCTAGCCGCCCAGTGCGTCTTTATTGTCGCCATATGACGTCTTGTGAATGAACGTGGATAAAACATCCGTCTCTTTCTGACCACTATGTAAGTGCGAGAGTGACGGATGCTTTATCCACATTTATCCACCGCGATAAACGCGACCATAATACGGGTGCTGGCGTCTTGGGCACGTAAAGTTGCTGTCGACCGGGACGTTAATAAGGTTAACAATAGGGTTGAGTTCGGGGTATTTTTGAGCGTCTAGTCCACTCAGAACCCTTAGCCAAGATGCATTAAGCTAGCTAGCGTTTCTATTCGTTTCGTTCAACCAATCGCGTCACTGGTAAATCACGTGGTACGAAGAGTCACGTGATCTACCAGTGACGCGATTGGTTTAAAAACGAAACGAATAGAAACGCTAGTTAGCGTAATGCATCTTGACTAATGGCCCTGATATACATATCTGTTGGCGATAATACGGTAATTGTTAAAACATTAAAATTTATGCAAGTATTAATCGGTAAAAATATATTTTCAAATCATATACTTAAGAGAAAATATTATTCCAATATTCCAAACTTCAATGCTTATACGTAACATAATCCTCTATGATATAAGTAATATTTTAAAAGGTGTATACAAAATAATGAAAACTAAAACTCCTATCGTCGTCCAACTTTCAAAAGCTATTTTTAAGTTGTAGATTATAAACAATATAAGATTTTATCTCCATTCTATTGCTAGATAGGCATCTACTCGAACTGGGTGAGAAGAAAAAAAATCTATAATTCATTTTTAGGCATTAAATATGCGATAGCTTTGCTTTTATCGACACTAAATCGTATTTTTATACATGACAATGGCACCAGTGCTGGACACTTTAGCTGCCAGGCCCCAATAATGGACACTTAAATCATAACTCAAAGATCACACAGTTATAAATTATTTGATTAAAACGAATCCCCTCGTTCAAACACGGTACCCTTATCTACTTTAAAATAAGAATCAAGTGTCCAACATTGGTCCTTGTCAATTATTGGTGCAATTACCATCCGCGAACTAGTGAGATAAAAATAATTAAAGTAAGAACGATTTAATTCTAATTCACTCGTTACGGCAATAACTTCTCCATTTAATATAATTTTCACTGATTATCAAAGGCCTTATTTGCCATTATTAGTCATTATTTGCCATAAGACCAAAATGTTTTTGCTTTGCACTAGTTGCAAAATATTTTTTTTAATGAGCTGCACTAATTTACTTGACTAAGCAACTAGGACTACCCAAAGGCATAGTAAAGTATTTATTTTTATAAGTAATTGCCTTTGAATATTTTTTTTACAAAGCACAAATTTGGCATTTTCACTAGGAGCTAATAAATCTAATATCTCAATAAACTTACATACATTTATCACAAGGTTTTACCGATTTTATAAATAACAACTATGCGTACATTTTACTGGTGCTAAATCAGAAAAGCACTATACAAAGAAAGAAGAACGATCATGACAGGAAATTGCAAGAGGAACATGTAGTAAAAATAGCACAGGACACTGTGTTATCCCGAAAATTGAATAGTTCGAGGTAAAAACGATAAAACACGAAGTCGCGGACAAAATCACTACTATATTACTTTTATAATTTCTAAAGTAGATAAGCTGAAAATATTTTTCACCTCACCACATTTCTATGCCGCACAAAATCTGCGTGCAAAAGTCCATTTTAACTGCTAGCGTGGAAAGTATGTTGGTGCTGTGCGCGGGGAGCGCTGCGCGAGCACGGCCACAGTTGATGTGACGCTCGTGTAATTGTTTTTCCAACACCAAGTATTTTCCTCGCTACGGTGAGGTGAAAAATTGTTTCGCACGACAGCAAAGTTATTTGGGTCGAGGCCTTGAATCCTTCGTTACACTCAGGTTATGCATATTATAATAATTTTAGAATCCTTTGCTAACTCGGGATTAAATACTGGCTCACGCGCCAAATAAAAACTTTGCAGCCTTGCGAAACAATTAACTATGTCCTGTGCAATTTTCAATATGATTCTACATTACTTTTACAATATAATGATTAAATTATAAGTATATTTGCATGATATGGTTAGTATAATAATATCGTTACATTATAGTCCTTAAAGTTATGTTTATACTCCATTCATGTTATAATGTTTTCAAACCACAAAGACGCGCCCCACCACTTAATATCATGTTGCACGATTGCGAAATTGTATGTACTGTAAGGTATTTGTGGATTAAAATACTATACAAACTTGCTTTATGTGAACAACAGTCTAACCTTTATTGAATATTTCAGCCATTTGTCTGTCAGCCCTTAGCCAAGATGCATTACGCTAACTAGCGTTTCTATTCGTTTTTAAACCAATCGCGTCACTGGTAGATCACGTGATACGAAGAGTCCAGTGACGCGATTGATTTAAAAACGAAACGAATAGAAACGCTAGTTAGCGTAATGCATCTTGGCTACGGGCCCTGGGCCATTTGCCTGGGAATTTGCAGCCAACTTCAGAAAGTTCTTTTTACGTGCGTTGACTTATATAAGCTTTGTGTAACTTTGGTCCATACTACACGAGCGGCTCTCCCGCCGCGGGAATCCGCATTCAAACCGCAGGAGACACAATTTACTATGAATGTTGGACGCAATCTACACTGAGCGGTTTCTCAAACAAAAGCGATGCGGACCGCCGAATGCCTTAGTCTCAATGGTGGCACTTCACTTGGCTAATATTGGTCAAAAATTTCCGTTGCATCTCTATTGTCTATCATTCGGTATGTCAAATGAGAGATGTGGGATGAATGTTTGGCAAATACTGCCAAGCGTAGTGCCATAGCGCGGTTTGTATAGAAGTCCCAACGGACAAGTTCGATGATAAGATCTGGGCAGTTAAGTGGAAGGGTTAAATTAATTCAATGACTTGTCATTATAATTTACCAATTAGGGTAATTCTTCGAGCGTTCCAACCGCTCATTCTTCTGGTCACATTATTGTCGAAATTCCTGTAGCTTTGGATGCTATTTTCGATTATCTTAATAACTGAAAATGCTATCCAAAGCTACAGGAAATTCGACATTAAACGCGACCAGGGGAATGAAAGCGGTTGAAACGCTCGAAGAATTACCTATTAGCGACTAGCCCCAGCTTAGCAAAAGCATAATATACTTAAACTCTGTCCATTCTGAGAATAAAGGCTATGTTTTAGAAATTTAATTGCAAATGCAACCTTATCAATATATGGTTTTTAAGTTGAATATGCCAGCCATTTGAAGTTCGGAAAGTACAATCCCATCGCAGAACATTAACATTGTGAGATAAATTGCCAATCGACTACCACCTTTTTTACAATAGGAATGTTGACAGTGTTACAAGTTAATTATATTACACTGAACAACAAAAATAAACGAGTCTAATTCACGAAATAATCAAGAGTGAACTTATTTTTGTGTTCGTTATCATTTTTATATCGGTGAAAGTCATAAAAGTTTTTTTTGACAATAGAGGTTTGTGACGTCATAGATCAATGCTTTCATGATACTTCATAAAAAAGTAGTTTGTCTGTTATCCAGCATCCCTATTGTATTGTGGTTTCTTACAATATAAATGTAACCGTCACACATAACGAGGTGTTAAAAATCCGACTCCTGCGCGGCGTGTTTACCTGTGACAAAAATAAACAAATAAATATCATCGGATAATCTTGCAAAAATGTACTTAGTCCCAAACCAAGTCTCAACTTGTAGTAAGTGAACTACACGTGCACCCACTCACACAAACCCAAACTCACAGTCGCGCACACACACACGCGCGAGCGCGCACAGGGGTGCAACCCTTGAGCACGTGACACAGTACCCTCACTCACCATGATGCAGATCACAGCGTGATGAAGATGCGGCTCCGGTGCAGCGCGACGGCCACGGCCAGCCACAGCAGCGCGGCGGCGGCGTGCGCGGCCAGCAGCTGCGCGTGCGTCGCCGCCGGCACGCGGACGTGCAGCGGGAAGTGCCGCTTCAGCAGCTCGCTGCCGACGTACAGGAACAGCGCGTTCTGGCCTGAGGGGGGAACGTATGTTACTGCGGGGAAACGAAGAGAACGAGCCGAAGGCGAGGGTGAATACAATGCTCTATATTGCATACCACAGATACACACTAATTAAGCAGTTTTAACATGGTAAACAATTGACGGTCTAATTGCCGTATAGCGTAATATAAATATAATATAATAATCCAGCCTATATACGTCCCACTGCTGGGCACAGGCCTCCACTCACAATGAGGGAGTTTGGGCTATAGTTCCCACGCGGGCCCAGTGCGGATTGGGAATTTCGCACACACCGTCAAATTGCTTTTGCAGGTGTGTGCAGGTTTCCTCATGATGTGTTCCTTCACCGAAAAGCTCATGGTAAATTTACAAATTATATTTCGCACATAAATTCCGAAAAACTTAGAGGTGCGAGCCCGGGTTCGAACCCACGACCCTCTGCTTAACACTTTCACGACCAAGCTCAAATCAAGTAGTTTCGCTGCATACCTGAAATCTATAACTAGTATAGTATGAACAAGGCTCCCGTGTTCTCGGGAATATCATAGAGGACACGGTAGCCGTGTTCTCGGTCGTGAAAGTGTTAAGAGTCGGCAGATCAAACCATTAGGCTACCACGGCTTTTTTTATAGCCGGCCGTATAGCAAATCTAGAAGTTTTTACACTAGATACTTGAAAAATAATTGAAAATAAATCAATTTGTATTCGTCAGCCTAGCAAAGCAAGTTTTAACAGGCAACTAAGATGGCGTGAACGCCATGAATGATTCTGCATCTCATTACTTGATCCGATCAATATCAAATTGGGTATAACAGTAGTTAAGGTTAAAATTATATAAGTTCGAACACGAGCGTGATCGGTCAGGAGATTACCAAGTTTGGAGGAACCGCAAGGTCTAGCCAATTACTAGTACAACTCACCAGCGTAGTACAGCGGTCGCCCACCCCACTTCATCTTGAGGTCCACGAGAAAGTACAGCACGGCCTGGATCATGAAGGCCATGGCCGACGTCACCAGGCAGTAGGAGACGGACCAGAGGTTCTTGTTGATCGGGATGGGCCCTCCGTTGCGGGAGAAGGCGCAGAGCGCGCCGCCGGCCGCGCCGAACATCAGGGACCAGAACACCCAGCGCATGATTCTAGCCCTAGATTCAGATGATGAAAAAACCTCTTTAGCGCGAGTCCGACTCAGAATTTTCGGGAGCCAGGGGCTATTTTACTACTCGGAACTTGTTAGGTATTAACAGTACAAAATAGGCTCCATACTGTCCCAACAAATTCAAAAGGTCCAGAAAAAAGAACTTTTCAAGTGAAGTTTCCCGCGCAATATGGTTCATAATTACGCTGCGGCTGCCGCCGTCTGACTAGCGTAATGTAATGGTTAATGCGTTAGCTTACTACGCCAAGACCGCGGGTTCGAACCCGCGCTACGGACCGTTTTTTTTAAATAGAAAATCGATGATAATTCGTTTTCCCAGGTACTGGCACTTTATTTACCTTCGTAGTTACGCAGTATTCCACTATCACCGACAATAACCGCTTCCTCTCGGGAAGCGCTGGTAGATTTTGACGTGTAAAAGTGCCCGTGCGGCCTACTTACTGAATAAATATCTTTTATCTTTTTTTTTTAATATTGAACACTACACTGCTGACCTGGCGTGGTTGTAGGCGAGCATGATGCGCGTGGCGTGCGCGCCGGCCTGCACCACCAGCAGTCCCGACAGGACCCCCAGCAGGCCCTCGGGGTCGTGGGGCAGGCTAGTCTTGTACACGGTGCGGAACACGCCGCCTCGGTAGAGATGAGACTCGCCGAACACCTTCCTGAAACCAACAGAATAATTACGGGTCAATATACAACACAATATACAATAATAATAATAATACTGTTAACGACGCGCTCAGCTGTACTTGTTTTCCTTATATTGTCGCTAATCGCTGGTCAAAGGCCAGCCTGTATGTATCCGCCGGCGAAACCACTCGCCGTCTGTGAATCGAGTCACGTGACCCTAGCCTTAGTAAATTTCTGTAATATTCATAGTTTTTTGGCGTTTTTAAACTCCTAAATAAAGTCAGAGTTAGTGTGTGTTCATGTTTTATTGGAACCAGCAAACCGCCACCTTTATGCAACCATCCATTGGTATCAAATACAATATATTAAAGACGCGGTTAGCCTAGTTGGTAGTGAACCTGCCTACGAAGCTAGCGGTCCCGGGTTCGAATCCCGGTATGGACAAATATTTGTGTGAAGAGCGCGAGTATTTGTTCCTGAGTCATGGATGTTTTCTATGTATTTAAGTATGTATTTCTCTATATAAGTATGTTTATCGTTGTCTAGTACCCATAGTACAAGCCTAGAGCTTAGTTTGGGACTAGGTCAATTTGTGTGAGATTGTCCCCTGATATTTATTTATTTATTATTCATTAATATAGCTAAAGTCGCTATCAATGGAACTTGTCCCTGTATACAAACCTTTTAGCCAACACACTGGCTCTCCATCGCTACTAAATCCATATGCTATTTCACCACTTGTTATTCTAATCTTCATTGAACAATATAATATCACTTAAAATTCGATATTTCAGTAAAAGTTTGAAATTGTTTTGCAGTTGAGGTTATTCCGACATATTACAATGACATATTTGTTTCGTTTCAAGTCTGCAATTGTCTATGATGGCTGACTAGTGTTGTCCAAATTAAGACTATAACGAGAAGTAGTGTGTTAAAACGATTTTAATTTCGGTTGTTTTTAAAATCACGCTTGATTGTACCCGGTACAATCGTTACGATTAAACATTTCAGTACTACCGTACTGAAATGTTACGTTGCATAATACATATTGGTCACACACCATCCTCAATCGATTCTAGTGATTCTGATAAAAAAATTAATTTTAAAGGATTTCTAATCTTAATCTACTTTTCCCATCACAAGTAAACTCATCAAACAATACAATATCAATATGGCGCTTTGTTTAGATCATTCACAAGTTCTATAGATGGCAACTTTATGTTACTCTTCGTTGACCGATATCGTGTCGGTGCAACGGGACGCAGCTATGGGTTGGAGCGAGCTCGATTAATATAACTAAACGGTGGATTTCCTAACAATAATAAAAAAATAAGTAAATAAATAACAACAGATCCGATTTTTGTTTTTGTTCTATAGTAAAAGCGTCAAGTGTGATTAAAGTGCGAACTGTACAGAAAAACCACAAATAATAAAAACCGGTTAGGGTGTTGGAACCAGTAATGGACAAGGACCTTATTATATCTATCATATTCATTTATTTTGCTAGATTCAAATCATATAACCATATGATCATCGAATTAAGACTCAAGTGTCCATTATTGGTGCCTGTCAGCTTAAAGTGTCTATCACTGGTGCCGGCACCCCAAGTGTGAGTCAGGCTCAACCTAACCGTTTTTTTACTGTAAAATCTCACTAGACCCGTTTTTTTAAATGAAAGATGAGGTTAAATCTGTTAGACTGACTTATCAATGTACTTGGAACCAGTAATGGACAAGGACCTTATTATATCTATTTATTTATTTTGCAAGATTCAAATTATATAACTATGATCTTCGAATTAAGACTCAAGTGTCCATTATTGGTGCCTGTCAGCTTAAAGTGTCTATCACTGGTGCCGGCACCCCAAGTGTGAGTCAGGCTCAACCTAACCGTTTTTTTACTGTAAAATCTCACTAGACCCGTTTTTTAAAATGAAAGATGAGGTTAAATCTGTTAGACTGACTTATCAATGTACTTGGAACCAATAATGGACAAGGACCTTATTATATCTATTTATTTATTTTGCAAGATTCAAATTATATAATTATGATCTTCGAATTAAGACTCAAGTGTCCATTATTGGTGCCTGTCAGCTTAAAGTGTCTATCACTGGTGCCGGCACCCCAAGTGTGAGTCAGGCTCAACCTAACCGTTTTTTTACTGTAAAATCTCACTAGACCCGTTTTTTAAAATGAAAGATGAGGTTAAATCTGTTAGACTGACTTATCAATGTACTTGGAACCAGTAATGGACAAGGACCTTATTATATCTATTTATTTATTTTGCAAGATTCAAATTATATAATTATGATCTTCGAATTAAGACTCAAGTGTCCATCATTGGTGCCTGTCAGCTTAAAGTGTCCAACACTGGTGCCATCACCCTGAGTGTGAGTCAGGCTCAACGTAACCGTTTTTTTAGAGTAAAATCTCACTAGACCCGTTTTTTTTTAATGAAAGATGAGGTTAACTGACTGACCTGTCAATGTACCCGGCGATGCCGCCGGTGCAGTTGGCAAGCTGGCGGCCGGCGGCCGAGCCGTGCAGGCCGCCCGGGCCCGCGTAGCCGCGCGGGCAGCCCGGCGCCGCCACCGTCAGCGTCACGCACACCTGCCCACACCGTACACACATCACAAACAAACTCAATCCTTATGGTGCATCCCATGTTGCATCTATACAGAAATAATAGTACATTATTGCCTAGGCGCGGAAAGTAAGGGATTGCCTGACGAGGTGGTTAGCAGGCCGAGCAATAGCGAGGCCTGCTAAAATACGAGTCAGGCAATCCCCCCGTTTCCGCCGAGGCATATATAATGCTTTTCTCAAACATGTGAGGAAATGAGACAAATATATTTGTAAAAAGTAAAATTAATATTAAAAGTGATGTTAGTCATATTATTAGGACAATTTGTAAACAAAATTATTATGGGTTTTCCAGAAACATTTATAATTGTCTGTTGAATTTGAGATGTTGATATTTCAGGGCTTGTGGTAGACAAATGGACGTAACTTAGGGAAAAGGATCCAATTCAACCATTTCACATTTGTAGAATTTGACATAATATTGACAGCAATAAAATTTAAATTTAGTACCGTGAAGTGCCGAGGTAAATACTGTTTTGCTAGAAAGAGATAGAAACAAATCTTTAATGGCTTCTGTTATTTTTATAGATATTCGAAAAATAATTGTTCTCTACTGTTTGTTACACGAATTACTTTTTAATAAAGCAAAAAAAAACATGCATTTTCCCAATTAGTTTGACGTCTGAGTTCACTATAGGTATTAGCGATATGAACTGACCTGCACAGCCACCAGTAAGAGGGTGGCGAGCCACTGCTGCCAGCCGGCCGAGATGTCGCGGAACAGAGAGCGACCTGGGACACGAAGGCAATAAATAACACATCTAGAGAAACCCTCACAAAATTAAAGGACCTTATTCGGTTTACAATATATACTGGGTGTTTTTTTATTCGTCTAAAAAATTTTGGGGGTTAAATCAGTAAGTCATACTGACCAACTTTCACTATGGGACCAACCCCGAAATCGCGAAAAAAAATTTGACCCTCCCATACAAAACATCGTCAGCTGACTAGCCAAAATGTATGGGATGGTCAATTTTTTTTTCGCGATTTCGGGGTTGGTCCCATAGTGAAAGTTGGTCAGTATGACTTACTGATTTAACCCCCAAAATTTTTTAGACGAATAAAAAAACACCCATTATATATACAGGATTGTGTTTGAAATATACATGTGAATAAAGTGCTTAAAATAAGTATTACGATTTTTTTTTATAACGTCGGGGTCAGTAGAAATGGCCAAAGATGTCAACAAATTAGTACTGTTTGACACATAACCTCAAAATTACATCAAGCGTGTTTTCATTTAATAAAACTGATAATTCGTTATTTACAGGTCAGATGGCAGTCGCTCCACTGTAATAACCAGACTGGCCGAATCTGGATCATAGTCAAGCTTACGCCGACGAAGAACGGGAAAAAGCGCTAGGAGGATGATAGGAGGAGCATGATCTCCAGCTAAAATTAACAGTAACTCACAAATTACTCGTAATTCCAAATTCAAGAAAAACATGAAAGGTATAATGTTTGAAAAGATGTCCAGGCGATCCTTAAAGTCAGCACAATACTGCCGACCAAAGCAAAAAAGGTTGTAATGTGCATATGGACTGATCATACTCTTATACTGCCTTTTTTTGTACGGCAGAATACCTGGCGTGATGTTCTGGCTGGTCCTCATGAAGGCACACTCTAGAACGCCGCAGATCAGGTACATGGCGGCGAGGCGCTGCAGCACGCCGGGGAGTCGAACGTCGGTCCAGGCTACATCCACCGAGCCCAGCACTACACCCGCCAGGGACATGAGCAGCGAGCGGCGGGCCACCTGGGGACATTAAAAAATAATTTTATAATGTCCTATCTTTACAAAGGTGGATAGTTCGGTATACATTGCAAAGTCGATGAGTTTCTACATCACTGGGGTTCGTATATGCCACGCAATGTACACATAAATGTTAGATTAGCTCGATAATTTATACGTGGTTGAGCATATTATCCGTCAATGATAAAAAGTGAAAAGATTAACATTACACCAGTTGTACAGCCGTGACACGATGTAGACTGTCCTAAACCATGAACACACCGGACCGAACAAACAGTATCTAGTTAGGTAAATGCCCCACCTGCTGCAGAGCCGTGAGCCTGGGCAGAGCAGTCCTCAGCCGGGCGTTGAGGGAGAGCACCAGCGCCTGGCCCATGGCGAACGCGAACCAGGGGAACACCACGTCTGCCACCGTCAGCCCGTTCCAGCTGGAGTGCGAGAACAGGGCGTAGCCGCCGCCGCCGGCGTTCACGAAGATCTGGACCAACAGGAGTCTTATGGTGGCGCCACACTAACCGATTACCGCGTTAATGGACGTTAAACGTAGATGTAGCCACGACTCAACGCGATCATTTTTCAACAGCATTCATAATGCCGTTTGACGTTAGGGGATAACTCAGGAGGCTATCTTTTTTGGCACTTCAAAGAGATACCACGCAACAATTACTGTTTGTGTGGCCCCACTAAAGTTTATTGTGCACCGTTGTAGTGTGGCCAGTCAGTTTATCGCGTTGATTATGGAGTTAAAAGGCATGACGTTGACCGTTAGTGTGACCCCAGCATTACGTTACGCATACAATAAAACTAAGACATTCATCTGCATACATTGCTGCTGTTCTCGAACGATGCCGGTCGCCATTGTCCGACAGTGAAGGGTACCCGATACCCTTTATTACAAACTCAATCGACTTATACCTTTTTAAAATAATAACCACGTAATTACACCTGAATTCCCACTCATTTCTTCTAATAACTAAGACTTCCACTGTGTTCGGATCCTACCGACCGCGCCAGTCGTATAACCCGATAGCCGGCGTCTGAGAACCCCTGTTCTGGGATCGAGATAGACAGATGCGCACTCCGCACAGTAGACTCTGACACTTGAAAGTGCCTACAGAGCTTACTTACAGTAAAGATTGTCATACCATGAGCGCGAGCGCGAACCCTCTGAAGATGTCGAGCGAGCGCAGCCGCGAGCGTGTCGGCGAACGCGGCACGCTCGCCTCGGTCGTTAGCACGCGCGTTTCGGAGCCCAACTCGTTGTCCTCTCTAAAAACAATACCTCATAACTTAAATGGCTAAACAATGGCTAAACTTAGTTAAGAATCTAGAATTTCGATCAAGTCACATTTCAAGTAAATAATAAATAAATCATATTTGGTTAATCCTTCTGAGAGCCGCGATGCCCCAGACAGATGCACAGATACACACGTTAAACTTATAACATCCCTCAGTTTTGCGTAGGGGGTTTAAAATCGAGTGGGGCGGGACCTCATGGGTTGATTTGGGTCATACTTATAGAGCGAATGATAAACGGTTCCATGTGAAAAAAGTAAAAACGCGTCCATTTTGTATTGAAAAACCCTAATTACTGTGCAACCTAACTTAACATTTGAGAAATCGGAAAAAAATTAATATACCTTCCAGCAGTGCATGCATGCATGTTCAGCATGCAATATGGCATGCATATGCATGAGATAAAAGATAAATTGAACTTCGGAATATTATGGTATTCATTAATTTTTGGAATGTTATCCTATTCTTTATTCTTCTAAGGGACAGTATTTCCAATCCACGGATAAAATTATCTAACAGATAAATTTCAGCTCTATTCTTTTCTATCATATGACAGAGAAAAGGAGAGTGAGAACTTTAACTGTAAACTGTAAACAAATATAGAATAAATCGGGCCCTAAATTTATTGTTTTCAGCCCTGGTACGGAATTGAATGGCCATTATAAAATTTTCCCCGACAATACCGGGACACTGCAAGCCTAAGTTATGGTGTGCTGTATGGTTGGATGGTCATATTGGTCATGCTTCCCTACCCTGCAGGCCTGAGTTGGAATTCGGTGCTGTATCGCCCGATGGGCCGAGCGCTTAGCTTGGGACCCTCCCTGGGCAAATACACAAATTAATATTGTATTGCCTATCGTTTACTATATATTTTAATTAATGGACAAACTGACAATGTGTTCATTAACAATACTGTAGGTACATGAAGACTAAAAAAACCGCATGTTCTTTGAGTAAGGTTTAGAACTTACAGAGGTAGAAAAGTTTCAGTGGAGAAATAACTAAGTATATGGATGAAGTACTAAAACCAAAAGTAAGTAAGTGAAAAAGAATTAGAGCAAGAAAACACATCAACTATTAATAATAAATAGTTACAATCCACAAGCTACAATACAGAAGCCTGTAATTATTTGGCAACTGTATGTTTGTTTTTGTACAGTTATCAGCTGCTTATCGAAACCAATGTAACAAGTCCAAACTTGGTGTCTACCTAGGACCTGTCTCCATTTTTGGATTCTATCATCAGAACAGATAGACACCATAACATTGCCAGGTTTACATATGTATGTACATCAAATTTCAGCCCATTCCAATAACAGGTGGTCCTGTTCAAAAGTGAATGGCAATTTGTTAATTAATGTACAAACAAACAACCAAACAAGCTTGAGAACATAAGTAACAGCTATCAAAAAAGATCTCACCTGGCAAAGTATCTAGCATACAGCCTCCCCGCGACAATCCTCTTTCCTATGCCCTTCACAATGTACCATAGAGTGGCCATAGACAGCAGGATGACGACGGCGGTCAGGATCGGCAGGGACGCCGCGTCGGGCTCGGCCGTCATACGGGGCAGGCACGTGTCTTTGGTCACCTCAGACAGGTTGAGAGAGTATTGGCCGTACTCGCCAAATTGGTATGTGCCTAAAAAATAATGTAAATACCATACAGTTGAGTTCGAAGATATTTTAACACTTTTACGACTTATCCCATTGAACTCAACTATACCACCTCTGGATTTTCCAATGTACATGTACTTCTTTAATAATTCTCAAAGTTTTATGCTGGTAAGTTCCAAAAACTACATAAATAACATAGCTACAGAAATTTCCAAAACGAAAACTACCATCTTATCCATGCTAATATTCTAAATGTGAGAGTTTCTGTTTGTTTATTACCTTTTTACAACAAAATGGCTGAACAGATCCTAATTAAATTTGGCAAGGAAATAGATTGTATCCTGGAAAAGGGCAGAATAATTTTTACCCCACCAAGTTTGATAGTATCCCAAGGGAATAACGATAAAAGACTTGTTGCAGGGAAAAGTGAGTCTTATATAATTTGTGCATAACAGTGCAGTATACATATTTCAGACATCCATAACAACATATACAATATATCTCACATCCAAGAAGCATGTTGACCAGTTAACATGAGCCACATTGGAAACAAACACATATGTAAAGTGTGTTTGTACATGCATGAGTCATGTGACCAGAGCAATCAGGTTTCAAGATAACAGCATACATAATTAGATTATCTATGCTATTCCTGGTTTTATAATCCAATATTGTGTTGAATGTGACTTTAGTATGTAGAAAATGTATGTAGGTACTTTTTAAGCTTCTTTTTCGGATTATATTATAGATTATAGAGAAAGGGATTTTTTCACTTTATTTTTATTGAGGTGTTAAAATTTTACAATTTTGTAATTTTGTAAGAATTAACTCCTTAAACATCAAATGTTTAAAGATTATTGATACATATAAATGATGACAAGACCTGCCTTGTTTTACAAATATCTTCAACGGCTTTGAGATTTGATAACATATTTTTACTGACAATTAGGACTAAACAGTTATTAATTGATTATAAGGCATATTGCTGCAATAACCAGAACAACAAACAGAATGCAACCTTGCGACACATCCCGCTATGTGTGTGTAAACTGTATATAAGAACAATAGCATTGCTGCCCCCTCTACATATATCAAGAAAGACACTTACCATTGCAAATTTGTCCCATCCCATTTTCCACCGCATAGCGCAAGGGACTCAAAGTTTTCAGCACAATACTCCCTGAAGACGGGAACTCCTTCGTCAGGAGTAACATGCAATCTTCGCATTCTTCGTACTGACTCCAAAAACTTACACTTTCCTTCGTTATTATTTCCAAACATGCCTGGTCATATTTCAACGTCGTGCCATTGCAGCTCCTTATAAAGGAGCCCACGTTCTCAAATTTGCCCAGCGACATTGTGTATTTCAACAAAGCATCGGATCCACAATATGTTTTTGCACAAAACAAAGCTAGTTTTCGTTTCGATAGAGAAATAAATACGACAATCTGTCAAACTGTGAACGAACGAAATGATTCATCAGCCAGTCAGTAAAGAAAGAGAACGAATGACTCTCAGGAATGACTATGACCACTATGCCTATAATGTCTATAATACTTTGTGTGTCTCTCCCCGTCCACAGCCTCCGTTACCATTTTATTTTATATCCTAATTAATTCCAAATAAAAATATTGTATTTTGATTCCTACGAGTTTCCAGAAACCCAAAGCAATGCTTTACGAACTCATTGTTAATTCTTATTTGAAACGCAAGGTACCCAGCAGCAAGAACGAAACGCAGATAACCTTCATACGTCATTGACATGTCAACACGACATTCGTTATCACTGATAGGACAGCAGTTTCGGCCGCGGCGCTCTCTGAACTCTCGTGTACTTTCTCTCATAACCATGGAACCGAAAATTAGCCTGAAAGAGGACCCGGCGTTCCAAAAACTAAAAGACTTCTACGCTCTTAATTCAGAGAAAATTAATATCCAGCAACTATTCCAACAGGACCCGCAGCGGTTCCAAAAATTCAGGTAAGTTCGTGTTTATTTTTCAATGCTGTAATTAGGCTTTGATTTTTGTATGTGTAGGACGGGTATGACATAAATTTCTTAATTTTAATATCATATAAATAACTATATGCTATAAATTATAATTATGTTCGTACATTGGTGTTGTTATACAACTTTAGAAGTTCTTTGAACTTGGAAGGTCGTAGCTATCAAATCAATGACAAGCTTTTTGTACCCTTAAAATTGACCTTCGTTGTCCTCAATGAAATGCAGAGTCCGTTAAACGAAACATGGTGCAATGTACTTTGTACCTATCAACCTTGTGTAGAAATGTTTCCTACCTCTTGTTAAACATAAACAAATAATGAACTGTTAATCTAATAATATCTGAGTACTAATACTACAAAAGCAACTACTTAATGAGAAAGTAAGGATGATTGTTAAAAATATTAACCTTATGAGTATGACATCCATTCTTTTGCAATACTTAAACACATTTTGTAATTGCCACAATGACAAAACTTGAATGTTTTCTGAAAAAGTGAAAGTTTAAATTAAATCTTCTTTACTTTTACTTTTTTAATTATTATTCAGCAACAATCATTTAATATAAGTGCTTAATTGTTTTGTGTTGCTACCGTACAAAATCAGTATTTTATGCATGAAACTAGTCTGCTTATTGTGCTTTCATGACTTACGTAGGTACTTATTTTTGTAAAATTTAGTAGTTTTATGTGTAGATGAATATCAGTGATGATACTAACTCTTAGCTGCTTAAAAGAGTAATATAGTTGTAATTATAAGTAATATAGTTTGAAGTATAAATCTTAGTAGTAAGTATAATTAAAAAAATAAATAAAATAAAATAAAAATTGATTTATTGCCTTAACACACACTTAAAACACTTAAGCAGAACATATACACGGACATATTTATACACAAACAAAAGACTTATCAAAATATTAGAAACCCTGTCATACATCATCATACATTCTTTAATACATCTGTCATTCAATCGCCCTAGCATTCTAGCATTTCAAATTTAAATTTAGGTTAATTTATTTTAAGTTATGACACACAAACACAAAGGCAAATGGCTCGGGCTCAGCATTGAGCCGCGCTTGCACACAGCGCTGATTTTCAGCCCGCGCCAAATCCCTGGGAAATACATAATAGATTTGTGGTAGGTAGGTAATGTAAGTTTGTTTCACAATCATTTATATACAGCTCAATAAATGTATACTGGAAATAAAATATAAATATATCTGGAACTAAAATAAAGTTAAAAACTAAAACCTGACTGGTGGCTAGTTATGACATACACACACTCTCCATACAAAATCCCATTTATAAAAATCTGTCCAATAGTTTAAAAGTTGAAGCACAATGTCCGATTTATGCTGTTATACACAAGACTACACATATACTATAATACTATAATATAAATATTATGAAGAGGGAAAGTTTGTAAATTTGTTTTTTTGTTTGTATGTAAATTGTAATCTCCGGAACTACACATCCGATTTCAAAAATTCTTTCAACAACATTTAGAGTGGACTGTCAGGGTGGACATAAGCTATATTTTAACTTACAAAACTTACTGACTTACTTACTGACTCTCCGCAGACGAAGGCGCGGGCGGAAAGACAGTATACTATAAATGCAGATGCAAAATATAATACTACAGCTTACATAATGTCTTTATTTATTTATGAAAAAGGGTAAGAAATAGCTTGATGAATCTGACATTATAACAACAATATATCCGTTACGCAAAAACAAATTAAAAAAACACACTATGAAAAAATACATATAATATGTGTAACGAAAATGAACCTTATGATTGTATGAATAATTTTCGTTACGCAATGGAAAATTTCACTCAACCGCCAGATTGTTGCAACTCTTACTTTCAGAGCTGATAACTCTAGCTCCTGATTAAACTAACCTTCAATTTAAAGAAATGAACTTAGAAGAATTTTACATTCACACGTTGTCTACAACTTAACTTCCCCAGCCTCCGCCTGCCCACGCCCAACGATGGGGACATCCTGCTGGACTACTCCAAGAACCGCGTCGACGGCGCCGTCATGGCGCTGCTGCTCAACTTGGCGCGCACCAGGGGCGTCGAGAAGGCCAGGGACGCCATGTTTGCCGGTAAGTCATCATTAAAGTAAACCAAGAGTCATCATCATCAACATAGGCTCAAGTATCGCCTATATTTTTTGATAAAAAAAAGTCTTTATGTCAACCTGCTTTAAAAGCTTCTTTCAGATAATTTTTGGGGTCCTAGTAAAATACTTTATACCCATAAAGTATTTTTAGGTCAAACTGTAAAAGGGTGGTAGTTTACTCTAGAGTGGCTAGCATGTCTTGTATTTTGTCGCTTGTCGCGCAGTGCGTCTCTTTCGTTATTGGCTCGGTAGAGAGGGATTACCGAGCGACAAACAAGTCGCGGGCATGATGTGCTAGCCACTCTGGTATGATTGATGCCTTTATTTATATGAGCTAACCCTTATCCTTATCAACTAACATAGTCTTAAATATCATTGTTACTAACATAAATGGAAACATATGAAATAAAATTATTTATTATTCATATTACCCTACCCTACCTTTTCAGTAGGGCCCCTGAATGTAGCGTCAACATATTAGTCAAATAAACATGAGATGACATTGGGTGAGTTTTTTTTTATATGAGGGGGAAGCAAACGATCCGAATGCTAGTAGCACAGGAGCTTAAGGATGGGGCTTAACTGAAGGCCTATTAGTTGACGTGTTTCAGCTGACATGATGATGTTAGTGTATTTATTTATTTATTTATTCAAAAGAACACAAACTCGTTTACCTAACACAGATCCGTGGATACAATAATGTGATACATTGACAAATAGTGTTCAAAGAAGATATATTAAAAATATAATAAATCAACCTCCTTACTAAAACACTAAAGCTACAGTTCTACCAGAATTAGACCAGGTATACGAAGGTTTTCGAAAGTGCTGGTGCTGGTAATGCTCGTTTGCCTCCCTGTCTTATAAAAAAAAAGTATTCGATAAAGGTAGGTTTATCTACTGTAGATAACATGTAACATGTGTACTTCTTTTTAGGTGAGAAAATTAACTTCACCGAGAATCGAGCCGTGCTCCACGTAGCCCTTCGCAACCGGAAGAATCGGCCCATCCTTGTTGACGGAAATGACGTCACTCCTGACGTGAACGCCGTGCTAGCACACATGAAGGAGTTCTCGGAACAAGTTATCGGCGGCCAGTGGAAGGGGTAAGTTTATCATTGCCAAAAAATATATCTCACACTACTGAAAATGAGTGATACTTAAATATGAATGTTCATGCGGTAGGTTTACGTAAATTAGCACTGCGTATTCTGAAGATTTAAACTGAAGATAGGGAACAGTGGCGTGCATTGGGAGAGACTTTTGTCCAGACAGGGTCTATATTGGAAATCCTAATTATCATTTGTTCTAACGCATCGTTTGTCCGAACAATCGTTTATCCTAAAGCCATTTCTGTCTGAATTATATATTTTTTTGTGTTTTATACAACCGTAACCTTAACTGCAGGTATTTTTAGGAAACTTAATAGTTGTCTGATTCAGCTGATAACCAGTTTAGGACAACCGTTAATTCGGACTCGCGATGCGTTAAGACAACCAACGGTCCCGCCCGGGGCGCCCGCCCCCGCCCGGACGCGCGGACGTCATAACACGCTGCCGCCATCTGCATGACGCGTAGAATAATGACGGTTGGGCCTCCACTCCACGAAAATCCATTGACGTGTCATTCAAAAGGTTCAACAGACTTAAGAGAGGGGTGTTCTAAATTTTTTAACCGCCGTAGTCTGATATATAAGACACCACACCATAGCTAATGTCAACCTTGCTCAAATACAATTAGGTCTATTTTACGCTGTCAACCATGACGGCTATAGCCGTCAATGTTCAAAAGGTTAAAAGTTGTGCAAATTTTCAGGTACACCGGCAAGCCGATCACCGATGTGGTCAACATCGGTATCGGTGGCTCCGACCTCGGCCCGCTGATGGTGACAGAGGCGCTTAAGCCCTACGCCAACCATCTTAAGGTACGTTTTCGTTTACCCCAGTGAGTTAGCACAGTAAGGCATACAATATCGATTTTTATAAAACTAACCTAACCTATAGGCACACGATGGTCTTGAAATAAATCCTGAAATATTAAGTTTCGGAAAAAAAGAGATTAGCCAAATGATATGTTTGCGAAATGAAGCAGCTTTTGAAACGTTTTTTAGATTCGTCTAAGCGTCGTGAGTGTCACTGTGTACATTAATTTAAAATTTCCCAAAATGGCGGATCGGAAAATATATGTACAAGTGGGTTTTAACATACATAGACGACAATATCAAAAAATGCAGCCGGATCTTTTAAAGCTTTCTTTTTTATACCTGGGTATATATTTTCGTGTGCTGAGCGGCTAGCACGTCTTCTATTTTCTCGCTTGTCGCTCAGTGCGTCTCTGTCGTTTTAGACTAGTTAGAAAAGGAGATCCGAGCGACAAACAAGTCGCGGACCACTTGTGCTAGCCGTCCTGAACAGGAATGATGACTGGTTAAAGAAAACGAAATTCTATTTAGTCCGTCAGTTGGATTATCAAAAAATATTGGACGCGTTTTTTTTTCTTTTGATAATCAAACAAAAAAGTACAAAGATAAAGCGCGATCGGGAGTGGGGGCTCGTGACGTCACTTCTGTATAAAAATTGTACCAAATTGTACCATGTCATGCGACATTTCAACTCAATATATCTTCGTAATTTTTTGATTATGTGAAAAAAGAAAAAAATACGTGTCCAATACTTTTTGATAATCTACCTGATCGACAAAGAAAAAAAATCATCCCTATTATAGACGAAATATATCCACAGATCAAGAAAACAATAGCAATGTAACGTAGTACTTGCCGACTGGGATATTAAAAAGGTTAAATGCAGGTGCACTTCGTGTCCAACATCGACGGCACCCACCTGGCGGAGGTCCTCAAGCGCCTGCAGCCCGAGTCGGCGCTGTTCATCGTCGCCTCCAAGACCTTCACCACGCAGGAGACCATCACCAACGCCACCTCCGCCAAGAACTGGTTCCTCGATGCTGCTAAAGACGTAAGTCGGGTATTTGGAGAAACAATGTAATATTGGTTTTCTTTTTTTGCCGTATTATATTTATTTAACCTTTATTGCATAAAAATAATATACTTACCCCCTTAATATGCTTTGTCAGTTTCTGTCAGATTCATTTGTCACAATGAAAGTTAAGGACAAACCGTACTTCAAGTATACTTTTGTTATTGTGCGATTATGAATATTTAAGGTAGGTAATGTTTCAAAATTTGTGCAAATTTATAATAGCAAATGTACTGTACCTAAATTCCTCACACAATAAAATTATTTATGATTTCAAAAAACAATGCAGCGAAATTAAATGAAAACCAAAATAGCTGAAAATAATAGGAATAAGTAAAACATAAAAAAACATACCTGCTGACGAAGTGTCGGCAGGCCTTCCACAAGGTGGACCGACGGTCTGATAAAGGTCGCGGGAAACCGCTGGATGACAGCAGCAGAGGACCGGTCGTTGTGGAAAACCTTGGGGAAGGCCTTTGTCCAGCAGTGGACGTCTTGCGGCTGATGATGATGATGACTGCCGAGTACTTTAACAACACGAGACCTAGCAGGGGGTTTGAGTGTGTATAGTTATGTCAGACCAACGATGTCAGACGAGGTTAGTCCGGAAATGGCTTATTATATGGCATCATTAGGACAACCACAGGCTAACCTATTATTTTTTATCTGTGCAGCCGTCGGCAGTGGCGAAGCACTTCGTGGCGCTGTCTACCAACGGCGAGAAAGTGACCGCGTTCGGGATCGACCCCAAGAACATGTTCGGCTTCTGGGACTGGGTTGGCGGCAGGTAAACGGAAAACGTTTGAAAAAAGAACTACAGAAAAAAAAGAAAGGCTTTCTTTGTCGGTCAAAATCTGCAAGCAAATGTCCACTTTAATCGCTAGCGTGGAAAGTGATGGTGCGGAGCGCGGGGGGCGCTGCGCGAGCACGGCCACAACTGATGTAGCGCTCGTGTGTTTATACCAAGTGTTTTCCTCGCTACTCGCTACGGTGAGGTGAAAAATTGCGTGTTTCGCCCGTCAGCAGAGTTATTTGAGTCTCGAGGCCTTGAATCCCTAGGCTAGTGGTTCAATTTTAGAATCCTTCGCTAACTCGGGATTTAATACTGGCTCTCGCGCCAAACAACTTTGCAGCCTTGCGTAACGAATAACTGTTATTTACATATATCAAAAGACAGATGACGAACTAACAAACAATACACTAAATAAATGGCGGGCGTAATCCGGAACTTAAATCTTACCCACTAACTAATAACTTTTTTTATTTTATTTCTCGCGGCCCTTTTTAGCAGTAATGATTGTCTGCCAACACTAAACTTCATATTTCCGACGTGTAAACAACTAATATTATAAATATCCGAAGTGATTTGGATGAAATTTGACGCTTGGCACCTGATCCTAGATTAACACATGGATTTTTATCCTGTAAAATCTGATAGTTCCTGAGGCAAAATAAATTAACGAGTTCACCGCGGACAGAGGCGCTATTAGTTATACAGGGTGTCCAAATATCAGTAACCCACATTGACACCGGAGGTAGACCAGCCCAAGACGGACCGAACCAGCCTAACATGACCAGTTTAAAGTTATTTTCCAGTACAAACTTTAAACTGGCATATCTCGAAAACCATGCGACTTTTACTGAGGTCATGTTAGGCTGGTTTGGTCCGTCTTAGACTGGTCTACCTCCAGTGTCAATGTGGCCTACCTATATTGGGACACCCTGTATAAATTTGGCGATGTACAGATACTCGCTGTGGTCGGCCATCGGCCTGTCCATCGCTCTGCACGTGGGCTACGACAACTTCGAGAAGCTGCTAGAGGGAGCCAGCTATATGGACGAGCATTATACTACCGCGCCTTTGGAACAAAACGTGAGTTCAACCGCCAAGTATGTAAAACTTTTGTTGTAGGGCAAACCTTGGCTATTCTGCTGTACTTGGTAATCCTGTGATAGTTGGTAGCCTTGATAGTGAAGTTTTATTATATAAATACAATTCTGACATATTTGTCTTAGAGAGTGCTTTTCTCAAATCTTATAATAACAAAAATAATGTATCCGAGCACTCTGTCAGAAATTAAAAACGTTTTCGTCAATAGAAAACTAAGCGGTCTGGCTCTAATATCAACTTGTTAATTGACTGAGCGGAATAAACACTGAAATTCGATGAAAAATGGGAAATCAGATAAAGGATAAGATAAGTTAAGAGTTCATTTTTATATATGTGATCCAAAAAAATGTCATTCTTATTATTTAAAGTCCTATATCACACAATAACCCTATTATCACTCAATTACCTGATTTTATGTTATGTATAATCAAATGTATTTTGTATGGACAGTTTAATATTTGCAATATTTTGTGATATTGACGATCGAAGGCAATGTTACGGACTCTTACATAATGAATTTGCCAAATTATCTGCTCGAGGGATAAAATTCTGTGACCAATTAATAAAACTATCACCGATTAGCCAAGGTTTGCCCTACCTTCAGATCTCCGACTCAGCCTGAGCTCGCTCTTCGCCGGGCTCGGCGCCCCCGCTGCTGGGCACCTGTGACGCGGCGTCTGCGTCGCACCAACAGCAATACTCGATAAAAATAACCGGCCAAGTGCGAGTCGGACTCGCGCACTGAGGGTTCCGTACATTTGTTGTTTTTCTATAGGGCTTGTTCTATAACCAAACCAAATTTGACTCCTGTATGTATTACCGTTTTTACGATACAACAAAAATACAAAAAAACGTTGGAAAAAAAAGTTTTGTTGTATGGGGACTCCCATTATTATTATACTTTCCGGCTTTTTTTTTATTATTTCTTAGGAAATCCGCCGTTATATCACATATTCTGCAAAAAAAATCAACGGGCTATCTTTTACAGTTCAAAAGATACAGCTCTTTAAAGTTAGAACAGACGGACCGGACAGCGCAGCGTAGGCTTATGTTAGTAATAATTAGGGTACCGTTAGGCACCCTTCGAGTACGGAACCCTAAAAAAGCTGTAAATAAATTACGTCACACGATTTGTAAGATTTCCTGACCCCCCCCCCCCACCTTTACACGTATTTTTTCTATTTTTTAACATGTGCTGTTACGTTTAGTTAGACTAGACTGCCTCCCCTCCCATATGAGCGTAACGTAATTTCCGTGGTCCCAGTGAAAAAGGGTATAAGTCTAGTGCACTTTGTATATGATTTATAGCCTTTTTTTATTACGAGTTATGTTGAGATTTATGAATAACCGCTTACACCCCTGCCCTCGTTTGCAAGCTGCTCTGTCAAAGTCTCTGTCTGTGGCAAAACTCATTTAATATTGCGCGCGTCTCGCTTACGTCGTTGTCCGCTTAATCCACGCCATATATGTGTCCTGTTGTTCTCCAGGCTCCCGTGATCCTGGCGATGCTGGGCGTGTGGTACAGCAACTTCCACGGCGCCGAGACCCACGCGCTGCTGCCGTACGACCAGTACTTGCACAGGTATGACGACAGTGACGCAGGAGCAGGGCGATCGTCACTTCACTCATTCCCACCGTAGGTTACTCGCGACGCTCCCATACAGCATGAATCCCATCTTGTTGTCCTAAAGAACAGAATTGCGTCTTGTAGGTTAACCCTAACACAAGTATCTGCACAGATAACTTACCCTTTAAAAGTAGGACTATAGCCAGACAAGTTCGAGCGCGGCCGTCCTGCGGGGTGGCTGGCGTCGGCGGGGCGGGCGGGGAGCGGGGAATCGCCTCGTCTCTCGCAATGTTTGTCACCCCGCGGGAGAGTCGCGCATGAACTTGACTCACTACATAGATATAATCTGTTCCTTTTCTACAGATTTACGTGGAATTTAGTGAAAACTTTAAAGAGTATGGTATAGTAGGAATTTTATAAAATGCCAGAATCCACTTGAGAGTTAATCTTTCACACAGTGATATTGTTTCTATTGTGTACTCCAACCGCAAATGATCATTGCAAAATGAAACGAAATAATAACAAAATAATTCATTTGTATAGCGACTTTGCCGCCTAAGCTAGAGCTGAACTCAGATCATTCCCTTTAAATGTGAACTTGTAAAGCGCCGCTGGCCTAGTGGATTAAAGTGGATTTTTTAAATTAAGTTTTACCCATTCACTAGTCAAAAAATTAGGTTAATAAAAAAATTGTTGTTAAGAAATATATAAATATATAGTGATTTATAATTATAACAGATTCGCCGCGTACTTCCAACAAGGAGATATGGAGAGCAACGGAAAGTACGTGACCCGCGCGGGCGAGCAGGCCGGCTACAGCACCGGGCCCATCGTGTGGGGCGAGCCCGGGACCAACGGGCAGCACGCCTTCTACCAGCTCATACACCAGGGCACCAGGTAAGGGGACCACTTTAGGATTCATATCTTGTAAATGTCTTGATGACGCTGCTATCCTAGTTGGTGACCCTACCTAGCGATCCCGGGTTCAATTTCTGGTAAAACGAAATATTTGTATGATAAGGAGTATTCAGGGTGGGTCTTGGTAAAATGCACATATTCAAATTAAATGAAATTTTATCGACGAAAAAAATGTTACTTTTTTATTTTATGTGTTTACGTGTGGTACACACTCGCGAAATATTTTTTTTAAGAGCCAAAAAAAATGAAAATAATAAAATGATTTTTTTTGTCGATTTTCATTTAATGTCTCCTCATTTGAATATGTGCACTTTACCAAGACTCCTGTTGTTGTTTATTCCTGAATCCTAAATGTGTTCTACGTATTGTAACGCCGCTGAATTACGGCGTCATTTTCAATCGCGATTTTTGTCGCTTTGAAAACGTTCTGAGCATGCTGAAACATTTATTTCAGTGCGATTCAGGGGAAACTATCATTATTAATAGTGATAATATTGACGACGCGTTTTGCCTAGTTGGTAGTGACCCTGCCTACGAAGCTAGCGGTCCCGAGTTCGAATCCCGGTATGGGCAAATATTTGTGTGATAAGCGCGAGTATTTGTTCCTGAGTCATGGATATTTTCTATGTATTTAAGTATGTATTTCTCTATATAAGTATGTTTATCGTTGTCTAGTACCAGTACAAGCCTAGAGCTTAGTTTGGGACTATGTCAATTTGTGTGAGATTGTCCCCTGATATTTATTTATTTAATTATAAACCTTGCGCAGGCTGATCCCGTGCGACTTCATCGCGCCGGCGCAGACGCACAACCCCGTCTCGGGCGGCGTGCACCACAAGATCCTGCTCGCCAACTTCCTGGCGCAGACCGAGGCGCTCATGAAGGGCAAGTCTGCTGCCGAGGTGGGTCCGAGGGAGTGTATAGATCTGTTACCCTGACTCGATAATTCCGCGTAGCAATTGTTTATTTTAAATGTTACCCAATCACATTATTCCCAATTTTAAATTTGTATCCAATCGCATTTTTCCCCATTCTGGATTTTGGAGGAAAAATGCGTTAGTTAGTTTGTTTAGTTTAAATCTTGCAGCTGAATTTTGAACCACTTCCCGGTGTCCGATTGAACTGAAATTTGGTATACCTACGTAACTTCGGTGACAATGCAACCAGCTGGTCTGATGACGCAGTCGGGAGGTGGCCATAGGAACTCCGCAACAAAACATGATAGACCCGCCGTGTTTGACAAGCAGATGATGACTGTGCAAAGAAAAGTACAGTCGCCAAAAAAAAGCTTGTCCCAAATATATTTTTTTGGCTGAAACTTATTATTATTTATTCTGTTTAACACACACGTTCTTGGCTAATAATAACTATGACACCCCATTCATTAAAATCAGTCGAATATTCCAGAAGCTAGAGTGGGACATCCGATTTCCATGAAACTAATATACAGGTGTAGTGCAAAATGATTTTCCTTCGTATTTTATCGGAAAAGTTCGTATGTATCGTGCTCTCTCAATTAGCTTCAGTATCCATCTTACAGCCGTAGGGGTAAGTCGCATCAGCAGACCAATAAATATATAGAGTGGCTAACACGCAATTCAAATATTCGCTACAGTTTTGATTACATTTACAGTTTACTTATAAAAAGGTTGTATTACCATGCCGAAACCTCAAAAACGGTTACTTTGCTGCATTTAAGGTGAGTGTTTCGTTTACGAATGACAATAAAAGTACTACTTACCTATGAGTGTATTTCTAAGTTTCTTAAAATGGTTATAACATCTCTATATTATACAGTGCAATATGCTGTCATTTTTCATTTTGACATTTGACACTAAACAATAAAGTTCCATATTAATGGATATGAAAACGTCATTCAATTAATACAATCATTGATTGACAGTTCGGGTGCCATCGTATTCCAATTGAGATCCGAGTTTTCCCGAAGGAAAATCATTCTGCACTACATGTGTACCTGCAATTGAAAACCAACCTTAATTCAGGTATCCTGTCTGTCAAACCACAATCTTGTTAGAAGCAACCAGATTCTTTGCATTTCTAAAAAAAAATAAGGTAATATATAGTAGATATATTGCTAACAAGGGTGATGTCAAGCTCGTGGCAAGATATGCCGCTCTCGCATCGGCCTATTTAGTCACCACAAGCGTTGTCTTACACACACTACAGCATAAATCGTCTGCAATAGACGTAAATGCCTCGATTGGTATTGCTGAAAGTGTAAACGTATCGTGTCTTGTCTTCAGGCGAAGGCAGAACTGGAGAAATCCGGCATGGCGCCTGAAGCGGTAGCCAAGATCCTGCCACACAAGGTGTTCAAGGGCAACCGGCCCACCAACTCCATCGTGGTGCGAAAACTCACCCCGTTCACCCTCGGCGCACTAATCGGTAACATTTTATAATAATAAATAATAATAATCCAGCCTATATACGTCCCACTGCTGGGCACAGGCCTCCACTCACAATGAGAGGGTTTGGGCTATAGTTCCCACGCGGGCCCAGTACGGATTGGGAACTCCGCACACACCGTCGAATTTTTTTGCAGGTGTGTGCAGGTTTCCTCACTATGTTTTCCTTCACTGAAAATCTCATGGTAAATTTACAAATTATATTTCGCACATAAATTCCGAAAAACTTAGACATGCGAGCCCGGGTTCGAACCCACGACCCTCTGCTTAAGAGTCGGCAGGTCAAACCATTAGGCTACCACGGCTTTTTTGACTAAATAAGCTAACTAGCTAGTTTTTAAATTGTTATTTTCAAGTATAACATTTAATAAGCTTTTAACAAATTTAACATACTTGAAAACATTCGTAATTATTATATAGTATTACCAAAAAAGAGGACTCAAAATCTGTGTATCTGTCTGTGGCATCGTAGCTCCTAAACGGATGGACCGATTTTGATTTAGTTTTTTTTTGTTAGAAAGGTGACATCGAGAGTGTTCTTAGCTTTGTTTGATGAAAATCCGTTAAGGCATTTAAAAGTTATAAGCTCTGAAGGAAAGGGTAAGATTAATACTATAGGGTCGAGGACTATCTAACGGACAAGAATGCTTGGCCTAAACCAGAAAATTAACTAATGTTTAATGTTCAATAGCTTACCTACTACTCGTACATACCTCATAAAAATCATGTAAACGCTGTATCTTGTCTAGGGGACACGGTTTATGTAGGAAGACATGTCAAAACTGTTTTGTGTGATATATATATATAAATTTTCTCGTAGTCATTCTGACATGTTTTCCTGCAAAACTACGCAGATATTTAATATTATTTTTACAGTTTTATATAATGCTAGAATAAGTAGTGACATTTTATATTTTTATTAAAAAAATGACTAACTGTTGAGTTTCTTGCGGCGCTTCTTCTCAGCAGTGGTCTCCTCTTGGGAAGCGCTGGTAGATTTTGACGTGTAAAAGTGCCCGTGCGGCCTACTTACTGAATAAATATCTTTTATCTTTTTATCTTTAATTATTATGTACTTAATAGTTACTCAACTCCTTTTTTCCAGCAATGTACGAGCACAAGATCTTCACCCAAGGGGTAATTTGGGACATCAACTCGTTCGACCAGTGGGGCGTAGAGCTCGGCAAGCAACTCGCCAAGGCCATCGAGCCGGAGCTTCAGGACAAGAAGCCCGTGACGTCGCACGACGGCTCCACCAACGGACTCATCAACTTCTTGAAGGAGAACTTCGCATAGATGTGGGAGGTTGAGGTTTTATATGCAGTTTGTCATAAATAAGGGCTAGTTTTGTTTGGCTATGATGGAGCTAGTGCGTTGCTAGAGACCCAGAGAAGATATAAACATCATCACTACCTATGAATTACTATCTCAAGAAGCGTTACACTCATACAATTCTAGTTTAAAATATGGCCACGGCATTTACGAAACACTTGATAGTTGTTCCTTGTCGTGACAGTGTAATTTCCACATAAGACGCCATGTTTTACGATTCATTTGTTTTTTCGAGACGGGACGCGTGCGTTCGTCACGAGTGATCGGTTGGAACTAAAGCCAAAGTCGGTAAATACCTTCTTAGTGCACGACTAAGCGTGGAAGGGGTGTAACGCATCTATAGTAATATATCATAGATCACTCCATATTATAAAGGCCCCCGCCGCGCCGATTATTTGTTTTGTTCGGGCTAATGTCAGAAACTTCACGCATTTATCACCAAGGGATTATTTGGGAAGGTCATACGGCCGCACTCAGACGTCAATTATCTTTAAAGTTTGATTAAATTTGCTGCTGTCACTTTCTTTGCTATAGCAATATAATATGACGCTGCAACTTTAATCAAACCTAAAAATTAATTGACGTCTCTTGAGTGCGGCTGATATTCCATAATTTATGAACATTGCTACCCGTGCAAAGCCGCGGCGGGTCGCTAGTATATTCGTAATTTTAAATCCATTTTGTGACTATCAGATCCCCAAATTACTAATCCTCCTACAATGCGAAATAATGGTTTGAAATCTTGAACGTTACACTTTTATGGCATACTGCATATAAAATATTACGTACATAGTTATGGTATTGTCACAAAATGAAAAAAAAAAAACAATAAAATTGTTAGTCAGTTTATTCTGGCTAATAGTTGAGTAAAAGTTATCAATTAGTCTATTGCACGAGACGGTCATTTTGAAGTTTATAGTCTATGCGACGTTTTCTCATAGGTGTAGGTGTATTGCTGTTGCAATGTTTGTAACACGTGCTTACTGCCACATGCTTTTTCTAAATCAAATATTTTGAAATATTACTTTTTTTATTTTTTGAAGTTACTTTTTATTTTAAAACTTATTTATTATTTAGTTTTTTTTTTATCACTGAAATGAAGTATTAAGTAGATGCTTGGTCGTAATGTATGGAGTAGCCATCGCGTATGTCTCTATAACAGATCTAAAATATATTATATGCTTTAAGATATAGTGTTGTGTAGATGTATGTTGGTGGGTCAATCAACTATTTTTTGTCCCTCGTTGCCATGGTGACGTCTCTTGGACAACTGTTTAAAACTATGATTTTTAAATATATAAATTCACCAAACATCAGTTTCTGTGGGCATTACAAGCCCGTTATTTTATAGGTTTTCATTTAAGCATATTAGAAGTGTATATTAATACAATTTTTCTAAGAAACTCTATCACAGTTGTCCAGGAGACAAGGGGACAGAATAACAACAAGAAAAAGTTGATTCACCCTGGTAATGTTTATATACTTAAATAAATGTATGAATTTTAATCTTGTTTAAGTTAACCCCTATTAGGGACATATACATCGTATTCGCATTAGGGTGTATTATATGTATACACGGCAACTAAACCGAACAAAACCCGATCAAGTTTTTCTGTAGGGTTTGTTCTATAACCAAACCAAATTTCACGCTTGTACGTATTACCGTTTTTACGACAGGGACTCTCCTTATTATTTTACTTAAAATTTTTTTTTTCTTAGGAAATCCGCCGTTATATCACAAATTCTGCAAAAAAATCAACGGGCTATCTTTTACGGTTCAAAAGATGCAGCTCTTTAAAGTTAGGACAGACGCTCAGCGTAGGCCCGTTAGGCACCGTTCGGGTACCTACGGAACCCTAAAAACGGCACGTTGACGGCTGCAGGTGCCTTTGCCGTTGGCGGCGTGCTGCCCGTGTATATGTACCCTTAGTGACGTCAGATATCATAAAGTTATTATGATATAGAAGCCAGATGGCTTAAAATTGTATTAGAGCCCCAGGACGCAACGCAATATCAACCTTATTGCGTTTACCAATAAAATTTATTGGTAACTTTAAATAAAAAGAAACATTAGTTTACCTTATTTATTAATAAAAATACAAATCAAATGCAGATGAGATAGAGAACCAGCCGGCAAATCAAACATTAGTAACGGTAAGACTTTGTAATTTTTTTTAAAGTGTAACGAAACGCCTATCTTGATCTTTTAATTCACTGCAGTAAAATGACAGAGCCAATGTCATTCTGTGAAATAATGAGACCACATTTATTTTAAATGGTTTGATCACATAACGAACTAAATATTTTATGAATATTATATTCTTAGCTGTAATGTTAAAGTAGTATTTAAATAATATACTCGTTTTTATATGGTAACTATTTGTTTTGTTATTTTCTTAATTACGTACAGTCGAAGTCATAAATATGTTTACACTTTAGTACCTTGTCACTTTAATCGCTGTGACAATTTCATATGACAGTTTAAACACGACGTTGAATAGACAAGGTACTAAAGTGTAAACATATTTATGACTTCGACTGTACATTATTTTGAAATCCTCCTAAATATTAATATTATTTATTAGTTATTACAGTAGTGAATCACTCAAATTAACTACATTACATCGTTCATTTTTTCATTCATTCAATAAGTAACATCACTATTTTTATACACAAAAAACTGACAACACCGAAGCTGTTATCCTACTGCAGTGAATTAAAAGTTCAAGTATAGGTGCCTCGCCTCCGCACTAGGATCATAAGGCCCCGCGCAGACTCTAGACTATTTAGTCGGCCGATTGTGTTTTGTCTCTACAAACTTTGTAACAATGGATAAGGACAACCGTATAATCGGCCGATAACAAGTCGGCAGGGTGGGGAAGCACTTAAATCCCGCTGATATTAATAGGGTAATTCTCATATCGTTTCAACCGCCCGTCACAGCCGTGGCTACAAAATTGTCGATTTTCGAAGGAAAAGCTATTGATAAGAATTGTAGGCGGCGGCTCCGCATTCTACAGAATAGCCACAAATGACATTCGAATCTACAGGGAAGCCAGAAGCCGTCAATAATGCGACCACGGTTGTGCCGGCGGCTGAAACACTCGTGAGAATTACCCATTACCGTCAATCTCTTGCCACAAATGTTAACTAAGACGATCATCTCGCTCGCTCAGTCAAAAATATAAAAATTATAATTATAATAAAATGTTACAATAACTCCATAAGGCCGGGGCTGCACTGGCGGGTGATGTCGGTACAACTGGTCGCCCCGCCCGCGCGGCTCGCCGGCGCCGCCCAGCAGCGCGCCCCGGCCTCATAGTGGGGCTCCAATAATTCTTAACCTAACTACATATTTCATCTTATTTCGGCTTCCTCCCTCGTCCTCCGGTTTTAGCTTTCTTGTTGGCAGCGTTTTTCTTGTCTTCTTCGGCCTTTCTTTTAGGGTTAGGTGTCGTTGATACCTTAAAAATTAAAAAAAAAAAATACATGGTGATGGAAAATTATAGTGATATGATAAATATGCGGAACACTAAGGGCCGTATTGATAAACCGATCTTAAGCGTTCCGTTTCAAGGTGCTTCAGAAATGATAGTTTTCCTTGACTTGACATTTACATTGTCTTTAACCTTTTGACCGCCGTAGTCTTTTTTTTTTTTCTTTTTTTTTTAAAATAAATATCAGGGACAATCTCACACAAATTGACCTAGTCCCAAACTAAGCTCTAGGCTTGTACTATGGGTACCAGGCAACGATATACTTACTTATATAAAGAAATACATACTTAAATATATAGAAAACATCCATGACTCAGGAACAAATACTCGCACTCATCACACAAATATTTGCCCATACCGGGATTCGAACCCGGGACCGCTAGCTTCGTAGGCAGGGTCACTACCAACTAGGCTAACCGCGTCGTCGTCTGATATATAAGACACCACACCATAGCTAATGACAACCTTCCTCAAATACACTTAGGTCTATTTTACGCTGTCAAACATGTCACTCAAGGGGGAAACTATTCTTCTCTGCAATGATGGGTCCTGCCCGAAGCGCTAGTGGACTAACTCCATGTAACATTTAAAGGAGTTCTCATGTGGCTAACTCACTGAATAAAAACTAAAACCCGCGACTAGCAAATTCAATGGGTTGAAAAATGCACCTTAAACTTACTTTGTAAGGTGCATTTTGCTCTTTCTTGAATTTGTTATTTACGCAGTATTGCAGTATCACCCGACGTCTTGTGAATCGACCTGTACGAGTGTACAGTCGAGGACAGAAAGATGTTTACACTTTTTCACCTTGGTCCATTGTAATAAGGTCCAAAAGTGTATACATATTTCTGTCCTCGACTGTACATACATACATAATTGTTAAAACAATTACCTTTCTTGTTTGGTTGGGTAAAAATATATTGAATTTTTTTTTTAATGACAGGTATAACGGTTTACCCTTGAACCTCCTACACTCATTTCATAGAATATTTTATTTCGTCGAATTTTAATTTCATCGACAGGCATTTCCACGTGCAGGAGTTATAATTTTATGGTGGTCACAGGTAATGAACCTACATAACCTATGCTTAAGATAACCTGAAAACAATGAGGTTTCAACAGAAATTAGCTTTCGATGAAATAAAATTCGGTGAAACGACACATCGATGAAATGAGTGTCTGCAAAAACAAGGGGACACCTAGGTATAACACGTACCTTGAAGAATCCATCAAGCCGGCCCTGCGTGGTGGTGGAGCGCGCCTTCATGAGTTTCTTGGCACCGTTCCTCACCCGGTCTTCGTTAAACTGCTTGTCGCCGCACAGGAACTTGACCAGACCTTCTTCATCAGGGTCCGACCATTTGATCTGGATTTATATAAAAAAAAAGATAAAAGATTCAGTAACTAAGTAGGCCGCACGGGCACTTTTACACTTCAAAATCTACCAGCGCTTCCCAAGAGGAGACCACTGCTGAGAAGAAGCGCCGCAAGAAACTCGACAGTTAGTCATTTTTTAAACACAGTTAACTTATTACTAGTTATGACAATGATACTACTTATTCTAGCATTATATAAAATTGTAAAAATAATATAAATATCTGCGTAGTTCTGCAGGAAAACATGTCAGTATTATTAAGAGAGAGAAAAAATACATAAATCAGCAAACGTTAGGAGCTACCATTTATGTTTTCATCTCCCAGCCAAACCAACCACTTCAAAAACCGAAACAAAAAAAAAACGGGCAAGCGCGAGTCGGACTCGCGCACTGAGGGTTCCGTACATTTGTTGTTTTTCTATAGGGCTTGTTCTATAACCACACCAAATTTGACTCCTGTATGTATTACCGTTTTTACGATAGAACAAATACAAAAAAACGTTGAAAAAAATTCTTTTTTTTGTATGGGAACTCCCCTTATTATTTTACTTTTTTATTATTTGTTAGGAAATCCGCCGTTATATCACATATTCTGCCAAAAAATCAACGAGCTATCTTATACGGTTCCAAAGATACAGTTCTTTTAAGGTTAAGACAGACGGGCGGACACCGTAGGCTTACTAATAGGGTCCCGTTAAGCACCCTTCGGGTACGGAACCCTAAATACAAAACAAACCCACCTCAATATCCTTAGCATCTGTAACCTCCGGCTCCTCGAACAGCCTCCTCGCCTGCTCGAAGTCCCAGTTCTCCGGCGGCGGGTACTTGCTCGTGTCGATGTTCTCCAGGATGGCGCCGAGCGAGCGGTGCTGGCGGATGAGGTCGATGGCGCGCTTGGGGCCCACGCCGCGGATGGAGCCGCAGTAGTCGCAGCCGAGCAGGATGCACAGGTCGATGAACTGTACATCAATAACAAGAACTAAAACTTTATGAAGAAAAAACACGTGTCATCACATGTCTCATAAAGCTTTCATCTATATAAAAAAAATATAATATTCCAGCCTATATACGTCCCACTGCTGGGCGCAGGCCTCCACTCACAATGAGAGGGTTCGGGCTATAGTTCCCACGCGGGCCCAGTGCGGATTGGGAACTTCGCACACACCGTCAAATTTATTTGCAGGTGTGTGCAGGTTTCCTCACGATGTTTTCCTTCACCGAAAAGCTCATGGTAAATTTACAAATTGTATTTCGCACATAAATTCCGAAAAACTTAGAGGTGCGAGCCCGGGTTCGAACCCACGACCCTCTGCTTAAGAGTCGGCAGGTTAAACCATTAGGCTACCACGGCTTTTTTTTTGTGTAGCTTTCATCAATCACAAAGTAATGCTGCCCTCATAAGAAGAAAAGACACACGTGCAAACGAATCGGTATTGCACATGCGACCTCTATAAACCTGCACACGGTTTAATATGCTTCTGTGAATAATTCGCAGATTTGCCTTTTTATTAGGAGGGCAGAATGTAACATTTTATATTTATAAATTATAAATAAATAAATAAATATAATAAATAAATATCAGGGGACAATCTCACACAAATTGACCTAGTCCCAAACTAAGCTCTAGGCTTGTACTATGGGTACTAGACAACGATAAACATACTTATATAGAGAAATACATACTTAAATACATAGAAAACATCCATGACTCAGAAACAAATACTCGCGCTCATCACACAAATATTTGTCCATACCGGGATTCGAACCCGGGACCGCTAGCTTCGTAGGCAGGGTCACTACCAACTAGGCTAACCGCGTCGTCACAACGTCGACGTAACGTCGTCGTCGTCGTTGTCGTCGTCGTAATTTTTGAAATCTATGCGTTAACAGCTTTCATTTAACTCCAAATTACATACATTTGTAATAACCTAACCGAGTTAAAAACCCCCGAAATCAGCGCCTAAAAACCTTCTCAGCAATGAGCAAAACCTTTAACGGGCTCCAAGCACGTACATTTTCACTGGAAATTACGCAATATTTGTATGAAATAGAAAATACATTTTTTTTCGTTTTTACTTTTTTTTTATTTTATTTACCACTATTTACTTTATTTACTTACTTTTCCGTACAAAAGGAGGCCAATTCAAATCTTGCGTAAATTTTGGGACACCCTATATAAGACGAAGTCAACGACACCTCATTTGTCAAAATTTAATGGATAGTTTACGAGCTACGAGGGAACAGATGAACACAGTAACAAACATACACTGCTAAAATCATAACCCTCCTTTTGCTTCGCCGTTGTCGGGTAAAAGAGACGGTTCTTAAGTACCTCCTTTTGTTTCAACTCCAGGCCTTGCAGCACGCGGTCCAGGTGTATCTCCTGGACCGGCATCTTCCTCGCCTCGGAGAAGGTCAGGTGGCGCAGCAGCACGTTGGCTCCAAACGTTAAGGCGTCCATGTCTTCAGTTGCCGTGGCGAACACTTTACCGGCTTTTACCTAGAACATTTATTATATAGCGTTAAGGTTCGATTTTTCAATCAGGTGACAAATTTTAGCTCAGTTCTTTTCTCCTCTTCCTGTTCTTTATATGAAAAGACGACGCGGTTAGCCTAGTTGGTAGTGACCCTGCCTACAAAGCTAGCGGTCCCGGGTTCGAATCCCGGTATAGGAAAATATTTGTGATGAGCGCGAGTATTTGTTCCTGAGTCATGGATGTTTTCTATATATTTATTATTATTATTATTATTTATCAGGCAGGCAGTTGTGACAACTGATAGATGCCTGTATCCGGCTATTCTTAAGTATGTATTTCTCTATATAAGTATGTATATCGTTGCCTAGTACCCATAATACAAGCCTAGAGCTTAGTCTGGGTCTAGGTCAATTTGTGTGAGATTGCCCCTGATATTTATTTAAGGGAAGTGATTATTCGTAACAGAACAGAGTGTGTGACGATTGCTTGATGGTATAAGTGTGGTAAAATAGTAAGGAGAGTCTGGACCCTTCACTGCAGTTTAAAGTAAACATTTAAATGGAATCTCTTCTAGCTAACCCTAAAGCTTACTTAACACTTTGTGCAGGACAAATCAGCGGACAGGATGGCAGATGATATTAAATTTATCAATTAATACTTTGAGACCAACCAACTACAGAATACATAGACCCGTACCAGCTCTGCACACTGCGCCTCAGCCTCGCACGGAGCCTCAACAACAGGAATCCCCATCAGCCTGAGCAGCTGCCGGGCCTCCTCCCCATGCTGCTTGGTCACCTTCACCAGCCGCCTGTTGAACTTCTCGATGGAGGCCTGGTCACCTGGAGGGTGCAAATTTATTTGTGATATCTTGATCAATGAAATCTATGGGGATTGAGTTCTTGTTGATCACGATAAAACATAAATAATAGATAAATAAATAAAATAATAAATAAATAAATATCAGGGACAATCTCACACAAATTGACCTAGTCCCAAACTAAGCTCTAGGCTTGTACTATGGGTACTGGACAACGATAAACATTACTTATATAGAGAAATTCATACTTAAATACATAGAAAACATCCATGACTCAGGTACAAATACTAGCGCTCATCACACAAATATTTGCCCATACCGGGATTCGAACCCGGGACCGCTAGCTTCGTAGGCAGGGTCACTACCAACTAGGCTAAACGCGCATAAATGAAATTGGAGTCTGTAATAAAAAAAAACTATTAGATAGATAAATGAAAAGAAAACATCTTTAATTTCCACAAATCTACATGACTGTTATGGATAAATTATTTGCAAAAATAAGATAGGTTCATGCAACAAAAACTGTTAATTTCTGAGATCAATATAAAACATTAAAAACTAATAACTGAAGGTATCTGTAGCTTAAAAACTAAAGCTTCATTTTAATAAGCTAGAAACAGAGCCATGTTATGTGACGATAAGGATAGGCACTGGCTCAGCATTTACTATTTCTGTAACTCATATTGGTTAAACTTTGGAGTAACACAACACTGGTGCCTTTTCTGCCGGAAACCTAAAAATATTACAAGTAGTAGGAATTTGTTGTTCATTATTGCTTCAATAACTTTCAAATAACACACATGGTGCCAATAAGTGGTAGGGTGCCCACAATGGGGCAGTTTCCCTTATAATAGACAAATCATTTATTGGAATAGAAAAAGTGACATGAGTTACCAGCTTCTGTGGCTTTCTGAAGCTCCTTTTCAGCCTCTTCTCGCCGCTCTGCCCTCTTGTTGAGCTGGTGAGACTTCAGCTCTGGAGGTTTCCCGTCAAACACATACACAGGCTTAATACCATTTTCTACTAGTCTGATTGTACGGTAGAAAGTTCCCATCAGATGAGAAGTTGTTTCACCATCCACAGATGTTAACTGAGCCCCTGTAAATGACAGAAAACATTAATATGACTGGCCACGTAGTAGTAGGAGTTCCATTTCTACTTATAGCATGATGTACCATTACAAGTATAATTGATATATTGCATATTACAATTGTATATTCAAGGAATCATTACAATACTCCATTGATTAAAATTGGTCTAATAGTTCAGGAGCTAAAGTGGAATAACCTATTTTTGCTACGAGCCTGAGATACATACAAAGATACTGTTGAACTTAATACACTCCTTTTGGCTTCCTGCAAGATAAACTTGAAATTTGTAAGGGTAACCAGGAGGTTAGGTTAGGTTAGTTACCCTTTGGTACACACAAATTGATAAATAAAGCTAATTAATTCTAAGCACAAAATAACATTACTTAGTAATTATTATAGGTTACTGAATATATTTTAATAAATTACTAACCTTCACTTCTAACTGCTATTAGAAATTGATATAAGCTCATAGAAGCGTCAATAGCTATTTTTCGACCTGGAAATCAATTTTAAATTCGTTACTCGTTGCAACATGAAATAGGTTAGTGTCTCATCGATTGCATACGTACCGAAGTAATTTTTGATTTCCATTTCTTTAACAGCTTGTGGAGCAATATCTGCTATAAGTTTAGATAAGCCTAGAATACCCATATTGGCCTATAAAAGTGAAGAAAATATTTAATTGTGTACAAAGCAAACGATACTTATCCTCATATCACTATACAGTAACGGATAAACGGACTGGAGTGGAGGATTTGGCGGGAATCTTTGACGTCTAGTTGACATAAACGCAATAGTGTTGCTACTACAGACATGCTGCCAACTCGATTAATATCTTTTTCTAAACGATTGTGTTACGATTATGATTTAAAAAAATCAAGGTTCATTCGAGGGAAATCTTTAAGTGGATTTGTCTTAAATACTGAGAACGTTAAACACCTGAAAATCATTTAATAAAATTAAAACAAAAATGTAAGCCACGGAACTCGATCAATAGCGACGCTTGTGTTTTGACAACAATCAGCTGATAAGCGTTCACTAGTAGGTAGTGTAACTTAGGGCGTTAGATCGAGTCTTGTTTTTCTTGTTTTAATAGTAAAGTAACAGTAACAGACAAACACAAACTTCAAAATGGGAAACTATTTTACCGTGAATATGGAAGAAAATTTTAAAAAGAATCAAGATTTTATCCAAACTATCAACAAAATTAAGGTCAGTCCACGTTTGCTCATTTTCTTTAAAAAACACAGCCATGAAGTTAAGGTCACAATTTTTTCGTTTGATTTTAGATGGAAAGACAAATTCAACTGCAATATCAAATGCAAGAACGACAAATGGCATTGCAAATAGCTAAAAATAGAGACACCTGTCTTTGGCTCACTGTATTTTCCATTACCGCAGCAACTGGGTTATTTACAGGGTAAGTCTATGTACTTGTTTATCGCATAATTATTTAAACACTCGCCATTCGGTAAATTATACGAGTAAAAATATTTTTTACAGTATCATGATAGAATCGAAGTTAATTTCAATATTTAAAAATGTACCTACTAATATTACCCCTTTACAGTGAAAATGTATTTATTGGGAAAATTAATTCTTAATTTTTTTTACAGACTCGGAAGGTATATGATAAATATAAATACATTTACTAATACTTATCCTGCTAATGTGCATGCTCTTGTAATATTTTTATAACTACTTATTATTTATTTTTTATTTCTAACTCGTCAAATATATGTATTCCCTACATTTTCTCAATATTGGTTTTCAACAGTTGGCGTCAATATAGAAAGTCTTATTCTTAATTATTTAATGAGCCAAAACAATGAAAATTCCAAAATAATTAAAGGGTTGAGTCTTATAATCAGTCGCATTGTTTGAGGATAACTGACAGGAAGTTCCTCCCCACCTTTCTATCAACGTAACTGATTTTAAGATTTTTCACGTAATCACGTTCGGTTTCACGTAATTTTCAATGAAGTCAATTAAAATTAACAAAAATAAAAACTTATCTCCGGCGGTTAAATTTGCTTCAGTTATCCTCAAACAAGGCGACTGATGTTAAGAGTTATACATAATTAAAAAAACTGATATAGTCTTACAATGCTGACGCCATCTATAACGAAAAATCTTACCCTCCATTTAATCAAGCCTCAAAAACAGTTTCAGGAGAACAAAGAGGCAATATCTCTTGATGCCACTAATACCTTTAACCTTTGTGACCATATATTACTGGGACCTCGCCTATGGAAACAAACTCCATAGGATCAGAAGTAAGTAGAAATATTTATAATAATATTAATAATATTAATAATATTAATAATATTAATAATATTAATGATATTAATAATATTTATAATAGGGTTCTGGGTTATTGCATCCATTTCCGTTAAGAGGTTATAGTAGAGGTCATTTGCAATCATTTTGGCCCAATAATGCATTATGCAAAAGTTGACTCTTGAAAACCCTGTATAGATCATTAACCCTTAATTTGGCAATGTTCACCACAGTGATCATAACATAATATTCACTTTTTAACATTTTTTTGTGACTGTTTTTGTATTGTCTGGATATTTTTTTATTAATTTCTTCTAGGTGATCTAATATTACAAGCTAATCTGATTCAGAGTAAAATTTTAATCATGCCACAATTTGTGACTATCCTAAGCGGCTAAATGCCAGGCAGCAGCATAGCCCATGACGTATTTACAGGTTTAAAATTAGTATTACTTTGAATTGATATTATTTGAATAGTACCTTTATTATTCACTATATAATAATAATAATAATAATAATAATAATGCAGCCTATATACGTCCCACTGCTGGGCACAGGCCTCCACTCATGATGAGAGGGTTTGGGTTATAGTTCCCACGCGGGCCCAGTGCGGATTGGGAACTTCGGACACACCGTCAAATTGCTTTGCAGGTGTGTGCAGGTTTCCTCACGATGTTTTCCTTCACAGAAAAGCTCATGGTATATTTACAAATTATATTTCGCACATAAATTCCGAAGAACTTAGAGGTGCAGGCCCGGGTTCGAACCCACGACCCTCTGCTTAAGAGTCGGCAGGTCAAACCATTAGGCTATTCACTATAATCAACATACACATTATTATGGGCTGATTGTCTACTTTGGTATAAAGTATTTGCCACTGGCTAAAGACATATGCAATATTAGAAAGATATTGCCGGTATCTTGCTGGCCTGCAGACTTCTTGCCATACAAAAACATTACACTTTTCCCGTTTCTAAAGCTTACAAGTTATGGAAACTCTGTGTATTCTACTTGTATATGTTATTCTTTAAAAATAATTATGTAGGAGTTTAATAATAGCCCTTAAGAATTTCTTCCATTCTTATTTATTTATTTATTTATTTAAACTTTTTTGCACAATACAATCAAATGTAAAACGTACAAATAGCGGACTTAATGCCTCAAGATAACAATATCACTCAAGATAACAATATTCACAGCAACGTTAAGTGTACGTTAATTAAACAGCGTTGAAATAAAGTAGTTTTATAATAACCTTACAGTGGAAGCTGAGCACATCATGACCCACGAGGCTGAGTCCCTCGAGTGGCCCTGCGGTCTGCCGTCCCCGTCCTCTATTGACATAGGTCGGGAAGACGAAGAGGAGAAGAAAAGAATCCATCCACCACTACTTTAAACTAGCCAGTACTAGTGTCAGGCATGTGCCTTTGGCTTGGTAGTCTAGAACGCGCTAGCGCTAGAATCTCGTTGAAATCTCATATTTGGGGCTATCCATTACCAGTTGTGATTGGTTAAAATGTCCTCTATTATTGAAAAATGGTCAACTATTTAACACAAGGTATCCACGAAATTTACTTTGCTAACCTTTGAATACGGCGTACTTAAATTATGGGTGGCATATTGTTTTATATTATAAAAACATTATATTTGTTTGAATAATAGTGTTCTTAGATAATAATTCAGAAAAAAGTCTATCCAAGGTAATGTTACAAAACAGAAACAAAACAGTCGTGTTGCTGTCATTGTTGGAACACAGTCACGTTTAACATATACAACATGCAAAAAATCTAAGTCACAAATCTACGTACTTATATAAATTTATATTAAAAAAACCGGTTAAGTGCAAGTCGGAGTCGTGCAACGGTTCCGTATTTAAGTCTGTACTTCAAAATATACCTACCTTTTTATGTACAATTCGTATAAAAAAAAACCGTAAATTATAAATAATTAGCTATACGTCAGGAATTTTGCCGATTTTTTTGATTCATAACGTCGGTGATAAGGGGAACGGTAATTTTTTGTACATTTTTGGCTATAAAACAAAAAGTACGTCATGGAAAATTATAAAAAAATGGTTTTGAGATGTGCCAGTTAAGCCATTTTACATGATACCCCATTTGCTATAAGTCATCAAATCACTTTCATTTTGGACCCCTTTTCAATTATTTATAAAATTAATTACATTTTTATTTTTTACTAAAAACTGATGCGAGCAAGCAAGTTATAAAACTATGCCAAATTTCATGTTGATGGCATTTGTAGTTGCTGAGAAAAACTACTGTGACATGCAGACGGGCGGATGTACGGACAGGCAGACAACGAAGTCTCACGATAAGGATTCCTTTTTTACCATTTTGGTACGGAACCCTAAAAATGCGTAGGTATCAAATAAGCTCACTTTTTTGTCTCCTTTAATATTAGAATTTTAATAAATCCAATGTGGTGCCAGGTTTTGTTGGCGTCAAGTAGGTACTAGAGTCACGATGAGGAAGTTACAACTACCTATAAGCCTCAAGTGAAATAAGTTTAAACTTAAATACAGTCTGGAGGATGGAATAAAACAAGTGATATCGGTTACACGTCATACAAATTATATATTTTGAATTGAAATGGAATCTAGTCATTTTGTGTTTTTTTTTGGCAGCATGATTTACCGTTATTTAGTGTGTATAAAGATTTATTTTTGTACTTATAAATTAAACAAAAAACAAAATATATTTATTGTATGATATATAATTTTACATATACATATTGTAACACATGTCATATTGTTTCGTGATTGTATTTGAGCATATCACTACTCAACTAAAAACTCAAGCAATGGGAAAACCAAGAGATTAATTCAGTGACAAAACTGTTTTTAAACATAAGTGATTAAAAACAGCTGGATAAGTTTGTGATAAAGTTCTTTGTTGAGTTATTGTACTTACAAAGCTGCTAGTGCTACAGTAAATAAATGTAAATTATTTATAAGCTTTCGATGTTTTTTTTATAGTTTTTATTTTATAGTCGTTATTTATTTGTTATGTCGCAATACAGTTTTAAGACACATTTTAACGTGAGTGAGGCATAATGGAGTCAGGAACTTTAGTAACTAATCTAACCTAAAAGTATTCAATGACAAATAAAACTAACATTATTATGTACATCATGTTATTAAAAAGTTAACTATTAAATTAACATTTAATTCATAATGTTTCTTATTTAATTATATCCTTTAACGTTAAGAATTATACGTGGGCCTAGGACAAGTCTCGCATGGTTTAAAAATTCGAAAATTGATGAATAATAATAAACACTGTCGTTCTACGTTTAGGCTATTATCACGGACAATATAGACAATATAGAGGCAACATAGACAGATATAATCAGCAGCAATAATCATCCCTTAACTTGGCACAAAAACACCCGAACCCGACACGCTCTAATACCTCTAGTAAGTAACAGATCTTTGTCGCAATAAATAGTACCTAGTAGGTATAATCATGTTTAATATTTATCGGTGTGTCGGTGTTTTGAGCCCTATGTTGGCTGGGATGTTATTGATGGTGACTGTACCTATGTCATACACTAGCTTTTCTTTCCGCGATTTCAACCGCGTTGAGCTCGTTTATCACTATTCCCTACGAGACAGTAAAAATATACGATGAAAAGTATCCTGTGTAAGCAATCAGTTCAGCAGTTTAGCCATAAAACGTAACAAACAGAAACAGAGTTACTATACCATCTACCTACATATAATAATATGTATAGATATAGTATACTATCTTCAACCATTCAACCACGAACGAACCATATCCAAACTATAAACAGTTTGGATATAATGCCGAAGTTCGTGTTCACAACGAGTATGACCTTCAGTGCCCTACTTTCAAAATAATTGGTTTATTCTTTGTAACGTGCTAGTCAATTCATCATGACTATCGATTTTGATTGTGACAAAGTATCGATTACACATAATTTAGCCCATTACTAGCGTTCGTTGACAGTTGCGGTTGTCATGGCAACTGACAGTTGTTTAGGCGCCGTAAACAAATGAAATTCGGCTGCCAGAATTTCAAAATCTTCAAATAATTATTATTTGCGCTATAACATTAAAAACAAGCAAGCTTTGTTTTCTTAAATAGTAAGATGCGTACTGTGAAATAATAGTAACCGTTGTCTAGTGAGTATTTGAAACTGTTTCCGAGTTAAGTTGGTTTTCGAATTGCATTTTTAGTTGTGCGAAAATTTTATCGATTATTTCCGGTTGCTTAGTGTATTGTGATCAATAGTACATAAAATGGTCCTTGTGTTTGTCTTTACGTATGCAAATGATGGTATCGTCAGGCTAATTTGAATATTTTATGTCGGTCTCGGCAAGACTTGCACATTCGGGGTCGTAAATATTACCAGACTCTGACGTTAAAATTTACATTTTAGCTCAGAATTTTGCAGTACTTTGCGGACGTAAGAAATATACAACTTTAATTTAAAAATGAACCAGACACAACAAGTTAAAAAAGATGAGAAAAAAAAAGAGGGCACCATAAACAAGCCTGCTCCTAAGAAGAGTCCAGACAAAAATATGTCGGAAATAGACGAGCACATACTAAAGAGGTTTGAAATAAAAAAGCGGCTTGGGAAAGGTGCCTATGGGATTGTCTGGAAGGCCTTAGACAAGAAGAGCAAGGAAACAGTGGCCATTAAGAAAATATTCGACGCTTTTCGAAACCAGACCGACGCACAGAGGACTTTTAGAGAAATTATATTTTTACAGTCGTTCAGAAACCACCCTAATATAGTGAAGCTTCATAGTATACACAGGTAAGTTTAAAACCTTCCCCTGCTGTATAAATTTAGTAGGTACTAAGTGGTTATTTTAATTTTAGGAAACGAGACGGGGTATAGTTTAGAATTTCGTATAAATAACCATTTGAGATTTCCTATAAAATACGTACTTATTATAAGGTCACGAGATCAGGTTCTTAATGGCTATTGAAACAACAGTACATGCTCGAAAATTCTCGCTACTTGTACCTACCTGCTAGAAGTACCTACACAAACTGTAAAGAGTACACCGGGTTAACAGTACTTAACTCGTATAGGTCCTCAGTGTGGATTCGCTACGTGGTGCTCGCGCATTCAGAAGTCCAGTTTATCTGGACATAATGTAGAGCTTGACGCAATACTCTCTTTTCCTATTTAGACAATATTTCATCAAGCAATCGCTGTCTTCCCTTTGCCCAGAACTTTCCCGTATCTTTGTTTACGAAGCTCGCGTACTGTAACAACGCACATACGCGTTCAAGTTCGTTTGTGTTCTCCATGTCACGCGCGACCTTCCCTCAGGGTAACATGGCCTGAAGGGGGAGAATCATGTACCTAGTCGTTAGCGGGGACGGGCGGTGTAGCGCGCGCAGCTGCGCCTCTCCCCTCTCTGTCACCCCGCAAGACGGTCGCCCGCGAACTTGCCGTACTATATTTATTTATTATTCAACGTATTCCTGGCAGGCCCGGCGCACTTTACGCGCCGAGCTATAAGTACATCGGATTGCATGGGGTAACTATATTGTAAGGGCTAGATTACGTGCGAATGAATACAAATTATGCGATAGAAAAGGAAGCACAAAGTAGGCACGTTTGACCTACGTAAACGCTGTTTTTTATTTTTTTTGATAATGGGTTTCCTCTTATTAACTCTTGCCCATGGAGGACGAAGATTTAGTCTACGAATGTTCAGTGTACGATGATGTTTCTGTACTTTTACTATTATCCTGTGACAGGGCATCAAACAACCGCGATATCTACCTTGGCTTCGAATACATGGAGACGGACCTTCACAACGTGATCAAGCGGGGCAACATCCTGAAGGACATCCACAAGCGCTACATCATGTACCAGATGCTGAAGGCTACTAAGTATATACACTCGGGGAACGTGATACATAGGGACCAGAAACCTAGCAACGTGCTTATTGACAGTGCTTGTAGGTAAGTAGCAGTTTCTTTATTGAATTTTTGGCTTCTACAGACAGACTAAAGTAGGTCAGAAGCCCTGCGGGTTGAATTGCCGCCAGTTAAAATGGAAATTGAGTTTATCCGCGATCAAAAGAATTATTTTTGCCAATTGGACATGGACTATTAAATTTGTTTGACTAATTCTCCGTTCAGCGGTTGCGTGATAGAAAGACAGACACCCAAAAACACAAACACCTTCATAAACTTTCACGTTTATCCATACTGATATTATAAAGAGATAAAGTTTGTAAATTTGTTTTTTTGTTTGGATGTAAGGGGTAATCTCCGGAACTACACATCTGATTTCAAAAATTCTTTTACCAACATTTAGAATGGTCTTTCAGGGTGGACATAGGCTATATTTTAACTTACGATAGTACTGACTCTTTGCAATCGAAGTCGCGGGTGGACAGCTAGTGTAAATATAAATTTGACTCTTGAGTTGCCGGTGTTCATGGGCGGTGGTGGTGATTACTTACTTCCCATCAGGTAATCCGCACGCCCGCTTGCGTGCGGATTAACGAAAATAATCCTTAGGTATTATGGTCCTGCTACACTATGCTCCTCGCGCTGCTCATCGCTCTACTCCTCGCGCTGCCGCGATGTTGCCCTCACTGGCCACACACTGCTCTACTCGCGCAATTAATCGCGATGCTCCGACGGTCCTTTGATTCGCGCCAAAAAACCGACAAAACAGGGAGCGGTGGGCACGACGAGGAGCATGACGAGTAATGTTGCCACACTACCTACGTCTCTGCCTCGTTTCCTCGCTACTTCCCATGCCGCTCGACGAGTGTGTGTCAGAGCTATTAGGGATTGATTGATTTTACGTAACTTTGACATAGTTCCATAGTGGTCCTGAAATCCGTTAGTTGACTATTGAGTCGGTATATCTTCACAGTTGAAAAAGTATGCACCTTCTACCCAAAAAAAGTATACCCAATAGGGTAGCGCGTTAATAAAATCGTCTGTTTTGTAGAGTGAAACTGGCCGACTTCGGGCTGGCGCGGTCAGTATCGAGCATGTACTCGAGCAGCGAGGACGGCTCCGACCACTGCCTGACGGACTACGTGGCCACCCGGTGGTACAGGGCCCCGGAGATACTGATAGCCAGCAAAAAGTAAGTACTAAACATTTTCTTCTCGGTCTGAAATTTTTGCAGGAGCGGATTTTTGCACTTAGGGAGGGCCTCTATGGGCCGTATGTATACAATTATCTTGTCTGAGATGCAAGACACGTGCATGATAATAATCTGCGAAGAAGATTTGTTCCCGATTCGCCGTAGGTATTCCTGTTCCGTCAGATTCTGGTTTCGTCGGATTTTCAATATCAAATGAAAAGTGGCTCCACTTATGTATTAAAAATAAAAAAGGACATTCTAATATTGATATTTTGCAAGAAGATTCTAGTGAGACTTCACCCGAATACATTAAGCCTCCTTTTCAGGTAGGAATACGACGAATCGGGAACAATCCGTGAAAACCGTGGAGATCTGTCACGTTCGACGCGTCTTGAGACGGGCATCTCAGTCGAAATTAGTTTATTACAGTACAAAACCTGCCCTCCTTGGGTCAGACCTCGTAGCTTTTGTTTCGGGTATAATTATTGCTCAAAAAATTGCCCGTGTTAGTGCACCCTAACGGAAATACAATTCTCGCGATGACTCGCTATGACACACGACACAATGTCATTACTATTGATATTAATCGCGGGCTTGCGATGGCAATTTTTGGTGGAATGGGTTGATAAGGTTTCAATTCTTGTCTCGGCTCGCCTCGTCTTGCTTTTGGAAAATCACCACGAAGCTTGCCATTAATAAGAAATTGTTAAGTTCGTCGGATTGCTTAAGTGGATCAACTTTCGCAGCTACACCAAAGGTATCGACATGTGGTCGCTGGGCTGCATCCTGGGCGAGATGCTGACGGGCAAGCCGCTGTTCCCGGGCACCTCCACCGTCAACCAGGTGGAGCGCATCATGGGTGCGCTGCCCAGGCCCTCAGCTGACGGTACATGTGCACAGCACACTGCATTATCAGTATATTAGCCGAAACAAGTCTTGCGGGAGGCCTACCAACACTTCGCTTTCTGGTAAGCGGTCACCACTCTAAAACCTTCCCGTTCCAACGGCCATCAGTTTTACGAGCAATGTGCCCCAACAACTGCCACGTGAGCTTTGCAATTCGCTACACGGATATGCACTACAGATTTACTGGTAACGACGGTTAATCCGTCAAAAAATTAACTTTTAGGGGGTGCAAACCCCTTGGGAATGGCGGCCATTCAAATTTTTATAGAAATTGTTTAAGGTCAACCGGGGAAAATGCAACTGTGGGGTAAGTGTGACTATTAAAGATTTTAAAGGAATAAAACATTGTAAAACAATTTTGCCCCCTTTTATAGTAGTTCTAGTACCTTAATTTCTATATAAGGGGACAAATATAGTTTACAATAGTTGTTTGTTAAAAGTCGCATTTACCCCATAGTTGCTTTTGCCCCGGTTGACCTTACGGATAATTAGTATTCTCGTTACAATGTATATGACAGGCAAGTAGTTTATTTTATCCTTTCACTCCCTAGATATCGCAGTGGTATGCAGCGGCTACGGTTCCGCTTTGATCCGGGAGCAGGCTTCCGCGAGCAGTGGCGGGGCCACGCTCACCAACCTGCTGGCGTGCGCGCCGCGGGACGCCGCAGACATGGTGCAGAGACTGCTGCTGTTTAACCCTGCGAAGAGACTGAGCGCCGAGCGCGCGTTGGACCACGAATATGTTGGCAAGTGAGTGGTGCCTATTAGGTTTAGGGTATGCTACAATTACCTATTGGTGCTTTGTTTTTGTAAGGGGGACGCATTTGCTGGTACATTTTTGACAAGGTCTTTCGCCAAGCGCCTTATCTATTGTATTATTCCGTTAAAATGCACTACGCGTGGAGTAATGTTACGGCTGCTCTAGCTTACGTGTGATCCCCGGAGGTACCGTTGGATTAATAACTCCAACAAGATCGCCCTAAGCAGCTTTCTATTTTACAAACGTGACGTCATTAAGTGACTCCCCTGGGGACCATTTAAAATGATCCTAGTGAATTGCACAATCAAGAAGATTTAAAACAGCAATTGTAACTTCTATCTAAATTGCTATCCTATCGATAGGATTTATCTTGGTGCTGTATGGATCAAAATACTGCCTCGTTCTAGATTCCACCGCGAGCGCGACGAACCTACCCTGCCATCTGACGTCCTACTGCCCCTGAGAGACGACAAGCAGATGTCGGTGGACGACTACAGGAACAAGCTATACAGTATCATGGCCAAGAGCACGCACACCGCGAATATACAGCCGAGGAGGTTGCACGCTAGGCAAGTATGGTGATTACACAGCGTGTCACAGTACCCGTAGGACGGCCTAAAGCCAATGGCAGTCGATTAACGCAAGCAGTTTACGCAGATTCGTTACTTTAGGTTCGTGCTTAGGGTACTGGTCTCGACATTAGTGACATTAGTGTCACTGGCGACTGATGCGAAATTTTTATGTCGACGTCATGTACAATAAGTCGGCGAAAATATTGAGCAGTTTAGTGCTGTCATAATAAATTTCAAACTGAATACCCAAGGCAATGATAATCGCAATGAAAGGGTTCTAAGTATACTCGAAATTTTTATTATTCGGCAGTGTGTGGGGAGGGTTAATGTTAGTTTTAACACCGAGTGCAAAGGGTCGCCGTGAATAACTTACCTTACGTGTTAGTGTGTCAGAAATGATTCTCAAGGCTATATAGTCTATCTGACATTTTCTTCGTTGTTTTTTAACTCCCGATCCAAAAAAAGAAGCTTAATCTTTTTTCTGACCGCGTTTCTTTGGATCTATGATCCATTTGACTGACATCTACGCGAGGGCCCGAACGTGTAGACCGTCTGAGCCAATTTCGAACCAAATGTAAATGTCGTTTTTAACCAAATGTAAATGCATAGTTTTACACCTGCACAGATAAATGAGGAAGGCCTAATACTGCGGCGTGCAATAAAATAAGCGCGTCTAGTTAGAAAACATATAGCCAATAATATTTTATTTGCTTTCAACAGCAGTAAGACCCATCCTCAATCGTCAAGCATGAAAACCACCAAGAGTTTCCATGACACCTCGGAGCTGACAAAATGTTACCAAACTAAGCCGACTCTCAAGCACAGTGTATCGGCAGATCAGAAGACCAGGTCCAAGACGAACCATATCGACCGCCCGGTCAAGGAGTACCGTTCGGAACAAGCCATGGCGAAACCCATAAGAGCTACGAAACTATTCGAAAACCATAGCGGTTGGGTGATGAGCACTTCGAATTGTCATGGCGACTATTTCCAACCAGTAACACGCCATAGTCCTTCAGAAACTGGTGTCATGAGTGGGGGGAAGAAACTTTCTATAGCTAATAGAAGGAATTCTACTTCTTTCTCAACCGTTACCATAGGAGGCGACGTAGACTACGGGGGATATTTAGGAAAAACTGTGAACCAGAGACACGGCGTCATCACCGCAAGTGCTTTGATGGATCTGCGTACGAGCATACGGTAGGTAAGTGACTGGGTTTTGTAACTTAGGAATCTCAATTTTTAAACGTTTTATGTTTGGATTTTATTGTTTAACTGACTTTGATTTTCTGTCGAAGTTGTTCAAACGGATGGACGTTGTTGTTTTATTTATGCCACATTTATTTTATAGTTACAGTGTTGATGGTTGATGTGGCTGTGTATTGTATGGCGACTTTAACTCAGATTTACATGTATAACAGTTTTAAGCAAAAGAAAAATTATCTTAAACGTCTCATAATGTCAATTTTCGAGCGTTTATAATCTATTTCAGTAGCCACTTCACCATAGCGTTTATACAAATATTTTGATTGCCTGGTATTGTTTGAAACACTGTCGTGTAATAGAAAAATGTTGGAATATTTAAATTTTAACTCATGAAACTTTCTTTGATGTTTAATTATTTTTGTGATAATTTCTAGTCATAAATACTAGATGTAAACGCACACAAAATCTTATGAAGTTCAAATAGTGAGCAATATTTTTTACCATATTGTAGTTTTTACGACACTTTAGATATTAAAATTGTAACAAAACTTTGCTTGTCACTATCTAATATTATCACAAAATCATACGCCTAACAATGGTGCGTATGTGGTTTATAGGTTTAAAAAATACATTAGGTAATACGAGAATCACATACATTAACCCTTTTGACGCCTTGACGGATACTTATTTAAACGATTGGATATTATTTTCGTCACAGCCCTGCGTACATATGGTTGAAATTTATGCAAAAATCAACTATCAATAACGACTTAAGTATTTTTTATGGCGTTAAAATGGTTAAGGGTCAGACCAAAATCCATGACCTAAACGTTTTTTCGAAAGTAGTTGAGACTTATTCGAAGTGGGCATTTTTACAAGCTCGAGCTAATTTCTTTTTCAAATACATCTTTTATTTGACCGACGGGCCATCACGGTTGGAGCAGACCCTTGCAGGTTGAACTCCTGGAGAATAGGATGAGTAAACACTCTCACCAGAGCGACAGTCAAATCAAACCAGTTTGACTAACTGGTTTTCTTCAAAGAGGCTTGTTAGTTTGTTAATATGTTTGTTTAGTTCTAATTTTGTAAGTCAATTTTGAACCAGTTCCCGTTATTGGAATAGGCTGAAATTTGGAATACATTTGTAAATGAAAATGCAATATTATGGTGTCATAGAGCTGATCTGTTGATAGTGTCGGAAGATGGCAACAACTCCGCTGTTTTTAACGTAGACCCACCGAGTTTGGACTCGTTAGTTTGGTCTAAAAGATGATGACAAAAAAGTAAAGTTGGCAAAGACTGCTCGTCTTAAATCTTCTTCCGACGAGTTTCTACTACTTTCGAAAAAAAAATTGCATCGGCGATTCCCCTCATGGTCGTAATTATATAAATAATGCTCATTCTAGGCCACAAGGCACTAAACACCACGTAAAAAGGCTACCATGTACCTTTTGTATAAAATAAAATTAAATAGCGCCAAGAATTCCCATCGGTAGTCTTAGAAGAGTAACTTTTCGTATAAGTCGTTAAAAATATTCTACTGTCACTGCCGATAATACCTCAAATTAAATTAATAAGGGCAGGTTTTTTTATAATCGGACCAAATGTCTTTAAACGGACAAGACAAGCCCCAACACGCTTACAGCTTGTTACACTATAATATTCTCGAGTGGCAACCACCACATTCCGCAACAGTTATTGGGTAAAAAGTGAAACTTGTTACCAAATTCACTCCAAACAGTGCCCTTATTTTTCCTAGATTTTTTTGCCTAGCTATAAGGTCAGTTGGGCAAGTGCATCTCCTCAAGTTGGATGGTTTGTCGCACTTGCCCCGTAACCCACTTGCCCCAACTGACCTTATAGCTAGGTTTATCTTTGTTTTATCTATGGAATTTTCTGCTGTGCGACAAAAAATCCGAAGGTACTTACAATTGTAAGAATACGTTGATCGTACAACGTAATTTTTTCGACTTCGTCGTTTTTGTTTAACAAAATGGAAATAAACAAAACCATGTGATATAGGAGTCATTTCTCAGCCAATAGAAGCGGAGCACGTTAAAATTTGACAAAACAGTTTTGATTGGCTGTTTGACAGAGCTTCGTGGTTTGGTTTGTTTATATTTATTTATGTACCTAAAACATATGGAGTACAACAATTATTCCCAACTTTTTAACACCTAACCCTAAGTAGAGGGGCTTGTCTTCGTACATTAAGAACGCTGTAAAGTATTTTTGGTCTACGTTTTATAAAAAACCGGCTATAAGTATAGTAAGAACTTACGAAGTAGGCACATTTTTTTAATTACTAGTAGATACTTACTTTAGTATTTATAACACAATTACTAAATACCTTATTTACTGAACTCTTAATAAAGTACATATCTCTAACTAACATACGACCTTTTGTTTCTTACCAATTTAAGGAATTCATCACAGCGCCTTTAATCAAATAAGTAACTGCCGCACTCAGAGACGTCCATTAATTTTTAAGTTTCATTAAAGTTGCTGCGTCTTACTGCCGCACTCAGAGACGTCAATTAAGTTTTAAGTTTTATTAAAGTAGCTGCTGTCACTTTCTTTGCTATAACAATAGAATAAGACGCAGCAACTTTAATGAAACTTAAAACTTAATTGACGTCTCTGAGTGCGGCAGTCATTCTATTGCTATAGCAAAGAAAGTGACAGCAGCTACTTTAATGTAACTTAAAACTTAATTGACGTCTCTGAGTGCGGCAGTAAGTTATTGAAAAGGCTAGTAACATTGTTCGAAGAAGATTATCGTTTTCATTATCGCAGAATAAGGCTTTATTGTGCCGTGTTTAGTTACTTTCACACAACTTGACGTATTTATTCGTCGATGGCGGTGAAATGGTAAAAAATAGTTGTCAAAACGTAATTTGCGAAAATAAGGGGCATTTTATGGAAATTAATTCATTTAGCATTTATTATTAAATGTTTAACTCGCGGGCGGATTTATGTGGATAAAGTTGGATAAAACATCTGTCACTTTCTGACCAGTGCGTAAGTGCGAGAGGGACGGATGCTATATCCACTCCACACTTATCCACCGCGATAAAGGCGAACATAATGCGGGGCTTATCCACCTGAAAGTGCTGTAGGAAATAATAAGACATTTTAACCTTTAACCTTTTCAACGCCATGTTAAATACAAAAGTCGTCACGCACACGCCAATGACTGCTGAAAACCAGAGCTAACTTCAACCTTACGTCATAGACACTCGGGTCTATTTTTCGCCGTCAACCGTGACGGATATATGTCGTTGGCGTTGAACCAGTGGTGCGGATATATCCGTCAATGGCTTTGAAAAGGTTGACACTAATACCTAAATATGGTTACATTTAGGTATTAGTGTCATGTGTTATAGAGTTGTACTTACACATAAAAGCGAGTCGCATGCGACGATAATACAAGTTGTCTTTTTTATTACAATTGCTCAAAAAGTGGTACTTTAGCTGTATAGCGTGAGCGTGCGGAAAGTTGGATTTTTCGCACTAGTGCTTTTTACCTTTTTCATTTTATTTTAAATTTGGCTGAATGAGTGTTACGAATGATCGGTTAAATGAGTATTATACGTGACCGCTGGCTGAAAGAGTATTATGAGTGACCGCCTGGCTGATTGAGTATTATGAATGACCGTTGGTTTTCGTACACTCACTGTTTTATTTTTGTGTCATTGTAATTTTTTCGCAAATGTATTAAAACACGTCGCTTGATACACGAGCGGTACTGTCATTTTCACTAGTCCCGAGTCTCGTCCCTCGCCTGCAGCTCGGGACTCGTGTAAAATGACATACTTTCCGCACTTTCATCAAAATGTACTATATTCTGGTTCTGTTTAGCGAATTCGATTTTTACACGACGATGTTTTTCTCTACTCTATCGTGTATACCGGGCAGTAGTTGTCAAGGTATAGATGTGCTGTGGTATTGGCCCTATGCATACCATACCGGCACGAACGGTTTGTAAAGTTTCAGTTAGGTGCTGTTTTGTATGTATTTTACACCTCCAATAAATAATGGGAATTCGATGTGAGTTTTATTTTAATAATTTAATAATTATTTTTAAATTGACGTTTTTATTGCAGGCTATATTTTTCCTAAAAATTGTTATTGTTGATTAACATATTTAAAAAGTTAGTGATTATCTCTAATGTCATTACGCGAGGCGACAAGGGTTCCAGTAGGTACTGTCTACTGTCTTTCGACTGAGGCGGAGATGAGTGGAGCGAAGAGATGCGCAGGCTTCAACCACTTAACAAACGATTAGACTGTTAACAGCCGTCAAAATGTATGAACTAACAGTCGATTAACATTTAACATCGTTTGGTGAAATTGGTACTTAGAGTAATAAAATAAATAAACACATACAATGATAGTTTCCAACAGCCAACCCGTTAGTGTAAAGGCAGCCTTACTAACCCATTTCAACTTTCCTGCCTGCATTTTGCGCAGTCAATCGCGACCATATAGTAACTTTTTATATTCGCGACGGATTAATCGATGTTATACAGCCGAGTACAAAAACATGTATCTACAATTTGGCACCGTTTTCCATAGAAATAAGGGGAAATGTACGTATCTTTGTATTCGACTGTCTTAGGCACGGATTGCACAGAAGCGACGTAAGGCGAGGATACGGCGCAGGCGCGACGCTCTAAAGCGAGTTAGGCCGGCCCAACATCTTCCGATTCTGTACTGTTCTACCTACCTAGATCAGAGCAGAAAAGAATTGAAATCGGAAGGCTAGAATGCAATAGGTACAAAATGTACCACTGATCGTCACATATCTACTGTCCCGGTTCGGCCAGAATCCGGTATGACACGAACTGGTTCATTTTGTATTGGTATCCAATCACATTTAACAAACTGATTTACTTATTTCACAAAAAAATCATTTGGCAAACCGCTTTTTTTCCGAAACTGTAAATATTTCAGGATTTATTTCAGGACCATCGTGTAGAACCCTAATAGGTTCTGTTTTATAAAAATCCTGAAATGATCCTGAAATTACAGTTTCGGAAAAAAAAGTGGTCTAGGTACCTACCTACTACCAAATGATATGTTTGTGAAATGAATCAGTTTGTGAAACGTTTAAAACGTATTTAACTCGCTGTCATGCTGTCATCAAATTATTAACCTGGAAGCAAAGCTACAAGTATTAGTGTACTTAGCTGGCTCTTGTGCACCGACCTGTACTTCGTCGACGAAACCTGCGATCATAAAAACACGCACTAAATGTTAATAATACTCTCGCGGGTTTGCCAGTTAATAGTTCGTCAACGAATTGCTGAGTATTTTTTTGGTTTAACTCTAAATCTAAGCGGCATATCTTGTATTTACTCGCTTGTCGCTCAGCGTCTCTGTCTTCACAGACTAGCTAGAAAGAGATATCCGAGCGACAAACAAGTGGCGCACAACTTGTGCTAGCCATGAAGAGTACTTAGAATAACTTAGTATCTTTTACTTACTAATAACTTAGTATCTTAGTATCGACGACGCGGTTAGCCTAGTTGGTAGTGACCCTGCCTACGAAGCTAGCGGTCCCGGGTTCAAATCCCGGTATGGGCAAATATTTGTGTGATGAGCGCGAGTATTTGTTCCTGAGTCTTGGATGTTTTCTATATATTTAAGTATGTATTTCTCTATATAAGTAAGTATATCGTTGCCTGGTACCCATAGTACAAGCCTAGAGCTTAGTTTGGGACTAGGTTAATTTGTGTGAGATTGTACCTGATTTATTTATTATTTATTATTTATTTTGTGTCCGTCACAGTGTACATCCTCAGTATTCAACCCGCGGATAGATGGTTACTTCGAGTTAAAATTTTACATTTGCCACGTAGCGTAGAACATATAGATAGGAGGGATGTTTCCAACTTGATCAATCAAAATCACCTTTTAAATAAAAAGAAGAATAGTCATAACGTCATAATGACATTCTGTCACCGGATTTCTTATAATTTTACAAAATAAACTTTAAAAATAGCATAATGGAAATCAAACCAATTCTGCTTCTACTCGCTGCCTTGTTTGCGGGCTTTATAGGCTTCGCTGCAGGCAAGATCCCTGCGCCTTCGAAGAAGAACGACCAAAAGGTCTCAGATGCTAAAAACAAAACGGCCAAATTGAAGGTACTTCTTGTGATGGTTACGACTTTTGTATCGATTTCCCTGATAATATAAATGTATCAGAGAAATAGGGTTTGTAGAGAATGCCTTATCCTGAGTGGTCTTGAAATCTTGCCAATATAGACTAGACTAATAGTAGCCCAAAGTTTTCTTCATACCAAGTGGTCAGAAGCTGTAGTCCGGACTGCATACTGCATCGCTTCGCTTCTGCCCGCCACGCCTGTCTAGCTAATGGTGCTTTTCCACCGGCGAAGCGAGGCGAGGCGGGAAAATCGCGACGCTTTTGTTTTCGTTGCAGTTTAATAAACATGCTATAGTAATACGGTTCAATATTAACAACAAATATTTAAATTCTCGTCTCGCCCATCCAGACTATTTCCATCGCAGCCGCGCGAGACATTTTCCTATACAAATTTCAATTCCCTCCCATCCACGCCTCGCCTCGCCTCGTCGGTGGAAAAACACCTTAATTCGGGTTTCAGTTAAAAAGACACTTTTTCGAATCGTAAAGTTCGTTTTACGCAACGACAGAGCCAGTCCATTTATTTTCCGGTTTAGAACCGGAACACGTACACCAGCGGAAATTGCTCACAGATTGTACCAGAGCGGTCCGGGTGGACACTGCAGGGTATTACCACTCGGAAACTAAATCAAAACTGTCTACTGCGATAATGATTGTATTATAATACGTTTCGATAATAGGACCTTGCATATACTCGACAGTGGGCGTATAAAATGCAGCAGAAGAAGAAGGACATTGTTTGTGCAGGGTTTCCAGATCGCCACCACCATTTTTCCTTTTAACCTATAGCCATGCCACACCCACAATGGTGTGTTCCGGATAAGATAACCGGTGAATGACCAGCGCAGAGGCATTCCATCTTAGCCCTCATGGTTGCCAACTCATTTGCAGTCAGAGCGGTTTCGTACTACGTCTGATCCGTATCCGTGAAATGTTCGGTCCGAAGTAGCAGTAGTTCTATTTGAATGGTAGGTTGCGCACTAGATCCGAATACCGTCATCCGATTTCTCATACAAATGTACAAATAGTATACTTCTACGTCAGACCAACATTATCTGATACGGATCGGACGTAGTGCAAAACCGCTCTAAGGGTTGCAGTTTTAAAATTGCAAATAAACTTATTTCCTTTCTTAATTCTTTCAAATGTCTCAGATCTCACCTACTATCAAGGCCTTTCTCGTTTGTCTTCTCCATTTCAGTACCTTCCCTTCGTAATGCTGGTGAATAACGAGAGCGATACGAGTGAGTACTGGCGCGAGACGGAGATCTTGACTCTGGTGAGGAAGTTCGAGGACAGCATCGAGCAGGCCCGGTGCACCGGGGACGCGGGTCCTGAGGAGATGGTCGTGCGGATCCCGAGCCTCCGGTCCGTGCGCCCTATCTGTAGAAATAGGATTGGTAAGACAATCAAGCTAGCCGTAAACGTTCTTATTTCTCCCTACAACTATCGACGCGGAGGAGGACGCTGGAGCTGAGCGACGTCTTTTCCGTTAAGCTTTTTCTGACCGGCTTAAACTAATTCCGCGTCAATAGATACCCTAAAAGGCTAACGTTACCTACAAGAGGTTCTTCTTCAATTTAAATGGAATATATTCAAACTGGGTTCGTTTTTGGAGGAGGAAATAGTCGAGCGAAACATTTTTTTTTATTAACCCTTCGTATGTCGGACGGGGTCGCAATCTTGCACCCGTCGTCTGCCGCAAAATGGCGCCAGCAAACGTCAAATTCAAATCTAAAACTGTTTAGCTATGTCTACACCTGTGCGCTTTCATGTTCAACTTGCGCTTTGCTCTGACGCGTGCCTCTGCAACCACAGCGCATGCAATGACGCATGCAATGACGCATGCGCTCAAAGTGGTTTGATATCAGCGCATATCCGTAGCGCACGCTGATCCGTCACCGTTGGGTTGACGTGCAACATTTTGCAAATAAAATGGCGGAAGATAAAGGCAAAACATTGGATTTTATTGAAGATTCAGTGTCACCCTCGTATTGCATGGCTTGACGCAAGACGAATTCTAAGTTGAAAGCGCAAGTTGAACATGAAAGCGCACAGGTGTGGACATAGCTTTTTATTGTATACGTATTAAACGTTTCATTCAACAAATGATGAATGGCGATGGTTTATTAGTTCATTGGGATTGGAAAGAAAAATCAGACTTGTTTTTAAGTTCAAAATCGAATAAAATGTTGATCATGTGATCTGGGACTGATCAGTGATTAAGCAGGCTATGGGGGGTGCAAGATATTACTTTGAGTGTATTTTATAACATTTACTTATTCGTAATTCGTATTACTGTCTTAAATCACAAAGAAGAGTAGCTTAGGACTCGGTACAATATAATTGTTATTTTTCTCCCAGATTTCCAGATATGCCCGCAGTGTGCCCACTTCAGCAACGCCTCGGAATGTGAACTCTTCCAGGATTCTTGCAGGTACAGTCTGCTATAGTGAAGACTTTAAATGACGTGAACGTGGCCCTGCCTACAAACGGCAAATATTTATGTGAGGAGCGCGAAAATTTGTTTAGTTCTTGAGGGTGGATGTTTAAGTATGAAACTAAGAATGATTATCATTGTCGAGTACCCTTAATAACTAAGTTACACGCCTCTTTTACTATATTGTTAGCGTTTTAGTAGTTTCTTTTTCACTTGACAGTATTTATTTACAATTTGACGAGAGAAAGTGATGATGCATCACGGTAAATGAGTGTTTCATGGTAACCATCCTGATGCATATCGTACAAGCAGTCGCCTCGCCTCCCCCACCGTCTGTCATTGTGCGGGACCGCCGCGCTCGAATTTGTCGGGCTGTATTTCAGTAGTAACCTGCCCCTTTTTGTCCAGCGAGCGGAAAGTGTTACCATCGGAGTACAACACTTACTGTGACAACAAATATGGCAAATGGCGCTCCGTTTTCATACCGTCCGACTACAGTAACTGCCGATGCTGTGACGAGTGCGTTTTTTACAGAGGTACCCAAACACGATATAATAATGTGTATTAACCTTACACCCCACACCATAGCTAATGTCAACCTTCCTCAAATACATTTAGGTCCATTTTAAGCCGTCAACCATGACGGCTATAGCCGATCTCGACCTGTCAGATATCGTATAAGAACACGGACTACCCATTTCTCTTATGATTTAGAACTGATGATTTCTTCGAAGTGATCATGTGGGTCGCGCAGCGATCTATAGATAGATCGATCGAGAAAACTGATAGTGTGGTGAGCGACAGTTTTAATCCAGCCGTATGAATATTGGCGGCTAATATGAATCGTTTTGATGTGTACGGTCCATAGATTGTGGCCGGCAAGCCGCACGACAGACTTAGAACTGCCGCTGTTGCTGTTAGTCTGTTGCCGTTTATGCTGAACATTCACGGTCAGTCCTTCGCGTCAGTTGGTGCGGCGTCTCGCCAAAATTAATAGTGAATGTCACCGTGCCGCGAAATGAAAGCCATGGACTGAGGTCGTTTGGCAATTTTGGCGTCCTTCCATTTGCTATCATCTGTCATTTACTTAAGGACTTTTACATATTTTAACCATTGAAGCTCAAATTCTGATGTTGCATACCCAAGTAGCACAAAAGCTGTATAAGAGCGTATACGGCTATTATAACTCTAGTTTCAGCATTTTAAAGGCTGTATAAGCTCTTATACAACTTGTGTGCTACTTGGGTAAGTACTACCTGTCTAAAATGCGGGGTTTAATGGTTTCTTAATTTTAATTTCGCAAAGACTTTTCCACTAATTTCAAGTTCCAATCGAACTTCAGCTCTGATGGTGCACACGTTTTTTACAGCTTGCTATTTGTTAGATTTGATTTGATAAGTTAGTTTTAGTATTACTTACCAAAACAACGGCCCGGAAATTGCCAGAGACTCCTTGTTAAGAGACTATCCTTTCTTATGTTTGATGGGCCGTCTCGTATTCTCCAGAGCTGGACCAGTCGTGCATGCATGACGAGTACGACTTCGATGCCGAGGAGTTCCTGCCCGTCACTACCAACGGTAAGCACCCATGTAAAATAACGAGTATTATTGTTCCACCATAGAAACCTGTATTTTTTTTTTGTTTTTATAAATTCTTGTATTGTATTTTTTATAATTGTGTGCTCTATGGAACCTGTTTCCGGAATAAAGATCATTTCATATCATTTCATTTCAAAATTAGGTGACGTGTAACGTCAAAAGTCAGACAGGGTTCTGCGGTGGTCGAATCAATTTCCTTTACGAGTTATATTTTAATATTTTCAAGTCCATCCTGCTTTTTTATGATGATGGTAGAAGAGCTAAAACAAAACACAAACAAACAAACATAACATAATATTATATTTCTACATAGAATCTATATAGAATACAAGTTGATCGACATGATAATTAATTACCTACTGCTGGCGTAACATGCCCCACCATTATAGAATGCTAATTTTATGGCAAATTGGATATGAAAATTACAAGGTGGTTTGTGATAGGAACATAATTTATAATTAATTATGGCGCGGATACTGTATTTGATTAATTTATTATTGTTGCGTGTAATAATTAAGGCCGTCCTATATTAAAACCTCTTTCATGTTCTTCGAAAATGGAAAAGATTAACCGTCATAATGTTTATAAAACGTGATTTCAACTATCAAAAACGCGGCTCACTATTTCACCTTTTGTGATCCTGGAAAATCGAGCTCTTTCTACATATTGGCGTTGTCAAAGAAATCATACACGTCTTATACAATCATCAATAAAGAAATTTAAACATAGGTACTACAACATATTACAAACATCGCACCATTCAAACCGGTTAGATATTTCTCGTTGTGTTCAGTCTGGCCTATTGTTTGCAGATTTCAGAGCAGGATGCAATCCGTACTGGGGCCACCCCGACCAAGAAGCAAGGGCTCTGCGGTGTGACAAGGTTCTACGGAGATGTAAGAATAGTTTCTTGTAATAATATAATAATAATAATGAGAGGGTTCGGGCTATAGTTCCCACGCGGGCCCAGTGCGGATTGGGGACTTCGCACACACCGTCAAATGGTCAAATGGCTTTGCAGGTGTGTGCAGGTTTCCTCACGATGTTTTCCTTCACCGAAAAGCTCATGGTAAATTTACAAATTGTATTTCGCACCCTCTGCTTGAGAGTCGGCAGGTCAAACCATTAGGCTACCACGGCTTTTTTATTTATTTAACTACGTATTTATTTATATAAGTATGCTTATCGTTGCCTAGCACCCATAGTACAGGCCTAGAGCTTAGTTTGGGACTAAGTCGATTTATGTGAGATTGTCCCTTGATATTTTATTATTTATTTTTAGTTATTTAACAAAATATTTAAAGGATTTTTAAAGAATGTATTGCTTAAAATGAGTTAACAGAACCATGGTGAAGACTTTTCCAGCTTTTCGTCTTAATTTCAAGCCACAATCCTCAATCTTGCTATAATATCCGTATTTTACAGGTGATTTGTCTTGAGTGTAAATAAAAATTAAATAAAGTGTTTTTTCTTGAGGTGTTCCGGTGACCGTGCCGCCTCTACCCAGGGAGTCCTTGAATATGTGAGTATTGATAACGAAAAACTTCTCCGTGGGCCTAGACAAGTTGCATTCCGCAAACGCTAACGACTATAGAGATCTGTCAAAAAGTATGAATTTACTTACGTCAATCCTATTCGCATGTTTTTTTACTCCACCTATTCAGAAAGAGTACTTGATCCCTCAAAAGAGGGATACAAGTTGCTAATTTTCATTTTATAGTTTGAACAGTGCAGTAGTTCTTAAAAAGTAGTTCGGGATCGGGTAAATTCGGTGAGACTACGACACTATGACAGCGAGTGAAAGAGAAATACAAACCTGAAGGTGGTTTTAAGAGCTCCGCCCTGCTTCCTCTCCTGCTCCTGCTCTTTTGCTGCTCTGCTCTGCTGGACTGTATGTCCTACTACGTAAGAGGGTCGATGCCAGCGCTGGCGCGGCTGGGGAGTTTTCTAATAGGTGGAGTTAAAAGAGGCACATACTCGTATGTGTTATTCGGTAGGAAAATTATTTTCGTCTTCGATCAATCCCTCGCTTCACTACTTTTCGCTTCGCTATCATCATCATCATCATCATTATCAGCCGCAAGACGTCCACTGCTGGACAAAGGCCTTCCCCAAGGTTTTCCACAACGATCGGTCCTCTGCTGCTGTCATCCAGCGGTGGAAGGCCTACCGACACTTCGTCTACCTCAACGTTAATGTATTCTTGGGTACTTGTAAAAAATAAGTATTAGTATGTACATATTTGTCTGTTTAAGATTTATAGCCTTTTTATTACGAGCTATGTCGACTTATACTTTTCGCTCGGACCTAGAATTTAACTTGCTGACATAATGCTATTGTTCGTCAGTCGCCGTCCGTTCCGGTTTCTGGCCCCGACGGACCCCGATTGCCCGTCGTCGTGCCGAGGGTACGAGTGTCCCATGGGCATGGTGCAGGAGCAGCGCTGCCCCGTCGGCGCCTACCTGCCCAACCGGGACCAGTGCAACTGCTGCGGAGAGTGCAGCACTTACTACCGTCAGTAGTCTAGGACTGTACGAACACACCTATACTACCGACCAAAGACACGGGAGGTTGCGCAAGGACTTCATACTCTATACTGCCTTTTCTTTTGGACGGTGCTATCGGGAGATCTCCAGAACATGTGCAGAACAACAATTGTAACTGTTAAAAGTTGTTCAATACCAGGCAGCGAAAGGGACACAGCTACGTAACTGCTATAGCACTGTCCTTTTCCTTTTTATCCTTATTGTGCCTACCGGAGGTTGGCGTCCGTGATGCCTATCTTGACCTTGTCTACAGCCGCTCTAAATAACGGCCTCGTGCTTGAGCTCATCCTTTGCCCTGCCTGGTTTTACAGGTTACCTGATTATCTTCCTTTTACTGTACTGTAAGAGGTCGCTAGTGTCGCTACAATATCTTTCCTAACGACCTCCGGCCACGACTTTGGGCTTACAGCGTTGCGTTGGGCGGCAAACAAAGAAAACAAATACATTAATTGCTTCATCGCCGATCGCTGCGCCACGTGGCATGCTTCATACATTTGTATCCGCCCATGTTACCAAACATGCCTTTTGTCATTCTCTCCATTCTTTCTCTTCTGACCCACGACACAACTATCCGTCACAACTGACCAATGATTTCTTTTAAAATCAAATTTAACAGTCAACGGAGCTGGCCTCTCGCGGAGCTCCTATTTCTTAGTGTTTGGCCTTCCGGCTAGCTGAATACTAACATAACATAAACCTACCTCATATTTTTGATAATCTTGGTCAGTTGTACCGCGTAGTTGTGCCGAGGGAAGTCACCGCCCTGGGGCTATCTATGTATTGTTATTCTTGTCATTTCTAGAATTGGGCCAAAAGTGTGCTAATTTCAAGAAGACTGTACATGTTGTGAATGGAACCAAGGAAATGGAAGTAAGTAAAGCCACTCGAGTAAGTTAATTATAAGCTTTTGCCCGGGACACCGTTCGCACAGAAGTGGTTGATCGCCATTACAATAGGGGACTTTTCAATTTTCCGAGGTAAACAGTATCCAATGTCATCTACGTGCTATTTAATATTTCTGTACCAAACTTCACGGATTGGTGAGGTGAGGTGAGGTGTTAAACCGTGAAGATGTAACTAAGAAATAAAACTTTTTCATTTGTAATAATTATGTAAATTAGAGCGTCGGTGGCCTAGTGGCTAGCGGTGTCGACTCGTGTTTGTGAGGTACCGAGTTCGAACCCCCAAGCGGTCGCCATGTACCAATGAGTTTTTCTAACTCATGTACATTACCTGCACGGTAACCGATGCTCTTACGGTGAGGGAGATCATCGTGAGGAAACCTGCACATTTAGGTGGCAAAATGTGTAATCATGATTCAATTGCGTTTTGTTCCCCTGTCACAAGTGTTACGGAGGTCAGATGGCAGTCGCTGCAATAACCAGACTGGCCGAATCTGGATCATGGTCAAGCGCACCCTGACGAAGAACGGGAAAAGCACTAGGAGGATGATGTAAACTAATGATAAGGTGGCGGCGTTACTTGAATATATCTTCAATATGTCGCTCTGCTCAAAGTTACACACAATTTGTTCAAGGTAGAAGAAGAGTTCCTGGAGCCAGGGTGTGACGACGCGCTGGTCTGCAGGCAGGGAGTCTGCCACGACATCCACTCGGTACGATCTAACCTGCTCAGCAGATCCAAGAGGCACGAAAGCGGTGAACTTCCTTATGGTAAGTTCAGCTGTTACTTTAACTCACAAAAAGTATGTAGGGTTAGTATGTATGTCCACGTACAAGAGAGTTAAGGAGATCCCTCACTGGGAGCATTTTGATGTAATGTTTGTTACATTAGATTCATTTTTGAGTATTAGAGCCCCTTCACATCTAGCGTCTTTTGAGCGTCTGCGTCCTGCCAGCGCCCAGTGCATAACGCAATCCCCTCGTCCCGCTACCCGCTACCGCAGGCGTGACAGGGACGCCGACGCTCAAAAAACGCTAGATGTGAAGGGGCTCTTAGTTACAATACTTCCTCCCTGACTTTAATGACCGTAATGCTCGGTTCTCCTTACTCACTGATGTAATGCTTGAATCTGAATTGTTGCAAGTAAATGGTGAGGAGTTTAGATGATAAGGAATGCAAACCGGTTAACCAGTAGGTACACCTGGTGCATCGTTAAACGGGCTTTATTTAGGCTCGGTAGAAATTGACTGACAAGTCGCCGAGCCGAGGTATTAAAGCGAATATAACGACAGCCACCGTCAGCCCCCCGCTGGCTTGACAGAATACTCGTATTAAGACTCGGGTTCGATTCCCTGTAAGGGCAATATCTGTGTGATGAGCGCGAGTATTTGCCCCTGATAAATGGATGTTTTCTATGTTAAATATAGTGTTTTCAATCACGAAGTCCCCACTTCTTAATTTTACGTCCATTGATGCATCCGCGCAATGTCAATTTGAGTGGCAGGGCGCGCCGTCGTGTAATGAAAACATTATGATTATCTGTATAGGCATAGATATGATAGATGGAACCTTTATATTTAGAGCCTTGTAAGGAAGAGCTGAAGAAATTCAAGAAGAAGTACGGGGAGTTAGGCCACCTGCACTATGAAGCGCCGCAATGCACGCCGCTCTGGCTCTATGCTCCTGTCCAGGTATTTGTCCTCTAACGACCAGAGCCCTTAGCCAAGCAAGATGCACTAGCGTTTCTATTCGTTTCGTTTTTAAACAAATCGCGTCACTGGTAGATCACGTGACTATTCGTATCACGTGATCTACCAGTGACGCGATTGGTTTAAAAATGAAACGAATAGAAACGCTAGTTAGCGTATGCACCTTGGCTAAGGGCCCTGGCCACGACTACGGGCGGCAAGGGCTGTGAAAAAACCAGATGCAAAGATGTATGAAGCAATGCCACGAGGCGCCGTACTAGGCGTTGAGTTGATATCTACTTATCATTGCTTCGAAATTGCCGAATTGCCGTTTCGCGCATCTCACCGCCCTAAGTCCTTCGTTGTGGCTAGACCGATAGCCTGATTCTTTTGGTAATTTTGAAATCCCTTACCCAAAAAATAAGTTTATGTCAAAAATTTCATTTTTGGGACAAGCTTTTGTTGCCGACTGTACTTTTTTGCACAGTCATCATCTACTCGTACTTGTCAAGACAAATCTAAAGCCGCATTCACATCTGTCTGATCTGTTGTGTGGTGACACAACACGTTAGACAAATGTGAGGCTATTATTTCGTTGTGGAGTTCCTATGGCCGCCTTCCGACTGCATCATCAGACCAGCTCCATGGTACCATATTATTGCATTGTCACCGTTACGTAGGTATACCGAATTTCAGTTCAATCGGACACCGGGAAGAGGTTTAAAAATGGTTTGCAAATTAATATAGCGGACATCTTACCTACATAAACATTGCAAGCTAAATGTAAAAAGCTTGTAAAAAGAGGGGGACATAGGCTTTAGTATCTGACCCACCTTAGGACCCTGTCAATGACAGCGTCAAGTCACGACGAGAAAGAAATTAAGTCAAAATGAATCCGATCCGTCCACAAATTGTCAATTTTTTTTTTACCCAACATTCTCCGGACGAGACCGATGTCTACTTAGACGCTGGCAAAATACATCTCCCTTGCGATTGGCAGATGTGAAAGCCATATAAAAAAAAGTCAGAATGAATCATTGACTTTTAGCGACGGGGTTCTATAGTGGCTCATTATTTAAACTTGTTGTAACTGTGTCTGTGTGTAGAGATGTGCCATTTTCGAGTTTTCTCGGAAATTCTCGGGAATTATCTGTATTCTGCTCACATAACGCCTCGTTAGTCGAATACTCGGGGTATTCTCCAGAACGGCACCACTCTATCTGAGTGTCTATTCGCCTTGTCATCGCCTATGGTTGAACCGATTTCAAAGCGGTGGCTGTTGTAGTGCCGTCAGTTCGTGTGCTACTGCGCGCTGGAAGACGGAACCTTCATCGAGGGCATCAAGGTTCCGCGCGTCGAGGTCTCCAACATGAACTGTGGTAACTATCTCCTACCTGACCCTGCGGCCCGTGGGGCTAGTAGGTACAACTTGCCCACGGCTGGGTGGTCGCTCGGTGTCCCTTTGTAACTAGTTTGTTACGATAGAGATGTACTCAGCAAATAGCGAGAAAATACAAGGTGGCCTAGCCAAGATGCATAACGCTAACCTTAGTGTTTTTCGATAGCTGTCAAAATGTATAGGATTGTCGCTAGCTTACGATCAGTCGCGTCAGCCCCTTACGTCAATTCCATACATTTTGTCGATTTTCGAAAATCCTTATGTTAGAGCATCTTGATTAGGGCCCAGAGCCCCTGGGGACATCCAAGAAATTGACAAGAAATCGTTTGCACTCAGCAGACTGAGAGATACACTGGATGAAAATTAAATGCTTATGCATATTACGGTTATTTCAACGCTTTAAGTATACATACGGAATAGCCCTGCACGATCGTGGATCTTGGTGGATCGTGGATCGTGCACGAACTTGCCGGATTATCGTCGAATGTAATTATTAACACGTTCACAGTCCAGTGCCCCATATCGTCGCCTTAATTTCTCAACCTCGTAACTGACTAACTGATCATAAATTATAATTAATGAAATGAAATTGCCAACTGCAAGAAAAAAATTGCAGATACGAGGTTGAGAAAGTAAGGCGACGATATATGGGTCACGAAGAACTATCTCCACAAGTCCGTGCCCCACATATGGGTCACTAAGATATGGACGTGTGATTGAAATAATTTGCTTGGACTTACGAGGAAATTGAATCATATATTCGGACTGTTAACGTGTTAATTAAACATTATACTCTGTTGGTAAATAGATTGTGCGCGCGAGAAATGCCGCAAGAATTCAGAGGTGGACTGCGATGGCTACGGCAACTATAGGTCGGCGCTCTTCACTCCTCACGTCGAACGCTCCAGCGGTAAGGCATGTAGAGTGGCGATTTGGCATATAGAAAGAAAGAAAGAAATGTAATTTCAGCACACACACTGCTCAAACAACATAGTTAAAGAAGTGCTAAGAACAAACGTATTTGAACAATTCACATTAAATGTGTTGGTATGGAGGAGTGTTTGTGGATGAAAAAGGGTCTGATTCAGCTTGTGTTGCGACTGCAGAGCAATCACAGCGCTGTTATTCTGTCAAAATCTTAAAAACAAGGATGACGTATATATAGCTTACGTATATATAGTAAACTCATCGAATTCCGTGACTCGCTCAATTCCGTCGCAGCAAGCAGGGTTCAAGCAGGGTTCTATGGCGGATTATAGAACTGCTACCACGGAATTGAGTGAGTCACAGAATTCGATTTTATTCGAGTTTACCCTCCCTTACTTGAATGACCTTCAATCTAATATTTTGATATCTAAGAACTGAACTGACGATGGACTCGGAAGGTGGTAGAGCCACCTAGCTTAGACTATCGATGAGGTATCGATAAGCTACTCTGATGATATTACAAATAAATACAGTTGACAAAAGAACTTTTATCAAATTAATTTACAGGCTGGCTGGAAAGATTTTTACCAGACTACGCGAATCCAAAAGAAGGATAATAATTTTAACCTTTTCCGTATATATCCGTCACGGTTGACAGCGAAAAATAGACCAGAGTGTCTATCACGTAAGGTTGAAATTAGGCTCTGGTTTTCAGCTGTCGTTGGCGTGTGAGTGACGACTTTTGTATATGACGGCGATGAAAATGTTAACAGTCTATGTACCTATGTATGTGTATGTTTGTATGTAGGTACGTGACCAACAATCGGGTGTTACACTCCTAAACTAATTGACGATTTTAATAATGGAGGGTCTTAAGATTCGTCATATACGTGCGAGTGTCATAGGCTTTATAAAAAATATAAGGGCGCGTCATACTAATCGCCAGTCCGGTTATAGTTTTCTACTTATTTGATTGTCATTTAATAAATAAATAAATAAATATCAGGGGACAATCTCAGACAAATTGACCTAGTCCCAAACTAAGCTCTAGGCTTGTACTATTATGGGTACTAGACAACGATAAACATACTTATATAGAGAAATACATACTTAAATACATAGAAAACATCCATGACTCAGGAACAAATACTCGCGCTCATCACACAAATATTTGCCATAGCGGGATTCGAACCCGGGACCGCTAGCTTCGTAGGCAGGGTCACTACCAACTAGGTTAACCGCGTCATCAACGTCATTTGTCATATCATTAAGACATTCTTGGTCAACAGCAAAGAAAGCATCTTACGCGCAAGTATTCAGATTTTCACTTGGCACGTCACTGTTTCATAAAAAAAATACAATATATTTTTGTTTTCTTTTCAGTGGTTTCCGGCACAGAAGTTCCTTGATGCTCAACTTTATGGTTAATTATTTTCCCATTGTTATTTACTTTTTACTAGAAATCGTTAAATAAAACATTTTGCAAAATGTGTTGTTCTGTATATTCATGTTTTGAAATGTTCGTGTGTCTAAGACCTTGGTCGTATTGCGACAAAGTTCTACAAAGATCGTAGGTAGGTATCTAAATCGGCATAATGCTAGCACGAGGTTCAAATTATGTCGTTAACGAATTTTATTGTGATATGTCAATACGAATCGCAATGACGCATCACAGTATTTTGCGGGTGAAATGAGAAATTTGTTTATAAACAGGGCGCGAAATAAATTTATTGCGTGTAAGTTATTTTTTTAGACCCCACAGGCAGCGCCTTGGTGAGATGTGGTAAGTGTGTCCGTCCGGGCCCCCCTCCCACACGTAAGGTTTTACCTCCGAATTAAACCCTTAAGGAGGCATTTTGAACACTCCCCCTACCCTTTTAAAAATAGATTCGGTGAGATTTTTACGGACCCCTCCGCCATTTTTAGTTCTTTAAATTGTTGCAATGATTGTACGAAATGTCATCAAACTTCTTTCAATACTAACGCCTGCGCACTAAGAGCTAAACAGCTGACTGTTATGTCAATATGGCGACCAACTTGACCAATCGCGCGGGAAAATTCAGAAGAAAAATTTCCTTACGTTACCTACTGATTCACAAGAATTAGCGCTACAAGCGTGCTTTGCCTCGGCATAAATGATTTTTTCTTAAATTAGCCTTAAAGAGTATGAAAGTGAGATTTTTTGTGTTACCAATATCGGATATATATGCATGAATATTTTTTTGCTTTAATAAAAAGACACTCATGTACCTAACAAACAGTAGAGAAAAAATATTTTTCGAATAACTATTAAAAAAACCAAGATATAAGCCATTAAAGATTTGTTGCTATTTCTTTCTAGCAAAACAGAATTTAAGTCTATATGGCCGCAGTGCACGCTGACGTCACAGTTATCTGTCTAATTAGTAGTTTTTAAATGCTTATATTATCTGTATTTTTCGGCCGATTTTAATTTTAATTGCACTTTTTGCCACCTCTTTTACGGTATTTTGATATTTTGTTAGGAAGTGCGATAAAAAAATTCATGCATATTTCCTATTTAACCTTCACCTAGCGGCTGAAAGCGGTATTTCTGTAACGTCGGCGTAGCTGCGCCCTTGTGTGACGTAGGAGCGCGCGCTTGCAGTGTTGCCAAGTAATTATGAAATTCCTATACATATAATATTATCTTGGACACTGATAAACATCGAACTATTGTCTCAAACCAGGGTACCTTGTATTGTATTAGAGAAATATACGCAATACTGAATACGTATATGAGTAGACAAATATGTACATATGTATTTAAATGTAGACAGATCTAAACAATAATTTTATTTCAGAAATGCATTGTGTCGTATAAGTTAATTAATTAGTAGTAGCTGCTTATTTTGTTAATTTTTGTGGTGAAGTAGTCGCTTTTTAGCTCAAAAAAATTAGATTGCAATGTATGGGAAATTTGGCAAATTTAAAGGAGACCTTTTCTCAACTGGGATATGTCCGTACTACGGCGAAGTTAAAATTTATTAACCCCCCCTCCCCGGTGTGCTCCCTCTAGCGCCCCGAACGTGTCTCGAAACGCAGTTTTTGCCACTTTCAGAGAAAACTGTATACGTTACATGAAAAGTGTATAGAAATAAAATCACTATAAGTTACACACCGTTAATATGTACCTACTTACCAAGGCAATATCACTTTTCGTTTTCACGCAATCAGATACTGAATATGAACGTCTTTCGTCATTTACCTTTTTTTGCTTAAAGCTAAGTTTTCTTGAAAATTACGACGAAGATATGTACTAAAAAAAAGATAGAATATTCTCTTTAAAAAGAGGTATCTTTTATATGTAAACTCCTTTATTTCACTTTGCTATGCTACTTTAAACAGCGTTTTTTTTGTTTTGTTTTTAGGAGGCATATTAATTTACTGACAACGGCCGAGGTTATTTGTGATCGCTTAAGTAGTTACTCGATAATTGAATATATTAAAAAAAAAAACAATAAAACTCAAATTTCATTAACAAAATTATCTGAACTTTATTTAAATTGTTTTTTTTCTCTTTTTCTCTGAAATTTCCTCCGAACCCTGGTAACACACAACGCATTGGTCGGACAGACAGTCGATACTGCGCGAGGGAGGAGGCGCGCGCGTGTCTCTTGACAACCAAAACATTTACCGCACAAATATTCAGTTAAACAGTTAAAAATGCCTAATATTATAAACGAAGTTAAGTTAGACTTTAAGGATGTGCTCCTAAGACCGAAAAGGAGCACACTTCGCAGCAGAAATGACGTAAGAAAATGTACCAACTCTAGTTTTCTTTTTTTTTCTCTAAATTGCGGCTGTAGTGTACGATCAAGGTTGCCCAGTTTTCAGTCTCGTGATGTAACTTTTTCGCGTTTGAAAAATGGGATTCGCCATGTAGACCGAATTGAAATTCGAATTTTAAATGAGTGCGTTTTTGTCATTTTAATGGTTTATTTGTGGCCTGTTATTGTATTGTCTTTTTAACCGACTTCAAAAAAGGAGGAGGTTGTCAATACGTTGCGTTTTTGGTTCAGTGATTAGAATTCTAAAATTATTCATAAATGATGTATTTTTGAAAAGACCCGCGTGTCTTTGAAAAGTAAACTTAGGCCTGAATCGCATCTATCAGCACCAATTCGCATTTTATCTATGAAAAATAGCTATTCTGTATGAAGTTGCGTGTGTATCAGCTATCTGGATATAATTTGGCACAGCGATATATTAGTCTGGAATAGCACATCCCGAAAAAAATTGACAGTTCCCGAGGGAGCAGCGATAAACGACTTCTACGCGGACGGAGTTGCGGGCAAAAGCTAGTTTAATTAATAAATTAAAAATTGTTACGCCTTTACGGCTAAACTCCTGAGCACACTATGACGACTATAATCCAATGTTAAAAAAAATACTTTTGTGATTATGACGTTTAGCTTCATTACAATGTCTTAGCCTTAATCGCCGACTACGATTTAAAACAAATCAAAGGCCAACTCTTAATTGTAGCTAGTGACGTGCCAGAAAACGGTTCCGATTTTCCCAGCTCGCCTTGGGACTGAGCCGGAAGAAAACCGAAAATAACCGTGCAACAGTTGCCGTTTTTTTTTCTTTTTTGAGGTGATGTTCGTGGGACCACCGTCACAGTTTCGTTTCGGCTGGCCTTTAGCGCGCGGTTGTTTTTATGCGTTAAACGCTGCGGAGTGTTCTCAGCTAGGTTTGATGACAATCCGTTAAGCCATTTACGAGTTCTGAGCTCTGATGCTGGCACCACACTAACGGGAAACGCCGTTAAAAATCAACGTCCATCGCCTTAAGCGTATAGTATGCATAAGGCGATGGACGTTGATTTTTAACGGCGTTTCCCGTTAGTGTGGCCCCAGCATGAAAGTAGGAGTCCCAATTTTGTCGAGAGTTTTACCTATTTAATAGTTATTGAAGTCGGATAGTAAACAAAGGATTACTCAAACTGAATGGGCTTATCTTGTAATCTAAGGTTATATTATATACAGATGTCACGTAGTAAACAAATCGGAGCAGACAAGTAGCACGTGCCTTCGATCGACATAATGATTCAATCATTGATTGTGAGCTTAGACCTTTTATACCAGAGGGGTTATTGCCTAACGAAATTTTGACAATTGGTATCCGAATCAACTGTCATAGCCCATACAAAATCATTACACTTGATTCTGATTCCGAGCGCCAAACGCGTTAGGCAATAAGGGGGCAGGACGGGCTTTTGACTTTCCTCTCTACGGAGGTATAAGATCTAATGATCTTGCACGTTTATATAAACTAACAATTTAGTCGATTATTTCGCATTATCAGAATCGTCTTCGGAGTGAGAGAAGGTCCAAAAAAATACTTTGTTGTGCTATGTTAGCGTGCAGCAAAAATCAAATCGCATAAAATTCGAAGAACAATGGCGTAACATTATACATTTTATTATTTTTCACCATTAATTTGGATAAATTTCAAGTGTTTGTGCGTATTATTTCTTGCACACCAAATATATCGATTCCCTGATCAACTTATAAATGGCATGCGTAAAATCACTCGGTAACTCTTACATGTATAGCCTGTGGACGAAGTCCTTCAAAAAAAGGAATGAAAGCATTTGTGTACATCTCTTTTTAACTCATTATTAAGGCATTAATAAGAAAAGGTCAAACATAATGTCTTCTGTTGCTATTTTTTGCATGTGTAATTGTAATTCGTGTACGGACGTGTTGATTACATAATAATATTTTGCTTGTTTGCGTGCGTGATTTCAAGTTAGTGTTTATGATTATAGCGGTGTAAGTGCGTAGAAATAAGAACAATTTTTGCATTTGTGGTTTAGCGGTGTATGTCTTCTTCTTCCATTTGACCGAATACAACGTAGAGCTGCTCGAATCGTCAATGACCCAGTGATCTCCGACCGACTGGATTCCCTCTCTATCCGACGGGACGTCAGTTCGCTTTGCGTGCTGTATAGGATATATTATGGGGAGTGTTCTCAAGAATTGCACGAACTATTACCGGCCGCAGAATTCCACCACCGTACTACTCGTCGAAAATCCAAGTTTCATCAACATCACCTTGATGAATGGTGTTCTTCCACCGTGCGTTTCACCAGGCACTTTTTGCCTCGTACGGTGAAACTGTGGAACCAACTTCCTTCTGCGGTGTTTCCGGCCAGTTGTGACATGGGGGCCTTCAAGAAAAGAGCGTTCATCTCCCTAAAAGGCCGGCAACGTACCGACAACTCTTCTTGAGTTGTCGGTATTCATGGGCGGTGGTGATTACTTCCCATCAGGTAACCCGCATGCTCGTTTGCCTCCCACTCTTATTAAAAAAAAAAAAATGTGTGTTACCTCGCCTGCCCCAAAAAACGACAGAATTTTGTGGTTAGGAAATTGCACATAAGTCATCTCCTGGGTGTATATATACTCAATGATTGCGAGTAACCAATGTTATATTTTACGTGCCTTGGGAAATAAATAAAGAAAGAAAAAAAATATTAAAGGACAGAGAAATACGCTCAAAAAGAATGTAGTCTTTCACGAAAAGTCACGTTTGCTTAGTCAATTCATCAATCATTTTGTCCATTTTTGTAAATGCGTCATGCCTCGGTCATTCCACGTTACGCTTTACAAAAGCGGTAATATAATGACGAAATACCAATAATGAAGACTCATGATTGGCGAGTCGACCTTCGTAGTCGTTCCGAGTCATTGCCTGGCTAGACTGTCTCGATTTAACCAGATTTTTTCTCGTCTATTTACTAGATTCAATGTCAATACAATTTGGCAAATTAAGTTATTTATTTATTGTGGCGTCGGCGTTAATAAATGGAATCCTTTTGAAGGTTGTCTGGACGAATCGCGTGGTTTTAAATTATAAATAAAACACAGTTACAATGCGTAAACACACTTTAATTCACGAAGTAGTAAACCGTTTACAAGACAGTTAATCACTAAATGTTATCAATCAGATATTAAACAATAAGTAGCAGCAAAATGGAACCCTAGCCCATCATAGAACTGTGTCGTTGTAAAACAATTTGTTCGACACATCTAACGACTTCATTTATAACGTCATTGTGGCACGGTTCTATATTGGGTCAAGGTTCTATTGCCAATATTACATTAAATTTTAAACCAGAAACCCATCGAGGCGCACGCTGCGCACGCGCGCGCAAACGCAAGCTACGCGGTTCCTTAAAACACCCTAGACTCCGAGTAATTTCGCTTATCTTCGCGATTATAAACACTAGGTACCTAGGTAAAAAGTGTAAAATATTTTTTTTTATTTTTACTTCTTCCGGAATTCCACTGGACGCACGGTCGAGCTATGCACGTAGGTATAAATTCACTTAAAAATTATTATGGACAGAGAACCAAAGAATACTTGATTCCCAAAATATATAACAAATACCCCCTACTGCTTGATGAAACTAAATTAAAAATAGGCTGCTTGAAAACAAAGATTAAACAAATACTACTGTCTGATAGTAAGTTCTCTTAGGGTTGGTTGTTCCAATAATCGAATATAGTGGCAGGCTTATATAATATATAGGCAGATGAAACTTATATATAATAAATCTGGCACTCGAAACGTAAATTAAGTTAGTAAGCACTAGTATATGTCTATGTACGGTCAAGGTCGTAAATGAGTATGCGCTTTGGTACCTTGTCACTTCAATCGCTGTGACATTTATATATGGCAGTTTAAACATACCATTAAATAGACAGGGTACTGAAGTGTATGCATATTTGTGACCTTGACTGTACGAACCAAGAAGTATCAGATTATTGAGCGCATCGGTCGCCAACAAACTGGCACACAGTTTGGCGACATTTAGAATAAGGTACTATGTAAACCAAATCAATTTACAATAAATAAAAAAAAAAAAAAAAAACTTCATATGAGTTGATAATGGCATCAGTGCCACACGCTTAGACCGCTCGCGTGTGTAGCGGGTGCGCACGTAGCGTGCGTAGCATGCGTAGCAACCCACGCGCACGCGCTGTACACGTAGCAGCACGTGACAGACACACGTCACGTGTCGCTGTAGATTATCCGTGCGTTACGGTGTGGTCAAAGAGGCCATCCCATTTACGACCACGACGAGTTCATGAACCGAATAGTCGACTAGAACTGACTATTCGGTTCATGAACTCGTCGTGGTCATAACTGGGATCATCGGTGTTTCAATCAGCTCGACGCCCTGTCAATATAACACCATTAATTTAAATTTAAATTCGGTCGGTAATGTAACGAAACGATAGTTGAAGTCACGCACCCATTGTCATGTTTTAACGCCGGGATTTTGAAATTAGTGTTCTTTTTTCGTAGCAATATCAACAGCAATCTGGTTCCACGTCGACAATAAGTTTCTTCTAATGTTACCTCGTACACTTTTCTCGGAGCGATTTTAGCATCATTTGTGTAATTTTCGTCCGCACTGCGTCCGATTCGAATCCGAGAAATGTCTGCATCTAGTGCGTAGGCTCGCACACAAAATAGCACTTTGTTATCCTGTTGTGGTGTTATTTATGTCCTTTTTGTGTTTGTTTGTGTTATCCTGGATTGACACAAAGGATACATTTTTCTCGAAAAATTTGATAGTTCTCGAGGGAAATGGCTATTAGCAGGCAAAAGCTAGTCTGGTATACTGTCACTATCGTCCGCTTGCGGCTGGAGAACTCTTCTGAGGCCGAGTGGTCGGGTAGATCTTCTTATATAAGCGTATGTTTGTCAATACCGTCTGCTACTGAATCCCGATAACTGAACAATAGCGGCTTTTCCAAGTATCAAATTCCTTACGAAGTTTGTATTGAAAGAAGTTTGATAACATTTCGTACAATCATTGCAATTTAAAGAACTCAAAATGGCGGAGAAGAGTCCGTAAAAATCTCACTAAATATAATTTTAAAAGGTTAGGCGGTTCAATGAAAATGCCACTTTAAGTGATTAATTCAGCGGTGAAACCTTACTTGAGGGTGGGAGCCCGGACACTTCTAACCCCATCTCATCAAGGGGATGTGGGGTCTAAATAAAAAAATGTCAATCCACGCCATAACGTATGTCGCACCCAGTTTTGTTCGTAGATACAAAAATATCTCATTTCACCCGCAATTGTAGATTGTTCAACAAGGGACGAAAGTAAGTAATTATGGCTTTTTAGTTATAGTCTCGACGTACACACGCACGCACGCACGCACGCACGCACGCACGCACGCACGCACACAGCGTCGCGCCGACATGTAAAGATCTTAATACTTTAAATACTTCCGACCTGTAGTAGTAGTAAGAAAAGAGGGTCAGTCTGAAAATCAGCGCTGGGGCTCATCCAGCTAAAGCTGAGACTGATACCTTTTGCCTATGCACTGCTTTTCATGTATGTTTTTGTTTTTTATTTTTTACGTTTCTTGTTAGTTTTTTGTAGATAATTTTTTGTTCGTTTTTTGTAGCTAACTTTAAGGGCTAACATTAGGATAAGCTGTTTTTCTTTTTTTTACTAACTTTTCATATTACAAATCGCTGGCAAGGCAATAAATATTTTTTATTCTTTATTCTTTATTATATACACTCTCTCTACTTTTCACTTCGATGGCGAGAAAATAAATCTTTAATTAAATAACCTAATAATTTTAAGACAGACACGTAAAAGATTCTGCCCGCCCTTTCTACTTTTACGACACGTATTATAACGTTGATCATGATAAACTAATGGCCGTAACAGTTGTAATACTTGTGATAGTAGGTCTGTAGGTACGGTAATGACTCATTACGTTGATGATAGCGCGTGTAACATACTACTCTGTCAAGAAAGTACCGGGAAAAGATCAATAATACACAAACTGTTTGTTAATCATCCAAATTTATTTTATCACCTTCAAAGTATGCTCCTTCAGAAACGATACACTTACGCCAACGAATAATCCAATCATCAAAACATTTTTTAAACGCTGTTTCCGGAATTGAATTCAGTTCTCGGCGCGAATTCTCCTTTATGTTTTCTACCGATTGAAAACGGGTGCCACGAAGTGGTAATTTGAGTTTAGGAAAAAGAAAGAAGTCGGCAGGAGCCATATCTGGTGAATATGGTGGTTGCTCGATGGTATTTGTTGAGTGTTTGGTCAAAAATTCTTTCACAATGATGGCCTTGTGCGAAGGCGCATTATCGTGGTGCAAAATCCAAGAATTTTCATTCCACAAATCTGGCCTTTTTCGTCGAATTTGCTCTCTTAAATTCCGCATAACGCTCAAATAATATTCTTTATTTACCGTTTGACCTTCCGGCAAGAATTCCGAGTGCACAACACCGCGATAGTCAAAGAAAACAGTCAACATGACTTTGACTTTTGATCGACTTTGGCGTGGTTTCTTCGGTTTCGGTTCAGTTGGAAGGCGCCACTCCGAAGCTTGTTGACTAGTTTGCATGTCAAACTCGTAAACCCACGTCTCGTCACCAGTAACAATGCGTTTCATGAATGTTGGGTCGGAATTGACTCGTTCTAGCATGTCCTCAGCGACTCTCATGCGATTGAGTTTTTGGAGAAAATTCAGGTCTTTTGGGACTAGCCGAGCGGTAACATGTTTCATACCCAAATGATTAGTTAAAATAGTACGGATCGACTCGTGAGATACAGAAAGTTCGGCGGCTATCTATCTCAAAGTTGAATGAGGATTTTCAGTCACTATTTCCTTCACTTTTGCGATGTTAACTTCAGTTGCAGACGTTGATGGCCTACCAGAGCGAGGCAAATCTTCCATCACATCTCGACCGCTTTTGAACGCTTTGTACCACTCATAAACACGTGTTTTTGATAAAGTCGAATCACCGTAAGCCTTCTGTAACATTTTCAGTGACTCCGAACACGAAATTCCATTGGCGATGCAAAATTTAAGACAAACTCTTTGTTCAATGTTTTTGTCCATTATGAAATTCGCAATACACACTAGATATGATATAACTAAAAACAGCACTGTATTTAATATAAATAACAGATGCAACTCAAACTCCGCGCCAAAATAGAAAACAGTTGTGCCAATCTAACAACAACAAAAAAAACAAAAATTTGAATTTGGAACCATAAACAAATCATCCATTCCCGATACTTTGTTGACTGAATGTAAGTATGTTAGGAGTGAATAATTATCAGACATCGTTCGTTTCGATAAGTTCGTATTTATCTTGCTTTCTCTGATAGTTTTTTGATGGGTAAAGCTTACTGAGAAATCAATATAAAAACGAGATTATCCGACAAAATACGATGTCGTACTTACTATATGTGTGATTGATTCGTTTGATTTTCCATACCATACCTGAAGGGTGCCTAACGGGACTATTACTAAGCCTACGCTACCCGTCCGCCCATGTCCGTCTTAATTTTAAAGAGCTGTGTCTTTTGAACCGTAAAAGATATCCCGTTTTTTTTTTGCAGAATATATAATATAACGGCGAATTTTCAAAAAAATAAAAATAAAAAGTTAAAAAGTAACGAGGTATAAGGAGTTTCAACGTTTAATTTTGTCATCGTTTTTAGGGTTCCATAAACGAAGGGCTCCCAACGGGATCCTATTAATATGCCTACGCTGTCCGTCCGTCCGTCTGGCTGTCCGTCCTAACTATAAAGAGCTGTATCTTTTGAAGCCAAATGTGTACGGAACCGTCAATGCGCGAGTCCGACTCGTACTTGCCCGGTTATTATGTACCAGTAACATTGTCCGCCCCTGTATTTCAAGCTTGTTTTTGTATATTTTACAATTTTAAGTAACAATTACTTTCTTTAGATATGTAGTGAAAGTCTGTATAATCTATTTTGATAAAAATAAAAAAGTAAAGTGTTTTTTTTTTGGTGGGTAATGTTACCCCCCAGGGCTAAAGTTACCCGTGTTTACGTATTTGTTCTATCGTTAAAACGGTAAACTATCCAAGCGTCAAATTTGGTATGGTTATAGAACAACCCCTATAGAAAAACAAAATACTAAAAGCTGGACAAAAGTCCGACTCCGTCGAAAAGATCCCGGCTCGCACTTGACCGGTTATTTGTTTCATCATGATCAATTCAGCCAAAATATTTTATTTTATACCACTATCAAATTAGGTTATTCTCATAAACAAGGCAGTCTTATTGCTAAAAAGCGAACTTTTCCAGACAACCGTTTAAAGAAGACAAAACAAAACAATCTGCAGAACTCTGGCAAGCGAAATTTCTCTTAAAAGCGATCCGAATGTTTTCTCCAAAAAAAAATAATTGAATTCACTTAAGCATTGTCAAACAAATCGGAGGCTAACGTACAGTCAGCATCATCGGGGTTGGTCCCATAGTGAAAGTTGATCAGTATGACTTACTGATATAACCCCCAAATTTTGTAGACGAATAAAAAAACACCCAGTTTATCGTATCAGCCAAAGTGGCCATATGGTTCGTCGCACCACATAAAATATATCCGGTGTTACGAATTATTTGGTCACTTTGGCTGTTACAATATATTTGATGCTGACTGTACTATCATTATCGTAACTGAAACGTCACGCGAGCTCGTGGTGGACTGGACGGAACCAGTTAGCGCAACGGTACGGATTGCCACGGGTATAAAGGTCGTGTAAACAGTGCTGTAATCGTATCGTACCGTGATGTAACAGCCATAAAATGTTACGTTCTCAATATAAAGGGACCTTATGGAGGAAGGCAGTTACGCTCTTCTTTTTTAACCGACTTCAAAAAAGGAGGAGGTTCTCAATTCGTCTGTATGTTGCTTTTTTTTTTTTTTTTTTTTGTATGTTTGTTACGCGATTACTCCGTCAATTGTGGACCGATTTTGAAAATTCTTTTTTTTTTGAAAGGGTATACTTTCGAGGTGGTCCCATTGTCACGAAATCAGAATATGATGATGGGATCCATGAAAAATCGAGGGAACTCCTCAAAAGTTATAGGCACACATACAGCGATTTTGGTATTACCTGCAAGACCTTAAGAAATTGCATTACAAAAGCACCTCTTGGCGACGAGGAACTGATGATGAAGACCAGAGGTGACCACCGGAACTGGCTTAGTCGTAAGTAATTGACGCCAGCAATGAGATTTCTTTATTAAGACTATGAAGCTAGTTTTATACTCATTATAACACATATGGTGAAGTGCAACTGATGGTGAAATACCGGAAGAACTCCTCAATGATTAACGGCCCTGCATCTTGGGCAGCGACATTTTGTTAAGGGTGATGAGAGATTGGTATTAGGCTATTGTTTCTTAATGTGATGTTTATGTGCTTTAGTTTATCACATAATAATAAGAGGTGCATCACTAAAAAGCGAAAAAAAAAATTTTTAACAAAAAAATAAAACCGTCTTCAAAAACCTACTAAAAAGCGTTAAATAAAAACCAGCCTCATAGGAGTCCTAGGAATAGCCTATTTAGTGCCGAATAGGTACATAGAATATATCGAAGTCGGTGGCAAGAATCATGGTGTCATTGCTACTGTGTATACCTACTTGACACCGGCTTGGATATATTCTATGTACCTATTCGGCACTAAATAGGCTATTCCTAGGACTCCTATGAGGCTGGTTTTTAATTAACGCTTTTTAGTAGGTTTTTGAAGACGGTTTTATTTTTTTGTTAAAAAATTTCTTGTAACTATACTATACTATGGTAACAGTTCTAAAAACGGCGTAACCGCCTGCCTCCATAAGGTCCCTTTATATTGAGAATGTCACAAATAATGGCCGTCCGTTCGTCTGTCTTTCCGTGTCGGTCGGTCTCAGCGGATTTCAGCAACTACCAAACAATATCGATGTGAAATAGCTTAAAACGTTGGCTTTGCTTACTCATATTGCAATATTTTGGTATTTATATTCTTAGCAAAACCTAGGTTCATAAATGTATGCCCAAGCAGCCGGCGATATCAAATGGGAGTGGATGCCTTTTTTCGAAGGGGCTGAGTTTGGGATTCAAACAAATAAATAAATATCAGGGGGCAATAACACACAAATTGACCTAGTCCTAAACTAAGCTCTAGGCTTGTACTATGGGTACTAGGTAACAATATACATGCACACATACTTAAATATATAGAAAACTTCTGACTCAACAAATACTCGCGCTCATCACACAAATATTCGAATTCGGGATTCGAACCCGGGAGCGGTAGCTCCGTAGGCAGGGTCACTACCAAGTAGGCTAACCGCGTCAATTGGGGTTGCTAACTCAAATCTGATATCATATGAAAGAGGTTCAGTTGCATATTCGAAAACAGGATTTTTACCGCGTGGTTTTCTAATTGTCTTAAAAAAGGTCCAACCAAACTATGTCGACGAGCTCGTTGGCGAGTTATTTAAATTAATTTAATAAACACAGTTGAAAGTATAATATGACTTAGAGGTTCGGTACCTTTTGGCAATTAAGATTTTAAACATATGTAAGCATATGGGATTGTACCTATTTCCTTTTGTTAAATTAAAACACACGTCCATTGTTTACAGCACTTATCTGTAAAAACAGCAAACTTCCTTACTGGGAATTACCAGTTATCAGCAGTAGTAGGGTATGAACGAACAACGAACCAACTTGGTATGTCAAATGAGAGAGATGTAAGATCAATATTTGGCGAATACTGTTAAACGTAGTGCCACCATTACGGCTTGGCTACGACTTTGAGCGGCGGCGGCGAGCGAATTCTCTCTTCATTGCTCGGCCGAGACGCTCACCGCGCAGCGGTTAGTTGACGTTATACGCAATGTATTAGAAAATTCGCTCGCCGCTCAGCCGGTCGCGCAAAGTCGTGGCCAGGCCCTTACGGATATCAAGCGGCCCTAGACAATATACATAACGTTAAGGCGAACAACTGCCGATCGATGCTAATCGCTCTAAACGCGCCCATTATCAGCTGACGACGCAGTCTGAAAGAAAAAGGCAGTATACGGGTATGACGTACATGTACGCTAATTCCATTTTTGCTTTGGTTGGCAGTTGCGCTTATTATCACCCCTGTAATAACTAGCGCCAGAGTACAGTCAGCGTCAAATAGGTGCAGTCAAAATGGCCAAATATATCGCAACACATCCTTAATAAAGATGTGTTGCGATATATTTGGCCACTTTCGCTGCTCCTATCTATTTGATGCTGACTGTACATGTTATTTGTATGGTGTATCGTCGTCATTAATAAGTCAAAGTTAAATAAAAGTAAGTTTTAAAAACCCGACTGCATATTTGATATTGTCGTCCATGCATGTTAAAAAACGACTCGTATAATTAATTCCACACTTTTTTTTATTCAAGTACCTACCCACCCAGTGACACTTGCGACGCTAAGACGAATCTAACGACATCTTGCTTATCAGTTCAGCCTGTTAAGACGGAACAAACATACATACATACAGGTCAAAAAACATTACCCTCCTTCTTAGACAGTCGGGTAAATATACAAAAGTCTTGGTGAATGGCATTCTTCTGTCATGTATCTTAATTTTACTATCAAATTAAGGGCGTGACGTCACATATTTTCCGGATTTTGGCCAGGTACCGCATCTTTTGTCTTATTTGTACAAATACTGTAAGAAGTGTTAACGCACATACGCGTTCAAGGCAATGGGTGGAAGTTATTAGAACGCTTATATGCGTTGCCGGCAGTAATATGCGTCAATCTTAACTTCTAAAAATGCAATAAGTAATTCACGAACTTGTCTTATCGCAAGAAAATCTATTAAAATGTAACTATAGAGTAGTTAATTCACCTATTTATGCAATCCGGCAGGTTTATTACGGTCGTTTATCGATGTGGTTAACCGTGGATAAAACATCTGTCTCTTGCTGACCAGTATGTAAGTGTGAAAGTGACCGATGCTTTATTCACCTCGATAAACCTACCATAATACGAGGCCTGTAACGTAAAATGTGACATTCTCAATATAAAGGGACCTTATGGAGGCAGGCGGTTACGCCGTTTTAAGAACTGTTACCATAGTATTCGTATAGTTACAAGAATAAGAAGAGCGTAACTGCCTTCCTCCATAAGGTCCCTTTATATTGAGAACGTCACAAATGACGCAGCGTCTTTGTAAATTGAGAGAGGGATAAATGCTTGGGAGATGTGAAAATTTCGTAACATTATTGTTGCGTGAAGGAAAGTAATCGGGATATAATTAGACGTCTTTATTTATCCGAGCTTGTTTCCTGCGCGTGCGGCGGGCTGCCAACCCGGGGACATTGCACGGATTACCTGTTCTGACAATTAGGTATAAAAGATGAGCGAAATCACGCGGAATCTAGGATGTTTTAAGTATGCCGCAAGCAACGCCGCATGAAATCTATAGTTTATTGTTAACTAAAACCATTACAAAATTATCAGGATTATACTGTCGAAAGAAGGATAAAAATCGATAACGTACTTATTGAGATAATCGCGAAGATAAGCAGAATTACGCGACTCGAAATGATAATTCGGACTAACGATGCATTAAGACAAATGACAATTAGGATGCCCAATATAAATACAATATCGCATGTTTAATAGAAAAAGGAAACAAGTGTCACTTGAAGTTATATTTATTTCGAACTTTGACTATGCATTTTACCTTAGGTTTTATTGCGTTTAACTTCTAAACGTGCGAAATATGGTCTAAGCAAATACGTTGCCGTGACTTGCAAATTCGATGCCGTAATTGTCCATTAGGGCAATCAAAGGTACTATAACCTAATTTGAACTCTAAACAAGTAATTTTTCACCCAAAAACATAATTTCGCCTTTGACCTTTCGCTCTAGACACGGCAATCTAGATTTATTGCCAATAAGGAAATGTTTGGCGGCTAAGTGCTGTAATAACATTTTATTTGGCGACGGCGCCGCGGCGTGCCAAGCGGGTGACGTCATGGCTCAGATAGAGGAGCCCGACTGCTCTACGGGATACTCTATCTGTAGTATTAATACGCTGCCTGTCTAGGGAATCATAGCTTTGACCATGTAGGCTCTTTTAGATACACTTCGATTAAATTTTTTTGGAATTATATTAGATTAGAATAATCTTTATTTCGGTAAAACTATCCAATCAACTAGCTTATCCAAAGTCTTAAATATTTCTCATATCATATTCTTCAGTACAGTAAAAAATTATGAACAATAATCGTTTATTTCCCAACTATGTGTCAGTATGTAAAGAAATTACCTATTTTGCCTGGTTTCCGTGCCGACCGAAAACCCTGGACCCGCTTAAACCGGTTTCGGTCTAACCATGGGAAGACAAATCACCACCTGCACAAGTGGGGATTGAGGGGGTCACCACAATGCGACTGCGGAGCACCTGATCAGACCCTCTCCCACGTGGTAAATGATTGCCCACTTCGCTGTTTCCCTGGAGGCAAGGAGGAGCTGCATTACGCCCGCCGCAGTAAACTGGCTGAAACACCTGGACATTGACGTTTGATCCATGCAAGATGATTGCCATACGCAATGATGATGATGACCTATTTTCATGATTATTAAACGCTCGTCAATTAATTTGCAGGTGGACCTCCACCGTGAGATCACGTTCCGCAACTCGGGGCAGACGTACCGGGGCGTGCCGGTGATGGCCAGCAACATGGACACCGTCGGCACCTTCGAGATGGCCAGGGAGCTGTCCAAGGTAACTTTAGACACGTCAATTTACAAGTTACGACTTTAAGGGCCGTATTACACTGATCTCCACTAAGATGTTGTCCGGCTGTCACCGATCTGTCAACACGTGCGACGTCTCGTCATTATTGTGAAATATGGCTGTCTCACTTACGCGCACGACTTTAGTCCATAAATTAATCTCTATTGCTCATTAGTGCATGTTTACAGCTATCAGCTATGTGTGTAGAATTTGCGAATGTAGGTGTCGCGGCACGCATTATGTCAGTGTCTTGTACGGCGATAACGTGTCTTCCCCTTTTGCTTTAGTCTAAGGTCTAGTCATAGATCTTAGATGACGGGCATCCCACTCAAGTTTAATTAATACGTTTGAAGATCCCTACGACGTAGTTAGCTTAGTTGGTGTGTCCCTGCCTACGAAACTAGCGGTCGCGTGTTCGATGCCCGCTAAGAGCAAATATTGGTGTGACGAGCACGAGCATTTGGTTCTGGATCTTGGAGGTTTTCTACACGGTGTCCCGTAAGTCGCATGTTACAGTGACACCGGAGGTAGACCAGCCTAAGACCTACCGAACCAGCCTAACATGACCTTAGTAAAAGTCGCATGGTTTTCAAACCCAAATGGTGCCAACGAAACTTCATTACTAAGCTGCCGCTGTCCGTCCGTCTGTCTGTCAGAGGGTTGTATCTCATGAACCGTAATAGTAGGTAGACACTTAAAATTTTCACAGAGTGTGTATTTCTACTGCCGCTATAAGAATATAAATAAAAATTAAATTAAAGGTAGCATTTATAGTGTTAAATCTTGTACTATGGTACGGAATCTTAGCCGGTTTTTGGTGATTTCAACTGTGATAGACTTGGCTTTTTAGGTATTTAGTTAACAATTTGCGCCAACAAACATATGCATGAAAATTTATGTATCTTGCCACAGTTTGCCGCGGCGGCCATTGCCGCCTCATTAGGCGATTCTTTGATCAGTTTGTGGAGTATGTACGAGTTAAGACTGGAGTTACCGAGTCGAGTGACCGCCACAACGTGAATTTCAAATTGGCGAGAGTAACGACCAAATAATTAACAATGACATTTTCATTTTCAGCACGGACTCTTCACATGTATCCACAAATATTACTCCATAGATGAATGGAAGAAATTCGCCGAGGACCACCCCGAATGCTTAGAACACATGGGTAAGTTAAGTAGGTAGTAGGTATGTCCAATTGTCCAGCCCAAGTTGCACAAAAGCTGTATGAGAGCTTACACAGCCATTAGGCATAACTCTAGTTTCAGCATTTTAAGATCATCATCATCATCATCAACAGCCGCAAGACGTCCACTGCTGGATAAAGGCCTTCCCCAAGGTTTTCCACAACGATCGGTCCTCTGCTGCTGTCATCCAGCGGTTTCCCGCGATCTTTATCAGATTATCGGTCCACCTTGTGGAAGGCCTGCCGACACTCCGTCTCCCGGTTCGCGGTCGCCACTCTAGAACCTTTCCGCTCCAAGATTTAAGCATTTTAAGATATTATATCAGAATAACTAAAATATGTTGATGTGTATATTTTATCATTTTGATAATGTGCGGGTTATACAACCCACGTTTTTTAAACTCATCTCCCTGGTGATAAAACCCTCTGTTAGGTCTCGCGTTGTTGGGCGTTTTTCAAAAAAAGTGTACATGGTTAAGGAAAACTTAAGAAATGTTTACTTTTTCCGGTTCGTCACGAAAATTAACGATACTAAATGTATGACTAATTTTCGTGACGCACTGGAAAAAGTTAAAATTTCTTAATTTTTCCTTAACGATGTACACTTTTTTTGAAAAACGCCCTGTTAAAGTATCTTAATTAATTAATATCATTGTTTTAATTATTCCAGTTTTTTTGGTCTCATCGTGGTTACCTACTGGCTACTTAGATCGGAAAGAGAAAAAAGTTTGAATCTAGTCTTGTAGTTAACACCACCTTTTTGCTTATCTAGAGCGATAATTCATGAACAATATGCATTTTGACACCTTGTTGAAGTTATTTGTCATAACAACCAAACATTTTAGTTCGTTATTGTCGCGGATTCATTCTAAAGTAATCATGCCTCCTGCTTATTCGTTTACTAATACTCAGCGGTTAGTGATGGTAGAACTTTATTTTACATCGCAGAGTACGATGAGGACGCAAGCATTATTTCACCAGCGATACCCGGAGAGTCCAAGGTGTTCAGGAAGGAGGTGGATATTTCGAACACTTGTTAAAATACGTCTAAACTGAACGGGTTTCCTTTTTGATAAAAAAAAACTATTCTAAACAGATTGCACTTGTGTATTTACTAGTAATGACCCTTCTCATTCGTTTTGATGTAAGAATGATTACAGACGACTGATAACTGATAATAGGAAAGCGTCAGGTTAGCGTGACGTCATGGTATGGGTGACCACACTACGAGATTTGAATTTCTTTATTCTCTTAGCAAACTATCAAAAGTTAAATACGACGTATTTTAATAACTCAATTATTGCATTTTGTTCTCTGTCGTTAATTGAGCGGGAATTGCTTACTTTGTATTACGTTCAATGTGTCACCCTGTAGGTATACAGGGTGACCTCGAATTGGTAATACAAAATACTTGATTATGATTCAGTTAATCACTAATAGTGTATTGCATTAACTCAGTTGTTAAAGTTAGCTTTCCTTAATTATCGTTAATTTTCTAACAAAACAAAATAATAAAAATAATTTAAAATCCCAAGTGTGGTTAACCTACATGACGTCATGCATATCTGTCGTACAGACAAGGAAATTGATTCTCGCACCATTTTGTACTCTGTCACAACAACGACGGAGATAATGACAGTGGACATTCAACGTGACGCACTGCCACCCAAAGCGACAAGGAACAAAATGTGTCTCAATTTCCATTCCTGTATCTATCACTCGATGTTATTAATAAACTAGGTGCTGATATCCATCCAACCCTTTAGTTTTAAGTAGGTACCCTAATAAATTATCTGATAAAGTGAATAACTGAATAATGAGTGAATTATTAAAAATAATTTATTGTTGAATAACGTACAGTACAAAATACAAAATTGTAAAACTTAAACAACTTTTAAAATGTGCTCAAAATGACCCCCGCCTTCTTGGATACATAACTCTGCCCGTCGCCTATGATTGTCTTTCAATCTGTGGAGAACAAATTCATTGGTTTTTACATTATTAAATGCCTCAACTATCTTTTGGCGAAGTTCACCCACAGTATCTGTTTCCCGTGCGTACACTCTCCTTTTTATTTCGCCCCACAAAAAGAAGTCGAGAGGTGTGAGATCAGGGCTTCTAGGAGCCCAAGCGACTGGGCCACAGCGTCCAATCCATCTCCCAGGGAACTCTTGGTCCAAGTAGCTTCGCACACGCAGGGAAAAATGAGCTGGTGCCCCATCCTGCTGGTAATACAGAGCCTCCAAATTTTGCTGCGGCACCTCTCGTAGCAATACCGGTAACACATTTCTCAGTAATTCTTCATATTTCGGTCCATTTAAATTTCCGTCAATGAAATGAGGACCAATCAAACAGTCGTTCAGTATTCCTGCCCAAACATTTACCGAGAAACGTGTCTGGTAGGAGTCCCTGCGAGTTACGTGAGGATTTGCTTCACGATCAGACCACCAGTGTTCATTGTGAACGTTGAACATGCCTACTCTTGTAAATGTTGCCTCGTCGGTCCATAAAATGTTCAAGTGTAGATTTTGCAGCAGCCAACGACAAAATTGCACTCTTCTAGGATAATCGGCTAATATGATATCCTGCACCCTTTGGAATTTAAACGGATACTTTCCTTCAGCATTCAGTAATCGCCAAATAAACCATTGGCTCGTTCCGAATCTTGCGGCAGCGTCCCTTGAGCTCGCCTCTGGGTGGTGGCTAAAATAATCGAGAACTCGTCTCCGAAACGTCTGCGAGTACCGCGGCCGCCGGCCCGGAGCTTGAGCGTGCACTGGGACAGTAAACTGTCCAAAATCTCTTAAGTTTTGGACAATGGAGTTTATTAGAACACGAGTAGGAGTTGGGCAGTCAGGGTGTCGTTCATGAAACAATGCTTGAGTTCGTACGGTACTTCGTGACGTAAAATAAAAAGATAACATATCCATTCGCTGAATATTCGTATAAGGATAAGCTCGGGGCATTTTGTTTAATTACTATCTTAATTAAATACGAAAATTCTTACTTTCTTTGACAAGACAAGTGACAATTTACTAATCAAGATACGCTATTATCATAAATGATGTGTCAGATAACGAACCAAAGAGGAAAGTGTTCATTTGAAATACTTTAAACCTCTTTCATTTTAAAGGTAATGGTAGGGTAACCAATTTAAGCAAAAAAAAATGGGATAATTAGAAAACTTAAAAAAAAGTACTTATGTTTTAAAATTAAGCGTGAGACCTCGTAGAAGCGATTGGTTTAGGGAAGCTCTCTGTAGTACTTTGAATTTGTATTACCAATTCGAGGTCACCCTGTATGTTGATGATAATTATGTTTGTAACATAAATTTTAACGATTATACTTTACTACGGCATTGTTGTTGATTCTATAGACGCATTGAAAAATAATAAGGTTTCAATGTATTAAAATTGATTAGTAAGATAACTAGAAATCTGTTATGACAAAATTAAAATAGAATAACTTTTTTTATGGCATGGATAACGAGCTCACAAGCCGCGTTCTGGTTCAACAGTCCACAGATGCAATCTCTAGATTGTAAGTGCGTTGCCAACCCTGGGTAGACGTCTTACTGAACATCAGATTAATACGGCCCCAATAGTCCGTGAGACCGCTCCAACATTGCCTACGTCATCACATCAAATCTTCTTGACTGTGCGATAATCTTCTGATCCTCGCTGAGCACAATTTTTCCGACCGTGTCCATGCATTTTATCGTGGTGATATGACGTAGGCAATTTTGGGGTGGACTCACGGAATATAAGGGTGCCTTTCCTTTCCACCAGAGATGTCCGAGCTAGGTAAACGGTGAGCGAGGCCAAGCCGTCCCGTTTTCACCAGTGCTAAGCTATGCTAAGCTATGAAAATAAACGATCCTAATTGGTGGATATCAACACATCCTTAGCTACGCAGCTTAGCGCATCTCTGGTGGAATGGCAGCCTTAGAGAGCCACTTTGTCGGCGATGCAATGCAATATCGTGATTAAGGTCAAGCAGTAGGTACAATAGGGAATATACATGAACTTTTTTTTTAATGCATTTCTTAATAAAATACGAAAATACCGTAAAAAATATGGAAAAAGTGAAATAAAAATTAGAATCGGCCAAAAATACGGATAATATAAGCATACTAATTAGACAAAGAGATCAGACGAACTGTGACGTCAGCATGCACTACAGCCATATAAACTCCATGTTAAATTCTGTTTTGCTAAAAAGTATAGCATTGTATTACACCAGGTTAAAATATCCAATCATTGGCATTAAAAAAACCAGCTATTGGCGTCTAGCGGTTGTTGAATTCTCGCTTCTATTACCGAGAAAAAGTTAATGGTGCCAATAATTAGTAGGATGCCAAAAATGCGACAGTTTGCTAGGGGGTATTTTAAAATTTAATATTGATTCTTACGGCCGCACTCAGAGACGTAAATTCAGTTTTAAGTTTCATTAAAGTAACTGCTGTCACTTTCTTTGCTATAGCAAAAGAATAAGACGCAGCAACTTTAATGAAACATAAAAATTAATTGACGTCTCTGAGTGCGGCAGTTAATCCATAAGTGTCAATCCCCAGCGGCGAGTTCGGGCACGGCCGAGGCTGACTTCGACCGGCTGAGCGAGATCCTGCTCAACGTGAAGGATCTCAAGTTCGTGTGCCTCGACGTCGCCAACGGCTACTCGCAGCACTTCGTCGAGTACCTGCGCAGGGTCCGCGCCGGGTTTCCGAAGCACACCATCATTGTAAGTCGTATAAAAGCTGCCACACATTGGGCCACTAGTCGCGGCCACAGCGTAGCCACTTGTGGCCGCGGACGAGTTTTTTCATACATTTTGTATAGCATCGGCGCACACCGAGTGTTCGAGTGGCCGCGTCCGAGCCACAAGCTGCATAGTCGCGCGGGCTCGCTACTAGTGGCCGCGTTTTGTCGCTCGCCTCGCGCGCACACTCGGCCACAGTCGCCGGCTTCTACAATAAACAATAGCTAATAGTGGCAGGCACTAGTGACCGCCACTTGGCCACCGGTGGCCGCGATCGGTGGCTGCGTCTAGTGGCTTAGCCGAACCACTAGTGGTCGCGTTTAGTGGCGGCCACAAGTGGCTCAATGTGCGGCCGCCATAACGGATAAGTAAACGGTTAAAACTCACGATTTTAAGCTAGAACGATCCGAGATGTTTCCAGTGCGTGGTGCAACACGGTCGTGAACGCAAACATCCCCTGATGAAGGACTCCTAATGGTGCTTGTCCACCGGCGAGGCGAGGCGCGGCAGGAAAATCGCGACGCTTTTGTTTTCGTTGCAGTTTTAATAAACACTGTTATAGTGATACGGTTCAATATTAACAATAACAACAAATATTTCATTTCTCGTCTCGCTCATACAGACTATTTCCATCGTAGCCGAGCGGGAAATTTTTCTGTACAAATTTCAATTCCCTCCCATCCACGCCTCGCCTTGTCTAGTCGGTGGAAAAGTACCACCCTTAATTTGACAACGTCCAACATACTGGACATAACATAACATTCACTTTTTGTATTTTTTTTTGTGACTAATTTTTCATGTTTTTTTTTTATTCTAAAGAGGTTTGAATACCCGACTTTTTTTTTATTTTTGCCGAATTAAGGGTTAAGACCAAAACATGCCGGATCGTTCCTTAGTGAGCTTACGCTCGTGAGTTTTAGGTCGGAGTTCACCAACATTTAAACAGGCGATTAGAGGTCTGACGGCTGTCAAAATGTATTGACTAACAGCCGATTAGGATTTAACAGTCCGTTAAATTGGTTGGTGAACTCCGACCTTAACCGTTCATCCTTTATGATAAATCATGTCTCACGTTAGTATGTTACAATTGTAATAAATATAAAAACCTACGTTTTATTTTTTTATAAAAAAAATTAGTAACTGTTGAGTTTCTTGCGGCGCTTCTTCTCAGCAGTGGTCTCCTCTTGGGAAGCGCTGGTAGATTTTGACGTGTAAAAGTGCACGTGCTGAATAAATTTCTTTCATCTTTTTTTATTTTGATCTTTTATTTAATTGTATACCGGTATATAAAACAAGATGATTTTGAAATGATTTAATGCTTACTTTTCCAAACTCAGTAAATGACTGCGATTTCATCACATTATAGTTATTTTACAAATCACAAACACCTAGAGATTTACTAGGGTGCAGTGACCGTGAATTACCTACTACAAGTGGGTGTGTGATACTAGATTTGGGAAATTATTGAGTTAGGTAAAGTTAGTTATTTGTAACCATTTTCAAATCATCCTGTACACGTTTGTAGTAGTTCAGTATTACCTCTTTAAAAAAAATATTGTCCTTATTTTATAGGCTGGTAACGTAGTGACTGGAGAAATGGTGGAAGAGCTCATCCTATCTGGTGCTGACATAATTAAGGTATGATTCGTATTTCATAAAATTTTACCGGCCGCTTTGATTTAATTTTTTGTTACAAAAGTAACTTTTGTTGTCGAAATGTGAAAGAACCGCGTCTGTCAATCGTGCTGCGTTCAGAAAGTCCGTTATTTCAAATTATATATTTTTTTTGTTTTTTTTTTTTTTCTATTTTTTTACACAGTACCTAAACAAACTAAATACTCGCCAAACTATTACGTTTGATGGCGAGACACGCTCAGTTTTATTATTTAAATAACTTAACCTATTTTAACTACCGCTACACAGACAAACGAGAGAGATGGGGATAAATATCTGGGTATCTCCCCCTCGATTCCAGCAAATGCCGACGGCGTGTATGTACCTATGCATGTGTGTGTACAACGCTCTTAGCCTGTTGACATTGGCCTATCATCGAGGAGGAAATCCCTCAGGTTTTTTTTAGCAACGTTCTACTTAACTTAGGTGAATGCCTTAATAACTTAATTTTATTAAATACTTTTGGTACCAAATATTTTGACATTCTTTCGCCATAATAGTTTTCCACCCTCGGCTGTACAAGTTTTCTCTCCTTTACACTTCTGGTAATATACTTATTATTCGTTATTAATTTATACTCGTCGCTATAGTAATGTTCTAAACCTATCAAATATTTGAGTTTTTTTTCTACGGGTATATGCTTTTGTTTTTGCTTTATTAATACTTCAACTCATCATAATGGCAATCAACATGCCGAAGGTGGCGCATTCAAATCGAAACGTTATTTACTGCCGCGCCTTTGGTTCGGTCGGCCATTAAACAACAGATGGGTAATAAATGGATCATGTAGCCGATTTCACTCCACATCAGATTAGCGCCCTTTTCCTCTCTTTTTTCCAAGCTATACACAAAGACAGGTAAAGGTCCATTTTATTTGGTCGAATGTAAAACATCAGTGTTCTTTTAGGTTGGGATAGGACCGGGCTCGGTGTGTACGACCCGCATCAAGACGGGCGTGGGCTACCCGCAGCTCTCCGCTGTCATCGAGTGCGCGGACGCGGCGCACGGGCTCAAGGGCCACATCATATCAGTAAGTACGGAGGCTGCAGGCGACTGTCCACACCGGGCACATCGTTACTAATAATACTATGTGGAAGTGTGTTTGTTTGTTTGTTCTTTATTCACGGTTCAACAGTTTTTTTGGGCCCAGTAGAAACGGTTACATTTATTGATTCATATTTGTATTGAGATTCATATTTTAAATGTCGTATTTTTCAGTACGGTTAGACACGGTTAATCTAATATAACCACTGTAATCTAGAGGTCAAGAGGAACAATTCTACATATGGTTCATTAATATACGTTGCAATACGTGTGTGGGGGCCTACTCCCCATACAAAAAGAAATTGCTCCTTTGGAACCCTAGGGTATTTTTAATCAACGAAAATTTTACTATTTCCGAGGGAATAGGGATAAACGACTTCTACACGGACGGAGTCACGACTTAAAGTGTGTAATATAATTGAGAAATTAACTATGATAACATTGATAGTAGGGGAGGCTGGGGCACAGTGGATCAGTGGGAAACAGTGGATCATTGCCTATATATTTTAGGGAAATGATAAACTAATACCTTTGGCACCTAGATCAGTTGTAGGCATGCCTAATATGTTATCAGAGGGCGAACGAGACAGACATTTAAAACTCCTTTTTCTCATAGAAACAGGCAATGATCTACTGTTCACCCATCGATCCACTGTGCCCCACCGTTCTATAACTGTACAAGGCTAGAGCTTATTATGGGACTAGGTCAATTTGTGAAAGATTGTCCCACGATCTGGATCTGATCGCTGGTGTCCATGGGTTTCAGATCCCATTTACCATAAGATGGCCTGACCTCGTTTACATTCTACAATCCATTAAAAAATATAGGTTGATCATAATGTTCAGCACACGTCCTCAGGATGGCGGCTGCGTGTGCCCTGGCGACGTGGCGAAGGCGTTCGGCGCGGGCGCAGACTTCGTGATGGCCGGCGGCATGTTCGCCGGCCACGACCAGTGCGGCGGGGAGCTGCTCACCAAGCCCTGCGGCAAGAAGGTCAAGCTGTTCTACGGCATGTCCTCGGCCACCGCCATGGAGAAGCATTCTGGAGGCGTTGCGGAGTACCGCTCCTCAGAAGGTGCGTTTTGATTGCTACTTGTAGGTGTTTGAAGGGATTGCTTTAAGTGTGGACTCGGAGAATTGAAGGCGTTAAATAATATTGCTCCTCCTAAGGTTTGTTTTGTCTTTCATTGGTAGCGTTCTGCGAGGTCTTTTAAGGTACATCCATTGAGAAATATGTAATTGAAGTGTGGTCGAAGACCGCTTCTCTTGAGGTTAGTTTAGGTTAGTTTTTTGATTACTAATAGTAAGTGTATACTATGAGATTACAAGAGGTCGCGGGAGGACCTGCGGGCCAATTATGGTCGTGTTTATTTTTTTATTTATTCATTATATGATGGATGCATGATGAATTGATTACTATTTTTTTTTCTTTGTCGATCAGGTAGATTATCAAAAAGTATTGGATACATATTTTTTATTTTTTCACGTAATCAAAAAATTACGGAGATATATTGAGTTGTAATGTTGCACGACGTCAACTTCTCAATACAATTTTTACACAGAAGTGACGTCACGAGCCCCCACTGAACTTTGACGCGCTTTATCTTTGTCATTTTTTGGTTGATGACAAAAGAAAAAATATGTGTACAATATTTTTTGATAATCTAAGTGACGGACAAAATAGAATTTCGTTTCTCAGTTATCATACCTATTCCTATTACTTAAATTGTATACAGTCTAGCTACACGTATTAAAAGGGGACATACAATCCTTATAATCTAAGTAGGTAATTCTAAATAAATATGTTGACAATGATTATACATTTTACACTAGCGTTCACTAAGCATTTAAGTACTCGATAGATCGCGATAGACTCCCAAGTAGCGGCTGGTTGCCGCCAAAAAACTGGACTCAGTGCTGTGGAAGATATCCAATTTGCTGTCGCTGCCCAAGATACCGTTGCGAAGAGTCCTGTGAGAGAGTGTTTATCATGTGGACAAACGTTACAGTACAGTCGTCATCATATATATTGCAGCAAACAAGGTGCTCACAAATATCTGAACACACTATTGTCAAGGCGTTAGAGTGCATGTTCAGATATTTTTGACCACTGTGATATGTACAGATATATTTGATGGCGAACTGTACAATAGTGGTCAGAAAGTGACAGATGTTTAACACAGACAGAGGCATTCCATATTAGTCCTCAAGGTCGAAACTTTATTCAGAATTAGATGCTTGGAGCGTCTCGAATACTTAGAGCTGTGAAAACAAATATGTCATCTCCAATTTCTTTCACCAGGTAAAACAGTGGAAGTAGAATACAGAGGAGACGTGGGCGCCACTGTCAAAGACATCCTGGGTGGACTCCGGTCTGCGTGCACGTACGTCGGCGCCGCCAAGATCCGGGAGCTGCCGCGGAGAGCCACCTTCATCCGCTGCAGCCGGCAGGCCAACGACACCTTCTCATAACTCCTGGGAGCCTAGTACTTTGGGAATTGAGTCGAGTTTTTTGTTCTGTTCTTCTTACTTCAAAAATCTTTTTTCAAGGGGGGGGGGTTATAAATCTTAAAAATGAAGTGTCAATAATTTACGGATGATCCCTTCCCCTATTTCTTTTCTAAATTAGACAACTTAAAAGCTACTACTACACGACTCTATTTAATTTGTATTATTGCTTTTATTTTTCTGTAAAGCCTAATCAAATAAAGGCTTTAATGTCCAAATGATTTTATAGTTGTTTTTAAGTTTCAGTAGATAATATAACTTGGGTCTATTTTTGTTTTAAAGACATTATTGTGAGTTAATACATATAAGCACTTTCTCAAATTTACAAGTTGATATCTTTTTCAGAATGTTTATTAGGTAGGTACATTATTAACTGAATTAAAACTTGGTCAGAAATAAAACTAGAGAATGCCATTGGGCATTAAGTCCCCCATTTGTACTTTATTTTTAACAGTGCAATTAAGTTTAAATAAATAAATAATAAAAACTCGACCCGTCGAGTAAAACGAATAAAAACGGCGGCAGTTATGACTTATGACTATCTAATAAAATTAATGGATTGAACCAACTTATGTATTTGACAAAGTTAACGCGATCTGATTTTATAATATAACATAAATCAGTATTTACTCGCGTAGGATTATCTACAATCTTTAATACTCGACAGGAGAACAAACATTACGGAATATTTATCGATACGTGGCACTTAAAGATGGGTTTATGTTATATTGGTGCTAAGATTTATAATTTGTAGATGGGTACTTGCCCAACTGTGAGACATCAGAGAACTGGTTTTATAATGGTTCCAAAGATAGTAAATAAAATATTTCAGAATAATAACGAATCTTTATAAATATTAACCCAAGAAGAACATTATGTACTTACTCTTACCTACTATTAAATCCAAAATATTTAATCTTTATCAAGCTAAATAGAAATAGCCTAGGAACAAATGAAGTGCACTTGCTTTTATATCTTAGAGAATCTAGCGAATTTTACCATCCGAGTGAAGGGGACATAGGCGAATGTAAAATTCTTTGCATCAAAGCGTAAAGTGTACATCTTAAACTCCGGAATGTATTTACTTACCACATAAATAAGAGGTAAAAGTTTAAAAGGAGTGGATTATGTGAACGGAAAGCGAATTTTCTTCTAGATTTATCCTTAGCCTTATTGCACCTATGTAGTTTTATCTGGTGGTTTAAATGGGCAGTATTGAAACGAGGGTCAGTTTGATTGTATAATGCGTCCTTAATATCTAAGCGGGTACAGGCTGCTTTATCTATTACAGCCACAAGTTCATGCGCGACCACCCCGCGGGGACAGACGTCGGCGGGGCGGTGCACCAGGCGGCAGCGGGGCGGGGAGGGGGCAGTCACCTCGCCTCCACAAACGTCTGTCAACCCGCGCGGGACGGTCGCACGCGAACTTTTCGGATTATTAATGACTTATGCACTCTTTTGGCTTAGAGGGACTGAATGTTAATTAACTAAAATACCTCTTTATAATAGGCAAATCTTTCCCTACGAGATATTTAATAAATTCTAGTAATAAAGTGAGTGTATGAATGATTTACGATTATTTTATCTGAGAGAACACTAGTAAATCTGATAATTCATGTTGTTAAATCTACCGCAAATGCAACCTCACTGCGCGTTGTAAATATACTTCAACAGTGTCTAAGGATATTTTAGTTATAGTGAGATATTTCAAAATCTACAAAAGATTTCTTAAAACATACTCATACCAAAAACACCCTATTTTATTATTGAACACATTGAAATCCCTAGATAGTGTTGAGGTGTATATATTCAACCATCGTGCTATTGGCGGCACTTTCTGAGTTGAATTTCGTTTGTACTTCATAAATCAATAAGGTCGATGAGAAGTGATAAAAATGAGAGACCACTTTCTTGGCCAACCGTTCATGCCTTTGTGGTTCACCAAATTTCAAACTTTAAGTGCGTGCAGTAAGGTTGATTTTGTAAGAAAAGCCCGTAGAGGTAATTTGGGAAAGTAATTATTGTTTTCGCCGGTCTAAGCTACAAAATAAAGCACAAATATTACTAACTTAATAATAGGGTTCCGTTGGCACCCTTTGGGTACGGAACCCTAAAAATGATGTTGAGTACAAGCTCGAATTATATTTTAAGGTAATTTAAGTTTTAAATTCTGTTAAAATTAAATTTTATTTTAAAATGACTGGACTGCGTTAGAGGAAGGTCACACTGAGCGAATTAATATTACACGATTTATAGTAATACGTTTACATGTAATTCTCGTTCAGTGTGGCATCACTCCAAATCTCCGTTTCCTCAAATATAGCCGTTATAATAAATACATAGTTTTATAATAAACACTTTTATTTCCAAATTTCCTTTGGCCTTGCATAAATTTAAAGCGAAACTGAAAGCCAACTTTTAGAATCTATTAAGTAAGATTTTCAATATAAACCTATTTTTTTGCAAATCCTTCCGCCTTATAGAAAGACTAATGCTAGGAAAATAAAAGAAAACTATTTATTTATTTGGTTAAATTAACGATTACGATATTTTACGTTTGTCACAATCATCCGTCGAGCACAGAGCGTTGCCATTACTGAGGCAGAAGCAGATGTTACAATCAATTTTATATGAATGTCCGCTTGGGCAGCTACCATCTTGAATCATCGGGACGATTTCTAGAGAGACTGGTTTTGCGGGATCCTTGCAAAGATCATCCGAGCACACGAGCGTCCTCCCGTCCGACAAACAAGTACACTTGTTACAACCCTTCTTGTACTCGTGTAGGGGCTCGCAATACCCGCGCAACGTGTCCACGCTGCGACTGCTGTCCGCGTCGCTCGGACACCGAGACTCCGTCTCGCACCACTCCCACTTCTCACCATCAGCCAACACACACATACATTTCAAACAGTTCAGCTCATACGACGTTTGAAGCACGCAGTCTGTTATCGCTTGATCAGCCAAAGAAGCATTTTCAACACATTTTTTCACAGTACACGCGTACATCGGCGTGCCAGATTCATTTTCTAAACAAATGCATAAGTTACATCCCTTTTTATATTTCGTTCCTATCTTACAGTAATGATCGTCAAGCGGAGGATCCACCTGCTGTAAGTATCTATGGTCGATATCCATCAACCTTCTTGTTGAGATCTGGCCTTCTCCGAGACAAAGTTTCGAGGAGCAGATCATGTTGCCTTTGCCACTGCAGTAGCAGACGTTGCAGTCGACGTTAAATAGTTTTAAAGGTTCGACGTATTTACAGTGATTCTTCTTTTTTTCATCAGTTGATGCGCATTTTCCGCATAATAGTCTATTGTTTCTGATACAAGTGCAATTTCGGCAGCCGAGTTGATATTCGATATCTACTTTACATTCGGCGTAGAATTCTTGAATGCTGTCTTCGGTTTTGTTTGAGTTCTTTTCACTGTCGAGCTCTAAGGCCGGGTCGTCTTGATCGCAGTTGTTCCTGGTGCAGAGGGTTTCGTTGAGGCGGCCGGTGGAGGGGCAGAAGCAGACGTTGCAGCCGATGAGGTAGAGTTTCATGGGGGAGCAGCGGGTGTCTTCGGGGCTGGGGGGGATTTCTACGGCGTGCAGGACGCGCAGGATGTCCCGGCAGGCGGCGTTGGGCCAGGAGCCGTCCTCGGTGCAGACGCAGAGCAAGCCTTCCCGGTGGTAGTGCACGCCGGGCTCGCAGGCGGCCTCTGTGGACCGCCACACGCCGTGACCTTCCATGCCTACGTCGATATCTCTAATCGCATCTGCGGGAAAAAATGTATTATTTAAATTATATTGTGCCTCAATGTTGTCCATTTCACCGGTTATATTACCCTTACACCAGCCTACACAATGCAAACTGGCCGAAGGTTAAAATGGTGATAGTGTTATATTCTCTTTGGTGATAATACCCGTAAAAGTCATACTACCCGAAAATAAAAAAAACTGACTCCTACCTTGAAAGTGTCCAAAGATGTCGACGGTGTTGCACACGCGCGCGTCACATGTATATTGCATGTTGCGTCCACAGCGGCAAATGTTGCAGTCGTTCATCGCAAACGTCCTGTGCTTGCATCTCTCTTGCCACACCGCAGTCGCCACGGCTGCAATAATGGGCCATCTTCACGATCGGCCATGATGGGCGAGCATGAGGGTCGAAGTTATGCGTAAGAGCGAGCAAGATTGTCTTGTTTCTCACTCTAACGCATAACTTCGTCCCTCATGCTCGCCCATCTTGGCCGATCGTGAAGAGAGCCCATCAGAACTATTGTTAACACATACTCTAACGCCATTCTCAAATGTACGGAATTTTGACACACCCGAGTGGTTAGCACATCTTGTATTTTCTCCTATATTTTCTCGCTGACCGCTCAATGCGCAGTGCTTTATCGTCACAGACAAGTTAAAAAGGGTGATTCGAGCGACAAAGACGACGCGGACTACTTCTGCTAGCCGCCGCGCCGTAGTGAACTTTACGACAGCTTACGTCAATCCTGTATATTTTTGACACTCACTAATTATGAGAGTGCATACTTAGTGCGTGTCAGTTTATACTGGACTTATTTGTTATGTGATGTAACTACAAATTAACGGTTTTCGGATTTTTTCCTTTACTTATGCTAAGCATTGCTTCTTGCCAAATTTCATGATTAAGTCAACGGAAAGTACTCTATAGGTGTTGAATCTCTTGAGATTCCCTTGAATATGCGGCATAAACGGCCGTATCTTTTGATTGCGTTAGCTTAGAAGTTTGATTTTTTCACAGCTCCAAGGTAAAATTCGAAAAAAGAGGGAAAAATCTTCGAGAGTCGATTCCCGTGATTTACGAACTATTTGCATACCTACAAGTTTGTGCGGAACCGTCGATGCGCGCGTCCGACTTGACCGACTTTTATTTTATTTTAGTATGATTATTTTGTTTGTTATTAGTGCAATGTTGGTCTTGTCCGAAGCGGTAGTAGACCAACTCCATTATATCGACGTGTAAAAGAGCCCTGATGCGGCCAATTTACTGAATAAATTATTTTATTTTGAGCACTTACGTTTCTCATATCTTGGAGTCACAAAAGACAACTGCAAAAACAAAAGCAGCACTTTCGTTACCATTGCAGAAGTTTCCTGAAACTCAAATTGTAAGCATAAAATCGTCACTTAATTGTTCTGTCAAGCGTTCAGATTCTGAGATTGAATGTTTCAAAGCAGCGGTACTAAAAATGTTTAATTAAAATTCACATAATCATGATCTCAGTGCGAGCATAAATGTCTTGTTGTATTGACTTAATGTAATTAATTTATTTTATGTTTCTGCAATTCGATGTTTAGCGAATGCAATGTACGCTGTCTGTCAAGATATTCAGTACATGGGTCCACAGAAAACCAGCGTCGTACTCCCAATAGGTGGTGCGGCACATAGCTGAGTGGATACCATTTTCGCAGCACTGTTATTGAACTGTTAAGTATTTACATTTTGCATTAAATATCTAAAAATTCATGCGAAATAAATGTTGTGTATTTCAAATTTTTTATTTGTAATAATTTAGTTAACAGCGAATATGGTGCGATATTATTAACTACAGTTTTAATGCATGGAGCTTGAATTTTACTTATTTGATTTTAGGTTATTAGTTTACATTTCACTGGCACAGTGTCGCCGCGAGCGCTGATCCTTGAACTAGAACAACTGTAACCGCTTCTCAAGTAAATAAATATATTGAATTAAATATTTCTAATACATTCGGAGGTTAAGCTTTAAGTTTTAGCACTTACAAGATTTAAAATTTGCATATCATAACACCACGAACTAATGTTTGTCATTGTCATGAATATTACAAGTCCAGTATTTATCATGGTAAAATGGCGGCAACGGAACTCACAATATGATGAGAATTGGTTGCCTGTCCGTCGGGCTATCTGTAAATAGCGTTGCCATTTTAAACTAATGTTATTGAGTTGGAATTCTCTGCAGCGGGCTTAACATGCATGCACGAGATAAAATTTTACACGTGCTAGGGAAATTAATAGGTACATCTATTCTATATTAAGACTTAGGCTGCCTTTCCATAGAAGCGGAGACGAGCGGTGTGGAGAGGAGCATCTCGTCTCCGCTCCGCTTCAATGGAAACAGTCAAGCGGAGACGAGATGTGGATTAACCACCAATGTGATTGGTCGATTTCTACACAGCTCCTCTCCGCACCGCTCGTCTCCGCTTCTATGGAAAGGCAGCCTTAACGCTTAAGATTTAAAATAAAAGTATCTCGTATTGACTTTTACTACCTTGTATTACTAAGTGACTATTGCGATTTTCACGTTTTTATAGCAATTTTATCAAGACGGGACACTTTTATTTTAAACCTTAAGCGAATATGGAATAGATGTATTCATTTCCCTAGCACTTGTCTAATTTTATCTCGTGCATGCAGCATGCGGGGGGCCAGTATTCATACTTGAATATACAATTTGTATTTACGTTTTCTAATTGCAACTACCGGTAGCATTATTTCGTTCTGTCTTCCTGAAAACCATCTTTTAAATTTTACCTTGATATTGTTTACAGGGTGTACCAAAATCGGTACTACATCGGTACTACTATAGGTAATACACCCTGTATAATGTTATGAAATTTCACCATGAATTCACGCAATCTCGTCCCACCACTCGACTCTGTAACTATAAATTAAGGTAAATATGACACTACCGTCGTGTCCCCGTCCTTTACCTTAATTCCCGGTTCACATTATTCCAGTAGAAGTACATTGCGTTCATACAATAGCTCTCGCCTCAAACGTGGAAACCATACTCGTCAATGTACTTCTACTGGAATCATTCACTGGGATAAATGTGAACCGGGTATTATTGATAGTTCTATAGTTGCACTCTATTTGACGTTTTTTAGTGGTCGCGTCATTGAAAGTAAAATTAAGTAGTGGGTGGTATTTCGTAGATTGAAAACACTATCACCCCGTGAGCTATTAAGAAGACCTTTGGGCTTGTACTTCTCTCTCTGTAAATTAATAGAAAAAGATTTCCTGATTACCTATTTAAGGGATGATTTAGAAATATATATGACTTTTTAGTGTTAGGTCTCAAATAGTTAACAATAGTTTAATCGGAAACGTACTATAACATTTTAGCTAACATTCTTCTCAAATATATTTGACGTGTCTATACCTGGAGGCAGAAGTGTGTGCGAGGTACCATAAATAAAAACGGTTTAGGTTTGACGAACAACAGTAATATCTTACAGTGATTTAAACGTTTACACTAACACGATGTTCACACTATGAAACGGGACTTAATTGCGTAATAATAACCAAAAAACTATGACACGTCCCTTATTATACTAGAGGCATAAGCGGGTGTCACATATTTTGAACCCAATGTTGGATAATTTTGCTGATGACTGAACCAACAGCATCTTATATTTGTGTGAGCTAATGTGAATTTTGACACCTTACAATAAGGCTCACTCCTGAAGCTATAAATTATATAATACCGAGTATGCAATATACTCTCAATCCATCTTTTTACCAAGCCAATGTACTCATACTCTGACTAAAAATTATTCTTTCAAAGTCTGTGTGCTATGTACTGTTTAGTAAGGCGTTCGATGAGGTTAAAAAAGGAAAAAAACAGGACTAGTTAGGTGAGATTATTAGTACGAGAGATTTCTTTGTTTTATCACCTAGTAAGAGAAACCATTAAATTAGCTATCAGGGCAGTCCAGCTACGTCGAGACGAGGAGGTGGAGTCACAACCAAAATACAATGTCTTACTCACTCATTCAACATTATTGTTATTGGACACGAAACCACAAAAATTGTGACGCCGTTTAAATTAACTTAAGCATACGAAGACGCTACACACAAAGTAGAGTGACTGGTACTAGCCGGAGTGGCGTGTCCTGTTCCGATGCATCACCCATGTGGCCGTATACCACCTGCTTCGCATGAGCAAGCCACGCCTAGACACATGCCTCTTGACCACTGCGGACATGGACAAACTACGTGGATCTGTCACGGACATACGCAGCGAAAGTCCACGTTTTTAGCTTGGAAAAGTTGTTCTATGTAGCCAGACAAATCCACGCAGCTAGCAAACGCACGCAACGTGGGTAATTGAAATTTTGCCGCGTGCGTGCGGTTGCACTTATGGACTCACGAGGCTAGTCGTGTAGCGTGTGCAGCGTGCGTGCGTAGCGTACGCTACAGTGGGTTTCCGGGGTTTATATATATCGGCCTCGTTGCGTGTAATAACCGCCCCTAAACTTTGTTGCCCGTTGAATAATATCCTTACTAGTATCAGTACTTTAGAAGCTCATGACCCCTCAGGACCCGCCCTTATTCTACTCGTACCTACACTGTCTTTTCCCCTACTGTCATCGCATTAATTATGACTAAGTATTTATTGCCTCTCTCGCCTTTACTCCAGTTAAGAAAAGGTATCATGACGTTGACTATACGATAACAATAGGGGTAAAACCAAAGTAGAATATGGCCCCAGACATCTTTACCTCAACATGTCGAACAGAAGCAGTTTTTTTCCAAGTAAATTTCAAGTAAATCCATAGGGGTGATCAAATAACTCAGGAAATAAAATAGACAATTACGTACATGTATTATTTGTACACATTAACTTACCATTTTTCATACAATAACAATGATTGCATTTGACAGTTAAGTGACTCTCAGGCTCGCACATTGTTTTTGTATCCAAGACTACTGTTTTTCTCATATTAAACATTTGGCCTATCACACTAGGTATTAATGCGCTTAAGAAAGACCCACCTCCTGAACGAGCCGATGTGGTCCATACTGAACGTTTCGTAGAAGTGGTTGAAGTAGATCTAGGTCGTTTTGTGACGACTTCAGGTTCAGCTTCTGATGAACTTTCATCATCACTCGGGCGGCGTTTGTCTTTAACAACATCATCGTCATAAGGTAGTTTCGTAGATCTGTCACCCGAGTCCCTATTTTTAGAACCCCTCTTGTGAGATACCTCATAAGAAGAGTCTTTGTCGGATTTCTCACTCGAGTCATCCCCCTTGTGTTTATCTGATAAACTTTGGTCGTACTCTAATTCTAATTGTTTTGGTGGTGATCTTCCGCCGCTCCTCAAAGCTAGTGCTCGAGCAGCTGATTTGCCTTGTGGCACGAGATCCAACATTCCTTTTAAAAGCTCAGTTCCGCACTGAGTAAAGTTGTATACTCCTAACTGAAATGCTTCCTGACTATGGTGTCCAGTGTTACAAACGAGCTTGTTATTGGAGAGGCAATAGCAGAACTGACAGGGGGCCAGGGAGTACCACTGTTTCCAGGAACAGTCGCCGAAAATATCGCTGGATATAGAGTTTCTACGGGGGTCTCCTTGATATTCGCTACTGCATTCATTTTTAGTGCAACGGTCTATCTGTCCGTCCTCGTCGCACCAGCAGACGTTGCAGTCGACGTGAATGTAGCCTTTAGGAGTACATCGCCGCTGAACGATTTTGCTGGCTGGTAGTGACCGGAAGACGTCAATGCAAGACTCGTGGGGCCATCGCCCGTCGGGCTTGCATATACAAATGGTTGAAAGCTGGTTGTAGATTCTATATGGTTGGCATGACCTATTTTTTCTCCAAGTGTTTCGCTTTGCTGTAACATAAAAAAACTTACTTTGCTTGTTTAAGTATTTAAATATTGAATATTTGCTCAAATAATTAGTAAAAATATGTTAAAACCCACCTACTGTGATTTTGGGACATGCTTTTGATTTGCACTCGTACACATGCTTCTGAGTGCAAATGCATTTGTTGCATTCATTTTGGATTATATCTCCAACATTACATCCCTGCAATTGTAGATTATCGCGGTCTTTAGCTGAAAAATAATTTTTAGATAAATCATTAATTGAAAAATCTGACAGAGTAATAACGTGACTAATGGTGTAGTTGTTACTTATCTAAAATATTTTAGAATATTGTTAAAGTGTATAAATATATGCAATAAATAATATGCTATGATATGATATACCTATTTTAGTCAGTAAGGTATTTATCGATGTTCCTAGTAGACTGAAAATATATTTTTTTAATTTACCTTACTGCTGGCCTATTATAGTCGTGTTTATCGATGTGGATAAAAGTGGATAAAAACATCTGTCGCTTTCTGACCAGTATGTAAGTGCTAGAGTGACGGATGCTTTATCCACTCTTATCCACCGCGATAAAGGCGGCCATGATAAGTGCTGACTTAAAGCTTTTACACAACATACTTGTACATTGTTTTACTTACGAGGTATCTTCGAGGTCGCTTCCAAGATTACACCAGCAACTATGAATATAACGAGAAACATACCTACCGACTAACGCGAAGTCTGTTGTTTAAGAACTTTGAAATTATCGAAACGCTTCATGGTTTATGAACGATGAAACACACACTATTTTTAATCAAACTCACTATACCTATTGTTACAATTTCAAGTGAAATCTAAGTATGATTGCGTATTCGTTCCGTTAAACACTGCCTGTGGTCGTAGAGTCAGCATCAAATAGATAGGAGCAGCCAAAATGGCGAAATATATCGCAACACATCCTTATTCCTATAGTAATAAAGATTTGTTGCAATATATTTGGCCAAGTTGCAATATATTTGATGCTGACAATACCTATTATATTAGATTTCACAAGATTTTTCTTAATTTATGTGCGAAATATAATTTGTAAATTTATCATGAGCTTTTCGGTGAAGGAAAACATCGTGAGGAAACCTGCACACACCTGCAAAGTAATTTGACGGTGTGTGCGAAGTTCCCAATCCGCACTGGGCCCGCGTGGGAACTATAGCCCAAACCCTCTCATTGTGAATGGAGGCCTGTGCCCAGCAGTGGGACGTATATAGGCTGGATTATTAAGATTGACATAAGGTACGCTGACGATCTGTCGCGTCAGCCGCTTGTGGATTCCATACATTATTTCAGTTTTCAAAAATCATTAAATTTACACTGAAAAAAAATAACTGGTTAGGTACTTCTTACAAGATTGCGATTGTTTTAAATAAGCGTCTTGATTCCATTTGAGCCTGACAAGACGTTAGATACAGCAACGATGCAAGATAAATCATAAAAAACCTTGCTGGTTGTGACACCAGCTTAACGCTTAAGGTTTAAAATATTATGTATATTTTATTCAATTTATGTCAACTATTGAGTGAAAATCTTACTTGATTATAGTAGGCCTAAAATTGCGATCTCCGAAAGCTAACGAGCTAATGCAGTTCACGAAATTGTTGAAAGTATTGGTAGTATATAGTTAGCGAGAGATTGCGCCTGTGCACCTGGCGTTCCATAATCTCTGCCTACCCCATTGGGAGACAGGCGTGAAGGTATGTATGTACCTATGTACGAAATTGTTATGCGTATCAAAGAGGCTACTCCAAAGAAACCAGTCATTGTGTCACGCTTTTTAGTGGATTTCTGAAGGCTTTCTTTTGTATTTTTTGTTAATTCTTCATCACCATTAATGTCAGCCCTAAAGCTCTGCACAATTTTTTTCCCTGGCCTACATAAGCGATCCCAGGCGATCCCTTAATCTCCACGAGTTCTTTTGGTGCTTTTTCTGGCCAGTTGCTAAGGAACGCGTCTGTCGTCCCGCCGTCTCCGTTTAGATCTACCACGTCTACGTCACCTATTTCTCCATCATGATCAATCTAATTAACTTAAGGCTCATTACATGCTTGGTACCTACCAATATTTACGAAATGTTACATTTACTTCTTAAATACTTCCAAATTGAAGAAGATCATTGACAGCATTTCAAAATTGCAGCTGATGATAAATCCATAACCATTTGGGTACCTAATTAAGGCCCTGAATACCAAAAATATTATTAGTTTTTTTTTATCTACAGTAGTTCAGTAAATATTAGGGACTATGTGGAGACCGGAAGAACGACACCACTGATATGCCTGTATGCTCCTTGCAAATCATAGCCTGCACAGGAGAAAAAAGAAAAAGGTTGTAGGAATAGTCCAATTTCCAGTTGTCAAAACAGACATTACTACCATGAAGTATGAATTGCATATTGAATTTTGATTTAACGTAGGTACGGATATATTTGATAAAATAATTAAAATAAAGTAAATGTTATACAATAAATAAATAAAGCCCCTTGATGTTATTCAACTCATAAAATTGTTGTTCAATTCTCTTGGCTTTAAGCACAAGACGGACTTGAAGCGAAAATATCCGTAACTTGGCAATAGCACTCTTATTGGTTTTGTCAAACGTTTTTTTTTAATTGCCGGTTCAAAACATAGGCCAAGGTTGACACTCGATTCAGGCAAATCATGTCACATACGCTCTTTTAGAATGACTTTTACTTCAACTGCATTTTTTTATAAGAAACCAATATATTTTTGGAAACAAAAAAATACGTGTTCTGTTATTTTTAATGCTCTTTCTAAAGGACACGTAAAATACAAGGGTGAGAAAAATTAAATGTTGTCAATTAAATATAGTGTTAATAAGTTTGATTGACCTAAATAAATCTGCCAAGTTTTACATGATTAAGTAGGTCAGCCTTTAAAAATTAAACAACAGATCAAGCGTTCGGTATTATATCCTTCAGAAAAGTAGCATTCGCGCCTTCACACTCTTTAGCCTCGTTAATGAAGCAGTGCTCCTTGACTATCTTGTGGTCTTCGCACTCGCAGCTGTAGCAGTTGTCCACCACTCTCCCCGGCTTTTCGCATTTGTAGTAAGTGTGCGAGTGAGATGCTAAAGGTAGTCTACGTTGGTCAACTGTGGTGGTTGACTCGGTGTCGTCGCCTAGGCCTTCTTCTGATAAGCCTGAGAAATAATATATGCACATATAATAGGTAAGCAGATAGTTTTTATTTATTTTTAGGAAAACACAGAGGTAGTTTGATACAGATTAAAAGGTATACTGTTTTTAATCCATGAGGTTCCGCGCTTAATTTTTAGGGTTCCGTACCTCAAAAGGAAAAAAGGAAGACTTATAGGATCACTTCGTTGTCCGTGCGTCTGTCTGTCTGCCTATCAATACCCTTTTTGTCAGGAACGCGTGGAGGTATCAAGTTGAAATTAATATCAAATACTCAAGTCTACAATCCCTTGGAGCTGTGAAAAAATAAAACTTCTAAGTCAACGCAATCAAAAGATACGACCGTACTTATATGCAGCTTATTTTGACCGTCACAATAAAGGAAGCAAAACCTATAGGGTACTTCCCGTTGACATAGAATTATGAAATTTGGCAAGAAGCAATGTCTTATAGCACAAGGTAAAGGGAAAAATCCGATGTTATATAACATAATGTTCGGTAATTTCATAGTTTATTTGTATTTGTAGTTTCCGGAACCCTACACTGAAAATTGAAAAATTGAAAATTGAAAAAAATTATTTCATATAAACACATTTGTACATAAAACTGAGCATGGCCCGACTTGCTGTTGCCGGGTTTTTCATACATTGACGCAACCGTGCAACGTGAATTTGAGTGGCGGGCGCGCCGTCGTGGATTAAAAATACTATAAACAAATTATTTGCACTAGTGTCATAACCCAGGGAGGGTGGTGACTCTAGCTATGAAGCTGGCGGTCCCGGTACGAGTCCCAGTAGGTAAGGGCATAATTGAGTGATAACGTCTTGGATGTTTTTTTTATGTATTTCTCTGTGTAAGTTTGTCGGTGTCTATTCTTGAGCGTAGTTTGGGTCTAGGAAAAGTGTTTGATTATCCCATGATATTCATTTATTTAAAACCAATGCCGGGTTGCCGCGAAAAAATGGAGGACTCGTTAGTGAACCATAGCACCTACCGCCTCGTCTAGCCATCGGCAAGAAGTTGATGCCTGGATACGCTTGCTCGCAGTACTGGCCGCGCTTCAGGGGCCGACAGTAGTTGTTTATGTTGCCCAACAACGGACAAATACATTGCCTGCATCTGTCATGAAAAAGTAAATACAATATGGCATAGACAATTCAAAACCACCACACACATAACAACAGCGGTCTTAAAGCTTTAGGCACACCAAACGCGTGTCAGGCGCGTCACGTCGCGTCGCTTGGCGTGAGTGACGCAGCACCCGGCACACCGCAGGCAGGCGGCAGCTTCAACGCGTTTCGAACGCGTGCCAGCGCTGCGCACGCCTCGCGGCTGCGTTCGGTGTGACATGCTGCTCGGCGCGCGCGTATCCCCACCACGCGTTTGTAAAAAAATACGACTAGTACCCGCGCCGACCCGACGCGTGCCAGCGACGCGCCTGCTTTGCGCACGCCACGCGACGCGCTGCCCGAGTTGTCTGCGGCGCGTTGCGTGCGCGAAGCAGCTCGAACGTTTGCCCGCCGCAGGCACGCGTTACTTTTTGGTGTGCCGGGTTCAATTTGATTTGTTGTTTTACAACATGCGGGCCCGCGTTCAAGGCGCGACGCGCCTGACACGCGTTTGGTGTGCCGAAAGCTTTAGATTGCACATGTATGGTTTTCAAAGCCCACTTTCCAACAGATGGTCTATGTATGCCATCTTCCCTTAAAACGTTTATGGGTTCTTATTACACTTATTATACTACGCTGCCAACGAAAGGTAACTGAAGCCGTCGCCATTCGTCGGTGGAAGCCGTCGACTCGTCGACTGCAAGCGACGTTTGTGGTCGAGGTCATGGTAGTGTGCCGCCCGTGTATAAGAAGCAAGAACCATGTGCTAAAAATATACCTGATGATGTACATGGAGCCAGGAGTGCAAGTTTTCCTCTCCGCGCTGTCGGTAAAGTTGTTCACAAAGCATCCGTTACTTTTATCAATGTCAGCGGCTCTTCGCAAGGCGCGGTCATCCAAGTCCAATGTTTTATTAACATTGAACCAAGTATCCTGTCGAATTCATAAAAAAAAATATATTTATATATTTAACAGGGGGGAGTCTGTTAATATCAATCAATTAGAGAGCAGTTTGGTGTCAGTGTCAAGGTATTTATTGATATAGACCGGAGATCCGAACCTTTTCAAATTTTAATTTTGTACTTTTAATAAACTTTTTACATTTTCATGTGTGCATAATTTTCATGGAATTTAAATCGTATACCGTAACGCCCTCTATAGTCCTACGAGATCGTGTGCGTTCATCTCGCTGCTGCAGGCTTAACATGCATGGACGAGATACAATTTGACAGGTTCTAAGGAAATGAATACATCTATTCCATATTCTAACGTGAGACTTAACGCTTAAGGTTTAAAATAAAAGTGTCTCGCCCTGATTTTTATTACCTTTTATTACTAAGCGACTATAGCGATTTTCACTTTTTTATAGTGATTTTATCACGACGGGACACAGTTAAAACCTTAAGCATTAAGTCTTACGTTAGAATATGGAATAGATGTATCATTTCCCTAGCACCTGTCAAATTTTATCTCGTGTATGCATGCTAAGCCCGCAGGGTGGAGGGAAGAGGCAATCTAGACGTTAGCGGGGCGAGCTGTGTTGCGGTAAAGGGAAGCGCACGCAACTACGCGCCTCTAGCAATCACCTCGCCCCCTCCCCCCAGCGTCTGTTACATCGCAGGAAGGCCGCACATAATCTTGTCGGTATCGGGACTTGTTATACTTAGTCGATTATAAACTCACAGTATTGCTGTCGTCCCTATTCGACAGGGGCTCCGCTTCATCGCAAAACATATTAGTGCATGCCGCGTACGACTTGATCCCCATCTCCGGACACACGCAAAGATGACAGTCCACCCTAAACTCCTCACCAGGAAAACACAGGTCCAGCTTTCTCGTAGTATCCTCCGATAACTGACTGCCTAGTATGCTGTTAGAGAGCTTGTAGATGCTCTTCCACGCAGTCGCAGAACTGTGGCAGTTATGCTTCGTACATGCCTTATCTGCTTTGTTCCCGTTAGGAGGGCAAATGCAGACATTGCATTCATGACCGAAGAGTCTTCCTGGAGCGCATAACGTATCAGAACGTAGGAAAGTCTTCTCACACAGATTTTTAGTGCATTTGGCTACGTTTTTCTGGCCGTCTCCCGGACAGAAGCAGATGTTGCAGTCGACTTCGTAGTAAGTCAACGGTTCGCAGTCGAACTTGTCCCCCAGGTCGACAGTCTGTTGTCCAGTGCACTGGTTGTTGGTGCACGCTCTGTCCTTCGCTTGCCCGCTTTCGGGACAAATGCAAAAATTACATCCAACATTTGTTATAGACCCCGGTACACATTTGGTGGTATTTTCAATTTTCATATGTGAATCCGCTTTCTGAGCCATTTGAACTGCTCTGATGGCTTCACAGTCATCGTAGGTGCACCATTTGGGATTTATAGTCGCGTTTTTTGAGCAAAAACACGTATTGCAGTCGAACTCAACGAACGTGCTCGGCTCGCACGTAGCGTTAAAGTTTATACTTATTTTGAGCTCTTTAAAGACGAACTCTGAATCTGGGTTAGAAAAATTAAATTCCTTTGGAGCGACAGGGATACAAGACTGCTTATCTGCGCTGCCGTCATCTGGGCACAAGCAGTATGTGCTGTTGTCGACGTATACTGAATTAGGCTTGCATGTGTGCATTATTGTGTTTTTATCTAATACCCGCATGTCAACTAACTGATCACGGTTGCGCCTTTTAAACACTTTCTCGAGAACATTTAATTTGTTTCTAAAGGTACAACCTTTAGTGCAATACTCGCTTAGCGTTGAACCGTTGCGGAGGCAGAAACATTCCGTGCAGACGGGCACCATTTCTCCTGGGTAGCAGGTGTTTTTGGTTACCTTGTAGTCAGAATTATTAAACTGTAAGCAATAAAGTTCTACACATGCTTGCTCGTTGATGGTTCCTTGCGGGTTGCAGTCGCAGTACAAGCACCGAGACGGGGTGAACTGATAAGGAATGCAGCTATTCGGCTTGGTTCTCAGCACGTTCAGTATTTTGAACATATTAGTACCATTACAAACCTCCTGAGTACAATATTTGTCATTGGGTATCATATTATCTGGGCAAAAACATACGTTACAATTTTTTCTGTAAAACGTTCTGGGCACACATCTCCAAGGCTCCGCCCCTTTCGGCAGGCAAGTCTCCACGCAATTATTTAAAACAAAATATCCGTCTTCGGAGCACAAGCATTGCAGGCAGGAGAACAGATACATGACGTTTGGCAAGCAGTGGTTCTTGTTGACAGACACCAGGACGTTAGAAGATGAAGGTGTTGTGACAAAACAGGCAGTATCTTTAGCGCAATGTGCCTCGGCCACTCTGCCGGATGCTGGACAGACGCAGATGCTACAGTCAACATAGTAAATCCTGAATGGGGTACACCAGGCTCCCATGGAGCTTAAGCCGTCCTTTTTGGTAGTAGGGATCAAAGCAGTGTCATCCGGACAGCTTATAAAGTTGCAGATAAATTGGCCGGTCTCTTGGCAAATACATTGGCTGCATCCCTGCCATATGACCTTGCCTGGTTGGCAGTTCTGGCGGCGATTCACGCGTACGCAGTTAGCGTCAGTCCACCGGCCTTTGCTGTCGCAAGTGCAGATAAGGCCATTCAGAAAGAACTGCTTATTCGCAACACACGTACCTACAAAAAATGTAGGAGATCAGCGAAAATTCTGAAGAAAGATCTAGAAGATGGTATGGAAACGTACTTACCTAAATTGCTTCTCGCATACTGAAGCTGCGATATTAAAGTTATAAATGTCACAGTCCTGAACATCTCTAACTACCTTAAAATATTTTTGTCGTGTTTTAGGTAAAAAGTTAAATTTTAATTATTAATTTCACGCTTGAGAGCATGTGAGCCATTAAAAACTTCTGTACAAATGTTGATTTTAATTTTTCCTTCCCTAAAAATTGTTTGATAAGGTTTATAATCTATACTGGGAAATGCTTGGTTGTATAACGAAGTTTAATTGAAAAATACCTACTATACATAGGTACAGGGTTACATACTGCCAACAAGTGGGTTGCCTACTGAGGGCTTATTGCCTAACGCACTCGCGATCGCGATCGACTTGAAAGTGACACAATTGCTTTAATTTTGTAGGCAGATTTGACTTCAACTGTCAAATATGAAAGCGATCGCGATCGCGAGTGCGTTAGGCAATAAGCCCTCTGGTTAGGGTGCTGACTAACCATCATGTACCAATGGGCTCTCCATCTTTCTCACCATCATCATGAGGTCATTATTGGGCATAGCTTCTTTTCTGATCATCACCGATAATGACTAGTATTTAGTGCCGCTCCTTACGGAAAGTAACTAGTATATAATCTGTGAACTACGGACATAATCATACGAGTATTTAGACACGCGGCAGCGAGTCCAGCCAAGTTCAAAGGAAAAGGACCCGGTGACGCAGCAGCCGTGTTAGCCGTGTATCCATTTTGACCCCTTCACAACTCGAAACCTATTTAATCTACATAAGTACATGAAATTTGGCAAATTTATTAAAGCCCTTAGTTTGCCTAGAATCAAACATTTCATAAATATAGCTCAAACAGTTATTGATATAATATAACGTTTAAAAACCGGCATTTTTATGACTGACTGACTGACTGACTCACTGACTTATAGATCAAAAACCTACTTCCAATTCCAGATGGGTAAACATGAAAAACAATGTTTCGAAAGTTGGAAGCACTAATTTAAAAATACCGTTTTTTTATAATTCCGAAGGTTTTAATACTCCTAATTTAACTATTCCGATTTTCATAAATCCGATTTTTATTCATCCAAAATTTAAAAATGTCTAACGGTTACAATTATCATGATCAAAATTCGGAATTTCAATACACCGAACAATAAAAATTCCAACTGAATAATAATCCGAAATATCAAAAATACGAATTCCGATTACTATTTAAAATACCGATTATCTACAATTCCGAAACAGTGTTCGGCTCTGTAGGGTCGCGGTGGTTCTTCTTAACACTCCTCCTCGCTTCGCTCGTCCTCGTACTAGGTACACCGTCCGTCCGTCCGTCCGTACCGTCCGTATGTCAAATTTCCGAATTAGCGATGAAACTTCATAAAATTGGTAACCAGAATACTGTTATTCGGGCCAATGTCACTTCGTGCTTTTCATTCTTAGGAGTTAAAAAAATCGGTTAAATAAGATAAGAAGTTAATTTTGAAATTCGGCAAAATAAATTTCGTGTTTTTTAGTAATCGATATTATAAGTCTTAGAAATTATGAAATTCTGAGTTTTGAAAATCGGAATTGGCAAATTCGGAATAAAATGTTTCGGAGTATTTGGGTGTTCCCCTTCCAGATGACCTAGAAACCTGATATTTGGCACCAAGGTAGACTATTAGGCGTGTATAAAAGAAAAAAATCTGAAAATTGAAAATTATTGATAATAGCTTTTCCCCGCGACTCCGTCCGCGTATGAATTAGTCATTTTTCGCTTATCCCTCGAGAACTATTAAATTTTCCCGGATAAAAAGTATTTTTTATGTTAATCCAGGTAATATCTATGTTTAATTTCATGTGAAAGAGCATTACATTTGGAGTATAGATTAAAGTACTATGTAGACTCAACTGTTAACCATGTGCCGCTACAGACAGAAGTATTCACGAGCAAAAAAAACGTGGTCACACCTAACACTTCAAGACGCTTTAACACATTGAGCGGCGGTGACGTCTATAGACGTCAAGTTGTATGGCTAATTGATCACTAATCACGGTAGTGCACGCCAAAGTGTTAAGGCTGGCGTCCACTAGACTCGCCGAGGTGAGTTGAATCGAATCGCAATAATCGCGAGCCTGAATAATTGCGATGCTGAAGTTAGTCACGAAACTGTCGCAAAGTGTTGGCACAGATAAATTTCCTAACAGATGTGGTAGTTTAATATGCCACGTTTGGTAGGTACAAATTTTAGTAGAAATGTGAACATTTTCATTTTAGGCGAGGATATGCCTGACAGGCGAGGAGGGCGTTTTACGGTAATTGATTCACTCCACTGCCGGAAAAGATGAATTTGATGATTTGATTCACTCTTTTGATGGGATTTTTGGTGATTTGTTAAAGAAGTTATTAAGGAGGTACGCACAATAAACATATATACACTCATTTGAATACTTTTATTCATTGCTTACTTAAAATCTAAGAAGTTTTCAGGGTCCGTTCCGTTTTACGAGTAAAAGTGGGCTTTGACGAGAACTAGGCTGAGGCATTTGTGCACATTCCTTAAAATGCTAAGCATACTTTAACTCTTTTAGAAAAGGCATCAACTACGGACTCTTCGAGATCTAATACAGCTAAGAAGAAGAATAAGTTTTAAAAGTTATATAGACTAAAATCTATTAGAGCATACCGCCCGCTTAATGGTATAGTGGTATATACAATACACGAAGGCGCGCCCCGTCACTCAAATTGATGTTGAACGTTTACGCCAATGTACATAAAATTAAGTAGAGGAGCGGGACTTCGTGTGTTGAAAATAAGTAGCTTACCGCAGCGTTTACAAACTGGCAATACCACATTACTTGCGTGTTAGCGACCATGCGGAAGGAAAATGTTTTGGGAAGAGGGTTGTAGAAAAGGGAAAGATATCGTCAGGGATAGTGCAATTAAAAGAAAGACTATCCGTTGGTTGCGGCCGCGGCAGGAGGAGTGTTTTCAATGTTCGAAGTTAAGTTACCTTAATAGCCGTCAAGACAAAGTCCATCACAAGGAAGGCCAGAGTTAGTCTTGACTGGCGAGTGAGAGACATCCGAAGTTTACCATTGTTTCGATCCTGCCATGGACGTCTTTTGGCTGATACGACGGTAAACCAATTTCAAACATGACGTCTATGTACTACCACCGGCGTCCTTGCTAAGGACATCTTGGTGTTTTCCTAAAAGATCCCAGGATAGCATTGTCTATGGGGTTGCATGTGGCACATACGCAAAACTCTATAACCGTCCAAAACCGGTTCATTAGTATTTGACATCTTTAGGAAAAAGGGCACATATGTATTTCTTGTCACAGGAGGCACAGCCATCAGAAGCAATAAAAGGCTTGCCTCAATTTTAGTTAAATCATCATTGTGAGATCGTATGGGATGTGCCCTTTTAACCAGGAAAGCAGATGTTAGAGGCCGTTCTTCTCCAGATGCAGGCGCAGATTCTTGAGGCGCACGACCTGCCTGTAGTTGAGGCAGGTCTTCTGCGTGCACCGGATAGACTTGTCCTTCTGGCAGTAGCACTTGTTGCAGCCCTCCCTGTTGGACACATTTGTTTAGTTAGCGTTCGCAGGTGGTTCGCAGAATGTATCTCGGATAGCTCTTCAGTACAATTGGAGAAAACCATTTTATTGCAATGGCAATCAGCAAAAATGTGGGTTCAAACCATTTCGAAACATTTTTGCAATAAAATGTGGGGGTATTAATTATTACATCCCAATTCAGTGGATATAAAGTTACAACAATTGGAATGTATAATTTGAGAGAAATAAGGAATTAAGAAACGTCGAACGAGTAAAATTGTTACAAAGGAACTACCTAACTATGTACTATCAAAGACAAAATTCACAAAATTTTATTTTTAAGATTGGCTAAAATCTCTCGGTGGGTCTATCCGTACGTCACAAAAACCTTTTTTTAAATATTGTTTCCAACTTTAGTCGTTCATTGGCAGTGCGTGGATATCAGTCAGCTTGTTTAATTTATAAATATTTCTAGCTTACCTGTAAACCATTCCCGGCAGACAGTCCTGCTGCTGCAGAATAAGGTGGTCTCGGGCCCACACGGGGTTCGAGTCCAGGATTCCATGCAACTGCCGCCTGCTGGTGGAAGCCACGCACCCTGGCACTGCTGCACACCCGGTCTTGTTCTTCTCGCAGGCGCACTTGATGCACTCCGCTTCCAGACCTTCCACCTCGCCTTCCTTGCAGGGCGCTCCTGGAAACCAGACCGCTAAGGGTTAGGCGTTAACGTTTGCTTACGTCAAAGGTGTATCCTGGAAGATCTACCTTTTTTCAGGGGAAATCCATGATGGGTGGTACCCATCATGGATTTCACATTGGAAAAACAGCACGGGTCGGCCGGGTGGTCGGTCAGTCATCGACTAAAACCCTGGGGTTTTCCTTCGCCTGCTTTAAACCAGCTTGCGGGAATGCTACCCGCTAACTCGTTGGGCTCAACTTACGGGCCCGCCTACCTATGCTAACCCTAAATAATGGACACATGGTCAGACCTGAAGGCTCGCTTTGAGTGACACAGATTCTAACAATAAGTACCACAAATAAATCGGACCTAACTTATTTTTTAACCGACTTCAAAAAAGGAGGAGGTTCTCAATTCGTCTGTATGTTGTTTTTTTTTGACAACGCTTTTAGCCTAGTTGCCTACTACATTGCCTACAAAGCTAGAGTGTGGGTTTGTTCCTGAGTCATGGATGTTTTCTATGTGTTTAAGCTGAGCTGAAGCTTAGTTAGGGACTAGGTCAATTTGTGTGAGATTGTCTACTTATGTTTTAGTTTGGACAGCCGTATAAAAATATCGTCCACAATGTATGAGCCCATCTTGCTTTTATGTCTTTGTCGTATTGATGACGTTATGGCAGCTCTGATTTACTTGTCAGATTACTTTAACGCTTGTGTAACGGCAACAATATGTATTTTACGAAGTCTAAGCATGGGCTAATACAATTGGAATGAAGGTCTTGGTCACTAAGCATCACCGCAAATTCACCAAACCAACCAAACTTACAACAAACAAACTAGTCTATCCCTCAGTACGTCAGCGTGCGCCTGGCTGCGCGCTCACAACAATTTGCGGCCTAACCCTCACCTGATATGTTTTTAGCATTTAGCCGGTTGACGTCTTCGTAGCTGGGGCACAGGAGTTTCTCGCACGCGAGATTTCCGCTGGCCAGACAGAGACAGGTGTTGCAGTCGATGCGGTAGATCACCCCGGCTTTGCAAGGGGCAGCCTGGTGCGAGAGGGGTGGAAGAAGCTCGAACTCCTCGGGGCTGTACGAGCGAAAGGCAGCGGGGGACGTTGGAACTGCAACATGCATACATGCCGCATTTAAATTGGCTTTATTATAATCTGTTAAAACCTGCGAAGTTCAGTCAGTGAATGGAATGCTATAATAGTCATATATATCTGTAGCTTTCACTTGTTTTGATATCTCATAATCGGTCTCTGTAGTGGGAAACAACTGTACCTACTCATAAAATAAAACGCCCAATATCAACTTTCCTTTTTCCTGCGTCGAACTAGATATGATAATAATATTATGTATAGACAAATGTGCGTTTTTATGTTCAAAACTCAATAGCAAAAATCGCTATACGCTAACTTAACGGTTTTCCAAAATCGACAGAACGATGGTATTGGCATTTATAAGCGGCTGACGCGAGATCGTTAACGTCAATCCTACACATATTTTTATTTCGAAAAGCGCTAAAGTTAGCGTATGCATCTTGGCTAGGTTTACATTTAGCCTCACAAACCCTATTATTATCTTTTAACTGTATAACTTACCGGTATTGACATCTTTACAGTTTGTTACATTACTGCACATTGGTTTCCCGCTGTCTTCACAAAAGCATTGCCTACACCCTTTCTTATAGAATTTCCCCGGGGTGCAGTTCATCTTAGGGAATTCAACCAGGCCATTTCTGGTGTTCGACTTCTTCGATGTTTTCTTACCAAACAAACCCAGTTTGTGCATTTCTGTTGGATTAAGACACGCCATTTTCGAGCAGACCAAGTGGTTTCTCCCTATGCAGTGGCACGTATTGCAGTCCATCCGGTACACCTTGCCCTTGACACATGGTTGGCCTGCCCGGGTTGCTGGTAACGAGTTGGAAGAGTTCGAAGTGGTGTGTCCTAGAAAATTCAAATTATTACTGTTACGAACTTCGGGGTTCTAATTGTTTGAACTAAACGTTGAATATTTAATTATCGACGAGAGTTATCGACAATAAGAGTCTCTCCACATCTATCAGCGCGATTCCATGCAATAAGAGCGATTAAGATCGCGTTCGGCTAGCCGAGCCGAACGATCTCTTTTTCGCTCTTATTGCGTGGACATAAAAGTTCTGATCGAATCAAACCGATTCCACGTCGATAGATGTGGAGAGACCCTAAAGATCACCCTAAAACTGAATCGGATATACAGCAGTATTTTATTTTTTTGAATAAATCTATCATTATTCAAGAAAGAAAAGAATCAAGAGAAGAACCATGAACGATTATGAAAGTAGTCCATTTATTGAATTAAAACTAAAGATGATCGTGATGGCCATGGTTAAAGTTAAATCTGATTATGGTTTCCCTGTTACTGATTGTTGGTAAGCGAAGCATTCCATGGTGGTGCATGTTAATTCTCCCTTAAGCGAACACGCGCAAGTATTGCATTCGACGCGGTAGGACCTTCCAGGAATGCAGCTCTGCTTATCTGCTATAGAGTCTGGCATACTTGGCTCCAAAGCTTCTGTCTTGTTTGATATCGATGTTGCGGATTGCTGCCTAAAAATCCTTCTCGTCGTCTCAGTACAGTTTTTAGTCGAACACATCATCCTGCCATCCATGCAAACGCATTTGTTGCAGTCCATCCAATATATTTCGCCATCCTTGCAGAGTTTTTTATTCCATTCCTTCCCGGTATCTATGAGAGAACGAACGTCACTTGTATATATTCTCTGAAAAATTTTCATTACAGGGACGCTGATGCAAAGGCGATCTACGAAGAAATTAACATCGCTACAGAAACACAGTTCATCTGTTGTTCTTAGAGCATCTGCAAAGCCGCGGCACGCTGAGGCTTTGTTGCCTTTGATGCAGTGTCGGTTAGAACACCTAGTAATATCCAAGGCTCCGTTTGGTGGACACTCGCACACATTACATCCAGAAACGTATAAGGAATTGGGCTTGCATCCAACTTGGGACCTTAATTTTTGATTCGCGTCGCGTGATCTGGCTTGCATGTGACGGAATTTCAAGACGCATTTATCAGACTGCCATTTGCCGGTGCTGGAGCACTCGCAGTTGGTGTTCTCGGTTCTATACATCTCGAACGGTTCACATTCATTGCTGTCCAGATGACCTGTAATAAATAAAAAAGATAAAAAGGATATTTATTTAATAAGTAGGCCGCACGGGCACTTTTACACGTCAAAATCTACCAGCACTTCCCAAGGGGAGATCACTGCTGAGAAGAAGCGCCGCAAGAAACTCAACAGTTAGTCAATTTTTTAAATAAAAAAGGTATGAGGTATACTCGTACATATACGAGTAGTAAGCTGTTAAACATTAAACATTAGTTAATTTTCTGGTTTAGGCCAAGCATTTTTGTCCGTTAGATTGTCCTCGACCCTATAGTACGCTTTTGACATCAACGACTTTTTCAAGTAATTTTTAAGTGCTGGAAGGGGTAACTAAACTCTAAAACTACGTCGGGTAATTTAAGTATTATAAAAATGAATGCATTGACCTATACAAATTAAACACCGTTATTAACTTGAGAAATACTGTACTGTAATAACTGTTTCTAATTTCATGTTTTATTGTTTTGCGTTAAAAAATATGCAGTAGTAGCTACAGTACTGTAAAGCAGCAAGTAGTTTTGTATGTAGAATTGTAGAACTTGTTGCTTTATGTATGTCAGTTTTATTCTTAATTCTTTTGAAATCGAATAAAGAAATTAAGAATGGAACAATAAAAAAACAATAGTAGTGGTGTGTAGAGTCGCCTCGCGGCATTCATGGTGCAAACACCTATTCTTGTACATTATTTCAAATAAATTAAACTCAAACAAATAACAGTCTATTGATATATGCGTCACCACCCTTACATGGTGGACTGCGGGCGTATCAAATAATCAAGACACCCCACCTTCTCGCAGCTGCCGACGACAAAGCGAGTTGCCAACCGCAAGGAAGCGGAAGATGAAAAACTAAGCCTATCCTAGGGCATTTTCCGAAGAGGACATAAAGGTCGTAGATATATATAGTGTGCGCGTTGTTGATTTTTTTTTTCATATACAAATGTTAGCATGCTGAGAAAAATGGCAGCCACGACGTTCAATGGCCTGGAAGACATCAAGGGCTTGCGAAACCAGTCCGCGAATGTTGTTCCGTTGTGTATTCCGCGATTGAGAGTCATTATTTCGTTTAGAACACCGAACACAGTTGCGACATCGAGGGAGGCGCTGTATGGGCAGCGAACATCGCAGCGACCTTGTAATTTGCGACCGCGTTCGTCGTTTTTATAAAATGTGTGTAGCTAGCAAGATGCGACGTCTTCATCTGTAAAGCAGCATCCAAGCTACAACATACGTCGATAATGCACCGGGATCGAACGATGTAGAACTGGAGCATCAGCTGGAATCATTTTTTTTTTATGTCGTATATATTTTTTGTAACTTATTCATTTTTGCCAAACAATTTTTATTTGTAAATTGATATTTGAAATATAATTTGACATCATTGACAATTAAATAATTGTTCAATTTATAATCAGCCAGTTATAATTACAATAGCCTCTTTGTTAATCGAAATGAAATGCCGTCGGGAAAAATGTTCACGTCAATTTACGTCAGTTTTGACTAATATTAATTGCAAATTTATTTTTATTCTCAACATCATAACATACGTATCAAATAGAATGGAAGATTAAATATGTGTGACCGTAAATGTGTGGGAAACGGGTGCTAAGGATGAAAACCCTAACGATTTCATGGAAATCAGGGGAAAGGTTGGTTGCCTTTCATCATCCGCAACGGCAAACGTTTCGCATGGGGATATTTTATATATACAATGGCATAGGTCGAACCCATATGAATCCATACGTAGATTCGGGCACTCGCCTACCTATAGCCATGATAATTTTCTAGGGAACTGGGGTGTTAGGTTTTGTAATAATTAAGGTCATTGGTCGTACATAGAGTGTAGTATACGAAACGCGAAGAGATGAGCGAGATTACGTGATTATAAATACTTGTGATGATGAGAAAAAAAACAATTTTTTATAGATGTTAGCTGATGTGAAATTGATGTCTTAGGTTATATTTCAAATGGATTCAATGTGTTGATAGGATTTTAGGCTTTATTTTAAATGCTCTGATTAGCGTCGACGTGAAGACAGCACAGCAATATGATATATTTTGTAGCAATATTTTAATTCAATTATGGCAGAGTGATAGCCAAGTTTGTAAAAAAAAAGGGTCCGACATATCTTACGAAACCCTATCAAATTGTTAATATTCTACCTAATAACAATTATAAAATAAAGAAATTGGGTAGTATTACTAAATATGTAATTGTTCACAGGAATAGATTGAAAAAATTTTATAGTAGGATTATGACTTAGTGTGTAAATCTAGGGTTAAGATTAGGATTTAGTTGTATATATTTATTTAATTGTAAATTTTATTTTACAGACTTGTACAGTTGAAGCAAGCATGAACAACCATGGAAAGAAGGGTGAATAGGTCAGGCTACATTTGTGGTGCAGGCATGTTTCCATGATGGCGCTTGTCTTTGTAGTGTGATGGTAATTCCCTTTAAGCCTATAAGGTGGGAAGAGACTTTGTTGGTCTCAGCCGTCATAGTGCATGGCATGGGTACTTCGTGGTTGACAAGTCGTGCGTTACGAATTTCGCCATATAGTGGGGTTAAGGGAAGCGATATCGTATGAAAGCTTGTTCATACTTGCTACTTATAAAATATGTGTATAATTGTTTTAATGTGTTTATTTAGCTGTGTTTTATTTTTCATATATGCTGAGCTGAGAACTTGTGAAACCCTGATGACCATAAGCAGAGATGACTGATGTGAGACATGGGCGTGCATTCCTGCCACATGTATTCTGGAAGCAGTAGGAGGCTGCTACCTGGACTTGATGTCGTTGTATATAGTATCATAATGAGATATTCCCTTTGATCACCATGATGAATTTTACAAGCCATGGTGCAGTGAAAATTGGTCATTAGTGGTTATTTAATAAAAAAAATAAAGCTATTCTTATAATGAGGTATCTTATTGCTTGTGTTTTCGCTACTAGGTGTCTTTAACATTTGCATCGTTTCATGTACACTTCTGAACGAGAGCAACAAGCTGCGCAGGAGGATGGAGCTGCGAAGTCTGGTGCTGCAGTCACTTGGCTGCACCATCAGAAGAAATGCAGTTCACCATCACTCTGCGAAGATGCTGTGACCATATCTCAGGCCGAGATATGTGACACATGCATACTATTTCATTGAAATGTATAAGTTATGAGTAGTTTAGTATTAAATATGAAATATAGCTAGAATAATAATGTTGCGTACTGGGGGGGTGAAAGTGCTTAGGTAATTTATTTCATACGAGTATTTTTTTCCTTAGAACCTACTGAGGCCCATTTCGTTAATATAAAACGAGATAACTTATTAGTCAATAAGAATTGACACTTAGACAATTTGTCCCTTTTTTGATATATATTGGGTCTTAGGAGGTTATGGATGATAGTTGATTGGTCAAAGTCGGACCCTTAACATATGCCTATGGGGCATGGACCCATATGTCACTTCTGTGACATGTTAAGGGAATGACGATGACTTGTCAATTCATTGTCAGATGTCTTTGGACATAAAAATACCATCTCGCCTCTTTGTAAGCCTATTACTCACCACCATGAAACTTAGTTAGGGGTAATTATTTTTGCATATGTCATATACTCTTAGTATAGCATGACTAGTTATCTGTGGTGCGTGAAAGGTACGAGATGGGTAGATAGGGAATCCACTGTGATTTTCGTTTTTCGGAGGTTTTTCCGAAAGTCGAAATTTCACTGTACAGTTAAGTGTTGTTCGCGTAAGAAAATTCCGTTCTATAGTATTATTGACATAACTGTACAGGAAATTATTCCCTAGCTGGGAACAGTGTGGCTTTGTAAGACCTGCAACTCCTCCTTAGGTAGATATAAATTATTAGCTAGGCGTTGCTTTTTTCAAGAGGGGCGAGGGATGTAAAGCAGCAAGTAGTTTTGTATGTAGAATTGTAGAACTTGTTGCTTTATGTATGTCAGTTTTATTCTTAATTCTTTTGAAATCGAATAAAGAAATTAAGAATGGAACAATAAAAAAACAATAGTAGTGGTGTGTAGAGTCGCCTCGCGGCATTCATGGTGCAAACACCTATTCTTGTACATTATTTCAAATAAATTAAACTCAAACAAATAACAGTCTATTGATATATGCGTCACCACCCTTACAGTACCTATACTGATATTTTTCACTACATATATATGCCCATAATCCACTTTGTCTTAAACCGTATCGTTATCACATAGTTAACGTTTCATCTTATTAATTTCACAGTAAAAGCGGGCGTAACATCAAAAGCAATATAGCTTCAATAGGTTGGTACCAAGTGGAATAGACACCCGGTGCGTAACGCGTAGGTTCATCTGCTCCTCATCCACATTTAACAACAAGAACAGCATAATCATCAGCCGTGAGACTAATTCCTGGATTCTTTAAATTCCTGCTATGTTATTCTGTTAACGCATCGTCTTTCAGTTCTACTCAGTCAATGAATAGCCGGCGAATTTACGTCGTCCGTCAAGGTGGGTAAATGACATTCAACTGCCTGCACATCTGGAAATTCTCCAAAACAGTGCGTCGTGTATAAAAAGATTTTCGAGAATCCCTGAAAACGACACATGTCTAAGTAAGACCATTTTTACAAGCTTATTATACGAGTTCTTCGTTCGTATGTGTTGCCAGTTTATAATTATTTTTTTTTAACCTCTAGATGTTATCCGGTAGAACTGAAATTTGGTATACTAATTTAAGTCGGATCTTAATCCGAGCTGCGGACCAAGACAAGATGACGCATAAAGCTAAATTAATGATTTTCTAAATCAAAGAAAACGTGTATGATTGACGTCAGCTGAGAAGAGTGTTTATTTGGACGGCTGGATCATTCTCACAGCCTTTAAATCTACTTACCGTAATTATTCTGTCTGTCTGTCTGTCTGTATGTCACAGCAGTTTTTCTCAGCAACTACACAAACTATCAACTTGTTTGTCATACTTGCATAAATTGCTTGCCCGCATCTGTTTTTAGTAAAAAAATATTAATACTTTTGTAAATAATTGAAAAGGGTACTAGAACCCCCCATGGTGGAAAAATGAAAGGGATTTGATTATAGCTAGTGGGGTGTCATATGAAAGGGTTCAACCTGCACGTTTCAAAACTATTTTTTTTAATGATTTTCCGATTAATTTATAGTTTTTGAGAAATTGACAAAAAACTTTAAAAATCTATAGGTACTACTCGTAAAGGCAAATCAAAATGGACCTTATTATATTACATACAATATAAAGGTATATTTTGGAAGTACGGACTTAAATACGGAACCCTCGGTGCGCGAATCCGACTCGACGAAAACTGCTGTGTAATGGGGTGGTTTCCACTTAAAAACATTATGGTTTCATCTGTGACTACCTCATTCTCTTTTTTTGTCGCACTATAATTTGAATAAGATGTAAAAACGCAAGACAATGGAAGCAGTCAGTAATCACAACACCTGCCCAATGATCACATGAACTCTTTAGATTATTGAGAAAATGCTGGACGAGGAAAGTGCAGAGCAGGATAGCTTGGCGTTAGACAGAGGAAGGCTATGTTCTGCAGTTGGTTATTGAGGGCTGGTTGGGATGGGTGGGTGGATAAAAACCAGCGTATCCATTGACGGTGAATAACGCAGTTTAAGTGCTGTGAGAATGACTTGGCTGCAGTGGAACAAGTCATGCCTCCCGACCATACTCAAGAGGTCCAGATTGTCTAGTATAGTCCTACCTACAGTTCTACCGGTCGCAGGTGATTCTGCGACCGGTGCTTCGTTTTACAGGTTTTTTTTAACTTGCTATGATTGTTTTGGTCAAGTCTTGCAGCTGATCAAGAAGTACTTCCCGGTGTCTGATAGAGCTGAAATTTGTTAAGCCTACGTAACTTCGATGACAATGCAATAAATAATATGGTACCATGGAGCTGGTCTGATGATGCAGTCGGAAGATGGCTGTATTTAGCTCGTTGGATTTGTCTTAATAAGCAAATGATGACTGTGCAAAAAAAGTACATTCGCACGGAGAAAAAAATCTAGTTACCTTTAACAGAATATTGTAAATTCTACTTGATTTTATTGTATTATATAATATGTGACAACTATACGTTTTTTACACATTAATAGAAAATTCTACTTCTGTACAACATAATTTCTAGTACCTATTACCATTTACCTAGTATCGTAGGAAACATATTTTGTGTAGAATACAAAACCTGTTGTATGCTAAATGCATATTTTACTCTGTAACTATTAGATGGTAACCAACACAATATCAAAGTTTTCGTGTACTAGAATATTTTAATTAGAATATTCTAGGTATTAACAAAAATATGACTTGTTGGCATAAAAAAAAACTGTTAACCTTAGCTGAAATCTGTTTTCCTGCACCAGAATCATAATCACAATACAATCTGGTAATATTGTAAAATATTTTTTTCTCCGTGCGGCAAACTTATTCTATGAAACACGAGTGACAAATATACTGTCAGTTGCGAGTGCAAGTGTGATAGCTATAGCCAGCCCAACGCTACTAAGAAGCTATGGTATTACCTTTTATGGTATTTCAAAGTCAAAAGAAGGTTGAATTTATGACTTTTTTGTTACTTAAAAAATACATTATATATTCACTTCTCATGCTCGTAAAGTTCGTCTTTATGTCGTGCGTAGGCGACATAAACTCGCTTCTTATGTTCTAGTGCATAAAGTAAAATCTTCGTAGAAGACCTAGGCAATCGGTCCAACAGCCACACGAACAACTTTAACTTCATAGAATAACCTCTTTATTTTATTTCGTTTCGTTAGTATTCTAAGACCAAGGCAAGGATACCAACAGCCAAAGTACACAAAAAAGCTTCATGAAATAAACTTATAATTTTTATTTCGTCGCATTTTTTTTTTATCATGTTGCTGTTTCATTTCCTCGCAATCGAAGTGAAAAGTAAAGTGTACAACTCGTCCATAAAACCCATTTAACACTCGATTGATATCCATCCACGCTCGCAAGCTCGCTTGGATGGATAAACGTCTCGCGTGAAATGGTGCGTTTTATGCACTTGTTGTACAATCTACTATTCTTTACTTACTGCGTTGGGTCCGACAGGTGACGTTGCGGCAGTGGTACACTCCCTCCACTGTGCACTCACAGTCGTGGCACAGTCCCCGCACCACCGTCGCTGGCATGCACTTCCTCACTGGCACCAGGTTTGCTGGCACCAACTCCTCTGGCGCCGAATGATAATGTAAACGAGACTATAGTGAACCATGAAAAGCTCAAGCTAGATGATACTACTACATTTCTAATGTTTTTAGGGTTCCGTACCTCAAATGAAAAAAAACGGAACCCTTATAGGATCACTTTGTTGTCCGTCTGTGTGTCAAGACCCTTTTTCTCAAGAAAGTCTTATAATACGATATCGTGTCGTACCACCGCACCACGACACGACTACGTGTCGTGAACTTTTACAATCGTGCCACGACGCGATATCGTATCGCGTACTCAAATGTGTTTTGGCCCTAAGTCACTACGTGTAAGATTCTCCCATATGTTATTTCCTTGTTTATTAATAAAGATACTGCTAAGAGAGACGAAGAGTAAGTATAATTGTACGTTCAGTAAGCCAACGAAAATGTTGAGCATTTTAGTGCCTTGTCAAATACACTTAAAACTAGACCTCAAATTACAAGCAAACGTGGCAATGAGAATGCCAATCACAACGACAAGGTTCTAAGTGTGCCCAACATTTTCATTGAACCAGATGACTTACCGAATGCAGCCTGAACGATCGCCAGGCTCGACAGGACGACAACGAGAGCCGCATGCGGCGCCATGACCGCTGGACTATTGCTAATTCACTCACGTCGTCCAAAAAGCGAAGCTTGTAATTAGTCGTATATTTTATAACCCATAAATTTATTATTACACACGCAAATTAAACTTGGCTTTATCGAGTTTTATGGGATAATAGATGGCATCAATCAGTGGCCCAATTACTGGGTTTGAAATGTTTGGATGTTAATGATTTTTAGGGTTCCGTATCCAAAGGGTGCCTACGGAACCCTATTACTAAGCCTTTGCTGTCCGTCTGTCAGCGGGTTGTATCTCATGAACCGTAAAAGGTAGACATTTGAAATTTTCAGTGTGTATTTCTATTGGGTCTATATTGGAATCCATAATATCTTTTGTCCTATTTGTATATTCCATAATAACTTTGGTCATAATGATCTTTTGCCATAACTACGTTTGCCCTATTGTAAATTTCATAATATTTTTAACCCTAATATTGATTACCTTAATGCTTATTTGCACTATTATCTTTTGCCATAATTTAAAGTCATATTTTAAAACTAAGTAAGTATTAGTTAAAAAATATGTTCGGTTCTGGCGCTGTAGGGTTGCAGTTCTACCTAACACTCCTCCTCGCTTCGCTCGTCGTCGTATTTAATGGAGACCTTTCTTAGGGTAGAATTTAAAATTTTATGAAATTCAACATTATGGTTAAAGAGCACTAGGTAATGTAATATTATGGCTTATGACCATAAGAACATTATGTCAATTGATAATTATGGCAAATGAATAATATGTCAAAATGTTTAGAGCAAAAGTGTTATGGTATTTGACTTTAGGACATACGATGTTATGGATCGCGAACGAGACCCATTTCTATTCCCGCTATCCTCGTAAGGCGCAACGGCCGAAAATCGCATTTTATGCATTCGATGTCGCTTCATTATAACATCAGTATTTAACGATGATTAGGAATTTAGGAAATTAAACAAAATTAATCTCAAACACTTTATTCGCTAGCGAATCCTCAACTTATTAAGTATATTACGTATCTAACGAGTGAGTACGAAACGTACTGCTAAGCCGCTTATCCGATGTACATAATTTACAAACTAGTCTCTCAACACGCTCATCTAATAGAATGAATGGACAAAATTGTAAACTGACTTTTAAAATTACAAGAGTTAAAGTACGATTCACAAAGAACGCTATCCTTACCCTTTTGAACGCCGCGTAAAATACAAAAACCGTCAGTAACACGCCAATTACAGTTAAAATCTAGAGCTAATTTCAACATTTAAGTCATAGTTTCAGTTTTGATTTATCCATCATTTGCGTTAAACCGGTGGTGCGGATACATTATATCCATCATTTGCGTTACACCGGTGGTGCGAATACATTATATCCATCATTTGCGTTACAACGGTGGTGCGAATACATTATATCCATCATTTGCGTTACTACGGTGGTGCGAATACATTATATCCATCATTTGCGTTACAACGGTGGTGCGAATACATTATATCCATCATTTGCGTTACAACGGTGGTGCGAATACATTATATCCATCATTTGCGTTACAACGGTGGTGCGGATACATTATATCCATCATTTGCGTTACACCGGTGGTGCGGATACATTATATCCATCATTTGCGTTACACCGGTGGTGCGAATACATTATATCCATCATTTGCGTTAAACGGGTACATTATATCCGTCAATGGCGTTGAAAAGGCTTATACGGAATAAAACGTTGTATGTGGTTAGGAATATTATACCAATGTATTTTATGAACAGAAAAATGATGAGTAGATGATATAATAAAAAGGAGAAGATTATAAAGTTGCAATCAATAAACAATATATTTTACTTTAGAAGTTCAAGACCTGTGTGTATTCGTATTCATACACCTTTCAGTAGTGTGTATGACCGCGAAGGCCCGAGGTCACACGCACTAAGATTTTTTTAAATCGCAATAACTTCACAATCCATACGCGTTCTTAAAGGCAACTAAAATTAATAATAATAATAATAAAACAAGTCTATTGTAATTTTCTCGTAATAATACCTTTCTCATTTATTTGTTAAATTAAAAAAACTAACAAAGCTGCAGTTCTTAACGTACCTTTATTAATAAGTACTAGATAATCGTTACAATGCAATATAAATAATATTTGCGTCGATGATTATTCCTTAGGCTATCTTATAAAAAAAAAAAAGTTTATATCTTTTTTAATGTTCATTTTACTTCATACTTCAGTATTGTTCTATTTAATCGACGACGACTAAAACCGCACACTCGTAACCCAACTTTACAATACGTTTTTCCCTTGATTTAAAGATACAAAAAGGACATATTCGTTTTTAAGTGCAACATAAAAGCGGCGCCAAGTAAGCGCCATTTTGATTATTTATGAAGATCTATAACTTCTCAAGTGACCGAGGATAAGGATCCTGATATTCCGCAGGTTTTATCAATCTGGTTATGCGTTTCTTTAAGCGTCCTTCCTATTATTTCATGACAAGGGTTGCCATACAGTATACATTTTCCGAAATTTTCAGAATCTGAAGCGTCCAGAGTTTTCATAAATTAAGCAAAACTACTTTTTTATTTAATATCAACGTCACCATAACATTGCGTATTTACCTAAAAAGTCCAAATTAATAATTAAAGATTTGTATTTACCGTTCGCAGAAAAACCGGTCCGGATTTTTTTGAATTTACTGAAAAATATCTGGGATATGCCTGTTCTGCTACTAACTATTATGTTGCCTAACTAACCTGAACCAGGGTTCTCGAGTGTGCGAATAATACTAGTGGGTCACGGCGCGAGCTCGTCGTCGCAGATGACGAGAGTGCAGTACTCCGTCTTGCCGTCCGCGGAGCAGCTGCAGTCGTTGCAGTTCCGCTTGAACTGCTCGCCGGGGTTGCAGCGAAAGCTCGACTCTGACGCTGCAATGAAACATTTTTAATGACAAATGAAACCATGAGTTTTGTTCAATAATAAAGCTGATACCACCACCTTAAGATCAATAGCGAGGTAGAGAAACACAGCGGGCTTTAGCATGCACGAGCTTAAAGTTAACAGGTGCGGTATGGACAAATATTTGTGTGATGAGCGCGAGTATTTGTTCCTGAGTCATGGATGTTTTCTATGTATTTAAGTATGTATTTCTCTATATAAGTATGTTTATCGTTGTCTAGTACCCATAGTACAAGCCTAGAGCTTAGTTTGGGACTAGGTCAATTTGTTTGAGATTGTCCGCTGATATTTATATTTATTTATTTAATAATTATTATTATAATAAATATTCCAACGTAATATTAACGCTTAAGGATTAAAATATAAGTGCCTCGTCCTGACTTTTATTACCTTTAATTACTAAGCGATTTTATCCGGTATTGCTAGAGTGATGAAATAAATCGTTGAAATACATTAAGAGGCTGTGCCAACCGTGTTTTTGACCGGGGGTTAAAAACGCTAGTCTGCACAGGCTCTAAGCTAAGCATGATATTTAATTACTCTAGCAACTTTTTATTCGTGCTGTCACTTTGTTCTTGTGATGCATGTTAGGCTCGCAAGAGTATATAAGACAAGGATATGTAAGATGGACGATCTGCACCATGCAGATCACGGGAAGCCGATGCGATAATGATGACTATTTGTCTTATAATAATGTGATAGAATATGTTTTGTGCACGTACAGAAAGCGCTTTTTTTAACAAATCAGCATTTACTCGAAGGTAGGTAAACCGCGCCCACACGTTCTAGTTCCCAAAAAATCTAGTTTCCTTTAACATAATATTGTAAATTCTACTTGACTTTATTGTATTATATGTATAGTATTAACAAAAATATGACTTGTTGTCATAAAAAAAATCTATTAACCATAGCTGAAATCTGTGTTCCTACACCAGAATCATAACTACAATACAATCTGGTAATATTGGAAAATATTTTTTACTCCGTGTACTCGGTGTTTCTCTTTATATCGCACTAGCTTTCCGCCTGCGACTTCGCCTGCGGTGAGTTAGTACTTTCGTATGTTTAAATATAGCCTATTTCCACTCTGAAAGTTCATTCTAAATGTTGGTGAAAGAATTTTTGAAATCGGTCCAGTTTTGAGTTTATTCGTAAACATACAAAAATACATTTTTCGTTGCATAAATGTACGTAAAATTAAAGTTTGTGATTTGTAAACACTGTAGTAGAAGCGAATGGTTCTCACCTGGTGCTGTGGCGTTTTGGTTGGCGGCGGCACACCGCTTGAGCGAGCAGACGGCGTGTTTGCCGTCCTCAGTGCAGCGGCACATATTACAGCCCTGGTCGAACACGCTGCCGGCCACGCACTCCATCGCCACGTTCTGAAGCGTTTCTATAACAAATAAAACAAAAATCCATTAAAAAAATACTCAATTCAATGGAATTGAATATTACAATTACAATGAATTGATTGAATTGTTTTGATTGATTTGGATTGATTGAATTATTATTGGCTTTTTTTGGGTCAGACGTTTGTAACACTAACCATATTTTTTCCTGACGTGTCTCCAAAATGTTTTATTCATAATTATTTATGAACATTCCTAGACTTTTATTTCTAACTATTTAACAAAGGACATTACGAATACTAACTAAAGTTGCAAGTTATTGATTTTGATTATATTAGGAATGCGGAAAAGTTCGCGTTCGCGCTTGCAACGGAAAAAGAATTATATAAACCCCTAAACTAAATTAAAGTTGTCCTATGAGCCTCTGCGTGTTGGCTTTTCGGCTCCATATTTTACGCATTCCAAAGGTCCGGAACTCCCAAGTCCCATTAGTGAAGTCATACAAATAATAAAAATATATTCGGGACAGCGGCCTTATTCTTTTTCAATATCTTTTGGCAATTTCTCTCACCTCGCTTCCTCCTCGTGCCACCATTGTTGTTCTTCAGCGCCATGCAGTCGATGCGGGTGCAGGAGAAGTCCTGGCCCTCGTCGTTGCAGAGGCACTTGTTGCAGTCCATGCGGAACTCCTGCCCCGGCTGACAGGTCTTCAGCGGCTCCTACTAACAGAGACCGATGTAAGAAAGAATGAAAGACATTTATTCACTACATGGAAGACACAAGAAAATAGGAATCTTTATTTCAAGCAACGAGTCAATCGCCAAAAAATATGACAGCCCTTGGTCAGAATCCCTTCTTTTAATAGGTCGACAGATCTTTGGTCGGTAGTTTTACCACAAAGGATTAAACATTCACCTTGTTATAGCAACATGTAGCTGTCTCTTCTGTTGCCTGGAATTTAGTAAGTAGGTCTTAACAGTTCATTATACGACCTTAGCTTGAGTGGTTATTATTACATCGTTGATAAACTCGTTTTAGGCTCAGATTTAGTTTTTCAGTAATGTAGTTTAACTATAAGAAGTGTTGCACCTTAGCTCTATTCCACGAACCTAAGCGTGACAGGTGATAAATGACAGATAACAATTCGATATCATCATGATGTTGATTATACACTGCAGAATTGACCACTACCAACATCACCTGGGCTTCATATAAAATACGCAATGTACATCGGACGCGATGGACCTGTTACTCTCAGGCTTATGGAATAAATAATTTATCAGATAAAGATGGTGTACGGTACTGTTACCTGAGGCACAGCTCTCTTCCTGAACTTCGGCTTGTTCTGAAAACAAAGATAAATGTGGTCTTAGAATGTATTTAATTAGAGTTCATTTATTTAATTACGACTGACGTGATACGCATACAAACGTGAATGCATCGATTAAATATGAAACTTTGCCAATTTGAAAAATAGGGGAAAATCTAGGTTTTGATTGAGAAAATTAAATGAGAAATAAAGTTACAATGACAGAGAGTAACAATTACCAACAAGGTTTACTGTACAGTTTACATTTATACACCGTTTTACAATTCAACAATAAACTACGATTGTAGTGGAAAGCGAGGTAACGCGAGCGTGCTCACGACTAGCGACTGAAAACCTTCTGAGAAAGTTGTAACATTACATTAAGCCACTGTCTTTCATAAAATAAAAGTACAGAGCCCTTAGCCAAGATGCCCATCGCTAACTAGCGTTTCTATTCGTTTAGATTTTAAACCAATCGCGTCACTGGTAGATCACGTCATACGGAGAGTCACGTGATCTACCAGTGACGCGATTGGTTTAAAAACGAAACGAATAGAAACGCTAGTTAGCGTAGTGCATCTTGGCTAAGGGCTCTGTGATGAGATGTGACTTAGTTTCTAACTAAAGATAAACCATCACCGAGATAATAAAACTTCCAAATTGATTAAAACAAAGTTTAGATTAGAATGGGAATCAAGAGAAACCACAACCAGTTTTATTTATTTATTTATTTTTTACATATATTTTGAAACACCTTTAAACGATTATATATATTTAATAGAACAAAGATTTAATACAAATATAATGATAAGCAGAAGAAAGTCCTCTGCCGTGTTACTGTTAAGCTTGAAAAAAAGAAAGAAGACTAAATTGAAACCACTATAAACCAGCCAAAGCCAAGAGAACCAAAGCCAACACCAAACCCAGACTTACCCATATCTGACAGAAAACTTGCCATCAAAATCATCGCTGACTATTCTAAAGAAGAATTTACCGTCGCAAGATTAGAAAACAAAATAGCTAGAGCAGCTGACACCAGGAGAAAATCCGTTGAAATCAATTCAATTTAATCGTGACTTAATTGGATAGCGTTATGCAGAAATCAGCCAAACTGGTATGAAGTTCAAAGGCTGTTTTCTGCATAACCAACGCTATCCAATTATTGTTCACTTTCGAAAGTAGATTTCACGAGCCCCAGACGCTAGACTCCTCCGTAGACGAGACTACCCGCCTGTAGCGTTCAAAAAAATAAAACGTGCATGTACATGCTAGTTGTGCTAACGGTTTTGATGGTTCAAACCTTGCTATCCTCGTCAAAGCAAGCCCGGCGAGTGCAGGAGAAAGACTTGCCGTCGGCGTTGCAACGGCACATGTTGCAGTCCTGCTCGAATACCTCATCAGGGCGACACTGACGCTCTATGATACGAAGCTTCTGAAGATGATAATAATGTAGATGAACGAGTTGGTGAGTCGGACAAACATACTGACGACGATGATTGGGAATGAGTTTTGATGATAAGACGCTTAATTTAGAAAAGTAGTGCGAGAAAAACATAACAATCTAAAAGTGGCGACTACGTTATAGAAGATTTATGTCGGATTTCACCAACCACTTAACAGACGATTAGTGTTAACAGCTGTCAAACTGTATGAACTAACAGTCGGTAGGTACCCTGATATTTATTTAATATACTCGTACATATAAGGATCTTTCTTATGTTGGAACGTTTTAGCAACTTCTGGGAGAACCTGTAAGTATACTATACGAGTACCTTACACATACAAAACAGTTTACAACGATTATTTCATGATTGTGTACTATTGACGCGTTACTAATCTCCTCTTAAATAGCATAGCAGTAACCAATCTAATCTTTTACTTAGATGCGCAAGTAGGTAAATATTGATCTAGATCTCCACCAATCATCGTCATGAGATTTATATGAACCTCCACTACCTCAGGCTTCCCTTCTTCAATCACAGGTTCGTCCGGCAGCTCAGGTACGCAGACCTTCCTCGTGCAGAAGTAACTGGTTCCATCCTCGTTGCACCAACAAGTGTTGCAGTTCATGATAAACATGCGGTTCTCCACGCAGACCTTCTTGGTACCACTGGGCTTTGCGACGGGCTTTGCGATGGGCTTTGCAGAATACTTATTATCCTAGTGGAAGATGAGGATTGAAATGAGATGAGTCGTGACAGCACACAGTTTCATGAAGGCGTTGAATGAAAGAACATTGCTAGAACTGTCACCCTGAGCTAAAATAGAGCATTGGTTATCAATATGGATCTGGGAAGAAGGGTCAATCTACTCTAGATATTAAAATCAGATGCACTCTTTTGGCTTAGAAGAACAGAAGAAAAACATATATCACCCAATGATTCGAATTTGCCGGAGATGCTGTAAATTAATAAGAAAACAAAAATTCCACAATTTTTAAATTTTATTGTGTTCTTTATTCTAACCAATTAAAGCTTATGCTAGTGCGTTACTATTTCTTCGGGTTTTTAGGTTGTTGGTTATTTGCTGTTTCTTCACTTTTGTATGGAACTATTGGCTTCATATCCTGAAACAAAAACTGTGGTCATTTTATAAGAACATGTCCACTTTTACTTGGTGGTTCATGTAACTACAATCTATCCGCGTTCCGAATATGAAATTGCATTTTAAGTATGGAATACGCGTAAATTAAACTAACACTAGAAATTAGATTCAGCTCTCCACTAACAACTGATGTTGACAGTTTGTTTTTGTATAAATTGAAACAGAGAAAAACAGATTCCCAAAAATCATGGATGCGTCAGCTAAAAAAGTTCAAGGGTTTCTCTCTATCTCCATTATGTTTAAAATTTCGACTACAGCCTGCTTAAATACGGCAAAAAAATCTGACCATTCTCAAACCCGGAAGCCAATTTTTACTTTAAATTTCAGCTGTTTATTTCTTTTTTTGAGACAATTTTTGCTTAGCTTAACATCTTATATTAAATAATAAAACATTTTAGTAAGTTAAGGTTACATTACATTGCAATTTTTATAATAAATTTCGGCTTAAAATAACTTAAGCTTACTTATCTAGTAGTTTAGAAATTATTAAATAGGGTTGCGAAGTATCTTTCTAGGACTTTATAAATACGAGATAGAATAGTTATAGGCCTATAGTTATTTGTATCCATATGACAGCCTTTCTTATAATATACATAGGTCTGACTAGTCCGATCTTGAGCTTATCGGTATTACAAGACTGCCCATCATCATCATCATCATCATTATCAGCCGCAAGACGTCCACTGCTGGACAAAGGCCTTCCCCAAGGTTTTCCACAACGATCGGTCCTCTGAGGGAGGGTAATGTTTTAAATTATTTGTTTTGTAGACAGAGTGAACTGACATGGAGCTCATGGAATACTTCGACATCCTCGGGGAGAGGACACGGTTTGTTGGTGCAGCTGAAGTCGGTGCCATCCACATTGCAGTGGCAAGGGTTGCAACCGACGAAGAATGTAGCTCCAGGCTTGCAGACAGAGTGGCGCTCGATGTGATCTACGCCCTGAAAGTTGAAGACATAAGAAAGATATGTCTTTGAACTTGGATAATGTTACTGTAATAAATTACTTTTATACAGGGTGACCTCGAATTGGTAATACAAATTCAAAGTACTACAGAGAGCTTCCCTAAACCAATCGCTTCTACGAGGTCTCACGCTTAACTTTAAAACATAAGTACTTTTTTTTAAGTTTTTTAATTATCCCATTTTTTTTTGCTTAAATTGGTTACCCTACCATTACCTTTAAAATGAAAGAGGTTTAAAGTATTTCAAATGAACACTTTCCTCTTTGGTACGTTATCTGACACATCATTTATGATAATAGTGTATCTTGATTAGTAAATTGTCACTTGTCTTGTCAAAGAAAGTAAGAATTTTCGTATTTAATTAAGATAGTAATTAAACAAAATGCCCCGAGCTTATCCTTATACGAATATTCAGCGAATGGATATGTTATCTTTTTATTTTACGTCACGAAGTACCGTACGAACTCAAGCATTGTTTCATGAACGACACCCTGACTGCCCAACTCCTACTCGTGTTCTAATAAACTCCATTGTCCAAAACTTAAGAGATTTTGGACAGTTTACTGTCCCAGTGCACGCTCAAGCTCCGGGCCGGCGGCCGCGGTACTCGCAGACGTTTCGGAGACGAGTTCTCGATTATTTTAGCCACCACCCAGAGGCGAGCTCAAGGGACGCTGCCGCAAGATTCGGAACGAGCCAATGGTTTATTTGGCGATTACTGAATGCTGAAGGAAAGTATCCGTTTAAATTCCAAAGGGTGCAGGATATCATATTAGCCGATTATCCTAGAAGAGTGCAATTTTGTCGTTGGCTGCTGCAAAATCTACACTTGAACATTTTATGGACCGACGAGGCAACATTTACAAGAGTAGGCATGTTCAACGTTCACAATGAACACTGGTGGTCTGATCGTGAAGCAAATCCTCACGTAACTCGCAGGGACTCCTACCAGACACGTTTCTCGGTAAATGTTTGGGCAGGAATACTGAACGACTGTTTGATTGGTCCTCATTTCATTGACGGAAATTTAAATGGACCGAAATATGAAGAATTCCTGAGAAATGTGTTACCGGTATTGCTACGAGAGGTGCCGCAGCAAAATTTGGAGGCTCTGTATTACCAGCAGGATGGGGCACCAGCTCATTTTTCCCTGCGTGTGCGAAGCTACTTGGACCAAGAGTTCCCTGGGAGATGGATTGGACGCTGTGGCCCAGTCGCTTGGGCTCCTAGAAGCCCTGATCTCACACCTCTCGACTTCTTTTTGTGGGGCGAAATAAAAAGGAGAGTGTACGCACGGGAAACAGATACTGTGGGTGAACTTCGCCAAAAGATAGTTGAGGCATTTAATAATGTAAAAACCAATGAATTTGTTCTCCACAGATTGAAAGACAATCATAGGCGACGGGCAGAGTTATGTATCCAAGAAGGCGGGGGTCGTTTTGAGCACATTTTAAAAGTTGTTTAAGTTTTACAATTTTGTATTTTGTACTGTACGTTATTCAACAATAAATTATTTTTAATAATTCACTCATTATTCAGTTATTCACTTTATCAGATAATTTATTAGGGTACCTACTTAAAACTAAAGGGTTGGATGGATATCAGCACCTAGTTTATTAATAACATCGAGTGATAGATACAGGAATGGAAATTGAGACACATTTTGTTCCTTGTCGCTTTGGGTGGCAGTGCGTCACGTTGAATGTCCACTGTCATTATCTCCGTCGTTGTTGTGACAGAGTACAAAATGGTGCGAGAATCAATTTCCTTGTCTGTACGACAGATATGCATGACGTCATGTAGGTTAACCACACTTGGGATTTTAAATTATTTTTATTATTTTGTTTTGTTAGAAAATTAACGATAATTAAGGAAAGCTAACTTTAACAACTGAGTTAATGCAATACACTATTAGTGATTAACTGAATCATAATCAAGTATTTTGTATTACCAATTCGAGGTCACCCTGTATAATATTAGATCATGTTCTCAGAGTAATGTAATTTTAAGCTGGAATATAATTTTATGATTTGACCATTAATTGAAAGAAAAAGCACCAAAATATGGCAAACCAAAAGTTTCATTGGTTTGTTGTACAGTATTTCAGTCGATGCATGCAGATTTTCTTTTAAGAATGTAATTACTTAGTAATTTAACAGTTATTTTATTACACATCCCGCTAAATTGAATCAATTTCTGTCAATAGGTGGTACGTACCTCACTTTCCATAAACACCTCGACTTCTTTATCCACTTCTTCCTTGTCTCTGTCCATACACTCGTTTTGCGTGCACGCATAGCTCTGTCCTGAGGCAGAGCATTTGCAAGTGTTGCATTCACTCTGAAAATCCTGGTTCGGTTTACAAATTGATCTTTTTATAACGTGATGTACATCATCTCTTTGATTAATGTAAGGAGTTGTCAGTTCTCTTAAATATTTAGAATCAGTATCGGTGTCTTCATTTGCTTCTGGGTCTTGATTTCCATTAAATATTTCTTTTGGATTGTGAAAAACGTCATTGGGATCAGTAGTCACAACAGAGTCTACTTTTGTCACTTCAAATTCTTCTGGAACTTTTACACTTATCGAAGCTTCAGTATCTTCTATTGGTGTATCTAATTCATTACGATCGAAGTCTTCAATTTTTTTTAGACTAACACCAGTAAGATTTTCCTCTATTGGAACAGTTATATGAGCATTATTTAAATCATGTGTATTATTCAAATCATTTATATCGTTTGCGTCCAGTTCGTGTAAAGTATTGCTGTAAGCTTCGGGTAGTTTTGGAGATTGGTCCTAAAAATCAAGTGTAAGTTAAGGGCATATTACACTATCCTAAATTTAGCATCCTAAATGATTTAGGATCCTAATTTAGGAAGGTGTAATAGCATTTAGCAAATAAGCGTCCTAAAAAAGTATCCTAATTAGGAAGCAAGGACGAGTTCTGCCGTCCTAAATGAGTTAGCATCCTAGTTACGAAAGGAGTTAGGAAGGTGTAATAACATTTAGAAGAGCAGGTCGTCGCACTCCTGCGACTTCGGACGGACGTATGTGTACTGTGGTCATTAAAGTGAGCACCCTAGGCGACCATGGCGAGTGAAAAAGCAATACTCGCTAAAATAATACAAATGTATATGCCTGACATGGAAAGATGTATACACTTTTGGACCTTATTACATTGGAATAAGGTGAAAAAGTGTAAATATATTTCTGTCCTCAACTGTACATCAATTTATCGCAGAAATAAATATTCTTTGATCCATGTCTTTTTCTTTTTTTTATTTCATACTCTACTACAAGGCCGATTTTTTGATGTTTTACCGTACCGGAGTCATCGCACTCGACACGTCCAACGTCGTCGCGCTTAACTGCAAACTGATTTAGTGACTAAATTTAGTGTAGTGTGATCAGGAGCTTCCTTACTATCCCCTCTCTTGCAAGCTCGCTAGGACGAATAAGTATATTTAGGAAAGTGTAATACCCGCTTTAACATGTGTAATGTAAAATAATAACCAATAAAGCAACATTATAATTAACAAATAACATACCTTGTGTGTTTTATGATATGTGTCATTCCAACCACCGATCTCAATTGCCAAACACCGTAGTGCATAGTGTAGTTACTGTGACCACGTTTGATTAGCTGATACAAATTTGAAATAAAACATGAATTTGTGCATTTCTGTCCGGTGCAAAATAAAGTGCTCGTTTAATCTTGTGACTGGAAACGTTTAACACGTTCAGTGCGGTGTCCGGTCGATGTGCTCGATACGAGCGATACGAGTATGGTTAATTACAATTGAATATTTTGCCGGAGTAAAAGTGTTACACATAATGTGAGGTAAAAACGTACGATGTACGACACCAAAAAAAACGGGAAAAAAGTGTAGAAAGGTGATGATGATTGATGATCTATTGGAGTATTACACTGTCAATATTATTGACAAAATTATTGCTGGAGCCACGTTGAAACCGTCGACGAACGATCGATGATTAACTTACGATCGATAGTTACCTTATCTATCCAATATCCACTATTTGAATATACTTAGATACCGGATACAAAGCTACATCATTGATGGTTAGTAAAGTTGTGACCTGGCCTAGCAGTTAGCAGTGGGGATTCGATCCCTGGTCACGACAAATATTTGTGTAATGAGACTAATGAGAACGAATAGTGTTTCAAAATTTTAGAAAGTTTTCAGAATTTATTTGTTTACGATTAATTAAGGTTATCGTCTAGTACCCGTAGTACAAACCCCAGGCCTTACTTTAAGCCTTGTGTAAGATTGACTCCTAATATATTTAATAATATTGATAGTGTATTATGCCCCAATAAAACCGACCACTTAGGATGTTGTCTAGGTTATTTGACCGACGTTTGAAAACCATCGACAAACTAACAGGTTCATCGATAGAATTGATTTTGAATTGGTTAGACATTACACTCAACCTTGTGATTACCAAATAAAGTAGCTCCCGTTTTACACACAAATGACTTGCGCTTGTTAAAATAAAGTAAATTTGTGTTTTTTTACACTCACCGTTTTAAATGTCTCTTTACTTTTACTATTCAGTTCCTCCTTATCGCTGACGTCCATATCACCTGGAAAAAAAAAATAAGGTTAAAACTGTTTGTTTGTATTGTCTTTGGTCTGCTGTTCAAATTACTTGTGCAGCTGACCGCAGACTTTACTACTTTTCAAATTGCAATAATATAATATTTTTGGAAGGATTTAAAAAACCCGTCCCCACCAATAAACAGCTAACCAGGCTCCCGAAATAATGAATAATGATGGAATAGCACCCAGATTAGAGGGTAACAGGTCATGTTGGTACAAATGTCTAATTGTACAATGGTTCAAAATGTCTCATTATCAAAATGTACAACGGTCAAAAAGTATGTAAATGTAAACATGTTATAATGAACAAAAGACATAACAATTAGATGTCACAAAAACCTAAGAGCCTAATTGTACCAGAGAAAAAATGAACAATAGATAAATTGTCAAGATCCCAAAACATTCAATGGGTTCAAAAATCCTTTTGTCAAATTGTACAAAAGTCAAAAAGTATATTAATGTCAACATGTTTGTAAGAACAAATGACAAAACGGTAGCGGGTAATGTTGGTACAAGTGCCAGAATGTTCAATGGGTTAAAATGTACAACGGTCAAAAAGTATATAAAGTAAAGATGATATAATGAACAAATGACAAAACGTTTTGACGTCATGAAACCAAGTGTCTAAAAAATCCCGTTGACAAAATGTGCTAATGTCAAGCTGTGCTATTATTGTACTTATACCGTCTTAATACAAATGAAATGTATCAAAACATTTTTAAAAACATTTTTTTAAGTCGTTAAATGTAAAGCAGGACCCAGACGACCGATTTCATCAGCCAACCGATCGCAACTATCTATTAGAAGAGAGATGAACACGCTCTATTTTTGACCGAATAGCTGCGTCCTTGTCAGTTGGCTGAGAAAATCGGCCATATGGACAGAACTTTACTAGAGTACGTGTTGATTTGATTGCTTAATTATTTTTAAAATATGTCAATGGGTAGAGTAGTGTCATAATAAACAATCATAAATAAATAAATAAATAACATTATTACATAATTGTTGACCATAAAAATATGAAAACAAAATGATACTTCGACCATAATTAATTCTATCATGAAAATATTTCGAAAAGAGCACATTTAGTCAATCGCATTTTGTACATTTTGACCACAGAGTATTCTGACCTGAAAACTTCCAGACAAAATGACACTTTGACCATAATTAATTTTATCATGAAAACATTTCGAGTAGAACACATTTAGTCAACCGCATTTTGTACATTTTGACCACAGAGTATTCTGTCCTGAAAACTCTCGGACAAAATGACATCTAGACTATAATGAATGCTGTCTTGGAAACATTTTGACTAAAAGAAATGTAGACCATAGCATCTTTTGCCCTTAAAATATTCAGACAAAATGACCTGGTGGCACCAACATTTTGTACTTTTTGACAAAATTACATTTCAACCTTTATGCATTTTGGCATTTGTACCAAAATTACCTGTTACCGATTAGAGGGTTTACATTAATGGGTGAATTTCAGGGCGTTTCAACCGCCGTCATTAGTGTCACCAAATATATTGACGAAATCAATGACACTACGGCAACTTTTGATGCTGATAGAAACTACATCCCCGGTTCTGATTCTGTTTACATCAGGAGTTGCTGGTAGGTGTCATTGATTTCGTCAGTATATTTGGTGACACTAATGACGGCGGTTGAAACGCCCTGAAATTCACCCATGCTCTATAAATTGCAAACCTTTTTCCGTGGCCAGCTCTCTGTCTATGTATGTAAAAGTCGAAGCGAAGCGAGAGCGGGTCGCTAATAATAAAAAAAATACTTACTTGGAATGCCGACGCAGGCGATCTTGGTGCACATGGCGTGGCCGTTGCTGGTGCACCAGCAGGTGTTGCACTCGTCCCGCCAGAGGCTGTGCGGCGCGCAGCGCAGGAGTGGCTCTGGAAACACCATGACAACACACTCAAGACACATTCAGTGCTACGAGTGCTACGCTGTAGCCTGTACCAGCATTTTTCCGCTATGAAGCTAAAGTATGCTACGAACTAAATAGCTGCTAATAGCTATGACTGTATTGCTAAACTAAATAAACCTAGACCTTATCATCATTTACTACAGGTGAGATCGAGGTCATTCGCTAGTCAGTCCTGAATAAAAAACCCTTTGGCTTACAAGGACACTGTGCCCGAGAAAGCCTTGCTTTTTTCACAGTTTTTGCCTTGTTGGGTGCTAATGGTTGATTAGGAAAATTTTAATCAATAAAACAATACATTTTTCATAATGTATTAGAAAACTTTGAATTATTTTCGTACAAAAGCAATAGAACTAAAATAAACAACAAGTATATAACTCTAGATTTTTACCTTTCTCTTGGCCAGGACAGGCCTTCTCAGTGCAAAAGCGCAGCCCCTCCGGTGAGCACACGCAGTCGTTGCACTGGCTCCTCCAGGTGCTCCCGGGTTCGCAGTCGGAGCCCTGCGGCAGGTTCTGCTTCGAGGGCGCCGCCGGGGCTGGAATAGAGACCAAGGGTTTCGATGATTCAACCCAAAACATGCGAAAAAGGTCATGTTTGAAAAAATAAAGGAAAATACTCTTTGTCACAATCTTTTGAAGTGTGAAAAAGTTCGGGCGCTCTTACGCATAAAGTTCCAGACATAGCTCTAGGCTTGTACTATGGGTACTATTGCAGGCAACGATATACTTATTTCGTACTCGTAGAATGCTCATTATGTCCCCATCTCGAAAGCGTTCAACACATTTCCTGAGATTTTAAGGTTGCCTAAATAATTCCACTGACGTTTATTTTCTTCATGCTTTATTTTATAACAAAATGTTGGTGTGATTCTTACCAGGTTTACTAGGGATAGGGACGCATCCTCTCAGCGTGCAGAGACCAAGGCCGTTCTCGAGGCAGGCGCAGGTGTTGCAGTCCCGCGCGAAAGTCGTGTTCGGCTTGCAGCGGATAGGCTTTTCTGGAAGTCGCAAAACGATAATGTTAGCAGGTTAGCAGATACTCTAGAGAAGGCAATAGATGTTGCCTCTCCACATACTCGTACTGTAGACTTTCTATCGTACTTGTATCGTACTCTGATTGGTTGTCCTTCCTTATCCATTCTTACAAAGTTTCTGGAGACAAAAACACAACATACAAAAACTTTGGAGATTGCAGTCTTGTCAGACAAGAAAATTAACACCTTAAAAATATATTCTGTAATTTCATTTGATTGAATTTTTGATGCAGCTATTTAGCTACAGTGCTGCGAAGTAACCTATCTGTTATATAGGTGAGTCACACAACTCCATCCTTGTGCACTGAGTGACTCCATCCCTGTAGCAGCGGCAACGCTGGCAGTGGCTCCCCCACTCGCTTCCAGGGTAACATTCGTATCTACTAATTCGGTGAATTAACACACCTGCTGTAGGTGAGTCACAGGACGCCATCCTGGTGCACTGAGCGACTCCATCACTGGAACAACGGCAGCGGTGGCAGTGGCTCTCCCACTCGCTGAAGGCGAGGCATTCCGCCTCCGTCAAGCTGGGGGCTGGATCTGCTGACATCTCTTCTGGAACTGCAATAGTAGTTTTCAAGTATATAACATCTCAGAATCTTCTTTCACCTCAATCGGACATGCTGTTGTTAAACTTGGATTTACGATTTAATAAAATAAGTTATTTAAAATATCACATACCTGAATCTGGAAAACCTGGTTCTGAATCTTCTATTATGCACGAGTCTGTTTCTGGGTCGGGCACACATTTTATTGCTGCGGATAAAAAAAAGAAAATATTAAGATGTGCGCATAGCACTTAAATCTATGAACACTAGATAGTTTATGAATTACTTAACGAAAAATATGCTTAGCTCCTTAGCTCCGTCCCTTCCTCTATCTCGTATTAACTTGAAGGTGAAAAGGGTAAAGCTTCCAAGGTAAAGAACGACGGAGATTACTTGTTAAGAGTCGACGCGGGAGCGAAATTGCCATTTTGACGAAACTTTCTGGATGTATGATTATACTTAAAAACTGATATAAATTTTTTCGCACTACGTTGACTATAGTCGTATACATACAAGAAGGCCTTATTTATATTTAGACAAAGATTTTTCGAAAGCTAACCTGTGCAAATCTTAACCGTTATAATTTTTATGTTAGAAAGAAAAAACAATATACACTCACGAATAATTTCACCAGATAAGTAATTTATAAGTCCTCACAAAACCCCTAACTAATGAGCGAATTCATTCTTCATTCCAGCCGCATCTCTAATAATTGAACAAAATTCCGGACGTGTGAAAACCCTAGCTACAAACTGGATTCTCAATAAACCTCTTAAATTATCTGGCGAAGATGCAGAGGCCTATGATTAACTGTCAAACGCCAGGGTGACCGCACCTCTACACTAATATTATAAAGAGGTAAAGATGTAGGAGCTTAGGTAATCTAATAATAATGTTCTTACAAATAAATAATTTCAATTTTCAATTTCACTTCTCATCCGATTTCAAAAATTATTGTACCAATATTTAGAATGGACTTTCAAGATGGACATAGGCTATATTTTAACCCGTATTAACCGAAGCAAAGCAAGAGCGGGTCACTAGTTTAATATATAATAAACTACCTGGTGGGTGGGCCCTTTACAAGGTGAACGGACGACCTGGTAAAAGTGGTGAAGGTTACGGGAATATGCTGCACGGGGGCCGGGTGGCTGGGACCAAACATTGTGATGATACCTGAGCGGCTATCACATGTTACTTGTTTGTCGCTTAGTAATCCCTCTCTACCTATTTCCTAATGAAAGATACAATACAAGCGATAAAATTGAACTTGTGCTAGCCGTACTGGGGGAGGCCTTTGTCCGGCAGAGAACGTGTTTCAGCTGATATGATGATGGTAATATATTATAATAGTAGTTGTAGATCATCTCGAGGTGAGTGGAGTAATTAGGTGAACGCCTTTGGATATGGGACACTAAGAGGTTATTTATATATTAGATTAGTGAATCAAAAGCTAAGTGTGATATTTACGTCAAGGACAAAATTAGTATCATGACAGCATTATACCCTCTGACTTACTTCGATTGGAACAGAGTGATATTTTAAATAAAATATCAATTTCATCTTCACTTGACGACATATAACATTTTAGTAACAATGCTACTTTTAAATAACTAAACATTTAAATTTTGCCAAGATTACCTCCTTTAATTTTCCTATATCAAACATAAGCTTGGGTCAAATCATATTGCCTTTTTAAGTGATTTTATAATTTATCGTTTAGATATTCCTCTCTAATCTGTGCAAAATGGGAAAATACAAGGTGTTGATATCCCCCGTTGTCCGGGAATGTGGTCACCGTAGCGCTGGCGACGACGATTTGCCCTTTGGCCTTGGCAATTATTGCAGTTCTATTAATAGCCGGCCACAATTGTCCGCAACCGGGCAGTTGTTTCGGAGAATGTAGGAAATAACTTAATATATCTATAGGTTACAGTTTGCATGATGCAATATAATGAACTTAATAAACCCCGGCAACTTTTACAAGCCTCATGAATGTTTTCACGACTCATGATGTGACTAAGGGGTCGTCTATTATGATTTAATACAAATAATAAATTAATAAATATCAGGGGACAATCTCACACAAATTGACCTAGTCCCAAATTAACCTCTAGGCTTGTACTATGGGTACTGGACAACGATATAACTTAAATACATAGAAAACATCCATAACTCAGGAACAAATACTCGTGCTCATCACACAAATATTTGCCCATACCGGGATTCGAACCCGGGACCGCTAGCTTCGTAGGCAGGGTCACTTGACTTGATAACGGGGGAAGAGGCTCGGGAAAAATCACGAATGATCGGCCACTCATGTGTCGATTAGACATTTTGTTCAAAGTCATGTATTTTAAATAAAAGCGCTAAGCTTTTTAAAAGGAAATAAATTCATCGTCAGTGGGACTTGTATTTACGTCAAAAGAATGCTGGGTACAGTCGAGGACAGAAAGGTGTTTACACTTTTTCACCTTATTCCATTGTAATAAGGTCCAAAAGTGTAAACATCTCTGTCCTCGACTGTACAAACAAACAATTAGATTTCTAGGCACCTACGTCAACGTTATAAATCAAATCTTAAGAGGATTGTGAGGTGACGGCTTTCCAAACGGCGATAACGTTTTCCACCCCCTAAATGTTAACCGATTTCGACCAATTTTTGATATGTGGTCAGTCGGAACAAAAACTATGTCCGTACGTTTCGTTTTTTTAAATATTTACGTAGTTTACTCTGCATATGATCAATTCTCTTTTTAGGGTTCCGTACCCGAAGGGTGCCTAACGGAACCCTATTACTAAGCATACGCTGTCCGTCCGTCTGTCCTAACTTTAAAGAGTTGTATCTTTTGAACCGTAAAAGATAGCTCGTTGATTTTTTTTGACGGATTTCCTAACAAATAATAAAAAAAGTCAAAAAGTAAAGCAATAAGGGGAGTCTCCATACAAGAAACGCTTCTTTTTCAACGTTTTTTTTGTATTATTTCCATCGTAAAAATGGTAATACGTATAAAATTTGGTGTGTTTATAGAACAAACCCTAAACATAGAAAAACTACAAATACTAAAAATCGGCCAAATGTGTACGGAACCCTCAGTGCGCGAGTCCGACTCGCACTTGACCGGTTTTTATGATGAGCTAAGTCGACTTACACACTTTTAAACTAGAGTCAGAGAATTGTTCTGTACCACTGCCGATATCCTAACAATAAATAAATATCAGGGACAATCTCATAAAAATTGACCTAGTCCCAAACTAAGCTCTAGGCTTGTACCTACTATGTGCACCAGGCAACGATATACATAGAGAAATACATACTTAAATATACTGGGTGAAATTAAATTCAGTGTCCAAATTTCGAGGGTTAAATCAGTCTGACCAACTTTCACTATGGGACCAACCCCGAAATAGCGAAAAAATAAAATCGACCCTTCCATACATTTTGGCTAGTCAGCTGACGATTTTTTGTATGGGAGGGTCGATTTATTTTCGGTGTAACATGTGTAACTTACTGATTTAAACCTCAAAATTTGGACACTGAATTTAATTTCAGCCTGTATATAAAACATTCATGGACTCATTTTTTTTCGTGATTTCGGGTTTGGGCCCATAGTGAAAGTTGGTCAGTGTAACTTACTGATTTAAACCTCAAAATTTGGACACTGAATTTAATTTCCTGAGTCATGGATGTTTTATATACAGGATATAAAACATCCATGACTCAGGAACAAATACTCGCAACTCGCAATGATCTCATCTTGTACAAAAACCCTAACCTTATTATTAATCAATGAGGAAAACTTAACCATAGTTCACATTAGCACAATCGGTCTAAAAATCGTCGGAGGATTTCTAAGAATAATGTGATAAATGCACAACACCACAACACCATGTCTGTTAGAACAGAACGCACTCAAGGACATACCTTCTTAGAAAGATATATATATATTTTATTTTATAACATCTGGTTAATATTCGACCTTATTTTTGGTTACAAAGGGCTAATTTTCCAAGATAAGTACTGAGTGGCACATGTGCCTTTTTAATTTGTGATACGGTGACGCGTCCGACCGAACGTCACAATTGGAGAAATATTTAACGCATATTAAGGCCGTCTTCCTTCATAAGCCTCGTAATAAAATACAGTTTTTATAAGAAACTAGCTTTTTAACCTTTTTTTGACCTTTTTAAAATGCAAAAAGAAGGGTTATGTGGTTAACAGTATATGTATGTATGTATTCATGGATATATGTATGTAGGGATGCGATTACAATCGGATGTTCCGCTCTAGCTTTTAAAAAAGTGCGAGTGTCAGGCTATATAAATATTATAAGGGTAGGTACTGGTCGCCAGTTGGGCTTTAGTTTTTGAGGTTAGGTTAAGTTATTTATGGGCGATAAGCTATGTCTACACCAGTGCGCTTTCACGGTCATCTTGCGTTTTCCTCTGACGCAAGCCTCTGCAACCACAGCGCTCGCAATAACGCATGCGCTCATACTGGTTTGACAGCAGCGCATGCCCGTAGCTCACGCGATCCGTCACCGTTGGGTTGACGTGCAACCTTTTTACAAATAAAATGGCGGAAGATAAAGTCAAAACATTGGAACATTGAAGATTCAGTGTCACCCTCGTATTGCATGCGCTTGACGCGAGACGAATGAAAGTTGAAAGCGCAAGATGAACGTGAAAGCGCACTGGTGTAGACATAGCTATACAGACATCGCGATGCATCACGAATGATGCACACCGTGGCAGCACGGGTAGGACAAGTTGTATTTTCTCACTTGTCGCTCAGTGCGTCTCTTTCGTTACAAACTAGGTAGAGAGGGATTACCGAGCGCCAAATGAGTCGCGGGCAACTTGTGCTAGCCGCCCGTGCTGTTTGAACGAGTTGCGCCGGCGCCGTAAGGGGCGCCGACTGACACGTACGTAACTGAGCCCCAAGATGCATTACGCTAACTAGAGTTTCTATTCGTTTCGTTTTTAAACCAATCGCGTCACTGGTAGATCACGTGATACGAAGAGTCACGTGATCTACCAGTGCGTAATGCATTATCGTAATGCAAATGCATCTTGGCTAGGGCCCCAGCCCAGGTAGCACAAAAGCTGTATAAGAGCTTATACAGCCAATATAACTCTAGTTTCAGCATTTTAAGGGTTGTATAAAAGCTCTTATACAGCGTGTGTGCTAACGATGAAACACTCATTTCGAACGTTCGGATGCTCCATCCCTTTCAAAAATAGCCTTTACTCGCGTTAAACACAATATGAATTAAGTACACGATTTTCTGATAATGTTATACTCGTACTATAGCGAGATAGCGTTTCGTAGTAACGCACAACGGCCGTTGTTTAGGCGTATCTTACTACGTGACCCGAGATAACAGACATTCAGTTTTTATTCGCTCTGGCATTAGGTGAGCTCGTGACATCGAAAAAAAACAGTCAAGTGCGAGTCGGACTCGCGCACCGAGGGTTCCGTATTTAATATGGTTCGCATCAAATATTTTTCCCAATTTTGAGGTTTAGTAAGTATTCATATTCCGACGCTACGAGTCGGGATTAATAAAATAACTAGTTCACGAGACATCGAGGGGAACTACATTAATTAATACTTAGTAGCAGTTTCACCAAACGATGTTAAATGTTAATTGACTGTTCATACATTTTGACAGCTGTTAACACTCTACTCGTCTGTTAAGTGGTTGGTGAAATCCGACATTAAGATAGCTAATTTAACTCAAGACTTGAGACATTCTTTTATTTTTTGAAATAAGTATAAAGAACTGCATTCACAGATATTTTAAAAAACCAAGCTGACGGGAATTGAGTTAACTAAAAATTAAGACATACGTCCGCGCCGCACTCAGAGACGTCAATTATTTTTTAAGTTTCACTAAAGTTTCTACGTCTTATTCTATTGCTATAGCAAAGAAAGTGACAGCAACAACTTTAATCAAACTTAAAAGTTAATTAACGTCTCTGAGTGCGGCCGACAGATATTCACTCCTACTTTATTCTATGGATCGATAGAGTTTTATAAGAATAAAATAAACTGAATCTTAAAACTAAAATAGATGATAAAAAAATACGTTTTGCATTTTTATTGACTTCGATTCCCGGCCATTCCCAGCACTTTTTTTTTACTGTGAATGCAATTATTCTGGTTTGGAAAAATAAAAAATGTCTCATCCTGAGTAAAATAAGCCATGTCCCGTTCGTTGTTTCCACCCTGTATACTATTCCTTTTATATAAAAAAAAAAATAGATCTTTGCATCAATCCCAGAAGATATACATAATAATAACAATAATCCAGCCTATATACGTCCCACTGCTGGGCACAGGCCTCCACTCACAATGAGATGGTTTGGGCTATAATTCCCACGGGGGCCCAGTGCGGATTGGGAACTTCGCACACACCGTCAAATTGCTTTGCAGGTGTGTGCAGGTTTCCTCACGATGTACGTAGCATTAGGAATTAAGACACTTGCGCTCGTGACTTAACCGATCGATTCGGGACAGGATCCCTGGCCTCATGCACCCCAACAGGCCCCCTAGCATGCATGCACGAGATAAAATTTTACTGGTGCTAGGGAAAGATCTGCTCTTGGGAAGCACTGGTAGATTTTGACGTGTAAAAGTGCCCGTGCGGCCTACTTACTGAATAAATATCTTTTATCTTTAATGAATACATCTATTCCATATTCTAACGTAAGACTTAACGCTTAAGGTTTAAAATAAAAGTAAACAGTCTTGATAAAATCGCTATAGTCGCTTAGTAATAAAAGGCAATAAAAGTCAGTACGAGACACTTTTATTTTAAACCTAAAGGAGCGTCCTCACTGAGAGCATTCTTACCCGAGCATTTGTAAACGAGCAATAATTTCAATAATTTGTAATCTTTGTACGCTCGGCTCAACGTCCACACCACTCGAATACTCGTATTTGACGCCGAATGCTCATTACACGCGAATGCTGTCAGTAAGACTTAATCTTACGTTAGAATATAGAATAGATGTATTCATTCCCCTAGCACCTGTCAAATTTTATCTCTGGTTTGAATATTAACCCAAGCAGCACAAAAGCTGTATAAGAGCTTATACAGCCATTATAACTCTAGTTTCAGCATTTTAAGTGCTGTATAAACTCTTATACAGCCCGCTGGTGAGCCGTTCGTGACGCCTCGCATGTTTTCCCATGATAAGACCAAACCGTCATAACAGTGTGACGTGGTATTCCTTCGTCGAATGATAATTACTGGATATACAGGTCATTGGGTCGATTTTCTTTGGACTATGACTAAACCCGGTTGTTTACAAATTCAATAACTCTTTAGTCATGCGTATTATAGATTACATTAACTTAAACACTCGTGACCGATTAAACGCATGGCTTTGGACGTGCCTACTATTATCTGATTATAATGTTTACAATACAAATTAAAACTACGCTAAAAAGACGGCAATAGAACCCACAGACCCCAACGGGCTTAGCATGTTTACACGAGATAAAATTTGACAGGTGCTAGGAAATGAATACATCTATTCCATATTCTAAATAAGACTTAACGTTTAAGGTTTTAACTAAAAGTGTCCCATCTTTATAAAATCACTATAAAAAAGTGAAAATCGCTATAGTCGCTTAGTAATAAAAGGTAATAAAAGTCAGGACGGGACACTTTTATTTTAAACCTTAAGCATTGAGTGTTACGTTAGAATATGGAATAGATGTATTTATTTCCCTAGCACCTGTCAAATTTTACCTCGTCCTTGCATGATAAGCCCGCTGGTGTCAGTATATTTAAAGTCACAGATTTTAGTTAACCCTGTTAAAAAATACCTTTTGATGTAATTGGTCTGTAAATAATGTCTGTAAGATCTGTAAAGGACCTTTGGGTTTGTGTTAAGAAGGTTAAAGTCGAACCGACCGAAGAGCAGCAGACTCGATAGTTGTTAGAATCCGCGATAGAATACTCTAAACTATAAATAACGTTATTAACATATTAGTCACTTTTACAACAGTATAAAGTCAACATTGCGTGTCTCAAGGAAAGGTTTGGCCCTATTATACTTCGACGATATAGCGATGACACCGGCGTAAAAAAAAAGGGAAACCCATTAGAAATTATGACGTAGTCTGCCATGATCTTTGGTAGCTGCAGCTGCGTAATACCCGTAAAATACGATAGGGTTTGGTGCGGGCCGGACAACAGATTTGGTTCGCTCCGAACCAGATCCGGCTGTCTGCAGAGCAGTCTTCGGACCAGGTCGGCCGATATGGTCCGAAGACTCTCTACAGACGGCCAGATCTGGTTCGGAGCGAACCAAAACCGTTGTCCAGCGCGGACCAAGTTCGATCGTCTACGTGTATAACGCTTGCGGCAACACGGATCAAGTTATAATCGCCGATAAAGTTTTTCGAGCATAAGAGATTGCACTGCACTTATAATCAAATAGGTTGCAAAATTATCAAGATCTCTTAACTAGCTGGCTAGTTGTTCGTCACTCGCCAATTAAGTACCTACTTAACAATTAGTGGACACTGGACAATCGCGCGATGTGGGAGCGAGCTCAGGCACACAACCGAAAGACTATAAATATCAGTATTTCCTGATCACTTAGGACTTTTCGCCATTGGTTTCCTAGTTGCCTCAGACTGATGAAAGAACTATTTTTACACCCGGATGGCAAACAGTAGGTACTTAATGAGGGGATAGAGTTAATGTGTTGTTTTCATTGTTTTCCTTTAATGACAATTGCGATAGAACTAGCACTGTCGTTCATTGACGTATTTTATAGGAAGTCCTGGTATTAGAATTCATTCTGCGGGCTTAGCAAGCATACACGAGATAACATTTGACAGGTGCTAGGGATATATAATACATCTATTCCATATTCTAATGTAAGATTTCACGCTAACAGTTTAAAATAAAGGTGTCCCGTCTTGATAAAATCTCTATAAAAGTGTGAATAATTAAAGGTAATAAAAGTCAGGGCGAGACACTTAAACCTTATATTTTCCTAAAATTCCTTAGTAATAAAAGGTAGTAAAAGTCAACAGTCGTGTCCTTACACTTTCATATTGAACCTTAAGTGTTAATAGTCTTACATTAGAATATGGAATAGATGTTTTAATTCCCGCACCCGACAATTTTATCAGCTGCAAGATTCTTACATACTTCTAACCGTAAAATCCTGCCAAATTCCAGGCAACAAAAGGGACACAGTCAAGAAATTGACAAGTAACAGTTATAATACAATCAACTACATAAAGATATCATAAAATCAGATACGATCGATTGCCTGTAAACATGGTCCTTCGTGCCGGATTTTCACTGTGAATTTAAATAATTCCACTGTAATGTTAATGCTTCTATCCAATCAAACATCTCCCAAGGTTCTCTCAACGCCGTGTTTCCCACGGAACCCAAATAGGAGCGGCAGCGGTTTCAGCCACAAAAACGTCACGGCCTTATCAAAGGTCACATTCATTCATGCAACCACACAAACTTATCAATACCGTCGACGAGGGCAGCACTTCACTCGCACTATCTAAAATTAATGCATGTTTATGGAACTTCTCAGTTTGGCCGCCGGCAAAGTTATTTCTGCCGCTTTATGGGTTATCAAGTATGAGGTCATGCGAGATGGTGGCTTACGTCCGACGATCGGATCGGATGCTCCTCAGTTATCTTTACTACCTTCTATTGACGCGAGACCGTCATCTTAGGATTTTATTGATCTTGATTCTTGTAAACAACTCGTTGATGAACTCGGTATTTACCCGAGCTAAGTTGTCCGGCTTAACCTAGATTTGGTTTTATGTAGTTAGCCTAGTTGGTAGTGACTCTGTCTACGAAGTCCCCGGTTCGATGCCTGGTAATGGCAAATATTAGTTTGTTCTGAGTTTTTCATATTTTCTATGTATTTAACGACGTTTTTATTAAAGTATGTTTACGGTGGGCTAGTAGTCGAAGTAGCTTTACATTTTAGTACCGTGTCGCAGTTACGTATTATAAGTTATAAGTGTCAATAGTTTGAATTTAGTATGTCAATACTGCGGTACTAAAATGTACAGCTACTTCTGAGTTCGACCGTACCCATAATACAAGCGCATTTGGCGTTGAGATTGTCCCCTGAACACAACCAAGCAGCAAAGTTCAACCTCAAGAGCAGAACAAAACAAGATATTTATTTTTAATTAGCTTTCCGCCCGCGACTTTGTCTGCGGAGAGTCAGTACTTTCGTAAGATAAAATATAGCCTATGTCCACCCTGAAAGTCCAGGTTTTTGAAATCGAATGTGTAGTTCCGGAGATTACCCCTTACATCCAAACAAATAACAAAACAAACTTTACCTCTTTATAATAATATAATATTAAGTAGTATAGACTACCGACGCAACCCGGCTTCGCACAGGTAACACTAACTGTCAATAATCATATATTTATAACACGGAGAAAAAAATCTAGTTTCCTTTATCAGAATATTGTAAATTCGACTTGATTTCATTGTATTATATGTGACAAGTATACTTTTTTTACACATTAATATAAAATTCTACTTCTGTACAACATCACTCCTAGTACCTATTACCCACTTACCTAGTATCGTAGGAAACAAATTTTACAATTACATATTCATAATATGAATATGTAATTGTAAAATTTGTTTCCTACGATACTAGGTAAGTGGGTAATAGGTAATATAATGAATGAAACTAGTGACCCGCGCTCGCTTCGCTCCGGGTACTATTTATTATACAGGCTGTCCCAATATCAGTAACCCACATTGACACCGGAGGTAGACCAGCCTAAGACGGACCGAACTTTTAATTATTTTTTAACGGTGTGGAAGTGCGTTTCGCATTGTCCCCACACCGAACCAGCCTAGCATGATCTTAGTAAAAATCGCATGGTTTTCAAGATTTGCCAGTTTAAAGTTGTTTTCCAGTATAAACTTTTAACTGGCATATCTTGAAAACCATGCGACTTTTACTAAGGTCATGTTAGGCTGGTTCGGTCCGTCTTAGGCTGGTCTACCTCCGGTGTCAATGTGGGTTACTGATATTGGGAGACCCTGTATACATAAACCTTCCGTGAAAAATTATCTAACTGATGGTGAAAACCGCATTCAAATCCTTTGCGTAGTTTGAAAGATACAGAGGAACCGACGGCGGAAAGCGATTGTGTTTTATACTATGTAGTGAAAATGATAACAAATTGCAAATTCTACCGACCAACTGACATCAATAACAACATTTAAAACAGTTTCTCGTTTCTAACTGGAACAGGCTACACAATTTTACTTTCAAATGCTAAAAATATTTCTTCAAAACAAAAGTATGGATAGTCCGCGGGTACCGTTACGCCCGGGCTGGCAACAGTTCGCATAATGAAGGGCTACACTACACTGGTGGCCGAGAAAACGGCCATAACGCGCCGTACGCATGTAATTATTTAAATAAATAATAAAAATGGTTTATTTAAATGTGTACACCATTTCATTACAGGTTATTTGGTACACTAACTTAAAAAGTACACACGCATAGTTAGATTTTTTTATAAAATAAAGTTTCATGTCATACATTTTCCAACAATCTGTACAGTACCTACAAGGTTATATTGGTAGAGTAGAGACTTTACAATTTAATGATTTTTTAAGAAAAAATAGTGACCGTCACGAAAATAAGATTAGTATCGAATGCACACACTTTTGTCATGAAATTGTAAGTTACATATCAATTAAATAATAAATAACAATTGTATAATACCTATTTCTTTAAAAAAAAGCTACCATTGAGGCGGTATTTAAATGTCATTTATGTTTAACTTACTTTTTTTACGACGAAATTGTATAATGTATTACAAATTGTGACAACTACGCGGTTAGGCTAGTTGGTAAATGGTAGTGTCTACAAGGCTAGTGTTCCCATTTTTTATTTCGATTTCCGTGAAGGGAAAATATTTTTGTGATGAAAGCGAGCATTTGTTCCAGAGTCCTTTATATATTTCTCTACTATAAGTATGTTTATCGTTGTCTAGCACCCATAAAATAAGCGTAGAGCTTACTTAGGGACTAGGACAATCCATGTGAGATTGCTCCCAGATTTTATTTTTATTTATTTATTATTAATATTCAAAACTATAATCTGTACACTCGACAGTGGCACGGCGTGTATAAGGAAGGTGAGGTGCGAATTCCAGCGGTACCGGCCGGACAGGTCGGGGGCAATACCCTTCATCGCTCGCTATCTCCGAGGATCACGTCACATACTCACTATAATACACTTTAACAGCTCGTGTGTTTAAATATAGAATAATTAGGACGTTTTGGCATCTCGCCTAAGTATTATGACATGTAATTATTATGAAATATTACGAATAAATGAGTATGAGTATATATACGGGCGGGAGACCCATGAAATGATTATGATTAGTTACAAAGTAATTAAAAAGTGTTGAACTAACCCGACTTACGCAACTAGTCCTTAACTACGTAAGTACAATTTTTTATTCCCAAGTAGCCCAAAAGTTGTATTAAGAGCTTATACAGTCATTTTAACTCTAGTTTTAGCATTTTAAGGGCTGTATAAGCTCTTATACAGCTTGTGTGCTACTTGGGTTATTATTACGGCCTATAGCAGTATAGAAATGGGTGCTAAGACCGCTAAGCTCAAGTGACTGGGATGGACACGTCTGCCGGATGCATCCGGAACCGTAGGCCTAATTTGTCACCGGATGGACCCCGTTAGATGGCCACCGGAGCAGAGGCAGACCAAAAAGGTGGCGGGATGACTTGGACGCGTCTCGGAGCGAGTGGCGGGAGCAAGCGCTCAATAGGGCCGAATGGCGGAAAAGAGCGGCCTTTGCCCAGCAGTGGGACTAACACAGGCTAAAAAAATACGTCCAACTTATACATGGCGTCCAATAAGTCGCACGTCACGGTGACACCTGAGGTAGACCTGCCTAAGGCGCACCGAACCTAACATGACCTCAGAAAAAGCCGGTTTTCAAGATTTGCCAGTTTAAAGTTTAAATTAAACTTTTAACTGGAAGTATCTTAAAAACCGTGCGTCTTTTATTTTTTAGGCTGGTTCGGTGCGGGGATGAAGCGTCACGCATTTCCACCAGTCCAAAAAGAACGCTAATTCGGCCCATCTGAGGCTGGTCTACCTCCAGTGTCACTGACGTGCGACATGTGGGCCACATGGGATATTTTTGCAACTTTGCACGGCTTTATATTTTTATCCTTGCTGCCCGTATGAGTCTGCAAGGCTTAACCGATTTAACATGATTTATGATTATTGTTAGTAAACAATCCCAATATTTTCCACGCATCATTGACCCAGAGTCACGTCTAAATAATATCTTATTGATAGTTCACGACAGATTACAAGTAGGTATTTATTACAACCTTGTGTGTCATGTTCATTACGTATTAAGTCATCGTTAAGAAAAAGATAATCTTATATGGTATGTGTTCATTAATTATGTATTTGTTTACGTTTTGTCACGTTTTGTATTAAAGGGGTTTTCTAGACGTACTTAGTCGTAAAACCGAACGTCTAAAAACGGGGAACACTTTGAAATGCCGAATATTTTTTTTTTCTAAATAATCATTTGTCTGCATTTATTATTTTGCGACAGCTACAGCTGGAGATTATTTATATTAAATGCATAATTTAATTGCTGTAGGTTAGGTTAGAAATACCGTGAGCAATATCAAAAAATAAATCTTTAATCGAAACATAGCGTTTGGAGTTATATCAATTTGGGATTTCGATCAATTCGGTAATGATCTTCGGAATTATGTAGTGAAAGGACTAGCATAAACACATGAAATCTTGGCCTATAGGGTTGTCACCGTAATCAGAAATATGAGAAATTATTACAAATGTCAATGGACCACAGGGTCTTCAGTACCCTACAGACAGTACACAATACACAGGGAGTTAACCAATCTTTGCGCACTAACTGTGGGCTCGTTTGCTTCTTCGCGTATGTTTTAATGGTTCAAATCTTGCAAGTAAGTTGTGATTCTGATTCCGAGCGTCAAACGCGTTAGGCAATAAGGGGGCAGTTCTTGTTATAATAATGGGTTGAAATTTGTATTATAGGTCGATGATAATGCAAAAATGATGTTTAACTGTCGCACTCAGAGACGTCAATTAATATTTAAGTGTCATTAAAGTTGCTGCTGTCACTTTTTTTGGCTATAGCAATAGAATAAGACGCAGCAACTTTAATGAAACTTAAAAATTAATTGACGTCTCTGAGTGCGGCAGTAAGAGCTGATCTGGGCCAAGACAAGATGCGTAACTTAGCGATTTTCAAAATCAAATAAAAATTTTAGGATTGTCGTAGCCCAACGATCAGTCGCGTCAGCTACTTATGTGAATTCCATATAGGTAATTATCGATTTTCGAAAATCGATAAGTTAGCGTATTGCATCTTCTAGGCCCCCCATGAGTTAAAAAGTGGTAACAGGATCTTAGCTGCAAAAGATACGCAAAATTTGGACTTATTAGATTGGCAACGTTAAAGAATCGATGAATGTGCCAAATAAAGATTGTCGGCAAATAAAAAATGTCCTACCTTTTTGTTTGGTTATGGTAATGGTTTTTTGATATATAGAGGAAATAGATATAGGTAAATTTAGAATAGAAGAAAGCCAAAGAATTGAGCTTCAGGAAGAATAAATTCCTAAGAAAAAGCCATAAAACCTTTAAAGCTCACTGCGAGCTTTGACGAGATAAAATTTTACAGGTGCTAGGAAAATGAATATATCTATTTCATATTATAAAAGTGTCTCGTCCTGACTTTTTACTTTTTTAAGCGACTATAGCGGTTTTTACTTTTTTATAGCGATTTTATCAAGACGGGACACTTTTATTTTAAACCTTAAGCGTTAAGTCTTACGTTACAATATGGGATAGATGTATTCATTTCCCTAGCACCTGTCAAATTTTATCTCATGTATGCATGCTAAGCCGCTGGAAGTGGAAAGCTAACTGCCGCACTCAGACACGACAATTAAGATTTAAGTTTCATTAAAGTAGCTGCTGTCACTTTCTTTGCTATAGCAATAGAATAAGACGCAGCAACTTTAATGAAACTTAAAAAATAATTGACGTCTCTGAGTGCGGCAGTAAGACTCGTTCCCAGCAGTGGCCTGCTTGCTCAAAGCTGCTGAACTAAAACTCTACTTCACTCTAAACATCATGCACCCAATTTAGTCAATTGCGTCAATTCACCCGTTTCGTCGAGCCGTTTTTTCACACGCAGCTTTAGACTTTATTAGGCGCAGTTTATTTGTACGAGTGCCACTTTCAATTGATTTTAATTATTGCCATAGGCTATAAATAGACGGGAATTGTTGTCAAGGTCGGCTTTTAAGAACCAGAGCCATCCGGATGCGTTGGCATACGGCATAAATAATAATACGGCATAATAAACGAAAAAGTTACACCCTTTAGTTGCTCGGAACTCTTGGCAGGACATTTTTAGGATTCCGTAGTAAATGGTAAAAAAGAAACCCTTATGATGAGACTTCAGGGCATATAACGATCTGTTTGTCTGTAAAGTATGTGTGTCTGTTACAGCTGTTTTCTTAGCAACTACAGAAGCTATCAACTTGAAATTTGGCATAGTCCCTTATCTCCGAAGTTTTAGTTTAAATAAACGCAAACTTTGAAACTTGTTTAACAGCAATATACTTTATTTCAGTCACGAATTTATAAATTTAAATATATACGGAATCCTCGGTGCGCGAGTCCGAGGCAGCACTTGACCGGTACTAGGTACCTACTTATACATTGAATTGAAGTTTGAAATAACACCTTCAATTACGTCACGTACTTTTTGCATCAAGTCATGCTTTATTTGCCTGTGCAGAGCTAGTACGACGTCATCACTCATCACTCATGGGTGTAATTATGTTAATCGTCTCACCTTCTCATCCACTGAGACTTTATCAATGTATATTATTTTCTATTTTAATTACAATAAGGTATAAATTTAGAGCCGCAGCCGCAGAGTGGAAATCCCCCGTGATGCTCCGAGGTCGGTCTCAGAGCATTCAAATTTATACCTTATTGTAATTAAAATAGGGAAGAATATACATTGATAAATTTAAAGTGATCTGCGCTGCGCTCCGCCGGTTTACGCAGGCCCTAACCGGCGAATTTACGTCGTTCGTCAAGGTGCGTAAATGACATTTGGCTGCCTGCATCTTTATTTAGTCGCCGGTTTGTGAGAAATCCGACTGATGAAACCGGCGGCTAAATGAACGTAGTTTAGCGAAAATGATCCAATTCAACCATTTTACACTCGCAGAATTTGACATAATATTGACAGCAATAAAGTTCAAATTTAAATACATTTTGCTTTGTGGGTTGGATCCTTTTTCCTAAGCTACGTCCAAATGAAAGTGCAGGCAGTTAAATGACAGACGACGTAAATTCGTAGGATATTCGACGATGCGTTTACACAATAACATGACTGAATGCCCGGAGGTGGCAACTTGCCGGGCATTACCTCGGATCGCAGCAAAGTTGCTTCCAGAAGTCGTCGGCAACATCGATGCTGGTTTCCTACGGGCCTTATGGCTGTGTTTATAAACGTAAACTTAGAACATCTGTCGCTTTCTGACCAGTATGTGAGTGCGAGAGTGACGGATACTTTATCCACATTTATCCACCGCGATAAACGCGACCATAATAATACCGGGGCTGGTAGAATGTACGTGTGTCTACATATTCGCCGAACTCTGGTCATCGGAATTCTAGTTTAAGGTCAGACCGGACTTTATAATTGGCGTACATAGGTGATGGCACCAGTAATGGACAAGGACCAATGATTGACACATGATGCTTATTTTGAAGAAGATAAGGGTTATTCATTTGTTTTACAACATACATTTATAACCGTATGATCTTTGTATTAAGGTTTAAGTGTCCATTATTGGTGCATGTCAGCTTAAAGTGTCCAACACTGGTGCCTATGATCACGTCTTTAGACGTACATCTATTATTATTATGGACTTGCATGAACAATGGGAAATTATACGTGACGTGAGGGATTAATGTGATTAATATTGTGACCCACAAATAAACGCATTAATCCTTATTCTTACTAATATTTTAAATATGTATATGTTTGTTAATTACGATTTCGCGGCTCAACGCGTCGTCTGATCGATGTGAAATTTGGCACATAGTTCCCTATACAGCGACATACGATAATTACGCAGACGTACTTACGCGCGTGCAGGTATATTAGATATAATAATGTTCTCCCAAGATATACAGGGTGTCCCAATATCATTAATCCACATTGACACCGGAGGTAGGTCAGCTTAAGAGGTACCGAACCAGCCTAACATGACCTCAGTAAAAGTCGCATGGTTTTCGAGATATACCAGTTTAAAGTTTGTTCTGGAAAATAACTTTAAACTGGCAAATCTTGCAAACCATGCGATATTTACTAAGGTCATGTTAGGCTGGTTCGGTGTGGGGACAATGCGTAACGCATTTCCACTCCGTTAAAAAAAAAAAACAAAAAAAAAAAGTGTCTGGTTCGGTCCATCTTAGGCTGGTCTACCTCAAGTGTCAATGTGGTCTATTGATATTGGGACATCCTGTAGATATTGCCCATAGTTTGGTGGCCTCCGTGCGAACCCGCGGTGCCCAGGCCTGACTCGCGCTTGGCCGGGTTTAACCTAAACGTGGCAATCTCATTTTGACCGGTTATCGCTCTAAAAATGTTTTTACAAACAGTAGTCAAAAAGAGTAGGATAAGTTCTTAAAACAATTTTGTTATCAAAACAGCGTGTTATTAATAAGAGACAAGAAAATATTTGACATGTGAATGAAATAAGCAATGACTAACGTAGCTTACTGCCGCACTCAGAGACGTCAATTGAGTTTTAAGTTTCATTAAAGTTGCTGCGTCTTATTCTATTGCTATAGCAAAGAAAGTGACAGCAGCTACTTTAATGCAACTTAAATCTTAATTGACGTCTCTGAGTGCGGCAGTTAGAACTTAAGGTTACCTACTTCAGTAATGTGACTAGACTTGAATAAAAATATGAAAAAAAACTGTAAATTTTGCTCTTTAAGGAAAACTTATTCACTGCTGGCCTATTTACGGTTTTAGGTATAGGTATTAAGTGCCAATATAGGATATTTAGACCGGCGAGTTTGTTAACTCGCCGGTCTAAATATACACATGGTTGGTAGACACTGTTGTGGACAACGGATATTAATTAATTTCTACCTATCTAAAATCACTCGTTTACAAACTTTTTCGTCCATTAAAAGAACAAAATTTTTTTTACCGACCGACGCACTTAATTTCTACTAAAGAAACTAAATAAACTAGAATACCGTTAATCAAGAACCAAATTATAACCTCAACTACCGAAAAACTAGACGAAAAGAAAACTTGAAGTCAAACTTAACGTAAATCTAAGCTACAAATTAGAAACTTCGACCACCCACTCAAACTCAAAGTAACCTTAGCACAAATGAATCTCTAAAATCAGAGTTCGAATGAGAAAAAATAACTTACCACCCCCTTCCCCGTGCCTGGCCCACAGCAAGCAACACGCAACAATACACCACTTCATCACTACAGTTCTACACATAACCGCACCACGGAACGCCCAGCACGCGACTAAGCCTCCTCTCCTCACACGCCTTATAAACTACCAACCTACGTATATTCACTCGGAAAAAACATACTCACAAACAAATAACACAAATTACACTTGATAATTGTCAGCACACGACGGCAAAGATAAGTTGGTATTCTTTATCTCTTTTTAATGGTGTTCGGACGCCAAAACAAGGTCTGATAAGAATTTTTGACGTAAATGGGAAGCTTTAGATCGTAGTTAAGTTACTACTAAAGTTTAATCCCGATATACCTTTTAGTTGAAGCATGCTTTGTCACTTTATGTTTAATTCAAATGTCACAATGAAAGATAAGACCAAAACATTAAGCAAGCAAGCGTTTTTGATAACGGGGGTAGTTGTTTGTTTGTTTTACTGGACAATAATGACATAAACGCCTGTTTGTTATTTGTTTTCTTTTCTATTTCCAAATTCGTGCTGTGCAAATGTAATGTTTGGTGTTTTATTTAATACAATTATAAAATGTAAATCCGTAATTAGCCAGCGATTTGTAAACATAATACTTTTTTTAATTCTTGTATTTTGTGCAGTGGATTTTGTATCAATAAATAAATAAATAACAAGGATGATTATCAATTACAGAAGAACTCGCTTTATGATAGATAAGAGAATACTCCAATGTAAACGGTAAAATTACTGTCAAAGTCATAAATATGTACATTCCCAAATGCCATAAATAACTACACACATCTATGCTACTAACAATAAGGTCGTGTATACCATATATTTGAACGCGAAGACTGTATAATATTTATGCCTTTGACTGTACATATTATTATAGACGTATTAGTAGTACTTTTAACGGAACCCCTAGCATTTACAGAACTACCTAGACCAACAGTCAAAAATGGTCCTTCGAATTCGAGTTTGTATTCCAAACATCGTTCAGAACAACCGTGTTTTTACTCTGTCGGTTAAAAATAATGAGGTCCTTCGCGCTCGCAGTTCGTAAGTTTTTTAACTTATTTCTTTTCCCTTTTGTCATTCCTTTGAAAGTTTCGGGCAACTTTTAAAGCCCACTCGGAGCTTTCGGATCTAATTACTGCGGACTTTTGAAAGTTTTCTTTTTGGTTTGTCAGTCCCCTTACAGTATAAGTATTCTTTTGAAGTAGAAATTTTATTTAGGCGATATACTAGATTGACAGGTAGTGTAGCCAGAATATAAGAAATATAATAGTGACAAGGAAATGTCGATGTTTAAGTATCGTTCAATATAATGTGTCTAATACTCATTGGCCACTAAGCATGAAACGTATAGTCCGTGAGCCCGCTCCAAAATTGCCTACGTCATGACATCACGATAAAACGCATGGCACACGGTCGGAAAAAAGTGCTGAGCGAGGATTAAAAGATTATCGCACCTAAAATTGGCCGGAAACTTGAGAAAATTCTTCACTTCCGGTCAAAATTTTAAGATTTATTTACGACATTTCATCATTGTGATGTCTGTGTACAAACCAGCGTATTTATTTACCGACGGATTTTTTTTAAATCTGGTAACCATAACTGCTGTATACGCGTTAGGAGGCGGCGCGTTGGAAGACGTTAACTGCGTTTTTACGGGCCCGGAGGTATGCGCGCGGTTAAATTTAGAGTCCTCTTTTTGCGCCGCGTTTGGTAGATATTTGCCGGTTTGCCAACTGTGCGGAAAGTGGTATAACATAACTCATTTTGCATCATTAGGTTTTGCTTGCGATTTAAATGATCAAAATGTTCGGGGAAAAAGTATTCAACAAAGACACAAGATACCTAAGGATAAGAACCCAAGATGTAATTTGTTAAATAGGTATAACCTGATAATTACCAAAAACAAATTTGCATTCCATAAAAATGACTTATTCAAAGGTCTGAGGAATAAAGACTTACTGCCGCACTCGGAGACGTCAATTAATTTTTAAGTTTAATTAAAGTTGTTGCGTCTTATTCTATTGCTATAGCAAAGAAAGTGACAGCAGCTACTTTAATGAAACTTAAAACTTAATTGACGTCTCTGAGTGCGGCCGTTTAACATCGAGCGAGACGTTAGCAACAGTTGAGTCAATATAATCTCTTGTCTAACTATTACATAGTAGTCTAATATACATGTATACATATAAACATGTAAAAAAAATATATAAATATAAAGTAAGCCTTTATTGACAATCGTTATGAATTAGTTAATGATTCACAATTTTTCGTACCGTTCCCGATGCAATTTGAGACCGCAAAAGGTTTTTTTATTGGGGAATACAAATGACATCGTCGCCATTTCAACCAAGTGTGTCGACAACACATTACTATGGAATGGGATTATGAAGCGATTAAGGTGATCGATATTACCTCACACGATAACATGATTTACTACTGCTCCACTGACTGTTCTTTTTTTTTTTTTTTTTATTGATAATGGGTTTGCTCTTGACCAACTCCCGCCCTTGGAGGACGAAGATTCAGTCTACGATGTAGCGAGCTCACCCAGAAGATGCCCATTCACCCTAGCTTTAAATAGGTTCAGATTGTATGCACTCGGAAATACAGACTAATATGGCTTTGATGGCCTCATAGCAGTCTTTTGGCAGTTCATAATTTAAAACAAAACGCGGTCGCAGTATCTGTAATCCTTACTAACATTACCCTTGTACTTGGGTCCCGTGCCCAATACCCATTCGGGTTTGTACTTCTCTCTCACTCGCTCTCATACTCTCTTATGCGAGTTTAGCCGACTTTACCCGAAGCCGAATCATATCCTAAGTGCTCACGGCTGTGAACGAGCAGGCCTTTTTAGCTGCCGGGTGCCATCGCCCGGCTGACCGTCCGTTCTGCCCTGCTAAGGTAAAAGGCAGTATGTTACACAAAACTACTGTAGCAATTTCAACCTTATTACCCAGTAATGAGGTTGCAATTATTACAGTAGTTTTGTGTAAAATACTGCCCTTTACCTTAGCAGGGCAGCGTTGCTAAGCCATTTTTGGTCGTTTTGCCGGTGGCGAGTGGCGACCACACGCCGCGAATTTTAGCGAACAATGGAGAATGCGGGCAGAACTATATTTGGGCTCGGTTTTATTCCCTTTTGTTGAACGGACCCCACAATGACCACGTGCTATTGACGAATTAAAAAAATAACGTTTGTTAGAATACCTAAAGTAGTGTTAATGTGTAAGTGTTATTCCTACAACAATCGAATTTTCCGTGGAATAAGTATTATATATTTAAAACTAGGACGTAGACTAGGTTCATTATGAGCAAATCCAGCCAAATTCTGTGTGATTGAAACACAAACACAAATATCCTCGCATTTCATATTTATTATACTTATTTAATTCATTACTAGGATCCGTCCTAAAAATTATCATTTTCCTCACCGTCTTCGTATAAACTTTTCGTTTCCTGGTACAACACTTCCGTCATTATCCCGTTTAAAATATTCCCCTCAATGTTAGGCTCCGGATCCATCACGGCGCGGCGCCGCCGCCGTGGCACGTGCTGTGTACGCTGCGCCGCGCAAGTTGCAAGTTGGAGTACGTGTTCAAACGTGTACTCCAACTTGCAACTTGCGCGGCGCACCGTACACGGCACCGTGCCACGGCGACAGCCATTTTCCTTAATTACGAAAACATTGCTTAATGCATCTGACTAAGCCCCCGGTTCGCTTCTACAAAAGGGCGGTAGGTACTTATCCCCCTTCACTCACTCTTCTGGACTCCATTTGTTTATATATCTTTTTCCTCAAAATCTTTGTGTAAACTCTTCGTTTCTTGGTAGTCCTACCGTAACTTAATGGTCCCGTTTAAAATATTCCATACATGTTAGAATGTTGTCATAATTTTACGTAGAATTTAGAAAACCGACGTCACTGATTCATAATTAATGTATGACGAATGTATTGATGGTTATTCCTTTTCCAGTAAGTAGTGTATGTTATGAGTAATATATCGGGGACCCAATATACATAACATACCACCTTGAAATGTGAAAGATAAAAACGTACGGTAACCAAATAGATAGAAATCGTGACATGTTCGCGACCCTTACTTTCACGACTAATACGTAACTTAAATGGCACAATCGATTTTCATCAGTCTTAGTAAAGAACCACCCCGGTTAAACAAGCTTTCTATTAAAAAACTGCGTCCAAATCGGACAGATACACAGATACGCTCGCTGCTGTTTCCGTCAGGGGTTAAAATACGGGCGGATTTTTTTATACTCAGGGTCTGTTTCACAATCTACAAGTAAATTCATCTCACACTTAAAGATAGCCCTCTTCTAGGGCTAAATTTATTTGACAGATATGCTTTACTTGACGATTGTAAGACAGGCGGTTAGTATTAGTACCTAAGGGAATCATGCATGATAAACAATTTAACCAAGTTTTACGCGAATTCGAGAGCAGAAAACTACCTAGTCCTTACCTACTAGTATTATAGCGGCAGTGTGTATGTTTGTTTGTATCTTCTTCATGGTTTAACGGCTGCCGTTTGATGTGAAATTTAGTAGAAATCGAATTTATAGCCCAAGGATGGACACAGTGTACTTTTTATCCCGTAAAATAGAATATTACACAAGGGAATAGTGATTAACGACTTAAAAGAAGTACGCTCAAAGCGGGTACGCTAAGGCTTATGGTAAAAAAAAAGTTATTTTTATTTTATTTCCTTTAATTGTATTTATGTTTTTATAATTTTTTACCCTTACGCACTTAAATCAACAAAATGAAAAAATACGTCATTTTTATATAAAAATAAAATTAAAATCTAAACCCTTTCAAATACCCGTTTTGCCCGTGGGGGGTGCCTAAGCGGGCAAGACCTTTGGGTAGAGATTGATTGAACATATACCTTCAGTCAACAAAGTATCGGGAATGGATGATTTGTTTATGGTTCCAAATTCAAATTTTTGTTTTTTTTGTTGTTGTTAGATTGGCACAACTGTTTTCTATTTTGGCACGGAGTTTGAGTTGCATCTGTTATTTATATTAAATACAGTGCTGTTTTTAGTTATATCATATCTAGTGTGTATTGCGAATTTCATAATGGACAAAAACATTGAACAAAGAGTTTGTCTTAAATTTTGCATCGCCAATGGAATTTCGTGTTCGGAGTCACTGAAAATGTTACAGAAGGCTTACGGTGATTCGACTTTATCAAAAACACGTGTTTATGAGTGGTACAAAGCGTTCAAAAGCGGTCGAGATGTGATGGAAGATTTGCCTCGCTCTGGTAGGCCATCAACGTCTGCAACTGAAGTTAACATCGCAAAAGTGAAGGAAATAGTGACTGAAAATCCTCATTCAACTTTGAGAGAGATAGCCGCCGAACTTTCTGTATCTCACGAGTCGATCCGTACTATTTTAACTAATCATTTGGGTATGAAACATGTTACCGCTCGGCTAGTCCCAAAAGACCTGAATTTTCTCCAAAAACTCAATCGCATGAGAGTCGCTGAGGACATGCTAGAACGAGTCAATTCCGACCCAACATTCATGAAACGCATTGTTACTGGTGACGAGACGTGGGTTTACGAGTTTGACATGCAAACTAGTCAACAAGCTTCGGAGTGGCGCCTTCCAACTGAACCGAAACCGAAGAAACCACGCCAAAGTCGATCAAAAGTCAAAGTCATGTTGACTGTTTTCTTTGACTATCGCGGTGTTGTGCACTCGGAATTCTTGCCGGAAGGTCAAACGGTAAATAAAGAATATTATTTGAGCGTTATGCGGCATTTAAGAGAGCAAATTCGACGAAAAAGGCCAGATTTGTGGAATGAAAATTCTTGGATTTTGCACCACGATAATGCGCCTTCGCACAAGGCCATCATTGTGAAAGAATTTTTGACCAAACACTCAACAAATACCATCGAGCAACCACCATATTCACCAGATATGGCTCCTGCCGACTTCTTTCTTTTTCCTAAACTCAAATTACCACTTCGTGGCACCCGTTTTCAATCGGTAGAAGACATAAAGGAGAATTCGCGCCGAGAACTGAATTCAATTCCGGAAACAGCGTTTAAAAAATGTTTTGATGATTGGATTATTCGTTGGCGTAAGTGTATCGTTTCTGAAGGAGCATACTTTGAAGGTGATAAAATAAATTTGGATGATTAACAAACAGTTTGTGTATTATTGATCTTTTCCCGGTACTTTCTTGACAGAGTAGTATTTAATATATTTTTTGAACAATTTATGCAAATGAGATCAAATCAACCTCTAGTATGCCTCTGTCATATACATGTAATTGAAATATCAATTTTATATCTATTTATATATGTCATTATATAATCAAAATTATTGACCTAAAATTGCGTCAGCGGGAGATGAGAGGGCAGAAACTTATGGCCGCACTCAGACGTTAATTAACTTTTAAGTTTGATTAAAGTTGCTGCTGTCACTTTCTTTAAGACGCAGCAACTTTAAAACAAAAGCAATAAAAAAATCTTATTTCGTTATGACAACCTATAAATTTGTCGTAATTAAAGTAATAATCATTTGGTAGAGTAAGTAAATCTCATGCATGACAAATGTCACAGTAAAAAGAGCCAATGCCACTATATGTATAAGACGTGCAAGCCTCATTCATGCATGAGCCCATACGAGTAGTCCACATTGCGACTTATCCAACCTTCAGAAGGTGGATCGGTAGTTCAGCTCACCGCATGTTAAGCATTTAGTATAGTCGGATTATCATTAGGATTTGGTCCATTTTTTAACTTTCTTACAATTCTTTTCTGCAGTTTCGTACTTGTAGAACGTTCAAATTCCTTTAAATTTATTTTAACAGCATCTACTTTTTTTTTTAATTCTTTCTTATTTTTCCCTTTCTTCCCCGTTTTTTTGGACGATCATTTTTCTTACAATCTTACTTATCAACCTTTTTCTTATTAGCTTCCTTTTCCTTCTGCTGGGTTTTAATTGGAGTGCTAGTGAGAGTTTCCGCTTCCTGTTTTTCTTTTCCTTGTAGTTTTGGCGCGCTCAACTTCGGATGGCGGCAATTGGAATCACGTGGGATGGGATACTACAACCTCAGTTGAACGTTGTTGTATCTGGTCGTCGCCAACTTTATCAGGAGTAATGGGCAAACCACAGGTTGCGCTACTGACTCAGTAGCTGTGGTTTAAAAATTCTAGTGAAAACACAAAAAAATTGCGTCTTAAAGGCTTAATTACACCTTCCTTTTAGCCACAAACGATCGAGCCGCAATACATCGAGTGAGATGGAGATACTATCTCCATACGTATCTAACGTATTGCGGCAATAATATGTATTAAGCAGGATCCTCGGTGCCCACATTGCGGCAAAGAGGAAACTAGCCAACACGTCCTGGCCGAGTGTGTAATGTACTCGTCACTGAAATACCGCACATTCGGGGAGGACGAACTGTCGACAGAGACATTGAAAAGCATTGACCTACAGGACGTACTTCTGTTCTATAGGAAAACAAGAAGATGGGATCCATGCTGGATGGGAGCGTCGCCGGACCAGTAACCTACGGCTCAACCAAGGGGAACAGGGAGGAATGACTGTGGAAACGGTCGACCGCCCGCCTGCTCCGGCCGGGCGTCCCCATCCATCATCATCATCAACGTATTGCGGCGTTTTCTGGTTAGTGACTAATTTAGGAAGGTGTAATAAGTATTTTACCTTGCCAACGCGTACGCCATGCAACGGGCACCGCTACCCTTATAATCTGTGGGCACCGCTGCCTGTGATTGGCTGACGTGTCAAATGTCACTTCGCTTCCACAGATAATTATTGGTGCTAAAGGCCCGCGAATTTAAACCGCTACCCGCTTTAGTCAGGGTACCCACGAACCCACTTCAGGCCTACATCCCCTACGCGGCAGGCGGACCGAGTCGCGGGTACTATCAAGGTAAAGAATAAAATAAAAGTCAGTGTTCTCATACTACGGAATAATATATATTAAATATATATTAAAACTGAGCGGATATTCCAGTATGCACCGGAACCAAATGCTGATAGGCGTGGGAACATCCTCTGGCGTTAACTTACTCATTCAAATACTCTTGATAATTAACAAACAAAAACTATGGTTGGCTTGTTTTTAGGGTTCCGTAGGCAAAATGGCAAAAACGGAACCATTATAGTTTCGTCATGTCCGTCCGTTCGTCCTAGCGTGTGTCACAGGCATTTTACTCAAAAACTACAAGATGTATATTAATGAAATCTGGAGTATAGGTGTCTTGTATAAGCCGCTACTTAGTTTGGTAGATAAGAAGACTTTTTTGCCGTGCTTAGAGCGCGTTCCGGAGCCTTCTGGGAGAGATTACGAGCGTCGGAAAACGAGATACTGTCGATGATATCTGATGATTTCAGCGACGTATTCAAAAAACATTGGCTTCTCCTGCACCGGTCAGCCAATGGACTTCTATAAATGTCACCCGCTATTTACCCTTATTTTATATTTTTTTATTGATTTTACTCTTTCTTTTATGTTTTACTTCTTACTTTTATCTTTAATCATCCTTCACGCTTTTATATGTTTGTAATGGGTTTTTTGTCTGACAATAAACGATTAATAATAATAAATAATAATAATAATAAATAAAGCGTGTGCTAGACGGTTTGAAACCACACGTTGGTTTGAAACCAAGTGACCTCGGTAGTTTGAAACCATGTAGACAGTGGTTTCAAACCAAATTTCGCAAAGTTTGGTTTGAAACCACTGTCTACATGGTTTCAAACTACCGAGGTCACTTGGTTTGAAACCGTGGTTTCAAACCGTCTAGCACACGCTTAACAAAAATAAATATTTCTAGGGGGGCACTGCATAACATGTAACAGAAGCTGATTTTTTTTTGCAGCAAACATCATCGTGTGGCACATATTTCGACAGTTCTTTTAAAAACACTGACGACGCGTTTAGCCTAGTTGGTAGTGACCCTGCCTACGAAGCTAGCGGTCTCGGGTTCGAATCCCGGTATGAGCAAATATTTGTGTGATGAGCGCAAGTATTTGTACCCGAGTCATTGATGTTTTCTATGTATTTAAGTATATATTTCTCTATATAAGTAATGTTTATCGTTGTCTAGTACCCATAGTACAAGCCTAGAGCTTAGTTTGGGACTAGGTCAATTTGTGTGAGATTGTCCCTGATATTTATTTATTTTATTTACTTTTTAAACACTTTAAGGTTTCCAAGCAATTTTTTTGATTAAGTGAAGATTTTCGGAAATAATCGCTCCGAAAGTTACATAAATTGTGTCCCCTCAGTTTATCGTTACAACTGTATGTCCAAAAAATATGAGAAGAAATACTAAGGTAACGCTTAATAAATACTTTCAACCAAAGTTATTTTCAACATGATCAGATTATACCGTTTTTGAGTTATTGCCGAAAAACTGCGCTTCTCAACAAAAGGACGAAGTGCCATGAAGATACGCTCTTTTGTTGGTGCATTTTTTATTTGTAGTAATGCCGACGGAACCCTACTCTGAGCATAGTCCGACATGCTCTTGCCAGGTTTTTTAACAGCGCGACAGATATCTAGATCACAGGTATAGAGAGACCAGAGACCACGAAACACTCCTTTAGAACGCTCGGATGCACCATCCCTTTCACTCGTCAATTGTGATTAAATTGTGAGAAAGGGAAGGAGCTAACGTAACTTCGAACTTCGATTTTCAAAGTAACCCCCCGGTAAAAAATATTCGAACGAAGGAACAACGTGCGGTTTGTGTGCGTGCGCCCCTTATGGTCATGCCACACTACAACGCCCCGTCACTAGACCAGCACCTCACTTATTAAAGTATAGATAATAGAACGCCGCTACTTTATTTTTCAACTTTAGCTTCGAGGCGAGGCGGTACTAGTCTTGATGCCGGGGCGTTGTAGTCTGCTATCGCCCAAACGGCGCAAGCGAGCTAACACTGATAGTCATGAATTTAGTCGACGCTGTGCCTGCGCGTGTGTGCGAAGGCACCTAACACGATGTCCTAAAGAGCCGGAGCGGAGTTGAGCATGTCTGTAAATATACACTTAATGTTAGTATAACTAGTATTTTCAGTTCTGGACGGCACGCCCCGCCCCTACGGGTGTGACGTGGTTGCCCTAGTTGGTAGTGACCCTGCCTATGAAGCTAGCGATTCCGCGTTCGATTCCCGGTAATGGCAAATATTTGTGAGATAAACGCGAGAATTTGTACCTGAGTTTTGGATGTTATAACAATAAGGGCCTGTTTCACCATCGACAAGTAAACTTATGTCGGTTAAAGTTAGCTCTCTCTTTGTTTGTTTTCAAGTGTAAGAGAGTGATAGGGCTAAATGTACGTGTCAGATATGTTATACTTGACGATTGTGACACAGGCGTTAAACTAATTAGTTCAACAGAAAAAAATTGGCAATTTGAGGTTGGAATTTTTAGGGTTCCGTACCTCAAAAGGAAAAAAGGAACCCTTATAGGATCACTTCGTTGTCCGTCTGTCTGTCTGTCTATCTGTCAAAACCTTTTTTCTCAGGAGCGCGTGGAGGTATCAATATGAAATTCATATCAAATACTCAGGTCTGCAATCCTTTGAAGCTGTAAAAAAATCAAACTTCTAAGTCAACAACCGTTAATTTGTAGTCCATCCATCCATCCATCCATCCGTCCGTCCGTCCGTCTGTCCATCCATCCATCCATCCATCTTATTTATTAGGTATATTAACCTTACCGCCTGTTTTACAATCGTCAAGTAAAGCATATCTGTCAAATAAATTTAGCCCTTACGCTTTCTTACACTTGAAAATAGACAAGGAGAGGGCTATCTTTATTTGACAGATGAATTTACTTGTCGATTGTGAAACAGGCCCTTAGTCATACTAGTAGGTACTCGTAAACTTACTCCCAATCCATCTTCATTGTATCAGTGATTATAAATAGCTTGCCCTGAGTGTCATACGTCATATCATAAGTCATAATTAGCACTTATAAGGTTTCTAGGAACCCTATTCTTATTCCAAGCCCCATCTGACCGACTTTTTGATTTTGTACACAGAATAAGTACTTGCATAGAAACCGGATTATACGAAACGCAAAAGACGTATGTTTGACCTTTTTCTGCTTATGGCATTCTTAACGAGTGAGAAAGAGATGTCCTTATAGGTATTCTTTCGTTTTGAGTTTGAATTGGATCTGTCAACGCCAGTGTTGTTGCTGAGTCGAATAATATCGATTTCGATTCAATTACGCAGTTTTAATTAGTTATAATTATTTAAGGGCTGATTTTTCTAATTGCCAAATAAAAGCACCTAGCAGTAAAATATAACTTTCTTTTTATACAGGCTTTCAATTAACTTGCAATGTTCCAATGTTCATAATAATAAGTAACTTGTCCATTTTAAAATTTGCAGACCATTTTTCAACGACTTTCCGGTGTTTGATTGAACTGAAATTTGGTATACGTTTGTAAACCCAATGACAATGTAATATTATGGTGTCAATTAGCAGATCTGATGATAGAGTCAGAAGGTGGCAGCAGGATCTAGCTAAGTACAGCTACAGTACGTAGACCTACTGAGATGACGAGTGCAAAAAAAGTACAGTCATCAATATAAACTTGTCCCAAAATGAAATTTTAGCAGATATATTTTCACATCACTGTCAAACTAATAAAGCTACTAAATGAAGAAGTCACTCTGACACAAAATTAACTTTTAATTTTGTAGTACTGGAGGTTCATATGAGGTGGCGGGCTTTTGACAATGACAGTTAAAGAAGAAAAAACAGCCTACTTTTTGTTTCACTTCCTCTTATGGAATACGTAATCTAAAAAGTAGAGAAAGATAGCTGGTGCAAACTTCATCTTATAGTGCGGTTTCTATGCAAGTACTTATTTTGTGGCTTTATCGGGCTATTCAAGACACGGTGTACCAAATGTTATCAGATTGGCCAGACCAGCTGTCATCTGTCAGTTTGCTGTCAGTGAACGTCATCAGTCACTTGGCGAGTTCACCAAACAATGTTTTCATAAAATAAATAGTTGTATTTGTTCTTTTGTTATGCATTAATATCCGCCATGGATGAAGGGAACTCTATAATTTACGGTTTGGAGCACCAGGTAACCTAATATACACGAAATACAGCATCAATAGAAGGTTTTGGTAACACGATACTTCGATCTTTTCAATATACAAATTAAGATCAAAATTAATATTTTATCGACGTGTGCCATCCTTAATGTCATAGATCGGATCTTTAATTATACGTTTCCTTATTAGTAATATTCATTATGTATTTACTAATGAGTTTTTGTCGCAGACTCGAGCGCTGTCGCCGCAGTATGGCGAGAGTGATGCGATCCGCTTTCTCATCGGCACGCAAAGCTTAAAGCCCGGGACTAACCAGGTGCACGTCGTGGAACTAGAAGAAGATACGGGAGCTTTGCACACCAAGGTAAAATTGATTTAAGCATCATTTGTCCCTTAGAAATACGCACTGGAAAGTTAATGTTAAATATTTTATTTGATATATTAAAGAGATCTAAGTTACTAACTTGGTTGGTGCCTTAACCGATTTGGTTACAATACATCCCAGTAAGGTTTTTAAGAGTTTATTTATGATGGTTTACTATCAATAAGACTAAGAACATACACACCGGATGTATTTGTCATATTTTACATTATTTTTTGGTTAGACTAAAGCAAAAGGGGCCCGGACACTTAAAAAAAAATTTCAAAGTGGTGTCATATTCACACATATTTTATATGGTTGTAATGTATAAAATACATTAAAATAAGCATATGTTGTCTGAAAAACTTTTTTCCAAAAATCAGGAATTACTGAGATTTAGAACCCAGAAGTTCTGACACTTAAAAAAAGAATACATGGATGTTATTTTTGTAAGTAAAAAAAGGTTACGTTAAAAAGGTTAGGTTAATAAAGGTTAGATTTTAACAAGGTTAGGTTGATTTATTAACATTTTTTTTGCATATTTTATGTAAGTATTTTTTTCAAGGTTTTTTTTTACTTTTTTTGTATCCTGTCATTTTTACCAAAAAAAAATCCATTTACATTAAAACAGTACTTATTAGCTTATTACAGTTTGTATTTTAAATAAATAAAGTCAACTGATGTTTGCTGGGTTGACACTTTTTGAAGAATACTTATCTTATAAATTAGTAACTCAGTTCCATGAGGAAAGATTTATGTTTTATATAAATTAATAATACTTTAGTATTTCAATTTCATTACATAACATAAGTAATGTTTTATTATTAAGTTACTAATTAATTAGTTAATAAATGCATGGTACTCATTTTATAATGCCTCCTTTTTACTCTGCTTAAGTGTGCCCTGTTTGAATAATAAATAGCATCACTATTACATTGAACATGACATTTATTATTCTACAAGTTGCCATTGACACCTGTCAGCTTATTTCATCTTATTATAAATATGACTGTACACATTTGCCATGTTACTGTCAAATTTCTCTATTTTTCCATATGCACTAAATTATTTTGAAATAGCACTTGTAAAATGTATTTCTTGTAGGTGTTTAAGCATGAGATTGGGGAGATATGGCAGCTCCGCTGCTCCCCACATGACGCGGCCACTCTCCTCACCGTTCACAATGCGTATGACCCCATCACCCAACAGTGCGCTATGGGAGTCTCCGTATACAAACTACCAACCGTTGAAGTAAGATCATAACTAAATTGTATTGTATATTGATATACCTAGTTTTCAATTTATGAGAATTTCATATAATTTGCGTCGTCATGAAAGATTAACTGACAGTGCTACTTAATTCCCATTTGTTTTTACTATGTTTTGCAGGTAATACCCAAAGATCTGGATGACCTCAGTGCCTTGCAGAGCAGGAGCGCTGAGGATCTGGTGCATGTGACGACCATATCGCCGGATGTAAGTGTCTCCAGCTCTTGGCTCTGGTGCAACTGGGTCAATCAACTTTTTTATGTACCTCGTTGCCATGGTTAAGTTACTCTTTAAAACTATACATTTAAAGGATATAAATCTACATTACATGATTTTTTGTGGCAATTATAAGCCCATTCTTTGGTGGGCTTTCTTCTAAGCATTTAGTAGTATATATTATAAACATCTTTCTAAGAAACACTATCACTGTTGTGTCCTATGTTACGGGACAGAATTACAACAACAAAAAGTTGATCGACCCAACTGCAATCATTGGCATTATAGTTTGACAGAATAAAGTTTGTTTGGCACTGATAAGACAAACTCACAGACCACATCGTTGTACCTAGGATTTGGAGTTAATGGAAATTCTCGCGATTGCAACTTGCCGATCCTAAGATGGAGTGCCTCTATGCAAGTCCTATCACGCTGTTTCACCCTGTGCGCCGCGTTTGGAAGGTTCTAACCTCGGCGACGCGCCTGCTCAGTGGTCAGTAATATACGAGCTTCAGTTTGAGTCAGTTGTTTGTTTCACTCCGTTCCTAATCGACAAGCTCCTTAGATGTGACAAAAATTTAATATTTATGGGCTCAATATATTACTACTGATGTTCGCAGATTGCATGTGTCCATGCATCTGAGAGCCCATCAAAATCAGAATATAATGCCTTTACCATTGTATCTTTCATCGTTCATGAACTACTTTTACTCTCAGAAGCCGGAAGAAGAGGTCCGCTGTGCGGAGTGGCACTCCTCGGAGCCGAGCCGCGTCGGCGTGGTGTACGAGGGCCGCGTGAGCGTGTGGGACCTAGAGGCGGGCGCCGCGGTGGCGGCGGCGGCGCCCGAGGGCCGCGCGCGGCTCAAGTTCACAGCTGGCAAGTGGAATCCCCACCAGGGACACTGCCAGGTTAGTGTGTAATAAAACTCTAGAATCTATTAATGGCTACATCCTATTTTCTTCCCCAGGAACCTAGTTGTATAATAAATAACGGCCAAGTGCGAGTCGGACTCGCGCACCGAGGGTTCCGTAAAAACTTGTATGTTCCGGTTTTTTTTTGTGATGAGACTGCAAATTTACGGTTTTCAGATTTTTCCCTTTACTTGTGCTAGATATGCTTCTTGCCAAATTTAATGATTCTAGGTCAACGGAAAATACCCTATAGGTTTTGATTCCCTTGCGAGTGTGAAGATAGGCGGTATAAACGGCCGTATCTTTTGATTGCGTTGACTTGGAAGTTTGATTTTTTCACAGCTCCAAGGGATTGCAGACCTGAGTATTTGATATTAATTTCAACTTGATACCACCACGCGTTCCTGAGAAAAAGGGTCTTGACAGACAGACAGACATACATACGGACAGCGAGATGATCCTATAAGAGTTTCTTTTTTCCTTGAAAAATAAAACAGTTTTTTTTTTAGTTTGCAGTGCTTCAGGACATGCACATAAAGTGCTACGACACTCGCACGGACGGAAACAAGACTGCTTGGAGCATAGACAACGCCCACAGACAACTGGCCAGAGACCTAGACTTTAACCCAAACAGGTAAACATAGAGAACAGTGTAAATATGAAATTACTAAGTAGTAGTACCTAGTAATAATAAAAAATAGACTACGAAAACCCGCGCGTAATACCGGACTACTAGGGTTAGGACTACTATTACTACTAAACTTAATTTATGTACAGTCGAAGTCATATGTTTACACTTTAGTACCTTGTCACTTTAATCGCTGTGACAATTTCATATGACAGTTTAAACACGACGTTGAATAGACAAGGTACTAAAGTGTAAACATATTTATGACTTCGACTGTACCTAGTATTTTAAGGGACGGTGTGACGTATTGATCCAGAATACAATTTTAATAATCTCATGACTTGCAATTTTAAAATTCGCGTGTATAGTTGCCAACGTCCATACCACGTTGAAAACACCGGTTCTCGTCCGATCACCGAAGTTAAGCAACGTCGGGCGCGGTCAGTACTTGGATGGGTGACCGCCTGGGAACACCGCGTGCCGTTGGCTTTTTGCATTTCCAAGTAGAACTACATTAACTGATATATGGGTGATTCCACGAGCGTTTCAACCGCCGTCAGTCCTTTGATCGCATTAGAGTCGAAATTTCTGTAGCTTTGGGTGCCTTTTTGGTTATTTTCGTAGAAGTCAGGGCACTCTATAAAATAACCGAAAATGGCACCCAAAGCTACAGAAATTTCGACTTTAATGCGATCAAGGGACGACGATTGAAACGCTCGTGGAATCACCCATATCGGATGCTATGGTACTCTATACTGTTTCGGAGCTACTATTTTTATTTGTTTTAGACAATTCCACGTAGCAAGTGCCGGAGATGACGGAGCCTTGAATATTTGGGACTACAGAAACGGGAAAGAGCCCATATTCAGTAGAAGTGATCATTCTCATTGGTAAGTTATCGTCTGTTTTATCCTCTTATCTAGTTTATTATTAAATTAAAGCTTAGTGAAAATCTTGTACATAATGTAAACCCGATGACAATGCAATATTATTGTGTTCTACTGTTTGTTTATCGCGTTTCCCGGGGGAACTGTCAAATTTTCGCAGAGTAAAAATATTTTATGGGTCAATTATTTTATGTGCTGCGTGCCAAAATGTATCCAAACCCGTTTAGCCGTTTTGGCGTGATTGAACAATGGCAAACATCCATACAAACTCACATTTACGAGTATAATATTAGTATATGCTCGTTGGTCGATTTTGCACTGTCAACCGTGACGGATTTACCCGCAGTGCCACTTCTATCCATCATTTTCACCAGAGATGTGCGAGGCACCAGCGCTAAGCTAAGCTATGAAAATGAACGCATCCTTAGCAGCTTAGCGCATCTCTGGTGGAAGAGCAGCCTGCGGTAGCGTAGCGATGTGAGAATTCAGTCAAATGGTGGTCACAGGGTGTGGACGGTGCGGTACAACACGTACCACGAGCAGCTGCTGCTGACGGGCAGCTCGGACGCGCGCGCGCTGCTCACCGCCGCCGCCACCATCTGCCGGGACCCCGACGCCGAGGGGAAGGGACAAGTGTGAGTATTATAATAATAATCAAATTTTTTTATTTTTTTTTGTGACGTGCTTTTTGGTTTATAACCAGAAATGATCAATAAATGACCCCCCTTATCTCCGAAGTTACGCGAATAATCTGAAAAATTCCTAACTTATAGATAATTGCTTATATTTTACGGGAAAAATAAAACGAAGTTTTCAAAATGTATAGGTAGTTTTCGAGAAATTGACAAAAAAACTTTGAAAGTTTGTGTTAAATTTAGACAACTCAAAATGGACCTTATATTATAGCACACGAACGAATTAAAGTACATATATACAGGCACATGTTAAATTTATAACACCCCTTTTTTTGCGTCGGGGGCTAAAAAGGTACGGGTGGGTTTGAAGTACGGACTTAAATACGGAACCCTCGTTTTTTAATTGATAATGGGTTTGCTCTTGACTAACTCTTGCCCCTGGAGGACCCATAATATGCATATTCACCCTAGCTTTAAATAGGTGCAGATTGTATGCACCCGGAAATACAGACGCTGGAAGCGCATTCCACTCTTTTGCAGTACGCATTATGAATGATGATGCAAAGCGCTTCGTTCGAAAACAAAGTTTGCCATACGTTTTAAGCGGCTGCAGGCTGGCAACCCTTGAAAGGTAACCGAAGAGTTCAGGTCGACAAAAAGGGGCCATTCATTATTTACGTAAGGACGAATTTGGCTATATTTTGACCCCCCTTACCCCATGTAAGGACACATCGTGTGAATAAACGATTAATTAATTAATTCATAAGAGTTCTCGGGCTCCCCCTCTCCCTTCTTGCGTAAGATTTTACCAAGTTTTCCTAAATAGTTCGGAAAAGAATCAGGTACACTAACCGCCTGTTTCACAATCGTCAAGTAAAGCATATCTGTCAAATAAATTAAGCCCTTTCCCTTTCTTACACTTAAAATTAGATAAGGAGAGGGCTATGTTTATTTGACAGATGAATTCACTTGTCGATTGTGAAACAGGCCCTAAATACTCATAATTTGACGTAAATCCAAGAAAATGTAAATGAAACTGTACATTATACAGGGTGTCCCGCAATAAAGTGCACAAACGAATAAGGGTAAAACTACATGTGATTTTATCACGGATTTTTTATTTATTTATTTTATTTATTTTGTTAGGGGTGTAATTATTGTAAACGCCATGCAAAATTAAAAAAATATATTTTTTCGTTATAAAATCACACGTAGTTTCAGTTTATTCGTTTGTGCACTTTGTCGCGGGACACCCTGTGTTATTACCTAATTATAAAATAGATTTCATAGTTGCTTTACTGAAAGTTTGCTCTGAAATGTCCATCGAAGAGTGATGCGACGCGCATTCTGACTTGTACAATATTACGTGCGAATACCTTTTACTAGAAGGCGAACACGAACTTATCCGACAAAATACGATGTCGTATGATAATGCACTACGTGTGTGTATTCTATGTAGATTGTGCGATAAACTAAAAGAGTGGACTGTATAAAATTGCGAAAAACGACAAAGGGATGCGATAGAGTTAGGAAGGATAATCAGAAATATTGTGTATGCTTTATGTAACAAATAATTAGACGAAATTAAAGTGAGTGGTGGTCTGACCTGGTGACTCCGGATCTGTTGGGTACAGAATCGTTGGCGTCCGCTGCGTTGCACCGTTGGTGGTAGTCTTCAGCTTCCCTAGGTTGACTGTTAACATTACCTTCAGCACACGCACTTAGCCTTCGATTTATGTCCAGGGTTCACGCCGGGAGCCTCCAATACACTTTATTTAACTAAAACTATGAGTCTATGAAATTAGTGAAAAGGTTGAATTTTTTATGGAGCGAGAGGTGTTCACGCTACGATATTCAAAACGGAACGGCCAGTAACGGCCCTTTTGGTGGGGGGAAACAAATTGTTGCCAGCCACATAGGAATAACACTTTTAATGTTGCCAGAACAAACCAAAAGAAACTACTAAACAATGAGAAAAGTGAACATTCCTCCCACCAAAATACATTAGTATTTTGACTAATATACGAAAACAAACGGAAAAAAAAGACATACATGAAATAACGAAACAAAAGTACAAGAAATGTATTTAAACAGGTAAGGGACATAGCTTGACGACAGGTCGTTTATACAAGCCAGAGGCAGTGCGCACCGTGACAACACGGCAAACACCGTCAGACCCAGGATGTGTGTCTACTATACGACCTAGAGGCCACTTCATGGGACTGGTTTGCTCGTTTACTATGAGCACTAAGACACCCTTTCCTAAGCTAGGTTGCCTATCATGCCACTTCATACGCTGCTGAAGAGTATGCATATACTCCTGGGACCACTTTTTCCAAAAATCTTGGTGCATTTTTTGCAACATTTTCCAACGTTGAGTGATGCTAACCTTGACATCAGTCAAGTCCTCGTCCGGCACAACCGACAAAGGTTCCGTGGTCAGGAAGTGACCAGGAGTTAAGACCGTTAGATCGTTGGGATCGGTGCTAAGTGGGGTAAGTGGCCTTGAATTTAAGAGTGCTTCGACTTGACTTAAGACTGTCGAAAACTCTTCATAGGTCAGTCTCTGCTGTCCAACGACACGCGACAAATGAGTTTTCACAGCCTTAATTCCAGCTTCAGCCAAACCCGAAAAATGTGGACTTCCCGGCGGGTTGAATTCGAACCGGATTTCGTCCGCGTGCGCTGCGTCTTTAATAAGGCGCTGTAGGATGTTGCTAGCGCCGACAAAATTTTTGCCCTGGTCTGACACTAAACGACAACAACGACCACGACGCGCTACGAAACGCCTGAGCGCGGCTAAAAAAGCTTCCGCAGAGAGTTCGGTGGCAAGTTCGACATGGACGGCCTTGGTTGAGGTACAGACAAACACACAGATATAGCCCTTATAAGTTTTATTTCCGCGGCCACGACCGAGAGATACGTCGAAAGGTCCGCCGAAATCGACGGCAGCGCTCGAAAATGGCTTAATTTGGCTAATCCGATAAGATGGCAAGTCACCCATAAAAGGCGCAGGAGCACCTAACGGACGAACACGGAAACACTTTAAACATTTGGCTGTTACAGCCTGGATAGCGCGCTTCGCAGACAATATCCAGAAATGTTGAGCCAGCAAGTTCTGGAGCGTTTGCGGCCCAGGATGCATAAACCTTTGATGATACTCCTCGATAAGCAAAGATGTAAGGCGATGGTCACGAGGTAGGAGCAACGGGTGTTTCACATCGAAGTCGAGAGAAGCTCGTGACAAGCGTCCGCCCACCCTCAAAAGCCCCGCGTCATCCAAAAACGGAGACAGTGTCCTAAACCTCTTAGGGAGGGTATTCGGCAATTGGTTTTTAAGCTTTTCTACCTCTGACGAGAAGCTACTCTCCTGGACGAAACGCACGAGAAACATCAAGCCCTGTCTTATCTCGAAAGGTGCCAAGGGACCCAGAAGTAACTTGTCTGGTAGTTTTCGATTTTTGATATTGTGCACGAAACGGAAGCAATATGCCAAAACATGTTTAAGGCTTCTCAACGACGAGAACCTTGCTAAAAGATTTTCCAATAAATTCTCGCTGAGAGATGTCACAAGAACTGTAATTTTCTGCTCTTCGTGGAGAACATCTACATCTACCGACAGCATGGACCTAGGCCAATCTTCACTAGGTTGCGCGAGCCAGTAAGGGCCATTCCACCAGCAAGTATGGTTGACCAAATCGTGAGGCAGCAGACCTCGAGACCCACAATCAGCTGGATTGTCTGATGTCCTAACATGACGCCAGCAATTGGGAGGAACGATGTCTTGTATGTGGCTTACACGATTGGCCACGAAAGTCTTCCATTTGGATGGACACGACTTAATCCAAGTCAATGCCACGCTTGAGTCAGACCATGCGAAAATTTCACTACCTGAGTGGAAAGGTTTTAGCGCCTCTACGACAGACGCCATTAAGTCCGAGAGAAGAACCGCCGCCAATAACTCGAGGCGCGGTATTGACAACCTCCGAAGAGGTGCCACTTTAGATTTGGCACAAACTAATTGGACAGTAACAAGTCCATTTTTGTCGACTGTCCGGCAATAAACGACCGCACAGAACCCACGCTCCGATGCGTCGCAGAACCCGTGAAGCTGTAATACGACAAATTCCTTTAACATACGGCGAGGTACAGCCACAGAGCTGAGCGACGACAGTTGAGCCTTTAGCGCTTGCCATTCAAGGCCAATGTTGTGCGGAGCGTCGTCATCCCAGGCGACACCGGACACCCAGAGCAGCTGCATTAAATATTTTGCAAAAAAGGTTACAGGAGAAAGAAGACCTAAAGGGTCAAATATCCTGGCTATCTCCGAGAGAATGGTGCGTTTAGTGCACCGACGATCCTCGATAGAAACCTTAAATGTAAAGTTGTCAGTGTGTGGCAACCACAAAAGACCAAGTATCTTGAGGGAGACGTCGCCGATGGCGTCAAACTCACGGAAATCTTCAGTATAAAGATCTTCGGAAGGCAATCCGTCGAAGAACCCTTTGTGGTTCGATGTCCACTTCCGTAAGTGCATGCCGCCAGACGATAAAATGGCAGAAAGCTCCGATCTAATATCACGCGCCTGCTCCACGGACTCTGCACCAGAGACGATGTCATCAACGTAGATATCACGGCCTAGCACTGTTGATCCACTAGGGTAATTGACCGCTGACTCCTGAGCCAGCTGAGCGACAGTACGTAAAGCCTGGTAAGGGGCTGACGAAACACCATATGTGACCGTGAGTAAACGGTAGTCTCTAATAGGCTCGTTGACAGATGGTCGCCAAAGAATACGCTGATATTCTGCATCTTCTGGAGTTACCAAGATTTGACGATACATTTGCTTGACGTCTGCAGTAAAGACAACAACATGCCAACGAAAGCGAAGAAGAAGATGCAATATGTTCTTTTGCAACTTCAGACCCGACAGTAGGGTATCATTAAGCGACGTACCTTGTGCGTCCTTGGCACTAGCGTCGAACACCACACGAAGAGGAGTGCTTGTCGATAAAGGCCTCAGGACTCCATGATGGGGAATGTAGAAGAAGGATCCATTGTCCATCATTGGAGGATCACATCTCTCGAGATGACAACACTTCTCATAGTCTTCCATAAAGGCTACGTAGTTCCTGTGAAATTCAGCATTTTGCTGTAACTTTCTCTCCAACGACGAAAATCTCTTTAAGGCGATACCACGAGACCCAGAGAAAGAAGGCTTGTTGGAAGGATCAGTGAAAGGTAGAGGAACGACAAATCTACCATCTTCAGTGCGACTAAAATTTGCGATAAAATATTGCTCGCACAGCTGATCTTCCTTCGACAAAGTGACGGTATTCTGAGAAATGACTTGTTCCACCTCCCAAAATCTCTTGATCGAGTCGTCCAACGAAAAGTAGTTCGTAATCACGTGGCATTGGTCACGACGAGAACGAGAGCGACAGTCGTCCGTGGCACAACCACCCATCAAAATCCATCCGAAAATGGTGTTGATGGCAACAGGTTCGCCTGGGCCACCATGGAGCAACCCTGGACGCAACGAAGAAGCGAAAATGTCTACACTAAGTAGCATGTCGATCGGCCCTGGTAAATGTAGACAAGGGTCCGCTAAATCGATGTTCTTAGTGTGATGCCACGATGAAATGTCAATATGCTCAGCTGGCATATCCGAACATATCGTAGGCAGTACGTACGCCTCAAACGAAAAGGTATTTTTCATTTCACCGGTACTGGGTGAAATTATACACGACAACGTGCCCGCAGGTTCAGCGACCGCCTGGCCTATGCCACTTACGGCATACCTCCCACATTTAATTTTAAGACCAAGTTTTTTGGCACATGCTTCAGTTATGAAATTACAAGCGCTAGCACAATCGAGTAGCACTCTAACCGAAACCAAATTACCATGAATATCCCTTATGAGTACCTTGGCAGTCGAAAATAACGTAGAAGCGACAACATTGTTAGCTACCATAGCCGTTGGCTTTGAAGTGCATGGTAACGGTTTCAATACCTCCGCATTATTGTCCGAAGGCACAGGTTTATTAAAATGCAGCAATGTGTTGTGTGAAAATCGACATTGCTCACATCGTTGCTTTGACTTACATAATTTCACTGAGTGTGAACCCGACAAGCATAAAATGCATAATCTATTTTCCTTAACAAATTTGAAGCGGTCATTCGGGTCAATTTTTAAGAATGATGGACAAGTTGAAAGACTATGTGGCTCTTTGCACAAAGTGCATAATGAAGACGAAACAACAAGTGCAGTTTTAGCCCTACTAACCGGTTTACTACCAGCTGGTTGAGTATTACCCAATGATGGTGCGTTAAATCCTGCTGCATCTAATGCTCGGAACCGTTTTTCAATAAACATTTGTACATTATTAAATTCCGGGATTTCATCTGAATTATGCTCCAACTCAAATTGTTCCTTAGTTGTTTTATCTAATTTAGACCACAATAACTGAACCAACATAAAATTTTTGTCAGGTAAATTAAAACTTTTTAAAATAGCTAAATTTTCAGTAAATGTCCGCTTTACCCGTTCTAAGTCACCCGCCCGGGAAGTTTTCACTGGCTCGCAATTAATAAGCCGCTCATAATATGTGGACGCTATTAACCTAGCTTTATTATAATGCTTGTATAATGCATTGTAAGCAACTATATAGTTCTGGTTAGTAACAGGGTAATTTTTTACTAAATCATAAGCCTCGTTTTGCACACTCGACAACAAATAATGCAACTTTTCTACATCTGCTAAGTCTGTACGCTCATGAACCAACGAATTAAAAAGCTGAATAAATGTTATCCAATTATCGATCTTGCCATCAAACTGTTTTATACTAATTTTTGGCAGCTTAGGTAGATTAGAACGTGGCAACGAGGTAGCGGCAGAAGGTTTTGCGAGTACATTAATACGCGCCTTAACAGCCCTCATCTTAGTGTCGAATGTCGCTGTGACATTAAACTCTTCCCGATGCTCGCTGCGCGGAATTGAAATCAGAATTTTCATCTGTGCCTCGTGAAAATCATCAGCCAATGACAAAAGGTCTGCCTCAGTACACAATGCCAACTCAGTATCGTCCTGCATAAAAAGATGCTCTAACCTCATCATTGCGTAGTCCCTTACGACGAGCAGAGGATCCGCTCCCTCAGTCATGCTCGTATCTTTTACACCTTTGGGCATGGCAAACAAACGCAACACAACACAAACAGTATCACAAACGTTAGACTTAAACGTTAAACTTGTCGAGAACTTTACCACAAAACAAGTTAATCAAACAAAATGATAACTACTAACTACCTTCACTTGGCGGTAGAAATTAACTTAAAATAAAAAACCGATTGACACAACCGTCAGTGTTGCCAGTCTAAAATGACCGACTTAATATCGAAGAACGAATGAATTTGAATGATTCAACCTTTCCAATAACTTTTTTTTACAACAATATTTCTGCTTACCCGAAAATATTTAAGAAACTAAAAATTAACGGCGAAACGAATTTTAAGAAGTGACTTTACGAAAACGACAGTACAAAGGTCACTTATCAAAATATACGGATCGAAGAACCAAAAAATGTGCGATAAACTAAAAGAGTGGACTGTATAAAATTGCGAAAAACGACAAAGGGATGCGATAGAGTTAGGAAGGATAATCAGAAATATTGTGTATGCTTTATGTAACAAATAATTAGACGAAATTAAAGTGAGTGGTGGTCTGACCTGGTGACTCCGGATCTGTTGGGTACAGAATCGTTGGCGTCCGCTGCGTTGCACCGTTGGTGGTAGTCTTCAGCTTCCCTAGGTTGACTGTTAACATTACCTTCAGCACACGCACTTAGCCTTCGATTTATGTCCAGGGTTCACGCCGGGAGCCTCCAATACACTTTATTTAACTAAAACTATGAGTCTATGAAATTAGTGAAAAGGTTGAATTTTTTATGGAGCGAGAGGTGTTCACGCTACGATATTCAAAACGGAACGGCCAGTAACGGCCCTTTTGGTGGGGGGAAACAAATTGTTGCCAGCCACATAGGAATAACACTTTTAATGTTGCCAGAACAAACCAAAAGAAACTACTAAACAATGAGAAAAGTGAACATAGATGTATAGACAACTTTAAACGTTCCTCCAGGCTGGAAGACGGCGTGCTCCAGTCGTACGAGCAGCACGAGGACAGCGTGTACTGCGCCGAGTGGAGCGCCGCGGAGCCCTGGACTTTCGCGTCGCTGTCCTGCGACGCGCGCCTCGTGCTCTCGCGCGTGCCGCGACACTTCAAGTACAAGCTGCTGCTGTGATCCTACCGACTGCGCCAGTTACCTTTAGCCTATATTATATTGTGGTCTGATTAAATATAAACATAAACTACTGACCGGACTAAATAAACAATTAATCTGCCTTGTCGGGGTTAAAATTCAAGGACTTAATTTAACCTCCTGAGGCCTATACTGGAAATAAATCCTTTTTATTACTGAAATTTCAAATTACAAACCATGCAATAAAGTTCACTTTCTGTTGTTCTAAAATTTTATTTTTATTTGATTTCAATTTTAAAACAGAGGAAAAGGTAGTTGATTCCCATTAAAAAAATGTTCAAGATTATTCAATCTACAGAAAACACTACTGGTGTGTGTGATAAATTTTAGCTTTGTTTTTTTCTTTGACTTTATCACTATCCTTCTTCGTTATCACTTTCCTTTTCTTTATCATAAGAAAGAAAAGGAAAGTGATAACTTTAACGTCAGATAATCTTATCAGGGCATTTGAATAATTATATTGTACCATTAATTACATTGCCCAGGCCAGGATCATAGGAAGTTGTTATAATTTAACTTTTCATGGTCGCTTTGTCAAGGTTCCTTTACAAGGCTGGTGAAATTAAAATCATTTATTTATAAAAGGTCAATCACTAGCATGATGTCTTTTAAACTGTGGATACATGGTGTTATCTGGCTGATGGCGCCGATGGCGTGTTAAGATTGGCATTTAATTATCTTGTTTAATATTAAAAGATTATATTGCTTTGTAAATTATTGAGTATTATATCATTAAAAACTACAATTTATGAAATAAAACATTATATTGCGAACCATAAATATAAATACTACCTACATTCTCTGTGCAACCCTATTTGCTACGTTTCTTAAATTTCCGTACACTTTGGAAGGAGGTGAGCCCATAATGAGGTTACATATTGCTCTTCTAGCTAAAGCAATGTTTTGATAGCTCCCCAGGATGTGAATCTTCGAGTCCGCAAGCACTATTCTGGTTTTCGTGACGTTCTCTATGGTGAATTTCGTTCGGCCAGCCTTTCCTGCTAAGCGACCAATGGCTCGCCCCAAATGGTCACCTTGTAATGTTTTGACGTCTTTTATTTCAAATGATTCAACAAAGAGGTCATCTAATCTGAGCAGAGCCAATGCATCTTCTACATCAAAACCATAGATGAATGCCTGTAAAGGGAAAACATTAATAAGTTTAACCTTTTAAACTCTATGGTCAATTGTAATTTTACGTGCTTTAGAAGCCAATTTTTCATATTAGAATACATATTTAAATTCCTGTAATATTTCTTGCATCAATACATAAAATGTGCAACGTCTGATGAAGTCGAAGATTATAGTTACCTTAACAAAATCAGCAGCCTTTTGCAAGTTAGCAACGTCTTTAGTCTCTGGACCAACCCTGATCTCTACGTTTCGTGTTTTGGTGTTAAATCTCACTTGGAGGAACAGGTGCTCCACGATTGGTGTGAAGATCTTCAGCCAGGCTTCTTTCAGAGGTGTGTATCTGAAAAATAATTAGAATGTATTAATATTTTACTGTTTAACCTTTTTTTTTAAATGCCATGGTCAACTGCAATTTTACGTGCCCCAAGCCCCACATTAATACGCTGACACAAAATGTATGAAGCATAAAGGCTTATTTATTACACCTTCCTAAATTAGTCACTAACGAGAGGGACGCCGCTACACGTTAGATACGTATGGAGATATCTCAGTGTCATTCAATGTATTGCGGCGTCCCTCTCGTTAGTGACTAATTTAGGAAGGTATAATAAGCCTTATAGAACAACTCGCTGACAGTTGGGCATCCGCGGCACGAACGGGTTGGTAATATTTTTCATAACAACAAATAATGTACTAATTTTCATTTTGCATAACACGAATTGCATAATTTCGATCGGTATAATAATTAAATTATATAAAAACAAAATGCATAACAACAAAATTAACATGATGATCAGTTTAACATGCATAATATACAATATAATATACATTTAATATAAAAATGGAGAGAATAAAGCTTGATAAATATAAGAAATATACGACTAAGCGGACGGAGCTCCGCTGCGCAGAGCTCCTATTCCGCGTAGTTAAGGCCCGTTGTCACAACTTTAACCTAACCTATCAAGTTGAAATTGACCTAATTAAGCAAATTAGTTGACATTAAGTTTAATACAAATTATGTCATCTGATTTTATAACACCTGATCGTTACTACCTGATCGTTTATTGATTTTAAGAATAATACTTAGGGCTCTTGCACCATCTGTGTTAAATATGGAATGGAATTCGCTCCCATCACCTGTATTTCCGGACAGTTATAATTACGGGCTCTTCAAGGCTAGAGTGAATTGGCTGTTATTGAACCAGTGAGCCTCATCTGCACTTTCCATCAGGTGAGATTGGGGTTAATCACTGTTCAGACTTATGTTAAAAAAATATATATACCTATTTTAAGTCTTAAATTTGATTTAAGACTGACAGTTCCATGCACTTTGAAAGAACTTAAATGTATTTTAGACTAAATCTCGATTTCAATACATTTCTGGCACACTTCATTAGTCAAAATAGTAGCAGTGACCGATTTAGAGCCTCCAAAAGATAAAAAAGCCTTGCAGAGCGTACTTGACCTTTAATTATTTATCTAAATTCCAGGATATGCCAACATCACAGCTCCACTAAGAAATCTTTTGAAGACAGATGTTGATTATAGATGGGAAAGCAATCATGACAATTACTTTGAAGAACTCAAGAAGCAAATAACAAATGCACCAATAGTCTTCTGTGATATAGAAAAGGAGTTAACACTTAGTGTGGATGCAAGTTCGGTCGGATTAGGAGCGCAGCCAACAGAACATATTATGTTCTGGAGTTAAAAAATTTCAAACAATATTTGATTACTAAAAACAGTGTTCAAGTGGAAACCGATCATAAGCCTATATTGGGACTAATGAATAAGCCATTATGTAAAGTGCTGGCAAGATTACAAAGAATGATGATACCAATTCAACCATTTAGACTGAATGTGGTAAATACTTGTATTTGGCATACACCCCGTCTGGAGATTCTTCGGCTAATGGCTGTGACCAAGAAACAGATCTTGATGGGTACAATGACACAGAATTACAGGTGTGCTTACTGCTTCAAAACCTACCAGTTACCAAAGAATGTTGGGAGAATTTTGTAGATTTTTGTAGATGTTTGATTTATTAAAATGCTAAATCAAAATATTAATTTTGTTTTATGTCAAATGTTTATTATACCTACATTTGGTTTTGTTTTTATTTTTAGACTGATTGAAATGCACCCGGCACAAACAGTCCACTTGAGTGTTCAAAAGGTTACAAGAACAATAGAAAAAAAATGAATGAATGAATGAATGAATTAATGAATTAATGAATGAATGAAATTTTTATTAACCAACACAAATCATTAGGTACTGTTAATACTGTTGGTACTGGTAATGTTATTATTCTAATTTGAAATAAAGTAATTTATAATTTCATGAGATAAAAATAATCACAACAGAAGTAAAACCCACTTTTCTAGTGCCTGCCACCCTTCTCCAGTTGAATCTAACAATGATCTTCAATTTGTTGTTGTCCATCATATTAGGTCTATCACTAAAGCTTAACTATCAAATTTACCTGAACAAATATGTGCTAAGCCAGTCAGTAAAGGGGAGGCCGATTATAGGACTTAGAAAATAAACTAACCTAATGAAATTTTTTCCAAGTCCAGCGCCCCCTTTCCTACAGTCCAAGCACTAAGCCAGGTCAAGCACTCTAAAAATAGTTAAATATAACAATAATTTTAGAGGTTATGTACCTGTGAGCTGGCACCGCAACTTTTCTCATGTTCACTTTACTTTCATTAGGCTCTTGGTTTTTCTTGGACTTTTTAGCTTTAGAGCGAGTGTGTTTAGCCTTCCCCTGAATGCCATTGTGCTCTTCTACTTCCATTACATCGCCTGATTCTGATACTGCTCTTCGCTTCACATTTTTAAGCTTCACCGGATTTTTTGCAGGCAAAAACTCCTCGACATTTATGTTGTCAGTCTCCATTGTAATTTTCTCGTAATTAGACAGCGCTCAGAAATTAATATTTAAAGAAATTATGTCTTAAATCATTTATTTGTTTTTAACTACGATAACACATGGTTCGCAAGTGACAGCAGCTGTCAAAAGAAAGAAGCACGGACGGATATAACTCTAGGTAAACACAGAATACAAGACAAGATTTTAACATTTTGAATTTAATTGCTCAATTGGTAAAATACCATAATACTCATAGAAGAAGAAAAGAATATTACATCTGGCATGTAATCAGGAGAATCAGGATTTTGCTAGCCCCGCAGCAGAATCCGTAGTTTTTTTTTATAGCGTTTTTAATATATGCTCAAAAAGCCCCGAATGTATTTTTTATTCTAAGCAAATGAGATGTATAAAAAAATGTGATTGTCAATTTATGGATTGCATACTTTACGAATATTTTGGATTAATTAAAATACTGTTAGTTGGTTGATGATTAGGATTGCCTATTTTATTTACATAAACATAATTTATATTTATAAAATTATATTCGCAACCACAGATTACAAATCCTGAGCGGCTAGTACGTCTTGTATTGTATTTTCATTTTTCTCGCTTATCGCTCAGGGGGTCTTTATCGTTACAGGCGTGTTAGTAAGGGAGATCCGAACGATAAAGTGCTAGCCGTCCTGAACTGATTATGTCACAGTTTTCGAGTTTAGACGATACGAATTGAAATTGATTATTATGTGTTATTGAGGTAAGGACTGCTTTTAATACTTGCATTAAATTAATTATTTTCAATATTATAAACTTAAATTAACTTCATCACAGGACGAAACCTCAAAACCATTATGGCTGGTCTTATAAAAACCTCTGTGATCAAGATCATTGGCCCTAGCCATGGGGGCAAAATATCTGCGTGCACCTTCATTCAGCAGCGAAACATAATGGGCAGAACGCTTCGCGAGTCTCTGCCGCCGCCGCCGCCGAAGCCAAAGCCTTTCGACTACGTGAACAAGGACTACCGTTGGTTCACCAGTCTCTACGACAGAACAACCCACAGGTTCGATGAAAACTCGAAAGTAATAGTCGTCGAGGGTCCCGTGGCGTGTGGAAAGACCCGGTTCGCTGCATGTCTCGCAGAAGACTTGGGAATGAGGCATTTCCCTGAAGCGAACATGGATTTTCACTATATCCATAACAAAGTAGACTTGAGGACGCTCAACGAATTGATTCCAGAATCGACTAGAACCTTTGACCATTGTGACTTCAACCTTAATCCGAAGCATACCTTGGCTGGAAACTACCAGATTATGATGTACATTTCTCGGTATAGCCAGTACATTGATGCTTTGGCCCATTTACTGAACACTGGCCAGGGTGTTGTATTGGAGAGGTCTCCGTACTCTGACTTCGTGTTCCTGGAAGCTATGTACTCTCAGAAGTACATCAGTAAGGGTGTTCGCTCGGTGTACTATGAACTGAGGCACAACACGCTTGAGGAACTGATGAGGCCTCATCTTGTTATTTACATGGATTTGCCTGTTGATAAGGTAGGTTATTAAGATGATAGTCTGAGTTTGATTCTTATTTTGTTTAAACACAAGATGTTGAGATGCGGAAACCAGTTTGAAATAAAATATATTTTTGGACAGTTATTGTTAAGGATGTTATATGTAAAACAACATGCTCATAGTTGGGTATCAGTAGCTCAAACATCTGCTGTACATTGCCAACAATGACGCCTAACATAGTTGGTTTGGTAGTGACCTTACTTATGAAGCTAACACTCCTGAGTTCTATTGCTGATAATTGGGTCCTGTTACTTAATATTATAAATGAGAAAGTAACTCTGTTTTCACAGCTAAACCTTTGAACCAATTTTAGTGGAATTTGATATAGACAGTTTGAACCCCTGGGAAGGACATAGAATACTTCCCATCCTAGTAAAAAATATAGTTCATAAGGGAAAAATAATAAACAAGTTCTACATGGACAAAGTCTAGTTCCCGATAAAGGCAATGACTTAAGTGTGCTTTGTACTGGAGTCTTTATATGCATTTAAGTATATATTTCTCTAAATTTGTATGTATAATACCTATGTACAAGCCTAGAGCATAGATTGAATAGGTCAATGTGAGATTCAGATGTGGCATTCAAAAGACATATATTTTTGGAATAGAACATGAAAATTCTCTTCAGATTTCCCTTATTTAAAAGGACCTATTTGACGCCATGTCGTCACTCACATACCAATAACAGCCAGAAACCAGAGCTAAACTCAACCTTATCTCATGGAGACTGGTCTATTTTACGTTGTCAACCATGGCAGATGTATCGTTGTTGGTGTTGAACCAGTGGTGCGGGTATACAGATATTGAAATTATTTCCAGGTCGTCGCAGCTATTAAGTGCCGCGATGTAAGTTATGAAGTAAAAGGCCAGGCACTAACTCCTGACTACCTCACCCACATGGAGTTCCAGTACAAGAGTAGATACTTGCGAGACATCGCTACCCACGCGGAGTTGCTTGTCTATGACTGGACAGAAGGTAGCGAGGTTGAAGTGGTATGTTATTCCTATAAGTCATGGATAGTGTTACGCAAGAAACTTTAAAGATTAAAGCTTAAGTTACATTACGAAATTAGTGGCAAAAATTAGTTTCAGGATACTACAATTTCACGTGTAAACATAAGAGTTTTACGAATTAGTTTCGCAATAGTTTCGTGCCACGAGCAATTTTTGATGAAACTTATTTAATTTCATGCAACTAATTTCGTAACGTAAATTCGGCTTAAAGCGCAAAACACAAAGAGCGCGGGCGTATTGCGCGCGACCCGCGCTCGTGTGTGTTTAACGCTTAATATCGACGGTCCCTACGTACAATACAATGATATAGTCCCAATAAATTGGTATGTTGTGTGCCATCTCGGAAACTTCCATCATTTTGTATGGGAAATGGGAGAATGTTCTCCATACTAAATGAGTGAAGTTTTCGAGAACGGCACATCTCTCGTTGTGACCTTTCCATGGGGTTACACGTAGGGACAGGTGAGGCGACTTAGTGGCACCTAAGACTTCAGACTATTTAGTCGGCCAATCGTGTTTTGTCTCCACAATCTTCATAAGAATGTATAAGGACAGGAGAAATCTGCAGTCTGCGAGGTAGCTTAGTGTGAGACACGTAGTTGCGCGCCTTTTCCCAGCAACACGGCTTGCTCCCAGGTGCTATTCCACCGGCGAGGCGAAGTGGGGATGGGAGGGAATTGAGATTTGGATAGGAAAATTTCCCGCTCGGCTGCTGTGGAATATTAAACCGTATTACTATATCATAAAGTGTTTATTAACACTGTAACGACAAAACCTCGCCTCGCCTCGCCGGTGGAAAAGCACCTTTAGAGGTGTTTTCCCACCTGCGAGAAGACAGGGATAGCAACATTTTAATTCTCTTCTAGCACATTTTTGGTGGAATTGGTCAGAATTGAAATATTTGCGAATATTTGAAATAAACGCGATAAGAGAATTGAAATATTTGATGTTGTAATGTTGAACCGTATTTACTGATACGTAGAGTGCTGCGCGAGGTCTCGCGTGAGCTAGCTTGTCACTTTTTTGATAGCAATTTTGAGTGGAAGTGGGCCGGCGGAGATTGCCGTTTCGCCACCTTTCGCAAAAGCATCTTCACGTCACGACTTTGAGAGGCGGTGACAGCGGCGAGCCAATAGGGAATATGCATGATTTTTTTATCGCATTTCTCAACAAAAATACCGTAAAAGAGATGACAGAAAGTGAAATTAAAAATAAAATCGGCAAAAAAATACGGATTAACTGCCGCACTCAGAGACATCAATTAAGTTTTAAGTTTCATTAAAGTAGCTGCTGTCACTTTATTTGCTATAGCAATAGAATAAGACGCAGCAACTTTAATGAAACTTAAAACTTAATTGACGTCTCTGAGTGCGGCAGTTAGACAGAGATCCGAGGTGGAATGTGACGTCAGCGTCCACTACCTTGGTTATTTTGATAGTTATTCGAAAAATATTTTTTCGCTACTGTTTGTTACTTGAACGAATTTTTATTAAAACACCAAAAAAAGCATGCATATTCCCTATTCCCCCCCTTACCCCCTTAATGCGGTCACGCACGACCTTGTCTAGACTACACATAGTTTGAACGGGTAAGCATAATAGTTATTTCTCTCAGGTGGTAGAAGACATCGAGCGTATCGACTTCAACAAGTACCAGGTGCGCGATGAGCCGAAGTTGAAGGACTGGCGGCTCCCGCGCGAAGTGGACTGGGCGGACCAGCGCATGCTCTACACCAATCAGAAGCACTACCTCATGAACCTGTTCAACGTCCCGCGTCTGGACGTGCCGGAGCTGCTCACCCCCGCCGAGGATGCCTACAACCGGGATCAGGTAGGACACTTGGGCCGTAACCTCGGAACGGTGGAGCGAGCAGCGGACAGGGACTGTATATCGATAACCGAGATATACCGGTATTTTCAAGAAAATATCGATAACAATATGGATACATCCCGAGACCGGTAGCACATCTCCGCCGCGAAATCGATGCAGCGGAACCGCTGACGTTCCGCCACCGTTTGTCCTTTGTATGACAGGCGAAACATTAGCTGCCTGTTCTATCGCGTTAAATTGCCCATGCTTCTATCTCTTTCTCGCGGAATATCGGCGACGCCGCTCACATCTCCGCCGCGAAATCGCATCATCCACCTTCCTAGGTAATCACTCTATATATTGGTGAAAACTGTATAAAAATCCGTCCTCTAGTTTCTGAGATTAGCTCGAACAAACAGAAAATCAGCGCGGCGGGGGACTTCGCTATTACTACTTTATAAAAGTCCCTCTGTCTCTGTCAAAGTATGTCTGTCTGTCTGAACGCGATGAACTCAAAAACTAATGAACAGATATTCATACGATTTTCATCAATGGACGGAGTGATTAATGTGGAAGGTTTAGTGTGGTTTAGGTGTATAGTTCATTAAGGTTTAGGTGCGTATATGTTCTGCTACCCGTGCGACGTCGGGGCGGCTCGCTAGTTTAAAATATGTAGTGATAAAAAGTATATTGACACGTACCACCATATTATTATTATGTTATAATTCAAGATACAATTTTTTTTCTACCTGTGTTCTAAATATATATTTTTAATTTTATATTTTACTGCCGCACTCAGAGACGTCAATTAAGTTTTAAGTTTCATTAAAGTAGCTGCTGTCACTGTTTTTCCTATAGCAATAGAATAAATAAATAAATAAATAAGTAATAAATAAATATCACGGGACAATCTCACACAAATTGACCTAGTCCCAAACTAAGCTCTAGGCTTGTACTATGGGTACTAGACAACGATAAACATACGTATATAGATAAATACATACTTAAATACATAGAAAACATCCATGACTCAGGAACAAATACTCGCGCTCTTCACACAAATATTTGTCCATACCGGGATTCGAACCCGGGACCGCTAGCTTCGTAGGCAGGTTCACTACCAACTAGGCTAACCGCGTCGTCAAACGCAGCAACTTTAATGACACTTAACCTTTTCAACGCCATGTCAAATACAAAAGTCGTCACTCTCACGCCAATGACAGCTGAAAACCAGAGCTAATTTCAACCTTACTTCTTAGTCATTCAGGTCTATTTTTCGCTGTCAACCGTGACGGATATATCCGTCGTTGGCGTTGAACCAGTGGTGCGGATATATCCGTCAATGGCGTTGAAAAGGTTAAAACTTAATTGACGTCTCTGAGTGCGGCAGTTAATCTTTTATTGGTTATTTCCTCAGATCGTCTACAGCCACCCGTCGCTCCGCTACATACACGGTTACGACGCGAAAAACGTTTTCTTAAAGTCCAATGTGCAGAAATATGAAACTCAACACTAAATAGTTTAGAAAATGTTTAGTTGGTGAATATAATTATTATTTATATTTGCTGTTTTATTTTACAATAGCGACCCGACGCCGCTCCGATGCAACAAAAAACCTTACATTACACAGGGCTTATGTCCAGTGCGAAAGTTGATTGACCCAGGTACTACCAATTACAGATCTAAAAAGTATCAACAAAAACTTTAAAGTATTTTTTTTGGGAAATGTATTTCGTTTTGTAAAAAGTCTATTAACAACTGGTTCTTTATACTCGTAATGTTAATAATTGAGCCCTGAGAGGTTATTAGTATTTTACAAATAACCCTGTACAAGCTTCTTGGTATCCTTAAATACGATTCTAATTCTGTAGTGTCACGTAATTTAACGGAGTGGAAATGCGTTACGCATTGTCCCCACACCGAACCAGCCTAACATGACCTAAGTAAAAATCGCATGGTTTTCATGATTTGTCAGTTTAAAGTTCTTTTCCAGTACAAACTTTAAACTGGCATATCTCGAAAACCATGCGACTTTTACTGAGGTCATGTTAGGCTGGTTCGGTCCGTCTTAGGCTGGTCTATGGTGTCAATGTGGCCTACCGATATTGGGACACCCTATTGCGTTCACGGCACTGTGTGAAAGTAAAATGAAGAAAAGTTATTTCCATTTTGTCACGAAAATTAACTATACTGCTATAAAACAAATGGTGGTATCTCGGACAAATCTCCTGTAGCAAGTGCAACCATATTACTAACTGCCAACTGGTGAGGATTGAATCTGCTTCGCTTATTGATTTATCAGACAAAGTTGCGGGTAAATAAAACAATGGAATCCGAGTACAATAAATGTTTATTAGTAAGATAGAATCCGTATAAAATATTATTTATTACTTTTTACACACAGCACCACAAGCTTAAGAGTAAAATACAGAACTCCACCCGAAGGGTACCGACCCACTAAATGTCTGCCTGCCGTTTGGTCGGATGTATCATTTCCTAAAAAGCAAAAACCAATCCCGCTTCTTACATGGCATGGCATGGGCTCTAGCCCATGTAGCGCCCGTGTGCAATCAAGTAACCTATGCCGTCTAGTAGGCGCGCGATCAAGGTAGCGGCGGCGGTAGCGACCCCGCGCCCCTGCGCCATAGGTAGAGCCGGCACTGGCTTCTTAGATCGGTTAGGTTAGGTTAGACTCGTGACTACAAAAAAAAATGAAATAATACATTCGGCCAAAAATGTTTCGCCCAAACGACACGGACTAGTGGTCTCGATCCACGAAGATGCGCACCACTTAAATTTAAGTTGCAGTTAGCCCAATAAGTGGTTTATGTTTTAAAACAACTTTCTATCGAGCTAAAGCTAAAGCTCCTCACTAAAGTCCAATTAGACGCATCCTTATCCACCTTATTTATTTTAAACGTGCAAAATAAATTCAACCTTAGGTGTGCACACCACTGATTTGGCAAACTTTACGTTAAATTAACAAGTGAGACAAATCTTCGTAGATTGAATTAAAAACACTACAAAAGTAGTTAATAAAATTACATGTCTTTTTAGACATTTCACGTTTTGGTCATTTGAATGGTAATATAGACCTAAGATACTACTTGGAATTTAATAACAATAATTAAAATTTATAGTTTAAAATGATACAAAAATCGCGTTGGAATGTCATGAATACATTTCAAACCATTCGTATAATAATAATTATCTTTCTTAATTAAACTTGTAAATTAGTGCATTCAAGTTAACTACTCACAACAAAATATAATAACATTTTATAACTCATTTTGTAAACCTTTTCAACGTCAATAACAATACAAAAATCGACAATCGTACGCCAATGACAACTGATAAACTACGATCTTTAAGCTTAGTTTAGACTACGACACTATACACCGTACGTTAAGTGTACGCACAGTGTCCGTTAGGGTGTTGAAATTAATATCGTAATTTTTTTTTATTTATCGTAAGTTTAAAGTTACGTTCAGAGTTTAGATAAAGTAAAAAAATTAAATGTAAAATTTCAGGATGATGGGACAATATTTAAAGAATGCACACAATTATCACTTAGGTGCTAGCAGATTTTCAATGTTGATTATTTTTCCTATAACAATAAACAATAACTAAATTTCCTGTCGAAATGTTTTACACTAATGACATCAACCATCATCACCATTTTTACTTTGCATATGAAAACGGATTGAAAAAGTTGTTAAAGTGTATAGCTATGTCCACACCTGTGCGCTTTCATGTTCAACTTGCGCTTTCAAGATTTCAATTCGACTTGCGTCAAGCGCATGCAATACGAGGGTGACACTGAATCTTCAATAAAATCCAATGTTTTGACTTTAGTTTCCGCCATTTTATTTGTAAAATTTTGCACGTCGACCCAACAGTGACGGATCAGCGTTCGCTACGGGTATGCGCTGATATCAAACCAGTTTGAGCACATGCGTTATTGCATGCGCTGTGGTATCAGAGGCAGGCGTCACAGGAAAGCGCATGTTAAACATGAAAGCGCACAGGTGTAGACATAGCTTATAAATACCAACTGATTTGATTAAAAGTTGAACACCGGTCTTTAAGATAAGTGCGACCAAGGAATCGAGCAAAGTCATTAGAAAATGCAAAGTTTGGAAAATAAAAGACCATATGAACGCGGCTGTCTCTAATGTATACACAGAGTGTCTAAGAGTTCACACTAATAACACTCGGTGTATAAACGGTGTATAGTAGTCGTAGTGTAATCCCAGCTTTATGAACACATCCGCTAGGCATTTAAGTATTCTACTTTGGTATTGCCCACCTTGCTTTTATATCGCAATCTCACTGTTGACGTTATGGTAGGTAGGTATAGGAGTGAATAAGAGTTGTCATAACGCCAACGATATGATTAGGATATCGATGCAAGATGGGCTAATACAATGTGCAATGCCTATTACGGTTGTGTATAAAATAAAACGTCTTGACATTTTCTTACCGTTATGTAAGTGCAAGATGTCAGGATACTTTATCTATCGTGATAAAAGTGAGCAAAATACAGGTCTATTATTTGCGCTGTTAGTCAAATGTGGCGATTTAACCCGTAATTGGCGGTGAAAATGTTAAAAGAGGCTAGTGTCTCATACATTCATTTCAATAGAGTAAACTTCATGATTTCTATGCAATATGATCAGAAGTCAGAATAGGTAGTGCTTATTTATATGGCAGTATTTTAATTGAAGAGGCAGGGGAAGACAAGGAGAAATTACTTTGAGCAAATAAAAGAGAAGGTTAAAGTCGTGTCGTACCAGAAAGTCAAGCAGTTGACAGAAGACCGGAACATTTGGCGATTACTCCACCGACAAGAGCTTGGCTCTTAAATAAAGAGAGAGAGAGAGAGTATTTAAAATACAAATTTGTCATTCTCTTGTCGTGTAGTAACACAAGAGTAATCGTATACGGAACTGTTTACGGTAACACAGCAGACAAGTTTCTCCTTGTTATAGAATATATATATGCAACTGATGAAAATAGTATCTCATTAATTTAGCCTCATTTGAAAAAAAATGTGTTTTAGATCCTGTAGGTTATATCTTGTAATTTGTATTTCAAATACTTTTCATGAAACTATTTTATATTTTACATTTTAAATACATTCAAAAATATATTTTGTAATTTGCATGTAACTATGTAGCAGGTATTTTACCTTAACTTGATGTATGTTCATTCAATAATGTATATATTCCCATCATGCACTAATGAAGACGCACCAGCTTTAGGTAAAAATAAATAAATAAAACAACTAAATATACAACAATAAATAAATTAGCAACCTATGCAGACCCTGAATGTGACCCACAGCGGTGACCGCACCACCACCAATTTCACTGGACGATTTGTATTTTCGCTAGAATATTAAAGGCACAACCCACTTAAGTACGATATTTAAGGCAATCGCACATAATTATAAACAGCTGATCCATAATACTCAACATCGGCTCTATAAAAAGCATACACTGCCACAAAAAGGGTAGAAAATTATAGTGAAGAGTAAAAAAATAATTCGCTCGGAATAATAATATAATAAATTTCTACAGGCCTATTATGGCCGTGATTATCGATGTGGATAAAAGTGAATAAAACATCTGTCACTTTTTGACCAGTATGTAAATTCGAGAGTGACGGATGCTTTATCCTTCTTCTTCTATTTAAATCTCCGTGACTGATTGCCAGCACAATTCTGGTAATGTCAAGGTTTTGGAGTAAAAATTAAAATTTATAGTTGTATAAAAGTATTCGTGAATCCAATCCTCAGAATAATATCCAATCGTACAAAATTCCGCCATCTTTGCTCTGCTTCGAGAGTGACGGATATTTTATCCTTTCTTTTTATTTTTTTCGAGCTAGTTTATTTAATTAGCCGGGCAACCCGTTTTATTTGATTTTGAGGTTATCAATTTTACTGAAATGACAGCTTGTTTAATATAAACAATGTCAAAGAAAAGCGCTGTGGATAGACAAGATGACCTCTGCTAAAGCTGACGACAAAAATTTTAAAAATTAAATGAAAATGACATGGACGAAGGCACGATAACTCACTCAGTTGGTTTCTTGCGGCGCTTTTCGGCTATGACGGTCTGGGCAAGTAGATTCATTACATGTAAAAACTTGTAAAAAAAACCCTTATTTAGCCAATTTGCTACAATAAATATTTGAGCGGCTAGCGCGTCTTGTATTTTCTTGTTTGCGTCTATCTGTACAGAGTAGTTAGAAAGGGAGATCGAAGCTACAAGTCCTTGACGGCTAGTACATTTTGCCCGCGACTTGCTCTCTCTACCCAATCAATAACGAAAGAGACGCACGTCGACAAGCTAGAAAATGCATGATGTGCTTATTCGCCATCTGACACATCGTCGCCTTACTTTCTCAACCTCGTATCTGCATTTTTTTTGCGGTTGGTAATTCCATTTCATCAATTATAATGTATGAAACTATCAGTTTACCAACCGCAAGAAAAAATTGCATATACCAGTTTGAGAAAGTAAGGCGACGAAATTTTTCGATTTCTGTAGTCGTTAACGTTCGCAGAACCACTTGTCTACCATGTGGTCATAGATATAAAACACTAGAGCCCTACCGCAGGCGTATGCTAGAGGTCTAAAAGGTACGGGGAGTCCAAAGCGCCCAGGCCGGCGGCGACCCCGCCTTCGTTGGCGTCCGCCAGCTTGGTCCGCAGCATGTGACCCACCTGGCGGTTGCACAGGATCTTCTCCTTGGTCCTGCAAAGTCATTGTTGTGGTCATTGAGCCATGTCGTTGGAATATGGAAGGATGTACAAGGTGGGAAGGAGGACTGAGGCAACAAGAATGTAAAACGTTACGACTTGTCTCGTCTTGTCTTGGCGACTGTCGAGGTGGAGATGGAACTAGAAATTTCTCAAGTGATCACATGGATAAAAATAAATTATATTGCCAATTCAATAGAAATAGTGCCCACATTTTTCCAATCATTTTTTTGTTAGGACCTAAATTAGAGGTAAGTATAAAGGGAAATAATTAAATAATCATTTTAAAAATCTAAACGGTCATCTTTTTTAATGAGTGATCCTCTTTCTCAGAGACATAAGTAAATAAAATTAAAGGATATTTTAATCTGTTTTGAACTATGCAGTAAAGTTTTGGTCAAAAAGTTCAGTTCTACCATCGTGTCGGCATCGTGTCCTAATTTGTACAAATATTGAATTAACTTACTCCGATGGTCCAAAATGATTGAAATAGTGTCCCACTGCTGGGTTCCGCGTCATTTCTTCACTGTTTTTATTTATAGTTTTTTTCTGTTATGTTTATTATTATGGTGTTCAATAAAGTCTACTGTATCATATTGTATTTACCCAATGATGACTCCGAAGATCCCGAGCTCGCAGACCAGGTCGGTTAGCTGCGGAGGTACTGCCGCGCCCGGCCGCACCACGTACCCTGACACCTGGACCACATAGCAGGTCACAATCATCATCAACAACAACATCACCATCATCATCACTATCACTATTATCATCATCATCATACAAAAAAAAACTGTGCCTATCCTTCTAGAATAGTCCTTCACTAATCGGTGGATGTCACGGAATATACTTCTTCTTCTTACTAAATTAAAATTGTTTAAAAGATGATGATTTCTTGACCCAAACTCTATTCTGCGATTATCATCAAAATCGTTACAAGCGTTTTTGAAAACGATATTACAAATATACATATTCATATATTGCATCTAATTATTATATATACATAAGATTGTTCGTATAATAGTATACTTATAGGATTCCGTAACCAAAAGGCCTAACGCGACCCTATTACCAAGTCTGTTCGCACATCCGTCTGTCCGTCTGTCTGTCCTAACTTTAAAGAGCTGTGTATTTTGAACCGTAATAGACAGCCGGTTGCTTTTTCACAGAATATGTGTTATAACGGCGGACTTTCTAACAGTATTAAAATAATCATAAAGTAAAATAATAATAATAATACAAGGAACGTTTTTTTATTACGTTATTTTGTTTTGGTTTTGTCGTAAAAACAGTAATACATACAACCGTGAAATGTGTTGTATTTATAGTGCAAACTCTAAAGAAAAAACAAGCAATAATAGAGATGACTGGGTAAAGAAAACAAACCTCTATTTATTCTGTCAATTAGATTATCAAAAAATATTCGACACGTATTTTTTCTTTTGTCAATCAAACAAAAAATTATAAAGATAAAGCGCGTCAAAGTTCAGGAGTGGGGGCTCGTGACGTCACTTTTGTGTAAAAATTGTACCAAGACGTGACGTCAATGCGACATTTCAACTCAATATATCTCCGTCATTTTTTGATTATGTGAAAAAAAAATACGCGTCCAATACTTTTTGATATTTCTACCTGATCGACAAAGAAAAAAAAAATAGTCATGATCCCTATTAAAGCCGGCAAATAGCGAGTCGGGCGGTACGGAACCCGCGCTGCGCCACGACTCGCACGTGGCTACGATTACCAGGGGCGGCAGGATCCTCTCCATGAGGATGTAGGCGGCGCGCTCGCGGCTGTGGCGCATGCGCAGCAGCGCGGCGCGCACGTCCGCGCCGTAGATGTTGTTCCCGCCGCCCTCGCGCTGCGGCTTCAGGACGAACCTGCACACATGCACACTTTTCTCAAACATGCTCGGGAATTATGGCATTTCTTTTCAACGAAGACCCGGAGAGTCTGATTTTCTTCCTAGGACATATAAAAACCCATTTCCGTCCGTTGCAAATTTTTTTAGGGTTCCGTAATAAAATGATAAAAAAAGCAATCCTTATGGTGAGACTTCGTTGTCTGTCTGTCTGTCTGTCTGTCTGTCTGTCCGTCCGTCTGTATGTCACAGCAGTTTTTCTCAGCAACTACAGATGCTATTAACTTGAAATTTGACATAGTTGTATAACTTGATTGCCCGCATCTGTTTTTAGTAAAAAAAACGAACTTAATTTTATAAATAATTGAAAAGGGGTCTAGAATGGGGGGTTGAAAAAAAGTGACTTGATTATAACAAATGGGGTGTCATATGAAAGGGCTTGTCTGTACATTTTCTAAACTATTTCTTTTATGATTTTTCATGACTGAGCTGGTTCGCTCGAGCGCTACGGCGGCACACACTGACCTCTCGGCGTCGGCGATCGCCATCTCGACGGCGCGCTCGCCGGAGTCGTCGAAGTCGAGCGAGTACAGCCCGGTGAAGATGTCGCGCACGCGCCCTGCGCTTGCGCCGCCGCCCATGAACTTCTCCAGCACGCCGGGCGCCGCCAGCGCCTGTTGGACCTTCTTGGTGCCAGCCAGCTGGTAGTGGATGGATGGGCATTTTATTGCGCTGTGGAAAAAAATATGATCAGCTTGGAGCCTGACTGGAATTGTTACTTGTGACTAACTAATACCTCTCCATATATTCTAATAATATACCTCTAATAAATAGGTTTGTATAGCTAAACCCGCATTGATAAAACAGTTTATTATGAAAACATTTCGGATATTTCAACTGAACACCCATTGGTAGCTGAAGAATGAATATCAAGTTGTTAGTGGGCATGATCATGCAGCATCAAGCTAAACGTCAGTGCTAAGGGTACCAGCCCAGCATCACGCTGTCTGACTTTACGGCTATAAGTAGTTGTTATTTTTACACGACTGCCCGAAAAAAATCCTTTCTTTATGTCTAGTGTGTTAAGTTCTATGTTTTATTCTAATTGTTTGGTCAATATAGAAACCAAATAAATGTTCTTTCAGAAAGCACAAGATGGCGTACTCACGTGGACCGTTCGACGCGGAGTCTCGCGTCCCACTCGCGGGGAGACGGGTACTGCGCAGGCTCGTAGCCCGATCTGTAGTAAACAACTGCCACCGGTTTGTTTTCACTGAAACAATGCAAAAATTAGTTATGTAACCTCGTTTGAGGGCTATTCATCATGGCATCATGCCATGCCAGTCTGCTGCTGTGAGAACCACCGTCCTACCCGCTACACTGCCGCTGCTGCAGCCAAGCTGTAGGGTTTGCACACAATAGGGAATGCATGATTTTTTTGCTTTAATAAAAATCCATTCATGTTTTTCGAATAACTATAAAAATAACCATCAAAGATATGTTTTTATCTCTTTCTAGCAAATCATAATTTAACATGGGGTTTATATGGTCGTAGTGAACGCTGACGACACATTCTATGTCGGATGTCTCTCTGTCTAATTAGTAGATTAAAATGCTTATTTATCATCCGCATTTTTTGGCCGATTTTATTTTGACTTTCTATCATCTCTTTTACGGTGTTTTCATATTTTGTTACGAAATACGATAAAAAAAATCATGCATATTCCCAATTAAAGGTCGTTTCACAACAGCTGCGATGAACGAGTTTCATCTTAGTTGCCAACGCATTGGCAACGTTGAGATATCGTCGGTCTATAGGCCACCTACGACGAGTGATAAATGTGATAATTTTGGCGAGTGGTATTAACGGCCTGAGAATTCTGGTATACAGCGAGCCTAACATGCATCACAAGAATAAAGTGACAGCACGAATAAAGTTGCTAGAGAACTCAAATATCATGCGTAGCTTAGAGCATGTGTACACTAGCGTTTTTAGCCCTTAGACCCCGGTCAAAAACGCTAAGTGTGCACAGGCTCTTAATAGATTTGACCGATTTATTTTATTACTTTAGCAATACCGGACAAAATCTGGACAGGACACTTTTATTTTAAACCTTAAGTGTTAAGTCTTACGTTAGAATATTGAATAGATGTTATTAATTTCCCTAGCACCTGTCAATTTTTATCTCGTGCATACATGCTAAGCCCGCTGGTGGGGTATGTTCTAGGCAAATACTTAAACCAAGAAAATACAAACTTAATTAAAACGAACTCACATTACAAGCTGTTTCTTGTCATTAAGTTGGCCCTCTTCGTAAATTTCATTCAACGTCTTTCTGTATATCTGAAATATAATATAAAATAATACAACGTACCCACAACCGATTACAATGCCGTTTTTTCGTTGAAAAGTTTAATTCTGACTGTAGTTCTTAGCAAAGTTTCGTCAGTCAAACGAGATTCAATAATAGCAAAAACGAGTTTCTATGAGGGTGTTAACAATGGTACTACTGAGTAGACCAAAAGATTGTCCACCCCTGCTTGTCAAAAGTATTCCAAAATCTTCGATCACCATCATTGCGTATGGCAATCATCCTGCATGGATCAAAAGGTGGATCAGCCAGTTTATTGCAGCGTAACTTTATGCAGCTCCTCCGTGCCACCGGGAAAACAGCGAAGAGGCAATCGTAACCATATTTGTAACCTCTACGGTATAGTTACCAAGATCTCGGGCCTGGTCTCCGATATCTCGAACTCGTGGAACCTCTGGTCGCATATGTTGTAGGAGACCTCTTCGACCACGAACAGAACCACGGCTCCTGGTACCCCGAAGAGATCATAAGCCTGGGTTATTCCAGCGCAGAGACCAGACAGAGCTTTGTTTTCAGGCATCTGAAGAGGGAAGTAAATAAATCAATATAAATAAAAATTAAATGGTGTTCGTCGGTGAACGCACTTGAGAAGGGCTGGGCAGATTTAGCAATTTTTTTATATATTTGTTAGTCTGAATAAGGTTATAGGGGAAATTTATCCGATAAAAAAAATGGACAGGACTACGTCTGTCGGCGTAATTAGTAATAAGTCGACTTTACCATCAGCTGACCGTTTGCCTTTTACATGGCATAATAAATAACTTGGGAAACTAGACACATAAATGTAATACCAAAAAGATTTCGTGCAGGTTTACTAAAGCTGCGTTTCCACCAGAGCTACCCTGTAGGGCTTACGATTCCAGGGATTTGTATGGGCTAGTCCCGATAGTCACGAACATCCAGGTTCTGGCTTATACATCGAGTCTCAGGACTGCTAGCCCTACTATTCTGTATTAAAACGTAGACTTAAGAATGTAAATCTGTAACATGATACTTATGTACCACATGGAGGTTTCTTTTTATAAATATAATATTTATGTGCCGCATTTCACCCAAATTTGTTTAGCCGTTTATTGAAAGATGAACAAACATCGAATCCTACGAATACCTCGCACAGTTTAGAATTTATAATATGAGTAAGATTATAAGTTCAAATAACTTACATTTTGAAGCTTTTCCGGGAATCCTAGCTGACGTAGAATGTAGCTGAAAATTAAAAACACATTTGTATCGACTCGCAGTGACAAAAACAAAAAAAAGTTTAATTGGACAACTTATCCATCAAATGCAAGGTTAAAACGACCATTTATATTACTGACATTTCCATACAATAAAACTGTAACTCATAAATTATCAAATTGACTTTTGAAATAAGCTGTCCAAATTTAAATGATAAGCTACCACGTTATAATATTAGATTATATACGACTAAGTTATAGTAAAAGGATGGCAAATAAGAATCGCTTATCAATCACACTATACTAGTCGTCGGCTTAAGGTGTAAACCTGCTAAATCCATTAAAATAAATAAGCAAATTTGCACTTTGTTCAGTATTGTTAGAGTGCAAAACTGCCTAAACCTTAAGCTGACGTAGTGCTAGATTGTGTCAGTTTAATATACTTTTTTGAGTGTAACTTTGAGATGAAGCGCCTCTCTTCTACCTCCCATAAACTACAACTTACAACGTTACAAGCGAATATTAAATGTTTGACACATATTAGAATTAATTACATGCAACAAACAAAACTAATTCGTGCATAAACACGCTAAAAGTATTTCTAACTCAACAATAACTTAATCTATCATGCCAACAATACAAAACATACATTAAATCAATTCAAAAACAGTTTTCTATCATGCTTACATTACTAGGACAAGTGAAGAAGAAATAGGCAAAATAAATAGCTATATATTGAATGCAACAGCTGCACCCCACAGTGTTCCAGGAACGCTTGAGACCGGACATTTTTTTCTGACTCTTCTGATCGACGTAGTTCAATATTCTAATCAACACTCTAGAAGTCCCTATCCATTCTTTAGATTTAGAGAAAAAAAATGTAAAGTTGACTAATTCCTGTAGGTAATAAAACGGAAAAATTGCTTATTTTCTTTTATTGTGGATTTATTAAATGACATTCATTTATCATGTGATAATGCATAAAATTGTGCGTTTTTTGAGCTATTTAACGAGCATTAATAGTTGAAATAGTCAAGGAAATTGACGAAAAACCCATTTTACGATTTTATTATTTTATTTTTATTGTTAACGTATTAGCACTTAAATTTTGTTGCTTAAGTTTTGTTTGTTTTGTTGTTGTTACTGTTTATTTCTATAGCCATAAATACTAACAGTTCCAAATCTCATGGAGTCTCCGGAAAATTGAATTTTAACTTTCCCGTCGAAAGCGCCCGTTGTATTTAGTAGCGACATGTCAAAAGTACTATTTAATAGTTTGGTAGCAAGTTATTTAAAAGCAAGTTACGGCTTAAGTCGACATTACGTACGTACGGACGGACGGACGGACGGATGGATGAAGTTTGGCACAGATATAGATTATAGTCTGGAATAGGCTACTTTTTATCCCGAAAAAAAAGTTAACTCCCGAGGGAGCAGCGATAAACGACTTCTACGCGGACGAAGTCGGGGGCAAATGCTAGTACTAAAATAAAGTAATGTACAGTCAAGGACTTTAATTGATATGCCGCCATAGAACCCTGTCATAATGACAGCGATAAGTCACAAGTAGGAAATTTGACGTAATTTCTTTCTTGTGATTTATCGCTGTCATCATAACAGGGTTCTATGGCGGCATATCAATTAAAGTCCTTGACTGTATTACACATTTATTTATGCAAAAAAAAACGTTCATTAATTTCAAAGCAGTTGCTCAAAGGTGGAAATTGCCATAGAAGTGAATGTACAACGGAAGGCTAGTAGGTAATATGAATCTAGTAACAACACTCAATGTTTACCAAAACACTGCTATTATATGACTACGTTTGAAGCATGAAGCATCACAGAATGAATAAACACATGATCGTTAAAACTCGGCGAGTCATTTGACCATTTCTCAGTTAAGTTAATACGCAATAATTAAATAATATTCTAATGTGTCCCAAAATATTCGTCTTGGAAATTCCATTTTTGTAACGGTAATACTTTTTGGTAACAGAAAATGAAGTTTTCATATAAAAATTTTGGGACACATTAGAATGATAATTCAATAATTCCATTGTTTCATGTTACCTACCATTTTTACTCTGATTTGTGACTAACAGTGGCCATTTTTTTTTGACAAATGCTCGTTTATGATACTAATGTCACGTACATGCGTCTATGTACAGTGGAACAGCTCTTAAAGCCTTTCGGGTTCGTCTAAAATCGGTAAGACTTAGGTACATAAGACCGTGTGAGAGGGAGAGAAAGAGAAATACAACCCGAAGGTGATTTTGAGAGCTGTTGCAGTGTAGGTATTTGTCAGTGAATGTATTGTCAAGATCTCTATTAAATGTTCCTTGTGTACGGTCAACGCAGACTTTGAAAGATGGTTCTAATGTTGTGAATATTGTATTTGTAATCTCGAAACTTATAAGTTAAAGGTATAGGAAACTACCGACCCGCCCTCGCTTCGCTTCAGGTACTATTATATACATAACTATCCGTGAAAAATTATCTAACTGATGGTGAAAACCGCATCAAAATCCGTTGCGTGGTTTAGGAGTAAACGGATAAACAGACAGACGCGGACAGCGACTTTTATACTATGCAAGGACAAGGATGACTTGTATTGGTGAAATGTTCATTGACCTATATAAAGCGGCTACCACACGCGCAAGCTTCACCACAGTTTTGCCTGCGCAAGCCAAAACTGAACACTTCCGTGTCTATAGAGTTTTACCAACCACACGCTCCGTGTTCCGTGTACAAACCGGCCTGCGCAGGCAAAACTGTGGTGAAGCTTGCGCGTGTGGTAGCCGCTTAACACGGAACTCGGCGTTATTTGATGATGAATGCTTTACTATTCTGCCCTCATACGAAGAAAAGGCACATGTGCAAACGAATTGGTATTACACATGCGACCTCTATAAACCTACACAGAGTGCTTCTGTGAATAATTCGCAGATGTGCCTTTTTTTCTTAGGAGGGAAGTATTTGTATTTAATTATTTGATTACGTAGTTACAAATTTATTACGCGGATTTTATCACAAGGAAATTAAATTTATTAATTAAAGGTATTTGCGTCTGTTAGACGATTTAGGCGTAATATCTGTAAAGCAACCCTTTCGTTGGGTAGATAAACTTATGCGAGAGGAAAATATCCCAGCATAAGTGTGACAAAGAGAAGTTTGCCGCAGGTAAAACCGAACCGCCTTGATGTCGCCTTCGTCTCTTGTTAGCAAGTAAATCAGGCAAAATTTTCGACCGTCCACTAAGTTTCCGCCATTGTTGACGATTCAGGATTTTTTCCGAAAACGTGAATTGAACAACTCAAATGATCATATAATGGCTGTAAGTTAGACTTTAAAATACGCCGAGATAAAATAATAATATTTACTTACGCACTTATTTTTTGCAAGTACAGTCAATAGATCAAACTTACTGTATTAACTATTTATGAAGATTTTTTTTTCTAACTGCGGAATTTAATGTTAATTACAGTCATACTGATTTTTAGTCAGAGTTCTCTTTCTTTTTCATATCATATAATACATACGTGAAATGTCAAGTAAACGAAGCTGAAAGATCCCAGACAGCTACCCATCTGAAACAGCTGAAAAGTGTTCTCTCATTGCATGAATTTAACCGACATGAAACGGTAAACGTTTGATGTCGTTTAATACAAGTTGAAAGATGTGTACCCCTGACCAACCCAGCAACGACTGGACAATGGAAAAAAACACAATTAATAAATTAAACTTTCGCGTCATAACACGTCATAACATGTACACAACGGCCTGTCAGTGAAGCGTCGGAAGACCATAACCGTAATAATTTTGGTAATTAATAATTTTATTAAACATGGCATCGTTTTTACGGTAATATTTATATATTAATAAATTAAGGAAATTGCCTCTCCCTCGACCCATTTCTTTCTAAGCTAGACGAAGCAGCTTTCAAAAGCATTTTTTTATACGTTTCGTTCTGTGAAAATATATTACTTTATTAGCCTTAATCAAGGAATCTAATCTCATCAATTATTTACCACTGATTTAAGGTTTCCAGATTTAAGATGTTTTCAAACGTAATAAAGGTTGAAATAAATTAAGGGTATCTATCTTACACCCAAAACTTGGAACAGGGTCCATCTAGATAGGTTTTTTTTTTTTTTTTTTTAATCAAAGATAAAATTCAAAAAGAGGTGGTGAAGAAAAAAGGGAAGGGAATTTATTAAGAAACCTTTGTGTACATGTTATATCACGGTACCTACTGACAGCATAGGTGTGGCAGGTAACATCTCTCAAGTGTTGCCAACTCAACAAAGCACTAAAAAATACATGCGCGCAAACATTTTCAAAACTACTTCCACTTATTCTAAACCAACAAAATATAAAAATAAATAAATTAAAAAAAAAGTGACGTCAAAAAGCAAAGCATATATACGGTGCACCAAACGTCAAAATAAAGATATGGATAGAAGCAAGTCCATTGTGATGAGAAAGAGATGGATGTATAGCGTGCATTGAAGATAGGGACAGCCACATGAGAGATGTCGACTGATATTCGCTGCTTAGACTAAAGGTATATGGATACTTTGGCAGCCTGTTGTAATTTGATGGTCACGTCAGTGGAACAAATATTTATGAGCAAATTGTAAGAAACAATCCACGGTAAAATTATAATACTTATATTGTGAACAAAACGTACATTAATTTTTCAAGGCATCGCAGATGATTCTCATAGACATTTTGACGAAATTTTTTTTGTACAGCGAATACAGTACCTAAAATGAAAAGGTGAACGATTATGTGAAAAAAAAACCTTAAAACTGTGATTTATTATGTATTAGACGGCGTAGTCAGTTTAACGGTAGTGAAAAATATGTAATTAAAGATCTAATCATTTTGTACGTGTTGCTCATGTCCGCCATTGCGATTAAAAACTGTATAATTATATATGTTACATATGACTCGCGCCATCTGTTTAAGATAATACATAATATATATTTTTACTAAGGGACACACCACAATCGACAATGAATCCACAACAAGTGCCTGAAGTATGAAAGCTAACACAAAGTATCCATTTACCCTGAAAAATGCCAACTTTATAAAACAAACAACAAAATATATATTTTCCCAAAATGTTAGACACGATGGCGATAAAAAAATTCAGTAAGAACGTCAACAGCCGATCCAAAATACTTTACTAATAATCGAAATCACTAAAACAAGCTCGACCGCCATTAGGCAGCCCCTCCGATGGTCTGTGGGGCGCGGGGCAGGGGGGAAACGCACCCGATCAATTGGCCAGTATCACGTCAGTGTACTGCCGTTATTAAATAATTAAAGAAACCTTATAAACAACAACCATACATTTCAACGTAATTATTAGTCCTAAGACGTAATTTAAATGCTTGTAAAGTCTGGCAAATGAAAGATGAGAATGAGTTTTTTATGGAACTTTTTATATGACAACACAAGCTGAATTGTCAAACGTCATTGTTCTGTCATTCAATCGTTTTGACATCATTGTTCGCTTTCCGCAATTGCCACGTTTTTAGGTGTTCATGATGAAAAAACTATAAAAAGTAATGTTCGTAAGCTGCTGCATTATTATTATTATTATTTATTTATTTATTTAATAAATAAATACTATAATATGTAAATACAAAGAAAAACAAGAGGAGAGAAACATTGCTTTCAAGCAGAAACAAGAGTGTTTACACGCGATATCATCGTTTCTAGGTTAGTATGAAATATCAATTTTGATACTTACGTTTATCCAATAAATTTACTCGTCACTACTCGTTATCAAATACGAGTATAATAACTTACGCGTGAACTTATGTCAGGTTAATTTAATATTGTTATTTATTTAGTTTATAATATTAATTTGGATTCCACTATGTACAGGTAAATTAATAAAATCATTTTAAATATATTACAAGTGTCAAGACTGGTTTTCGCGTTACACGTCAGGGATACCACACTCTGAATTTTTGAATTTGCCGCGATTTCTCATTCTCATCTTTCATATGCCAGACTCTAATACAAAATTTAGGATCGTCAAACTATTTTAATCAGACATTAGATAGGGATAGGGTCAACGCATATAAACTTAATAACCGAAGTTTATGACACAACTGATTTGATATTTAATATAGGTAAATGCGCATCATACAATTTGGGATTTATCGCTCTTATAACAGAAGTAAACATACCTAATGCATTAAACTAGAAAAATGAACACACTGGCCACTTCAACACAAAATTATAAAAAAAGTTGTTTGTTTTTTAAAGTTGGTCAACCCAAGCAGCGACCACTGAACGCATCTGTACCGAGACATGTCGGGCAGGTGTGTCGTCACGGCGCCAAAACTCGAGGCCACCGTGTTAATCTCCACTTGCTTTATTTTGTTGTCGGGTGCTTGCATCAGGTAGTCAGATCGGAACAGGCCCAGCGAGACGGACTGAAACGGTAATTATGTTATCATTGTCCAATCCTTGCTTAGGTCGCTAACATGACCTGAAGTAACCTCATCTCATCGTCATTATTTCAGCCAAAATACATCCGCTACTGGACCTTCCTTCTACCATCTCCACGATGGTCGGTTAGATGCTACTCACATCCTTCGGACTCCCGCGATCTTTCCCAGATAGTCGGTTCACCTTGTGGAGTGGGAGGCCTACTCGTACCAAACACTTCCGAAGTAGCCTACGTTCGGATAATACTGAATTTACAATACATAATAATAGTATTTTTTTAATGGAGCATCGAATGTCTTAAAGTCAGATATGTGAAATGAAATATGCCTTATTTACGGACAACTAGCAAAAACTAGTTCATATTTTCAAAATAATACTTAATCGAGTTTAGAAACTAAAATTATAAGCAACGGTTGTCCACGTACAACCCGTTAGACATTATTCGTACGGGAACTATATTTTTTTTTAGGAGAAAATATCATTTTTAGTCAATAACATTTTGTATGCAAAGTCCCTTTTTACGTATTACATCTAAACACCTAACAGTGTTTGGGTCAAATTTAAGTCATAATTTGGAATACATATGCAATCCCGATGGCAATGTATTACCTATGGTATGTAAGATCCAGGGACCGGACAACCCTTTCATCGGGAAAAGCCTTTCAAAGGGCTTCCCTTTGATATAGCTAGCCCCGTGATTTGCTCACCCATTCCAATTGGCAACCCATACGATTGACTTTCCCTTATCGAATGAAGAACCCAACGATAAGGGTAGCCCTTTGAAATAGGTAACTGGTAACTGATTCATCTTGATGTCCCTAAGAAAGGGTTTCCCTAACGATTTAAGCGCTTATTATAAAGCTTTCCCTTTTGTACGAGCCAATCACAAACGTGTGCCATAGGAAATCGAACCGTATTAGATCTTTTGCCGCTCCGCGCGGTAACTTCAAACGATACGCCGTCGGTAACGTATACTAATAAGGGTTTTATAAGGGTATTGGGTTAGCGCTTAGTTGAATGGGCTGTTTACTTGCTTCGAACGGGACGCAAGGTAACGTGTGTTTTATGAAGTCTACAAAAGGTCTAAAATTGCGTATACACTAGTAACCTTTTTTAAAGGGTTTAGTAAGGGTATTGGTTAGCGCTTAATAGAATGGGCTATCGTTTGGAAATAGCGCTTTAAAAGCACATTTAAAGGGTTTTGACGGGCAGAGGGTTTGGTAAGTAAATCCTTACGAAAAACCCATTGAAAGGGATAGCGGGCCGGTCCCTGGTAAGATCTGATCTGATGATGGCGCCAAAAAATGACAACAGGAACTTTCGCTTTACTTAACGTAGACTCGTAATTTCGGTCCTGATAAACAAATTATGACAATTGACAGAGCAATAAAAAAAAATTGTCTCCAAAAAGGCTTGTGCTAAATTGGAATTTTGTAACCGAATTTCATAGGTTTTTGATAACAAAAAAAGAGACTTTCCATATAAACATTTTGGGATACATTAGAAAAATATATGAAATTATTGCGCAGTTTCATATACCCTTGTTGTTATTGAAACCGGGGGATGTCACACAATGGCCAACATAAAAACAAAGGCCCATATGGCAGATATACCTTAATTTTAAATCAGCTTATAAAGAACCCCGAGGATATTAAATATAACCATCACCTTAACTATATAATAAAGCCAATAAAGCATTTATTTCAGTACTGCTCGTGTGGCAATCATAATGTGCTATAAAAATATTGATCGAAAAGGCTAGCCTACCTTCCACCAGCGTATAGCCTAAGAGATTTGCCTGCATTTCTACTTAATGTACGTTTTTTAAAAGCCTGTCCCTTAACTAAATAAAAAATAAACAGATACCGTTTATATAACGGCTTATGTCTTTATTGTTTCTATATAAATGTGTTTGTTTAGTGTAATCAGTAGTAGCGGTATTTTACCTTAGAAGTAAGACGCTACATATACATAAATAAATAACTTTAAACTATTTCTAAATAAGAAATATATTGACCGGACACCAATTATTACACATTACCATAACACCACAACTTTCCTCCATTTAAATAAATGCCTAACAGTGTTTAAAAAAAATTAAAGAAGATTTGATTGCATTGTCAGAAATTTCAGGCTACGTTGCACCACTTCACACCGGTACCAGCTGGCAACTTACTAACTTGGGGATAAATGCCAGACACTAGTTGCCAGCTGGTAATATTCGAACACATCCGGTGAAGCGGTGCAACGTTGCCAGATATGTCTGACAAGACAATCAAACCCACTTTTGTTCGAAACCCTCGTATTAACTTCAAAGTTGTAGTTTGCTTTATTGTGATACAATCACTTGCAAAAGCACGGAGTTGGCTTTGGGTAAATATCTAATTTACCTATCGTGTTTAAGCCATTTTAAATACCAGGGTATGTATCCAATATAAACTCTGTAAATACTTGGTAAATACCCAAGGTAAAAACCCACTTTTGGGTATAAATTCAGATACCCTTTTTTAAGTTATAAAGTTATTTAAAGTTATAAAGTTCAGTCACATCACATCGTTAAGTGTTCGATATCAGTCTTGTTACGAGGACATACAAATTAGTTCATACAATATTATACCTTAAGTTAAAACTACAATCTACATTATTCTACATTATATACATTACATTATCAAAGCGAGTTAAGTTTTAAAACGATAAAGTTGAAAGGTATCTTATAACCTGTGGCGGTTACGACCGTATTATCCAAACACAACTACAGTGTAGTAAACGCCAGTCATCATTAAGGTACCTTTCATATAGATTATTTAAGTAAAGTTATATTAAACAGCATCGTTGCTTATCTTATCTCAAACGAGATAAAGTAGCATAACGTTGATTAGTGCGTTTTCTAGCCGAAGAAAATGGTTCGTCGATGATTTTTAATTGCTCTCTATAACAAGATAAGTTTTTAGAAAATAATAAATACTAGTGACTTTGCCTCCTTTTCGTTATTCGTTTGAGTTTTCTGCTTGCCCAAAGGTAAACTGGTAGAGAATGCCATTAGGCATTAAGTTCACCTTTTGTACTCAAATTTGTATTTTTGTGCACTAAATAAATAAGTGTTAAACAAGTAACACAAATCTAAGTGGTTATTGTATTTTAAACATATTACCGAAAAGCGAACTAACCAACGTTTATTTAAGACGAAATCTACAAAATTACATACCTGCTTAATTTATTCACAAAATATCTTATATGAATAATTAAATGTTTAAAAAAACACTGAACCGACTCCAAATTATTAAGGAGTTCTATTGATTTTCTATGGATCCTAACCAAATATTTACGAAATTGAAATCACAACCAATAAAAAAAAGTTCATTAAAATCGGCGAAAATATTGCGTAACATACACACAAAAACATCCTTCTTTTTTGAAGTCGGTTGAAAACAAACGATTCACAACTGACGGAAACGTAATATACCTACTGAACGTAAGAATACAAAAACATACTTAGGGCCTGTGCAAACCGGCGGAGCGCAGCGCAGATCACTTTAAATTTATCAATGTATATTATTTTCTATTTTAATTACAATAAGGTATAAATTTACAACCGCAGCCGCAGAGTAGAAATCCCCCGTGATGCTCCGAGGTCGGTCTCAGAGCATTCAAATTTATACCTTATTGTAATTAAAATAGGAAAGAATATACATTGATAAATTTAAAGCGATCTGCGCTGCGCTCCGCCGGTTTGCGCAGGCCCTTAATTAAGATATTGGTAGCCAAAAATCATATGCCTAAACTCGAAATTCGAAGGTATGTTACGTTAACACCTTTTCTTTTCTTTCTCTCAATAACAAAATCAATGAAGGAAGAGAGAAGAAATGAGCCTCCGAAGTGACGTTGTGAATGCTCTATAACCCATCAGTCCGTCAGGTGTGCGACGTACTTATGGACGTATTTTAAATTCAATCTAGACCACTTGCATGCCTTCCTTTCTAACTACATGTGCTGTAAAAAAGGATGTTAAAATTTTAAGAACTCAGATGAACATTGGACGTTGTTAAGATAAACACTCAAGCGGGATCTTATTTATCTTGTAATACATTCAATTTGTTACAAATTGATGACACGCAAGAAAGTATTCACACATTTCTAACAATAGGGCAGAAAAAGAAACGCAGAAAAAAAAAAACTAGTGTCAGATGATGTGAAACAGTCCCGGTCCCAGCTTAGCAAACCCAGCGTCCTGTTTTTTTTTTTTCTATTTTTACCCGACTACGGCGAAGCCATAAGGAAGGGTAATGGTTTTAGCAGTCATGTATGTTAATTATTATTACAGTAACTGCATGTGCATTGCAGTTTGACCTTCGACTACGAATAATATTTTGAATAATTTTTGAGTTTAATTTAACTTGATATTCTTACTTTGTTGTTATACGTGAAATCCTATAATTGGTTTTATGTTTCATATACTTTTTTTACGTTGATGTTATAACTGTTGGGTTTCCTAAATATAATAAATAAATAAATAAATAAATAAATAAATAGCTTGCTAGGACGCGGGACGTCGATCACAATGGATGAGTTCCATTCACGGGCAGTGATCTGTTTATACTGATCGTCAACATATGAGCAATAGAAGTGGCTTTATTCTGAATCAGATAGAGCATAGGACATGGTAAATAGTATAAAACATTAAAAAGGTCCATCATTTTTTTGCAGTCGGGTTTTAGTTTTTTAACTTTTATTTATTAAAACATCACTATTACATAAACAAGATCCTCTCTTCAATGTTTTAGTATAACGTTTCGTATGACTTTCTACTAGATTTCGGGAGGACACGGGATGTTAATCTGGGTTCTTTGTCAAGTATGATTTTAAATTTATGCAATTAAAAAAAAAACGATCCAGAATCGAGTAGGCTAGATAAACCAAACCGTTCGAATCCTTCACGCGCCTTGGAAATCAGAGCCGAGCCGAGCAAATTAAAGTATAAGATTTGTAATAACTTGAATATAATACCACGTAATGCAACATATGTATGTAGAAGGTACATGTCGTTTAAATCAATCAGTTATATAAAAACGCAGTAATTAAATGATTTTTTTATAACCATTCAAAAATTACTGTAACCAAGACAAATGAAGGATCAAACTAGTTCTACGAAGCGCCTTCTCACCTTATTTGTACAAGAACCTGATCCCGTGTCTTTCATATTAACTGATGCATGATTAATAGTGGTGGGAGATTGTTTACAACGAAAACTACTTTGTATATTATGTATAAAAAAATCCAAATACCAAATCATTATTATGGAAGTTGTGACAATAAAAATACACTCAAACGTTAAATATGCTCTGACGGAACAACTGAGGCTCGCCAGTTATGTGTATGTATCTATAGAATGTTATTTTAAGAGCTTTACCTATTAGATTAGGTAGAGCGAATGTTTAGCTTATGATACAGCTAAACACTCACCGACCTCTAAAGCCCTACCCTTATAAGAAAGACACAGGATCACGTCCGCCCACCGATCGCGCTTATCACACCTTTAGAATGAAAGTGACCTAATACAAAATGTTAAGTTTTCTACTTGAGTCATAAAACTATTGTTATACAGGGTGTCCCAATATCAGTAACCCACATTGACACCTGAGGTAGACCAGCCTAAGACGGACCGAACCAGCCTAACATGACCTCAGTAAAAGTCGCATGGTTTTCGAGATATGCCAGTTTAAAGTTTGTACTGGAAAAGAACTTTAAACTGGCAAATCATGAAAACCATGCGATTTTTACTAAGATCATGTTAGGCTGGTTCGGTGTGGGGACAATGCGTAACGCATTTCTACTCCGTTAAAAAACAAAAAAAAATCAAATGTCCCATAAATAAAATAAAAAAAGCAAAAAAAAAAAATGTGTCTGGTTCGGTCCGTCTTAGGCTGGTCTACCTCCGGTGTCAATGTGGGTTACTGATATTGGGACACCCTGTAGAGACCTAATTCAAAATCTAAACATTTTGGATTAGGTCACTTGCATTCTGAAGGTGCGTATCACCTCTGGATCTCCCTCGACACAGGTCCTAGATGTCCGAACCCCGACGCAATGCTGTTAATCTCCACCTGCTTCCACGAGCAGTAGGGCGTGTGCTTGGCGCACTTGTTCTCCGTGTGCGGGCATCGAGACTCCAGCATGATGTCTGACCGCAGCATGCCTAGCGATATCGGCTAAGATGGACAGGTTCACGGGTCATTCATAAGTCATACGAGTGTTTTGGGTAAGGTTAGGTAAATACTCCTTATATGCACTATCAAAATCAAAATCAAAATGAAAATATTTATTCAGTACATTGGCCACATACGGGCTCTTTTACACGTCGGTAATATAGAGTGAATCTACCAGCGCTTCGGACAAGACCATCATTGCGGAGAAGAAGCGCCGCAAGAAACTCCAGCAGAAGGTTATACTTGATAGGGATTTACTTATTTTACTAAAATACTTAGGTTTACCTAGGTACTGGATAAGTTTATACCAAGTAAATACATTTGTATACCCATTTTTATTTTTATTTATTTTATTACTTGGGCAAAAGCGAAAAACTTGTAAGAGGATTTTAGCTAACCTAGACTAGAAGAGAGAATGAATAACGTTTGACACTAGAGCTCGTCGTACCAAAACTTCGTAGCTCCGTAACAACTAAACATATAGACGAGTTTTTAATGATTTATGGATGACCCCTTGGAATGAAATTAAATATTAAATTAAAAGTGATTAGCTTAGCAAACAACAACAAAATACAAAAGATATGCGTAGAAAAAAGAACGTAAAAAATTGTAGAGCAACAGTTATTAAAAAGACCTTCGGGTTCGGGTATTTATTAGAGTTGCATAAGAACTTACGAGAGAGAGCGAGAAACAAACAAGAAAAAACCCGGAGACCGTTTTATTATTTAGTGCACTTTGCACATGTGTAATGTAACGCATAGAGGAAACGCTGGTAGCGGTAGTTATTAAATTAAGAGAGGTCTCCTTTTCGCTTTATACAACCTCAAAAAGCGTAAGGTTCCAGTTATGAGAATCGACCGTATTTCGGAGCTCGTAGATATTATCTAGACAACGTATGTATAGAATGTTGAAGAGAAGTTGTAGATACATTTATCACCTTTCATTATGTAGCAGAGCAACATTTCCTATGACGCATCTTTTTCGAGATATAAAAAATAAAACAGAAAACGGTACCTTCTTTGTGACCCTCCCCCCTCACCCCTAGGGCTTACCTCCGAGGGGTGGAGACTTTTAGTATGTTTGTCTCTTATTCGACCTTTCCATCTACATCATACGTCATTCGTTGCCAGTGCCAGAACTATTAACGTTTTTAAATTACTTATGCCAATAATGCGTAGAAAACTATGTATGAAAAGTAAATATATATATATATCAAAAACGCCTTCAGAGCCCGTATTATGGTCGCGTTTATCGCGTGACAAAACGTGGATAAAACATCCGTCACTTTCTGACACGTAGGTATATAAGCGCAAGAGTGACGGATGCTTTATCCACGTTTTGTCACGCGATCAACACGGCCATAATAGGCCCGCAGGTGTGTTTGGTTAGACATATACAGCCGTCATGCCAGATAAAATTCCACCGCTCACCACAACACAAGTTCAATATGTTATGTATGTTATATCTTCTATAGTTAATAAATAAATAATAAATAAAGTTGGCAAAGTTCTTATCTCGCACAGCCCATACTTACACACATACACGTCAAAGCTACACATCATGTCTGTCTATACATTATCAGTGTTATTACAAAAACTTAAACAACCGTATATCACTTGTTTAGTAAATATCGGTTCATAGAAAACTGTAATTTTACACTTGTCTAAGGCGTGTCTAACGTTTTTGTAATAACACCGTATGTTTTTAAGACTGCTAGCTTAGGCACGGGTCTGTATCGTGTGGCATGATCATTGTTTGAGCTAATGTATCGTTTGGTCGAAAATCGGGTCTCGCCGTTTGGGCGAAATATGTTTGGGCGAATGTATCATATGCCAAATTTTCATTTGGCAAGAAGGTATTTCCCACCGCAACCATTACTATTTTATGGTGCTCACAACACAACTCTAACCTAACCTAACCGATGTAAATAGCTGTTTTGGTATCCCGGAATAAAACAAATATAACAGAACTTGCTTTTTAGGAAATAAACATTTGGGAAATGATACGTTCGACCAAACATATTTTGCCGAAACAGCAGGCACCGGTCGAAAATCATTAGGTCGAAAACGTTTTTTTCAATTGAAAGATTTTTTTCAGAACTATTATAAAACTAACCTAAACTAACTAATCTATACAACAGATATTTATTCAATCCTGAAATTTCAGCCTAAAAGAGTATTAGGCAAAAAGATCTTCAACCAAACAATACATTAGGTCAAACAATTTTACGCGTATCGACGGGCTTCCCTTAGGCACGCTAAAGGTATGTCCTATTTGTTTCGAGGAACTACGAATTTTGTGTTAAACTTTACCTCTTAGCTCAATAAAACGAGAGTTCTATATATGTTGTATGTACCTACCTAAATGTCCGTTTTGTTACCAAAATCTAGCACATATTGTCGGGGTAACAAAACGGACATGTCCAGACCATACATTTTTTTGGGGACATATTGGGAATTTTGTTTTATTGTTCAGGAATTCAAAAAGAATTATTGATCCCATCCAACGTGCATTTTTTCCAAACTGCCTGATTTTTTGCAAACTGTCTATAAAATGCGTAGTTTCGTGAAACAAAAAAAGCCTAATAATGTGGTAGGTAGGATATATTTAATGAGTCTATTTCTTTCTTAATGGCTAAGTTTCTTAATAACAAAAAACAACGACAAAACGAGCCTGAAGACAATGTTACAAAATCAAACTTCGATAAAAACTTATGCGCAAACTATTACGTTAGTTAGCAAAAACGTACTCTTTCACCGCCGCCGTGTTCATTGAACAGTAGAAATCTAAACAAAAGTGGGAATTTTGAAATATTACGCCAATATGGTTTCGTAAACAACTGGCTTGCTAAAAACACCCTCGCTTACGGCGGATTTCTTAACAAATAAAAAAAATTAAACAAAAAAAGTTAAATAGGTAATAAAGGAGGTCTCCATACAAGAAACGTTTTTTTAATTTGTCCTATTGTAAAAACGGTAATACAAACAAGCGTCAAATTTGGTACGATTATAGAACAAACCCTATAGAAAAACAACAAATCCTAAAAACCGGCCAAATGTGTACGGAACCCTTAGTGCGCGAGTCAGACTCCCACTTGACCGGTTTTTTTTTTGCTATGAGCTTTAGTGTTTTTAATCAATGAAGACGCGCTCCACCACTTTGTTTTAATCTTATATGTAGGTACATTAACTGCCGCACTCAGAGACGTCAATTAAGTTTTAAGTTTCATTAAAGTAGCTGCTGTCACTTTCTTTGCTATAGCAATAGTATAAGACGCAGCGACTTTAATGAAACTTAAAACTCAATTGACGTCTCTGAGTGCGGCAGTTAAACCAGGGTATTAATAGTTCCTACTCGGCTGTCTATCTCTGTCGCACTGCCCCTGACCCACCATAGAACTGTGTCACGATGACATAAAACAATTCGCTTAACAATAGGCTGTTTGTCTAATGACAAAATAAATCTTTCAAAAATAACACGGAAAAACTTTAGCTATCGCTCATTTTTGGAATTTAAACGATAACTTTATAAAGGAACACTGAAACTAGTGACGTCACAAGTTACTATTTTCATAATAACTTCATACTACCGGATTGTTTTGACGTTTCAATAAAAGTTACTGATTTCACCAGCAGTCAAATAGCGTATTCTAACGAATTGATTTTTAACGTCACTGTGACACGGTTCTATGTTGGGTCAGGGTAAGTTCACACGGACACATCCGGTTCTTAGCGGGAACTGTATTTTGTAGGTTCCGATTTCGTGGCAATAGTATTTCAACGCACGCGTTCACACAAGCATACGGTTGCAGGATCCGCCATGAAAAAAAGTATCCGGCTAAATTTGTCATCCGATTTTGCGACTACAAATCTACAAAATGCAGGATCCGATTTGTTGGTAACAGTATTTCAATACATGCGTTCACACAAGCACGGATCATCGGATCCCGCAAAAAACCAGATCCGGTGAGTCGGACGGGCGCGGGCGGTGAAAAGTGTGTGTCCACACGGAGTCCGGTTTTACGGGACCGTAGGATCCTACAAGACTGAACGGTCGTGTGAACACACTATCCGGTTTTGCAGGATCTGATAAAACTTGACGCTGTGTGAACGGGCTCTCAGGGTTCCATTTTGCCTACATTAGAACATCGAATAGTACATCGGGGATGAGCGTTATTTTCAACGAAGTATTCACCGCGATTACCCTTAGATAAACCTATAGGATCACTTGAGCTCCCGGCCTCTCCTCAAGGCAATAGGGGTTAACCTTCCGTAATATACGAGTACTTTTGATAAGTACCTATGCAATCAACCCAATTTATAAACAAAATCTCCTCCATTAATATACTTATTGTATAGGCTTTGGTACCCGGGTCAGCCCGGGTGTAGGAACAGTCACCAGCAATATCGTGGTCAAAATTGGGCTCAAAAAAAAACCTGACGTATGTATTACTCTAATGCCTAGTCTAGGCATTACTTAGCGCATGTCATATCCTTTTGAGCGCAATGTTGGATAAGATATTACCGGTAACTGAACAGTTTATATATTTTTATAGAGAAAGACGAGGGTATCACATACCTGAGTTATCCCCTCTTTACGGACTTGGACCCATATCTCGTATAGGCTTGCGGTGAACTCGTCGACTTGCAAAGCGTTCTGAAGGGTGCTTTCCAGGAATTGGTCGTCGTGAGCGACCTGGTAAAAAAAAATCACACTCTCAGAATATAATTATAATATAATAGTACAGTCAATGTCATAAATATGTATACAGTTTAGTACCTTGTCTTTTTACTGTCATGTTTAAACTGCCATATATGAATGTCACAGCGATTAAAGTGACAAGGTACTAAAATGTATACATATTTATGACCTTGACTGTACAAGTAAAGGCGCTCTTCCAAACAATACACTGTTTACGCCAGGATTACACTATGCCGCGTTTACACTAACCCCGCGCCGCGTGTCGCCACGCAAATCGGTTTCATACATTTAGTAAAGGTCTTTTTATATTGCTCCCGCCCCGCGTGACGGCTAAATATATGAAACCAGCGCTTAGCGACACGCGGCGTGGGCATAGGTGTAACCCTAGCGTTAGGTACGTCGAGGTTGGCTTCCCAGAAGTTCCCGTTCAGGAACATAATTTGTATTAAATCGTACGCAACCCAGCCCGTACAATAGTCACACGTACAGATGCTAGTCGATTTAAGACACCTTAACCTGTGGAACGCCCGGCTCTGGCAAACCAATATGTCTGTAGCGCCCACCTATTAAGCTCTATGTATTTTTTTGGGTACCTACTTCAGAGTAAAGTGTCACTAGTACGTTGCAGTCCCATACAAACGTTTCCATTTTTAAACTGCTTGTCGTATTAAACTAAAACTGAAAATAAAAAGGCATGAACGAAATCTAGGTCCGAAATAAAGTGTCATATCGGAAAATTACGCGTATGAAATCGTGGGAATCCTCTAATAGAACGGGAATTCTCAATTCCTCATTGGGACTCACAAACCACAATGGCGTCATCCGGAAATAATACCTACGGAAACATTAATGAAAAACATAAATATCCTGTTGTGTTCATGACATCTGTCACCACAAGTAATATCCCTTTGTATTCACAATGGGATATACTGAATACTCACTATTTTCTTAGGTCATATCATAATATAGCCCATAAATGTAACATTTGTATAGGTAATATACTCATTTCTGTAAACATGTTAATAATTTTCCTGCTACTAATAAAACAGAGATAAAAATAATTTGTTTGGCTGGTGCTCTTCCACCTCACGCCTGACAAGGAAATATATTCGATTGGAAAATTATGCAACGCACTTTGGTTACAGAAAGCCAAAAAGTTGGACTACTTACTAACGTACGCGACCAAAACTAGTCATGGCAAATACTTAGCTATACTAGCCTACTTAGTACTGCGAAGCTGGCGGTCCCGGGTTCGAATCCCGGTATGAGCAAATATTTGTGTGACGAGCGTGAGTATTTGTTTCTGAGTCAAGGATGTTTTCTAAATATGTATGTAAAGCTGGCCATACACAATCGGGTATGCCTGCGCAGTTTTGCCTGTATAGTTGAACTGCACAGGTAAACCGGAGCATGTATGTGACACAAGTTGCCTGTACAGGCGTGGAAACCTGCACAGTTGTGTCACATACACGCTCCGGTTTAAATGTGCAGTTCAACTGTACAGGCAAAACTGCGCAAGCATACCCTAGTGTGTATGGCCAGCTTTAGTCAGGTAACGGCCCGACATGTTCCGGACTCGTTAGGAGTCCTACATCAGGGGAGAGTTATCGCGGGCGGCGACTCCCGTACACTGACGTCTCGCAATATTTATCGTCGCTAGTACATAACCCATAGTAACTGCGTCGCAATACAGCGCTATTTTATTGACTTCTCCCAGACCTCTACATGGGACATACACAATCTAAATAGTATCACTATCCATTAAAAAAATTGTTAGTTACCTTATGCATGAGTTCATTCAGAACTTGCTGCAGTTCCACGGCTTTGGTGAACTCTGTCCGGGGAAAGGGAGATGGCAGCAACACAAACGGCGCAATCTGATAACAAAAACAATGTCACATTATTTATTTATTATTATATTATATTATACGAGTATGTGGGGCATACTGAAAGTTTCTAGAAATGGCCACTTACAATAAATAAATTAAAAAAGCAATGCTTGATTTCCACTTATTTGATTACCATACCTTACTCTATGAATATAATGATTGTGAAAGTTCTTGAGGATGGTTGGATGTTTGTCTCTCAATCACTCCTAAACCACTAAACAGATTGGGATGAAATTTGGCACACAGGTAATACATATCCCTGATTAGGCATATAGGATACCTCTTGTCCTGAACAAAATGACAGTTCCTAATGTAAAGTACAATAGCTAGTAATGTGACATATGAAAAGTGTATGACAATAGCTAGTAATATGATAATGATGATAATTTGTCTTGTTATCCCTCATCAGAGTCAGCAGGGGCATAGGGTTTGTAGATGGTATATTTAACATTCATGACCTTGTGTGGTAACTTTAAGATTGCAGTACTTCAACCTTTCACATGTTAGCAAAATATTTTTTATGGTATAGTAAGCTGAACAAGCACAGATACCACATGATGATGGAATCCAAGGCCTATGAACTCATGCAATCTCAAGCAGGGCCGGATTTAGAGGAGGGCTACCGGGTTACAGCCCTGGGGTGCTCACAATGAGAATTTATAAAAAAATACAATAAAAAAATACAATCTATTTGGTAAAAAATTAGTCCACTCCTTTGTTGCCCCAGGGCCTTCAGATCTCTGAATCTGGCCCTGAGCTCAAGATGGCCAACCTTAATAACTTATGTCCGATCCCTATATTCAAACCACGGATAGATAAGGTTCTTTCGAGTTAAAATTTGACTCTGGCTGCATACAAAATGTGTCATATTTAAAGGGGTTTAGGTAAAAATGCCATCATTATTTAAGTGAGTGAGTAAGGCCAGCCATACAAGTTTTTAAGTGAGTGGCCTATCATACAAGTGGTAGCTTAGGATAGATCTGTTCAAAATAAACATATTTTGTCATATAATATAATACTCTAAAGTGTGTCGGAGCCGAGATATTTGCAATTATATTTTCTTAGCTTCACATGTGCAAGTGAGCACTTTAGAGTATTATGTATAGAGTATAATATGTTTATTTTGAATGGATATATCATAATCTACTACTTTTATGACTGGCCGCTCAAACCTGAACAATAAATGTGTTTGTGTATTGACAACCTCTTGAAACTTAAATCTTCAATATCTCAGTTCCAATATTATTTACCAACTTAAATGATATATATTCAAGTGTATTTAGAGGTCCTCTAAATCTAAACAAGTACATAAGAATCAAATGTGGCAGCTGAAAAACAAAATGACAACAATCTTCAAACAAATTTACCCAACGCCTTTGGAGTAACCTTATCTATCGGTTTGAATCCACTGGCATTAGATGGGTTATTGCTAGTCATTTTACCAGCTGTCTTACTCCAAGACCACTATACCAGAATACCACAGATTGCCTGAAATGTCATTAAGAAGCCCATTGATAAGAACCAATCTTTGAGCAACTTGCTAGACAGTCTTGTCCTGACGCCAAAGATTTACTTTACTCATTAGATATGAAGTAATACGGATGATAAGTGCCACCCGGCAAACAATAGGCAACGCAACGGCACCTCTACTTCTATAGATATGAAAGATAAACATACCTGAATGGCGTCTTTAGTGAAGTTCTTCCTGTCCCGCATACCGACCCCGTGCATCAGGGCCCAGTCTTTAGCCTTCTCTATAACGGCCACCAGGATCTTATGTTCTAGAGGCAGTGGGATACACGAGGATAGACGAGCTTGAGACATCATGCGAGCAGATAGAACAGCAACGGAAAATTTCACGACTTTACTTCCAACAATCCTTAGAAGTAGCTTGTAGTTATTAGCTATATTTTGTTTTAAATATTTTTTTGTTGATTAAATTGTTTTTTTGTGGTTTGATGACCGCCGAGCGACAGCCAGCGCGTTTGACACAACTGACAGAGCATAGACAGCTGACCAAGCACTGACAGCAGACGCGCAATGTTTTGGGTTTTGATAGGTTTATACAAGGTTTATACCTAGTTTCCTTTTAGTCAGCCTCATTGGGGCATATATCATTATCAATATTATCACGATATTATCATGATCCTAGTACCGCGATACTGTATCGCCATATATGATACTGCAATACGGCCTATTACACTATAAATATTATCACAATATCGTTATAATGTAATATCCCCCAATATCCCCCATTAGGGCATATAATCTTCGTCGGGGTACGCTTGACCATGTTCCAAATTCGGCCAGTCTGGTTATTAGGCTGCCTTTCCAATCTTTCTATAGAAGCGGAGACGAGCGGTGCGGGGAGGAGCTGTGTAGGAATCGACCAATCACATTGGTTGTAATCAACATCTCGTCTCCGCTTGACTGTTTCCATTGAAGCGGAGCGGAGACGAGATGTGGATTACAACCAATGTGATTGGTCGTTTCCTACACAGCTCCTCTCCGCATTGCTCGTCTCCGCTTCTATGGAAAGGCAGCCTTACAGTAGAGCGACTGCCATCTGACCTCGGTAACTTTTGTGGCAGGGGAACCAAACCAATCATGGTTACACATTTTGGCACCTAAATATGCAGGTTTCCTCACGATGTTTTCTCTCGATGTAAGAGCATCGGTTACCGTGCAGGTAACGTACATAAGTTAGAAAAACTCATTGGTACATGGCGACCGCTTGGGGGTTCGAACTCGATTCCTCATGTCGCGATTCTTTCGCGAAATGTAAATATTGTAAATAGCAACACTAAAACTCTATTCCGTTTCCTGTTGCTATAGTTGTATTAGCTTGTGTCATTTATAATATAACGCGCGGCGGCCTCAAATGTAACTTCTGTTTTACCTAGTAATGTTTACCTACTGATTATTTCACAAATATTATTGTGTATAACATTAGTGTCAGTGCTAAGTGCTGGACAGTTAGTGTACTGGAAGTCATATCTGAGACGGGCCCAGATTCATAAGCTAAGTGCCTTAGGTTTAACTATTATGATACAAAATGTAAGTAAGTCTTGTTGTGACTGTGTTGTGTTGTATTGACCATAAGAAGTTACGAATGTAACTAGTAGCTCGCTGGTTGATCTGGCATCCATTTGTGGCTGCCGGATACAGCATTTAACCCTGTGGTGGTTTGATATAGCTGCCGGCTTTAGAGCAATGACTCCGCGGAGAAGTAAGGGTGACTCAGGCCTGTATCTATCGATACGGGTGAGAGCGGTGCGATACTGCTAAGCCCGGTCACATCTCAGTGACATAGATTACTATCGCCACCAGTGCGGCATATTTGCGGAGAATCTGGACCGTTTTTACAACATAATTATGTTTTTGGCTCAAAGAAATAAACGCGTCATTTCGTTTTATTTTATTTGTGTAATCTTTGGGCTTGTAGTCCCGCAAAACTTGATATGTTCGATAATCTTCAATAAATTCCAATGTTTTAACTTTATCTTCCGCCATTTTATTTGCTAAAAGGCACAAAATGTTGCACGTCAACCTAACGGTAACGGATCAGCCTGCGCTACGGGCATGCGCTGCTGTCAAACCAGTTTGAGCACATGCGTTATTGCATTCGCTATGGTTGCAGAGGCATGTGTCAGAGGAAAACGCAAGATGAATATGAAAGCGCACTGTGTGTACATAGCTTTTTATCAATATTATCACGATGTTATCATATCACGATAATGTGATAATATTGATAGTGTAATAGGCCGTATCGCAGTTATCCTGTATGGCGATACAGTATCGCGATACTGGGATCATAGGATCATGATAATATCGTAATAATATTGATAATGTAATATGCCCGATTACTTAAACCACAGGCCTCTTAAATTCTAAGGCAGAAGTGCTAAGGGGCATGGCGCATGTTATACCTGTAACAGACGCTCGAACTTTGTCCGGGTCGGACAACGGATTTGGTTCGCTCCGAACCAGATCTCGCCGTCTGTAGAGCAGTCTTCGGACCATACCGGCCTTATACCCCTTCTATACGGTCGGGTGGTTGGGCCAACCGAGAGGGATGCAGCTATTTGTAGGAACGAGATGTAAATATTACTATCTCATTCTGACAGATAGCTGCGTCCTTCTCGGTTGGCCCAACCGCCCGACCGTATAGAAGGGGTATTATATCGGCCAAGTAACCATAAAGTAACTGTAGAGGAAAAGAGTGGCGACTCTATGGCCAAACTTGCATGTATGACAAGTGCTGCCACTTAGAGAGTTGTGGTTGAACTAAAGCTATACTATATATACGTACCTAGGCATGTGTCGTACAGTTTACCACCGAAACATTATATTGCGACTCCATAGAACCGTTTCATAATAAAGTGACATACATTTTGTGCCTCTCAGTATGTCACTTTATATATATATGGTGTCACAATAACAAAGTATTCAGCAATACATTGTAATAATGAGAGAACTCAGAAACCCATTTCCGCACAGACAACGCTTGACTGACTGACATTGGACTGACACTGTTTGACAGTTGACGTTTTGTATTTTCATCAACACTCCAGAGGTCGCTGCCGTCAATGAAAACGGGAATTATTGTAAGTGTGCCCCCCCCCTCGTTAGTGTACGAGCTATGGCTTGCTTTGTGAGACATACCCTTATAATCTGTGGCTTTGTGCCATGCCATTTTCAAAGAAATCGATATTTTGTGGTTCAACTGTTTCAATGTCTTCTCGATTTCACTGTGATATTTTGAATTTATCTTCGTTTTTTTGGACAATTACTTTTAGTTTTTAGTTAGTCACCTGTATAATATTGTACAGTGGTGTACGATGGATTACGAAACGCATGCGATAGCATGCGAAAATAAATTGTTAGTTTGTCAGTCTCGTGTTCTAAATTCTAATAAATATTTGTTGTTTGTAAGTTGAATCTTATGGTCTATTTCAAAGCATTCAAGTCTGAATTCTTGCGCAATGAAGTACGAGTTAATTCTATGATCAAAAATTGTAATTTTTTATGCAATCATCAATCCTGCAGGCCTATTTTGGTCGCGTTTTGTTATAAGCATAAACACGGATAAAACACCTTTCACTCTCTTACCGGTGAGTAAGTGCGAGAATGATGGATGCTTGATCCACATTTATCAATCCTGATAAAAATGACCATAATACTGGGGCTGAGTCCTGCGAGTGGGGGTACTAGATGTGGTCATCGAATCATGTTGTTGTAAAAGTAAATATTTATGTAATATCTTGTCGTCCTAGTATAAATAATGTTGTTCACTAATCATGGTAACAAAATTTTGTTGTTGTAAAAGTATTTGAAATCAAAATTTATTCATTGCTTGATTGTAAGCAAGTATAAGTATAATACAGCATACTTGCATAATGACGTTGTTTCGTTATGAAGTTTCATTAGATGTTGGTCACTGAAAATAATGGTAACTTGTTTTTGAACTCTTGAGAGTAGGTTGCAGTTTGCATCTTATTTCTATTTGAAGTCTTTAGTGTTGTGTTTTTTATTGCGATCTGAAGAGTAGGTTGTGATTTGAGTTCTGTTTTTCTGTCTGAGGTCTTGTATTTGATTCGTAGTGTGGTATTTTTATTGGAGATTTATAGTAAAATTGAGAAAAATAAATAAAATTGTAGGTACTTAAAATGGTTCATTTTACTGTGAGAGGCTATGTCGGGCACATATATATACCAACCAAAAAACTTAACAGAATACTAAAAATAAAATAGCTATAAATTAAGATTTTAGAATCAAACTGACTGTTTCTTGGTGACAATATATTAAAAAAAATCCTTTTTCTAATCGTGGGACAGTGACTATCCTAAATACCATTTTCACAATTATCAAGTAAAGAATATCTGACTGATAATCTTAGCCCTTTCCCCTTCTTACACTTGCAAATAGACAAGGAGAGGACTAACTTTAACTAGCAGATACATTTACTTATCTATTATGAAACGGGCCCCAAATCTGATTTTTACTGCCTCCTGCCGCCCATGATTTAAAACTGAACGAATGAATAAAAACGATTATTAAAATAGCTATTTATTTAAAGCTCACAATCTGAGTAACAATTTCTGTCAATTGCTTTAATTTGTTAGGCAATGATCTAGTTAGTCAATCAGTCTTAGTTACCTGTTGCACTTGGAAATGAGAATTTTATTTAATTAGCATAGGCTAATTAATATATCCCCTTGATTTTCATGGTTTCCTAGTTGGTGCCTCTTCCGGCCAGTTCTTTGCTGCTGACTGCGTCCAAGTCGTCCCACCATCTCCGTTCAATCCTGCCTCGTCGACGTCTTCCATTTTGCGACACTTGGTGGCTACGTTAGTCCACCGGTCCGGATGCATGCGGCAGACGTTGTTTTTTTTCTTTGCTCCTTATATTTAGGGTTGTTGTGCTTTTAAATGTCTTGCAGTTTTTCTATTGAGTATTCAGTTTTCTGGGTAAAATTTCAAGGAATGTTGCAAAAAGACGCGCCCCATTCCTTAATTTTATTTTACGTTGAACGATTGCGTAAGTGTACGTAAAATTAATTAGTAGGGCGCGTTTTTGTGGACTGCAGATAAGAATGGTCCTACATAGTGTTTTGCACTTTTTCTCGATATATACGAGACAAATCAATATTACGTGTTAATTTTACTCGCTTCTTTTCTCTGCCGTGTTCTTTAGATTCATACCCGGCCCTATCCTTTTTCAAAACCTTATATTCATACCAGCCGCCGGGAGCGTTGTTATTTTTGCTCCAGGATCGCCCGCTATAATTTTTCGATAGATTCCCTCTGTCACGTGGGTATTTTCATTGACCGCCTCCTACCTCTTTACCCACTTCGTAATATTCCACCCAAAGTTTTTAGGTAGGGTGAAATACCGCCTCCAATAATGTTTAGGGTTGTTTTCTGAAAAACGAGGCCACGACGTTGGTGTGTTTTTGGGGTTTACGCGTCGCAACAATTCATGAAAACCTCTGGAATCGTACATGACGTGTTTCAAATGGGAAAAACGTTAAATGAGCGCTGATCATGGGCGTAGAGTTCATGTTGATTTTTTACAAATAGAGGAACAAATTGCCAATAGTTTTGTTTGAGGGCCTTTTCAGAAACGCCCGTCTCTGAACCAGGCCCCGATGGATTCATTTTTGTATAATTTTTTGAAATAGGCGTCGAAATTTGCCGTATGAATTTCCGCTTTGGTTGACTTGTAATACATAAACCTTTTTATTGTATATTGAAATAATATTACCACTAATGTAACATAATATTTTCGTATTTATTTATGAATGACACTAATCATAATGACAGATACTCTTTTCTTCTTCCATGCATAGACAAGTAGGTACATAACACTTTTTAATCGTTTAAACGCGTGTAATGTCACGTTCGTTTCCATCACGTTGGTATACTGATTGCCGATTGCTATCAAATTAAAAGTCCTCAACTTGTCGTTGTAACAAGTGTTTCCATTGAATTGTTGATATTTTTCTATTATATCGAGTCGATCTTGAAGTTTATGCCTGGCGCCCTTTAACGCATAGGAGAGCGTCGAAACAATTGTAAAAAAATAATTGATGAGATAGGACAATTCTATACAGAGTCTGGACAAATCTCTGACATCACTCTTTATCGCCGCTAGTAATTATTTTCGTTTGTCAGAGAGCTGGCACAGGAATTAAATCTCTCCATCCTCGAGAACGTCCGTTTCTCGAATGAGTTTAAAATTCTCAAAGATGTCTGTTAATAGAAGAACATCTGTTTTTAAACACAAGTTAGAATAATCCAACATTGTTTTACAATTGAAATGGTTTTACAATTATAATCCACACTGGATTATAATTGTATGTGTTGTTATTCTGCTATCGGTGAGATAACTATAAAAATAACTTAGACTACTCGTAGGTAAAGCTAACGCTTCAAGAGATTCAATCGATTTCATAAACTCATAGGAAATATCCCCTTTTGCTTTAAGAACTGAAAATCTTCATTTCTAGGGTATTGGTTTCTTAGTTCACAAAGTTGATGCTCTTGAAGGTTTCTAGATAAACTATCTAAACTACTCGACACGAACCTAAAGGAATCATCAAATCTCAGTGACAACCATCTCTTATCAAATTTCAGTTGTTTACTGAACGAAATATATTTTTCTTTATTTTGAGGGATAATATCGATAGCTCCTTCACAAAAATTCAAAGTTTTTACAATAAAATGTGCGTCATAATTACTGACATTGTGAAAAATACTGGAATGTGTGAATTTATGATTATAAATTAACGCCTCCTTCACACATGATTTATGTGCTACTCCTTGGAATTTCCCTGTAGTCCAATCAACGCCTTGAGATATTAAGGCATTACCACAAATAAAACGTTTATTAGCTTCCTGAATTTTATTCAAATCACTCTCATTTAATGGGATTGGATTTTTTCGAAAGCGAATAGATTTATTAATTTTTGCTATGTCACTATAAAAGGTATCCATAAATACTTTAGCACAATCTGGACCTGTATATGAGTAATATCGTGAAAGGCTATGATCAAATGAACACTTCATGAAGTATTATTATTATTATTATTCAGGGAGCGGCTATTCAAGGCTTAAATATATCCTAGTATCACTGCGACCAGAGTTGATCTATTGTGATCGCCACAACCTACAGTTCTCCGCTAAGCCCTGTTAATTCTAGGAATTGCAGGACTTTTTTGGCGCCGAGATACTTGATCTCTTCTGGGCACATTATGTGCTTTCCCAATGAAGAGCTACGATGACGCATTATGGTCGGGCAGACGGTGAGAATGTGCAGGGGTGTTTCCTCCGCCAGATGGCAGAGTCTGCACAACCCTGTGTCACATTTCCCAATCGTCTGCATGTGCTTGTTTAGGCAACAGTGCCCTGTAAGCACTCTAACCAGGTTGCGAAGTTTGTTCCTACTTAGCGCTAAGGCCTCCGTAGCTGCCTTTTTGCTAAATGCTCTTATCAGGGCCTTGGAATGGTTTAAGCCTGGAGTTACCCTCCAATGTTGAATGGTTGCATTATAGCAATATGTCCGCAGGGTGAGTTTTGTTAGGCTTTTGGGGATGCCACAGAATGGCTCCGGTCCAAACTGTGTTCCCTTAGCTCCTACTCGTGCAAGTTCGTCTGCTTTCTCGTTGCCGACGATGCCCGCATGCCCTGGGACCCATCGTAGGATTACCCTGTTTTTTGCACCCAGGGTGTTTAAAAGTTGCCTGCAGTTCTCGACCAGCCTTGAGTTTATCACATCAGAGGTTAGAGCCAAGAGAGCTGCCTGGCTATCCGAGTGGATATAGATAGTACTGTTGAGATAGTTGCTTTGCAGATTGGCTGCCGCACACTCAATTATGGCGTACACCTCCGCCTGGAATATGGATGAGTACTTGCCTAAATTCAGGCTTAACGCCTTTTTAGGCGCCTCTCCGTATACTCCGCAGCCTACCTCAGAACCGGATTTGGAGCCATCAGTGTACCACTTTAGGCTGCCTGGTTTCCATGTTATGCGATTGTTTTGCCAATCATCCCGAGATGGGAGCTCCACAGAATACATTTTCTGTGGACAGTGTTTGGGGGTCATGGTGTCAGATGGCATCCCCATCACAGGAATATCGCTTATAGAGTTCTCGAGGGATCTCATATTTTGGGAAAGCCAGTTCCCTTTATTCAAGCTCGATATTCTGTGCATACTAGCCCTCGCCTCCTTTTCCAAGTACAGGTGCAGGGGCGGCAGGTTTAGCAATGCTTCCAGAGCTAATGTTGGAGAGGTAGACATGGCTCCCGTAGCGATAATACAGGCAGTTCTTTGAAGACTGCTAAGTTTTGAGATTACAGTTTTTTGTGTCGCTTTTCTGCACCATACCACTGAGGCGTAAGACACCATTGGCCTCACTATGGATGTGTAGAGCCAGAGTGCAATTTTGGGTTTTAGTCCCCATCTGCTTCCTGCTAGCCGACAACAAATCGCCAGAGCTGATTTAGCCTTTTGTAAAGTACCGTTCACATGTAAGTTCCAGGTCAGTTTCTGGTCCAGTGTAACTCCCAGATATTTGGCCTCGGAAGAGAACGGTATTATTTTCCCATTCATGATAGGCGGTCTAAGCCTGTCTAGTTTCCGCTTCTTCGTGAATGGGACAATAATGGTTTTATCCGCATTTATGGATAATTCATTATCTTTACACCACGAGTTTATCTTGTTTAGAGCCTTTTGCATTAGGTACGATAATGTACTTTGGCAGTTGCCCCGCACCGTAATCACAAGGTCGTCAGCGTACCCCTGCGTATCAATGCGAAGTTCTGCCATCTTATGCAAAAGTCCATCCACAGCAAGAGTCCAGAGCAGTGGAGATAATACACCTCCCTGCGGGCAACCTCTTACAGTGGTCACCTCTAGTGTAGTGTTGAGTAGTTCTAGCTGAACCACTCTATTCGAAAGCATCCCTTGTACCCAACGAATGGTGGTAGTGTCTACGCCTTTTACAGCCAGCCCACTAACCAACGTTCCTATGGGAGTGTTATCAAAGGCGCCCTCTATGTCAAGAAATGCCGTGAGAGCAATTTCCTTATCTTCCAGCGCCTTTTCGATCCTATCAACTAGGTTCAGCAGGGCAGTCTCCGTTGATCTGCCACTGCGATAGGCATGCTGACTGTCATGGATAGGCTTGTCTTTAAGACAGGTTTCCCGAATATATTTATCTATTACCTTTTCCATGGTTTTAAGTAAAAACGATGATAGGCTTATTGGTCTGAAGGACTTTGCTAAAGCATAGTCCCTTTTCCCAGCCTTAGGTATGAATAAAACCTTAACTTTGTTCCACTGTTCCGGTATGTATCCCCAGGCATAGCTGGCTCTGAAGATTTTAACCAGATAAGGGATTAGGACGTCCGCACCACGTTGTATTAGAACTGGGCTTACGCCATCTAAACCACCCGTTTTGTAGGGTTTAAATGAATTTATGGCCCATCTCACTATTCCCGGTCTTACGACTAGGGCTGCTTGTCTCCAGTCCTCCGGATGGGGTCTATACGAAACTCCCACAGCGTTAACTTCGCTTGGGTTCGCAGCTCCCGGGAAATGAGTGTTTGCCAGTAATTCTAATGTTTCCATTTCATTGTTGGTGAAGGAACCATCTGGTCTTTTTAGTAGACCAATTTGGTTAGGTTTAGCTTTGGCAAGTATTCTATGAAGTCTTGCTCCCTGAGGTGTGTTGTTTAAGTCCTCACAGAACTTCCTCCATGACTCCCTTTTAGCCTTCCTAATCTGTTTGCTATATTCATTTAGGGCTTTCCGATAGACCTCCCACTCCTTTGTCTTCTTAGCCTTATTGAATAGTTTCCGTGTTTTATCCCTGAGCCTTTTCAGCTTAGAGTTCCACCACGGCACCGTACGCCTGGTTGTTTTTACCTTGGGAGGACAGTTTTCTTCATAGGCCTGTAATATGCCTTTTGAGACAACCTCTACCGCAAGTTCCAGGCCCTCCCGCGTTTTTATACTTTTAGCGACTGAATCCAGGTTCCGATCTAGAGAGTTGCGATAGCCCTCCCAGTCGGTGCGTCTAGGATCCCTAAAAGTAACAGTTTGATTACTCAGATTACTAGTCAGGTTAAAACAAATATGCTTATGGTCCGACAAAGATTCCACATCGCTTACCTTCCAGTTTTGGATGTGCCTGGCAAGTTTTGCAGTGGCAAACGTTATGTCTAAAACTTCACTCCTCGCTCTGGTATTAAAGGTCGGTACACAGCCTAGATTTAAGATTTGGAGGAAATTGGTTAGTAGGAATTCATGCAGTAACTCACCCCTACTATTGATATCGGTGCTCCCCCAGTTGGTATGGTGGGCGTTGGCATCGCATCCCACCAGTAGTTCTGCGTTATGTTTCCGGGCGTAGTCGACCACAGGAATGAGTTCCGCAGAGGGGTCTGCTTTGTCTCCAGGGAGGTAGGCCGAGCACAGAATTACTCTTGACCCATTCCATCCCTTCGGAGTCACATACGCTGCTACAAGGTCATCAGTACATAACTCTGGAACAGGTAGAAAGTTAATGTTTTTGTTGAAAACAATACATGCTCTTGGCTTTATTCCATTGCTGTTGTATAGAACCTTACCAACAGAATTTAGTCCGAGAATGGTTGAGTTTCGAACCCACGGTTCTTGTATAAGGGCGAGGTCGGTGTTTCCTGCTAGGCGGCACTCAATCACTGCTGACGCAGCAGCTGCGTGGTGCAAGTTCGCCTGCAGGATCCTCGCCGGTGTGGAGGGGGCCATTACTTCCCCCGTTTTGTACCCGGTCGGGTCCCCCCGCCCCTCGCTGCTAGAGGCGTTTGTCGACCTCTACCTGTCGAGGTTGAGGGCCTGGCCCGATCGGTGACCGTTCCGCTTACTCCATCCCCAGTGTGGACCTTGCCACCACGGCTTTTAGAGCCTTGGGACTTGGGGGCACTCTGAGTTGGAGCAGCAGATTGAACCGCAGGGGTGATCCGGAGAGCATTTGGCCCGCCCTTGATTTTAAAATACACCCTTTTGAACCCAAGGGCCGCCTCATTCTCTGTGCCCTTCAGGGTTTCAACGGAGGGTTCGTCCAGGGAGAAGGTAACTATCCTTCCTCCCTGTTCCACCCTGTCGCTGAGGACCCTCCAGAGCCCGGTGTTTAGGCCCTTGTTTTGTGCCCTGAGTAGGGCTAGAGCCTCCTCCGTAGAGGCCGCCTCCGACTCCGGGATGAAAGTGATGGCCGTGGCTGGTTTGGGCAGTTCTCCCTCCGGAATGACGGAGAGTTTCGCCTCCGGCCACGGCTTCAACTTAGGGATTTCACCCACAAGCCAGTCTTGGCTACGCTGGTTGACGCATGTCACCAGGATCCACCCCGTCTTGTGGGTGAAACCCAAAAATTGTGGTCCGTCACCATCCGAGCACTGCCCTGCAATGGCTAAGTTCAGATGGCGATGGACCACTTTCATTTGGTCCTCGCTCATAGGTTCCGAATTACGGATCCCTACGCGCGAGGACCCTACCACGTCCTTAAAGCTGGGGGGCTTTTGGCCGCCAGTAGCCTCAAGGGACAATTTCGGGGTTTTCTTAGCATGCTCCTGTGGAGACTCTTCTTCGGATCTTCCCCTCTTGACAGGGGCTTTCTCCGAAGACGTCATCTTCACAGGGATGTCTTTCCACGGCTTTCGGCACATTTCCAGGGCCTGCTCCACGGCTACCCCTGCACTGCCTACCAGCCTGCGGAAGCGCTTTCGCGCAGCTCCCGAAAGTCTCTTACGTTGCCCTTCGGTATGGAGAGGTACATCGGGCGTTCCAGAGACGTTTGAATCGTCTCTGTCGACCACAATCGCCATCTCCACAACCTCCAGGCTTTGATCGGGCGTAGTGGAGTCTTTTGCAGAGCTCCTCGCCTCATTACTGTTAATTCCGTCCTGGATAGAATCCAGAACGGAAGAAATGGTTGTTAAACTAAGTTTTTTATTTTCTTCAGCCATACAAATCCCACGAGTAGCTAGGGAAATAAAGGTCACAGAACGGCAGAGCCCCGCTTACCGTCTGAAGGGCTTCATACTCTACGATTCGCCCCGGTTTCGTAGAGGCACCGTTCGAGACTGGGCTCGCCCCCAGCCACGCATCCCTCGGCACGGTAGCACCTTGGATTGGCTTTTGTTGTCACCCTCTTCAGCGGCTAGTAATAGCCCGAAATTCATTCGTGAGATTACTAGCCGTTGCTCAGGGTGACATTAGTCTGCAGCCTCCACTCCAGAGGAAAGGACTCCCATCTGGATTTGAGACTGCTGACTAAAGGAAGAGGAGTGGGATGGAGATGGGAGGATCGCTAGGAGGGGATAAGGGGAGGAAGAGATGGGAGTGGGACAATTCAGGATCATAGACGGGATATAGGGTAAGGGATCCCCTGGAAGGTGGGAGCGCCGTTCCAGGTTGGTGTCCTCCATTCTTAGCTGCTAACGGTCCGGGGTAGATGGTAAATGTGCGGCGCCCGTTCCGACCATTAGCATTTCCAGGGTGCACGACGAGGACGTGATGATAGGACAGAGAGGAGTGTGCCTGTAGCCCTGCGCCGCAAACCAGGGCGTGCCTACCCCCCTCGCACCCCCTTCATGAAGTAACCAGAACTGTACATTTCGTGTTGTTGAATGTTTTTTGTGTAAAATTTTGATGCATCTGGATCGCACGATGCTATCGGGTTTAAAAATGCCTCAAAGTCTGCGTACACAACAAACGGCAATTTTAGCTTTCGCTGGTATTTATCGAAATAAATCTTATCACTTGCAACTTTTTCCACGAACCAATTGGTTTTTGTCCTTTCATGGTTTGGGAGTTCAGCAACAACGTGACTGCAATAATTTTTTTGATGATCCGTTAATTTCTCGTTTGAATAAAATGCCAATAAACAACCATCGCAAATGTGAAAGCTATAATTGGTTGTTGATATTTGACGGGATACTAATCGAGATATTTTTTTTATGTAGCAATAATGCCGCTGCCGGCCCTTATTTACTCGTAGGTAAAGTAAATTGATGTGTATTGATATACGAAATTTAGTGAAGTAGAGTGGACCGTTCACTTCATGTGATTTTGACTTTTCATTATAATATAACCCAAAAACATTGAAGCTTATATCATTAAATTTTTCAACTTTATGATATATCTGTCAATCTAACTGGGAATGACACATCAGCAAACTATAATTTGTGTTGATGTGCATTATAGGATAACACTCTCTGTGAACTATTCTTAACTGGATACAACGGAGAAAGCAGTGCCCATTTAAGACACTCATGGTCATAGTTTTGCACGTTAATGATTGCTTTTTTGTTTTTAATATTGTGCGGTAAATCAATGTATGAAGAACCACGCAATGGATTAAACAGATTAATGTTCATGTCTAGGTATTTAATAAATTATTAAATACCTAGACATGAACATTATGTATATGTTGAAGACTTTTTTTGTCAAATTTGAAATCTTATAAGAAATTGAGCTTTTTAAATTTAAAAAAAATGTTTCCTTGTCATCACCTTTGCAAACGGTCCAACTCAAAACTTTAAAATCGAAACCTTGAAAATAGCTGATTAATGGTCTCTTCTATAAGTTTATTGAGAGATGTTTTAATCCTATCAAAAGAAAGTTCAGGTGTCTCAAATTCAAGGTTAGCTTTTTCTTGTACTGACATTATCCTGTAAGTTAATAACCTATTTCCAAATGCAGCTTCAATGAGTTGTACATTGGGATATGAATGCTGAAATTTAATACAATTATTTTTATTAATATTACTCCTTAAATGCTGGGTATAGTACCTTCTGGAAACGTTCCGATTGCAAGTTCTGCACTCGACGGTATCACCAACAACAGAAGTAGATAGTGGTTCAAGAAGTTGACGGTTGCTGCGACCCGAGGTCTTGTAGTGGTTCCGTGGCATCTGCAGAAGTAGATGGAAAATCACGAGGTTCTTCTGATACATGTTTTCTTTTGACTCCACGTGTTACATTCCTGAAAATGAGACAAAAATTCAAGTATAAATATACAATAATGTGATGTAATCCCTTCGGCCGTCTACAGAACCGGAGTTTCAAAAGTGGTTCCATACAAGGCTTTCAAATTACTTGTACGGAACTGTCAGGGTCGGATTAAGAGGTCCAGAGGCCTCGGGGCAACAAAGGAGCGGAGGCCCCCTGGCCCCAAATTATTTTCCAAATAAAATGAACAATTATTTTCAGTCGAGTTTTTCAATTAATAATATACAGGGTGACCTCGAATTGGTAATACAAAATACTTGATTATGATTCAGTTAATCACTAATAGTGTATTGCATTAACTCAGTTGTTAAAGTTAGCTTTCCTTAATTATCGTTAATTTTCTAACAAAACAAAATAATAAAAATAATTTAAAATCCCAAGTGTGGTTAACCTACATGACGTCATGCATATCTGTCGTACAGACAAGGAAATTGATTCTCGCACCATTTTGTACTCTGTCACAACAACGACGGAGATAATGACAGTGGACATTCAACGTGACGCACTGCCACCCAAAGCGACAAGGAACAAAATGTGTCTCAATTTCCATTCCTGTATCTATCACTCGATGTTATTAATAAACTAGGTGCTGATATCCATCCAACCCTTTAGTTTTAAGTAGGTACCCTAATAAATTATCTGATAAAGTGAATAACTGAATAATGAGTGAATTATTAAAAATAATTTATTGTCGAATAACGTACAGTACAAAATACAAAATTGTAAAACTTAAACAACTTTTAAAATGTGCTCAAAATGACCCCCCGCCTTCTTGGATACATAACTCTGCCCGTCGCCTATGATTGTCTTTCAATCTGTGGAGAACAAATTCATTGGTTTTTACATTATTAAATGCCTCAACTATCTTTTGGCGAAGTTCACCCACAGTATCTGTTTCCCGTGCGTACACTCTCCTTTTTATTTCGCCCCACAAAAAGAAGTCGAGAGGTGTGAGATCAGGGCTTCTAGTAGCCCAAGCGACTGGGCCACAGCGTCCAATCCATCTCCCAGGGAACTCTTGGTCCAAGTAGCTTCGCACACGCAGGGAAAAATGAGCTGGTGCCCCATCCTGCTGGTAATACAGAGCCTCCAAATTTTGCTGCGGCACCTCTCGTAGCAATACCGGTAACACATTTCTCAGGAATTCTTCATATTTCGTTCCATTTAAATTTCCGTCAATGAAATGAGGACCAATCAAACAGTCGTTCAGTATTCCTGCCCAAACATTTACCGAGAAACGTGTCTGGTAGGAGTCCCTGCGAGTTACGTGAGGATTTGCTTCACGATCAGACCACCAGTGTTCATTGTGAACGTTGAACATGCCTACTCTTGTAAATGTTGCCTCGTCGGTCCATAAAATGTTCAAGTGTAGATTTTGCAGCAGCCAACGACAAAATTGCACTCTTCAAGGATAATCGGCTAATATGATATCCTGCACCCTTTGGAATTTAAACGGATACTTTCCTTCAGCATTCAGTAATCGCCAAATAAACCATTGGCTCGTTCCGAATCTTGCGGCAGCGTCCCTTGAGCTCGCCTCTGGGTGGTGGCTAAAATAATCAAGAACTCGTCTCCGAAACGTCTGCGAGTACCGCGGCCGCCGGCCCGGAGCTTGAGCGTGCACTGGGACAGTAAACTGTCCAAAATCTCTTAAGTTTTGGACAATGGAGTTTATTAGAACACGAGTAGGAGTTGGGCAGTCAGGGTGTCGTTCATGAAACAATGCTTGAGTTCGTACGGTACTTCGTGACGTAAAATAAAAAGATAACATATCCATTCGCTGAATATTCGTATAAGGATAAGCTCGGGGCATTTTGTTTAATTACTATCTTAATTAAATACGAAAATTCTTACTTTCTTTGACAAGACAAGTGACAATTTACTAATCAAGATACGCTATTATCATAAATGATGTGTCAGATAACGAACCAAAGAGGAAAGTGTTCATTTGAAATACTTTAAACCTCTTTCATTTTAAAGGTAATGGTAGGGTAACCAATTTAAGCAAAAAAAAATGGGATAATTAGAAAACTTAAAAAAAAGTACTTATGTTTTAAAATTAAGCGTGAGACCTCGTAGAAGCGATTGGTTTAGGGAAGCTCTCTGTAGTACTTTGAATTTGTATTACCAATTCGAGGTCACCCTGTATTGTGAAACCAAGTAGATTCTCTTAGTATTTAACAAACACATATAAATATAATCGGAAACAAGAATTATCTGAAATTAGATTTTAGTGTTAATGAACACCTTTCGAGCTTTTTTCGCCGAAAAATCGTTGATGATTTCGCTGAAATCCAGTTTTCGGAGTAAATCGCTTTCAATGCTCAGGAGAGAAAGCTTTGATAGACGGTTTTGTCCCATCGTGGTTCGAAGTCTATTTTTTATAATTTTCGTTTTTGAAAATGAGCGCTCTCCAGTGCAGTTTGATACCATCAAAACCAAATACATTCTCAATGCAATTTCGAGGTTTGGGAATGTAGCTCTGAAATTTTGATCTTCGAGAATTTGGTAGTAAAATAGTTCCGGCGATTGATCTTTTCCATAGTCCTTTTTGTATGAGTCAATCAGACACAAATTGAACCAACTCATTACCAAGGCTAGGCTCTAAATCATCCGTATACACTTTCACCAATGCCTCTGCTGCAGCGTGCAAATTTTCAGCATTCATCTTGTCGATGTGATTCAGAAATCCAAATCTCGAACGTACAGCTTCATAGGCATGCAATCTTTCAGTAAGAGAAACAGATAGCTGGTCAACCACTGGGATGAAGGCGGATACTTTGTATTTCTCCTTGGGTGACAGATTTGCATCTTGTGCTTTCCCGTAATCGAGCGGATTCAACCTCACATTTCTCGGTCTGGTGCGGGTGCGTGATTGTACATATTCATCAGTATGGGATATTTTTTTTGCTGCTTCCTCGTTTTTATCAAAATCATTTCGTTTGGATTCCACGAATGATTTCAATGATTCTAGTGCACGCATTGCCGATTCAAGAATCATTTTCGGGTCTTGCAACATCTTGTTTATAGCGTTGAATCGCTCCAAGATATCGAACTGGTTCCGGTCGTGGCTATTAATTTCCGATCAATTAATCATCGTATTCCATCAGCCGTGAACGGAACTGAAGTAAAGACAGCGAGGTCTGAAATTGTAATATGTATGGCCACACTTGAACTTGGCTTGACACGCTACTACGTGAAAATCGATCAAAAATCAACCCACTTAAAACCCCATTAATATAGTATATTAGAAATAAATCAACCAACTATAAACTAATCATAAATCTTTATTTCTGTTCTAAGTTTGGGTCTTACCAGGTAAAAATTGTTTGCTAATTAACTAAAAATATCCTCTTTACAACCCGGTCACATTATCTCGAGACCTGGCGTGGATGACGTCACGTCGCGTCGGCGCTCTATATGGTGCGCAAAACAAGCATCCTCTAGTAGGATATTATTATAAACAATAAGATTTCCAACAAAACAAATATTGTGTTAATTAATTTAATGTAGGTAATATTATTATAATGATATGAATAAAATTATGGAAAATAAATGAAACAATCTTGGTTAAGTGGGTACAAGCAGTGTTTATTATATAAAACTACAGACTAAAAATCTTCTTCAGAATATATGATTGGCTCGATGCCAGTCATTGTCTCATTATCGCTATCGCAATCGCTGATCTCACTGTCCGAACTCTCTTCGCCTAGGGATATAATTATTTCACGAACATTTTCTTCCTCAAGGTGGTCTTTCTCCCAATACTCCTGTTGTAATCTTTCAACGTGATTTACTTATTTTTTCCAGTCTGAAGGTGTGATGGAATTAATCGCATCTCTTGTTAATTTTTCCATTTCTTTTTCTGACTGGCTAACATTTTTGTCTGCCACCCTTTGCTTCACTAGATTCCAGATATATTCAATCGGATTTAAGTCACAGTGATAGGGTGGCAGACGTACTATTTCCTGACCATTCTCTTTCATTAATTCGTCTACGACGTATTTTTTTGGAGGCTTTGTCTTTAAAATTATCGAGTACAATTCCTTTTTCGTCATATTCTCGTCAAACGGAACGTTATTGTCACGCAACCAGTTTTGCATAACAGATTTGAGTGATGCACTCGTGGGTGCCTTTATTGATTGAGTTGAATGGTAAGGTGCATTGTCAATGACGACTATACCGTTCGGTGGTAAGTTAGGTAGCAACTTTTCTTTGAGCCATTTCAAGAAATTATTCGTATTCATCTCATGATGATAGTCGCCTGTTGTCTGTTTGCATTTATATAGTAATTCTGCGCCTGGTATAAAACCGTTTTCTCCCCCAGCATGCACAAGAATCCATCTCTGGCCGGGGTAAAAATTTTTTTTTACGCTGCTGTCGGTACTATTTTGCCAACATTTATTAACGGTGTAGTGTGAGTGAATCCATGTTTCGTCTAGAAACGTAACCGGTTTTTTATCTGCGCCAAGATCATTGTTTTCTTTCATCCGGCGCAGGTAGCGAGCCCTCCACGCGGCAATATCTGGCTTTTGTATTAAGATTGTACGGGCATTTTTACATTTTTTGAATTTATATCCCAAATAGTCAATTAAAATTTTTCTAAGGTAACTTCTTTCACCTTTAAAATTTATATCCCTTTTAGCGACTGCCAAGATTTTCTTTAATGTTGGGATTTCTTTTCTTACAGTATAAAAACTGTTAATAAATATTACGTATGGCACAGATGTCAAAATCATCAATTTCGATTTTTTTTTTGTACTTCTTGCGCTTTTTACCTGGTGTTGACAATTTTTCTTTACGTGTATCGTTGCTAGAACCTTGACTAGTACTCGTACTCGGTGTAGCATGTTGCAGTGACGCATGCCGCAATTCTTTGGCCTCCTTTTTTATTCTCATCAAAGTACATTTTGATATTCCTGTTGCAGCACAGGTTCGTTTAACAACTTGATCTACAGGTATTACGAATTGCTTGTTAGCTTTCTCTGATTCAAAGAAAGCGAGAACTTTCAAAATTAAATTTCTTGCTTCACTGTGAATAGTTTTTCCCATATTTGAAAAAACTTTCATTGTCCCACTTCAAATCAACGAAATAGTAACAAAAATGTCCAAACTAAACCAAAATGTCCAAAATTAACCAAAATGTCCAAACTTAACAAAAATGTCCAACGTTGCAACAAAAACAATATTTTAACGTAACAGCAATAACAAAATAACAATAAAAGTCCAAACGTAACAATGAAATGTTTAAAAATACAGGGTGTTTGGCAGAGGGTTGAACAAAAAAAAACAGCAGAGAGGTGGGGCCATATGCTACTCACTTAGCCTTATAAATCTGGCCTAGGCCTCAAGGTTAAGGAAAAAAATTTTTTTTATTAAACTTTCATAAAAATGCTGAAATGCATCACTTAAAGTCAAATAACTTATAAAAATGCGGTACATCCGCATTAGTAGTATCATTTTTTATTATTATTCTTATCTTGAGTGTTGTTATGTTGAGTTAAAATTAAATATGTGGTGTAAATTACGGTGAAAAAAAAACTGCAGCCCTTTAAAGTTTGTGCAAGATGTAAAAAAATCCTTAATGCTCAACTTTGAATTGTATTAAAAAAAAAACTAAAAGACATCGAGCAGTTCTAATTTCAGGAAAACATCCTCAGTTTGTGCCCTTTTTCTTTGTTTTTTTCTTTAAATTAGACTCGGGGGGTATCTTTAAAATCAGAAACCGTCACTGATTTCCCTGGTTCGCAATTAACTTTCTTATTTCTTTTTACTTCCATCGGCTTTGGAGCTCTAGTTTCTTTTAAGTAATCTAGCAATGCTTGATCAATCCCATACGATATTATTTCTGCTTGCGTTTCTGGGATCTTTTGTAGCACTTCTCGTGGATTCAGCGGAAATACTCCCGTTGCTCTAAACCCACTTTTTATATTTTTTTCCTGATTAAGCTTAATTGCTTCGACCAATTCAAGAAGCAATTTGGGAAAATGTTTTTTATTTAATGACACTTGGTTTGGATTTTTAAGTTTATAATTGTACAAAATTTCTCGCCAGGCTTTTTTCAACGGTGCGAAAAACGCGACATCGAGAGGCTGGGTAAGATGTGTTGATCTTGGCGGTATGAAAACCAACTTTATGTTATTTTGCTCGCATAACTCCACTACTTTGATATTCAAATGACTCGATAAGTTATCGCAAATAACAGCTTTAGCCCCTGGAGTCTTTTGTGCCCATGGAACAATTATTTTTTCAAAGTAGTCTTCAAACATGGCGCTGTCAAACCATCCTGATTTCGTGCAATTGTATCTGGTTTCAGGTGGTCCTCCGGAAATCCATTCGGAATACAAGTTTGTAGCCTTGTAGACGACATATAATGGCAGGCATTGGCCACTTGCAGTAGCTGTGAACATGAGAGATATGTTTCCTTTGGAAGCATTAGCTACTCTTTCTGGATATTTCACTCCGCGTCGAAAAATGCATTTAGAAGTGCCTGGATCGTCTGATAGATTGGTCTCATCAAGGTTGACTATATTTTCAGGTGGAATGTCTTTCAACGTCTGGCTCAAATTGTCAAAATAGTCAGCTATTTCTTCTGCTCCTTTTTCGCCTCTTGCTTTCGAAATATTTTTAGTAATTCTTACAGACAGTTCACCAGCATGCCTTGCTAAAAAGCCCTGCACCCATGCATCGCCGGGAACTTTATTCTGGAATAAAAGTTCTTTAGAATTTTTTTTTAAATAATCATAAACCAAAAGCTTTAAATCAAGCCTAGAAAGCGGGGAACCAAAATCGCTAGCATCGTTTAAGACTTTCACAATTTTTTGCTCTTCTTCGGCTGTTAGTTTCGTAGGATGCCCCACGGATTTCTGATGCACTTTTTTTATTCTATTTATTATAGTGCGTCGTGGGATACCAAATTGTCGCTCCGCATCTCTTGATGTTATTTGGTTCGATGCAACCGCTTCACAAGCAATTGCCATCATTTCAGGAGAGTAATCCTTGTACAACCTGGACCCGAGTTTACGCCTCGACTTCCTTTGTCGAATTCTTGATTTTGTTTTTTGGGTTACCTGAAACAAAGTATAGAAATCGTAAATTTAAAAAACTGAACCTTCTTCAAAAACCAACGAAAAATTAATGAATATCTCATTCGATACGATAGTAAAAAAAACTTTAAAACCCCTACTTTTTGGATGTAACATCTGACATTTTAAAATAAATAAAAATAAAATAAATATCAGGGGAAATCTTACACAAATTTACCTTAATTGCCATTAATCCCCATTTTGTCCCGTTTTGCTTTAGACTGGCATTTAATCCATCACACAAGTGACTAGGTTGTGTTGCTAACTTTGCTTGCACACACTTCTTTATTTTTTTATGTCGGCTAGAAATTATTATAGGACGGAATACATACTTAATAATACTAAGTATTTTCCAAATATTAAAATGTAATAATGTGACAACCCTGAGTCTTTTTTGATGGCGGGCAATGTTGACACTCAGAGGTCTGAACATTACTAGATAACATTGCCCATCATCATAACTTTTTTCTTATAAAGCTTACAGTGTTGAAACTTGAATAAAAATACTTTCTAATTCGTATTTTAAAACATACAATGGAATACACTTACCTTGTGTTTCGCCATTTTGTGTAATTCACACTCACTTCGTGACAAATTTTGGCCCGCAAAAACACGTGCCGCACTTGACGAGTTGTGACAAGCGACTGACTAAACTTAGAAGCAGATACGACCATCAGGGATGCCACAGATATAATTTATTTTCTACCACAGTAATTAATGTTGCCATAAATCAGCACGTTTTTTCCACATCGAAAGATTTGTTTGTGAATTGCATTTTGGGTAAAGTTACCCTGGGTGGCAAAGTTGGCATATTTCACGGTACTAAAAATATGCAGAAACAGAAAGTTTGCAGAGTAAGATACTGAGAGACCTATGGAGTTATCTGGGACAATATTATAAGGAGCTTAATGAAACAGGTTAGTAATTATCACAGTATTTATTCCTATGCAGCTCTAGACATGATGTTATAAAATTGTGAATATAACTTTGCACATAATTCTTACTCTACGAAGAAAGATTTAGCTCAGCGGAAGGCTGGTCGTGTTACTTAAAATAATGGTTCTTATGTTATAAATTCACAATTCTTAGATGGTAAGTTGTTAGTCCCTAGTTATAGAGTTGCCATCAATTCCAATCTCAGAGTTTAAATAACTAATTGATTTCCTAATTCCCTAATATTTACATGTTGTCTACAGACCTTGATCTGGAGAAAACCTTCCTTCCTGGACGATGCCTCGAGGAAGTCCCAGGTTGGCAGACAGTGTGCGGTCCCAGAACACTGCGTCGCGAGCCACAGTATCCTCGGTCAGCTCACAGCAGCTTATCAATGTCTAGCTGAATCTTCGTGCCTATGGCACGCCTTCTAAAGGTGGGTTTCACCTGTTATGTCCTACTTCTCTACTTGTATAACTTACTGAATGATCCAAAACCTACTCATAAATTTATTCTTACAGATTTGTACCTGAATATGGTTGGAATCAGAATCGGAAGAAACGGAATGAAATCCTACAGAAATTCAGAAAGAAAATGGGCTGGTACCCAATGAATAATCCCTTAATTAAACTGAACCGATAAATTAAATTAATTTAATCTGATCCAAATCTCAATTTTCAATTATCTAATTTAATTCCCATTTAATATTTCCCAATTCACAATACCCAGCCCAGCTGTAAAGACAGAGAGAAATTGCTCTGATTAGCACAATCATTGTGAAATATAGGAGACATGTGGCCTGACAATTTAGGTTATCAAGATTATGACTCTTACCGGAGAACTTCAAGGAAAACCCCTGGTAATCTCGACGCTGAAGCATTCCCTCCTCTCCACGTGTAAAAACATACTGAAAATTCACCATTTGGTCAAGAATTGCACACATGATTGGGAACAAATGCCTCCATTAGAAAAGTTGTTATTTATTCTTACTTACAAGTTTCTTTCACCGAAATATTGCTGTATATTAGTTCTATATCTCCACAAGAGGTGTAAAATTAATATATTGAGGATGATTATATCACTGTCCTCCTGTTCAACTCTGATTTTGGAATGAGCCCTCATCTTGAAAGATAGTCAGATCAAGAATGCAGTCAAAATGCATAGATTGCAACAAGACCTAGTTGGAAGATATCTAATTAACTAATTAACAGTTGACAGCTAAACTAATTACGGTAGTGCCAACATTACCCAAAATATTTCCCCAGTCTTCAAGTTCCGTTTCACGCAAGAAATGCTACGTGACAATATGCCATAGAAATTAGTGGATCCGATGATTCTAGTGCACGGTGAAAGAGGTCGATCATAGTTTGTCTCCTGTTTACTTTTCGGCAGTGGTGTTCCCTATTTGAGCGCCAAAATTTGTTGCGCGACTCGGCCGCTTGCTCTGAGAGCATTCCGACAGGAAGTGAACAGGATTCAATAATCTCTTCACCGTGCACTAGAATTTTGTGCACAGTCACAGTCATCGGGTGCCAATTATATGACTGGATGTACCTTTCCGCGAGCGTGCGGCAAAAAATGCCAAACTTTTTTGCGTCAATATATGGCGACAAGAATAATATGCAATCCATCGATTAACCATGGATCCAGACCTAAAATCTCAGTAAATATGCCACGGCATTTGTCAGATAGTGCTGTCCGGGCTGAATTTCCATCATTTGTGGTTCCAGCATTAGGTTTAACCACGTCCACTAACAATCCAATCCTGTTTCTTATTTCAGTCTGAATGCGTTTTTTTCGTTGTTCAACTATTTGACTTTCGCTGCCACCCTTATTGATTCTCCATTTTCGTACTAAAGGATCGTTTTTATAACTGAGATGCAACAAAAATTCAAAAATACGTATCCAGGCATGAAGTGGATTGATACCGTGTCGCATATTTTCTTTTATGGTCGGTTTTGTATAAGACAGTTCCAAATTATTGAACTGACTAGCCGTAAGCTTACAAAATGGGCATCTTAGCTGTGAAGAGGTTCTAGTAATAATATTTAGGACTTTTCCATCTATCACGCTTAAGGTTAAGTCACAAACAAATGTTATGTTATGACCTTCTGAAGTTTGCGTAGCTATAGGTGCTAAACTTTTGATCTGTTCTTCTACAAAGTTTTTTTCGGAAAGGATCAGATCACTAGTTTCTTTTTTGTACTGAATGTGCAGCGGTCGACAAAATCTGTACGACTGGGGTGAAGGATTGAGCCAGGCAATGAAGTGTTTGTCGACTTTAATACGTAAAGGAATAAAAGTTGTGGCGAAAAGGCTATTTTCGTTGACGGAAATATCTTCTGCTGATTGTGGAAAACATTGCTTATATAATGCTTGGCCTGTGCTGCCAAGCTGCTCCTTGCGTGCCTTTTCTATTGCAATATTCAATGAAACTAGCTTCACAACTTAGAACAATTCGTTGAAGAGTGTGTGTCAGTAGTCCTTGCAACGAAACTGACGCTTCTACTTCAGACACTTCTATGTCCTCCGTTGGATAGCATGCTTTTCCTGCATTTAAAATTTTTTGATAAGGTGGGTAAGCAGGGTATCCTCGACTATTCAAATCCTGCTGCATGAGTTTATAAGTCTCTACGCTTAGTTTCCTATCAATAATGACACCTAAAGCTTCCTCCGGTGTAAAAGGTTTTGTGACCGCAGAAACTTTTTTTAAAACCTTCGATGCTCGTTTTGGTGACTTCAAACAAAGTGTTATTATTTTTTCTAAATCTTTTGATGCCTTTGCCTTTATCTTGCTTCCATCATCTGAGGAGACCATAGAAGAAATCGATTTTATCACTTTACTCTGAGGTTCTCCCTCTAGTGACTCCATGAATCGTTTTCTGATTTTAAGATCTTGTTTATAGCTTGTACTGGGTTCACTGGTTGCTTTGGGAAGTTGTGAAGTACTGCATACCACACTGGATGTCGCACAGTCTGCATCAGTTTCCGGAAGTTGTGAAGTACTGCATACCACACTGGATGTAGCACAGTCTGCAGCAGCTTCCAGAAGTTGTGGAGTACTGCACACAACATTGGATGTCGCACAGTCTGCATCATCTTCCGAAAGTTGTGAAGTAACACAGTCTGCAACGACCCTCTTGAATTCAGCTGGTATGTAATCGATGAACTGTTTGTTCAAGAAAACGCCATGTTTGTCCTTGAACCTTTTTTTGTTCCTTCTACATTCCTTATAATATCTCATGGATTTTCTGAGAAATGGGTTGACAATTTCGCCTATGAGTCTATCTTTTTCGCTAGACGAGAGATCTTTGAGATGTTGACCTATTTCTCTGAAAACGATTGTCGTCAAATCCGATGATGTTAGGTCGTCAGGTGACCCGTTTTTCTTATATTTTTTGCTTTCCTCGTAAAATCATTCAAATAAGTGCAATCGCGTACAACCTCCTTGCGCATTTGCGGATACTTCCGGAGTTATAGAAGTACCGGCTGTGGCGCAGTCCACAGCATCGTTTGCCACTCGTGTACCAACATGAGGGTTGGCGCCCTCACGCCCCCCTTGCATTAAGTCCTCCGGTCGGGGCCCGGATGGACATCCCCCAGCAGGTTGGGTAAGCCCCTGCTGAGGCAAAGTAGCACCATGGGTCTGTAATGGCATGGTGCCTCACCTCCGTTTCTAGGTCACATGTATCAGCACGGGGTTTTAGCATAAGCCTAACAAGGGTGGACCTCTTCCCGCGCTACATGTGACCCTTCATAGAAAAAAAGGCCTGCCAAGCATGTATATTTTGTTTAGATAATATAAGTTATTGTAATTTTGAGAAAAATGTAGTGCAATCTTAATATATAAAGCACAAACTGTGTTTGCGCCGTGCGTAGGTACGGTGGGTGGGTGGACCGTCACCGGCCTATTGCGGCTTCCAACTCGCGGGCACAGCTAGTACTAAATAAAATAAAAGGTCAAGTTGAGTGGCAACCCTAGCACTGTGTTTTGAAATTCTACTTCTCCTAAGAACCGTGATAGTGGAACGTGATTTTTTTTACCAGTGATAGACCTTGTTAAGAGCAATCTTTCTATGCTAGTCCCAAGCCGCACTTTCGAGTTTTTAGGGAGAAAAGAAAAATAAAAAATAAAATCTTTAAAATAATAATTACACGGTATCCAGGCGAGATTTTCCAAAAATAAAAACTGGAAAATATGCGCCTTAAGATCCTTTATCAGACTATATTTATATAAAAAAATATATTGGACAGTTACGTTTACAGAATTTATTTAATGTTTTTTCTTGGTCGAGGTCACGTAAAGTTCATTATTTTTTATAAAAAAAAGTATTTGAAATAGACACATGGGTATTCTACTCTTGCATTTAAAATTAATTCCTCGATCGAATAATACTATAAACAGCATAGGGAAATTTTTTGAGTCAAATCAAAGACTGCGTTGTTTAGAATTAAATGATGAACTCGAAAAAAAACTGTTTAAACAACTGTTAAATGTTAACAGGCGGTTACGTAATCAGTGATTATGTTGTAGTTGGTGAACTTGGGTCTCACTTTACTTAAACAAACAGGCAACAAGTCAAAATTTAAAATTCGACTAAGAAATCGAAATATCATCTTTCAATAGTACGAGGGCAGAGTGAAAAGTCTGGATAAAATTAAACAATTTTTTTTTTTTTTTGGTCCAAGTAAATATTTATTTTTCAACGTAGTCCCCATGTAACTCAATACACTGGGTCCATCGCTTTTCTAGCTTTTCGATTCCCTCCGTATAGTACGATTTCTCCAACCCTTCAAAATACGCATTGGTTTCTGCGATGATTTCTTCGTTGGAACCAAATCTTTTTCCACCAAGCCATTTCTTCAAGGTTGGGAAAAGAAAATAGTCGCAGGGGGCCAAATCTGGAGAATAAGGCGGATGCGGGAGCAATTCGTAACGCGATTCGTGGATTTTAGCCATAGCAACTGCACAAGTGTGGACTCGTGCGTTGTCTTGGTGAAAAATTATTTTCTTTTTCGCCAAATGACTTCATGAAAACGCTGTAACAAGTTGGCATAATATTCGCCGTTAATCGTTTTACCTTTCTGAAGGTAATCAATATATATTACACCACGAGCATCCCAGAAGACAGTAGCCATACCTTTATTCGCCGATAAAACTGCTTTGGCCTTCTTTGGTGCAGATTCACCTGAAGCAATCCATTGTTTTGACTGCTCCTTAGTTTCTGGTGTATGATGATGAATCCAGGTTTCGTCAACAGTTATGAAACGACGCAAGAAGTCCTTTTCATTACGCCTAAACTTCGCCAAACATGCCTCTGACAGGGTCACCCAAGTGCGTTTTTGATCGCGGCACCCAACGGGCGGAGAGCTTCTTAAGTGTAAGTGTACGTTGTATTTTATAAAATAAGTGTGAAGGATATTACGAACCCGTTCGTCTGAAATGCTTACAATATCAGCTATCTCACGGACCTTTACTTTTCGGTCGTTCAATACGATGTCATGGATTTTGGTGATCATCTCTGGTGTGGTGACCTCAACTGGGCGTCCGGGTCGGTCGGCGTCAGCAGTGCTTGTACGGCCACAACGAAAATCCGTAAACCACTTGTGGATCATTTTAATCGATGGAGCAGAGTTCCCGTAATATTTGTCTAATATTTTTTTGTATCCGTAATGGTTTCTTTTAGCAAAAAATAATGTTTAAAAAATTAAATGTTTAATGAATTTCGTGTTCTGAACACGAAATTCCCTTTTCTCCATGTTTGCAAACACCAAAGTGATTGTTTCTTTTTTATACCTGTCAAAAAAAACTAGCCGTGTGAACTGGCTGAAAATATACGATGTACCTCCAAAAAGGCTGCATTTCAAATTGGCATTAATGAATTTGTGAAAAAAATACCTTTAATATGATTTTTACCAGACTTCTCACTCTGCCCTCGTATATATATTTAAGACTGGTAAGCAGGTCATTCATTCACGTGGTGATTTTTATGATAATTATTTACCTACTTAGTTCATAATATAACACGGCATTATTTGTAGGTGGTGGAGGACTGCCTCTACCTTCTCCCAGTACTGGAACAAACAGAATGATAGAGACAATCTTGGGACCTGCTTTGGAAGGACTAGAGAATCCATAATAGTATAATGTGAAATATCACCATCATAATATAGTAATTTACAATACCTAAAGAAGCTGCGATATTGTTACATGAAAGAAACTGGTGGTTTTTCCCTGTGTCAAAACGTTATCATAGAAATTGTTTTTCTTTTGAATTTTACAAGTAAATGTTTTTTAATGGAAATAATCGCCAGATTACATAATCTTGATTCTTTTTGACTATTCTGTTGTATGTATGAATTCGCTTCAAGGCCGAAAACGACCTTTTGGCGGAAGCCACCAACACAGGCAGAGTCAAAAATCAAAATCTGAGGAAAAGTTTCACTCAAAGCAGAATTACTTAAATATAAGTAAAGATCGTGTGCCTCCAAAGTGTTAATACTAGGAGAACTGTATAAAACTTTTAAATAATTTTTCAAAGCAGTGAAATAAAATAAATATGGAAATTCGGACATTAAATCAGAAATTTTGCCCTCGGGAGAGATCTGCTGTACTGAGCGTATTTCGATTTGTTTATCAAATCTAAGAAAGTTAAGTTGCTAAAGGATGCATACCGAGAATTAATTTCACTAAAAACGTTATCAATTATTTCGACAAGCAAAATACTATATGGAGTTTTTAAGTCAATGTCCGTATTAAGTCGCCGGCGACGTCGTGGTGGCTCGCAGTACTCCTGAATACTTTCGTATATAGAATCTAATTGATTCAAAAACTTCCGATAGCCAAGATCGAAATGAATCAATTTCCCTAATTGCAACTTCAAAGTCGACTTGCTTGCTCTGCAATAAAGCAAAAAGAATGTCGGTCTTGGCAAAAATCTCGGAAAAAACATAACAAAATTACATGTCTTCTGACTTACTCACAAACGATTCTGATAAGTAAATAGAATCTGCGTCCCATGATTACGCATCATCCAGAATATGATTGAAGGTCTCAATCATGTTTAATCTGCAATTGAATATCACATTAATAATACGCGAATGATAACGCCACCGCGTTAAAGATTTTGTTAACTTTAATAGAGCATAACAACGCTGATGCCTGCTAACGGGTGATAACAAAAAAATGAGAATTATTTGCAAGGGTGTAAAATAATACTTTTGTAAAATTTTATCAAACTTTTTTATAGTAAGGGTATAATACACATTTAACTATTCACAAAATCATCAATGCACGTTACAATAGGGCCCGTGATCAGCTGTTCGACGCAGTTTTGACATAATGCTCGAACAAGATCGTTGGACGGCATTTTTGTCCATTTTTCGCACACAGGTTTTGATCCTTTTTATCAGTTGGGCACAATTTTCTCCTCTCCAATTATTTTTGTAAACCAGACCGCTCAAATAACCAAAAAAATCTTCGATCGGCTGACATTGTGGAAGGTTTGTGGGATTTCGGATTTTCGGTACAAATGGCACATTATGGGAGTCCAGGAATTGCAATGTTTTTTTGGCGTAATGCGACGATGCCTTATCTGGCCAAAACACATATCCTCCATCATGGTGATGTTGGCGAATAAACGGAATAAGTATTTTTTTCAAGCATTCACTCTCATATACTTTTTGATTGACCGCTAAACCACTAGGTTTGAACCACAGTTTTGACACACCTTTATCGGAAATAGCCACATAAAGCATAACTTTCTGCTCAAACTTGTGCTTATACTTGTGTTTTATATTGCGACGTTTGCTTCACGTGCCCGGCAAGAACGAAGAAACAAGTCGTAAACGAAATACAAAACGTGTAATAAACCACAAATTATTACAATACTAAATACCTGAAATAATATGTCTGGCGTAACCTTTGGATAGAGAATGGGTCTATTTTATGGAGCTGAAGGAAACAAGTTAGTAAGTTGAACACAATATTTATTCCTATAGGTAGTTTCTGTTTTACATTCAAGAGTAATTGCAAACCATTACTTAGTCACAACGACCAGACATGTGAAATTCATAAATTAGTTAGCTCAGTGAAAGCATGGGTCGTGCTTAATATCCTATGGTTCTTATTATAAGTTCACAATTATTTTATCTGAGTTGGTTAGTCCCTAAGAAACCTAATGCCATCAATTCCAATATTTAATTTAAATCCTACTTCCCTACATGTGAATCTCAAGGAGATTAATTGAAATCCTTCTTCCCTAATTAATAAGTAATTATATAACCGACCTCGCTCTGTAGAAACCTTCCCGCAAAGGCTGTCCGGCTGCAGACTGGATCATGACAGTGTGAGTCGAAACGCGAAGCTCCGGGCGTTGGCTCTACGCAAGCTCCAATCGCAAGCCACACAGGAAGCACGTGAAGGGTATGTTCAGGCGGCGCAAGCACAAAGATGTATTGAAAATTGTTGAGCTTTAAGAAGTTTGAAGCAGAAGGCTAACAGTCATGCACTTGCTACACAAAATGGCGGCTAGTAAAAGGTACCTAGCCCGCAATACTAAATTACACAAAAATCTAAATCTCTGGTGCAAAAAATGAGATATACTAAACATGTGCTTATTTCTTTCAGAGCTCAGAAGAAAGGAAGCTAAACATGAGAGCCCTAAAGATAACTAAACTTGCAAAGTCCAAAAGGTGTGCAGCTCAAGTTGATTAATTATTGCATTACGAATTTCTTAAAATTGGTTTATTAATTCATTCATTGAATTGAATTTACTTTAACTGAATTTATTTAGATTTTATAGAAATCAACTTAATTTTTACAGAAAATTGAAATCGAAATCAAAATCGAAATAGAAATCGAAATAGAAATCCCATTCAGCTGGAAAGAAACAAATTGCTTCGATTAGAATATGTAAATGACAGAAATTAAGCGGAGAGCAGAGCAAAGATGATTAAAGGATCCTTACCGGAGACCATCCAATAGAGATTATCTCAAACGCTGTCTTTTCCTCCGTCCCGGCATGTAAAACCTCTTGAAGAGCTGAAAGTTAACCACGAGGTTAAGAAACTAAACTGAGATGATGCACTTGCATTTCCCGAGGAAATATTTACTTACGATTTTGTCACTGCCACAAAATATAACTTAAATCGACTGCTCCTCAACCAAATCAGCCACTGGAGATGTCCATCCAGACATGGACCTCCGTCCTGCACAAGATAATTCAAGCTTCTTTCTGCACTCATCATGGAGCCCTAGATATAAGCTTTTTGGCTGCTATGGTGGCCGAAAGCTACGACAGGAGCACCCTGGAGCACCCTCGGATGAAGAAATTTACCCTAATATTTACCCTAAAATTTACCCTGAAACGACTTAATTTCCAAATGTAATTTTTGATCGATACCTAATAATAATTCAATGCAATTATCGCCGAAACCCTTTACTTGTTATTCCTGAAACCGAAATTCATTCAAAACTCTATTTCAGCATATACTTCTCAATATCTATTTAAATAAGTTTTATCCAATGGAACTCAAGTTAATTTTATTACCCTAACGTCAAGCAGAATTTCTTAGGCTGACAACCCTAAAGCAAAACCAGAACGAAACGTCATTCAGTTACCAGCCCTTAAAAATACTACAAATTATTGCCATGTCTCAAAGATTGGGTTTGTTTGAGTAAATGATAAAAACGCAACGTGACAATATTGTCTGGTGTTGTTGAAATATTGCTGGTATAGTACTGATCATTTCCAGGTATATGGGTTTTGCTCAAAGGGAAATAACTTTCATCACCCAAAATAAACGATTTTCCTTTATAATTTCTAACCATCCAGCGGCATTGTGACATAATGTTAGATTTTTGCTGATCGGTGTATTCCGGTGGCCTTCCCTTCTTGCGGCACTCCAAACCCACCTTTTTTTTTTAAAGACCGGCTACGGTACGGTTGAGAACATTGAAATATTTTCGCGGCATCTCGTTGGCTCATGGAATCGCTATCATTGAAAGTGGTATGGAGTTTCTTCAGTCTTCCCTTGGTCATTATTTCAGCTGGTCGGCCGCTACCACGTTTGCGAGCTGTCGTCAAGGATGCAAAAATTCTGTATATAGTAGAAACTGATACATTTTCTTTGGTAAAATGATCTACTGTGTACTTTTCCCCATGTTTATATTTTTATTATAAAAATGTACAACGCGTTTTCGCAGAGCTTCTTGTTTCGACGTCATTTTGACAATTATAAATGATTGAAAAAATAAAAACAAATGAAAATCAAGAATCTCAAAAGAGGTAGAAATAACATCATGAACAACTTTTTTGTCTCTGGCAACAGATATTTTTTTTAAGACTACTGAAAATGATTCTCATTTTTTTGTTATCACCCGTTATATAGCTAATTTATTTTTGCGAGTTATTTTAAAATTATCGTGACCAACATGTTAATTATTGTGTCTAATCTAATATTTTGCATGCCGATTTTAATGTCGGCTGAATACTGATTCTTATATTTATTTTTATGATCTTACTGTCACGTATTCTAGCAAATAGACATTTCTATTTCTATTTCATAATTTTGAAATATTACTACATACTGTAATGTAATGAACCGATAATAAATGCAATTACCGGCTGATCACATTATTTGGCATTTTTCCGATATGAAATGCACACGAGCGAATTTCGTGGGGATTAAAAGGGGTTTTAAAAGGGTACGAATTATAATCTCAAATACTTTAAAAAAAAAACAAAATCAGTTAATACACAATAAGATGGTATACGCGAAGAAATATAAAAAAGGTATCATTTTCCTGATCGCTGAGTAAAAAGGCTATAAATTTAGAGGTCTTAAAATCAAAAAAATTAACCGATAAGAATAGACCAAAACTTGGTTAATCGTCCGCTAAAGGGAATTCTAACCTGGGATTAGGAAAAATTTGTATTTAATTATTAGTGTAGTCTAGGTACCTATGAAGGAAAGTACTTTCGCTCACGTAAAACCCTGACCAAATAAATACCACTAATGTCGTGCTACAGGCTTGAAGGTACGGTAGAATTCAATTTAGTTATTATGAAGCGATTAATGTAGAAAATTTTTGAAAAAGGTTATCTTAAAGAATCCTGGAAGGGCGTAGTGTAGAATTTCCACTCGTGGCACCACTGACGACGACGCGCTTCTTGCGCCTTGATGTTAATCGCAGATAGATCTCATTCCATGTACGGCACCGCTGACGACGACGCGCTTCTAGCGCCTTGATGTTAATCGCAGATAGAACTCATTCCATTCCATTAAATTTTTCATGAGGAAGAATAAATAGTTAGCTGGTACGGTACGCTGCAAATTAAAAAAGCACAACCTATACATACTGAACCCTACGCGACCCTAAACAGAAAAAGAGAATAACCACCAAACTTACCCGATTTAGCTGGATAATCGGCGGAAACTGTTTTATAAACACTTACTGACAACTAGTATTATATTAACGATGAAAGAGATTTTTAATCTTTGTATTGATATCGCACCACATTCGATTGCGATCAGGAAAATAATGACACAACTTCAATATACTCGCGAACCCATCAAGAAATTTGAAATTCAAATTAAAAGAAAATAATGAACCTGCCATGTATTAAACAGGCAAAACGGTCATGGAAGAGTTGCAACCATAAAAAGGAGGTTGTCAATGGCTAAGAATTAACATAAGCATAGAAGTGGCGCTTCATGTAGCTACAATACATAAGAAACACGAGGACGCTTTTCAACAGAGGCTAACTGATGTCAAACCGGGTACTGCCGCCATTGCTTTTTCATCTCGTTTTCGCACACAAGTTATACCGTAAGGATCGGTTTTTCGCTCGCACCACGTCTATTACGCTAGTATAATAAGTTAATGAGAAATAGCGGAATAAAATGACAACTAGAATGACATTCATCTTTTTTCTTTATTCTTAATTTGAATATCTTTGGCCAGGAACTTTTGAACCTGCCTGGTACACCAGACTCGAAAAACCATTGTTTTCAATGAGCCCCCGAACCTTCCTATAAGAGCCTGTCCAGACGGAGCGTTTTTGCGCGCGTAAGCCCTCGCGCGTTTCAATTTATGTTGCATCCAGATGCTGCGTTTTACGCGCGTTACTACGCGCGGTGTCTGGCGGACGGATTCAGCCAGTTAAAAAAATGGAGCCAGATACAGCGGTTGTGTTGTGGCTTGCATACCGTCGATGGAAACGTCGTAAACGTAGAGAAAGTCGAAGATTTAACGTGCATCCAATTCTACGAGACAGAATGACGCAAAGTATGTTTATAACATTATACCCAAAGCTGAGAGAACACAACGAAAAGTTTTTCAACTACTTCCGGATGTCAGTAACATCGTTCGATGATTTGCTAAAACTTATACAGGAAGATTTGACACCCAACAATATCTATGTGCCAAAGGATACTGTTTCTGCCGAAGAAAAACTCGTGATTACATTGAGGTAATAACATTTATTGTTTTTATACCTTTTTTTTTAAATCAATTTAAAGATCTTGGTATAGATCCATCAATTCACTCTCTTGGGAACCTTGAGTAGACGCCGGTGATGGGTTATCGTAGGAAGACGCCGGTGATGTGGAATTGCGTTGTACAGTGCAATAACCTCGATTGTAAGTCGAAAAGGTTGCAGGTGAAAACGAAGATGTTGAAGGGTCTGTTTCATTATATACTGCATCGTCAAAAAATCCTCTCTGTCCGCGGTGTGTCATTCCTGCTTGGTAATTATATTGCGTTGAGGGTGCAGGTGAAGTTATATAACGTGAAGGTGAAGGTGTATGACGTGGAGGTCGTTGAGCTTTTTGGAGCACATTCATTAATTCAATTTTTGCTTGAAGCCTCTTTTCCTCAGGTACTTTAATAAGTTCCTTATGCAGTGACAAACAAAATAGTTTATCATCATCAGACTCCGATGGTGGGTGATTTCTAGGTGCTAAATTTTTGTTTATAATGGCAAGAAATTCCTCATCAGCTGCGTTCAGTTTTTTTTTCTTTTTCGGCTGGCTAATTGGAGGTCTCATTACATCTTCTCCGTCGCCAGAAATGTCTTGTTCTTCAGGTGCAGCAGGCGAGGTAACGATGTTGCTATCAGTAGTCTTATTGCGTGTCGATCGTTCGAGGAACATCAAACGTTCAAAATATACATATTTATTTTTGACGGCTTTTGATCCAGACGGTGTGGTTTTTATCCTTTTCATTTCTCTTACAAAGCCATCACGTAATCCTTTCCACTTCTTTTGCAATAATATTCCTGAAATAAGAAAAAAAAAACAATTGAAATGACTACACTAAATATTTATATTTAATAACATTATTTTCTTTTCAGATATTTGGCTACAGGATGTTATTTTGCGGACCTGCATTATGCCTACAGATTGGGAAAGTCGACAATTATCGAAATAGTACAGAAAGCTTGTTACGTCATATGGCTAAAACTGCAAAATATAGTCATGAGAGAACCTACAAAAGCAGAATGGGAAGAGATTTCAAAACAATTCCAAAAATATACACATTTTCCAAATTGTATCGGAGCCATAGATGGCAAGCATTTCCGTATCATAAAACCTGACCATTCTGGGTCTCTTTTTTATAACTATAAAAATTATTTTTCAACGGTTTTATTGGCTGTATGCGATGCAAATTATTGTTTTATTTCAGTAGATATCGGCGCATATGGCAAAAGTAGTGACTCCACAATTTTTAAAGACTCCGTTTTATATAAAAAACTTGTCGAAAAAACTTTAGATATTCCAGACCCAAAGCCAATATCGCAAATAGATACAACTCCCTTACCCCACGTAATTGTAGGTGATGAGGCGTTCGGTCTGTCTGAAAACGTAATGCGCCCTTATTGCGGTAAATCTCTAACAACCAAAAAAAGGATTTTCAACTATCGCCTATCCAGAGCCCGGCGCTACATCGAATGTTGCTTTGGCATTTTAGTGAATAAATGGAGAATATTTCATAGACCATTGAATGTCGACATTGAGTTTGCAGAAAACATCATTAAAGCTTGTTGTATCCTTCATAATTACGTAAGGTTAAGAGATGGTTATAGATATGATGACACTCTGTACGAAACTTCCCTAAATAGTTTGAACTCTGAGGCAGTAAGGCCTAATGAGAGATCTAAGAATATAAGAGACAGATTCGCTGATTATTTTGTTAATGAAGGGAAAATCCCTTGGCAAGACAAGATGGTATAGTAATTTGTAGAAGCCTACTTAAACATAAAACTACGTAATAACGTATTAAGAAATAATATTATTAAATAAAGTAATGTTCACTTACCTAACGTTTTTTTCTTTTCTTCGGAATCACCAGCTTCACAAAATATTTCGACTATTTCTTCCCAGTTCCTACGTTTAATGAGTCTATTTGCGTAATCAGCAGATTCCATATCCCATATGGCTACTCTCTTTTCAACTTCTTCAATAAAAAGTTCGGTGTCAAAGTTATCGCGCTCCATTTTTTATTAATTATTTTTCGTACTAATAAACTAATAACACGACTGATTATTTTTATTTAATTAACAAAATACGTCCACTCTCTACGGACACGCGCGTTATACTGAACGCTCCAATGGCGCCAGAGTATCTCGACTCGCGCGGCGCTCGCGCGTAAAACGAGCGAGCCGAGAGTCCGGCGCATGGCACGCGTTTTACGCGCGAGTTTTGAAACGCGCGAGAGCATCTGGACGGGTTGTATGTAGCTCTAGTATTTCGGGAACGCGCGAGTGTCTACGCGCGAGAGCTTACGCGCGCAAAACGCTCCGTCTGGACAGGCTCTAATAGAAAGGGTGGAGACCATACCTTTTCCAGCACCTCCAAACGGCTTTACTGTCTATGTCACAGATAATACCTACACCTCGAGTTGAGCGTGTAGGGTCCTCGGTAATTAAATTGAGGACTCTTCGACTCGCTCGGAGTTTTTTGCCCTTACGCCTCTCTCCTCTAACAGTCGATGAATATCGGCCATCGTAGAGTGGTGGGGAATATGCCGATTAGGGAATCTGCACCGGTCTGTGCGCAATTCCCATAGCATAAGCCGTACACAAAATGTATATCTGCGACGTGTTGCGGCGAGAATATAGCGCTGCTACGCCTACCAAATTTGCTATGTGTTTCTGTTCACATAAAGGGTTTCGATCAATGATTTAACTTTCCATTGATTTAAAATCGCGGCGACAAACTAATTGAAGAGGTACATACGAAACAGCTTTGGAATACGTTTGAATCAGAATCGGTATCACAAATTGAAATACGGTGAAGGCACCGTACTGATGTAAGTTGGAATTAATATGATTGTCATATTATTTACGTTGTCAGCATGTATCTTTTTGAAGATTGGTAATTCTGAAATATCATAACATCCTAATAATATACAAAGCCATCACACAAAAATACAGTGAAACGTTCGACTGATTACGGGATAAATTACGATGAACGTCGTGAAGTTCGGCAAATCGTTCGAACCATATCAGCAGCAACGCGCCCGCGCCGCGCCAGTTGTCATTTATTGCTCGTCGTAAGTGCATGTACATTGGAAAATATTGTGATATTTTGTGATGGGGGGTCTGGGTCGATTCTTCTTCACCATTGTGATTTCCCCTTCGAGGGGGATGCAACGGATGGATGCAAGCGGCGCAGGACCAAACATTCAAAGTCAGCGGGAAGTAATCTATAGATTTTGATTCCCTTGAGATTCCCTTAAATATGCGGCATAATCGGCCGTATCTTTTGATTCAGTTGACTTAGATGTTTGATTTTTCACTGATTCAAGGGTTTGCAGACCTTAGTATTTGATATTCATTTCAACTTGATACCTCCACCCGTTCCTGAGAAAAAGGGTCTTGACAGACATACAGACAGACAGAGACAGACAGATAGAAGGACAATAAAGTGATCCTATAAGAGTTCCGTTTTTTATCATTTGAGATACGGAACCCTAAAAAGTATGAAAATGTTCCGTGACATATCTATTTTTTTATTTCATTACCAAAAATATACAAAAATGTACTCCAAAGTTTATGAACCAAAAAATTTGAAAAATACCTGACTTATGACTTAATTATGTATTTATGTTTCACGGGAAAATAAAATAAGTGATCAAAAATTACAGTTTTTGAGAAATTAACAAAAAAACATTAAAGATCTGTACTAAAATTTAGGCAAGTCAAGATGGGACCTAATTGCATAGGAAATAAAGTTCATAAAAAAGTTAAGTATTTTCTCGAACCTGATTTTACTTCCATAGGTCTCATAAAGACGGAACCCTCGGTGCGCAAGTCCGCACTCGCAGTTGACTGGTTTTTTGAATGTTGTAAATAAAAAAGGTAGGTGAGCAGCAAGGTGGGTGCTTAATTAATAGGTAGGTAGGTAAGTAAGTACTAACCTCTGTACTCCATGAATCTCCGCGATTGGTACACTTTATAATAATATTGGTTTGCGTTACTTCGCTTTGAACCTAGGACACCTTAGTCCTAGATGTTACTAATTTTCGCGTTTCCTCCTTGATGAATATGTCGGATGCGTCTCCATTGCAAAATAAGCAGATCGAATCGAACGCTAAAAGAGGCGCCGTCAGAGGAGCGCCCGCACACACACGTTTTGCTGCTGCATCGACGCTTCTTGGGTTTGTGTAAGCTTTTCTGCACCTCTGGTGTAATCACACGGCGGAATCCTCTGAAGCCTTGAAAATTCCATCACATCTTGTAACGCTTGATAAATACACTCTTTGAAGTCCCTTTTTTCCTAGTGTCACTACGTCTTCACTTGTCACTGTCACTCATTGTAGTTATTGTTAAAAAGCATCACTTACGTAGGTCACGGCATAAGTCTTGTCGTATGAAAAAAGTATTTACTGTTTCTCGAAATATTTTCCACCACACTTAATACACTTTCTCATACGCAAGAACCAGTCACTAAACCAATGCTCCCATTTTTATTTTTCAATGGAATCACATATTGTTTCCCAGGCCTCGATTAACTGCTCCTCCGAAGCAAACTTACGTCCTTTTAGTTGTGATTTTGCAAACGGAAAAAGACCAGTCGCATGGTGCCAAGTCAGGACTGTAAGGTGGATGGTCCAATACTCGGATTCCAGTTTCTTGAAAAGTCTGTTGAGTTAGCTGGGCACGATGCGCTGGAGCGTTGTCGATATGAAGATACCACGAGCGCATAGGGGATTTTGGTTTGAGATTTTCCAACGCTCTAAATAACTGTGGCAAACAAACTTCAGTATACCAACGAGCTGTGACTGTCTTCTGCTTATCTAGCACAACATTGGCCACTAAACCCGTTTTACGAAAAAAAGACACAATCATTCTTCTTCCGACCGAACGTGATTTTTTCACTTGTATTGGTTGATCTTCATCTACGAAGACCCATACCCTGTTCTGTGATTTAGACGGTACATCAAAAAAATACAGCCAGCTTTCGTCACCTGTGATGATTGAATTTACAGCACCGTGTTCTCCCGATTCGAAGTCTTTCAACATTTTTTTGCACCAAATTACGCGTGCCTCCCGTTGAGCGTCGGTTAGCTCGTGGGGTATCCACAGTGTACAAAGTTTTCTAACATTTAAATGGTTTGATATAATTCTTCCAATACTTCGTTCAGAGATCTTCAGGGTTTCAGCTAATTGTTTATAAGTTATTCGTCTATCTTTGGTTATAGCTTCTCTCACAAGTTCAATGTTTTTTTCGGTCATGATTTCTGTCGGCCGGCCTGAACGAGGATCGTCTTCTAAATTAAACAGCCCACGCTTAAAATTTAAATACCATCTCTCAATGGTTCTCAAGGACGGGCAATCCTTATCAAACACTTTCTTCATTTCTTCTTCACACTGTTTAGTAGATAATCCGCGGCGAAAGTTGTAGAAAATAATAGCGCGATATCCGACAGCTGGGAACGACTCCTTAGCGACGTATTCAAAAAATCACTGAATAAATTGAATCAATAGTTAACAGTCTATATTTTGTACTTAGACTAAACAAAGAGGGTACTTTGTAATAACGTAAACAAATCAACGCTGCGGTATGTTTAAGTGCTTAACGACAAGACTTATGCCGTGACCTACGTATTAAACTAAACACGACGAGTATCTTGGAATGTACGAACGTTGTGCAGATGGTGCCTCCCAGTAGACCTAAAGCTCCAGCACAGACAGAAGCGGGGTCGATAGAAGCGCAGGACCAGTATTCCTTGACATTGCCAGTCGGATGGCAGCGTCGCATATACTCCGACATTTCTTCGTCTCCCATGTCTGGACACTTCAAGTCACCCATGTTATTGGACAACAGTAGAGATGGCTGCCCAGGAGAACTGTAATCTATTGGCCCTCCGACCAATTTTGGAATATTCTTTTCGACATAGTGTAGTCATGGTAGCAATGTCACTATTTAAATCATCCGAGTAGTTTGCCGGGATGATGTCGTCCGCATTTGCATAGCAGACGAGACGACCGTCGAAACGACAACCAGTGCTTTAAAAGCATCCGTGATAGGGGTCGTGGATTCGCAGGTGAAGCGAAAGCCAATACAGTTTTCCTCAAATTAGAAAGAGTTACTATTTCAGGAGAAGGAATAAACCTTCCATCCCCGGCTGTCTGATCTTTAGCCATGACAGGAAGATACACCTCATCTTGCATCTTGAATACTCCCAATGTATTGAGAATGCTGAACAAGGGCTCAGGTAGAATGGTACCGGTTTTAGCCACCATCGCCCATTTTGGGCTGATCCTGAATTGGCGATAATCTTCTTGAAGTGGATTGACTGCCGGGAATGGAGTCTGAATTTTACTCATCTTTGCTTCAAAAATACCCAAGAACGCACGATACAAAGCGTGAACTGTTTTATGCATCTCATAGCCGTGATAGCGGGCTATGCTCCGTGCGAAGGCGCAGGTTGCAAATCCAATTCCTCGAGTTGTGATGAGAAGTGGGACGGCGTCATGGACAGAGATAGTCCCTAAATGCCCTAGTGCTCCTATTGCGTTTGAAACGCCTGCAAACAGCCTTGATCTAATGCTGTTAAGCCCAACTCCGAGGCTGGCCTGTTTGAGTCGAATGCGTTAATCGGAAAACGCAGTGCTCTTAACCTCTCGATACTCGGTGGCACGAGATTTCTGATGTGCTTTGCGCTTTTGCTTATTTGAAGAAGCGGGTTTCGGGGGCTGACTCATGGTCCTCTCCCCGGTCGGTATGCTAAACGTAGCGTCGTCGTGAGACATAATGCGCTTCGCCAGGTCTGGACAACATAAACCAGTCACCAGTAGTCCAAAAAAGTTGCTGTTGTCAATTAAATAAGGACTGTTCAATTTACTAAGCGGACACTAAAAAAAATATTCATATTATGATTTTTTTCGCTATTATCTCTTTATTTCGCTAAATATTATTAAAACGAAAACAAACCAAATAATATTTAATGAAAAAAAAATAACTTAATTACATCGGTAAAAATTTCGGACTTTTATGCGGATGCTACGCATAAGTGCCTGCACATCACTTTTTGACACTTTTCGACTAGCTGCAAACAACATTTTTTTGAATTCTTCCAATGATTTAGCTTCACGACCATCCTTTCTTAAATGCCTCTTCACAATGGCCCAGTACCGCTCGATAGGACGGAGCTCCGGACAATTTGGTGGATTGTCTTTTTTTTGAACGAATTCAATGTTTTTTGAATTTAGTAGCTCCACTGTCGGACCAGCATAGTGGGCACTTGCCAAATCAGGCCAAAACAAGGGTGGGACACTGTGCTTCCGATAGACGGCAAGTAACCGTTTTTGGATGCATTCTTTTCTGTATATTTCACCGCCAATAGTGCCTGTTGCAAAATAGGAAGCACTTTTGAGGCCACAGGAACAGATTGCCTGCCAAACCAGGACTTTCTTCCCGAATTTATCCATTTTAATTGTTCTTTCCTCCTCGGGTACAGACTCTCCTACGACGGCATTGTAGTATTGGGGCCCCGGTAATGTACTGCTATCATATTTTACGTACGTTTCGTCGTCCATTAAAATGCAACGAGATTTATCTTTTAGCAAGATGTTGTACAACTTCCCGCACCGTTTTTTCGATCTAGTTTGCTGCTCTGCACTTCTTTTCGGAGTTTTCTGCTTTTTGTAGGTTCGTATATTATTTCTTTTTTTAATATTTTGTACCGTACCTACGCTGACGCCAGCTTTCTTTGCAATATCACGAACCGATAGATAATTTTGCGATTTTAACAACCGCATGACACTTTCGTCGACTTGAGGATTTGCTGGCCCGCTCCTGTGTCTAGATTTCGGTAAATCTTCAAGCGTATGATGCTCTCCAAATTTTTTAATGATTTGGTACACCGCTGACTTGGAACATTTATACATTTTTGCTATTTTTCGCAGTGAGTACTGCCCTGTACACCATTTTTGCACTATTAATTTGCGATTATCTAAATTAATACGCTCCATCGCGAACAATAATCGACAAAGAAATAACAAATATGTTGCAATTGACGACGATGGATTTGCTAATGTCATTGCGGTCAACAGTATATCGATTGTTTTTAAATTCTATGTTTAAAAGAGGTTTAAGTGTGTCCGCTTAGTAAATTGAACAGACCTTAGTAGTAGCCACTGCAGCAAGAAAAACCGTTCAACTAGGAAAGTAGTCAATGGTTGTTCTTACGCAATGACACACTGCGAGAAGGCGTGTCACACGATGAAATTTTTCTGGGCCCTATACAAATAAACTCAAAGTATCTCTTGTATAGGGTATAATTGTAATTTTAAAGAATAATAACTAAAAAACATTTATCTGTATAAAAAAGAAATAAAAAAATAGTTGTCAAACGAAGCACCTTTGCAAACGATACTGATCAATTTAGTGGTTAATTATGTTCGAGCAAACGTAGTACTAATTTGGTATATTCCCGGAACGATTTTAATATAATTTTGTTACTATCGTAATAGGTAATAATTTCTAGTTAAAAGTTTCATGTTTGGCCTGAATGCATTCAGCCAGACCCAAGTGTAAAAAATACGAATTCCTGAAAATATAAAATCACACACAGAAATCACACGAGGAGGCTATACATAATAGTTCAAAAACACTGAAAAGTCCTTTTCGTATGTCCGACGGTGTTCTGGGTCGACGTTTCACTCAGGTCGCGAAATCGTGTGATTAAGTATACATCTTGCGTCAGCAGCCACTCAGCTTAACTCTGGTAGTTTAGTCGTGGTCTCAAATGTTGAGTTATATTTATATCATATTCCAATCTCGTACTTCATAACTCGGATAGGCCGGTTGGGCTAGAACAAATAGGCCAAAACTCAGCGAAGCCAAAATTTGAATATGATAAGGCCGGGATTAAAAGGATTAACCGACTCACCCGTGCAGCAACAACATATCACGGCGTCACTTAATCACCATTACCACATCAGATGTATATACGATCAACGAAAATTCAGAGAAAATTATTTAATACGTGTCTCCAGTTCTGAGGTGCTTCAATTGACATTCTACTCGCTTTACTTTTTCTAACGAACATATGGCTGGCTTTTAATTTGAAAATTTAGATACAGCCAGTCTTGTAACGTGCCAGCAAAACGGCCGCGGACCTAATTTGAACCAAAAAGGAAATTACGTTAATCCGAACAATAACCTAAACAAAGAAGCCCCATCACAATTAAACGTGGCTGATTACGAACAAATACAAACTAAGAAACCCTACTTATGTAGCAATTATGCTACAGACTCACCTCAAACTACACAAAAAAAATATTGAAAGTCACCCGCAGAAAAAAAGGAGTAACTCTCAAAGCCAACAAGGACACACACCGGAACTTATTTACTAATTATCAAGCACTGTATGCACAGCTTCTTGTTTAAAAATTAACCAGTTAAGGCCCACACCATTCTCAAGGCATTGACAAAACACAAAAAACTGCAAACTCCCAAAAACAACGCGGTATTACAGCAAAACTAAGCTAACATCTAACAACTAAGTCGCGACACCTTAACTACTTTACAACCATATAAACGCCTTGAATAGCGAACTATTATTATATTCTAACTAACAATTACCCTACAATTCTTAACTAGACTTTCTACGAACTACCAATGACCTTAGTCAAATTCAAAAGACATTAACACCATGTGTGTGTTACAAGACAATATCAAGACCAATCTCCAACGAAGGAAATCATCTCAGGTGACAACCACATTAAACAATTACTATAACTACAAGTCACTACTACAACTAAGAATAAATGCAAAAGACATTGTAGTAATTACAAAACACTAAGTTTAAATGAGTCAGGAAACGGTAACCGAACACGACTGTCCAGCTAACCACTAGAAATAACTCAACAAGACGTAACCCATGATCAACAAGGATCTTGGTCGCATTTCAACATTCCACTAGAAACAACCCAACAAGACATAACCCATGATCAACAAGGATCTTGGTCGCATTTCAAAATGAACAAAAAAACAGACAAATTGGCTTAAAGCTCGTAACACATCAAAGAAGGGGAAGGAAAATAAAAACTAATTATGGATTATCAACATCTCTCATCATACACTGTCTCATTGATACCGAATCATCTTTTTGTAACGTAACACATTTTGTAATCACTGCTTTCACGATAATTAAAGAAACAATCATCACGTCACTACACTTGAAACTGTCATTATTACGTGTGTTGACCCATAAAGAAATCGTAACTTCGTGCATCAGTCTCTCAGACTTATTAAAAACTAGTAGAAATAAATATCGCGCGCTGAACAGGGACTGTAATACCGGTATAATTTGGATATCGATATCGGATATCGGTATAAATATCGATAATTAGGTATCGATTTATCGATATAGGTATCGATATATAATTTTCGATACATTAATATCGATATTTTGACTTACTTTACCAGTATCGGTACTGATACTAAAATACCGATATTATATCAATAATTAATTCCCCCTCGCATCCCGCGCCCTCCGAATCCTGCGTCATAACACTTCTCTACGTCTCCGCCAGTTCCGTGCGTGTGATACTTGTGATAGTCGCGGTGATTTCGATTTTTCTTAAGCTTCTTTAGTGACCCTAATTGCTGTAGCAAAATGGCTGGTTTGTATTTTACCTTTTTTTACCCTTTTCCGTACCCAAAATTGTAAAAACGAGACCCTTTTAACTGACCTCCTAATAAAAAAAGGATGTTTTCATCTCATTTCTGCTGTGTTTCTGTTCTGTCTGCTGCTGTTTTTTTTTCATGCTAAGGGCCCCATAGACTAACAATCCGCCGGAAGATCTTGGCCTGTCAAATATCGTGTTAGAAATACAAGACTATCCGTTTAGAGAAACCTCTAAGCGGACATCGCAGTGCTGTAAGTGGCGGGTGTAGGAATGGTTTCGCTTTGTATTTTATTATTTCTTTAACAAGATGCCACGAGTGTATTGCGTCCTACACGGCTGTTTGAACTCGGCTTCTTCAAAACCGCCGCTTAGAGTACCTAGCCGCCATCTTGAACTTTTTAGTTATTCGACCGATTGCTTCCAAAATCGATATCTTGGGATAAGTGTGGTCTCCAACAACGAATCCGTTGACGGAATGAGAAAAAGTAGCCGCCATCTTGAACTTTTTAGTTATTCAATCCATAACTTCCAAAATCGATATCTGAGGATTTGTGTGGTCTCCGACATCACAACGGATGAATGGAAGGACGGATGGACAGACTGATGGACGGATGGAGGGATAGATATATGGATGGATTGACGGATGGATGGACGTACGTATGGACGGACAGATGGACGGAGGGATTGATGGAGGGATATATGGATGGATGAATGGACGGATGAACCGGCCGTACGAATATTGCCAGCACCCAGCAGGCCTAAATCGTTTTAATGTGAGCGCTCAATTGGTTTTGGCCGACCGACCGCCGGATAGATTTGGAACTGCCAGCGAACTGTTAGTCTATGAGGCTCTTTAGATACCTCAGCAGACCTAATTATGATAAAATGTGGATAAAGCATTCGTCACATTTGCACCCACCTACTGGTCAGAAAAATATGAATGTTTTATCACGTCAATAAACGCGACCATAATAGGCGCCTGCAGAACTCCATCATTTGTGAACCGATTTGATTTTTTTATTCAGTCAGGTATATTACATATCCGAATGAAACATACCCAGTTAAAGTGGGTCTCATTTCTATAATAATAATAGTACCCACGAGGAATCGACGGAACTCCTCAAAAATCGTAGGTACTCGTACAGTCAAAGGTACATAAATGTACATAAACGTAGGTAAAGTCAAATCTATACACCCATCGCGTCATATACTACTCTGTCAAGAAAGTACCGGGAAAAGATCAATAATACACAAACTGTTTGTTAATCATCCAAATTTATTTTATCACCTTCAAAGTATGCTCCTTCAGAAACGATACACTTACGCCAACGAATAATCCAATCATCAAAACATTTTTTAAACGCTGTTTCCGGAATTGAATTCAGTTCTCGGCGCGAATTCTCCTTTATGTCTTCTACCGATTGAAAACGGGTGCCACGACGTGGTAATTTGAGTTTAGGAAAAAGAAAGAAGTCGGCAGGAGCCATATCTGGTGAATATGGTGGTTGCTCGATGGTATTTGTTGAGTGTTTGGTCAAAAATTCTTTCACAATGATGGCCTTGTGCGAAGGCGCATTATCGTGGTGCAAAATCCAAGAATTTTCATTCCACAAATCTGGCCTTTTTCGTCGAATTTGCTCTCTTAAATGCCGCATAACGCTCAAATAATATTCTTTATTTACCGTTTGACCTTCCGGCAAGAATTCCGAGTGCACAACACCGCGATAGTCAAAGAAAACAGTCAACATGACTTTGACTTTTGATCGACTTTGGCGTGGTTTCTTCGGTTTCGGTTCAGTTGGAAGGCGCCACTCCGAAGCTTGTTGACTAGTTTGCATGTCAAACTCGTAAACCCACGTCTCGTCACCAGTAACAATGCGTTTCATGAATGTTGGGTCGGAATTGACTCGTTCTAGCATGTCCTCAGCGACTCTCATGCGATTGAGTTTTTGGAGAAAATTCAGGTCTTTTGGGACTAGCCGAGCGGTAACATGTTTCATACCCAAATGATTAGTTAAAATAGTACGGATCGACTCGTGAGATACAGAAAGTTCGGCGGCTATCTCTCTCAAAGTTGAATGAGGATTTTCAGTCACTATTTCCTTCACTTTTGCGATGTTAACTTCAGTTGCAGACGTTGATGGCCTACCAGAGCGAGGCAAATCTTCCATCTCATCTCGACCGCTTTTGAACGCTTGGTACCACTCATAAACACGTGTTTTTGATAAAGTCGAATCACCGTAAGCCTTCTGTAACATTTTCAGTGACTCCGAACACGAAATTCCATTGGCGATGCAAAATTTAAGACAAACTCTTTGTTCAATGTTTTTGTCCATTATGAAATTCGCAATACACACTAGATATGATATAACTAAAAACAGCACTGTATTTAATATAAATAACAGATGCAACTCAAACTCCGCGCCAAAATAGAAAACAGTTGTGCCAATCTAACAACAACAAAAAAAACAAAAATTTGAATTTGGAACCATAAACAAATCATCCATTCCCGATACTTTGTTGACTGAAGGTATACTATGTGTACACGAACCTTATTGTCAGTGGCATAGAGACGTGTAGATGTTTATTACCTCGAACATTTACATTCAAAAAGCATCATTTCGCGCAGTGGAACTGATGATGAAGACCATACTTGACCACCGGATCTCCGTAATGAATAAATATGCTAGGCCCGTGGTTTGTATACAATTTTAACCCTACAAATACATGACTTTAAATATGCTGGCTTTTAAAATAGTACATAATTGAAATAATGACATGTGTTATTTTCAAAACTAAAATACTGAGATCTTTACATTTAAACCAATTCTACTAGATTAGGAGTTAAGAGATGCGAGGATTATAGGGACGGGTGTATTTATCCAAATGAAACGGAACCCTACCACGTGCATGGTCCGATTCCCACTTACAAAGTTTTTAACAATTTACTTCGTTCTCATTGAGGACCGGATTTTTTTAAAGTAGAGCTTCACATAATGAGTTTGAATTTACAGGAAAGAAGATACATAACAATATTATTCAAGAATCTGATGAGTTGGGCGACGATAAAACTTTAATATATCCACCATCACAACCACAAGTCATTATTAGGTCTAGACTTTTCAAAAGTTACGAAGATGCGGAAGTTCAAACTACTACAGTGCCACCTCAAAAGTACCTCTATAATCAACGTCCCTCAGATGCAAGGAATGAAAATTTTGCATGATTAGTGGCGTACGAACTAGAATATTTGCAAGAGGATAGGCGTTACTATATTCCTTACTTATTTAATATAATCAGGATTTTGCGTGGCGATCCCGAACTATTTGAAATTATGGAACATATTCCAAAAATAAGTGACAACTTCGAAAATAACGAAATTCAGTCACCATCACCACCGTCGTCGCCATCTATTTTGTCAGGGTCTTACTCTATCAAAAAAAAGTCAAAATATACTAACGAAGACAATATAGTACCGAAAGAAGATAAGGCAATTCAAACTAATGAAACAGAAATTATTGATGCCTCGGTCTATAGAAAAGAAGGAAATAATAGAATTTCTTATACAACTGAAGCTTTGCCTAAAATAGAATTTTACAATCAACATCTCTCGGATGTACGAAATGAAGATGTAGCAAAGATAGTAGCATTCGAGTTGGAACGTACGTCTAAAGAAAGTCGTTCTATGGTATATCCACAAATTTTAAATTTCATTAGAGAGGCGAGAGGTGAATGCGTTTCAAATGACGTGGTGGCATTTGTTTCGATTGATAATGAACGTAACGAAACGACGTAAATCATCCAGTATTTTTTTATAAACACATTTGTTGACGAGGTTGATTAGTTTTACTAACGCTATTAAATTAAACTACATTAGATTTGTAAATTATGTATTGAAAACAAAGTAAGTAAATCAACAATATTTTCATTAACAGGTTTCCATAAGCGAAACGTAATTTTCTTGATTTAGTTTTCTTTGTCAATAATTATCATCAGTCAACATACACAATAAGTATTATAAAACCAAAATTTCTTTGATTTAGCTTAATGATTAATCAACAGTTCCAATTAACAGACCTGAAATTAAATTCGGAGTTGCCACGAAGTATAGTCGACTGCATAGAGATGTATTCACTTGTCGGCCTTATAACAATGCAATACGGTGAAAAAGTGGATACATCTCTTTGTAGTCGACTGTACCTACGTACATACAATCCGATCCTTCTCTTTGAACATCTATATTAATATACGTTTTTATTTACATAAACGTAGCTGGACTAGCCAAAACAACACAAGCTAATTTGTAGAGACGTGGGTATTTGTTTTTATTCAATTCCCAGTGTTTTAAAATGTTCTCAGTGGACTGGATGAGAGGTTCTTTGAGGAACGCAGTAATTTCGTTATCTAAGTCCAGGAACCCATAATAATGCATTTCCATATCATCAGTTCTTCTTCTTATAAGGGTCTGTACATCACTTTGAGCCTCAACATATTTCGTACTAAGAAACTCTTCTAATTCAACTCTTGCATTATCTATCCTCATTTGGGACCTATACGTCGAACAAGTGGGCATATTTTCTTTATCATTGTTCAGGTTTTTTAAGTGTCGATATAACTCTAATAACTTTATTTTTGCTTCATGTCGTTGATCTTCCGACAGAATAGAACTCACTCTTCCATCAAGAAAAAGAACACACGGAAATGCGTCGTTGTTAAGTAAAGTCTGCTCTCTATTTTCCATACAATCCCACAACAAATTGCTAAGAGTTGTGTCTATTGTTTTCAATTTGATTTTACACAACAGCCACTGTAAATAAAAGTCTCCAATTGTGAGCTGCTCGTGTTGTAATATTTGTGACAGATCTTTTGCAGGTAATAAGGATTTCAAATAATCCTGTAGTGTACTCCATCCAGATTCCGTTACGTTGATATAAGAATCGTTGGCACTATCGCAAACTTCTCTCAAATCTATTAGCCTCTCTATCATATTAATGGTTGAATTCCATCTAGTGGGGCAGTCTAAAATGGCTTGATTTTTACCAGCCTTGGATATTATATCAGCATATTTTTGTGTTCGTAGTTTTTTAGCAATTTGACGCGCATCGCTAATGACCTGCTTGATACCAGCACTATTGCAAGCTTTAAGAACAGACAGTTGTAACGTATGCGCGGCGCATCTTATCACAGTTATATTACTTTGCTGGGTCGTATTTTCATGAAAATGCATTGATAATGCCGAGGTAACTGTTTCAGTCAATTGTTCTTCTATATCTACTTCTATATCTAAGCCTGTATCAGCATCGTACTCAAAGTCTGAATCTGAATTTAACGAGATATTTTCACTATTTTCTATATAGGCCGCCCCGTGAACCTCCATTATGACATCGTTGCCTGCACTTAGAATGTCATCGTTAGCATCTTCGGAAGAAACGGTTTGATTTAGTAAGTTTGCTCTTTCGTTTAATAACTTGCCCATCTTGAGCATATTTGCTCCGTTATCTGTAGTAAAACTGTAGACGTTTTCTAAACCGATTCGAAACCTTTGCAAAACGTACAAAACTTGGTCTTTTAAATGTTCTGAAGTATGTCTTTCAAATAGTTCAATCATTCCTAAATTTCTCAATACTATACTTCCCTCTTCTATGAACTGAGCATTTATTCCCATGAAACTCCGTAAAGAAAGTGATGCTATATCAATTTTTATACAAATCATTTTGTTTTGAAGTTCTTTAGCCGTTTTATCACGTAACGTTCTAGCAGTTTCAATAACGTCGTTTCTAGTACTCCGGGAGCTTACGTGTACATTGCAGTCGGGTATCAAAGATAAAATTGTTTGGAATGCTTCATCATCCAGAAGAGCTAAAGGACGACCATGGATAGTAACAAGATTACTAAACTCTCTGGTAACTATTGCTGAATTAGGGGACTTTTTGTTGCTATCCTTTTGTTTAATATTCAGTGCTAGCACTTCTCCATACTCTGTTTTATGTACTTTTAGATGTTTCATAAGATTCGAGCTGTTAATACTCTGCAACAAAACAGAAAGCTGTATGAACAGAAATCAAAACAATATATGTAATGTAACCAACATACTGTTTCTTGTTTGTTATACAATTTTTAATACTTTGTACACAAGAAACGAAATTAGTTTTTTTAGAATTTTAAGTGTACCTACAGACATTTGAAATTAAATACCCACTCATCCAAATATTTTTATAGACAGTCACACAAATGAAAGTCTGGCAAGTAAAGACACGTTTACATATTGAACCGCGTGTATTTATTTAAATGTTGTTTTATTGTATTAAATTAAATTTTCGATTCTAAAATTTAACTTGTTTGATTTTAAATCTAACTAAATACACGCGATTTAATCCGTAAACGTGGTTTTATTCATCATGTTCAACAATAGCGCAAACTTAAGAACCTACTAAATGAAAGTCTATAAAATCGAATTTAAAATCAATGTTTATCGGCTCCATCATCAGATCTTAAAAACCAATCCTAGCCAAAGTGCATCTCAAGACAATTGCAATAAGTCGAAACACGGATGGGCTACGTTGTTCTGTCATGAAGATCCTGTGCCTACCTTCCTACTCCATCATCAGACCTTAAAAACCAATCCTGGCCAAAGTACATCTCAAGACAATTGCAATAAGTCGAAAGACGGATGAGGTACGTTGTTCTGTCACGAAGATCCCGTGCCTACTTTCCTACTCCATCATCAGACCTTAAAAACCAATCCTGGCCAAGGTACATCTCAAGACAATTGCAATAAGTCGAAAGACGGATGAGGTACGTTGTTCTGTCACGAAGATCCCGTGCCTACTTTCCTACTCCATCATCAGACCTTAAAAACCAATTCAGGCCAAAGTGCATCTCAAGACATTTGCAATAAGTCGAAACACGGAAGAGGAATGTTATTCCATTACTGAGGTCTCGCGTCAACTGCTGTCTCCATCATCATATTCATCATACCAGCTCTATGGTAACATATTATTGTATTGTCACCAGAACTAAACATAACTGCCGAGTTTCAAACCGATACAACAATTAGAAGTGGGTTAATACAGACTTCTAAGACTTGTTTTCATACTTAGGTACATACAACACGTCGTGTATGTACATGTTACGGGCTACTTGAGAAGTCCGGCCACTCGACTCGTACTCTTACCTCGACTCTCGTGCCGACACATATCCCTAAATGATTTTATAACATGTAAAAATTAACAATAGTAGGTACTTACATTTAAATCTTTGTTGCACACCAAGCATTTAGATTTTAATTTCGTTTTGTCCACGTTAAAGTGTGTGTAAACACGGTTCTGTTTTGTACGCCCCATTATTTCTATGATTTAATCCGTACGCACACTACGCACCAAACCAAACGTAACCTCAAAGAAAAGAAACTGCTCGATCGATCGGCTCACGCGCCGCGCGTGGTAGGTACATTCCGTCCCTGACGAGCGGCGGGGGGGCCGGTTACGCGGCTGAGCGCGGAGCAGAGCACGGTGCGGCGCGCGGCGTTGCCGTTCCGTTCCACTCGTTCGAGCTGGCAATGTCGCGTAGGTGCCTAGTATCGGTACCAAGTATCGATAAAATTATCGATATCTGTTTACCGATATTTAAGTTTACCGATACAATTATCGATATATTTGGGCAATATCGATATTGTTATCGATATTTTCTTAAAAATACCGATATGTCTCGGATATCGATATACAGTCCCTGGCGCTGAATATACTTCCATTAGCTTCCAATAAACTTAATCGACCGGAAATCGGCACTATTACCTTAAATTGCGACGAATTGCCGCGGAATCGGAAAAAATAGCCGAAGACCGACGTAAACGACTACGAAATATTTCAAAAGGAGGCAAAGAAAGAGAAAGAGAGAAAAAAATTTAGCCCACAAATGAGACTAAGGAGACTACCACAATAAAAAGGTGTTCAACCTGATAATCCGGAAGAGCTGTAGGTTCACACGGCTGCAAATTGTATTTAGCCCACGAACGAAACTAAGGAGACTACCACAATAAAAAGGTGTTCAACCTGATAATCCGGAAGAGCTGTAGGTTCACACGACTGTAAATTGTATTTAGTCCACGAACGAAAGACATTTGAAAGAATAACTACTGACTCCACAAACAAACAAACGACCTAACGTACAGTCCGTGAGTCCGTAAAATTTGGTCAAACTGATTTTTCGCAAGACGTTGGTCAGTAAGTCCGTAACATTTTGTCCAAACTGATTTTACGCAAGACGTTGGTCAGTAAGTCCGTAACATTTTGTCCAAACTGATTTTACGCAAGACGTTGGTCAGTAAGTCCGTAACATTTTGTCCAAAAGAAATAAAAAGAATTGACCAAAGAACAGAACAAAGACGATGTGATGGAGTATGGGATTATAAAAAAACGAGGGAACCGAACCATCCACTCTACACAAAAAAATTATTTTAATATATCTTTTACATGGTATGTACCGACGTGTGAAGACTCACAATCCCGTAACTCAATAACTTGCGGCGAAATGACTTTAAGAACTCTACATTTAATAAATCGGGGAGCTAATTTACCGCCATAAACTTCATCTGGCCCACCACGTGCAAAATTGCGACGCCAAACCACGTCATCAACACGGTAACTAACAGAAACCCTGTTTTTGTTAAATGCCCTGGCATTTTTAATGAAACCTTGAACGAGTGCATCAGAAACTTTAGCATAAATTTCACGAAGTGACATCAAATTTTCAGCGTGTTCAACCCGACTCAAATTCAAACATGGACTTTGAGTCTGGTTATTTGAAACACGTTGACGTTGTGATTCGACCTCGCGACCGTACATCAAGAAATTAGGTGTATAGGACGTTGCTAAATTTATGCAAGAGTTCAAGTATAAAGCTACCTTAGGTAACATCTTCGCCCAACTACGTTGGTTATCACCAACTAAGATGCTTAGAGTCGTCACGACCGACTGATTGTATCGTTCAACCACGTTAGCCTGAGGAGAATAATAAGGCGTATAAATCGGTAAAGGAATTCGATATTTTGCAAGAAAACTAACAAAACGTGTACTCCGAAAAACTGTTGCATTGTCACATAGGATATTACAAGGTGTGCCATAACGCAAGAATACCTCGGACTCCAGAGCTTTAGAAATATTATCTGCGTTTACGCATTTCAAAGGAACAACCCAAACAAACTTAGTGAAAACGTCCACCATAGTGAGAATATATCTATAACCATAATATGCAGCTGGTAAAGGACCGATAAGATCGATCGATAATAAATCTAAAGGTGCGGAAACAGATCTTGGGTAAAGCCTTAGATCGTGTGGTGTAGTATTCGCTATTTTATATGCTTTACACGTCTGACAATCGGATAAAATGGCGGAGATATCTCTGAACATATTCGGCCAATAATACATTTCCCGCACTTTAAAATACGTCTTCATTACACCTGGATGAACGTTAGGATATTCATTATGAATTTCTAAAACTGCGTCGCGTGTTTTCTCGGATGGTAAAACAATACGCCACGGGTTTCCTTTTAATGGGTTATCGACGGCCACTTTACGTAATAATACGCCATCCTCTCGGATACTATAAGCGTGAAACAGCTGTGGAGTACTTCGAACACCACCATAAACTCTCTCATACCACGAATCAGATGTCGGAACCGTACCACGGGAAAAACAAATGAGACCGACCTGTGCACGAGAAAGAGCATCAGGCACAACGTTTAAAACACCACGCCTATGTACTATACGAAAATTGAATTGAGAGATAACAGTTGCCCAACGCGCGAGACGTCCACTCGGATTATCTAACGTAAGCAGCCATTTTAAGGCGATATGGTCTGTCACAATGGTAAATTCGACACCATCAAGGTAACCACGAAAGTGTTTTATGCTATCCAAGACTGCAAGGAGTTCACGCTCCGTAGTGCTATAATTTTTTTCGGCCTTAGTGAAAAGACGTGAATAATAGGCAACAGGGTGTTCAACGCCGTCGAATTCTTGGCAAAGCACACTTCCAAGGCCAGATAAACTTGCGTCAGTCTGAAGAATGAAAGGACGTGTGAAGTCAGGACACGACATAACAGGGGATTCCATCAAGGCTTCCTTTAAAAGTTTAAAAGCTTGATCAGCCTTGTCGTTCCACGTGATAGCATCTTTCCCTTTTTTTTTACCAATCAAAGCTGTCAATGGTGCTATACTTGAAGAAAAATGTTTTACGAATCTCCGATAATAAGAAGCCATACCGATAAATCCTCTCAGAGCTTTAGCGGTTGTCGGGACAGGATAACTGTCAATAGCGTCGAGTTTTTTTGGATCGGTTTGCAGTCCCTTCTGGTTAACTAAATACCCAAGGTATTTCAGCTCTGATTTACAGAATTCACACTTTTTAAGACTAACAGTAAGACCGACTTCCATGAGTCTATTTCGAACCTGATGGATCAGACGCAAATGACTATCAAAATCCTTAGAAACGAGGATCAAGTCATCAACATACCCAAAGATAAAATCATCCGAATCTGAGGTGTACTCGAAGTTTACAATCAAATCAGTTAATCTCTGCATCTCAGAGGCGGCGTTAGTTAGACCGAAAGGCATGCGTGTAAATTCAAACAGACCTCGTTGTGGGACAATAAAAGCAGTTTTCTCACAACTGTCTTTATCTGCCAAAGGGATTTGCCAAAAAGCACTACGAAAATCCAAAGACGTTAAGTACTTAGCACCCCGTAAATTGTCTAAAATATCCTGAATACGCGGCAATGGATAGGAATCGCGTACGGTAACGCTATTTAATTTCCTACTGTCGACACAGAATCGGACTGAACCATCTTTCTTGGTGACCATAACAACTGGACTGGCCCAAGGAGACTTGGATGGACGAATAACGCCAACCTTCAACATGTTATCAATTTCGTCATTAAGGACTTTAAGTTTCACCGGTGATAAAGGGTAATACCTTTGTCTAATAGGTGGCCCGGTAGTTACTATCTTATGTGTTAACCAGCTCGTGCAACCTAAACCTTTAACATCCGAAGAAATTTCCACGAACTCATCAATAACAATTTTTAATCTACTCTCCTGGTCTGGAGTTAAGGCATGACGCGGTTGTACATATCTAACTTCGTTTACCACAGGTACGGGTAACTCAAAATTCACCGACCGCGGCTTGAATAAAAAACCAGCATCTTGACCTTCGAAGGCCTTTTCCAAGAAGGAAGTTAAACCAAACCTATTCCAAAATTGAATACCCAAAATGAGTTCAGTAGGCAAATTCCTACTAACTAAACATGGGTGTGAAATCCATGCGCCTCTAAAAAATATCGGCAACTCGACTGATCCTAAAATCTCAATTGGAGTGCTATTTGCAGAAATAACAGAAGGTCGAAAATTTGGACTATAAGTAAGCGAATTCTCCTCTAAAAGGCGTATATCAATCAAAGAAACTTGCGCACCACTATCGAGAAGTCCTTTAACGCGGGTTTTTCTTAAATTGATTTCGATAAAAAGCCGATTATCGCTATTGTCGGTAACAATGATAGGTGATACATTAGATGTTTTAGTACCACCGGTAATTAGTTTTTTTTGAATAGTAGGATTACAAGTTGAACAATCGCGAGTAACCACGCCTAAACGCTTACAATTGAAGCACAATATACCAGGAATATTTGGGCAAGCCCTATATTGATGCCCTGTGTTGTTTACACTTAAGGCAACGCGGCGGTACATTAGAAGAACTAGCGATGCAAACGTCCACGGGTGGCTGAAAAGCCTCAAAATTGGAAGTTAAATTCAAAAGTGCATCTAAATCAACGATAAGGTTCGTGGCCAAACAAGGATGGTACCTCGGGTGTAACCCATATTTAACTACTGTAAAAAGTTCGGACTCAGGAAGCGGCCTTCTCAACTTAGCGTTTAAATCACGTGCCGAAATAATAAAATCCCTCGCCGACTGGGATGCAGTCTGACGCAAGGACCTAAGCTCGCGCTCGATTTTGAAATCAAAATCGATAACATCGTATGTTCTAAAAAAGGCGGCCTTGATATCACTAAAAGAAAGGTCTTGGTGTTTTACCGACCTAAAATATTTTAAAGCACTACCGGAAAGTAATTCGTGGAAACGCCTAACGATATAATCGTAGCTCACCTCTCGAGCAAGGGCTTCTTCATCAATTCGATAAAAAAAATCACGAACGCAAGTATCGCCGGAAAAAGACAAATTCCACTTCGACAACGATTCCTTCTTCACGTATTGACGATGGCACGGACTCGGAAGGGGTGTTGCTACAAACTCGTTTTGTGTATCAAAAAATTCGTCCGGATTGCGAACCGGAAAATCCTTTGGGGTGTCGCGTCTTGGTGTGTCTACGACAGAATGTGAACCCTGTGGGCTTTCCATTTTTATCTACCTAATTAATATCACCACGGAAAAAATCAAAAAAAGTAGTATCACTAATAATCAAAGCAAAAAAAAGGTGAAAAAGGTTGATAGCGAGAAATATTCGAGGAAAATAGGTGTCAGTAACGTGTTGTCAATAGAAATTTATTTGAATCTGGTTATTTTTATAAAACTTAATATTCGTGAGACAGAGCATGTGCACAGTTGAAATCCATAAAAAGTTAAACGTTTAAGGGATCACATAAATTCTCCACGGAAAAAGAGAACAAACTAATTAGTTCGATTACTAGATCACTTCAAATGATAGCCTATGGTTTGGACAGTATGCCTTCTTTTAATAGAAAATACAATAAAGCGAATAAACACTTTATTATACTTTTAATCGTTATTTCACAATAGTTGTGCCACTATATAATTCTTTTTTATTTATTTTTTTTTATCACTTTTTGTCACTTCATTTACTGAGTTTAGCTCAAAATAACAATTTTCTTTTTTCTTAAAATAAAAAATATAATAAGATGAACCCTTATTATACCATTTATCTTATTAATTCACTTTTTTAAATTAATAAAAATTAGGACAGTATTGAATCATTCAAAAGGAAATGCCAGCTAAGATTAAATCCTGACTCGTGTTGAATCATTCGTCAAAAGTAACTCGTAAAAAAGGTGCACTTTTACCGTACTTTTTTTAAATACTTCCTCTTTTCTTTCCTTTTTTCTCTTTTGAAAAAAATGTCCAACTTGTAAGTATTATTTTTATTTATTATTGAGAAGTGATCTTTGTAATTCTAGTGTATTCTCTTGGCCATGAAGTGGACAAGACCATCTCTTCTTAGGGAAAAAAAAAATTAAAAAAATATTTTTCGTTTCTACGTAATCTGAGTTTTTTTTGTAACGGGCGCCATTTCTGCAGCAAGAAAAACCGTTCAACTAGGAAAGTAGTCTATGGTTGTTCTTACGCAATGACACACTGCGAGAAGGCGTGTCACACGATGAAATTTTTCTGGGCCCTATACAAATAAACTCAAGGTATCTCTTGTATAGGGTATAATTGTAATTTTAAAGAATAATAACTAAAGAACATTTATCTGTATAAAAAAGAAAAAAAAAAAAAATTGTTGTCAAACGAAGCACCTTTGCAAACGATACTGATCAATTTAGTGGTTAATTATGTTCGAGCAAACGTAGTACTAATTTGGTATATTCCCGGAACGATTTTAATATAATTTTGTTACTATCGTAATAGGTAATAATTTCTAGTTAAAAGTTTCATGTTTGGCCTGAATGCATTCAGCCAGACCCAAGTGTAAAAAATACGAATTCCTGAAAATATAAAATCACACACAGAAATCACACGAGGAGGCTATACATAATAGTTCAAAAACACTGAAAAGTCCTTTTTGTATGTCCGACGGTGTTCTGGGTCGACGTTTCACTCAGGTCGCGAAATCGTGTGATTAAGTATACATCTTGCGTCAGCAGCCACTCAGCTTAACTCTGGTAGTTTAGTCGTGGTCTCAAATGTTGAGTTATATTTATATCATATTCCAATCTCGTACTTCATAACTCGGATAGGCCGGTTGGGCTAGAACAAATAGGCCAAAACTCAGCGAAGCCAAAATTTGAATATGATAAGGCCGGGATTAAAAGGATTAACCGACTCACCCGTGCAGCAACAACATATCACGGCGTCACTTAATCACCATTACCACATCAGATGTATATACGATCAACGAAAATTCAGAGAAAATTATTTAATACGTGTCTCCAGTTCTGAGGTGCTTCAATTGACAATCTACTCGCTTTACTTTTTCTAACGAACATATGGCTGGCTTTTAATTTGAAAATTTAGATACAGCCAGTCTTGTAACGTGCCAGCAAAACGGCCGCGGACCTAATTTGAACCAAAAAGGAAATTACGTTAATCCGAACAATAACCTAAACAAAGAAGCCCCATCACAATTAAACGTGGCTGATTACGAACAAATACAAACTAAGAAACCCTACTTATGTAGCAATTATGCTACACCACATACCAAGAATAAGCCTCCTGGCTGACTGACTGCCGCACTCAGAGGCACATTAAATTAAGCCTAAATAACAATTAGTAAATGGCCATTAAATATCTTAAGTAGGGCTCATACGCAGAGACGAATATTAATGCTTCCTTAGTAAATGACAGATTTAAGGAAGCGTAGTGCGATCCCACGATAAAATATATCGGCAACTCATTGTGTGTTGCCAGTAAAGAACCGGTAAAAGGCAAATTATTAATTAATTTGCGGTTAATTCCAAACAAAATGTCTTTTAAAAATAATAGTTAATGAAATACGTAGATGAAGAGTGGTTTTTATAAATTAAATAATATTTTTACCGAGACGCCACATGATCGTCCGCGTTACGGGAATGTTTTGTGTTGTATTGTGTGCAAGCGTAAAGTAACATTCGTTGATTCGTTCCATTTAGGGAAGATATAACAGGGAATTGAATTGTGTGCTTAAATAGACTGAACTATGAATCGAATATTAAATTATTTAAGTTTTAGTTATTTGAAATGAAAGTAAAGCTAATTTAATAAGAATTTAGATTTTCTTTTTAAAAGAGAATAATGAAGAATGATAATTTAAGTTAGTAAAGTTTATTATAAGAGTTATCTAATACTTTAAGAGATTTTAAGAAAGAATAACAATTTATGTTCAAATAAAAAATATATCCCTTGAATTATATAGATGCAGACGGGCCAGGGAGAAAACTCTTCTATATTCAACAAAAAAAGGTTATATGTAAAAGAAAGGAAGAGTAACATCAGAACAAAAAGAAATATTTATAATTAAAAAAAAAAACATATAACAAAATGTTAACCCTTAAATGCATGATTTTATGCATGATTTTATTTTTAGACCGAGAAAAAAAATATTTTGGAGCCATGAATATGCTGATTTAGGGAAAAATAATAAAAAAAATAGTTTTTTTTATTTTCATAGCTATTTTTATTAAAAACCATTTGTTGCAGAACTACAACACTATGCACTCACTAGACAATAACTACATATGAAAATTTTTAAAACAATTTTTGGTTGTGGTAAGACAAAGAGCTACTCCACACTTCTCACACCTGTTTTGCGTGTATCCCTTGCATCCAGGCATTTTGCATCTGCTGCGAACACAATTACCAGGCCAGTGACCAACATTATCAGTCCTTATGTCCTTAGGAGGAATATGTTGAGCTGGTCCTCTCCTTTTTTTTGCTTGTATTTCCATTTCAACACTGTTGCTGGTACTTGGCCTTCCTCTTTTGTTGCAGAGTTCAAATGAGTTATTTACTTTGGCTAATACCTCAGCTAGTTCCAGTCTATAGTTACATAGGTTTAGAACTGATGAATTGGCTTCAGTTGTTTTTAAATTTTTATACACAAGCCAAGAATTTATTACCGTCATGTCCAATAAGTGGTAAAAGATACGAAGATACCACTTTCGGCTTCTCATTGCAATTCGGTACCTCCCAATAAAGCTATCCATTAGGTCCACTCCGCCTATATGGGCATTATATTCCTTTATTATATGTGGGCATGAAATTTTAATTCTAGTCTTATTTGCCTTGTCAAATCTTTCTACTTGGCCCACAGGTTCAGCTCCAACATATGAAGATAGAAAAGTTACAACTTTATTGTCCTTCCAAGTAACTGCTGTCAAATCAATACCGTCAAATTCAGTCATCTGCTCTTCATAAGTTCCACGAGGAACAGATTTCTTCATCATTGTTTTTTTGTCCGGCAGTTTGCAGTTCACTAGCCTGTTAGATTGCACAGTACCTAGGCTATAGATTCCTTGTTTGGCAAGATAGGTAACTAAAGGTACAGAGGTGTAAAAATTATCAAAATAAATTATATGATTTATATGCCTTGGGACACCTCTAGCAAGCCGGACTACAACATTTCCCACTGGCCCAAAATCTGGTTCATCTGGAAGCCGTTCATTCTCTTGGCCAGTATATATTTCAAATTTATGAGCATAACCTTTCACGCTGCACATCACATATAATTTAAACCCCCACTTATGGGGCTTATTAGGTAAATACTGCTTCATGAAGTGTGCCACTTTTGTGGCACACATCTGTTCATCAATTGAGAGTTTTTGTTCCATAGGAACTAAAGCAAATTTCTCATTTAGATGGCTAATTATAGGCCTTATCTTATGGAGCCTATCATGTTGTGGGTGTTCCTTGGGTAAATGTTTCTCGTTATTGTTGAAATGTAGAAATCTACGAATAGTCTCAAATCGGTTGACAGTCATTATGTCCTTGATTGGTTGAAAACCTACAGTATTTGACCAGTATAGCCGTACATTGGGATATTTTATAACAGACATGTATATCAGTATCGCCATAAACTTTCTTAGCTCAGTTTCAGATAAATTTAATGGTTTAGTCACATTTTTTTGAACGGAATACAAATTAGACTCTTCCACAATCCTTTGAACTATTTCTGATGTAATAAAATGTGAAAAAATACTATAGGGAGTACCAGTAGTAGCCTCATCCTTCAGTTCAGGTGGGTATGTAGTGTCTCCATGAAAAGCTGTCTGGTCAGAATTCAAAACAATTTTTTTTACCTTCCATACGAGTCCTCTCATAGTTGCTCGGCGACTAGCTTGACTTGTTGAGGGGAATGGAACCTGTGGCACTTGATCATTTGCTGTAGCTTCATTTATCAATGGCGGGTCTCCTGCCATGAATGGATCATTATCGGGGTCATCATTTTCCTCTTCTAATGGACTCTCAAGATCGTGAAGCAAATCGTCTCCATTTTCATAAAAATTCTCATTACCTTCTGTATCCGAGTCCTCAAGATCATCTTCCGAAATCTCTCCATCATTTATTAGAGCTAAATACTCTTCTATTTGCTTTTGATTCAAGTATGGCATCTGAAAACCAATAAAAGTGATAGTTAGTAACTAAACAGGGACATTTTCTAGTAAATGCATATTGTTGCAGATTTACAACAACAAAATAAACAAAATTTCCGAACACACCAAAAGTTTTTTTTATAACTTATAAATTGTACTGAAAAGAAGATGAATTATTACGTAAAATAACTAATTTTGTTTGAACGTACCTTCGAAAACCAAATAATTACACTGCAAAGCAAATACACAATTTTCATCCGCTCCAAAATTACGATCGGCTTTGATTTGTCAATGTCAATTTAAATTTGACAGTCGTGAAGAAAAAAAGTGTGTTGCCACTCGATTAAATATATCACCATGATAGTAATAATCCTGCAACAGCATGCATTGAACTCATACTAATAATTTTATGGTCGTTTGAATGGTATGTTGCAGTTTTACTACTTTATGCATTTAAGGGCTAAATATGGAAGGAGGGGAGCTGGGCGGTTTTCTCATTCCTCTTAATAAATTTGTCATTAACTTATAAATTAAAATTTCATTTTAATTAAAAAACCATTGTAAGCAAAAGAAAACATTTAATAAGAAAAGAAAAGAAAAAAATAGAACTGGATCATCTGGAAAAAAAAAAACTAGATTAGTATAAGAAAAAAAGTAAGGATAAGTACTATATATCAAATTGTTGAATATTTAAGAGAAGTAAAGGAAATAAAGATAATCTGGGAACTGAAGTAAAACAAAGAGAACAAGTATATAAAAAAGGAGATTAATAGATACCTTATATAAAAGGAAAATGTAAGAGGGGTATATTAAGTCGGAATGAATTCAAAAGTCAAAAGAAAGAAAGAAAGTCAAAAGAGGAATTTAAAAAGTTAATCTCGGGGAAAAAGTCGGTATCTAGTAGGTCCGTCGAAGATAAATTGGAATCTAAGAAACTAGGATTGGGCAAAAGGGGGTCAGAACTAGAAATTAAAGTAGGAGATTGAATCATGGGGGACAGTAAATCACAAGGAGGGGGATGGGTAATTAGATTGGGAAGAGAAGGGGATTCAGGGAAAGTTAGAGAGTAGAAGGGAGCTGGAGCGGGAGTCGGTACGGGCGGTTGATGGATAGTCTGAAAAATAAAGAAGATATGAAATTGAGGAAACACATATATTTATAAAAAATAAACACAAACTTAACTGTTTAATGTAATTTACTTACAGCGGATGTTGGGGCGTGAGAATCGGGGAAAGTAATTTTGAGGTGTTGGGAAGTTTTGCGTTGCTGAAATAATTAAAAACGCTGAGTTACAAAAAAAAATATTTTTTTGGATGCATAAAAAAAGGGAAATTAATTTACACTAGAATAAAATATAGTAGAGAGGAGAGGAAATATTTGAAAGTACTTACTCGGCGACGTATGTTATTTCGTTGATAATTTTGAATTTTGCGTTTTAAATCTGTCATGGTTAATGGTAGTTCGCTGAATTTATTACATTCCGATAATAGTAATTCTCGACATTGGGTTTTAATATGATTATCTCTAAAGTTGATAGAATCCTTGTCATAAAGACAAGGATAAGCTGAAATTAATTTTTCAAATAGTCTAGACATGGTCAAAAATTGGAAGGCTAGTGAGCGGAGTCGTGAAAAGTTGATGCTTCAAGCAGAGCGGAACAGTTTGAAATAATAAATTTTCCATTAGAAGAAAAAAATAGAAATTCGCGATAAAATAATTTTTTTTTATCAAGGTTACCAACCAAAACATAGTAATGTTTGAGTTATTAAGATACACGGAGTTTAAAAAAAAAAAACACATAGGACATTATGTAAAAGGACAAACTGTCAAATTTGGAGGTTATTAAAGATGTTTGACAAAGGAAAACAGTTGTGGAAAAACTTTAGTCGCATAACTGAAGAGAGTTCAGAAATCCTAAAGTAAAAATTAAAGTATTAGTGAGTTGTTAAATTAATTACAGTGCGTGATCATAGAAGGATATGTTGGTAGTTAAAACTGGCGTGAAATAGTTATAGCCGGCATGGAAGGTTATAGCCGAGAACTTTGTGTGAGTAAATTTCTTTTCCTCGAAACTTAACATTATAATGAATCTGTAAGAGGGGTTTAATTAAGAACATATTTTGCGATCATCAAACTGTGTTTATTAATATTACACCTGGAGTCACAACACTTAAACAAATAGTTTGTTAGAAGTAAAGACAAGAGTTAGGTTAAAGAAAGATTTGCATGTACAAAATTGTATATGTCAATCAGTCAGCTTTTAAGCAACTTCTAACAAATTCTTACTCAACTAGCAGCCGATTCTAAGTCTTCATACACTACACATTCGCCAGGTTTAAATTGTGTTCAGAGTGAGGAATAATGTGTTGATAGAATGAAATGTTATGCAATGTTATGATCATTTTGTCGTCTAAAGATTTGCGTTTGATTTTGAGTAGTATAATCAAGAACTTCAAGTCAAATCATACATACAAAAGATTCGTTATTGAATAATTGATTATAAATTGTCGAAATTGAGAGAACCCACAATTCTCTTCTTCGCAGAAAAGAACGAAATCTCAAATGCCATAATATTTTATGACAGAACATTTGAAATTGACAAATTTGATCTCATTTCTGTTTGCAGTTTGAATAGGTATAAATCCACAAAACATCGAGAACAAGAAGGGTTTGATATTAATGAATTTTAGTGTTAAAATTTAAAAAAAAAAAAAAGAAATAATTTCAGATTGGTAGAAATCTCTTCAGATGCTAAGCTTGAGTTTCAATATCATCTTTAAGATTTCTAAAGGCAGGGCTGTAACAAACCAAATAGACGTCTGTCCATTTAGTCTGTTAAAAACATACATATAATTACAAATAAAGTATTTGAATAATCAAAAAACAAGTAGCGACATCTATTGTTATATAAAACTTAAGATTATAGGTCAGAATGAAGTTTATTAAGAGAGAGACAAAAATTGGTTTGGTAGATTGGAGTAATTAATAAACAAACAAACATATTACAGTCTATTTAAATAGAGTATCATTAAGTAAATAAAGGAATAGTAAAAACCTTAGACAATTCTAATATGAAATCTTCAGTCCGGTGGGTTAGGCACTAATTTCAAAATACACCTTTATTCTATACGCTCTAATATCAAAAAGACCTTATCCCATAATGAACGAAACCCGAAACAATCTATTCCCAGAAAGCCCCAGTCTCAATATGCACTTTTCGCAATAGCACTTAATTTCAAATAACATGAATCTCATAAAACACTTACTGGCAAAATGCACCAATCCCAAAATACCCTAATTTTTAGTATTAAAACACACGAATCTCGTAATGAATGATTTCCAAAATACCCTGGTCCCCAAATACCCTAGTGCCTAAATACCTTATTCCCATAATACCCTAATCCCAAAATACACTTGTTTTTCATTGGCCTTCTACCAGGGAATATTTGAATGTGATACATGACATTATTTTAATTATTTTATCGACAAGTGTTTATTATCGATATTGCTCCGGCCTAGGCTCTGCAATGACACGACTCAAACTTGCGACAGGCGAACTCAATACAAATCGGCCGGCACGTCAAATCTCCTTATATTCATTATACCTGCGGTGATATATATATATATTTGATGCTACCATATATCTGATGGCGACTGTACTATGGGTACTAGACAACGATATAAATACTTAAATAGAGAAATATATACTTAAATACATAGAAAACATCCAAGACTCAGAAACAAATATTCACGCTCAACACACAAATATCTGCCCTTACCGGGATTTGAACCCAGGACCGCTAGCTTCGTAGGCAGGGTCACTACCAACTAGGCCAGCGTGTCGCCCAACAGTTACATCTATAATTTATTAGTATTGACTTAAAACTATATACCTGTGGTGAATAAGTGCACGTGTAATAAAATGTATGTCTTTATTATACTTATATTGAACTAAAAATACAGAACCCTTTCTAAACAAAAATAATTCTTATTCTATCTAAATTAAGACGAGTAGGTACATTCCCGGCCTATACCCATGTAAGAATTGGTGTGGGGTTTTTTATAGAGTGAACTTTATGTGATCATGTATCCACTATTCATTTAGTAATCTTGATAGTAGAGGTACCTACAAAGCTCCCGCACCAATTCTAAAAGATAGTCCAGGAATATGGAAACGTATGTGCCAGTAAATTTTATCGCATACGTTTCCTTAATTTAATTACGTTTTCTAAAAAAATAAGAGAAGTTATAGCTCTCTGGCTGAGTTCCTCTAACTGCTCTCGGTACTGCCTATCGAACACAATATCACTTCGTTTCCTCGATGCTCCGCTAAACAAAGCATTGTCTATGCGAGTAGTGTGGTACTTTGCCTCTCTGTGTAGTTTATAGAGAAAACGAACCAAAGTCGGTTTTCTCGGCATACGGCTATTCAGCCGCCGGTGCCAGCCCTCCACCGCACATACAGGTATTTGCACGATCTACGCGGCCAAAATTATTTTTATGCTCAATTGGTATCTAAACAATGTAAATAAATAAAATAACTTATTTTTACAAAAAAAAAATTGTTATATGTATAGCTATCTTATATGTATGTATAGTTTCTTATATGTATAGGTATATGTATAGTTACAAAAAAAAATACAACATTTTAAGTCGGTATACAGGGAAAAAACGTAATAATGCTAAGTTTCTTGACTTTCTTCGTCGCTCTCTGATGAATTTTCTGATATATTGGGTTCTGCAGATACAAGCATGGCCAAAGTTTCAGGTAAAAATGTTTTTGCTTTCCTTTTTTTTACAGTTCGCATGCTACTTAGCACAGGATCTGAACTAAGCAGAAGGCGATTAAAAATATCCTGATTACAACTTTCCCTGGAAAATTTCCTCGCAAAATCTTGGCGGTAACATCTAAAATGTTTGTTGCGAGCCTCAGCTGCTTCCTCGGAAAGTTGTCCGATTGGCAATAATGCCTTTTCGATGATGACAGCGCCATGGACTAACAGTTTGTGCATTGTTGGCGTCATAGGATGCCAATCATATAGGTTCTTATAAACACGTGCAGTTTCTAAAGCATATCTTTCATATTTTACAGGATCAATTTTGAACCCGCTTGAAATTGCATCCAAAATGACTTTTAGTCTGTAAATTAGCTCATAACTGATGCCGGTTATTTCTGCAGCTAAACTGGGGTCCTCAAAGAACCTTCTGCTGGTATTCCCATCATTTGTATTCCCGAAATTGGATTTAGGCATATCTATTATTAGACCGGTTTCAATGCGAAACCTTCTTTGTATCTCTTTTTTGGTTTGATCTTCTTGATGTTTCTCCTCTTTCGATTTTCTTACCCCGTACTTTTTCACTTGAAGTTTGTAGGCTAAATGTAGGATAGATTCAAATATTCGAATTCTGGCGTGTAACACCGATATGCCGAATTCAAGGGATGCAAAATTCACTTCTCTTGTATAGTCCAATTTATTAAAATCTTTTGAGGTTGCTCCACATATGTAGCACTTACTTGTAGATTTTGTGCCTGTGGCTGCATTGCAGACCTTTCCGTCTACCATTGTCATTATAAATGTGTGCTTAATTAAGAACTTTTTCCCTGCTATGTCGATCTCTGTTGGGACTAAAGTGCTAATAGCGCTTTTAACGTGTCTTATTTCCTCTTCAGTAACATTTGTAGTTTCCTTGATAAAACGGAATCTTATTGGTCGACAAAATCGCGGCGAAGAGGGTGTTGGATTATTCCATACAACTTTTTCATTGTTACCTCCACAAACTAATTGAAGAGGTACGAAGCAGCTTTGGAATATGTTTGAATCAGAATCGGTATCACTTTGTAGTTTTTGCTTAAACTGTGATTGTTGGGACCCATCGCAGCCCCATTTACTGATTAGAGTTACGCATTCACGCTCTTGCTCCTTTAAAGTTAGCAATAACTCTTCTAGGTACTGCGATAAACGCCTAACGGTAACATCCATTAGAGGCTGTAACTGAACTTCGGCACTGGTACTCGTTACCATAAACGATTCTTGTGGTGGGTAAATTTTCTTCTTGGCTTTTTGTAAGGCGCTATAGCACGGAAAAAACTTTTTATTGGTCTTTCTTATAATTTCGTACTGTCTTTGTGTCAAATCGGCATCTACAAACATTTGCAAAGCTTGCATTGGTGTTAAGGAGGAGGGTTGCGCTTCACTTGATTTCGTACGGTAAAATGCCTTTTTATATTTAGTTGCTCGTGTCGGAGAACTGGTGATATCTTTCAGTACAATTGATGCATCTTTTTTACCAGATTTTCCCAGTTCTACTTTCGCAGCATGTATTATGACCTCCTTTTCAAAATTAGAACGAAGTTCTTCAGTCTTTCGCCTTTTGCTCCTCTCACTTGAGTCTTCGAACGACTTGGATGGTCGACCTGGCCGTTTTTGTGAAGTCTCAACAACAGGTATTTCAAAAGTACCTTCCAGCCAAGACTGGTTGTATTTTATAAAATTGTCTTCTTTATAGTGAGCTTTGGTCCACCTTTGTTTGATTTCTGATTTAAAATGGGCAAAAACACGTTTCAAATTAATAATTTGGTCTTCATTATAACCTTCACATGACAAAAGTTGATCTTTTAGATAGTTCAGTTTGGCATCTAAATTAGGCAAATTTTCTTTCTTCATGCGGTCAAACAAGTATTGTCGAGTCACAACCCTTACTCCTGATGTACCCTCTGAACCTAAAATAAACATACACAATGTTAAAATCGCAGACAAACATTTCGTATTTTATACGAAATTTCGCTAAATATCTTTAATCCCACCAAACTGTATTTATCCGGATGTTTCCGGAGATGTTTTTACTAGTAGTTATAAGAGAAAGAATGAAATAATACCCTATAATAGTAAACATAGCCCGATCTACCCCGATACGTAAACAAAAACACTAGTAAAGAAAAAACATGGAAGGGAATAACGGTACAAAAAGAGCATTTTCTTTTCTTATAAAAAAAAATGTTTTGTAGTCGATTATGACTTTATTAACATGTAGTTTATAGGTTTCTTACCTTGTCCTTCAGAATCCATCACTTTCAGTTTGTAAGAAGAACTTGATATCATAAAAAATTACTTAAGAAGTTTAACGTTTAGAAAAGAGCGCCGAGAACAACACGTACACTAGGTGAAACGGTCAAATTCCGACTGACGCTACGGGTGGGGGTATGCGGTAGCAGGTAGAAGGGGCATGGGTATTGTTCCCGGGCTCGTACTTTGTTTGAGGAACTCGTTTTTATGAATGTTATTGTTATTTTGATATTGGGACTTTTGGCCGCGTAGATCGTGCAAATACCTGTATGTGCGCCGGCAAGCGCCTGCGACGCACTAGTTTCACCCCCGACCCCCTGACCGCGGTATTCCCGACGGGCGAGATTAGTTAACGGCATTATAGCGTATTATTGTGAGATAACGACACTTAAGTCTAATTTTTAAGGAAAAATATTTGTAGTGTCATTTTAGAAATGCCGTTACTGGCTCATAACGTACATAAAGTCAAAAGATAGGTGTACCAAATGTTTATTTATAATGCCGTTAAAACTCGTTAATCACATTTAAGTTTAGTTCTCTGAGTTTACGGCTTTATAGTTTCACAAATGTAAACCTCTATATTAAAAAATAAATAACAATAATATAGTTAAAGTACTTTAACCGCTTTACAGTATGCAAAAGATTGAATAACGGCAATCTAGTGAAGGAATCATCGGAAAAAATAATACAAAAATATAAGTTAATGAACCTTTACGGCTTTATTAAGTATCAATGTTACTTAACGGCAGTTATGCTTATTACAAATGAGAAAAAAGGTATATAACGGCATTTTTACTAAAATTATTTCCGAAACTATTCAACGTATCAAAAAACCGCGTATATAGGTCGATAGAGATTTTTTTTCTTATTTCTGTACCATCCAAAGTTGAAAATCGCCCGGATGTCAGTTAACGGCATTTTAGTTATAACACGGCAGAAATATATGTGTTTCCTCAATTTCATATCTTCTTTATTTTTCAGACTATCCATCAACCGCCCGTACCGACTCCCGCTTCAGCTCCCTTCTACTCTCTAACTTTCCCTGAATCCCCTTCTCTTCCCAATCTAATTATCCATCCCCCTCCTTGTGATTTACTGTCCCCCATGATTCAATCTCCTACTTTAATTTCTAGTTCTGACCCCCTTTTGCCCAATCCTAGTTTCTTAGATTCCAATTTATCTTCGACGGACCTACTAGATACCGACTTTTTCCCCGAGATTAACTTTTTAAATTCCTCTTTCGACTTTCTTTCTTTCTTTTGACTTTTGAATTCATTCCGACTTAATATACCCCTCTTACATTTTCCTTTTATATAAGGTATCTATTAATCTCCTTTTTTATATACTTGTTCTCTTTGTTTTACTTCAGTTCCCAGATTATCTTTATTTCCTTTACTTCTCTTAAATATTCAACAATTTGATATATAGTACTTATCCTTACTTTTTTTCTTATACTAATCTAGTTTTTTTTTTTCCAGATGATCCAGTTCTATTTTTTTCTTTTCTTTTCTTATTAAATGTTTTCTTTTGCTTACAATGGTTTTTTAATTAAAATGAAATTTTAATTTATAAGTTAATGACAAATTTATTAAGAGGAATGAGAAAACCGCCCAGCTCCCCTCCTTCCATATTTAACATTTTGTTATATGTTTTTTTTTTAATTATAAATATTTCTTTTTGTTCTGATGTTACTCTTCCTTTCTTTTACATATAACCTTTTTTTGTTGAATATAGAAGAGTTTTCTCCCTGGCCCGTCTGCATCTATATAATTCAAGGGATATATTTTTTATTTGAACATAAATTGTTATTCTTTCTTAAAATCTCTTAAAGTATTAGATAACTCTTATAATAAACTTTACTAACTTAAATTATCATTCTTCATTATTCTCTTTTAAAAAGAAAATCTAAATTCTTATTAAATTAGCTTTACTTTCATTTCAAATAACTAAAACTTAAATAATTTAATATTCGATTCATAGTTCAGTCTATTTAAGCACACAATTCAATTCCCTGTTATATCTTCCCTAAATGGAACGAATCAACGAATGTTACTTTACGCTTGCACACAATACTACTCTGTCAAGAAAGTACCGGGAAAAGATCAATAATACACAAACTGTTTGTTAATCATCCAAATTTATTTTATCACCTTCAAAGTATGCTCCTTCAGAAACGATACACTTACGCCAACGAATAATCCAATCATCAAAACATTTTTTAAACGCTGTTTCCGGAATTGAATTCAGTTCTCGGCGCGAATTCTCCTTTATGTCTTCTACCGATTGAAAACGGGTGCCACGAAGCGCCACTCCGAAGCTTGTTGACTAGTTTGCATGTCAAACTCGTAAACCCACGTCTCGTCACCAGTAACAATGCGTTTCATGAATGTTGGGTCGGAATTGACTCGTTCTAGCATGTCCTCAGCGACTCTCATGCGATTGAGTTTTTGGAGAAAATTCAGGTCTTTTGGGACTAGCCGAGCGGTAACATGTTTCATACCCAAATGATTAGTTAAAATAGTACGGATCGACTCGTGAGATACAGAAAGTTCGGCGGCTATCTCTCTCAAAGTTGAATGAGGATTTTCAGTCACTATTTCCTTCACTTTTGCGATGTTAACTTCAGTTGCAGACGTTGATGGCCTACCAGAGCGAGGCAAATCTTCCATCACATCTCGACCGCTTTTGAACGCTTTGTACCACTCATAAACACGTGTTTTTGATAAAGTCGAATCACCGTAAGCCTTCTGTAACATTTTCAGTGACTCCGAACACGAAATTCCATTGGCGATGCAAAATTTAAGACAAACTCTTTGTTCAATGTTTTTGTCCATTATGAAATTCGCAATACACACTAGATATGATATAACTAAAAACAGCACTGTATTTAATATAAATAACAGACGCAACTCAAACTCCGCGCCAAAATAGAAAACAGTTGTGCCAATCTAACAACAACAAAAAAAACAAAAATTTGAATTTGGAACCATAAACAAATCATCCATTCCCGATACTTTGTTGACTGAATGTACAACACAAAACATTCCCGTAACGCGGACGATCATGTGGCGTGTCGGTAAAAATATTATTTAATTTATAAAAACCACTCTTCATCTACGTATTTCATTAACTATTATTTTTAAAAGACATTTTGTTTGGAATTAACAGCAAATTAATTAATAATTTGCCTTTTACCGGTTCTTTACTGGCAACACACAATGAGTTGCCGATATATTTTATCGTGGGATCGCACTACGCTTCCTTAAATCTGTCATTTACTAAGGAAGCATTAATATTCGTCTCTGCGTATGAGCCCTACTTAAGATATTTAATGGCCATTTACTAATTGTTATTTAGGCTTAATTTAATGTGCCTCTGAGTGCGGCAGTCAGTCAGCCAGGAGGCTTATTCTTGGTATGTGGTGTAGCATATGTATATTCGAGATGCCTAGGTAAATTTTCGGCAGAAGCATGAGAAACTGCTAGTTGAATTGAATGGCACGAGTATTTAATCATGACGATATGGGGTACCTCCTCTTTAAGTTTCTGGTATACTCCGCTATGTACACCTGTCATTACATTGGCGTTGTCAACTCCTATACCAGAAAGCTTTTTGATGTCAAGTCCATGTGCAAGTAGTGTTTTTTTTTACAGTTTGCGTAATGGATTCAGCGTCGCCTTTACTTAACTCTCCAAGCGTAAGGAAATTTGACACTATCTCATATGAAGTCTTACTAAAATATTGAATAACAACTCCCAGTAACTTTGTTACACTTATATCAGTGCTCTCGTCTAACAAGAGGCTGTACGATCCATCACCAACATCTTCACGTAATTTGGACGCAAAATGTGGCGCCAAAATATTTTTTAGTATAGCTGTACATTTCGTCCGGTGCAATTTTATATCAGCTTTAAATTCTTTTTTACATAAAGCCCCAAGATGGTCTACCGGTAATATTGAAGAATGAGCGGCAATATACAATGTCGGAGAAGCCTCAGATGAGCTCTTCAATTCGTCGAACTTTGGCTTTGCCTGAAAGGTCAATTTTTGTTGTCTCGAAGAAAAGGGCTCCGCAGCTTTCAAGTGTTTTTTGCGCTTTATGTGATTAATTAAGTAATTTTTTGGCGTTTATTTCGCATCGACAATAACTGCAGAAGGCTTTCGTATTGTCATTGCTGACTTCTTTTAACCGGCCCTGAAAATCAGGCTCAGAGCCATTCCTGGCTGAACTTCTGGGTGTATGGTTTACTACAGGACATAATTTCACAATAGTCTTCACTTCAGTCACTTTCTTAACAAACAAACTTAACTTTAGCACAAAACAAGCACTAATCTCTCAAATGACATAAACTTTTCACATACGTAAGATCATCTTACGTATGTGAAAAGTTTCTTACTAAGATGAATGAATACCATGTAAGCGCAAGAAAGAAATCGTGTACGGCGACTGTGGGGAATTCCCCCGGGAGGGGAATTCCCCGTTCGCACCGCGCCGTTGCCCCGTACGAATCTCTTTATGATCTATGGTTAGGTACAATACAAAATGGCTGCGTTCAATAATAATTAACGAAGTGCAGCTTCGGTAGTGGATTCGAAGCCGGAAAGCCACCGTGGTTTGGCTAACTGAAAAAGAGCTAGAATAGTCGTAAAAAGAAGCTAAGGAGCTAAACGGGTTTTTTAGAGCTGATACATGATAAATAGAGCCAAATCTAGCTCTAAAAGAGCTGAATTGGCAACACTGAGCCTACTATTACTATTGTGGAAGCACAAATTTCCGTTGTACATTTCTCTCCATCATCTACAAACCCATCAATCTGTCTTTTTTTTTGTCATATGACACTCCTGGTCCAATTGCCACCTCATCAAACAATAGAGCACAGTACTTGTGAGATTTAGGCATCTTGTTTACTCTTTTTAAATTTTGAAAGATGATGTCATTAACCCAGCTTTTAAGGAAAGTCTGCGTAGCAAATTTTTCAGGGTTTTTCTGCTAGGCAAAACACACAGCTTGCTTAGCAACCCGTATGACTTTGGAGATGGTTTGTAAAGAGACAAGGCCAATATTTTCTCCTCCAGTGATCTTCTGCCTTGTTTCTTCTTCCCACTCTGTGAGAATTGCATTTGGCAAAGTGTCTTGGCAGATGATGACATAACTGTAAATGCAGCTGTTTTGGTCATTTTTTTGGCTTTAATATATCTTCGTTTGAAAGAAGTTTTCTCTTGTTTGCACTTCTTTAGTAGCAATCTATATTCTTTATGTTCTTGTACCGATACACGAACTACAGGCGTTCGTGTATGCGATGTCTTATTGACACTATTTAGTTATAATTCTATCACATAGAATACGTTAAAATAAGCACATCTTACTTGAATTTTTTTTTCTAAAGTTAAAGATGACTGAGATAGACGCCTTCAAAGATTACAATAGCGTCGTCGACGGACCTCCTAATCTGCGTAGTTATGGCGCTTCGCGCCTGGACAACATACTAACCTAACCTAAACCTATACCTATACATACTAAACTTTTTTTTTTTTTTTTTGGCAGGGTGGAAAATGCTTTATGCATTCCCCTCACCATGGGAGTGGCGAGGGCGAGGAGTGGCGAGGAAGGCGGCGACTAACTTTCTCAATTCGGGCATTGACCATATTCCCCAAACTGAGGAAGAGGTCCCTCTTCATGCACTCCACCGCCTCCACCAGCTCCTCCGTGGAGAACTGCACTGGTGGAGGGGGGGGAGCCGGGGCCTGGCGCTCGGAAAAGGCGGTCCTGAGCGCCTTGGTCTCTGCAGTGAGCAGGGCGAGTTGCTCCCGCATCCTTTTGTTGTCCGCTTTAAGGATGCGGATCTCCTCGCTTTCGGCCTTGGCGGCCTCCACCTCGTCCATGGCCGCCAAGATGGCCCTGCAGGACCTATTAAAAAGGCCCCACACCTCCACCAGGTTGCCCGATTTTCGAGCCCCCTCTAAAATTTCCCTCGCCGATGCTCGGGCCACCTCTTATGGGATCGGCAAAAAAGAAAAATGTCAAAAAATAGAGTATTTTTAACTCTATTTTTTGTCACCTTAACTCTAATACACACAGATACAAAAATAAAAAGATATGGCCAAAAAACTACAATGCAAAAATTTTGAAAAAAGTTAAACCATAAAAGTTCTCCCTCCCCACCTGCGAAAATTTGTAAATTCCAAACTGGATGTTTTTCAGGGCCGTTTAGAGGGTGAATTGCGCTACCTGTACTGACAAATAAAAAATATTTTGGCCACCCCAACCCAGTCAAAATTTCACTTTAAAAGTGAAAAATCAGAATAATTTTTTAAAATTTTGGCCAAAAAACGCAAAATTTAAAAAAATTAACAACTAAGGGTTCCGCAATATGACGATTACGGGACCAACCCTATAGTTTGCGGGACCGTTACCGCTATCCCCGCCCAAAAACTGAGCAAGGTGGGATATTGGCAACACCGACTAAATTAAAAAGTAAAAATGTAAACAAACCCTAAATTTCAAAGAAATTTATGGTGTGAATTTACACTTTTTGAAAATTCGATATTTTCCGAAATAAAATTCCGAAAAATACCGAACCTTCCCTACTGTTAAGACGACTATTGCCGCTATGTGCTAGCCCTGAAAAGGGCTCAAAACAACAACGGCAACACCGACTTTTTTACGTTAGAAAAACGTAAACAAACAAACAAAAACCAATCAAGAGCAAAATCCAAAATCCAAAATAACTAAGCCAGGTCACGTGATAGTGCAGAATCAAAAACCGAAATCGAAAGCCAAAAAATTGTAAGTAATTGTCTCCAAAAATCGCATCAATCCATACACTAACTCCCAAAATTCAACCTCCTATACATACTAACCTAACCTAACCCTATACCTATACTATGCCCTACGGCCTTGACTGCCTTCGGCGTGGACAATTTCGCTGGCACCTGCAGTTGGCCTGCTTTATTCCACGCCGACCGATTCCTGGGTAAACATGGTGGATATCGGCGAGTAAGCGGCGGAACCTCGCCGCATCGGATGGGAGATACCGCAGGACATTCTGGCGGTACATATATTCACCCATGTACCATTTATTACGCCCGCCACTGCCGCAAGTGCGGCAATGGCGTTTCAGTTCCAGCCACTGCCTTTCCACCGTGTTACTGTGTACTTTGACACGTACCTTGTCTGTCCCAGGAATCTGCTCTCCTAAGCAGGCGTTCACTGGTAGGTATGTCAGTGGTTTTGTTTACAAATTCCACGCTGTGATTTACCGTGGAATGGCCACGCATACCTAGACGAAGGTGAACGCCAGTGTAGGAGCGGTGCATATCCGACATTATGTAGGAATTTTCTTTAATATTGGCTGCCATTATTGGGTCCAATGACGCCCTACTCTTGTCGGATATGACCTGTGTAAGTAGAATGACGAAAAAAATTCACGTCGAATTTTTTTTGTCCGTCTACTTGCACACCCGAAAGCCCATGTTTGGTTTTTAAGCAATCTGTGATAGTTTCGGGTGTATAAGTGGGTCTCGTCAACTTCGACAATGTCGTCGTCCCTACCAATCATCACACGGTCATGAGCCTCGGCCACTTCACATACTTCTCTGAAGAAGTGAAACAGTTGGATAGCAGTTTTTTCTGTAACATTCACGTCTTTCGCCGCCTGAGAGACCTTATCACACCTGAAAAAGTGCTTTAGAAGCTGCATAGTCCCCCGAATCGACACTTGGCTCCGGTCAAAAAAAGTTTTTTTTTTGTCGGAGACAATATGACTTTGCAGTCTTGCTTATAGCACCTAAAACGGAAGCCCAGCTTATATGACCCCTATTTTTTTTTTTTTTTATTGTTATTAAAAGTACAAAATATAATAAATATTTTACAAAATTTATTTTGCTCATTTAAGCTTTGCACTTCGGGCACTTGGCCTTAGTAGGCAACAAAAGCCACTCTTGAGCAGCTTTTATAGCTTCCTCCTCCGTAGCAATAGTCGCTGCGTAATTTCATAAGCTGAAATTACAGTTTAAAATTACCTCTAAAGGCATCATTTAAAAAACTAACCCCGAAATACCAGAATCCCGACAAAAGAATTAAAAACCCAACAAGACTAGAACCCAAACCACTAATACCTACCCCACGAAACCCTAACTTCAATAACCCGTAACACCTAAAACCCGACAAAACCAAATCTATAAAACACCTAAACCCCAACAAAAGCTACACTACAAAAGGACCCAAAATTAACCCAAGAAGACCCAAAACACAAGAAAGCAGGAAAAAACTACAGCGCATATACTCAAAATCAGAAGATAACTTCTTCGGATTTTTATGGAAATTATTTGAAATTCACGCGCCTACATTACGTCGGTTCGTAACGTGGTGGGGGGCTTTCGTCGTGAGCATAAAACCACACAGTGATACGACACATAAAACCACATAAAACCGACACATAAAACCACCATGTTACACAGATTTTCTTCTTCTGAATATTCAGATTCATCATCGCAAATTTTGTTTTCATCAACTTCATCGTTTGAGGATTCATTATCATCACTGTTGAATAAACTTTTCTTGAATCTTTTCTTTTCCTTCTTTTCAACTGTATTCTTGTTTCGTTTACAACCTTTGCCCTTAGTACTCGCTTTTTTATCCCCCTTTTCTTTATCTTTGGCACCTTTTCTGATCGGTTTATTTTTGGCTTTTACTTCTTTTCCTATACGTTTCTTCTTTTTTTTTCTTCAAACACTGCTTTCATTGGTGTACTTGTCAAAATTTCAGAATGTTGTTTCTGTCTGATTGTCATCTATTAATAAAGGTGAAAAAGTGCAGCGCCTCAAAATTCTAAATCTAGCTAATACTAAAATAAGTCAAATGTTTTTTATATTTTATGTGCAGTACCATAGAACTAATTAACACTGATCTTTACAACTCCTATACTTACCTCTTTTAATTAGAAATAGACATTAAATAATGTATTAATAATAATAATAATAATAATATATATTATCTTTTAAATAATGCAGTTGACAAACATTGGGTACCCTAGCGCCTGAGTTACATCTAAAGTTAGGTATTTTTATGTAAATTTTATTTTATTATTTTGATTATTTTTAGGTAATTTTAAAAACAATATAAATTAATTGTTTTATCTTGAAAGGTCATGTAATAGGTACATTATAAACTGAATTTACCTGGCCTGGAACTTGATCATCATTGTAAAGAAAAGCCCTTTTATTTATATTTAGACATAAGTAAAATTCATGTTTATTTGTCAATTGGCAAACGATTAGCCATTGTCGTCAACTGCTTGCTGTCGGCGTTGAAATTCGTGAACACTGACTTCTCCAAATATTTGATTTACCTTTTTTGGAGTCCTGATTGTTTCCGGCGAACCTTGCCTGTAATCCAAGTTTTCCATTATTGGACTGACGACAACCTACAAAACGAATTTAAGTTAAACACAATATCTAAGCACTATAAATGATAGAAGATGCAGATTCTTTGGTTTCGTTCATGAAATTACTTTTCACACATACACTTTTTACACCACATTTATGTCAGGACACGAAACTGTATATATCTCACAGGTATTACTAGTTGATTGTTGCAAAAGTTAGTACAAGTTTTCAAACAAATCAGACACTTTTTATTTATCAAACAATAATAAACTAGAGGTACGCAACGACATGCGTTCATGTTTATGTCAATACGTATTGTCAAATCCCCTCTCCTCTCTACTTTAAATAGCGACCCGTTTTACGTTTACGTTTAGAAACTTTATAATAGGTAGGAACCTACACAATTAATTAACAAAATAGCTAATAAGATTTTGTTGGTTTTCTAAACACCAGTATAATAAAACATAGGTACCTATTGAGGTATCGATGCATATCGGGTTGGATGAGTAACCTACCAATAAAACGTCGCTAAATTTTTACTTTAATAGTAAATATTTAACATAACTAATAAATGTATGCATTGGCCTAGTATTTGGCTGTTATTATGATATAATGCTAATTATATTACGGATCAGTAACAAGTATAAAAAGTAAATTGTATGTAGGTACTTACTTGAAATTAGCCTGTGTGAAGTTAAATGTTTCGCGCCTTTAGGGCCATCCCGCACGGAAGCATTGGTTTGTTATAGGTACACATGGGTATGAGCTATTATTTGGCCGTCGCTTGGTCGATACCTCGTACTTTTACTATTAATAGAAAAGTATCTAGCTCTCATTATAATTTCACATAAACACGACACAAAGCACACCATTTTTAGGCAGTTGTATTCAGCGGCAAAAGTACAATTTAGGTAGGGTGAGTGCTCCGGTCCCAAACCAGCAGGACTGCCAGATTGTATATTTGGATACAAAATTTGTATAATTTGGTTGCCTATGGTATCGTTTTCGTATAATTGACCGCATTGTATAATTGGATACAAAAAAAACATATCCAAAAAAACTTTGCGTGAACGTCACACTTCGGCGAAATATTTAGAGTGGGAGAGAAACATTTTCTTTTTTGTATAATGCTAGTGGATTTTGTATAATTTTAGCAATCTTATCGGTAGAATCAAAACGTTGCGCCTGGCAGCCCTGCAAACTAGTTAAGGAGAAATTTTGACTTTAAAGTATTGTTACGCAAAATAGTATCGACCTATATTACCAGTTTATTTTTTATCTGTTACATTATGTAATTAAAAGTAATGGTTCAAAAGGAAATCACTTAATTCTTAATAGTTCATTTTTTATTTATTTTTTAAGTTTAAATTCTGGAATGTACCCTAGATTGACCAGCCGGCCCCAGTTGTTGTTAAGGTTTGTACCAAAAGTTGACCACGTTTCAAAACGACATATAAAAATAAGGAATAAGACAATAAAAGGTTTTTTTTAATATAATCATCTTTATTAAAAACTAAGAAAACTTCTAAGACTAACTGAGATCAATCAAAGTTTCATATCAGTCATTAAATAACCAGCACCGGCATGATTTTACCAGATGCAGCGAACGTTCCTAAAACTGTTATGCTTTCTTTTTCTTTGTCTATAATTTCATAAAGGTTTTCCATGCTGCCGTGGTATATCTATAATGCTGTTATCTACCTAAACCCAATTTTGAGTTATGAGCAAAAAACGCGGTAAAAATTTAAACCTATGTAACTTTTCGATGACAACACCAATTTGAGACGTAAAAGCACCAAAAAATACATCAAGTAAAATACTTTTTAAGTGTACTTATATCATATTGTAAATATAATTTAATTATATAAAAAAACCCTTTTTCCGTTTTAGTTAATCACCTATGTTTTTAATTTCTCATGAATAATTATTTAAAATGCCGCTAAGTATACCTTTACGGCATTTTAGTGTTTCTATTTAAATTAAATATATTGTCTTTTAAAACACTAAAAAAAAGCTTATTTATGTTAAGCTAAAACGTCGTTATAGTACATAACCCTGGTTTAGCTTAATATTTGGTTATACAGAACTGACTCATGTTAGACTTTAGTGCCGTTATTGATATTTTACCGCTATTAAGTGTAGTAAACTACAAAATGGATATCAGTTTCATGGAAAAACTTGATTTGCTGTTACGCTTAAACGCCGTTAAACTAAGAACCTTTTACGTTAACGGCATTATAGTGAAACGATTACAAAAAAAAATGTAACTGCATTCAAGCGATGGAAGTTAAACCACGAAGTAAGGAGAATATTAATAAGTAAATAAAAACCATGTTTTGTAAATTACAATATTTATTTAAACTTTTATTATTGAGCATCTTCTTTGCTTCAACAGAACTTTACTTATAGCTAGATTTGTTAGGAACTTTTAGTTCTTTATTAATACAAATATCACATTAATTAAGTAGTTAAAAGGCACTTATTACACTCGTAACATAATAACATTATTATTATTTGGACATAAACTGGAGATCGGCTTTAAGTCTTTGTGTGTTTATATAATTAAAAACTATTACAAATTCAATTGTATGAACTTACATATCAACTAAAATATTTTCCTTAACTACAAATCCTAGTTTTTATAAAGATTAAAAAAAAACATTTGTTAAAAAAAAACAAAAATACAGTATCCTCAAACAAAACTTGTCTCTAAATCTCTTCTAAAAAAATATATTTAAGTAATTATATCTCAAAAACTTGGTATCAAAAATACGGCAACTTTGCCAAGAAATAAACAATGCTTAGACAAACTTATTTGTCAAAGTTGCCCTAACGTTATTATCTTAAGCAATTAAAATATTTAATCAGTCTCAAAAAACTTATATTATTCTAACTTGTAGCGGCACGTACATTTTCTTTTGTTGGTAATTTTTTCCAAAATAACAATTTGTGAGGGGGCATTATGCTTGATAGTTTTTCAAGTATATCAGCCTTTCTTTTAGGTTCAATACATTTCGGTTCAGTTCTGAATTCAAATATCATTACACGTGGGTTTTTTAGATACTTGTCATTCATGAAACGAAGAGAAATATACGTAGTATCTTCGAAGTTATTTTTATACATGAGATCATAGCTATCACGGGTAAAACATACCTCCACCATATTTTTTAAATAAGCCCTTGGGTTAGATATTTGGATTCTTCTTTGTGACACATAATTAGGTACATTCAAAAAAAATTCGGGTGACATAGACTGCACAATTACTTTTGAGTTGTTAATTGAAGATACACACTCCTCAAAATCAGTGAAATCGTAGAGTTTGCCTTTCTTTTTCATGGCCAACTCAACCTGATGGTGCACTTGGTCACTGCTCATGAAGGTATGGCCAGGCTCAAAGTAATGGAGCATAATTTTTTTTATAGCAATGTCTTCACTGTTAATCATATGAATCAGCATTGAATATAAGAGCCAATTTTTGTTCTGTGCACTGCAATTGTCTAACCAGATATGTACTTGCTGAACGTCTCTATTACGCAAGAGAAAATGATAAAAGGCAGACATAATGTCTTCTTGTTTCCTGCCTGCAATGCCATCATGCCAGATGACTGTAAGGGGTTTAGATTCTGTGGTGATCTTGCCAAGTGGTGCAAAGGTTTGGTTGTATGCTATAAGGCGCGGACAGAAAATTGCAGCTTTAAAAGTGTCTAATCTAGGCAACATGATTACTTTTTCCAAGTCAGCACTAAAGAATACCTGTGAACTATTTTGAGGTTCGTCTTTGTGTGCTGTGTAAAGCTCTCGTGCCTTTGTATATTTTTGGTGATGTTGAACCCAATTCACACAATCTGTACACTCTTCTATTAGCTGGCTAGTAGCATCATGTGATTTTTCTTTTTTGTGAAAATTATAAGCTTCGCATAATTCACACTCTTCGTTGCCGAGGTTAGTGAAAGATATATTCATGTTTTTAACATGTGATCTGTATAAGCTGTATGAAATATGTTTATCGGGGTAAGTATCACAAAAATGTCTATGCATCTGAGTTATGCTAATGTCACTTGGTAGATATCTTCTCAGGGGTGCGTGTTCACGCCTGTAGTGTGGTTCTAATGGGTTAAACGATTCAACGTGTTGATTAAGTAAATTGCGATCAAATTTTGGTGTTTTTTGGTGTCTACCACGTTTATCTGTGGAAGGATCACTAAAAGTTCTATGTAGGATCCTGTCATTTACTTTCAGATATCCAAGAGTAGTCAAGAAAAATACTTTGCATACTTCTATTTTAGTACCGTCTTGCTTTTTGAATGAAAAACTTCTTTTTGGTAGCCGTTTTGGTTGACTCGTAATTTTTCTTTTTGGAACTGCTACATAAGTGTGTGCGTCTACAAATGCATGTTGTTCTTGCCACGACATATCCCAATACGCTTTATTTATGGTTTTCCTTTCTTCTTCGTTCAATAAACTCGTACATTTTTTATAACACTTTTCAGGGCACCCTGGCTTGACACTATGTTTATTTATCTTTTCATTTTTAGCATCCAATTTTCGCAGCTGTAAAGGAGTATCATATTTTTTTCGTTTGCGTGGAGGTTCCGGTACGAGAATGTCAGGTAATGTGGAACAATAATTGCCCTCAGCGGAATTACAACGTTCACGGAGGCATCGTCGCTCGGACGAAGATTTTGTAAAACTAGTAGGACCTACTGAATTTCTGCGACATCGCTCCAAAGCTGGTTTATCGCTGGGAGTAAAATTATTTTTGGCTTTGTAATCCACAGGCAATACGCAACAATAATTGCCATCAACGGTATTGCTACGCTTGCGGTGGATTGGTCGCTCGGACATACTTTTCTCGCAACAAGTGTCAACAACTGAGTGTCTACGTCCTCGATTTAAAGTTTGCAGATTGTCGAAAGTTAAATCACTCGAAACATCCATTGATAAATGGGTTTGCGGCCTGCACTTCTTTTTCTTAACTAACTTTTCGGACACATCTGACATAGAGCTTCCTGAGGCATCAGATGGACAGTAATCTTTATCATGAACAGAATCGTCGGAATCAAAATCATGTGGACTGTTTTCGCAAGTTACATTTGTATTCAGCTGGACTTCTAAATTAAGAGGAGATTCTGGTGGCATTATTTCATTGCACGTTAAATTTACATCGATGCGTGGGTTCATAACATCATGATGCTTTGTAATATTACGATCGATGATGCCTTCGTTGAACAAGGCCTCTTTTAACTTATTAGTGTCCAAATTTGCCAAATGATGCGAGTTATATGTTGTTTGTGACTCACAGAATGTGTCAAAAATGCTGCTAGTCATTGAATAATGTCTTGTATATAGTCCGTCAATATAGTCCAGTTTACTATTATTTTCCTTCTCTGGGCTTTTATTTGGTGATACAGTAGTCACGGGAATTTCAGGTTTGTCTTTAATCATATCTAAAATCGTTTTAGCTCTGTTGGCAATAGCAGAGTTTCTGTAACAAGTTAAAAATAATATGTAACAACAGGAAAAAAAAACAGTACCTATTTGCAAATCGAAAACGTACGGAGAAACGTAAAATTACATCAATCATATATTTGTCAGTCATATATTTTACTTCTAGTGTTAACGATATTATACAATACAATAATACAATACTCTTTATTAACGCAAACGCGAGTCGAGTCGCGCGCGAGATAGACTGTACCGGTCACTGTCTAACTAGAGATGTCAAAAAATGACAGATAGTCTAACTCGCGGGCGACTCGACACTGCGTGTTGCTGTGCTAAGCCTACTGGTCAAAACTAATCAAACGAGCCCAGAATCGATAGAGTCGAGTTTTTCTGTCCCCTAATACAATAATATTGCATTATCACCTTATTTACATACGCATGCAAAATATCATTCCAATCGTTTGCAGATAAGTACTTCAAAATTCAGTTGCAAAATTTGACCCAAACAACAACCACAAGCAAACGGCAAGTTGAATAAAAATTTATGAAAAAACGAACTTACCTATTACAGTAACGTTCCGCCATCGTCGCAAAATTGGCGGGAACTGCTACGGAGCAACACACGTCCTTCGCCGGCAAGCGCCTGCGACGCACTAGTTTCACCCCCGACCCCCTGACCGCGGTATTCCCGACGGGCGAGATTAGTTAACGGCATTATAGCGTATTATTGTGAGATAACGACACTTAAGTCTAATTTTTAAGGAAAAATATTTGTAGTGTCATTTTAGAAATGCCGTTACTGGCTCATAACGTACATAAAGTCAAAAGATAGGTGTACCAAATGTTTATTTATAATGCCGTTAAAACTCGTTAATCACATTTAAGTTTAGTTCTCTGAGTTTACGGCTTTATAGTTTCACAAATGTAAACCTCTATATTAAAAAATAAATAACAATAATATAGTTAAAGTACTTTAACCGCTTTACAGTATGCAAAAGATTGAATAACGGCAATCTAGTGAAGGAATCATCGGAAAAAATAATACAAAAATATAAGTTAATGAACCTTTACGGCTTTATTAAGTATCAATGTTACTTAACGGCAGTTATGCTTATTACAAATGAGAAAAAAGGTATATAACGGCATTTTTACTAAAATTATTTCCGAAACTATTCAACGTATCAAAAAACCGCGTATATAGGTCGATAGAGATTTTTTTTCTTATTTCTGTACCATCCAAAGTTGAAAATCGCCCGGATGTCAGTTAACGGCATTTTAGTTATAACACGGCAGCATGCCCCTAGGTCCCAATATAATGCCTGACGTAGGAGATACATAAAAACCAGATTCGTCACCATTCAAAATCCTATCAGGATCGTCTAGTATGTCCTCTGCATTTTCATTATTTAAAAACTCCTTTAATTCTGAATGCCATTTTCTTATTCCTTTCTCTGTTACTCTACTTCTTGCTGAGTTTATAGCTTCTGCATGTCGCTGTGCAATTTCGGGGTTCCTCTTCATGAAATTGTCGAACCATTTCCTTCCAGGTATACCTTCTTTGAACGGCGTCGGCCGATTGTCTGTTGTAATTATTTTTGTTACTGTCTCTACTAACTGCTCTTTTTTAATAGGGATTCCCTTTTTCGCCATTGCATTTATCCATCTGCATAGCATTGTTCCTCCTCAGGTGTTAAAATTGTTAGCGGTCCCATTTTTCGTTGTACTGGATATCTCATTTTAATTTTATTAATAATTGTGGAATCTGGGATGTTGTATTTACGACATGTTTCTCTAATTTTGCATCCCGACTGTATTTCATCAAGTGCTTTATATACATCTTCTTCTTTATATTTGAAAAATACTTTCTTTGGCGGCATAGTTAAATGCTGGGCCCAGTTTGGGAGCCGCTCCACAACTAGCGGCGGGTAGCGCAACCTTTTGGGCGGTTGAGCCAGTGGCGAGGTCGGTGCATCCTCCGGGCCTTGGCAGGCAGCGGGAGATGGCGGTGCTGCTGCGGCCACCGCTGCAGCGAAGGAGAGCGCAGGTGGCGTGTGCAGCGTTAGGGACGCCTCGTGGTGTTGCACCCTCAAAGCGGGGGGCGGCGACGGTCCGGATTGGTCCATGGGGGACAGATCGAGACGGGGCAGGGAGAGCGGCGGCTGGCTAGACGGTTGCGGTGGGGTTTGCATGACCCGCTTGTTTGTGGCCGTGGTCGTGGGTTTCATGGCAGCACTGAAGGGCGGTGGTGAGAAGCGTTGTGCTTGAGATAGTGGCGGTCTCTGCAGACAGTTGGGGTGCGCAGGGGCTGTGGTGGTCCTGGCTCGGGTGGGCGGTACGGCCGTGGCGCTCGTGGGAGCGGTTTGTTCCGCGCGCGCGGGCGCGGCCGGTTTCGCGGACGCATTCGCGGGAGCGGGCTTTGCCCCGCGCGCGGGCGCGGCCGATTTCGCGGACGCACTCGCGGGAGCGGTATGTGTGCCTGCTCCTCGTGCGGGTGCGGACGATGTAGTCGCACGAGGGGGCGCGGCAGCAGGGCGCGCAGGCATGCGGGCAGAGGCGAGCGGGGGCGTTCTGTGAAGAGCGTGCCACTTTGGTGGGCGCTGCTCCAGAGGTTGTTGGGCGGGGCGTTGCGAGGCTGCGTTCGGTGGAGGTGGGCCGCCGTGCGCGAGCATCTCGCTTAGCGCCACCTGCGTTGCTGGGGAGTTAGCGAAAGCCGGGGTAGCGGAGCTGGTGCCTGGGGGCGGTCTTCTTTCAGCCGGCAGCGGTGCGCCGACCGTCACGTCGGCAAGGAGCTCGGTTGGGGTTCGCGGGGGCGGAAGAGCTTCTCCCCTCCTCCTTCGGTTGTCGGGGAGCCGGGGGCCGTGTCGGGTCCTTGACCCGCCGCCCTGAGGATGGCGAAAGCGCGCTCTACGTGGGCGCGGCTTTCCGCCTCTGCTAATCTCCGGGTATTGTTGAATATCCTTGGGCGCGTAGGTTTACGCGCCGTAGGGTCTGTCCTGGGCCTTGTGGGAGGCATGGTGGGTAGCCCTGAAAAGGGCTGTTTTTACTACCTCCACCTTTGCCGAGGCTCTGGTGGGGTAGTGGGTGAGCAGTGGCGCGACCAGTCGTCGCGTGCATCTTCCTCCGCGTTCCTTGCCCTCCCCCGGTGAGACCCGCTGGTGGGACCGGGTTTGGACTCTGTATTCGGATTCACAGCGATGGGGTTCAGATAAAGGGTCCGTGCGCGATGGTGTTCGGTATAACTCAAAGTATCTGCTTGTGGCCAATCCACTGATTTTTTATGGCAGAAGGCCGGACTTATATAGGAAAAGGGTGGGGGCGGACATAGTGCGGGAGTGGACCAGCAGTCCGTACGTGTTGGAGGGAAAGAGAGGTGAGGTTAAAAAGGGATGCATAAGGCGGTGTGTAAGGTGGGTGTTTGTGCAGTCTGTATGTATGAGCATCTCATTTATTTACACAAAAAATTACACATAGAATCAAAACAAAGAGAATATACAATACAAAAATAAAACGAAACATAAAATAACTTATTCTTAATGAAACAATGATCCAAATCTTTTTCTCTCGTTCTTTTAGGCATTTTTATCACCGAACTAAATTATTTTCTGTTTATTTTGTAAGAGAAGCCGTTGAGTTACCGCGCAAACGTAAAAGAATGACAAATGACATAAAGGACCATAGATAAGACACGGTGTGTTCAGTTTTTTTACAGGGTCTCTAAAAACTGCGTTGGTTACCGACTGGCGTCAAAAAGCTGCTTGGTAAATATTATGTCGAGAATGAAACCGAGTATAATACGATGTAGAATAACATAAAATAAGAAAAAGTGATGTTATTTATAATTATTTAACGGAATCTGGAGGACAGATTTTTAAATAATTAAATCACGACAAATCGACAAGACTATCTTTTTAATACACGAGAAAGAATACAGATAACAAAATATCAAAATTATCCATAGATTAGTAAAAATGCAGTTAAGCTTCGTTTGCATTCAATTCAACATCCACCCTTGAAGTGCAAACCAATAGCCTTGGCACACTTTTCAATCTTCATTTGGGAAGTGGCTTTTTTAGTACACCCACTTGCAAGGGATGGCTCTTTTATTCTCCGGTAGAGTTACTAATGTCCATGTGTTGTTCTGAAGGAGTGATTTATATTCATCATTCATGGCTTCTTTCCACTCTTTTGCACATGGGCCTGAAAGAGCTTCTTCAACCGTATCCGGCTCCTTAGCTAATAATGCGAATGCTTGCTTGACACAGGACTGCATTGGACTCTCTGGGCTCTCTTCGAGACAAAGGTATGTAGTAGGTTTGTTATTCCTAGGCCTCTGTATTATCTTACTAGCCGGTATGTCAGAAACAGTTTTATCTGGTTCGTATTCTTCATCACCATCATCAGAGTAATATTTTTCACTGAAATCATAAGACAAATTATCAGTTTTTGTACTGTCAATAACTTTTGCTTTTATTGAATTCTGTGTCTCTGTTTCAGATGCTTTATGATGATGATCAGTGTGTGTTGAATCAGCTGATACTTGTTCCTGTAAATCAGATAATGGCATTATGACACTATTCTTTTTAACTGTATGTTCAAGAAACACAACATCTCTACTTTTGTATATTTGGTTTCTTTTTTCATCATATAATCGGTACCCCTTTGTGTTCTCACAATAACCAACAAATATCATTTTAATTGCTTTGGTGTCCCATTTTTTTCTTTTTTCTTTTGGCACATGTACCATAGCATGGCATCCGAAAATCTTCATATTACTAATGTTTGGTTTCTTACCCGTCCACAGTTCATAAGGAGTTCTGTAATCCAGGGCTCTTGTGGGTGAGCGATTAACAATGTAGGCTGCAGTTGAAATAGCTTCAGCCCAAAACCTTTCCTGTAGCCTGGAACTCAGAATTAAACATTTTGCCTTTTCAACAAGTGTACGATTCATTCGTTCCGCTAAGCCATTTTGCTCAGGGCTATACGGATTAGAAGTTTGATGTTTTATGCCAGACTTTTTTAAAAATGATTGAAATTCATTGTTTACATATTCATTTCCATTATCAGAACGTAGTATCTTCACATTCTTCCCAATTTCATTTTCTACTAAGTTTTTAAATTCCTTAAATTTGTCTAAAGTATCTGATTTATTTTTCAAGAAATAGACAAATACTCTTCTACTATAATCATCAATAAAAGTGACATAGTACTTGGCACCTCCTAAAGAGATATTCTCCATTGGGCCAAATAAATCAGAATGGATCAATTGGAGCGGTTCAGTTGCTCTTGTGCCAGTATGATTAAATGGAAGTCTACTCATTTTTCCTTCCAAACATGTTGTACATATCTGACTTCCCTTTTTAAACAATTCCACCCCTTCTGCACAGTCAGTTATTTTCTGTAAGTCTGTGAAGTTGAGATGACCCATTCGCTGATGCCACAAGTCTATATCATGCTCATTTACTGTTGACAGCAATGCCGGTGCTTCAGTAACATTGTTTTGTTTTGTGTTTGTTGTTTGTTTGTTGTTGTTGTTGTGTGTTTGTTTAGGTAAAGGCGGTGGGCCTGAAGCCCCAGGTAATTCCCGGCCTCCTCTGCATGGCCGCCGCAGTTGCTTCCTCCGCAACTCCCACTTCCGCCCGAGAGGCTCTTGTTCATAGAGGCGAGGATCTTGATCGCCTGCGGCCTCTTAACCACCTTCCTGACGGAGTCGAGCAGCTTACCGAAGCGAGTCTTCTTCTTCTCCCTCTTATCACGTACTGCGTCGGGTAGTACACTTGCCGCCTCTCCTGTTTGGGTTTGCGATACAGCGAAGACCGCCAGCTTCCTTGACTTAGCCCTGGTTACTGGACGGGGGCAACAGGCGTGGCAGCGGGGGGTTGTGCCGAGGCGCCTTCCCCCGTTACCTCCTCAGAGGGGCCGAGCTCTGGGTCTGCCTCCCTAAAAAGCTCCTCCCCCGTGGCGAAAAAGCAGTACTGGGTAGGCGGACACCCTGAGTTTTGCCGTACACCCACAGCAGAGGTCCTCAGCTGCGAGAAATAGAATTTCCTTTCTGTGTCGAGGTGTGCTTGGGCAGACGTCGCGCCGTTAAGGAAGCATTGCTTATCTTCCCCCGACGCCGCGGCCCGCAGCGCCGTGACATTGTCCAGCCGCGAAGCGCTGGGGCCGCACTTGAAGTGTATGTTGCCATTTGTGGCGTGCATCTCACGCGCGTGTAACCTGGCAGCCATCTCCATCGCCTCCGGGAGGCCTCCCCTGTCAAGGAGGAGAGTGGCTTTGATGACGCCCCAGTTTCGTGCACCTTCTCCAACCGACTCTAAGACTTCTCCCTCGAGGCTATCGCCGGTGATAGACTCAGCCAAACAGATTACACAGACGCGGGCGTCAATGCAGCGGGAGCTAATGCTTTTATTAGTTAATAAGGCCGCTACAGCCACACCCGTCCTGTTATCTCCGTTTGACCGCCTGTCAGCCGTCACGAGCGCCTCGGCCCCTGTTAGGACGGAATAAACCTCGAGTGACCTCCTCACCTCGGAAAGGTTGATGCTCTCCTCGCCCTCTTCAATAACATGTTATTGCGATGTAATGCTGTCAAAATTATTTTTTTATTTTGATATATTTTACAACAATCTTTTTCAAACTTCACTTCACCACCATTCTTTGTTATCTGACTTACAGAAAGTAAATTAGTTGTCAAGGAGGGTACATACAGAACATTTCTAACCTGAATTGTGCGAAGTATGCCATCGGAGTCTCTTATATGTAAATCCACATTGCCACATCCTTTTACTGCTACTGTTTTGTTATCTGCCACTTTTATATTGTTTACTGCAGAAGCAGAGACCTCATACATCCAAGCCCTCTCTCTACACATGTGTAATGAAGCTCCTGAGTCCACATACCAGCTGTGTTCATCCAATACTGCAGCAGCTGAAAAAGCAGCAAAATAAACATTATTTTTGGATTCATTTTTATTTAAATTATCCCTTTTTTTGTTCTGAAAATAACAGTGTTTGCTTAGATGGCCATAATTATTACAGTTGTAACAGCGGGGTCCTTTTGTTTGATGTTTGACCGGTGAATTTTTGTGAGAACTTGACATATTTATTTTATTTGACTTAGCATAGTAGGCCACTGAATCGGACACCTTAACATCCTGAAGAAGCTTTGTTTTTACAAAATCGGCAGTAATGGGCACACCAGAGCTTTCCATTGCCATAATCATCGGTTTGTAGACATCAGGGAGACCAGCAAGCAGCAATGTTCCGAGCCACTCGTCCCCAACTACAAATTTTATGTTTCTTAGCTTGTGTGCGGTCGTCATTACCTTATTGAAGTAGTCCTCAATACTGGAACTGTTCTCTAATGTCGTGGTGATAAACCTACTTTCCTACTAAGCCCGGAGTCATCGAAAACTTTCTCAAGTCTATCCCATACCTGTTTCGCAGTGGTCGCGTCTTGTATATGCACATAGTTAATCGGATCGACCAACAGTATTAATTTCGACTTTGCCTTCGTGTCTTTCGTCGCATCGTGTTTATAGGTAGTACTTGGTTCTATTGTCTCCCATAAATCTTCGTGTTCTAAATAGCTTTTCACGGCGAATTTCCATGACTGATAATTTTCTCTACCCAGCAGCTTATCAACTGTGCCCATCGAAATTAAAGTAGTCATATTCGATTGCTATTAGAACAGAATTTCTGCTGAAACAATAAAATGGCCTCACCGCGGATAACCTTTTAGAGGTTATGTTACTAAATCAGAGTGAATCGCGCAACTGTTCGGTAATACACTAATTACTATTAATCGGAAGCGTATTAAGGGCCATAACCTGATGTTATTTATAATTATTTAACGGAATCTTGAGGACAGATTTTTAAATAATTAAATCACGGCAAATCGACAAGACTATCTTTTTAATACACGAGAAAGAATACAGATAACAAAATATCAAAATTATCCATAGATTAGTAAAAATGCAGTTAAGCTTCTTTTGCATTCAATTCAACAAAAAGGTTTGGTAAATAGGACGTTTTATTGAGAATTTTTATTAATTATTGAAAAAAAAAAAATTAAAAAAAAACTGATTTTCGTTAAAAACTTCTCAATACTAAATTGACATCTTTTTTAAAAAAATTGTCATTTTAATAGCACGGCCTGTTATCATTAATCTTTATTGTTTTTGTTTCGTCGCGATAGACCATTTAATTTAAGAGTAATAACGTTTGATTACATGTTGTACACAGTTGCGACATTTAAAAAAATCATTAACAAAAAAAAAAAAAAAACACTTTTTTTGTCGATAAAATTTAGTTTCAATTCCCTCATTTTAATATGTGTCCTTTATAAAGACTCACACTGTATAACGTACACAGTCACACTGTATGGTGCATTATTTTATTTAATATTAAGCGGTACCTAATTACAAAATCAGAGTGCCTGACGCCATGACACCCCACGTGACCGCTAGTGATGAGCCAAGTTTAGTGATGTGCCACCTCAACATTCCTCTTCTCTTGAATGAAATTATTCACTTAACTTTAAGGGATTATTTATTATTCTACCAGAACGAGTTACATACTTATCCATGCTTTTAACGAAATGAGATTCATCATCATCAACTACAGTTGTATTACATTGGTTCGGAATCTCTTCATTATTAGTTAAATTATAAGTATTGTAATTACAGTCTAAATTATCATAATCGAAATGTGCGGGACTTATGTGTTGTCGATTCTTACGAAATATTTTTCCTTCATCATTTCTATTTTCATAAGAGCGTGGATAACCTGTCTTACAAACTTTTTCCCTGGTGATTGTAAAAGACAGAGTAGAATAGAAGAATATTATAATAAAAATGCTAGGAATTTACATGATAAAATCTAGTTAATAAAATCAGGTTATTAATTAATCTTCATCATCTTCCTCGTAGTCATCATTGATTCCAGGGCAGCTATTGGTATGATTCAAGGACTCATAAAAGGCATGATAATAGCCTGGAATGTCTTCTGACCTACAGAGGCTTATAAGGTCGTCATACAAAGCTTTACTTATTGGTAAAGGCTCAGTGTTTAACGTTTAACACTTGAAGTTCGGGCTCAGAGGATGGACTTAAGGGATAAGCATTAAGGGAGTTCCTGTGTGTTTGGTACCCCGCTTGATTCTGTTTTTTTGGACAGGTTCTGTGTTTAACTGAATATTCAGCATCAAAGTCATATATGTAAATTAAAATTGAGGTTTGTGAATATGAGACACTAACTTCCATTATTTGCGTCCATAGTACTTTTTGACCCTCCTCATTTTTTACCCAGTTTTTATTGACAATTCATTCTTTTTTGTTGTAAAATTCAGTTTGTAACAGTTCCTAAAGATTGTATTTCTCACCATTTACTTTAGCGTTCATAATAATCGCGTACATCTGATCAGGAGGGTATACAACTCTGTATTTCAGTTTACGCTCGATGGTAGCATGCATAGAAAAACTAGTAGTTATCGATCTACCCACGATTTCCATAATATTTTAATGTATAGCATAATTTTGTTATCAACTACCCTTATTTATATTTATATGAATATGTATAATATGTTATGAATTGAATGATTAGATTAAATTCATTTATTTCTTATGAAAATTGCAATACATTTCAATATCAGGACAAAAAACATAAGGAATTCACAAAAATATCGTCAAGTAATAATTCATAATAAAGATATAATTAAATTTATTATTATTAAAGCTAGAAAAATGTCACATTGTAAAATAATACTTACGAGTAGCTATTATAAGGAACATTAGGTTATGAGTATTCATCTCCGCTACTGCTGTCTTCATAAGGGGAATCGTCTTCTGAGTGATCGTGCTGTGACGCAACAGGATTTGTTATTGGAGAAACAACATTACTCACATTGGGAGCCCTTATTAACTCCAAAACTTCTGGAGGAAACGTACTCTTATTTTTTTTTGGGATCTCTCTCAGACTATTAATTACTGGATCTGATGTTATTAATAACATATATAACATATCACTATTCGTAGAAACACGAGAACATCTCCGAGAATGGTGTTGTCGAAATCGGCGGCAATCTTTATTTCGTGCCTCTTGAGCTTCCTCTGAAAGCTGGCCAATTGGCAGTATATAAAATGCTGGATTACGTCCTTGCTATGCACCAAGATTTTGTGTACAGTGGGAGGCATATAGTACCACGAATAATGTTGCAAATATAGTGATCTTGTTTCACGAGCTAGTTTTTCAAAAGCATCCAAGTCAATATCATATCCAGATGTTAGTGCTCTGAGCAAGAAGCTGAATTTCTTTATTAAATCCTCATTTAGACCAGTGATCTCCGCACTCAACTGAGGATTTTGAAAAAACCTTCGAGCAGTATTGCCATCATTCGTTGAGCCATAACCCGGTTTTGGTTTATCTATAATGAGTCCTAACTTCTCTTTAAATAATATTTTGATTTCATTAGATCGCTGCTGAACAGAGTCATGTTTGTCTTGTCCTCGTGCTTGCCATGTTTTAATGTCCAGGCGATAACTAATATGTAACAAACATTCAAAGCATCTCATCAAAGCACGGAGAGTAGACAAACCAAAACCAACTTTATCTGGGTCAACAACGGTATACTCTCTATTTTCATCATTCAAATTGTTTGATGTTAATCCGCAGAGGTAACACCTAAGTGATGAGGATGTTTCGGTTATCGCGTTACAAACCTTTCCGTCAATCATGATTAGTTACAATTCATGTTTAACTGAAATTGCTCTTCCTGTTATTTCACATATCGTCGGAACTAATTGGTTTATTTCCTCTTAGATTATATTAGTCTCAAGAACCGTTAGTTCAGTGCTTTCTTTTGAGAAAATAAACTTTAACGGACGACAAAACATGGTAGACGAGGGTCGAGGATTCTGCCAAACAATGACGTTATCACCGTGTAAACGAAGAGGCACGAACGAAAACGTGAACAAAAACTCGTCAGTGTCATTGGGATTAGTAAATTTTTGTTTATAGGTGCTGTATCCCGAACTCCCATCACAACCCCATTTACTAATTAATGTAAACGTTGAATTGGGTATATTTTCTAAAACATCCTTTTGAGCCAAAAGAAGACGTTCTGCAGTTTTATTTAAAATAGCTTGAAGTTTTACTTCTACTCTTGTTTCATTGATAGAAACATACTCTTCAGGGAGATAACAAGCATTTTTGGCTTTCTTCACATTATAGTAAGACGGATACACGTCATGACCCGCTTTTAATGCCCATTTTCAACACTGTTGGTATGTGTGGCCACATTTAGCTTCAATATAATATGCCAATGCTTCGTCACTTGATAGACAGCGTTGTATGATAGGAGCAGCGATCATCTTCTTAATATCTCTAGCTGTTTTAGGGGATTCAGAAACGTATTTTATAACATCCGCTACATTACGATTACCTTTTAATCTAGTAGATACCTGGGCAGCCATCGCCAATTCGTCTGTGCTACGGGAATAAATCAAATCGTCCACTCGTCTTCGTTTAGTTTTAAGCGAAGCTTGGTCGAACTCAAGTTTATGGCGCCCAGGACCCGAATGAGGCTTACTTTCTGCTTGTGACGTAGATGGCTGCAGGTAATAGGTGACAGCAAATTTAAAATCTTGGCCCTTCATCCAGTCAATACCTGCTAACATTGTCTCAAAACGCTCCGTTGTTCTTCCGCATGCCAGCCACTTTTCATCCAGTTGTTGAGAAATTCGGGAAATAGCCAATTTAAAATTTCGCACAGAAGCTTTTGTTACTTCACTGGTATGAAATTTCATTGAAATATATTCATATAAACGACTATTTCTTTCATTCTTTGGGTATTTAACCCAATTATGGTAAAAATTCCTTCTATATATAATTATTTCGGTTTCTGAAAAAAATAACTTTGCTTCAGCTTAACTATAAATATCGCGTGGTTCCGCAGTCGTCCGCAGTTTCAAATGTACTTAACCCAATACTGTATGAATGAGACTACCACATAAAATAATTACAGCCATGGTACAAGACGGTACATATAGTTTCTGGTCTAAGAAACTTAAAATATGCACAAAAAATGTGACATTCATCACTTTACACGGCATTTTTCTCAGCAAAAGTGGAAGTATTTACAATTGAAATAATTGTAAAAAGTAGTACTTACCATATACTTCACTATTCATGACTAAAAACTTATAAATTAATCTTATAAACACTGTGAATCACACGCAAGAAATTACGGAAAGTAAATGATTTTAATACGCACGACAACGCTCTTATTGACACTTCGAGATTAATAATTAATTATTGGAGGGTACTTACACAAAATTATCAACCGAATCGTGACCTCGGGAGTATCTGTCATCGTTTTTGCTAGTACTAATACAGAATTGCAGTGATGGTTTTTGTCCAGCTAGATCGGGCTTTCGTCCCATAGTGCGACTCTTGGAAAACCGACAGAAGTCTCTCCTTCAGAACCTCGTATTTACCCGCCTCCGGTGGTGCCAAAAGGATATCGCTGGCCGCCTGAATAGTCGTCTTCCCGAGCTTTGTGACAACAATGTTGAACTTCTGTACTTCCCCCAGGTGTTGTGGCTCTAGGATCGCCTCCAACTGAGCATACCAGAGCTTGGGTTGATCCGTCCAAAAATCCGGAATCCTGCTTGACAGCGACACCGCTGCCAACTCGCCAACTCCGTTAGCCGCCATGGAGGATTGATTCCCATCCGTTTTAACCGAACCGGATGGATTCCCCGGGGAAATTTCCCTCCGGCTTGCTGGCTCGGGGGCTGAACTGGTGGCTGGCTACCCGGCGGAATTGCGTACATTTTCGTGTGCCGGTTATCTCTACGATATGACTAACACGTCACGTGCCGCTGAAATTCTTTCCGCGTGGCACTCGACGGAAAGTAGTCCGTACCCAAAAAAAATAAATGCGTTCACTTTAAGTTCACAGGGGTCACCACTTTAACAGATCACTGCGTCCACTAAACTTGATGTCTCAGGGAAGTTAATTAGGAGCAAGAGTTCAAACAAGTAATATTACTAAATGAATTTATTATAAGAACGTATACACCGTCCTATGGGTACGGAACTACTGACGCTTCCGACTGCATAGCTAACGCACCTAGCACATGCCCTATAGCTAGCTATGCAGATGTGTCGCTACAACTGTTATTTTCTTTATTGCTTTGGTCCAATTGGCTAAGTAAAGTTTTTGGAAGAGATGTACTTTTTTTTTTTTGATAGTCGTCATCCTAAAGATCAAGGAACTGCGGCTATTTTTATTTCCTCTAATATTTTAGAAATATTTTTTTAGTTATTAAGTTGACATTTGTAAACTTTAATGACCGACAAGCTTGTTGCCTTCGTATTTAGTGAAAAAGAAAAAAAAAACTGTCACTTCTATATCTGTCTTCTGTCTGTCTGTCTGTCTGTCTGTCTGTCACAGGGTGACCTCGAATTGGTAATACAAAATACTTGATTATGATTCAGTTAATCACTAATAGTGTATTGCATTAACTCAGTTGTTAAAGTTAGCTTTCCTTAATTATCGTTAATTTTCTAACAAAACAAAATAATAAAAATAATTTAAAATCCCAAGTGTGGTTAACCTACATGACGTCATGCATATCTGTCGTACAGACAAGGAAATTGATTCTCGCACCATTTTGTACTCTGTCACAACAACGACGGAGATAATGACAGTGGACATTCAACGTGACGCACTGCCACCCAAAGCGACAAGGAACAAAATGTGTCTCAATTTCCATTCCTGTATCTATCACTCGATGTTATTAATAAACTAGGTGCTGATATCCATCCAACCCTTTAGTTTTAAGTAGGTACCCTAATAAATTATCTGATAAAGTGAATAACTGAATAATGAGTGAATTATTAAAAATAATTTATTGTTGAATAACGTACAGTACAAAATACAAAATTGTAAAACTTAAACAACTTTTAAAATGTGCTCAAAATGACCCCCGCCTTCTTGGATACATAACTCTGCCCGTCGCCTATGATTGTCTTTCAATCTGTGGAGAACAAATTCATTGGTTTTTACATTATTAAATGCCTCAACTATCTTTTGGCGAAGTTCACCCACAGTATCTGTTTCCCGTGCGTACACTCACCTTTTTATTTCGCCCCACAAAAAGAAGTCGAGAGGTGTGAGATCAGGGCTTCTAGGAGCCCAAGCGACTGGGCCACAGCGTCCAATCCATCTCCCAGGGAACTCTTGGTCCAAGTAGCTTCGCACACGCAGGGAAAAATGAGCTGGTGCCCCATCCTGCTGGTAATACAGAGCCTCCAAATTTTGCTGCGGCACCTCTCGTAGCAATACCGGTAACACATTTCTCAGGAATTCTTCATATTTCGGTCCATTTAAATTTCCGTCAATGAATTGAGGACCAATCAAACAGTCGTTCAGTATTCCTGCCCAAACATTTACCGAGAAACGTGTCTGGTAGGAGTCCCTGCGAGTTACGTGAGGATTTGCTTCACGATCAGACCACCAGTGTTCATTGTGAACGTTGAACATGCCTACTCTTGTAAATGTTGCCTCGTCGGTCCATAAAATGTTCAAGTGTAGATTTTGCAGCAGCCAACGACAAAATTGCACTCTTCTAGGATAATCGGCTAATATGATATCCTGCACCCTTTGGAATTTAAACGGATACTTTCCTTCAGCATTCAGTAATCGCCAAATAAACCATTGGCTCGTTCCGAATCTTGCGGCAGCGTCCCTTGAGCTCGCCTCTGGGTGGTGGCTAAAATAATCGAGAACTCGTCTCCGAAACGACTGCGAGTACCGCGGCCGCCGGCCCGGAGCTTGAGCGTGCACTGGGACAGTAAACTGTCCAAAATCTCTTAAGTTTTGGACAATGGAGTTTATTAGAACACGAGTAGGAGTTGGGCAGTCAGGGTGTCGTTCATGAAACAATGCTTGAGTTCGTACGGTACTTCGTGACGTAAAATAAAAAGATAACATATCCATTCGCTGAATATTCGTATAAGGATAAGCTCGGGGCATTTTGTTTAATTACTATCTTAATTAAATACGAAAATTCTTACTTTCTTTGACAAGACAAGTGACAATTTACTAATCAAGATACGCTATTATCATAAATGATGTGTCAGATAACGAACCAAAGAGGAAAGTGTTCATTTGAAATACTTTAAACCTCTTTCATTTTAAAGGTAATGGTAGGGTAACCAATTTAAGCAAAAAAAAATGGGATAATTAGAAAACTTGAAAAAAAGTACTTATGTTTTAAAATTAAGCGTGAGACCTCGTAGAAGCGATTGGTTTAGGGAAGCTCTCTGTAGTACTTTGAATTTGTATTACCAATTCGAGGTCACCCTGTAGATGCTTTAGTCTAAGTTGTTATCCAGTTTTTTGATGGTACAGATGGTACAGACGTTTCTCTACCTATTTATAGATAATAATCTATAAATTTTATATCATTTAGTTTTGTGATTGCCTGCTTCCAGAACTCGTGGTTCGGCGAGTTTACTGTCACTGCATGTCTCAGTGGTTTTCCTTTATTTTTCCTTAGCGAAAGACTCGATCCATTTACAGAGTCAAATAAATCGTCAAAAAATTAAACTATTTCCGCGGTAATCCTAAGGGTAAGGCTGAATAGAAAAGAAAAAAACGGGATGGACACGTCGTCGACACGCTAAAAAGAAGAAGAACGTCAAGTAGAACAATTGGAGGTTTTTCGTGATTTATTAAACGTTTAAGAACAAACTTAACTTCAACTTACTCCATACCTAATGGAAAAATATATAAAGCTTTGACAATGTAGTCGTTATGATACCAACCCATAAAAATCGGTTGAGCCGTTCCTGAGTTATAAATGGTGTAACGGATTTAGTTGTTGTTTTGTAAGTTTGTTTTATATATAGGATGTCCCATAAACCAACTTCAAGCCATTAAGGGCTGATAGAGCAGCTAAAAAGCTATCGATTTAACCTCTATGTATGTTCAGCGAGTTTTACTAGTTTCGGAAATACTCATATTCTGAATACTGATACTGATATTGAATGAAAGAGATGCAACTAAAATGCCCGACAACCATCGGCCAAGTGGAGTGATTCCATTACAATCCTTATATATTAACGTATCACCCCCCTTTTAATTTTTAGTAAGTATAAAAGACTCCATTTTACTAATTACAACAAGGCTAGACTGACGAGGCTGATGAAATCATTTTTTTTAATGGCTTCTGTATCTTTTAGCCAACTACAAAGTTAGGTAAACAGAATCAGAAATAAAACATAACGGAATTTGGAATAAGAAAGAAAGGATTAGGTTTTCCATAAAAAATATATACATTATTACAAATATCACATTTTAATATCATTCGTTTCTATAAAATTGGATATAATTTTATACACATTATAACAATTATAATACAATAAACAGTGGATGGAAGTAGAAAAGGAATGCGGGGATGGATTGGAGTTGGACAAAAAACTCAGTATGGTCATACAATGGACAAGAGATAAAAACGTGGTTCACATCCCCATAAATCCCGCAAGAGCACAAAGGTTCATCGACAATGCCAAACTTATATAAATGCGCAGGGGTGCAAACATGACCCAGACGCAGTCTGCACAAAATTGATGTAGTATTTTTAGAAAATTGCACTTTACTAAACCATGGTTTACGTGGAATAGACACTTGCACTAGGCGATAATATTTACCTTTGGTGCTATTGACCCAAAGTCGTTTCCACGCTTCAAAAAGGTATACCTTGGGCATATTAGTTAAATCGAATTATTCGACGTTCATGCCAATATCGTTTCTTCCTATTCGTAATTATGCACAATCTGAATTCCACACAATAGTAATTCACCACATTCGCTACTGTGCACAGTCATTATTTGTGTACAGTAGCGATTCTTCCTTGTCGCAATTCTGCACAATCTGAATTCCATACAATAGTATTTCATCACATTCGCTACTGTGCAGTCATTATTTGTGTACAGTAGCGATTCTTCCTTTTCGCAATTCTGCACAATCTGAATTCCACACAATAGTATTTCATCACATTCGCTACTGTGCACAGTCATTATTTGTGTACAGTAGCGATTCTTCCTTTTCGCAATTCTGCACAATCTGAATTCTACACAATAGTATTTCATCACATTCGCTATTTCATACAGTCCTTGTATCTACACGATTATGGTCATTTTTCACTTAAAAATCTTATTTTTTTATACTAAAAGTAAAGTAAACGACCAAGTGGGTCACCTGATAATAAGCAATCACCACTGCCCTATACATACGTATTGTTTTTTTAATTTTAAATAACTTTTTTTATTATCTTAATACTGCATGCCTAATTAAGGTAGAACATAAAAGCACATACTGATTCACAAAGATCTGTTTAGTTACTATGTTCTGGCAATAAATGTCTTTGTCTTTGGAGCCGCAGACGTGTTGCATACCCACAAAGAACTAAGATAGAGTGTGCCTCTGTGCCTACTGGGATTTGTGATATTAATTTTACAATTAGCAGTTAAGAGTGGTATCTAGAGAAGCAAACCCATGCATTTTGCGTTTTATGACAAATTAAAATAAAGAAAATAAAAAATAGAATAAAGCATAATTTTAGATAACTACACGATAACTGATTGACGCATCGCCAATTCGTACTATGGACACGATTGCCTCTGAAATAATATTTAAAACCACTTTTAAGTAAAATGTCCTTGCCCTTTTCACTTTTAATGAACACAATTTTATCATCTGTTTCCTCCATACTTTGCTTTTGGCCACTTTTATTGACAGTAACGATAAAACTATAATTGTGATCATAAACTGAAGATTGCAATGTCATTAATATGACAATGCTTCTGTGAAGTGGCCAGTGACATGATTAGGTATTCTTTAATATAAAATTATATTGAGTTTGCATAACTAAATAATAAAAGGTAACCCATACTATAGAAAACCGATGATTTTACGTGGTTTAATGATTGTATTTATTCTTAAGTAGTATTTGCTCGCGACTTGGTCCGCCTTAGATTAGTTTTTTGCTTTTTTCGAGGAAATTGTTTATTTTTTCGGTATAAAGGCCGATCCGCACACAACAGTGCCGACACGTGACCGACAGTTCCGTACCGTACAGTTCCGTGACGTGCTATTCATACATGTCAGTACCGACATTGACGCGTGCAGTGATTTTTAGTACTTTACGCAGTTTCACGTGCTTGTAAAATGCCTCGATATTCAAGATCACAGTTAGCAGCGATTGCTTTAATATTAGATGAAGACGAAGAAATTTATGTGAGAAGAAGGCAATGGGTTCATAATGCGTGGAGGAAAAGAGGCGAAGAAGGAGAGTTCGCTACCCTATATAAACATCTGACAGATGATGAATCAAAGTTTTTTGAGTATTTCAGGATGTCAAAACATTGTTTCGACATACTTTTATCTAAACTTACTGAAAAGTTAAGAAAACAAGATACTCATTGGAGAAAAGCCATACCACTAAAGGAACGTCTAGCAGTCTGTTTGAGGTATGTGTCAATAAAACAACAAATTATAATCAAATTATTTTATATTAACTTAGATAGGTTTATATTTGCTTGAAAGAATTGTAGTACTCCTGAATCCCCTGAATTGTGTATTTGTTATGGGCATCTTTGACGAGTATAATGTTATCTAAATTATTATCCACCACAACAGTTTCATAGTTAATCGCGTTAGACCTGTCTTGGCTCGTAATGGTACTTCCATGATCTTCCACCACAACAGTTTCCAAGTTAGTCACATTAGACCTGTCTTGGCTCGTAATGGCGCTTCCATGATCTTCCACCACAACAGTTTCCAAGTTAGTCACATTAGACCTGTCTTGGCTCGTAATGGCGCTTCCATGACTTTCCACCACAACAGTTTCCAAGTTAGTCACATTAGACCTATTTTGTCTTGTAATGGTGCTTGATTCACGCGTAAGCCTAGGAAATTTGTTTCTCAATAGTTTTGATTCGTATTTTTGAACAATAGCAAACATTTCTGATTTAGCATCAAATAAATCACAAGGATGCAATTCTTTTAATGTCGGAGCAAGAGATGCCAAAAATATGTCAACTGGATGCTCATTTTGGCGAATCAAATAATCCATTACTTCTGATGAAGGTGTTCTTACAGAATCTTTATTATTCTCCTTGCGTCCTCTATATCCACGACTTCTTGCTGATAATGATGACCCATATTGATTCGTTAAGGAAGCTTGAGAATGTTGAGAAGCTGGTGATGGAGTCGGCGAATATGTTAGCGAATGAGTATGATGGGATTCAGAAGCGGGCGACGTTACTTGAGTCGGCAGTGGAGATTCCGGAAAATTAGATTCATCATTTTGCGTTATATCGTCTTCACCACTGACATTTTCAATGTTATTTCTGTCTTCAAAAAATTTTACCAAAAAACTTAGTTGCTCATGGTATTTATATGGCTTTGTTGACTTGCGACCTTGACCACTTTTAGTAACATTCTTTTGAATATTCTTTCTAAAGTTGTCCCTTATATTCGACCATCTTGATTTACATATAGGACCTGAAATAAAAATACCCGTTTAATTCATACAAACATTTCACAATAATTTTATATAACATAATTTATTATATTAACATACTAATGTATTCTTATAAAAAAATATCCTATAAATTATAATTTTATATTAAACCTGATCTATATATTTATTTTATTTCAGATTTTTGGCAACAGGGGACTCATTTAAAACAATATCATTCAGTTTCCGTTTAGGACACACCACAGTACATGAAATTGTTAATGAAACCTGCAAAATAATAGTGGAGACTTTGATGGAAGAAATGTTACCAAAACCAACAACAGAGATGTGGCTATCCATTGCTAATGACTTTTATACTAACTGGAATTTTCCTAATTGTTTGGGAGCATTAGATGGAAAACACGTTACTATACAGGCTCCTGTCAATAGCGGCTCCATGTTCTTTAACTACAAGAAAACCTTTTCAATCGTCTTGTTAGCACTTGTAGACGCTCATTGCAATTTTATTGCTGTCTGTGTGGGTTCATATGGTAAGAACAGTGATGGTGGCATATTTGCAAATAGCAATTTAGGCAAGGCATTGGAACGAGGAACTTTATCTGTACCAACAGATGCACCATTACCAGGCACAGATACACCAACTCACTATGTAATTGTCGCAGATGAGGCATTCCCATTAAAACCCTATATGATGCGACCTTATCCAGGACGAAATTTGGATGTATCTAAAAAGATATTTAATTATCGATTATCGCGAGGCAGAAGAATCGTAGAGAATGCCTTTGGATTACTTGCTCAAAAATTTCGGATATATTTTAGACCAATTCAAGCTAAGCCAGAAAATGTAGACCATATGATACTATCAACATTAATCCTACATAATTTTATAAAGAAACATGTCAATGATACATATTTACATGAAATCAGAAATGTAGAAGAGGCAAATGAAAGTGGAGATATACTTCGCCATCTCCCTTTACAGGGTGGAAATGCCACAAACGAAGCTTTCATGACCAGAGAATTATTTAAAAACTACTTCAACTCTGAACCAGGATGGCTAGATGGTCAAGAGACGAGAATATAAATAAATTAATACTTCGAACCAGAGTAGTAGAACCTGTTTATTTGATTAATTTTATTTTTTGTACAGAGACAGACAGACAGAACTTTTGCATTTATAATATTAGTATGGATAAATAAATAATGTATAGAATACTTACATTTATTTTTCTTTTCTTTTTCACTCCTATTTTTACATGTAAATAACTTCCTGACTATTGTCCAGTCAATCTACGAAAAATTTTATGGAGTAGGTAGGTAAATATAAAAAATAGGTAGGTACATACCGCTAACGTCCAATTCTCGCCCAATATTTTTCCATATGTTTGCTTTGAAATTATTGTCCATGTATTTTCTATGTGAAAGATCATAAATTACGGGATGTTCACGGACCAATTCATTCAACTTTTCGTCGTCCATCTTGGAACACTGCGACCGTGTCAGGCAAAATATTGTTCGCTAGAAATTCACGCCGGATCACGGCGAGCGTCGGAGCAGCACTGACATCACTGAACGTCACTGACACTGACGAGTACGGATAGCGTCGTACAAAATGTATGCAACAATATCATTTATCACTGACACTGATGGATACGTCACGTGTCGGTACGTGTCGGTACTGTGCCGGCACTGTTGTGTGCGGATCGGCCTTAAAAGTCTTAAACTGAGTATATGTACGAGTACTTATATGGGGTCCAAAATACTTTCATACTTAATTTCATTCAAATCTGTCCAGTGGTTTAACTACGGCACGACATTAATCTACAGACTATATTCTATCTCTGTGCCAAATTTCATCAAAATTCAAATTCAATTCAATTTCAACGAGGACAAAACAAAATAGCGAATGTGATGAAATACTATTGTGTGGAATTCAGATTGGGCAGAATTGCGAAAAGGAACAATCGCTACTGTACACAAATAATGACTGTGCACAGTAGCGAATGTGATGAAATACTATTGTGTGGAATTCAGATTGTGCAGAATTGCGAAAAGGACGAATCGCTACTGTAGACAAATAATGACTGCACAGTAGCGAATGTGATGAAATACTATTGTGTGGAATTCAGATTGTGCAGAATTGCGAAAAGGAACAATCGCTACTGTACACAAATAATGACTGTGCACAGTAGCGAATGTAGTGAATTACTATTGTGTGGAATTCAGATTGTGCATAATTACGAATAGGAAGAAATGATATTGGCATGAACGTCGAATAATTCGCTAAATCATGGCAATAATTTAAGTAAGGAAAGATGTTACCGTCGCGTACAGCTTCATTCGCTAGCTGGTCAGCTTTCTCATTACCCGGGATATCTACATGACTCGGGATCCACGCAAAAATAACGCTACAACCCCTCAATGCACACTGGTATGAACAATCTCTAATATCAAAAATTATTTTTTCCCGTCCTTCCGCTTTCTCTTATTACATTAACCGCAAACTGTACGGGGAGCCGCGCGTTTGCGCTTCATAGTATTCCACTCGCCAGCATTGTCTGTGTCAGTGTCCATAGATGATTCTAGGACATTAATTAAAGCATCTAAAGGCGTTGCTTTTGTAGAATCTACACTATTAATGACTGGAGGACCAGGTCCCCCATCGGGGTCGGGCTGATCGCCCATATTAAAAATTAAATAAACTTACCCAATATTTACAGCAAAAAAATACACTTAATATTAAAATATACAATTAAATCTACTATAAATACAAATTATTCTACTGAAGTAGGACCAGGTACCTGTGATGGAGACCAAGTAAGACTAGGGTGTGAGTATGATTCAGTTCAGCCTAGGAAAGAGAACGTCAAAAACTTATTTTTAAAAGAGGGCGCCAGACGATCTCATGTCAATAAATGATAATGTTCAAATAAAACGGCTAAAAGTAAGTTAAATCTGTTTATTGTGTCTTCACAATAAATAACTACATCAAAAACACTTAAACAATAAAACTAAGCTATGTATGTATATAGTAACATATTTTAGGTTACTACCTGCAAACTAATTTTTAAACGATTACCTACAAATTCTTGCAACATTGATTAGAGAAAAGTTAAGGTTAAATGTAAGTAAATCGTAGTAGTGGTACTCACGCCGTTAGGTTTCTTTTATACCTGCAGGTCAAAGCAACTATGGTACCGCAGTTCTAGGTAGGTGTTAGCAATCCATGAAGACAGGAACTCTCGGTCACCCGGAGAATATGCAGTGGACTATGATGATCAATGATGACTAACTGATACTAGAGGTGAAGACGCGCGAAGCAGGAAGCAGCAATGAAGAATGATGAGTCAGGAAAATAGGAACTTGGATTCAGAGTAAGAATTCCTACTAAATACCAAAACTGAAAATAAAAATAAAAAACCCTCCGAACAAAATATTCACAGTTAAGAAAGTGTTGGATAGAAAACTAGCGGACACGTGGTCAACCAAGTGAACAAAGGAAACTTACCACTAGGCGTGGGTTTATTCACCGAGTAAACGCAGTAGGCATGGCCCAGGTTATTTTATTAAAATAATGTGATGCATTTTGAATAACATATTTGACTGAAAACCAATAAGACAGATGTTATAAATGCAAAGAGAAATTAGAAAGGTCAAGATGGCGGCAGCAAACACTCTAAGCAAAGCACAAACTTACCATGGAACTATGGTTGAAGTGCAGAGAGATTGATTACAACTTATGGAGTATTTAATCCATTTGCAGTATGGGGAAGTTAAATTAAACAAAATCTGCCATAGGCAGGGCCGGAAGACGGCGATTGGAAATCCTTAAGTTAAACGAGTATGTCTTCACATCTTCGCGAGTGATTTCCAACCAAAGCAGTCGAAAAGGAAAATTGCAGAGGTCATTTAATGTTTACAACACACGATCCCTAATATTGTTGTGACATGACAAGTAATTAATGAAATTCTAATAAATTTTACAAAATACTTCTAACATAAGTATAAAATGTTTTTACTATCAATAAAGTATATTGAAGAGATTATTTAATTAAATATTTACTCTTAAGAAAGAAAAAGGTTTTAATTATTTATTATCTTGTTCATGATAACATGAAATGAAATGTAGTTTGTTTACCGAACGCACTCTGCGTTTCGTTACACAGATTAAATTGATTGTTGTAACGATCGATGACAAATTAGGTTGAAAATAAGTTTAACTAATGTTTTTCATCAGATAGAAGGTGAAACATGATTTTAATATTCTGTGGAAAGTCCAACGAGAATAATTAGTAAAGATGATTAAAAACTAAAATCCTAATAACAATGAATTTTATCAATAGAGGTAAACAATAATGACGAACGGAACGTTAGATCAAAGTGAAATGTCAGACTATTGACGTAAACAATGTGTACCGTTTCGAATATTTTATCTAAATAGCTTTAAAAATGTGTATTTGGAAAGAAAATAGTGTTAAAACCAATAAAGCTGGGTCCAGACGGTGCAGACTTGCGCTGCGCAGACTGTTGCACGGACAAAAGTATGTGCGACTCACATCGTCCACACGATACAGACATGTTAGTTGTTCTTTAAACCTCGTGGTGTGCGGACGTTTGCAATGGCAGATATCAATCGACGGCGTCGTTTACTACAATTAGCTGCTCTTGCCGTTTTACTAGGAAAAACACGTACCAAGCGCAGTAAATGGTCGAAAAAATTGTTATTAAAGAGACAAAAGTACTCGCATACAACTTTACTGAAGGAATTAGCAACTAGCGAAGAAAATTATTTTAGAAATTACTTGAGAATGGATTTGGACACTTATAACGAATTGTTATCCCTTGTTACTCCATTATTGTTAAAACAAGACACCTGCATGCGAAAATCTATATCTCCACACGAAAGATTGTCAGCAACTTTGCGATACCTTGCAACAGGACGCTCACCCAAGTAACACAGAAAGCCGTAATAAGAGCTGTTTATTAGAATTGTCCTACGCTTAAAGCTGAATAATTTAGCTGAATAAGGGCTGAAAAAGCGCTTTTTCAGCCGTTATTCATCTTAATTGGGCACAAATTATTCAGCCTAAAGTTCACATGGCTGTTTAATGGCTTAATAGTGGCTGAATAATGGCTGTATTAAGGGTCACAGAGTTATAAAGGATGAATATCGGCTGTTTAAAAGAGCACGCGGGCGTGTTTATTCAGACTAAAGGTCACATGTGAACCCTTATTACTATCTTAAACCTCCACCAGTTCACCTTTAGCTGAACAAGCAAAAGAAAGTATATTACCGCGCCTAAATGTAAACGTCAAGTATAATTTAATCCTGTATTGTTTCCATTGAGTGACGTACTGCGACATATGCAAGAGTGATTCAATTAAACTAGTGGTAATTAATGGCGGAATATTATAACTAGTTAAAAGTATACTTGAATTATCGTTGTTGTTGTTGATGTTACTATCTTGAAACGTAAAATGCCTTAAAGCAAACTGTGTATTCAAACACGAAATTGTATGTATGTACTTTTGTACTATATTAGTTCTTGTGTATACAAGACGCTTTTAAATGAGAGCACACTGTGATGTTTCTCGCCGGACAGCTATTTCACACAATATTACTTTTATGTTGTCCGGCAGCTTGAGCACGTCATGCTCGCTCAGTCTTTGCTTACGGCGGCGTCGTTGATCGGGTCGCCACCTTCCCGAACATATGGTTGAGGGAGACGATGGCTGAGATACGCGTCATACTCGTGAACGGGTGCTGTTTGTGGGGTCCGGTCTGTTCACGTCTGCAAGGACTTGTTCAGTTAACTATTCCAGTTATGGCTTTTGACGAAGAGACCTCGTCGTGTTGTTCTAGTCATTACATTTAGTGTAATGTATTTGACCTTACATTTGTAATGTTTTTATTTGTGCTAGTTCTAATAATTAATATTTGTTACTTTATTACCTTGTAATGTAACTTACTTTTAAGTATTATTGTATTTTATATTTGAAAAAATGACCTTCTGCTGAAGTTTCTTGCGGCGCTTCTTCTCCGCAATGATGGTCTTGTCCAAAGCGCTGGTAGATTCACTCTATATTACTGACGTGTAAAAGAGCCCGTATGTGGCCAATTTACTGAATAAATATTTTGACTCGACTTTTGACTTTTGTTATATCAGTGAAAATGATTGCGGTCTCGATTTATATATTTATCTTAGAAAATTTTCACGCGCTCCGTGAATAATGCGTTTTATTTACAAAACAAACAGTAAATACACGACTAAGAAATTGTATCAAATCCGTTTTCTTCTTTTTTCCACCAAAAATAGACCAAAAACTGATGTTACTTGTCTAAATACATAGAGACATAATTTAAATTTAATAATAGTTTATGGTTGAAATATCCTCAAAAGTAAAGATAAAGTACGATAATTTAAAGGTTATAGAATAAAAAATGGTGACTGAGTTTTCTGCATCAATGTTAACCACTTTTCAGCTATAGGCTGCGTAATGATTCACTGGAGTCCCGTTATTCAGTGTAAACCAGTAATAAGTAAATAATAATAAATAAATAATAAATATCAGCGGACATAATAAATATCAGCGGACAATCTCACACAAATTGACCTAGTCCCAAACTAAGCTCTAGGCTTGTACTATGGGTACTAGACAACGATAAACATACTTATATAGAGAAATACATACTTAAATACATAGAAAACATCCATGACTCAGGAACAAATACTCGCGCTCATCACACAAATATTTATCCATACCGGGATTCGAACCCGGGACCGCTAGCTTCGTAGGCAGGTTCACTACCAACTAGGCTAACCGCGTCGTCAAGGTAACTCGTGAACGCAAATACAGCTGTAAGCTGTTTTGAATGTTTTTGGTGGTTCATTACAACAGCCCGTTAGGGATCCGCAATATAACCTACCTAAACCTTTTTATACCAGTAAGAAACAATATATAAAAATAAAGTGTGTAGTTATTATGTAGCTAACTGTCCTTGGATCTTTTGGCAATATGTCCGGAATCATCTCGTTCATAATCTTCGCAAGATCTTTTAAAGCGGTTTGGTTAATACAGGGTGTCCGCCGGCAGATTACACTTTATAAAATAAAATAAAATAAAATAAAATAAAATAAAATAAAAGTATTTACAAAATCAAAATTATTTATTTGTTTTCTTACAAAAGGATAAGTGACCCAGGAGACGTAACCATGGCAACGAGGTACATCAAAAAGTTGATTGACCCAATTAACAAACACGCCCGATTTATGCTGCTGCTGGTAAACGATACAACAGGTTAGTAAGTAGTAGTTTTAGAGATTTTTTTTGGCTGGATGTAGATATACACAATAGACAACAGCAACTTTTTAAAAGGTGTTCTTGAAAAAATCATGCTTTAATAGAGGTTTGTCTCAAAAGCATACATTTTTTTTTTTAAATTTTTTATTCATTTTTTACTGAGATGATAACTAAACAAATTTCTGCTAATGGCTAGAGAGCTAAAACGCCACATGGTTTTTTCTACGTCACAGCTAGTGCTAAACTTGAAAAAACAAAACGCGGCTACAAACAAAATGACGTCATTCCGACCAGTAGTCCAAAAAGGTTTTTAATTTTTTTTTAAATTTTAATTATTAATTACCTATTCTAAGCGAAGGGTTGTCGCTAAAATTTAAAATTCGATCAGTTATGATTCAATTAATACAGTTACTTTCCCAGTCTTTCAATATTTATGTCTTATAATATAATTAATAGGTTATTCCAGTGTCACTGAACTTTTTTTTATTCTAGAGTCGTAAACAAGTTGCGCGGATGTCGCAATACTTACAATATCCGGCGCCAGCCACAAACCGACACGCGCACGCGTACTCAGCAAAATTATAAGTAGGTCGAGCGCGATCGCCGACAATTAGGAATTTTGTAATTAGCGATTAATGAAATTTGATACCTCAGCAATGCATCGCATCATTTCTTAGAAGTCAAATTAAATAATTAACAACATTTACTCAATAAAATTATTTAATTTACAACATCAATTGATAAAAGTAATTAACTACTAAGGGAATATTATCTGCAGTAATGTTACTTTATTACTTCAGCTGAGTTTAGGACTGATCCCCCAAGACTTAGTGATAGTAAATTGGTTATATACTAGTATGAGTTGAATTATTTTTAATTACCAGGAAACTTAAATATAAAGTCATTTGTTACAATTGAAAAGGTACGGTACATATTTATTAGGATATTAGAGTTCATTAGTCCTATGTTTGATCATGGTGCGAACTACCGTGTCCTCCGTGAAAACAGTTGGAGACTTGAAGTTTTAATGCATTTATGACTCTAATTACAGGCGCACTAAGGTGTGACCTGATATGCCATTATAGGGTGACCATGTCCTGGGTGACCATGCCCATGATTAATAATGATGATTATGATTTTATTGAGAGATAAAGGGTACCCGCAGAAGCGTAGCCCATGATGGAGCCGTGACTCCAAGTTTATTAATGCGGCATTGGGATTTATTACGAATAGTAAGAAGGATGTACCGATACCGCAAGCCAATATTATTTTGAAGTAAAAGAGGAAATGGTAAAGTAAAAGATTAAAGAGAGATATACATTTTACCAGAGGAGATGACCATATTGGTGGGTGAGAAAGGAACCACTTTGTCAGTCAGTTACAATCTAATTTAATTACATTAAGGGCCACTTGCACGGACATTTTTAGATAATAATATAACTCAGAGTTTAATAACCCGGGGTTGAGAAATTATTTTATTAACCTGAGTTTATCTTGCATATTCCCTCTGCTTACACCTGGCGAAATACAAGAGAACGAATAACGAATGACATAAGTATTTCTCTCTCTCTCTCAAATAATAGTAAGTTCCATAAGTCCTTTTCTTTCTGTCAGATTTGAGGTGACATTACATTTTCGGTCCATTATGTTGACGACGCGGTTAGCCTAGTTGGTAGTGACCCTGCCTACGAAGCTAGCGGTCCCGGGTTCGAATCCCGGTATGGGCAAATATTTGTGTGATGAGCGCGAGTATTTGTTCCCGAGTCTTGGATGTTTTCTATATATTTAAGTATGTATTTCTCTATATAAGTATGTATATCGTTGCCTGGTACCCATAGTACAAGCCTAGAGCTTAGTTTGGGACTAGGTCAATTTGTGTGAGATTGTCCCTGATTTATTTATGTTGAATGGCGACCGTCATTTTATTTTATCTGTCAAATCGGTACCTCACAATTTGACATTTTAAAACCCGAGTTAGAAAGTTAACCCTCCAATTTTGGCGGGTTAAATATTTAACCCATTGTTAAGTGTTAAGTCTAGGCAGGGCAAGAAAAAATAATTACTTAACCCTGCGTTAGCATTTAACTCGAGGTTATTTAAATTAACTCTGGACTATGAGATATGGAGATAGGAGATATGGATTTTGAGATAATCAAATAACTCGTGAGTTTAATAATCCGGGGTTAAGAATTATTTTAATAACTCTGACTTTATCTTGCACTTGAAGAAATTACCCCAGAGTTTACTAACCCGAAAATTTAATTCTGCATGTTGGCAATTATTTGCTGTCAAATTAAAATTCATTCTCTCTGCTTACACCCGGCCAAATACAAGAGAGCGAATAACGAATGACATAAGTATTCTTCTCTCTATCACATAACCGTGACTTGCATAAGTCTTTTTCTTTCTGTCAGATTTGAAGTGACATTACGTTCTCGGTCGATTTCGGTCGGCTCGTGGAGAAGTCGCGCGTATTTTAAACTAAATTCGTGTAAAAATGAAAAGGAAATTCGTTTACGTACCCCAAATTTCACAAGCGGTGAAAGTTCGCTGCTTTGTGACATTATATCAAAATATAAACATGTACCTAATTGAAAATAAAAAAACCGATGGCGCTAACCTCATACAAAAACAAAAAGCTTGGTTAGAAATAATGGAATAATTTAATGCAATTACCACTGGTTATCATCGCACGGTCGAAAGTTTGCAACAAAATTATAAAAATTTGAAAAAGAAGGTGAAAAAGAGTGCTTCAAATGCTAAGATGGATATTCCAGGTAAGTGTACGGGATATACTTATGGCATGGCTATTGTAAGATTGCTTCAATTCGGTAAAAAATAATCTGCCAAGATATCCTTTCATATAAATTACAATATTATCCTTCTCTTGCAGTTGATAGCGCAACTCTTGTTGAAAATATAGGTAGCTGAGAGTACAGGCATTTCTCTTTTGATGCTCCTGTACTCTCAGTACAGGAGCATCAAAAGAGAAATGCCAAAAACTGTTTGACATGTTGAGCAAGGAAGCTTTAGCTTTCGCTAAAGATGAAGGTTTAAAACAGGGTATCATGGGTACAGGTAAATCACTGATTATATTTTAAACTGGCTTTCTGCCCTCGCTTCGCTTCCGTAAAATAAGTTAAAATATAGCCTATAGCTGTTGCCCTCGACTACGTCCACGTAGAAGTCGTTTATCGCTGCTCCCTCGGTAATTCAAATTTTCCGAAATAAAAAGTATCCTATGTCCTTCCCCGGAACTATCTCCATACCAAATTTATTTTAAATCAGTTCAGTGGTTTAAGTGTGAAGAGGGATCAGACAGACAGACAGAGTTACTGTCGCATTAATTATATTGGTAGGGGTTAGTGGGGATAATGTACTACCTACTACTTTTATGATTTGCTTTTGTGTTATTGATCATATTTAGGAGGGGGACCACCACCAAAATATGACGATGACCCACTGTTAGCTAAAGTTAAAGGTTTGGTTGGGCCGACTATTGACGTCATGTACACAATATATGATGGAGACAGCCGTTTAATGGAATTACAAAATGTCAAACCCATTGAAATAAATAACGTAACGATTGATACAAAAATAATTGTGGATACAGGTACCTAATGTTAACTAAAAAATAAATATTTTAGTAATGACTTTCCTATTAATTTTGATTTTAATCTAATTTTATTTTTAGATGAACAAGAATCAACATGTGCATCTCTTGCGATGACCTCCAATGTATCCCAGAATGATCCGTCATCCTATTTCACAAATAATAGGACTAATTTGAAAAATAAAAACACATGATTTATTAACTCGTAAGTAGTCTTATTATCTTTCATTTATTGAAGTACTAGCTTTTTCCCGCGACTCCGTCCGCGTAAAAAAAACTATCCTATAAGAAGATATAATAGTTTATATCTCACCGGGACTCAAGCTATCACCATACCAAATTTCATCATAATCTGTCCAGCGGTTTAGCCGTGAAAGCGTAACAGACAGACAGAGTTACACTCACATTTATAATATTACTAGCTTTTGTCCGCGAATCCGTTCGCGTGGAAGTCGTTTATCACTGCTCCCTTGGGAACTGACTAAATTTCCGAGATTAAAAGTATCCTATGTCCTTCCCCAGGACTCAAACTATCTCCATACCAAATTTCATCTACATTAGTTCAGCGGTTTAAGCGTGCAGAGGTAATAGACAGACAGACAGTACAATTGACCGTGCGAGCGAAGCGAGCAAAGCGTCTCCGTTTCAGCTTAGGCAAAAATGCTCTCGTACATTCAGTCAACAAAGTATCGGGAATGGATGATTTGTTTATGGTTCCAAATTCAAATTTTTGTTTTTTTTGTTGTTGTTAGATTGGCACAACTGTTTTCTATTTTGGCGCGGAGTTTGAGTTGCATCTGTTATTTATATTAAATACAGTGCTGTTTTTAGTTATATCATATCTAGTGTGTATTGCGAATTTCATAATGGACAAAAACATTGAACAAAGAGTTTGTCTTAAATTTTGCATCGCCAATGGAATTTCGTGTTCGGAGTCACTGAAAATGTTACAGAAGGCTTACGGTGATTCGACTTTATCAAAAACACGTGTTTATGAGTGGTACAAAGCGTTCAAAAGCGGTCGAGATGTGATGGAAGATTTGCCTCGCTCTGGTAGGCCATCAACGTCTGCAACTGAAGTTAACATCGCAAAAGTGAAGGAAATAGTGACTGAAAATCCTCATTCAACTTTGAGAGAGATAGCCGCCGAACTTTCTGTATCTCACGAGTCGATCCGTACTATTTTAACTAATCATTTGGGTATGAAACATGTTACCGCTCGGCTAGTCCCAAAAGACCTGAATTTTCTCCAAAAACTCAATCGCATGAGAGTCGCTGAGGACATGCTAGAACGAGTCAATTCCGACCCAACATTCATGAAACGCATTGTTACTGGTGACGAGACGTGGGTTTACGAGTTTGACATGCAAACTAGTCAACAAGCTTCGGAGTGGCGCCTTCCAACTGAACCGAAACCGAAGAAACCACGCCAAAGTCGATCAAAAGTCAAAGTCATGTTGACTGTTTTCTTTGACTATCGCGGTGTTGTGCACTCGGAATTCTTGCCGGAAGGTCAAACGGTAAATAAAGAATATTATTTGAGCGTTATGCGGCATTTAAGAGAGCAAATTCGACGAAAAAGGCCAGATTTGTGGAATGAAAATTCTTGGATTTTGCACCACGATAATGCGCCTTCGCACAAGGCCATCATTGTGAAAGAATTTTTGACCAAACACTCAACAAATACCATCGAGCAACCACCATATTCACCAGATATGGCTCCTGCCGACTTCTTTCTTTTTCCTAAACTCAAATTACCACTTCGTGGCACCCGTTTTCAATCGGTAGAAGACATAAAGGAGAATTCGCGCCGAGAACTGAATTCAATTCCGGAAACAGCGTTTAAAAAATGTTTTGATGATTGGATTATTCGTTGGCGTAAGTGTATCGTTTCTGAAGGAGCATACTTTGAAGGTGATAAAATAAATTTGGATGATTAACAAACAGTTTGTGTATTATTGATCTTTTCCCGGTACTTTCTTGACAGAGTAGTATATAGTTCCCATGCGGGCTCAGGCGGATTGGGAACTTCACACACACCATTGAACTGCTTCGCAGGTGTGTGCAGGTTTCCTCACGATGTTTTCCTTCAAATTTGGTCTGATAATCAAAACTGTTCCATTTAATTAGTTTTATACGAGTCTTATTGATGACAGTTTGTTAAGGTATTCATTTAGACAAAAATAAATCAGTTTTACATTTTCAGGTAAAAGAAAATTGGAAACGCAAATACCTGTAAAGCAGACAGTATCTGAAAAGTTCAAGGCCCTGGCTTCAGAAAAGATGGAGTGTACAGGGATGCAAAGAGAAATTTTTAATTACAGCTTGTGGAAGAACAAGAAAAATTAGAACATAACCGTTTGTTACGGAAAATGGAATTAAACGATGCTAAGGCAAAATATGAACATAACATAAAATTGAATTAGAAAAATTTCAAGTAAACAAGTTTGAATGATATATTTTTTTATTTGAAAATTTTTAAACATTGTTATAATAAAAGGGATTTAATAAAATTTAATAAAAAGTTTGAATATTATGATTACTAATTTAATCTCCCAAAATGTTGTGTAATCAGCACTTCACGTGCATGATATCCATGTGTGGTCCTATTGCTGCTGTATGGCAATGAGGCGACTGTTTCTTGCTCACTGTCTTCGAATATAGGAGGATATTCTGGATCAATGGGAGGTTCCTTATCATTTCGTAGACGTGCTAGATTATGTAGAACACAAGTAGCAATTATGATACCAGGATTACCAGGTATCCGGCTTATTCCAGATACCAAATGTGCGCTCAATGGTATTTCTACTTCTTATTTGTGATTCATTATATAAAGATTCAATAAGTGAATTCACAGTTCCTAGTGGTGTCATCATAAATGGGGTTTGTGCATACCCACTATCACCAAGTAGGCAGTAATTTTTATATGTACCCTGAAGAAAATGTCTGCGTTGATTGCAACTGTCCCAGATGTGAGAATCGTGAGCAGATCCATGCCACCGTGCCACAACATCATTAAACATAATTTCGGCAGTGTCACCTCCTAAAAAGCAATAATAATTTTATTCCTGCAAGTACAATTTTATTAAAATATACTAGCGACCGCTTGAGCTTTCTTATATTATATTAGTAAGTATAGATTAACTCAAAGCATCTTTTACTTCCGGAGAACATCGAGCGAACCTGTGAGCCAGCATGTTACTCTTTACCGCCAACGCCCTACGTTCTCTCTATATATCGAGGTCGTCACTCAGATTACTATGGTTATAATGTGACCCAAATATTTGAACCTTTCCTACAACTGTAAGGATAAGTAGTACTGTTTAGTACAACGCGAGGCATTAATCAAGGCTCGATTTTTGGTGGCATGTTGCTCAGTTCGGCCACCTATCAGATCATTAACATAAAAATTAATTTGGGAGACGATAATCCTCCTTGCCTTACCCCGCAGTTCAGCTGGTACTCGTCAGATCGGCCCACCTAACCTGGTTTTTCTGATTCTGGTACCACTGGTACTTGTGGACATTTACACACTCGTTTGGTATGCCCGCTTTACCTAGCTTTTGCCAAAGGATTTCGTAGTTGACACGATCAAATGCCTTTGACAAATCTAGAAAGCAGGCATAAATCGGTGGTTTCACCGGTTCCACCAGGCAATATAACCACCCTTTCTACGGTTCCTACGTTTGTAGGTCTTAGCTGAAGCATTAGTTAGTTAGCGTAGATAAGTATTAAGATACATTCTATCGAAATCTACTCGTAAACAGTGATCATGATTATTAGTACATACTTTATCACAACTTTATAGTTACACCAGCTTTCCGTCCACAACTTTGTCTGCGGTGAGTGAGTACTTTCGTAAGTAAATATATAGCCTATATCCACCCTGAAAGTCCATTCTAAATGTTGGTGAAAGAATTTTTGAAATCAGTCCAGTTGTTTTTGAATTTATTCGTTATAAACATACAAAAATACAAATCTTTCCTCGTTATAATATTCGTGTAAGTAGATAAATTTCATTAACTCTACCTGATGACTTCATTCTCACATGAGTGCAGTCTATAGCTCCAATAATGCGAGGAAATCTAGCTATTTGGTAAAACTCCATTGCAGCTTGCCTCTGCTCTTCCTCGGTATTGGGCATAAATATAAATTCGGGATATAATCGCGCAATGGCATCAGTCACCCTGTGGACTGTTCTGCATGCTGTTGACTCATGTACTCCCATGAAATCACCACATGTCACTAATTGACTTCCGGTAGCATAAAATCTTAATGTACACAGTAACTGGTTCATAGGTGATAAAGCCTCACTTTGGAAACAAAAGTAGGTATCAACAAATAAAGTTCACAAACACTAAAACCCCTTCTAGACGGTCGGGTGGTTGGGCCAACCGAGAAGGACGCAGCTATCTGTCAGAATGAGATAGTAATATTTACATCTCGTTCCTACAAATAGCTGCATCCCTCTCGGTTGGCCCAACCACCCGACCGTCTAGAAGGGGTATTACAGTCGGCCGACAGACACGTCTAGACAGAGCAATCGTACGGGGTTCGCGGGGCGAGAGAGGGGCGGTAGCGACCTTTCGGAACGTTCTGTCCGTTTCCCAAAACACCCGTCCCAAAATATCAGTTTCTTTAAATGAACGTAGGCCAAAAGACCCGTTTCTCATCGCATCAGTATGTCAAAACACCCGGTTCGCATAGCATCCGTATGCCAAAAGATCCGTCTCCCATTACACCCGTATTCCCAAAAGACCCGTTTCTCATCGTATCAGGTTCGCATAGCATCCGTATGCCAAAAGATCCGTCTCCCATTACACCCGTATTCCCAAAAGACCCGTTTCTCATCGCATCAGGTTCCCATAGCATCCGTATGCCAAAAGATCTGTCTCTCATAACACCCGTATTCCCAAAAGACCCGTTTTTCATCGCATCCGTATGCCATAAGATCCGTCTCTCATAACACCCGTATTCCCAAAAGACCCGTTTCTCATCGCATCAGTATGTCAAAACACCCTAGAAACGTATGTTCTGCTATATTTAACACAAAATACCTAAGGCAGAGGAATCATTTTCTACATAAATTAAAAACCATTCGTATAGTAATCAAGAACTTTACTTATATTCAGTACAATATGTATGTATGCAGTGCAGTGCTTAGAACATAAGGGCGGTTTCAGATTGGCGTTTTTCTACGCGCGTCAACGCGCGTTTAGAAGAGCACGGAGCTATGAGTTAAAGCGAGATTATAGCTCCATCCTTTTCTAAACGCGCGTTGACGCGCGTAGAAAAACGCCAGTTTGAAACCGCCCTAACGCTCGGTATAAACAAAAAAATAAAACCACTAGTTCTCGATGAGAACTTCAAACATAACTTAATCGTAAATACGACTTATTAAACGTTCTATTTTATTTATTACATTACAGTCCTACTACTCTTAGAACTTAACATAAAAAGGAAACCTCTGGTAGTGGTTTTAGATAAGAATGTAACTTAATTACGAATACTACTTCGTAAGTGTTTTACTTCATATAAAAATGTCATACACTCAATTTCTCCGAACTGTAATCTGCGTAACAGTTTGCTGTACTCTTCATCAAACAAGATATCATTCTTCCTCCTGTTTTTTTTTGAAGCTATGAAAAGGCTGTTTATTAATTTCGTATCTATACATTTCGCCTCTTTTCTCAATCTGTTAATAAACAGGAAAAAAATAGGATGGGGGGGAATTCTGCTATTTAAGCGTCTATGCCACCCCTCAACGGAATTTGTAGTCCGGTGTTGTTCAAATGCGACACTCAATATATTTGGAGGCATCCTTGGAAACCATTGATTCTCCATGTAAGTTTTGAATAATGTAATGACTTCGTTTTCTGGATACAATTGCGTAATTGATTGCCAAGCTTCAGGAATATAACCTTCTGGTAGTAGAGGTAAATTGGCACTAAGATTTGCTATATCTCTCCCGGAAGGTATTTCGTTAAGCTTCAGTTTTTTGGCGTGTTTCTATACCGCACCATTGTAGTGATGAAAACAACCACTTATCCGAGCGTTCGGGAAAACAACCCTTACTGCATTCATCGGGGCTCTTTCGAAATCGGCTTTGAAGTTAACCATATTTATATTTAGTTTATCCTTTAATATGGAAAAGAAACGCATATAAGTGGACTCAGTTTTGTTGGGTAACAGTCCGTAAATCACTGGTTTGACATTCGTAGTTGTTTTGTTGAATTTACATCAATATGAAGGGTATACAACTGGTAGAACGGTCTTGGTACTGACTTAAAAGTACCGTCGCCCATATAAGAGTAACTTTTATTACTGACCATTTTTCTGGCGTGATGAGTAGCAAAAATGAACATCTTTTCTGTTTCGCCGTCTTCACTGAGTAGAAAGTTATCAGCCAAAATTCGTGGAACACGAGCATCTTCGAGAGTATTTACTTGCAATTTATCACACTCTAAATAATTCTTCCTTGCTCTATATAGAGAGCTTCTGTGTGAATCAAATAAAGGCACTGTACTTTGAAAGTTTTCAAAATTATTATCAAAAGCTTGTTCTATTGGCATTAAGTTTTCGCACACATCCGTCTTGCATTTATCGATTATTAGGCTGACCTCATTATCTTCAGGATACGGGCTACATGCGTGTGGTTTAGGCTCTCGTAATACGTTATTGTCTTTATAGTTAAGTATATAGCGCTCGTATCATGCACTAACGTTTCCTGGATCACTTGGTGCCCCTGCAGAAAGATCTTCAGCTTATTTCTAAAGGCATTTATACTTTGCAGGTTCCTTAAAGGCGGTGGAATATTATTCCAGCATTTAGTTGCTGCGTAACGAAAACTTCCTCGGAAAGCTGCAGAGGCATGTCGCTGTGTTAAAAGTTGCATTGCGTCTTCTAATAATGAATAAAATACACTAACGTTTTCTTTGTTGAAGCCCTTTAACCTCGCAATAGACGTACCCGTGGGTTGACGAAAAGAGAGTTCTGGGTGACGTCTTTGAAACAATCGCAACCACGTTTTACCAGCAGACTCGTTTTCTTTGGAGAAATTGTGATTTAAATTAATTTTTTCCGCAAGTTGATAAGCTAAACACTTTATGTCTTTCCGCGTCAACCCGAACCCTGATGCCTCCATTTCAAGCACATATTTCGCTAAGTCAGCCTCTAATTCGGTAGTAAGTGCAGCCTTTCTTCCTAATTTAAAATTTGTCACCTCCTCTAGTGATATATTGTAATTTTTTTTCGACAAACGTATGAGGGTCGTTTTTGGCACGCCAAAAACTTTTGAAGCTTTTAAAAATCCCATTTTTTTTTCACGGATAGCCATTATAGCCATAGCCATTGAGTCTTTGTCCCATATTTGCCTCTTTGATGTCGATGCCATGACCTTAAACAAATAAAATATCGAATATATAATATGGATTAACGAGTAGTTCATATTGTCATCATCCCTCATAATATGGACCACTAGACCATATTTGAAACCTCACTATCGGTCCATAATAAAAGCTAGTGCCATTTGAGCGTTAAACATTTAACAAAAATTATAGGTATGACGTACAGTTACACATTATATCAAGAATATTCCCTAACAAAACAATGTTTCTAGAAATGGAGATTCAAGAATAAGTTGCTGTAATTAACGTAGTAATAATCTTACAAAACTCACCGTAAAATTACAATGTGCTTACTATTTCAAAACGGCGATCACTGACGCGCACGGACATGTAGCCTGGCGGCAATCAACTGATAGAGGGGCGCGACGCCAGAGCATCGAAAGCGGCCAACTTCACTCCGATAGCAGTGACACCTAGCGAAATATTGTTGTGGTCCATATTATGTGACTAGTCCATATTTAGGGAAATTACTTAAAACTCGAAATTCCTCCGCATCAATAATGCATGCCATTGTGTAGCTTAAAAATATCAACCCCTTATTAACGGATATTATAATTTATACCAAAGTGTGAAAGTGAAAAAGAAAACCAAAAACAATTTTATTTGAGTGACATTAACAAAAATATAAAATAAGGTTTGTGAATATGTTAGGGCTTGTACAATAGCCAATTTGTACCGGCGGAATGGGGCGGCGGGCGCGAGCAACAAGGTTGCGCGCTCCGTTTAATAGTAAAATAAATGTTTCACTGGAGACCCTTAGGTTTGTAGTACAAACCTAAAACTACACGTACAAACTTTGTACGTGTAGTTTTGAGCTGTCCGGGGGGCCCCCTGCGATGATGTTCTGGAATTCTGTTGAGGTCTTGCTGAAGGATATATCAATACTGCGGTGCGTGCGCAGCATGAACGTTTTCTTAAAATTATGACATGAAAAATGTATCTTTGTTTTTAAGGCCATAGTGTACGAAGGGCCTCCAGTCATTTTTAAACAAGAAGGTTTTAGACCAAAATAATAAGCAAAGAAGGCGCGCAACTAGTTTGCCAATAATGTTATTTAGTCTGGAACTGGAGTAATCTGAATTACTTAAGTACTTCATTAGTGAGGAATCAAGATTACAGTAGTGGTTAACAATACCGATTCCAAAGTGATGGATTACAAATGTAAGCATCATACAGTATTACAGTAATTTTGATTACCTAAGTAATCGATTACTGTAATGTAATCTTGTAATTAATTACAAAAGTAATTGATTATGCCCAACTCTGCTGGACTGGCCTGCGGTTTAACACGGAATGAACTCCCTGTTTTACAGGGCTGCCAGATTGTATATTTGGATACAAAATTTGCATAATTTGGTTGCTATATCGTTTTCGTATAATTGACCGCATTGTATAATTGGATACAAAAAACAATACAAAAAAACTTTGCGTGAACGTCACACTTCGTCTAAATATTTGGAGTGGGAGAAACATTTTATTTTTTGTATAATGCTAGTGGATTTTGTCTAATTTTAGCAATCTTATCGGTAGAATCAAAACGTTGCACCCGGCAGCCCTGCTGTTTGGGGCGTGGCTCTCGCATCGAGTGAATTCCCTCAATGCGTGGCTCGCGGGGGCGCCTGGCTATATATTAAAAAATATGTCTAAATAAGCCGCACGTATATAAAAAATCATTAGAAATTATTGAAATTTTACCCCAATTTTCAGTACTAAAACGACAAAGTTTTGCCTTTCCAGTGACGATATTAATATGCTAAAATATATATAGCACGGCATCTTAGGATATATTTTTCGTACTAGTCCACATATATATACTCGTATTATATTATAGAGGTAGCTGCGTGTGTGGAATCTGTCAACTATTTAGTACGGAAAATATAACGTAATATACCGTGATAAAATATATATTATATCTCCGTCTGTGCCGCGCCTTAAATCTTGGAGGACGAAGACAGGATAATAGCACCATTTTAGTTGTACAGGGAAATGGGGTTGCACTTGGAAAACATACCTTACCTGTTGCAACCCCATTTTCCCATACCAGTAAAATATCTATCTGCAATAGAAGTCAACTTGGTGTCCATATAGTAGAAAACGAAATACAAAATACCTTACGGCCGCACTCAGAGACGTCAATAAACTTTTAAGTTTGATTTAAATTGCTGCTGTCACTTACTTTGCTCTAGCAATAGAATAAGACGCGGCAATTTTAATGAAACTTAAAAAATAATTGACGTCTCTGAGTGCGGCAGTTTGTCAGTTTTGTTGAGTCTAATGGTGCGTCTACACTACAGTCATATACATTAAATTTTGTAACATGATTAATAAAATAAAATAAAAACAAAATGTCCCATGAGAAGGAAAATATGCCAAACCATTTTTAAGGCATATTTTCCGAGAACATTTTGTTTTTATTTTATTTATTATCGCGTTACTAAATGTTATATAACAAAATATAATTTTAGTGTGGACGCACCCTTAGACCAGACTTCATATAAAATGCCTATGGTACCTTTGCATCGGTGTACTTTAAATTTTATTTAAGACAAAAATTATATATAATTAGAAAGATAATAAAGTAAATAAATGTTTGATATGTCTTTTATTTTCATCATTTTGTCCTTACTGTATAGAAATATACAATATCTTACATGTATAAGTACAATATAATTTACATTTTACAATTAACTAGTCTGAACTTGCTAAAAATATAGCGTTTAATTTATTTATAAATGGACGGACGTTGAGATTGTAAGAGAAAGGCTATAGGCTATAGTCAGTAATAGGTATCAGACACAATATATGGTAAACAGTGTGTTCGAGCCCGATATTGGATAGATAAGGTTACTTTAAATTTAAGGCCCGCACACATTGCAGGTTATTTAGTCGGCCGATTGTTTTGTCTCCGCAAACTTTGTAATGGATAAGGACAACCGTGTAATCGGCCACCTAACAGACGATTAGAGTGTTAACAGCTGTCAAAATGTATGAACTAGCAGTCGATTAACATTTAACATCGAATGGTGAAATTTTGTGTGTGGCTAATGTCAAATTTTAACTCGTAATAACCTTATCTGTCCGTGGTTTGAATTAAGGGAAATTAAGACCGTAGGTACCGACCGTACGTTTGAAGTTTTTCAAGAAGTTCGAGTCTTTTCTTGAAATTGTAGTAGGTACGGTCGCGAGCATTAATTTGGGACCCATTTCAAAAAATATTGCTTGAAGTTGTCAATGTCATTAGAGATGCTAAATCATTTGAAAAACTTACAGGAAACTCCACCTTATTGCTGTAGAATGTCAGATTGACTTTGGACCTAAAGTGGGTACCAAATTAAAGTCCGTTACTGTACAATACACAGCTTATACAGCCCTGGGGCCCTAGCCAAGATGCATTACGCTAATTTAATGATTTTCGAAATCAAAGAAAATGTACCTACAGGACTGACGTAAGGCAACGATCACTCGCGTCAGCCGCTTCCGTCAATTCCATACATTTTGTCGATTTACGAAAATTGTAATGCACCTTGGCCAGGGCCCCCGATACACCCAATGGCGGTATCCCAGACAAAAAACTCGATGCCCGATATTAAAAAAAAATAACCCGACGAATTGAGAACCTCCTCTTTTTTTTGAAGGTTGTTAAAAACCATGGATAGATTAGGTTACTTCGAGTTAAATTTGACATTCACCACGTAAAAAATGTGTAAAATTTTAACTGGAAGTAACCTAATCTATCCGCGGTTTGAATATTTAATTTAAAACATTCTGCTTCGTTTTTATTCCTGTTGCAATCGTGTTGTTTATAATTAAGCCGCTTTTACTGTTAAGCTAATAATGGTTACCATAAACCATAAACGTTAACAATACGATATCAATAGGGGTAAAGACAATGTCGAACGGCTTCTGGCTCTTGATATTATATATATGCCCGTTCTAAATATTCAAACCGCGGGTAGATTACATTACTACCGGTTGAAATTTATCATTTTCCACGTACAGTCACCACACGGGATTGTTGAGCCACCATAGAACCCTGTCACAATGGCAACGTCAAGTCACTCAAAAGAAATTACGTCAAAATTTTCCGTCGACTTTCTGTGAGAGGGTTCTATAGTGGCTCAACAATCCCGTGTGGTGACTGCACATAATGAGTATTTTTTCATTTAAAGTAATGCGCCGTTTTTATATTGGGAACGGACATTATTATCGACACTATCGTTAAGATGACCGCGTGGCCGCGGGTCGCGGCGCTTCGCCGTCAAGATCCGGTTATTTCAACCGCCCTCATTCCCCTGGTCGCATTATGGTCGAATTTCCTGTAGATTAGGATAGCATTTTGTTATATTGTAGAAGTCAGGGCGCTCTACAAGATAACCGAAAATAGCATCCAAAGCTACAGGAATTTCGACATTAATGCGACTAGGGGAATGAGAGCGGTTGACACGCTCGAAGAATTAAAGATGCTACGTGAGAGAAACTGTGTAAGGAAACGATGTAAGAGAAACTGATGAATCTTATGTACTCATACTGAAAGGTCAATATCGACCGGCGGCCGTTAATCTGTGTTGCCTATTAGGCAGAAGCCCCAGCAGCCCTATAGTTCCCATTATTTCAATCTTATTGATTCGATTTTATTCTCCATAACCAAACACCGTTAATGATTCTCTTATATTTACTGACTTATTATTATTATTATTTGTTTGGTGTAATTATACTAAACATTTGTGACTTGAGCGTTCTTTACTAACTAAATAAACACGTTGTATGTAGTCAGCTGCAGAGAAAAGTAACCACCCCAAGTACAAGTTACTTAGCAGGGAGGGTTACTTTCCTCTGCAGCTGACTGTAACTGTAAATTATACAAATGAGAGCGGACAAGTTAATTTATTATTAAGATCATGTCCCCGTCTATACTTTGCCCTGTGGATGTATATGGTCGTGTTATCGATGCGGATAAACGAGGATAATAGATCTGTCACTTTCTGACAAGTATGTAAGTGCGAGAGGGACGGATGCTTTATCCACCGCGATAAAGGCGAACACGGTACGGGGGCAGTAGAATAATGTAAAGGTTAGTTTATTTATTTTGTTTGTTTAGTTAGTTATTCTATAATAATGTTAGAGCTTGGTCTCTGGCTTAGGTGCGGGTTTCCGCCGGCGGCGGCGTTCGTAATCGTCTAGAGCTAGGTGCGTCGCGTGCGGCGCATGAGTCGCGTGTGGCGCATGTGGCGCATGGGTGGAATGTGCGTGCGGCGTGTGACGTAACTCTGAGTAGGTCTGTAGTTGGGATGCCACAGAGCAGTTGGAACGACGGTCGCTGTCGTTGTCGCCACTGTCTACGTCCCCTGTAATAACACCTTGTTTAATTAGTTCCGGGTTGAGCTCGGAGGCTTATTTGGGCAGTGGACGTTTCTTTAGATATGATGATGATGAAGCTCGAATAGTGTGATTGATTCCAATTTGAAATTGTCTGGTACGAAATACTTATTTAAGCGAAAAGCTTTTGTTAGTTTTAGGTAGGATTAAATCTTTAGTTATCTAAGAAAATATCCTACAGATGTAATCTCGAAATAATTTTTAAGAGCTTTATAAAGAGGCAAGAGGCGCGCACTGACCGTCGCTGCCGTCGTCGCTGGGCGGCGCGCGGCGGCGCCGGTAGCGGAACTCGCGCGGCAGCGTGTACGAGCGCGGCAGCGAGATCTGCCACCAACCACACATTAAACACTCATTGAGGAAACAAAACTGGGTGTTTTTTTATTCGTCTTAAACATTTTGGGGGTTAAATCAGTAAGTCATACTGACCAACTTTCACTATGGGACCAACCCCGAAATCGCGAAAAAAAATTGACCCTCCCATACAAAACATCGTCAGCTGACTAGCCAAAATGTATGGGATTACTGATTTAACCCCCAAAATGTTCAAGACGAATAAAAAAACACCCTGTATTAACAACTAACTAACTATCGAAACAGTAAGACGTTTAAAAGCGTTGCCAGTGCCAATAATTGCATATCTTTATAATCTGAATCTGAATCGGAAGAGTCATGGAAAACCAAAAATTGATTCATAAAGATGTGAACAGAAGGCATCACAGCAGAGCACATCACGTCGGACAAATGTGAATGCGGTTTTATATATTTGATTTTCGCAGCCGTTAATGCTTGCTAAACGTGACTTGTCTAGAGTTAAGGTTCAGATAAGATAACGTCGTCTTTCAATTGATTCTGTCACTGTATAGAAGTAAGAGGGAGAGCAGACCTGGCTGTCGATGTCGCTGGGCGCGCGCGGCGCGGCGCCGGGCGCAGACTCCTCGCCGCTGCTGGCCGCGCCCTCCTCCTTCTTCCGGCTGCTGCAAACACTCCAGTAGCGTCAGGGGTGGGAGGAAAGGACCATAGACTAACACCCAGTCGGTAGGTAGGTTAGCATTTACTTTAACTTTAAGCTTTGAGCTTAGCCTACTAGGTCGATTTGTGTTTATTTATTTATTTAACTTCAAACAAAGAAACGTGTCAACTTTTCTAAACTTATATAGAAGTTGTGAGTAACAGACCATATTTATTATTTCAATCGTCTAGATATGTCAAATGCGTACGTGCGTGCGTGCGTGCTTTACCGAAAGAAGTGCGACTGAACTTGGCATGTTACAAATTCAGGTTCCTCCAAAGAAACTTTCTTCTTGCAGCTGTGCTTTAAAGAACTTCTATGTAACTTGGCACCCATTTAGATCTCAATTCCTTTGTCGGTGAAGTGAATAATCCTGTATTTAACTTCCCAAGTAGCACTCTAACTCTAGTTTTAGCATTTTAAGGGCTGTATAAGCTTTTATACAGCTTGTGTGCTGCTTGTTTTGTATCGAACTTTGCTTGTCAATTTTTGATGGGATTGAATTTACCTATATGGTTATCAGGATCCGCTCTTGCCTCATCGGGTCCATATTGGCTCACCGAAAAATTTGTAATCCGAATGTATCGTTATTCATAATCATCGCAGCTCCTAAAGTGAATCTTACTGAAACCGTTCTGATTTTAGGATTTTTTTAAACAAACCTAACCGAACCCTATTTACCAGTTAGATATTTTAAAAATCCTGAAACAATGATGGTTTCAGCTAAAAATACTTCAGGACTTGCGATGATTAGGAGTAACAATACATTCGGACATACCTTATAGGGCGAGCAGCGAGTATATCAAAATTTGCGTAACTCCGATTTGGACCAATTGCTACTAAGCCAATTCGCTGTTCGTCCGGATTTTAGGACGAACAGCTACTTGGACTAAATGCACGTAAGACGGTTGGCTAACGAATCATAACCTACTTTTGTATCTTGACGACGCAATCAGCCATCCTAATGATCGTTTAGTTTACTAAACACGTGTTTGAACGGCTGTACCTACCAAACGCACCGACGTCACGCAGGCGGAGCAGTTCCATCCCATTCACATAAGTAATCTACACGATACTGATACTAAATCAGCCAACCAAACGATAGTTTAGTCAACCCGGTGTCGCCTCTGGGAATATCGTTCATCACGTGACGTTTTATATTATACAAATTTAGATTCTTCGCTAAATTTTACGCAGACTAAAACCATTCAAAGTTAAAAAAGAAACAGCTTACGTATAAGGCTGCGGCCAGTGGCAGCACACGCGGCGGCCGCAGCCCTCCAGGTAGTGCGGCGCCAGCAACACCTCGGGCGTGCGCCCGCGCCGCCCCGCCCCGCCCCCCGCCCCGCCCCCCGCCCCGCCCCCGGCCCCGCCCCCCGCGCCCGCGCACGCGCACGCGCGCCGCACGTGCACGCGCGCCAGCGCGCTGTGGAGCCCCGCGTAATCATCCTTGCAGTACTGCGTCTCGCAGTAGTACTCCCGCCTGTCGTCGTACAACCTAGGCTGCTCCGTAGCATCGTAATTATTCACAGATTCCGCTATATAATTCCTCGGACTGTTATTTAGGTTTCTAGGGCTTCCCGAGTCGTAGTTCCGAGTTTCATTCAACAAGTATGGCGTGCGGATTGGCGTTCTCGTCGCCTCGTTTCTTATATTGCCGGGGTTCTCGTAGAAAGCTCTGGAATCGTCGTATCTGTGTATCTTGAGCTCGGACAGATCGGTCTTTTGGAAGGGGTAGCTTTTTATTTCTGTGTAAGTCGGGTAGATGCTGCACGTGTGGGGGACCGGGTAGTTCTGGTAGGAGTGGGTCAGCTCTATGCTCGGCCAGGCCGGCTCGGCGTGGGTCTTGGCCCGCGGGATGGGTTGTCGCTGCAAACTGCTGTAAATTTCTTCGGCGGCGACGGGAGTGGTTTTAGCGAGTTTGCCTTGCTTGATCTCTTCTTCTATCACCCTTAGCTCGGCGAGTTGCTTCTGCTTTTTCTCTTGGAGCTTCTGTTGGATGTTGACGCGGGAACCGACGCTTGAACCTTCATTCTCTGATGAACCGCCCTAGAAAAAAAATGAAATTTAACATGCCCCAGACGCCATTTTGCACTTTGCAATAAAGTCTCCCAGAGTTTGGTGGAACAGAATAATAATTGAAAACTGAGAGATGCGGACTGGAATGCATTCCACCAGTCTCCATGGTCCCATGGTTTGTTTTCCATCTCCATGTAAAGTTCTGGGGCTCATTGGCCCATAGAGACCAAAATAAAAGAAACGTAGGAAAATCAATTGACAGTTTATTTTGCTGTGTCGTCATCATTGCGTATGGCAATCATCCTGCATGGATCAAACGTCAATGTCCAGGTGTTTCAGCCTGTTTACTGCGGCGGACGTAAATTATGCAGCTCCTCCATGCGTCCAGGAAAACCAGGTGTCGCGAAAAGTTTGAAGAGAGAAAGAGTACAGTTTGAGTACTCTATTCTACCGAGTACAAGAGTAGTTACGTGGTGGTTGTGCGCGGCGGGCAGCGGGCGCCGCCAGAAGGCGGGCGCGGGCGCGGGCGCGGGGGCGGGCGCGGGCGCGGGGGCGGGCGCGGCGGGCGGCGGGACGAACGTAGTCGGCTTCTTCTTCTTACGCCCGGTCGCTGCGCTGCGGGACAAATACAGAATGTAAGGAGATAATAACTATAGGTACCTTTACCTAGGCGTACAGTATAAAGTCGTATTATGTTAAAGTAAACCATTGTAAAAATCTGTAAAAATTTATAGAATTGACAGAGGCGATCTCACTACAGCTTAGGTCAATCCAACACAAATCTCTTGTTTCTGCGGTCGTTAACGCCATTATAGGGTGTCTCATAAGTCGTACGTCACATTGACACCGGAGTTAGACCAGCCTAAGACGGACCGAACTTTTTTTTTTTGACGATTTCAAGTGCGATACGCATCATCCCCACACCAAACCAGCCTAACATGAACTCGTCGCATGATTTTCAAGATATTTCCAGTTTAAATTTTAAATTGGCAAAAAACTCAAGCTTTAAAATTTACATAAGTATTTTGAAAATTTCATGTTAGGCTGGATCGGTGCGTCTACCTCGGGTGTCAATGGGACGTACGACTTTGGGACATCCTGTATATGTATGCAGTCAACCAAATGGATTAATGGGCTAAGCTACTATAGAACCATGTAAAAGTGAAATAATAAGTCATATCATAAATAGCCTACTGATTACGTCACGTTGACATAATTTCATATGCCTATGGATTCAGAAACCCGTCTTTACATCCTGTGGACGATTATCTTCCCAAATCGCCGGCGCAGGCGCAAGAACTACAACAACATACCCCTTCTACACGATCGGGCGGTTGGGCCAACCGAGAGGGACGCAGCTATCTGTAAGAAGGAGACGTATACGTCTTATTCTGACAGATGGGTCATACACAGATTTAGGTTAAACATTGTCCCTTCTGTTCCTAAAAGTTAACGACGTGGGAGTTTTTAAGTAATATAATTTTGACACAGGCCAAAACTACACCAGACTCCCATTACTCGGATATATCCCAACCCGAAAAATTTGGTTTCAAAATCTTTAACTTTCTGGAACAGGAGAGACAGCTTGTTTCTGTGGCATGTGTGTGACCCAGATAGCTGCGTCCCTCTCGGTTGGCCCAACCTCTTAATCGTGTGGAAGTGGTTTAATGAAACTTACCCAATGTTAACTGGGTTCGTGAAGCGACAGTTAAACACGCCAGGTATCGCCGCGTTGTCGGACGAACTCGATTGTTTACCTGGAAGGAAAAATATATAAGTTAAAATTATTTGTGACGTTCTCAATATAAAGGGACCTTATGGAGGCAGGCGGTTACTCCGTTTTAAGAACTGTTACCATAGTATTCGTATAGTTACAAGAATATGAAGAGCTTAACTGCCTTCCTCCATAAGGTCCCTTTATATTGACAACGTCACAATTGTACTACACCTGCAGCATCAGGACTTCAGTTGGAATAAAGATGTACCTAATATACAAAGAAGTGGATAGGTTACCTATACGATATTCCGCGTGTACAGATGACCAGCAATCGCACACATCTATATAAATGAATTTAAGAACGCGTTCGCGCATAATTTCACAACGGCATTCTTTTTTGTTGTGTTTGTAAGGACAAGGTTTGTATGAAAAAAATTTTGAAAATCCACCGGGAGCCAGAAATTAGCAGCGGGGGCGAAGCCGCTGGCGGCCGCTAGTCAATCTATATACCGCAATGACCAGTGGTCGGAATAGGTAGAGCTAATTTACCTAAACTTGATGCATGTTCATTCAATAATGTGTTCCCATTTCACTCACGCGTGAATGAACAACTGATAATGACACACCAATTCGGAGATGACAAGTGACAGCAGGAAAGTACGCTAATTAGGTTTGCCAATTGGCGTAGTTTTGTGCCACTTTTGAAGCGCGTATCTACCTCTTCTTATATTACATCATTGGTTGAAACTTGAAATTTAATAGAAAATTTTGTGCTCAACTTCAACAAACTAAAAATTAATAAAGACAAAAATATGCTTTCCATACAAACGGCGATAACGTTTTCCACCCCCTAAATGTTAATAGATAACGACCAATTTTTGATATGTGGCCAGTCGGAACAAAAACTATGTCCGTACTTTTCGTTTTTTTTTATATGTATTAATTATAAAAAGATTATAGCCGAAATTACTTTTGTATGAAAACAATATTGATAATATCGGAAAAAACAAAACGTACGGACATTTCTTGCTCTGACTGACCACACATCAAAAATTGGTCAAAATCGGTTAACATTTAGGGGGTGGAAATCGTTATCGCCGTTTGTATGGAAAGCCGTCAACCCACAATCCTCTTAAATAAATAATTATTAAGTTTGTTAATTACCGTTTTTGTTCTGCGAAGAAGCGTTGGTGCTGTTCGTTCCCTGCTGGTTCCCTCCCAGCATGTAGCCCAGCCTCCGCACGTGGAAGTACCTGCACAGACGTTTTAGACTTGATTACTCTGGATTGGCTTAACCGATTTTCATAAACCTTAGCTAACAAACGTGGGATATAAGCTTTGGCAGAAAAGAGGGGAGGTCTTTGCCCAGCAGTGGGACACTAAAACAAGCTAAAAAAAAATAAGCTTCCTGAATGCGTCATAAATGTTTTTTTTGGTCCGTATCAATAAGCTGATCTTGAGCGAGTTGCTGGTGTCAGGACACGTCAGAAGTGACAGTTTTCTAAGATTTGACGTTTACATTTTTTAATAATTATGGCCTAGATAACGTTTACATTGAAGTGTCTCGTGAACATCATTCGTATATTCATCGCCATCACATGGCTGAAAAATGATACAGATGAGTGGTATCTCAGTGGAGATAACGTGATGAGCGGTGGAGACGTGAAGGCGACCTGTAGTAGAGCAGCATGAAGAGCAGGCCGGCGGCGAAGGCGGCCAGCGCGGCGGCCGGCGGCGCCGCCCCCGCCCCCGCGCGCCCGCGCCCGCGCGCCCACCACCACGCGCCCAGCAGCAGCGCGTTCTCCACGAACATCACGCAGTAGAACGTCACCTGCGACACCGACAGTGCTCAGCCTATTAGGTTATGGGCCCGCTTCACAATCGACTGATCCATTTATCTGCCAGGTGGTAACAGGTCATGTTGGTACAAATGTCTAAATGTACAATGGTTCAAAATGTCTCATTATCAAAATGTACAACGGTCAAAAAGTATATAAAGTAAAGATGATATAATGAACAAATGACAAAACGTTTTGATGTCATGAAAACAAGTGTCTAAAAAGTCCCGTTGACAAAATGTGCTAATGTCAAACTGTGCTATTATTGTACTTATACCGTCTTAATACAAATTAAATGTATCAAAACATTTTTCAAAATATTTTCTTAAGTCGTTAAATGTAAAGCAGGACCCAGACGACCGATTTCATCAGCCAACCGATCGCAACTATCTGTTAGAAGAAAGATGAACACGCTCTCTTTTTGACCAAATAGCTTCGTCCTTGTCAGTTGGCTGAGAAAATCGGCCATATGGACAGAACTTTACTCAAGTACGTGTTGATTTGATTGCTTAATTATTTTTAAAATATGTCAATAGGTAGAGTAGTGTCATAATAAGCAAATAAATAAAAATATTACATTGTTACTTAATTTTTGACCATAAAAATATGAAAACAAAATGATACTTCGACTATAATTAATTCTATCATGAAAACATTTCGAAAAGAGCACATTTAGTCAATCGCATTTTGTACATTTTGACCACAGAGTATTCTGTCCTGAAAACTTCCAGACAAAATGACACTTTGACCATAATGAGTTCTATCGTGAAAACATTTCGAGTAGAGTACATTTAGTCAATCGCATTTTGTACATTTTGACCACAGAGTATTCTGTCCTGAAAACTTTCAGACAAAATGACATCTAGACCATAATGAATGCTATCTTGGAAACATTTTGACTAAAAGAAATGTTGACCATAGCATATTTTGCCCTTAAAATATTCAGACAAAATGACCTGGTGGCACAAACATTTTGTACTTTTTGACAAAATTACATTTCAACCTTTATGCATTTTGGCATTTGTACCAAAATTACCTGTTACCTGCCAGGTAAACAAAGGGAAAGGGTCAGATATGCTTTAGTTATACATAATGAATGAATAAAGTTAAAAACCGGGCAAGTGCGAGTCGGATTGGCGCACTGAGGGTTCCGTACACATTTGGCTGGTTTTCAGTAATTCTTATTATTCTATAGGGTTTGTTCTATAATCATACTAAATTTGACGCTTGTATGTTTTACCGTTTTTACGATACACCAAAAATTAAAATACGTTGAAAAAACACGTTTCTTGTATGGGGTGGGGATCCCCTTTATTATTTCATTTTTTATTTGTTAGTAAATTTGCCATAATAACCAATATTCTAAAAAAAAATCAACCCGCTATCTATTACGGTTCAAAAGATACAGCTCTTTATAGTTAGGACAGACAGACGGACGGACGGACAGCGTAGGCATATTAATAGGATCCCGTTGGGCGCCCTTCGGGTACGGAACCCTAAAAACTAAAACCGGATTAGCAACTAGTATGACGCAACCCTACAGTTTTACACGCATAGTAAGTTCTTGACGAATTTTATGACACCTCGTTTAATAAAATCAGTCCAAATAGTTCAGGAGGTACGGTGGTATATCCAATTTTTGATCACATACACAGGTTGGTTAAACTCACTACCCTTTTTTTGGCTTCGCGCAGTCGGATAAAAATTGTGGAACACGAGTAGAACGAGAGAGATGTCATGAGTGTGAAAATGAAATCTGTAGTTTTATTACTACTTTTTACTATAAATATCTTTAATTTTTTAGAATTAGATAATAACTGTAGGTACTTACTGTTTAGTATAGCTGTATAGCATTATAATGTAGGGGACTATATGTATGTTCTAAAACAAATCTTAGCATAAGGTTAGATATATTATTTCTTAACACTGTTTGTTCCTAAATAAATAAAAGAACAGCTATATCAGCAGCAGAAGCCTAGAGGTCGCGCCTAGGCGGCGATGAGTGCGATCGCCCCTGCCGCTCGGCCGCGAACATTCGTCACTGACCATTGTCTGGCGCGCGCGCAGCTCCTGCAGATTGACGTAGGCGAGCACGTAGACGGCGGCGACGAGCGCCGCGAGCGCGGCCTTGCGCGCGCGCCCGAGCCGCTCGCCCTCGAACACCGTCTTCGGGGAGATCAGCCACAGGAACATGGACAGCCAGTGCAGACCTGAACAACACATTTTACGTAAGTAATTAACAAAGAGAAATAGATTGATTGAGGAATTGATCAGTTATCACGCTACTAGTCTTGAGTTTTTTTTCTTTTTAACCCCCGACCCAAAAAGAGAGGGGTGTTATAAGTTTAACGTGTCTGTCTGTGTATCTGACTGTGGTTCATCCGATTGGGAGCTACGCCAATGTCATAAATAATTTTATCCCGAGTGTTCTTAGCCATGTTTCATGAAAATCTGTTCAGCCATTTGAAGATCATCAGCTCCTTTCTAGTTGATGAGGGGATCTGATTTTTTAATTCTTGAAATCTTCTAGTGACGAAGTCCCTCCAGTGAAAATGTACGTGCTTGGAGCTCGTTAAAGGTTTTGCTCATTGCTCAGAGGGTTTTTAGGCGCTGATATCGGGGGTTTTTAACTCGGCTAGGTTATAGTTATTAACCTTTTTTTATGGCAATGGATATGTTTAATCAATCGTAACAAAAAGTTTTCTATGTGTATAAAAAGTGTTGAAAAGGTTAATGCGCCACGCTCGCGCTCCGTTTGCGTCAAACTGCTGCCTCTTGATTAGTAATAAGAATAGGGCGCAAATATAATGTTTTGCATGTTGTAAAGGTTGTACCTATAACTAAGAACACCCAATATTCGTAGACTAGAGCGTAGGCGGTGAGAGCGCAGATCCGCGCAGAAATCGTCCCCAACCGCCACAGGAACTGAAATCAATCGAATTGACAACTATTACTTAAAAACATTAAGGTAATAAAAATAAACCCGTATTAATAAACTGATCTTCAGTAAGAAGCCTGTCTCAAAACGACGATGATTTCACTGCATTGTCTCGTCCCACTGGCCTGTCCCGTCCCACTGGCCTGTCCCGTCCCACTGCCCTGTCTCGTCCCACTGGCCTGTCCCGTCCCACTGGCCTGTCCCGTCCCACTGCCCTGTCCCGTCCCACTGGCCTGTCCCGTCCCACTGGCCTGTCCCGTCCCACTGGCCTGTCCCGTCCCACTGCCCTGTCTCGTCCCACTGGCCTGTCCCGTCCCACTGGCCTGTCCCGTCCCACTGCCCTGTCTCGTCCCACTGGCCTGTCCCGTCCCACTGGCCTGTCCCGTCCTACTGGCCTGTCCCGTCCCAATGGCCTGTCCCGTCCCACTGGCCTGTCCCGTCCCACTGCCCTGTCCCGTCCCACTGGCCTGTCCCGTCCCACTGCCCTGTCTCGTCCCACTGGCCTGTCCCGTCCCACTGGCCTGTCCCGTCCCACTGCCCTGTCCCGTCCCACTGCCCTGTCCCGTCCCACTGGCCTGTCCCGTCCCACTGGCCTGTCCCGTCCCACTGACCTGGAAGATGACTCCGAGCCAGGTGAGCACGAGCCGGTGCACGTTCTGCAGCCGCACGTTCTTGCTGAAGCTGGCCAGCGCCCAGCACACGGAGAATAGAGATAAGGAGGCGGAGATCACATTTAGTTCCGCGAACGTTCTGTTGGCTGGGAACAACATAGGTATATAAGATTTGCTTTCCCTGCTTCTTGTTGCACGTGTGTGTTATTTGTTATCTGTGTGTTAACGTTTGAGGTATAGTCACCGGCGGGCGCGGGCTCGCGGCACAGCACGTGCAGCGTCAGCAGCAGCATGGGCGCGGCGCCGCAGCACGCGTGCACCAGGCGCAGCATGCCTGCACACGCAGCGCCACCGTCACCACAACGACCACCATTATCTTATATTATTAAGGTTTGCTCTTGGCCCTAGTCGAGATCAAAGAGTCAGGACAACGTCGAAGATGGAGCGAGTATATTAAGAGAGCTAGAAAAAGATGAAAGATATTTATATTCCGTAAGTAGGCCGCACGGGCACTTTTACACGTCAAAATCTACAGCGCTTCTCAAAAGGAGACCACTGCTGAGAAGAAACGCCGGAAGAAACTCAACAGTTATATATACAGGGAGAAGAAGGTATTATTAAACCTACTTACGGACACAGGGTTATAAGCACGCGCGACACTGTTAGAATAAGATGTATAGTAGAGTGTCAGTCGCGAAAATAAAGCAATAATTATGACATTACATAGTTTTTAAGACGTCGGGATAATTAGGTAATAATGGCATGGCAATATTGTGGCATTAATAACTTTAACCAGATGCAGGTTGTGTCGAGGTGTACAGGGGACGTCCCTTTCTAATTAGTCTGTTACGATAGAGACGCACTGAGCGACAAGCGAGAGAACAGTGGCGGCGCAAGACCTAAATTTGTTGTGGGCAAGGTACATTGCGAGGCCCTCTGGACGGCAAGAAGGCCGATTTCATAAAATGAACGGACTATCAAGGCGCGAGGCCCCTCGGACCGCGCACGCCTAGCGAACGCGAGAGCAGACAGATGTACTGGCCGTACAGGGCAGTATTGTTCGCCGTCACTCGTTGCGCCCCACCTGGGTACTCTCGCACTCACAGAGGTCGCGCACTTGGTGCTTGACGCGCTTGCGCCGCAGCTCGAGCGGCGCGAGCAGCCTGGCGTAGCGCCACAGCACGCCCAGCTGCATCGCGTGCAGCGCGCACACCAGCCACGGCGCGCGCCGCCGCTCCGCGCCCCACCCCGCCAGGTACCAGCGGAGGGAGAGCACCTACAACCAAGTAATATCACTTGGAATATAATCTTAATGACTCAAATCCCTTGTTTACCTTAAAACGCACCACCATATCTTGAACTTATACAGATTGCCAGATGTTCAATATTGAAGATCGATCTAAAGCAGTGATTACACCACTTTACCGTAACCCTAACGAGAGGGACGCCGTAATACGTTAGATAAGTATGGAGATATATCCATCTCACTCCAACGTATTGCGGCGTCCCTCTCAAAAGTGCCTAAATTAGAGTGGTGTAATCGGCGTCTAAAGTGGCAGATTTACACTTACTGCGTTTTAAATTCTGCAGGACAGTCTATTTCTGTGCCAGCCTAAAACCTTGTACAAAACGTTTACAGCAGAACCTACAATATTTTTAAGTGGCAACACTGGCAACCACCACAGCTTTCGGTAAAAAATTGAAGAATTTTGCCAGCACTCTTTAAAGAGAGCCCTCCAATCTGTTTTTCCCATAGAATAAGTACATATAGCATAGAAGCCGGACTATAAGATGAACTTTGCACCAGCTATCTTTCTCTACTTTTTAGATTACGTCACGTCATAAGAGGAAATGAGACAAAAAATAGGTGGTTTTTTCTTTTTTAACTGACATTGTCGTAAGGTTTTAAGACGTCAAATTCCCAAGTCAACAACCTCCAGCAGCTGCAAAATTAAAAAGTCGCCCGGGCGACTTCTTCATTTACTAGCTTTATTAGTTTGACAGTGATGTGAACATATTATATCGATATTTTCAGATTTCCAAAAGACGAAAACTTGATAGCAGAATGGGTCCAGCGAGTAGGCAGGGAAAATTTGATACCGAAGAGATACAGCAAACTATGGCATCAGCAAACAACACTGGCGATGATAGATCCAATTTAAACCTTGTGACAACATGAAGGATAACGAACGAATACATATAAGGACATCTCTTTCTAACTCGTTATGAGTGCCGTAAATAGAAAAAAAGGTCAAACATACATTTGTTTCTTATAGTCCGGTTTCTATGCTAGTACTTATTCTGTGGATTTCCCAATCTATAAATGCAATACAAACCTGTGATATAAGAAGCGACGTGACGACAATGGATATGGCCGCCGCAAACGTGCCCTTATAGCCGCGTTCCAGCAAAGCGTAGCTCATAACGACGTCGAACACCACGTCGCAAAAGTAGCCGGCAAGCGATATCACGTTGAACAGAACGTCGCAGAGAGGCAGGAACTCCGCCATTTCGTAACATGTCTCTTGATTATCTAGCTGTGGACGAGCAAATATAAGTAGAATAACGGTAAAATTGAGTATCTCTTTTTTTGAAGTCGGTTATAAATAAAATTAAAATTTGATAAAAGGTCTGCGTGCATAGAAAACGTAAACGTATTGTTGGTGCGTTTTGTTGCTGCTATGTTACAACAATCTAAATTATTATTTTTACTCAAATAGTTAAATTTATTTCAGTACTGTTTAAAATGAATAAGTAGAAATTAAAAATAACAATCATTTTTTTAATGCTATTATAAAAACATTTCAACATAAGACAACCTACGCACGTAAAACGCGCAATGCGATAAAGACGATCGAAACGCAATCCACCACTTTCATTGTTGACGACTTGACGTTTCTGAAGTTAATATTACATTTGTTTGTAAAATAAATTCCTTTTAATTATTGACTTGAGTTATTTAAACGCAATAAATAACATTTACAATGTCGAATTACCCCGATATTATTGGTAAAATCGGCAAGGACTCGTCGCGGGCGGCATGTAAAAAGTGTGGTTATGCTGGCCACTTAACTTTTCAGTGTAGGAACTTTATAAAAGTAAGTATTCTTCTAGTCGAGTTAAGTTAAAATCATGCAGTGATCATTATTAACCTTATTTGACTGGCCTACATTATGTGGAGTGTTGATTTGATATGTGCAGGATCTTTGTTTTAGTAACACTCTCTAAGAAATGGTTAGAATCCGCATAAAATCAACAACTTGCTACTAGAGTAGTAGTAGAGTAGGTCTTTTTAATGCAAAAGTAACCTTGGAACAGATATCTGGATATTTTACAGGCTTTGCTAGTTTACAACTTCACTAAGTTTATACTGTACAGTCAAAGGTATAAATATATATAGTCATTGTGTTCAAATATATGTATACACGACCTGGTTATTAGCATAGAGGTGTGTAGTTATTTATGGCATCTTGAGAATGTATATATTTATGACTTTAACTGTACATGTTTTCCATATTGATAAAGTAGGAATATTAACTTTAGTAGAAATAAATGGCAAGATAAATATAATATACATACACCTTTAAAGCTCTATTCAAGTAACCAACAGAAAAGTTAAATTCAAGATTACTTCTTACAATTGACAGCCTGTCCAGTAAAGCATATCTGTCAAATAAATTTAGCCCTTTCCCTTTCTTACACTTGAAAAGAGGCAAGGATAGGGCTACCTTTAACTGACAGATGAATTTACTTGTCGATTGTGAAACTAGCCCTTGGACTTTTATTCTCTGGGCGGCTAGCACATCTTACCCGTCTTACTTGTTGCTTAGTACTCATGTTCCATCCAGTCAATAATGAAAGAGTTACACTGAGCCTCAAAAAACTGAATCCATTGTAGTGTGATAAAGAGCTGTTTGATTATTGTTTCAGGTCGACCCAAATAAAGAAATAGTGCTAGATGTGAGTAGCACAAGCAGCGACAGTGAGCAGGACTATGCTACGCCTCTCCAGAGCCTCCGGGAGATTGAGCTCCGGAAGAAATTGGAAGAGAAACTGAAGAAGGCAAAGGAGAAGCAGAAGAGTAAAAAGAAGAGATCCAGGTGTGTGAGCTTACCAAGTTAAACTTTATTGCGACTGATTTGACATTTTTATTCTTAAATTCGTAAAGGCATCTGCTCAACAAAGATGACAGGCCTGAATCACATCTATCAGCATCGATTCTCATTTTGTCTATAAAAAATGGCTGTTTTGTATGAAGATGCAGAATTGATGTGATTACATACATCAATTCTGCTTAAGCATGTGTACACAACCATTTTATATAGACAAAATGTGAATTGGTTCTGATAGATGTTATTCAGGCCTTATTCTCTGCCACTAATTGGAGTTTGTATGTTATTTTAAATGCCTTGTGAGTCCCTGGTGCGGATATGTATTAATAATAATCAAAGGATATCAGTAATCATCAATAATATTGATAAAGTAATGACTAACTAGGTTTGTAATAATACAATTTCCTAGTTATGTTTTATCTATATGTATAGGCCAAATAATAAAAATACCTAATTACAAACACACAATTAAAATTCCATATTTTGATAAGAAAATAAAACTGAACATACCAGTGCTTTTACAAATCAGCTAAAAATAAAAAACAATTATTCAAAATTTATTTAATTTTTTCATTCATCATTCATTTTCTAATCAGATCATCAAGTTCATCATCAACAAGCTCATCATCATCATCAGCTGAGAGCAGTTCAGAAGAGGAAAGGCACAAAAAGAAGAAGAAGAAATCTAAGAAGTCTAAATCAAAGAAGTCTCATAAAGAGAAGAAGAGTAAAAAATGATCAATTTTTTCATCCCATAGAACAAAATCTGTTTCTAAATGTATTTTTATGGATTATTTTAATTCTAGAGCAGTATTAACTGCTATACAGTCTATTTTAAGGTTTAGGATAAAATTTTCCTTCCATGATAGTTCATAAAGAAAGGTTTATTGTATATAATTATCTTGTATTACTTAGTGCTGGCAAGACTTTCTGTGAATCTAGTGAAATATTTTGTTATTATGCAACTAATAATCACTATTTCCAAATGATTTGCCTTTCCATTTGTCTAGAACTATAATGGCAAGTGTTCATGAAGAAACTAAAGGCTGACTGATTGAATATGAACTAGGTATAATACAATTATAATTAAGCAATAGAATATTTGAATCATTTTAATGTGTCATAATTATAATTAAATAAATAGCATAATAACTTTAAATAAGTACTTTGTTTTTTATCAGAACTTAATTTAGGCTGTACTTTTAAGTATAAGGTAAAACAACAACAATAATAAACAAATAGAAATAGTCTTCTATAACCCTACTCTTCCTTGGAATAAAATATTTGATACATCCCCAAACATTTCAGGTTCAGGTCATGTTCTAGTTTAAATTCTAAAAACATGAGAGCATTAGTCATGATCAGTTCTAGTTGGGATTTAAACTAGGTTCCATATGTGGTTTCTTATGTGTTAACCTTTTAACTGCCACGGTCACCTGTAATTTTACATGCCTTAGACGCCATGTTGTTATTTGTGGACACAATTAATGAAAACAGCTCACTAATAGTTGGGCATTCATGGCATGAAAACCCATTGTCATGTATTGCTGGCTGGGACATTCAAAAGGTTTAAGTAGGATAGGTTCATCACGGTGTTGTTAATGCTCATTAGACAAACGGCAGAGAGATAGCATTATGACTCTGCTAGATCTTATAATTAAGTCTTTAGATTGTGATTTTATTTTTGGCACTGATCTGAACCTAAGAATAAGAGAGATTAACACTGAGTGCCAGTAACCCGTTAGTTGGTTTCTGTGTTCGTAGGCAGTTTTCGCTATAAAGCGGAAAAACACTGGAATCAGTTACAAGCATAGCGTGTAGCGCTATGTGGCTGTCAAAGTGTTAACATGTAGAGCTGGATATGACACCTAACAAACAACTATGATGTAACATGTAGCTATCATGCAACTGAATTGTGGAAACTAGCCTGCTAAAAAAATATCAGCTGCCATAAAGACCTTAGCATAGAGGTATGAGAAAAGCACCCAATCGGTGAATTGTTCAAGAGAATGATTATATTTTGTATATTTCACTGAGCTTTAACTAAATTATTGCTTACTATACTGATTAGTGATTATGTATACTTGGCAAGTTAAAACTTGTATTTTCATTAGTGTCCCATTTCCTTGCATGCATAAAATATACTTTTCTGATGGAGACTTTTTGTTTAATAGAGCAAAACCTAAGTTTTTGTTTTTTACTGATTTTAAAATGCTAGTAGATAACCCTATCATTACATCAAATACCTGGCAAGACTTACACAAAGAAAATTAAGGTATTTATTAGTTTAGTCCGAAGAAAACATGGCAATTTTTAATGTTATTATAAAGTAAGATTCAAAAATAGAAAGTTGATTGAGTGAGTACTTTCCCGTAATTTTAACGATATATTAAAAGGAGATGTAATGATAGAAACCTCAGTATAGGTACTTGATATAAGAGAGAAAGAAGATACCTATATTTTAAGTCAAAATAACCAAGCCACTCACCTTAATGAAACTAAATTCTTTAAGTGACTAAGGTACATAATTTTCACCAGGATTTTTTTAACTTATAGAGTTAAAACACGAACATTTATCACACATTGTATTATAATTTGATTACAGTTTTTGTTCAATTCCCACGGTTATCACTATGCACATTCTGCAAAAAGCTTAGATGTATTTTGGTTAAGTTATTCTAAAAACTTTCAATCAAGTTCACGTCAAAAGTTCATAGACGGTAGCGTCATCTAGTGTGCGGTATGCTCGAGTCGTGTGAAAGCTCGATACATCTTGTGGGTGCGTTCAGAATGGATGCGCTCAAGTTAAATCAAATTTTAACATTACGTTGCACCTTTGAGGAGTTGTGCATAGCTTTTTTTCGTTAAGATATGCCTGACAACAAGCTGTTGATCGGTCATTTTTCGTAGACGCTTCCGACTTATATTGGCATAACGTGTTGGACCTCTGAAACAAACCATTTTATTAATTAATACACAGGGTGACCTCGAATTGGTAATACAAATTCAAAGTACTACAGAGAGCTTCCCTAAACCAATCGCTTCTACGAGGTCTCACGCTTAATTTTAAAACATAAGTACTTTTTTTCAAGTTTTCTAATTATCCCATTTTTTTTTGCTTAAATTGGTTACCCTACCATTACCTTTAAAATGAAAGAGGTTTAAAGTATTTCAAATGAACACTTTCCTCTTTGGTTCGTTATCTGACACATCATTTATGATAATAGCGTATCTTGATTAGTAAATTGTCACTTGTCTTGTCAAAGAAAGTAAGAATTTTCGTATTTAATTAAGATAGTAATTAAACAAAATGCCCCGAGCTTATCCTTATACGAATATTCAGCGAATGGATATGTTATCTTTTTATTTTACGTCACGAAGTACCGTACGAACTCAAGCATTGTTTCATGAACGACACCCTGACTGCCCAACTCCTACTCGTGTTCTAATAAACTCCATTGTCCAAAACTTAAGAGATTTTGGACAGTTTACTGTCCCAGTGCACGCTCAAGCTCCGGGCCGGCGGCCGCGGTACTCGCAGACGTTTCGGAGACGAGTTCTCGATTATTTTAGCCACCACCCAGAGGCGAGCTCAAGGGACGCTGCCGCAAGATTCGGAACGAGCCAATGGTTTATTTGGCGATTACTGAATGCTGAAGGAAAGTATCCGTTTAAATTCCAAAGGGTGCAGGATATCATATTAGCGGATTATCCTAGAAGAGTGCAATTTTGTCGTTGGCTGCTGCAAAATCTACACTTGAACATTTTATGGACCGACGAGGCAACATTTACAAGAGTAGGCATGTTCAACGTTCACAATGAACACTGGTGGTCTGATCGTGAAGCAAATCCTCACGTAACTCGCAGGGACTCCTACCAGACACGTTTCTCGGTAAATGTTTGGGCAGGAATACTGAACGACTGTTTGATTGGTCCTCATTTCATTGACGGAAATTTAAATGGACCGAAATATGAAGAATTCCTGAGAAATGTGTTACCGGTATTGCTACGAGAGGTGCCGCAGCAAAATTTGGAGGCTCTGTATTACCAGCAGGATGGGGCACCAGCTCATTTTTCCCTGCGTGTGCGAAGCTACTTGGACCAAGAGTTCCCTGGGAGATGGATTGGACGCTGTGGCCCAGTCGCTTGGGCTCCTAGAAGCCCTGATCTCACACCTCTCGACTTCTTTTTGTGGGGCGAAATAAAAAGGAGAGTGTACGCACGGGAAACAGATACTGTGGGTAAACTTCGCCAAAAGATAGTTGAGGCATTTAATAATGTAAAAACCAATGAATTTGTTCTCCACAGATTGAAAGACAATCATAGGCGACGGGCAGAGTTATGTATCCAAGAAGGCGGGGGTCATTTTGAGCACATTTTAAAAGTTGTTTAAGTTTTACAATTTTGTATTTTGTACTGTACGTTATTCAACAATAAATTATTTTTAATAATTCACTCATTATTCAGTTATTCACTTTATCAGATAATTTATTAGGGTACCTACTTAAAACTAAAGGGTTGGATGGATATCAGCACCTAGTTTATTAATAACATCGAGTGATAGATACAGGAATGGAAATTGAGACACATTTTGTTCCTTGTCGCTTTGGGTGGCAGTGCGTCACGTTGAATGTGTACTGTCATTATCTCCGTCGTTGTTGCGACAGAGTACAAAATGGTGCGAGAATCAATTTCCTTGTCTGTACGACAGATATGCATGACGTCATGTAGGTTAACCACACTTGGGATTTTAAATTATTTTTATTATTTTGTTTTGTTAGAAAATTAACGATAATTAAGGAAAGCTAACTTTAACAACTGAGTTAATGCAATACACTATTAGTGATTAACTGAATCATAATCAAGTATTTTGTATTACCAATTCGAGGTCACCCTGCATATGCACAACACTGTATACGACAATAGGTTGGCTAAAGAAGCTTAAATACTAACTGGAAATTGCAGAGCAAACATTGAATTGAAGCTAGAAATAATGACCTTGAACTATATCTCGGATGAATTGCATCTTTGTCTCTAGGAATGATGAAAAGAGATGCAACATGTTTTTTGTTTTTTATTCTTTCTTGGAGAAAGAGATGCAAAAGATCTGTAACGTAATTCAATTTTATGTTATTTTTTCTAACTTTAACTTCAATTCATTGTTTGCACTTAGTATATTAGCTTCTTGACACGTTCATAACGAATCATGACACCGAATTATTACACTACTCACCTACTCTTTGCATTGCATAGCCCACTTATTACAATCGCCTTAATAGTTTAGGAGCTAGATTACATTACGTTTTTTGATCACGTACATATACTGTTAATCTAATAACCCTTCTTTCGGCTTGGCGCAGTCGGCTACAAAATTATTTTTCACTTAGGCAGCTACTTTGCAACATGTGATATTTTTAAAGATTCTTTAGTTAGAGGTTTATAAATATGGCGGTGATATGATATAATATAGGTACCGGTACTAACCTCGTACAATATATGCCGCACGCATTCAGAAGTCTCAGGAAGCCAGGTAGAGCGAATTCTAGGGATACATTTTCCATGGCTAGAATCCTAATCAGCTGGATCGGATCCACGTTCATGGCCGAAATATCGCAAATTTTTCCCTGCGAAGGAAGGGTGGTTCTAAGAATTTATGATAACGGGCAAAAATATTCAATTTACGCATCGCTATAATTCTCCATTCTTACATGAGTAAATAAATAATATTTAGTGGGATTCCTTTTGGATACACTGAGCTTTTTTTTGTAACTCGGTTTATCGCATTTCCGATAGGCAACAACCACCAATTTTATTCTTCTTTGTGTATTTTTTCCGATTTCAAGTCAAATTCCTGCAGTTTAGCAGTGAAAGCTTAACAAACAGAAAGACAAACTCGTGTTCGCATTTTTATTTTAGTAAGAATTAGTATGGTGGCAACCTGCATAAGACCCATTACGTCCTCTTTCAGCGCCTCCAGCGCTAGCACGAGGCTCTTGCCGGTGAGCTCGCAGCGCTTGCTGACGCGGCGCACGCAGCGCCGGTACATCAGTTTGGACGACGCGTGACAGCTGTTCTCCCGCGGCCATGATGCTTTGGTAGCCTGAGCAAAGGCGCGAAGGTTTTTAGATAGCTGGCTGTACATGGCTGTATGGTCGAACTCAGAAGTAGCTGAAGTACCTTGTCACAACAGCTATTGATATACTAAATTCAAACCACTCTTATAACACGTTACCATGACAAGGTACTAATATGTACATCTACTTACTTCTAAGTTCAACTGTGTACTATTAGTAGATGATAAATAAAGGAAATATTAAATGTTCTTTTTATTTAACACTTCAGTAACATACCGTACGTCTTACAGCAGAGCTTATATCATAATGCAAACAATGCAAAATATGAACGGTTTATGGATTGTTCATGTTGATCAAGAGTAAACCTGTTGCATTCTGTACCTATGGTATGTAAACAATAACAGTAAAGGTCAAACGGAAATTGAAATTTCAATAAAGTTTCCGATCATGACAAACAACTGGAGTTTTTCAGCGAGCACTGGTAAACACGCTTTTTATAAAGAAATTGCATAAAACCATTTTAATTTAATGCAGAATTGTAATCCGCCTGTACAGTAGAGGAAATGTATTCGCGTACCACCGTGCAACCCTGTCGCAATGACAGGCCGCATCACTCAAACTAAGTCTCCCCACATCTATCTAGTCATTGCATAGTCGACCAAGAGAGGCTTTTACCTCTTTTCTATTCCCGCGTCCACCCAAAAGAGGTAAAATACTTTTTTGATTAACTATAACTATTATATTAATCTAATTTGAAATAGTTATTTAACTATTTAAAGTCACTAGATGCGGGCGGCAGGCACGGCATTAGCCATTGTAGCAGGGCCAGGCTAGGACTTTGCGGGATCGGCTGAGCGGAGAGCGAATTTTCTAATACATTGCGTGTAACGTCAATTAACCGCTGCGCAGTGAGCGTCTCGCCCGTGCAATGAAGAGACAATTCGCTCGCCGCCGCCGCCGCTGCTACTAAAGGCGCTGACTTGACGCTGCTATGAACGCTGCTGGCAGCAGTGGACGTTTTTCGGCTGGTATGATGATACCTCTTTCATTTGCTTGAGCAGTCGCAGCGCCTTCCGATGGTAGGCCGTATAAGCCCTCAGCAGTACCCTCCTCGCATGGAGCACCAGGTCGCGCTGTGTGGGCACTTCGTACGCGCCCAAGTTCAAGGGGTGCTCCTCCTCAGGACAGCCGTAGATGTTAAGCGGAGTGAAGGGAATCACGGGCTTACGCGTGGGTTTCTACAACAGTTATAGACACAATAAACCTATTTTAGTATAAGTACCTAGTATGTTTTGTCACTTTCTGTCAAATTTAAATTGCACAATAAAAGATAGAGTCACAGGCTAGATGGGCGGCGGCGAGTATTTACCCAATATACCAGTTAGATAGGTATGTAATGTACCTGAGTAAATACCCAATTTTCAGATGAATCCCTGGGTATACTCAGTATACCGGTATACCTGAAAATTGAGCTTTTATTTAGGTAAGTACCTATCTAAATGCAGGGTAAATCAAACACACTTTCGCATTGATGATATTAGTAACGATAATGATAATAAATATTCGTAATAAAAATAAATCGTACCACTTTCCTATACCCGACGGTAGCCCTTAAAAATCTTTCTGTGGTAGTCTCATTATGTCCTGCGATCTTATAACTCTCAGCAGGATCGATACTTGAATTTACCAGCCTCCTGACCTCCAATGAAGCATTATTTGATTCCAGACTGTCGGTAATATTGCTCCTGCGTGTCACTGAGTGTTTAGTATTAGTGACAACTTGATCAAGTCTTCTAACCTCCAGTAAATCATTCTTTGGATCCTGTTTGGTGGTAATATTACTTGCAGCATCGACAATTTTACTGAGCCTCTCAACCTCCAGTAGAGTGTTCCAAAAATCTTGTTTATCGGTGACATTGCTACTGACTTCCATTGGGTTTTTAGTAGTAAGGGCACTTTTACTGATCCTCCTGACGTTTAGCAAAGACCTCCTTGGACCCTGACTGGCGGTGTCATCGCTATTATTTTTTGAGCTCTCAGTAGTTGCACTATTTGTATTGAGCCTCTCAACTGCGGATAGAGGGTTCCGTGGCTCTTTATTGAAGGTCTCATGGCTACTGGGTTCAATTAATCTCTCAGTAGACGAGCTGATTGCATGGAGCGTTTGGGACTCCAGAAAAGCACTCCATGGATCCAGAGTGACGGATTCATCACTACTGGGTATCACTAACTTTTCATTTGCATGCAGTCTTTCCACCTCCATAAGATCCTGATAGGCGATTTCATGGCTATTTTTTTTTATTGAGTTTTTAATAGTAGCGACAATTTCACTGATCTTTCCGTCCTCCAGAGAATTCCGGGGTTTTTGACGGACGATTTTATCGCTACTGAGGTTTATTGATTCCTTGGTGGACGCTCTATTTGTATTTAATCCTTCAATCTCCAGTAAAGCACTCCATGGATCTTGGATGGTGTCACTCCTACTACTCTTTGAGATTTCAGTAGCAGCGAGCCTTTTACCAAGTATTTCTACCTCCTGTAAAGTATCCTGATGGTCGGTACCATCTCTACTGGTCTTCACTGGTCTCTCGGTGGAGACGCTACTTTCATTGAGTCTCTTAATCTCTAGTAAAGGATGCTTTGGTTCATGGTTGATAATATTATCCACGCTTTCTTCAGATCCTATTTCTGTACCGAAGACATCGAACAGTTCGACTGAGGAGAACCCCGTACACTTGGGTATGATGAGGGCAAGCAGCAGATCTGGTGATAAAATAAGAAAGTTAACTAGGAATTTGGAAAAACGGTAAATAGTACTGAAACTGTCCATTCATAATGTAAGCGTAAGTGTAAGCGGTCACTTAAAAACAAATGGTTTTTTACTCCGGCCCTGGGCCCGGCCTACCGATCGGGGCCACACTACCACACAAAGAAAGTGTTTTTTTTTATTCAGTGCGGGGTAGCGGGAGGCCAATTCACACTTGGCCGGGTTTATATTACTTTTGACTTGTCATGCTCTTAAAGGGAGCTTAATACAAATCATTCTTTACGTCTCTAGGGACTAAAGTCCTTTTTCTTTTTAATTGTCTTGGAAAGCCATAATTATACCAGTGTAAAAAGTTATTCCAGTGGGACAACGCCCAGGCGAGTACTATTTATATAGACTGATTATACAGCCAGCTAGTGGTATGTCGTAGAGGGCAGTGTTTTTTAATTCGTGAAAAAAATACTATCACGAAAGAACGCTAGAGATAATGATGACATGTTGAAATTATACGAGTTGTACTTGTTGTACCTATATGTCTTTTGTCTGTTTTGAATAATTCATTCGATTTAAGATAATTTTCGTGTCATTATGTCCAATATTAGTTCCTGAATAAAAAAATTACAATTTCAACTCCCTTTAATTGGCAGTGTATCACTTACCATAATGTTCACTTTTTAGGGTTCCGTAGTCAAACTAGGAATTATTTTAGGGTACCGCCCATACGTGTAAAGCAAAGGTAGACGAATAAAATGTTTATACGTGGGTGAATCAACTTTTAAGGTACTCCTTTTATTTAGCAGCACTAAAACTTTCCTGGTGACTTATGATTAATAATAATTTATGAATATTAAAAATCAGACCATCAAATTTACAGATCCCACATGTTAGACATCCCAATATTTTTTAATTTTCGGAAAACCCTGGTAACTCAGGGGAAAATGCACATTTTTCATACAAAACCTGGGGACAGCATCGTCCCCTGCGTTACCAACTATATTATTATTTAAAATTGTACCATTTTAGAACAACATTTTTTAAATGTTAGCATTTATGTCTGATTTTATAAATGTGTAAGCCACGACATTAGCAAATAAATAGTTTAAAAAAAAAATTAAAATTGTGAAACATCTCGAAAAATGGGGAGTACCTTAAAAGTTGATTCACCCACCTACCGAAAATCGGCTTAGATAACTTTGAATAGAAAATTAGCAAATATTTATGGTTTTTGAAGATGAGCATGGTCCGACATGCTTACCCGGTTTTTTACTTTTTATTGCTACCATTTTTTATGCTGATTCAAAATCAAAACGGTGAATTCACGACCTCTTGCATTTTTGCCAATTAAAGGGTTAGAGTTTGCTCTATAATCACATCAAGTATGACGCTTAGAATGACGAATTTCCTTTTTTTTTTTCAACAATAGAGCAAAAGCAAATTAGCTTCTTTGCAATGTGCAGTCAAGGGCATAAATATATATACGTTCCCAAGATCTCAAAAATATCTATACCCCTTTATGCCACTGGCAATAAGGTCCATGTATACATATATTTGACGCGATGGCTGTATATATATTAATGCCCTTGGCTGTACATCGATTTCCGACACCGACATGATAAAAACAACAATAACATGCTATAACAATTACTGAACATATAAAAAGTACTTACATTGAAACATGTTAGCGGCGGCAAGTCGTTAAGTAACTGAGCGAGTTGGGAAATCCGGCGCGGCGCAGCGCGGGCACGATCGGCAAGTAACTACACCAAAGACTACTCGCATTTAAGTAGCACCACTTGACTCTGCCGTATGAGCATTAAAACGGTGGTAACGTGCCATTTGGTTGGTACACAGGTGCGAAGTGAACTGGCTCAAAATATTAGAATTTGAATCAATTTACGAATTTTAATATTCGTGGTATTACGACGAAAACTCTATTTGCATATCGGAGGGATTCCGTTCTTATTGACTGGTTGAGGGATATAGCGTTTGAGAAGGCCTTTTACTAAAAGTAGGACATAAAAACTGATAAAAACTATAATTAATGCAGATTTAATCCAATTCTTCTCAATGACCGTTGTCACGTGGGCCTTTAAAATATTATTGGAAAACACTAGTTGCCTCGTTTGAAATTACATTTTTATTCTGCTTTTGTATATTTTATGGATAAACGTGGATAAAACATCTGTCACTTTCTGACCAGTCTGTCAGTGCGAGAGTGACGGATCCTTTATCCTTTTTATCCACCGCGATAAAGTGTTGTTTAGACCGGTATTTGGTTGTGGTGAATTCTGAAGTCGAAGTAATAATTCTGATTTTTAGAGCATGGGTTTACGTAAATACCTCTATAACTTCGAGATTGTTCTTTGGTTTCTCTTTCACAGTAACACTATTTTGTATTTTATAACTGGTTTTCGCAACTCGATTTGCGTCTATTTTCGTTTGGCTCAAACACTAAATAAAAAAAGTGTAGACAAATACCCGTCACTACGGTTCAAAAATGTAAGTATCCCTGTTTTCGACTTGAGATGACTTTTCGATCGCGATGTGCTCTTAAAAATGATCTGAATCACAGATTAATTCGCAAGTTATTTAAAAACAATTTTTTGCTTATAATTAAATATTTTGACTTAAACTTCGACTTAAATTCTTCGTGTAGTCGTCGAACCGATTCGCGATTCCTTATTTACAAATTGTATTTCCATCGTTATCGTGTATTGGTTCCCACAAAGCGTTCGGTTTGAGTGTGTCAATAACAAGCGATGTTTGGTCAACAAATGCTGTCAACTTTAACTGTGGTTAAGTACTTTTAAACTTCAGCTGAACAATTAAGAGGCCTCTTACAATTGTGTGCTGATAACGTCGCATTTTTAACGTAGTTTTTAATTATTGAAACGGGGTGAATTTCTCAAAAGTTATAAATTAAATATCGGGAGAGATCTCATACAAATTGACTTAGTCCCAAACTAAGCTCTAGGCTTGTACTATAGGTAGAGCTAGGTGAAGATAAACGACATACAGATAAACATCCAAAACTTAGATACCTAATGATACAGTACCAACAACAGTGGAACAATTAGGTATAATACAGGTAGGTACCTTGTATCTATTGGTGAGAACCTGTAATTAGCTTTCTGTATCTACTTTAATTTTACGATCTGTTTTAAAGCTGTTGGTTTTCCATAAATAAATAAATAAGTAAATAATAAGGTCTATGTACACATATATTTGGCGCGATGGCCGTATAGATATTATATTAGTGCTTTTGACTGTAATACTGTCCGCGAATTGTTGTCGGATTTCTCTTTTTAACATATCTATAACGATAGAGACGCACTGAGCGACAAGCGAGAAAATACAACTTATATGTAACCATCCTGTAACCAAAGCAACTCCATCTACTAGTTGTCATGGCAACCGAACATATTGATCGATGTCATAAAAAACTTTCAACTTTCACTGTCGCTGGGCCAAAGATTCCTCCAAATGGACAAGCCCCTTAACCCTGAGGACTTCGCCGAAATGGCCGGGGAGCTCCGACACTGCGTGGAGGCGGACCGCCAGTACAAGCGCGTGAATGACGTGAAATGTGACGCCATATACACCGCCAGGACCTACGAGGAGTTTGCGTGAGTTATATTTCAACCCCTACCTCGCTATAAAACGCCAACGCACACTATTCTGTTCCTGTCATCATTTGTTCCCTTTCTCTTTTAGATCTGCTTACAATTTTTATGCAAGAAAAATATAATTTTAATTATTTAACGATCGCTGTGGCAATCTTCTAAAGTGTCATTCTACGAATCAGGCCTAGCGTAGTGTAGATGTCACAAGATATTTGTAAAGTGTGATATCCTCAGCCGTAGAAACTAACGGCCGCACTTAGAGACGTCAATTAACTTTTAAGTTTCATTAAAGTTGCTGCTGTCATTTTCTATGCTATAGCAATAGAATAAGATGCAGCAACTTTAATGAAACTTAAAAATTAATTGACGTCTCTGAGTGCGGCAGTAAGTCCTTAATTATAATGTCTAATGTGTATCTCGATCTACTGTTTCAATAAAGAACTGTTTGTTAAAAGGGGGTTTTATGTGTTTAAGCCTTTGGCTATCCATAAGATAACGCGGTTAGCCTAGTTGGTAGTGACCTACGAATCTAGCGTTCCTGGGTTCGAATCCCGGTATGGGCAAATATCAGAACTTGACTCGGCTCGCACAATGTGCGCCTAAGGTATCTTCGATATTTCTTGGGTAAATATCAATTCCACCAAAAACATAAGTGTAAAAAATAGGACAAGTTCTCAAGCGCCACCAACACTAGTGATATCTAGAAAGGTGCCAAGTTTGTGTATTTTGAGCGTACGTTGGTTAGACTGTTAACTCTAGTGCCAAACTTGGCACCTTTTCACATATAACTAGGTACGGCACATAAGAACTTGGCCTATTTTTACTTTTGTTTTTGATGGAATATTTATAGGCAGGTAGTCAATAATATCAATATCAATATAGAAATATATTTTTCCACCCTGTAAGCGTGGCCGCGAAGAGCGTTTTGCTGAATTAGTATATAGCGTAAAACTCTACTAATACTCGTTCAGAAAACGCTTGTTTTCAGCCCTCTACAATAATGTACAATTATTGTTACAGAGACCGCGTGGCAGCTGCCCACCTGCAGCCTTTGATGAAGGAAGACTTCAAGAAGAAGGCGAAAAGGGGATGGAATCAGTGCGTGCCGCATGCGCAAGAGAGAGGGGACGAGTGAAAACGGATATGATAACTTTAGTGTATTACTTGCTTTAAAGTTTCCACTTCTATAACGTTAGTGTATTACCCGTTTTGGTAACAATAAAAAAAAAATACCTACCTGTTTTTAAATTTTAAAGTAAATTCTTGTTGCACCGAGTGCTGACTGAAACAACACGAGTGCAATAATAAATTAAATTACTTAATGCGAGGTTCACAATCTGTTTTTCTCAACGTTGCTCGGAAATATGAACATTTTTGGCCTGGTTTTGGGGTCAGAAACCATCACTTTCACATGGGACAGATTATCAAGGCAATGGCACTTGAAATTTCATCGGAGAGGCAACCGGATGGATAATCTGGGACTTGAAGCGATACAGAACTTTTTTTTTTAATTCAGTTAATTGTACTCTCGATGTATGGAGGTACATTAAAAAAAAAAGTGTGTACTAATTCAGTAAAAATTGGGTACATCAGTGTTATGTTTTAATAAATAACAAAACATGCCGTGGGGTTTCCAGGGAGCATGACATTAATTATATTCGCTCAAGAAATCCAAATTAAATCAAAATACGAAACCGGCATTCTAGAAAATGAGTACGACCGACTTATAACAAAACTCCAAAGTTGTGTAAACACTTCGTACCGCGATTTAAAAACAAAACTGCAGTAATGGATTTTGTATGAAACTTTATTGCTCTAGAGCAGAAATGTGTCGTGAAACGATTGCGTAGTTGAAAGAAATGTTGCTATTCTCCTTTACTTCGTAATAACACTTACTTAAATCATCCTAGGTCAGTTAAACTGAAGTTTAAATACCGATAAATTACCGTCCTGGATTTGTCACTGAAATGCCATTTGTTGCATTTTGTACACATTTTGTACCTACTGACCTATGACGTAATGTTCTATGGAACAAATGAAACATCCCTGGTGTTAAAACCGGTGAACTGGTAAATGACCGGATTTTATGTTTTACAAAAAAAGGAAACTAAACAATGTTACAAAGGCGTATATCATGGCATTAATAATAAGTAAAAAAATCGCATGATATGAAATATATAAGACTTAAAAAGTGCCGAATAAAATTAAGTTAATAAATTTTATGAAAGTTATTTCAAATAGTTTCTCCCTTAAGGCTCGTTAAATCACCGGTTTGGCTAATAAATTCCGGTTTTGTTATTCAGGGGAATAGGGCTACTTTCTCGTTTGAGTCTGCACAAGAACTCATAAGTAGCTTTACATTTTACTACCATGTCGCAGTTACGTATTATAAGTTATAAGAGTCACGTTTGAATTTAGAATGTCAATAGTGCGACAAGGTCCTAAAATGTACACGAAGTGACGTCACGAGCCCCCACTCCTGAACTTTGACGCGCTTTATCTTTGTCGTTTTTTGTTCGATTGACAAAAGAAAAAATACGTGTTCAATATTTTTTGATAATCTAACTGACGGACTAAATAAAATTTCGTTTTCTTTACCCAGTCATCATCCCTATTAGAAAAAGACAGCTATTGCAGGGTACAAATTGCAGAAAAATTTGGTCCGTTTCAAAGCCATTTTACTTCATAATATATGTTAGAGCAGGATCATTGTTAACCGGCCGCACATTGCCGTGAAATATTGCTCGTTTTACGGGTGTCTACGTATACAGCAACTAGGAGCCACTGGTGAGGATTGTAGAACGCCTGCAGACGTAGGAGCGACACCGCCATCTTTGGGCCGCCCCATATGTCGGTAGAATAATATGGGGCTTCACCATATTATACCAACTATGGAAGTATCAATTAACTAGAACACTTCTGTCCCATCCTTTATCTTAATTACATACTAATTTAAGTATGGATACATTTAAGTATGGTTTTGAAGGCGCGCCACGCCGCTCACAGTTAAAAGGGGTATAGGAAGTCGATTTAACTCGCAATAAAAAAGGGTATAAATTATTTACGGAGTAAACTGGACTTATACCGTTTTTCACATGAATTTTAGGAGATTTGCGAGTATACCCTATTTCACTAGGAAAATGCTGGGGATTTTGGACGGTAAAAAAATTGCTCCCAAGAAGCTGTTCCAAGATGTTTCCATAACAAAATGGCTAATTCTATTTTAGGCGGGACATATCAGGAATTCATTATTTTCTTGTTCTGAGTGAAGGTCTCCACGGACGTGTAATTTTTCCCCAAAATGTAGGTAAAAACGGTCCTATTAAAAAAAAACATTAACCTACGTATAATTAAGTAGCGGGACGCGATATCTTGAATCTAGAACACTGTAATGCTAGTCGTCCTACAACACCCCTTTTTTAAATTTTCCGAATAAAATTAATTTAACACAGATTACAAGATACGAGATGCCAGACTGTGCTACACTCTGTTTTTTGGATTCGACATCCTGATAACGATTTCTATCTTCGTGTGCGAGCTCTCTTTCTTCGGGTGGTAGAAGCGGCGATCGTTTCTGTCCATCGGCACCAAGACCTTGTCGTACCAGCCATATCTGCGATCAGGACAGAGCCCTTAGCCAAGATACCCATCGATAACTAGCGTTTCTATTCGTTTCGTTTTTAAACCAATCGCATCACTGGTAGATCACGTGACTCTCCGTATGACGTGATCTACCAATGACGCGATTGGTTTAAAAACTAAACGAATAGAAACGCTAGTTAGCGATGGGCATCTTGGCTAAGGGCTCAGGGATGTAACTATGGATTTGTAATGAGACACATTCAGTGATATTAATTCGATAAGGAAACCTTATCTTGCACTTTCTCGCTTGCCACCCAATGCATCTCTACCGTAACAGAATATTTGTGTCGTTTTCAAGGAAAAGGTACCACTTTGTCGGTTGTCAATGAAGTTGATTTTTATTTGTATCTTTATACCTACCAGTAGCCAGGTATCAGGCTCTTATTGGCAACCGAATAATGGTACCTTTTGCTTGAAAACGACACATTTATAAAGCGACAAACAAGTCGCGGGCAAGTTGAACAGTCGAGAACGGAAATATGTTTACACTTTTGGATCTTATTACAATGGAATAAGGTGAAAAAGTGTAAACATCTTTCTGTCCTCGACTGTACTAGACACATTGGGGCTATTCTTTATCTTATCTAGTTTAAATTACAACAGAGCCGTTTGCAATCTGTTTCAGAAAATGAATTTGCTATCCATTAAAAATGTCACTCCACCAAATCTAGGATAGAGAAGATACACACCTAAACATACTATTACTCCGGGGCCCCTTTGCAATATCTACTCACTCTCTGGCCAAGCTCAAGCTAAAGTCGGGGTCAATAGGAATGCTTAAAGATGTCAACAAATTACGTAGTACTGTTTGACACATAACCTCAAAATTTAATCAAGCTTGTTTTTATTTAATACAACGTATAATTAAGAGTTATTAAATCTAAATTAATATGAAAGTAATAATCAAGCGTATAAATCATTGTAAAAACCTTTCTCGATCTTAAAAAGTACATGATTATGGTATAATAATGGTAAATTGGTCAATTTCGTTTTGTTTACATCTCTGGCCATTTCTATGGACCCCGATTTTAAGCTCATGGCTTTACAGGGTGGTCCAAAAGGCTTTTCTCGCACACGAACCACCCTACTCATGGCACTTACATCAAGTTGTCTGTGGGGGGGAAGAGGTACTTGGCCTTGGGCCCCTGGGCCCGGGTCTGCGCCACGTTGCGCGCGTAGTGCTCGACCCTCTCCGTCTGCTCGCGCGACTCGTCCTTCAGCTGGTCGTGCTTCGCGTAAAACTTCGTGGCCACCGGCACGGCTGTGGGAAGACGAAAATAAGTAACAGAGGAAAATCACACACAACATGTCCAGCTCTAAAGTCGCCGTCAATAGAACCTTGTGAACGTGTGAGTGACACTTTTGTATTTGATATGGCGTTAAAAAGGTTAACATAAGTAGATTTTAAATTAAAATTAATTTTTAATTTTAGTTTTTTTTTCTTTCACAATGGTGAAATACTAACATCCAAAGTTGGGCCTGTAGATTTTGTAGTTCCTGAAGTGCTTGACCTCACGGTAGATAAACTCATTGAGCATGTGGATGTCGATCGGCATCCTGGTGCCGAAGGTGCATTTTCCACCTCCTGCGGGGCCTGCCATCCTTGCGGCTTGAGTTATACGTACCAAGGATACAAGTTAGTAATTCTTTCGAATTCTAAAATAAGAAAGTACCCCTGAAAAAAACGATAACCATTAAACCCTGACGCAAAAAGAGGGGTGTTATAAGTTTAACGTGTGTATATGTATCTGTCTATGGCATCGTAGCTCCCAAACGGATGGACCGATTTTGATTTAGTTTTTTTTGTTAGAAAGGGGACTTAATCGAGAGTGTTCTTAGCTTAGTTTGATGAAAATCCGTTAAGCCATTTAAGAGTTATGAGCTCTGAAAGTAAGGGTCCCGATTTTGTCGAGGGTTATTAACTAGGTTAGTTTAGGTTATTTCCGTGTGATTTTGATGGTGGGAAAGGCAAACGAGCACACAGACCACAGATGGTGAGTGGGATCTGAGACCCATAGATATTTGTTATCTTAAGACTACAATCCTAAGAATACAAATGCGTGGCCTACCCTGAAGACTGAGATGGTATGTCTATTATTGACCGACAAGGTATCCGTGCAACGGGTTAGAGTAGGATAGAAGTACATAGAGCTCTAACCCATAACTGCGTCCCGTGTTGCATCGATATCGTGACGGTCAATGAAAAACCGCTCTACGCGCGATTAGAACAGGATTCAGGTTCGGATAAAGTCGGCTAGACTCGCGATGAGAGCGAGTGAGAGGGGAGTACAAACCCGAATCCTATTCTAAGTGCTCGCGTAGACGTCAAGCAGTATGGCTAATTGATCATCACGGTACTGCACTCCAAAGCGTGAATGGATTTTGATGAAATTTGGCCCACAGATAGTCCTTATTATGGATTAACATATAGGATAGGTACTTATTATCCCCGAAAATTTGATTGTTCCCGAGGGAAACGCGATGAACTTTTCGGAGGACGGAATCGCGGGCAAAAGCTAGCAATATTACAAACGCCCCTCTATACACTATATGCTTAACATATTTACTATAATCACTTACCTAATTATAATTATTTCTAACAAAAAACATAAAACGGTAGCAAATTAAATGTTGTGGTGTATATGAACGACATGACATTTTTTTTTTTATATCTGGCTACTACATTTGATTAGCCAGCGTCATGTCGATTTCAATTAAAAACGAAATACAACTCGAAAATGACGGAATAGCAACTTAACTAAAAATCTACGTTTATAACCCAAAAGAAAATTTGACTTTTTCCATGACATTAATATGTGATATTCATAATGTTCAAATTTTATTTATTTATTTTATTTTTAATATGACTTGTCAAAAGTTGTGACTATAGTGTTAGGGTAGATTCTCTTTGGTCGTGCCGTTGCGTCGGGAGAGACGTCGTTTAAGCTTTAAGTTTGGTTAGCTTTTTGTATACAAACTTTTTAATGCTAGTACTACCTGAGCGGCTAACACATCTGAGAGCCCTTAGCCAAGATGCCCATCGCTAACTAGCGTTTCTATTCGTTTCGTTTTTAAACCAATCGCGTCACTGGTAGATCACGTGACTCTCCGTTTGACGTGATCTACCAATGACGCGATTGGTTTAAAAACTAAACGAATAGAAACGCTAGTTAGCGATGGGCATCTTGGCTAAGGGCTGAGCCCTTAGCCATACGGAGAGTCACGTGATCTACCAGTCTACGGATCACGATCTACGGATCACGTCATACGGAGAGTCACGTGATCTACCAGTGACGCGATTGGTTTAAAAAAGAAACGAATAGAAACGCTAGTTAGCGATGGGCATCTTGGCTAAGGGCTCTGGTATTATTTTCTCGCCTATCGCTCAGTGAGTTTCTATCGTTATAGACTAGTTAGAAAAGGAGATCCGAGCGACAAACAAATCGCGGACCACTTGTGCCAGCTATCCTGAGATGCTGTGTGTGGGATAAATTATTTTTTATTATTTTACACTAGCTACCCGCCCCGGCTTCGCACGGGTAGTGGAGCATATACGCACCTAAGCTTTAATGAACTATACACCTAAAACTTTCTCATAAATCACTCCGTCCATTAGTGAAAACTGAATGAAAATCGGTTCAGTACTAGTTTTTAAGTTTATCGGGTTCAGACAGAGACATACAGACGGACGCGGTGATGGGACTTTGTTTTATAATATCGCACCCCCAGTACAGTCAACATCAAAAGTAGATACACACTTTTGTACCATGTCGCTATAAAGCCACGTTAGTAATGTCAAACCAGATTGTCAAGTATGTTAATGCGATAAAGTACAAAAGTGAGTATCTACTTTGGCGTTGACTATACAATAATCAAAAGTCAAAATAGCTCATTTTTTAGAATCGACGAAAAGTTCTCATCTCACGATATGAGGTAACGGTTTTTCGTCCATTTATTTTATCGACCTATTTTGACTTAGTGCAGTGTTGTAGGTACTAGGAGTGCGATATACTGGGTGTTTTTTTATTCGTCTAAAAAATGTTGGGGGTTATATCAGTAAGTCATACTGACCAACTTTCACTATGGGACCAACCCCGAAATCGCTAAAACAAATTTGACCCTCCCATACAAAACATCGTCAGCTGACTAGCCAAAATGTATGGGATGGTAAATTTTTTTTTCGCGATTTCGTGGATGGTCCCATAGTGAAAGTTGGTCAGTATGACTTACTGATTTAACCCCCAAAATTTTTTAGACGAATAAAAAAACACCCTGTATACGTAGACTATAAAATTATGGTTGTAATTTTTATATTTAATTTATCTCTCATTATAGCTATAGACATATTAGTGAGAGCCCGGAATGGCCTATGTAGTGGTGTCCATTGGTGTACATCCAATGGTGTACATTGGTCATATAAACCAAAATAAGTACTTTTTTTAATGGCTTCGATATCTTTTAGCCAATTACAAACAGAATCAAAAATAAAACATTACGGAATTTAGAATTAGAGAGAATTTTTTAAGTTTTACATAAAAACATATATACATGATAACAAATACCACATTTTAATTTTATCCTACGTTTCTATAAAATTGGATATTATTTTATAACAATTATATTACAATAAACAGTGGATGTAAGTAGGAAAATAAGTACTTTATAAGCAACGAATACTTTTCATTTGACTTTGACATTGATTGTTGTCTGTCTTAGGTATCTATACGTATTTTAAGTTTTTAACCCTCCTAAGTTCTATCTAATACGTGTATGATTTTGTAGAGTTAACTGGCTGCGGACATGTCAGGTATTGACCAATGGGCATCTGGCTCTAGGCGGAATTATATAATCTGTGGGCTGTGCAGTACACGAATCCTACTAATATTATTAAATGCGGAAGTTTGTGTGTGTGTGTTAGTTTGTTACTCTTTCACGCTGCAACGGCTGGACGGATTTGGATGAAATTTGGAAAGAAGATAGCTTATACCCTGGACGAACATATAGAATACTTTTTATCCCGAAAAATTTGGTAGTTCCCAAGGGAAAACCCATAAACGACTTCTACGCGGACGGAGTCGCGGGCAAAAGCTAGTTAGTAGTAATCCGGTACGCTTAACGGCTGGCTTCATGGGATCTAGTTAGTCTAAGTAATACTCCTTTAAAACATTACAAACCTCGTTTCACGTACAAGGATCTCGAAGATTCAAATTAAGAATTCCCATAAACTCTACACATACTCGTACGCACTCCCAGAACAAAACAGTAGCAACTCAAAATACAACTGTTTTAAAATCAACTTTCGTAATAAGTTCTATGAACTTATTATCAAAATTAGACGGTGGAGTAGATACTGTTTTGATCTAGGAGTGCGAATTATGTCAATCGTGCATTCCCAGCTCTCGCTGAATGATTGTATGTCCATCAGTTATCATATCACCGACGTCTTAATCTTAACCCGAGAACGCAGGTATCAACCTTGTATCAACCGGTTAATTTTAATGGGCGGTTAAAGCAGTTAGTCGTCCGACGGTGGCGGGAAATTACTACCAAATTGCCCGCAGATTGGCTTGTCACGACTTTTCACGGCCCTAACACTCCTACCTATGTTTAACATAGATTTTGCCCGTGACTTCGTCTGCGTAGAACTCTGCCAGAGCGGTTGTTGGGTTTATTAGAGGTTTTAGGTGTCGTATTGTGTCATGAGGCGTCATAGAATCAAAGAAACAAAGTGATCCTATAACGGTTCCATTTTTTTTCATTTGAGGTACGGAACCCTAAAAACAATCAATCCTTGAACAAATACTTGAATAAATGGAGCGTTTAAATAACGGCGAGCGATCGACGCCGGCGCCGGCTGCAGCGGCACCTGTGACGTCATTAAGACGCTATAGTCACGTCGCGCTGGAATCCGGCAGGCCGCCCGCACGCTGCCCTTGCAACCTGACGCCGAGATTATCTAATATTAATGTTATCAGTCAGATTTGAAATGATATATAAACAGAGCGGCTAGCACATCTTGTATTTTCTCGCTTGTCGCTCGGTACGTCTCTATCGTTACAGACGAGCTAGAAAGGGAGATCCGAGCCACAAACAAATCGCGGACCACTTGTGCTAACCGACCTGGGCTACGTTCCGAACGACGCGGCGAAATTAATTGCATTTGTGTGGAATGCAACGTGTATTAAAACTATTTTTGCCCCCATTTATAGAAATTAAGGTACTTGAACTACTATAAAAGGGGACAAATATTGATTTAATTTGTATTTCTTTTTATTTATTTATTTCTCAATTGGGGAGTTTCAAAAAATAGCACACCTTTCACTTTTTCTTGCACGTTGGTTGGGACCACTATTCGGAACAAGAAAAATAGAAATTCCTGATATGTCCCCAAAAAGATGTATGGAATTGTCCGTTTTGTTACCAAGAAATGTATTGAATTTAGGTAACAAAACGGACAATTCCATACATATTTTTGGGGACATATAAGAAATTCTATTTTTCTTGTTCAGAATGGTGGTCCCAACTAACGTGCAATTTTTTTTCCCAAATCTAAAGAAAAAGTGAAACGTGTGCTATTTTTTTGAAACATCCTCAATTTCGTATACACATTTTACTGTCACATCGTTACCTAAACCACAACATGGTTTTTCTCGATACAATAACACAATCTACCTATAAAAAATACATACTTAAATAAATACATCGAAAAAATAAAGACTCGAAAACAAATACTCACGCTTATCACACTTACCTAATCGAACCTGGAAATGCAAAAGTGTCAATGTGTTGGTATACTTACTTATATCTGGTGTCTCTTTCCCTCAATCCCGTGTGCCAACCGCCGACTTGCCGCCGCCCTAATCCCCCGAGGTGCGACCGGGGTGTTTGCGGCAATTCCAATTATACGTCTTATGAAATAGTTGTCCGCCGATCGCGCAATATCGTCGATTGGAATTTTTAAGGCGCCGCGCGCGCCGGCCCCGGGGCTTTTTAATTCATCGGGACGTGTTTATTGAGATTTTCTGGAGGATTTTTATGCAAAATACGTCTCGAGTAAAATCTTGAGACATTGGTGGATACACAAGTCTCAAGTAAGTAGGCTGTTACGTTCTCGCCGCCCTTACCTCTACAATGACAGTTCCTAGATTATTTTTACAAGACTTTTTTCTGCAAGACATCAGCAAAACCCACAGATATATTTTTGAAATTTGTAAGACGTCTAAAAAAACTTCGGTCCCCTAATTTGCTGCCCCTAAAATTTGCGGCTCAAGGCTACTCGGCTATATAGACAGTATAACTTAGTTTTGGCACTGTGTAACCACACTAGGATAACGAAAAACCGGTCAAGTACATAATCGTGCACTTACAAGCTGCGTACCGTCGCGCAATCTAAACGCTTAATAATTAGTACATAAATAAATAAATAAATAAAAAATAAAAAAGCCTTTAATTCCTACTCATTTTTTTAATTACAGTAACACTCATACTATAGATAGTTACATGCGAAACTATAAACTTATCTAAAATTAGTTAAAATTAAGAATCACTGAGTGCTTAATGAGTGGACGTCTTCTCGAGCAAAGGCCTCTCCCAGTTTACGCCAATTTGACCGATCTTGGGCCACTTCGTGCCAGTTGTTTGGTATTTTTTTGTTAATGTCGTCTAGCCATCTACACGTGGACCGCCCTCGACTTTGCTTGCCTGCCGGCCCTTTCCAGAGCGTTGTGAGTTTTAAACACCTGTTACCTTCTATTTAATTAGTTCTAGTTAATAAGTACATAATATTGTAAGAAATTCAATTAGTAGCATTAGGTACGGTTGCAGATCTAGCCCTTAAAAGGTAGGACAGACGGACAGTCGAATGGACTCTTTTGGTACAAGATCTTAAAAATGGTTTCAGTGAATTATATTTTCTTATTTTAATTTTTAAAGAAAATTCCCTTATCATGTAAATACAATAAAAGCGTTATCAGCTTATTGTAAAGCATTGTTTGCAAAAAAAAAACGTTTATATGTGTAAAAAAAAAAACTGTTGACTTTTTATGAAAGCGCTGCTAAATTTTTTACACCGGGCACGGTGTACACAGTATACTAAAATGTAGAAATGTGTTATTTGCCTCTACATCGGTAAATATTATTATAAACTTTAATATTGCTATCCAACTCCGCGAAAACTTTAAAAGAAGTACAAGTTTGCAAATTAACTCAACAGTTTCCGAGAATCTTTTATGGTTATGAAACGTAATTGGCAAAGTTTTCCTGTAAACAGACTTTACATGTCTTGTCCAAAGGTCAGATGCGAACGTACTGGTGGATTTAAAAACTTAGGGGCAGAACAGACTAACCGTCCGCCGGCCGATCTGGGCCTGTCAGCTCAAACACACTTGCGGCCGTTATGCGTGGACGCGATAAAGTTTGACAGGTGCTAGGGAAATGAATACATCTATTCCATATTCTAACGTAAGACTTAACGCTTAAGGTTTAAAATAAAAGTGTCTCGTTCTGACTTTTATTACCTTTTATTACTAAGCGGCTATAGCAATTTTCACTTTTTATAGCGATTTTTCAAGACGGAATGTTTTTATTTCCCTAGCACCTGTCAAATTTTATCTCGTGTGTGCATGCTAAGCCCGCTGAACACAGACTATAATCAGTTTCTCGTACGATTTCATACGGTTTCTTTATAGATTTTGGCCGCCCTTTGAACGTTCATAACGTCTGTGCCGTTTGGCCAAAATATGTTTGGTCAAATGTATCATTTCTCAAATTTTCATTTTTGGTATCAAAAGGTATTTCCCGCCGCAAAAATTAGCATTTTATGACGCTCATTACTCTAACTTAACCTAACCGGTCTGAATAGTTTTTTTTTTTGTATCCTGAAAATAAAACAAAAATAATACATATAACTTTTTGGGACATGAAAATTTGGGAAATGATACATTCGATTCGACCAAACATTTTTTGGCGAAACAAGAGGCTTCCGTTCCAAACCCAGCGATTTAGTTAATTACCCTCCTTTTCGGGTAAATAGCATTACGCCACTATTTTGATACATTTGTAGCACATCTTTGAAACCGTTTGGTGGACTGACAGTGCTTAAGATCCCCACTTTACTTGCTTTAAGAGCTCATAGCATTACTTCTGAACTGTTCCACCGATTTCTATTAAACATGAATAAGAACTATTCCGTTTTAACAAGCTTATCTTTGGGTTTCGGAGCTACGAAGCTACATACAGACAACGCTTAGTTAAACGTTTGTTAGACGGGAATGAAAAAATACACCTTTAATATACTTCACTAGCGACCCGTCCTCGCTTCGCTTCGGTTAATATAAGTTAAAATATAGCCTATGCTATGTCCAAACTGGAAATATATATATTATTCTTACTAAATATTTGTGTGATGAGCGCGAGTATTTGTTCCTGAGTCACGGATATTTCCTATATATTTAGGTATGTATTTCTCTATATAAGTATGTTAATCCTTGCCTAGTACCCATAGTACAAGCCTAGAGCTTAGTTTGGGACTAGGTCAATTTATGTGAGATTGTCCCTGTTATTTATTTATTTATTATTTATTTTACTATAATAAATATTGGTGAATACATTTTTAAATCGGATGAGTAGTTTCGGAGATTATCTCCTACATCCAAACTTACAAACTTTACCTCTTTATAATATTAGTGTAGGTACAGTCAACACCAAAAGTAGATACACACTTTTGTGCGTGGTCGCTATACAGCCACGTTAGCAATGTCAAAAAAATACAATTTTTTTTTGTGAAATATGAACAAATTGCGATCGCTAATCGCAGCTATAAAATCCGCCATCTTTACGACGCCATTTCTAAATCGTTAGCGCTTTGTTCGACGCCCTGCGCGACCGCAATACCTTCAAAACGAAAACGAAGCAAGACGAAATACACTGCATTCTTAATTCTACCTTTGTTTACACTGCTAAAGATTTTAATTCGAATGACGATTTATGAAACTTATTGCACTACGTTTGTGAATGTTTAAATAGTTTGGCGGTGACTAACAATGGCCTTTGTAATTTTAACGGGGTTCTTACGACCTGGAAACGGATTGTAAGAAGTCGATCTTTACCGGGTGGTTCTACGAGCGTTTCAACTGCTCTCATTACCTTCCTCGCATTAATGTCGAATTTCCTGTAGATTAGGATAGCATTTTCAGTTATTTTTTAAAAGTCAGGGCACTGTACAAGATAACCGAAAATAGCATCGAAAGATACAGGAATTTCAACATTAGTGAGCAGCGCGGTTGCGAGCGGTTGAAACGCTCGTAGAACCACCCATCAAAACCTTAAAGCATTCTTTAAAATTATATCGGATTTGCGCTCTGTTTTAAAATACAGATTACCGAGTCCAACAAAATGTAGGTAAGCTACATTTTGTTGGTAAGTTTAAAAATTACTACCGCCTGGGGGCTGTTCATTTATTACGTAAGACTTTTGGGGGGAGGGGGGGAGGGGATCAGAACATCTTATTTTTTCTTACATAGGGGTAGTAGGGGGTCTAGATTGTTCTTACGTAGGACCACAAAAGCAAACAAATATTAAAGCGCTTTTATATTTTTGGTACTTTTTCTTTGTAATTTTGGTAGAATTACGTAAGATTTAAAAAAGCCGGTCAAGTGCGAGTCGGACTCGCGCACCGAGGGTTCCGCACAAACTTGTAGGCATTGAAATAGTTCGTAAATCACGGGAATACAATAGAAACAAAGTCCAGTATAAACTGACACGCAATAAGTATGCACTTTCGTACTTACTGAGTATCAGTTTATACTGGACTTGTTTTTTATGTGATGTAACTACAAATTAACAGTTTTTGGATTTTTTCCTTTACTTGTGCTATAAGACATTGCTTCTTGCCAAATTTTTTGATTCTAAGTCAACGGGAAGTACCCTATAGGTTTTGATTCCCTTTGAGATTCCCTTCAATATGCGGCATAAACGGCCGTATCTTTTAATTGCGTTGACTTAGATGTCTGATATTTTCACTGATCCAAGGGATTGCAGACCTAAGTATTTGATATGCGTTTCAACTTAATACCTTCTCGCGTTCCTGAGAAAAAGGGTCTTGACAGACACACAGACAGACAGACAGACAGACAGACGGATAACAAAGTGATCCTATAAGGGTACCATTTTTTTAATTTGAGGTACGGGAGCCTAAAAAGGGGGAGGGGGTTCATTCAGGTCTTATTTTTTCTTACGGAGGTGTCAAAAATTGGTTAAAGTTATCTTACGTTATAAACGAACAGCCCCCTGATATAGGTCTGGCCACGAGTTCGCGACCGACTGAACGGCGAGTGAATTTTCTAATAAGAGTACATTGCGTTTAACTTCAATTGACTGCTGTGCGGTGAGCGTCTCGACCGGGCAATGGATAGATAAGCCGCCGCCGCCACTGATAGTCGTGGCCGCCCAAATAGCACACAAGCTGTATAAGAGCTTATGCAGCCCTTACAATGCTGAAACAGCATTTGAGCTATTTGGGCAGGCCGTACGGAAGTAGTAAAAGAAACTGCGCCGATATTTTTTTATGTTAGGTTATCTCTGGCCACAACGCATAAATGGTTATCGTTGTAGTTGGTTATGTTGATAAAGTGTAGGTATTTATAGGTTGTAATAAAAACCCTATTAAATATACCATTTGTTTATAGAGACAATGACAATTAGCACGATGCAAGTGGAATAATAGGCTATTTGACTGACTGGTCAAATCAGCAACTTCTATTGAAACGTCAAAACGATCCGTTAGTATGAAAATACTGGCATATTATGTGACGTCACAAATTTCAGTGTTCAAACTGCTCCATTATTTAGTTTTTTTTTAAATTAAAAATAGTCTAAATTCTAAAAATACTCATACTCATTTATTTATAATATCAAAATATTACATGTCAAATTATTATTATCAATAACCAATAACCAATAGCTTGGTAGCTTTTTTTCGGTTCTTTCGTGTTATTTTCGAAAGCTTGATTTAGTGGTAGTGTAACGAGACAAAGTTATATTATAATATATAAAACTATTTTATTTTTGTTGTTTTTATTTGGGACTGTATTTCCGTTTAGCCAATCGGTTGACAGGTAGAGAATCCCTTTAGCCTTAAGCACGGATTAACCCCTTAAGGCACTAAGTTCGCAATTTGAGCGTTCTTTGTGTATTGTGCGATAAAGTTTTAATAAATCATTATTATGATAAAGCAGATTGTATTGGTGAAAAATAATCAGGATTATATTTTCTTTTGAATAGATTCCAAAAAAGGAGGAGGTTCTCAATTCGACTTTTTTTTTGTGCATGTTACGTGATATCTCCGCCAATAGGAAATATGCATGTTTTTTTTTCCTTAAATAATAAGTCATTTATGCAACAAACTGTAGAAACCTTTTTTTCGAATAACTATAAAAATAACCAAGATATAAGCCATTAAAGATTTGTTTATATCTGTTTCTAGTAAAACAGAATTTAACATGGAGTTTATATGGCCGTAGTGCCCGCTGACGTCACAGTTCATGTCGGATCTCTCTGTCTAATTAGTAGTTTTTAAATGATTTTCCGTATTTTTTGGCCGATTTTAATTTTAATTTCTCTTGTACAGTATTTTCATATTTTGTTAAGAAATGCGATAAAAAAATAATAATAAAGCGGACTGATTTTTTTTTTATTCGATATATAATATCTCACGGGATCGTTATGAGCTTATGGGATCCTAGAAGATCAAAGGAACGAATCAGATCGTTTTTTAAACATTTGTAGGAGATCATTTTGTAAGTAGGTAGTCATCCTCTAAACCTTAGAAAAACAAAACAGTAAATTATATATAGTTACATGCTGATAACGTTATAATCTTACCCAAACTCTTTACCTGGAAATTATTAAAATCCATCTTACTGTGCACAAGCCAGCGGACCGCGACGGGCCGCTTAATATTAATTTTGCAATTCGTGGAAAAAGATCCTTGTTTCACCTTCAATATTTTATATATTTTATGGGTTTTTGGACAGTCAGATGTACAAGATAGATACATCACTACACAGTATAAAACAAAGTCGTGTCCCGTCGTTTGTCCCTTTGTATGTATGTACGCTTAGATCATTCAAACTACGCAACGGATTTTAATGCGGTTTTCACCATCAGTTACTTACATAATTTTCACGGAAGGTTTATGTACAGTCGCCATCGTATATATTGCAGTAAACAAGGTGCTCACAAATATCTGAACACGACTCTATTGTCAAAGCGTTAGAGTGCATGTTCAGATATTTTTGACCACTCTGATATGTACAGATATATTTGATGGCGAACTGTACATAGTAGTACCCAGAGCGAAGCGTGGGCGAGTCACTAGTATATATATATAAGATACATACATAAGGTACCGGAGAGTAGTAGGTATAGATTAATTATTTTATACTGATCTCTACATGCAATCCGAAAATATCAAGACTGAGATTTTTAAACTATCGGAATCATTAAATATTGTGGTATTACGACGTACTCAATTCATTTGACGTCATCATTTATAAGTCCTTCATATAAATCTTCATACAAACTATCATATTAAGATTTCTCAATATACTTATTACGGCATAAGTTGTACAGTATGTTAAATTAAATTATCATAAATACACTGAGGTCGTCAGAATTAGAAATATTTTTTTGTAATTTCATGAAAAGTGAACTGATTTGACCTGTCACTCTACCTACTCTATTTCGTATCGTAAACGTTTGATTTATTAAATAAAACATTAAAAGTCCGCTTCCATAACATGCAACAGCGGCGGCGACACGGAACTTTAGGTGAATAAGCGGCCGAATATCCGATCTCTAGTCATTATGGCCCTTAAGCTGACTTCCAAGTAAGTTTTACCTTTTACCACAGTATAAATATAGCTAAGCGGTAAAGAAACTACGAACAAAGGATCGAAACGTCGCTCACACAGACGCACGTCTCAACCGATATTTCATCACTTTATCGAAACACCTTTCATCAAACTTATCATTACATCGAAAGCTAATTTCTGCTGATACCTTATTGTTTTCAGGTTATCTTAAGCATGGGTCACGTAGGTTAGGTTAGGTTAGACCTGTCACCACCAATAACTTATAATTCCTGCTATGTTATTCTGTTAAAACAACGTTATTCAGTTCTACTCAGTCGATGAATATCCGGCGAATTTACGTCGTCCGTCAAGGTGGGTAAATGACATTCAACTGCCTGCACTTTCATTTAGTCGCTAGTTTGACAGCTGGTCGTCTGTGAAACCAGCGACTAAATGAATGTGCAGGCAGTTGAATGTCATTTACCCACTTTGACGGACAATGTAAATTCGCCGGCTATTCATCGACTGAGTAGAACTGGTTGACGTTTGTGTTAACAGAATAACATAGCTGCACGTGGAAATTAGCTTCCGATGAAATGATACGTTCGATGAAAGGAGTTTCGATAAAGTGATAGCTACCCCGTCTCAACCATTTGTTTCCACCCGCCACCTGATAGCACTGCCACGTCCGCTTAGGGGTCTCGTTGAGACGTGCGTCTGTGTGAGTGCGACGTTTCGACCGTTTGTTCGTAGTTTCTTTACTGCTTTAGCTATACTAGGTGTTTTTTTATTCGTCTACAAAATTTTGGGGCTTAAATCAGTAAGTCATACTGACCAACTTTCAATATGGGACCAACCCCGAAATCGCGAAAAAAAAATTGACCCTCCCATACAAAACATCGTCAGCTGACTAGCCAAAATGTATGGGATGGTCAATTTTTTTTTCGCGATTTCGGGGTTGTGCCCATAGTGAAAGTTGATCAGTATGACTTACTGATTTAAGCCCCAAAATTTTGTAGACGAATAAAAAAACACCCAGTATTTATACTGTGCTTTTACGAACAAACGGAAACAACCTTCTTCCGTCTTTCATCTCCTCGCCACACATTGTTCACTTTACAAACTTATCAATACCATCGGCAAAGGGGTCGCTATCAAACACTTTCTTCGATTGAATATTAGTTTCGTTGTTATCTATCAGCAAACGTAAGTTGGTAAAATCGTCGAGACAGATTAAAGAAAAGATGGCTGATACGTCACGAACTGCATGTTGGTTCCTGAAACATGTCGCTTCTGTTTCGAATCGAAAGGGCCCTTATGGCGGCAGGCGCTTACGCTGTTATAGTTTTCATTGCTTTGTCATTAGTATAACAGCCGTGTGAAAAAAGGCGTAACCGCCTGCTGCGATAACGTCCCTTTTGATTTGGACTAACCAATGTATTTTTGATTATAAGGATTTTATCGTTATCGAGTACACAAAGCACAAGAGCTAAGTTTGGGACTAGGTCAATATGTGTGAGATTGTTCCCAGATATTTATTTATTTATAGATAGCCCCTGAATTAAAAGGCGTACAGATGAATATTTGAGTGTGAATATATATCTATCTTTATAAATAAAAATCAATTGCCAAATGTATGTACGCGCATAACTTGAGAACGGCTCGACCGATTTGGCTAATTATTTTTTTGTTGTGTTTGTAACTGTCAGGAAAAGGTTTGTTTGTAAGTGTTTTTTTAAATTACACCATGTATCAACTTATGACTTCCAGATACCTACTAGGTACAGTCAGCATCAAATAGATAGGAGCAGCCATAATGGCCAAATATTACGCAACACATCCTTATTCCTATAGTAATAAAGATGTGTTGTGATATATTTGACCACTTTCGCTGCTCCTATCTATTTGATGGCGACTGTACTATTGATAGATACTATTGATTTTACAAACTTTGGTGAAATTGCATCAAAGGCTCGCATACTTACAGCTACATCTAGTAGATTTAAATAAAAACAGTTGCATACTTGAAGTAAGCAAGAACTCTAACATTTCAAATTATTCCTTACACAAATTAAATAAGGTTTCAAATACTTTGAAGTATCGCGTAGGAAAGTTCGTAGCGGTTCGTAGCATGTCTACGCCGTAGCGAAGTTTGCTAAAGTAGTTTGTTCAAATGTTTGTCAAACAAGGGGTCGACTTTCATTATGATCTTGAGTTTGTGGTCTTTCGAGTATCAAGACACGGAGGGCCGTATTAATAAACTCATCTCAACTGTGATGCCCGTCTCAAGACACGTCAAAGTAAACGTCAATCCATAGAAAACTGTCATTTTTGACACATCTTGTGACGGGGATCACGGTTGAGATGAGTTTAAATACGCAATGTGTTTGTGTGTGTGATGTTTTCCTGCAAAACTACGCAGATATTTAATATTATTTTTACAGTTTTATATAATGCTAGAATAAGTAGTGACATTGTTATATTTTTTATTAAAAAATGACTAACTGTTGAGTTTCTTGCGGCGCTTCTTCTCAGCAGTGGTCTCCTCTTGGGAAGCGCTGGTAGATTTTTGACGTGTAAAAGTGCCCGTGCGGCCTACTTACTGAATAAATATCTTTTATCTTTTTTTTTTTTACGGCCCGTAGTTGCCAAGTTGTTGCAGTTATATAATAAAATACTAGCTTTTCTCCGCGACTCCATCTGAGTGGAACTCGTTTTTCGCTATTCCCTCGGAACTTGTTCACGTTTACGGAATAAAACGTATTCTATGTTCGTCTTTGGGCTATAAACTAGGATCTCTGTTAAATTCCACATCGATCGGTTAAGGCTTTCTACCGTGATAATGGAACAAACCAACTCCCTAGTATTTATATTAGAAAGGCTAACTAATCAAACCAATTTTGATTTTTTTTTTTGAGGACACAGTTTTGTTATTTAATGTTTCAAAGCGAAGGGAGAGGCCTATGTCGAGCGCCTCGGCTTCCTTTCCGCTTTGTATTCGGCAACCTTTACTGTCAAGTGAATTAGAGGTACCATTAGGTTAACAATATGCGATTGATACGGTTTAAAACTTCGACATTAGGCGACAGCGGCAGCGATAAGCGGCGAATGGCAAAAACGAATGCATAAAAATGGCATTGGGAATTGCAATGAATAAAAAACTGGCTACTGTGCAACGTCGTGGAATGAAAACACCCTTTATTGTTCCCGCTTCGCGTAACGCACTGTAATTACCAAAAGGTTCGCCAGCACGTGGCACGTAAAAGCCGTGGTAGCCTAATGGTTTGACCTTCCGACTCTTAAGCAGAGGGTCGTGGGTTCGAAACCGGGCTCGCACCTCGTAAGTTTTTCGGAATTTATGTGCGAAATATAATTTGGAAATTTACCATGTGCGTTTCGGTGAAGGAAAACATTGTGAGGAAACCTGCACACACTTACAAAGCAATTTGACGGCGTGTGCGAAGTTTCCAATCCGCACTGGGCCCGCGTGGGAACTATAGCCCAAACCCTCTCATTGTGAGTGGAGGCCTGTGCCCAGCAGTGGGACGTATATAGGCTGGATTATATATCGTATCGTATTATTATCAGCCAGCACGCCCGGCGCGTGGCCAGCCGCGCGCCAGCCCTGTCGCCCCACAGTCTCGCCCTCAGTCGCTCGCGATGGCCGCGGCGGCACGCACGCCCGCCCCGCTCTGAACTCGGAGAACTTTCCCGCGCCGACGGCTGGCAGATTGGGCTTTACAGGTTAGTTGTGATGTTTTATTTAAAAAATGCAGAAGGTAGATTAAGAAAAAATATTTTACGGTCAGTATTTTTACTGGGCGCGTGTTATTAATTGATTTTTGTGTGTGCTTACACTTAATAATACATTCATCGGCCCGGTGTTAACGCAATAAAACATGGTTATACTTATAGATTTTTAAACTAATAAATTTGGGTTGTGCTGAATTTACATACAAAATTAAAAATCGGGTTTGTTTTAATCGCTTTACATAAATAAAAAAAAAATATTTTAACAATAAATGTTACGAGTATTATTGTAATAGTCTATTTTTAATAAAATAATATTTTTGGTAATAAAATGCGTTTAGATTTTTTTTCCATGTTAAACAAACTACATTACACATTTAAAAAACGACTTCATATCGCATTTACAACGATTCGCCTTTCACGTCTTTCTTGACTAATAGTAAAAAAATAATAATCTGTTTATTTCCAAAGGACTTAGAACTAAATTACTAACAGTCTTAGCTATAAGTAATCTTTAAACTTTTAAGATTATACTAACTAAGATTTAACTAATACAGTAATTATTTATTTACAGTGTAGACATACAATTAATGTATGTGAGTGTATTTCAAAAATTATTAGCCTCCTTTGGCAGTGAGGTAAAATTATTTATTGTAGCGCGTCGTAGCAGCCGTAGCACGCTACGTTTCTACGGCGTAGCATACAAGCTTAGCGGCTACGATGGGAGAGCAATTATGTCTTAGCTTAACAGTCTTAGCACTGTACTGATTAAAAAACCGGGCAAGTGAGAGTCGGACTCGCGCACTGAGGGTTCCGTACATATTTTGCTGGTTTTTATTATTTGTTATTATTCTATAGGGTTTGTTCTACAATCATACCAAATTTTACACTAGTATGTTTTACCTTTTTTACGATACAACAAAAATAAAAATACGATGAAAATAAAAAACGGTTCTTGTATGGGGTTGTTGTCTTATTTACGAGTATTAATTAACGACCTTAATTTTTTTTTATTTGTTAGGAAATCCGCCGTAATTACACACATTCTGAAAAAAATTAACACGCTTCAAAAGATCTCTTTATAATTAGGATAGACGGACGGATGGACGGACGGACGGACGGACAGCGTAGGCTTGGTAATATCCCGTTTGACATACTTTGGGCACGGAACCCTAAAAAAGAAACAACCGTCCTTATTTAATCGAATTCGATGGTTCGACATTTTTGACGACTTAAGGGTTGCTTTTGTATCTATATTATCCTTTAAATTTAAATTAAGTCATTTTTTTTATTTTTTTTTATCATATATGGGTTTGCGTTTGACCTCAGTCTCACCTGATGTTAAGTGAAGACGAGGTCGAAGATGGTACACGCTTACCCAGAAAATGTCTGTTCACTCTTGCCTTGAAAACACCAAGGTTATAGGATTCCGGGAATACAGACGCAGGGAGAGCATTCCACTCCTTGGCAGTGCGAATAAGAAATGACGCAGCAAACCGCTTCGTCCGAACTGATGGAAATTCGACTACATGAGGATGGGAGCCCTCCCTGCGTCTGGAAGACCGATTGGAGAAAGTGGAGGGTGGGATGAGGTCGTGTAGTTCCTGGGCACACTCTCCAAAATACACCCTGTAAAATATCGAAAGACAAGCGACTTTACGCCGATGTTCCACACTTAAAAGTTTGGTTTTGACGAGCGAATCGTCGCCTATGAGTCTCCTAGCTCTTCGGTCCACCGAGTCCAACGCGTTCAGCTGATATTTATGTTTATTTGTGTGAAGGAACAATATTCTCGTTACGCGAATATTTTTGACTATTTTTTTAACTCTTTTAAATAGTAAAAAACATGTTTGTACTTGTTCCTAATATAAAATCTATCTTTTGTGTTCCTATTCTGTATAATATTTATGCTAAGATCTGGTGTGGCAATAAATGTATTTTCTTTCTTTCTTTCTTTCTTTCAAAACATACTTAAATTTTCATTAGCAGAAACATCGATTTCTTGAAAAAAAAAATCATTTTTTTAGTAAAAAAAAAAAACAATTTTTATGTCATACAGTTTTCGGTTCTTAATATTGAATTTAATAAACTAATTTAAACAACTGACCTAACGAAAATGACTAAACTAAATTTGAAAATTCTGGCCAAGTGCCATAGCACCTAGCGTCCATGAGATTAACAAGGGTAATGATTTTATAACAGTCAATGTATGTGTAATGCTGGGCCGCTGGGGCCACACTACCGGGAAACGCGTTAAAAATCAACGTCCATCGCCTTGCTACGCAAGGCGATAGACGGCGTTTCCCGTTAGTGTGGTCCCAGGGTAAGTATGTTACCAAAAATGAATCTTCGTCCTCCAAGGGCGGGAGTTGGTCAAGAGCAAACCCATTATCAATAAAAAAAAAAAAAAGATGTTCCACTCTAGCTCCTTAACTATTGGACATATTTTAATAGTGTCAAAAGCTATATAAAATTTGTCATATCGGCCGCCAGCCGGGTTTTAGTTCGCAACTTTTTTCATTACAAGCTAAGTTGTACCCTTTTACGCTGGCGCCACAGAATAGGGAAAATGCATGAATTATTATTTTTGCTTTTATAAAAAGGCATTCATGTAACAAACAGTAGAGAATAACTATAAAAGTAACAAAGATATAAGCCATTAAAGATTTGTTTCTATCTCTTTCTAGCAAAACGGAATTTAACATGGAGTTTATATGGCCGTAGTGCACGCTGACGTCACAGTTAATATCGGATTTAAATGCTTATATTATCCGTATTTTAGTTAGTTTTAGCCATCTCTTTTACGGTATTTTCATATTTTGTTAAGAAATGCGATAAAATAAATTTATGCATTTATTTTTTTAATGCGTTTTATCTAAGTTTATCAGTTACCGCAAAGAGCTCCAAATGCAGGGCTTAGCGCGAGACTTCACCTTTGTTTTCATATACATCGCACTTTACATAGTAACCTGAGGGCTTATTGCCTAACGCACTCGCGATCGCGATCGCTTTCATATTTGACAGTTGAAGTCAAATCTGCCTACAAAATGAAAGCAATTGTGGCACTTTCAAGTCGATCGCGATCGCGAGTGCGTTAGGCAATAAGCCCCCTGGACTAATAAATAAAAGTGGAATCACTTTGTTTTCAGTCATATTGTTATGTTATAGTCGTTTTATTTTCACGTTAAAGTACAGGCGGAATAAGTGAAAATAAAGGCTCTGCCAGATTAAAGTGAAAATTCGCAGTTTTCTTGAGATAATTTAAGTCAAGAAATAGAAAAAAGTAATTAACAAAAATATTACACGTTATAATGCCAGACAGTTAAAGTTATCACTTTCCTATTCTTTGTCATGATAGAAAAGGACAGAGCTATAAATTATCTGATGGATAGTGTTCCCTGGAGAAAGAAAACTTGGCCCTAAGTTAGGGTTGCCATACGTTCCGGTACGCCGGGACAAGTCCCGGTTTGAAGCGTGGTGTCCCAGCCATTAAGGAAATTGTCCCGGTAGGGACCAGGACTAGGTAAACAGGCATGCATGTTCGCAGTACGGAGGACCGTTCGCGCGCCGAGATCTCCAGAACAAGGCAAGCGCTGAAATACATATTTTAGGGGATACAACGAAACAATTGAACGACCGGTCAATAAACAAGTATTTGGGGAATCAAACAAAACAAATATATACTTATATGAAACTCAAAATTGAAGGTACATACAAGACAAACAGAGATATTTGACGAAGACACAAGTGATTTCTTCAACACTGCCATCCGGTGTCTCGAACAGTGTCATGAGTTGAATGATTTTAATCGAAATTCCCCAAATGGCAAGAACGTGAAGACATTACAGGTTATTTGAACGAGAAATCTGTAGTAATTGATGATTCAATCAATCAATCAATATTTATTTCGGATAACAGGATCCATAAATGTGTTAGTATCATGGCTACAAACTTAATATTAGTATTAGTATTTTCCCTATCACTCATACACGCTATAGGCAAAAAAAAAAAAAAACTAAAAAAATATCAATAAAATTTTTTAAAAAGATCAATGTACGGTTATATTTGTCTAATAAATGTTCCTTTTTGATCTAGACTACCTACACTATACTTTTGACGCAATTGTCCCGGTCGACGTCCCCATATTTATGGCAACCCTAACCTATATGTATAGAACCCTTTGCCTTTACTCTGTTTTAAGGCCATCTTGCTTTTATATTGTCACTATATTGTTGACATAACAGTAGTTGTAACTGTCAAGTGAATAGGAACTGTCATAATGTAAACAAAATGATTACGATATGGAAGCAAGATGTGCAATAAGTAGTTCATAAAGTGCTACGGGTTCGGGTAAAGTCGGTTGGACTAGCGTAAGAGCGTACGAGGGCGAGTGGGACAGAAGTACAAACCCGAAGGTTATTTAAATAGCTATTGCACTGGATAAAATACAAATAAAAATCGTGTTTTACCAAAAAACACGTTACAGCTAGAGATGTGCCGTTCTCGGAAACTTTCTTCATTTTGTACTTATGGGAAAGATTCCCGGTCGAGAATGTTGTCCATACCAAATTTTGAAAGTTTCCGAAAGTTTCCGAGAACGGCACATCTCTAGTTAAAACATAAGAAATTTCCGTCCGAAAAGTCCTGGCCGTTTCGAAATTAAAACGTAATTTGTACTAAAGTGCAAATAGACGCGAGCTTACTAGCTTTTAACATGAAATTTAACGCTCTATCTGTATTATTTTTATTATTTATTTATTTTAAGAGGATGTGACTGATTTCCAATGAGACACAGATAAATGGTGCCGCTGACAAATTGACGGAGGCCTAAGAATCAACTCGGAGTGTAGGTTTACTTTTAAGTCGATGGCATTCACTGAGCACCTGAGAATCGCTGGAAAATTAATAATAATGTTTAGGTATAATTATTTATGTGTATAGTATTATTTACAGCAGTATGGTTCTGTTAACGTCTCGTCCTTCACATATCTACTGAGACGAAGAATAACCGGCGAATTTACGTCGTCCGTCAAGGTGTATAAATGACATTTGGCTGCCTGCATTTGGCGACTAAATAAAGTGCGGACGACGTAAATTTGCCGGTTATTCTTCGTCTCAGTCGAACAGAATAACCTTAATATATTCAATATAATATAATAATTAGTGTTATTAGTCACTGAATTTCTATTTTTATCATATTGGTTGACTAGTAGAAAATGCCTTAAGACATCAAGTCCGCCATTTATACTTACTTTGTGTATTGTGCAATAAAGTTTAAAATAAATAAATAAAGCTATGTGCTCAAGTAATATTTTATCCCGTGGCGTTTTTCTCCGTTCGAGAAATCAATTTGACAGTGTCGAGGGGCTTCTATTTCTGGGTGCTTTGGCCCCTCGGGCCTGCTGCAGAACTAACATAACCTAAATTTGCAAATGGGGGAAATCCGGATAAAAATACATTGGGAAAATAATCTAACAAACCCGATATTTTATACGCGCAGTCATCTTATGTCAAATCTTCTGATTAGATATATTCAGACCTTTGACACACAAAGTAAAATTATTAGAGTATATGTGTTGCATGGTAACAATAGAGATCAAAATGTATAACGCAACGTCGAAAATTTTAACCTAACGAAAATAAAAGCTCGCAATAACTCTGTGAATAACGAACCGATTAGAGTAAACTATGTTTAGAAAGCTGACTTTTGGAATATAAATAAATTATAAACATTTTCAATTATTCAAGCAATCTAAAACCGTAGCAGCCGTACGCGAAAGGGAAAAAAAATTGATGTATTTATATTTAAAAGGTGGTCAGTCTCGTGAACACTTGAAGCGGATACTGGTCGAGTTTTTGAAATATTTACGTTTTAACAAAGTCACAGCGCTGATTTTCAGCTACACCCAGTTGGACACAATTGTTATCGCACACATCACATATACGACTGCAAGCTGGCTCTATGATTATTCAGTATACCAACCGCATAAAAACTGCATTTTATCTGTAATGACACTATTGACTCTACATTTTCGCCGCCAAGTATTGCTACGCGCTACGAATAACTCGTAGCGCTACGCTACGCGGTCTATTTGCTACGATCGTTTTTCTATTTGGTAGAGTAAATTCACAACGAATAAAGAGCTAGTACTAGTCGGCATTTTTGATATTATTAAATAGGTCAACGACGGTTTAGAAAGATAACTAATTTTTACTATCATTTGAACCAATGTATTATAAATATTTACTCACCCGAACATTTATTCCGATCAGCCTTTGATCACTCCGAGGTTATTAATCACTCGCGAATACAAACAGGTATTTGATATTGACGGGTCTATGACTCAACCTCGTATATTAAATTTTACGAAATCCGAATATCCACTTTAGGTACACGTCCTAAAGTAGATATTCCAATTTCATACATTTTCATATACGAGGTTGAGTCAGAGACCCGTCGACATGGTATTTTGTTTGTAAATTAATTTTTATTTCACATTCGAGGCTCGTTATGTTGACGATTTTGGTTGGTCTTCAATGTAAATGAGTTTGTTTTATAATTAACTAGCTTTTACCCGCGACTCCGTCCGCGTAGAAGTCGGTTATCGCTTTTTTCTTTGAAACTATAAATTCCCGGGATAAAAGTATGGTGTCAATCTAGGATATGGAATGTGTGCCGAATTTTGATTGAAACATGAGCTTTCAAACATCCGTATAAACTTTCACATTTATTATATAGGAGGTAATTTCTCAGAACTATGTCATATTTTATAGTAGGTCGTAGAACAAAAGCCTAGAATGGGCCGTGTAACATTATACGTGAGCGAGAGCGAGGCCGGACACGGTTCGAGTGTCATAATAGCTCTTTAGTAACGATTTAAACAATATATATTTCTATTAGATAATTTATTCTCTAATAAAAAAGATAAAAGATATTTATTCAGTAAGTAGGCCGCACGGGCACTTTTACACGTCAAAATCTACCAGCGCTTCCCAAGAGGAGACCACTGCTGAGAAGAAGCGCCGCAAGAAACTCAACAAAATTTTTAAACAGTTTACTTATGACTAGTTATGACAATGATAATAATACTTACGTAAATTATAAAAGCGCCCATAAATGGGGGACATTACACTATCCATATTATCACGCGATATTATCACGATAATACTGATGCCATAATAAAATACTGCGATATCATGATACTCGAGTATCGCGTGTTAATATTGATAATGTAATGACTCATTAGTCATTACATTATCAATATTAACACATTGAGCGGCGGTGACGTCTATAGACGTCAAGTAGTATGGCTAATTGATCACTAATCACGGTAGTGCACGCCAAAGTGTTAACACGCGATACTCCATTGGGTCGGGCTTGAGTACAGAATAAGTACGTGCATATAAACCGGACTATAAGAAACAACAAAAAACCTTTCCTATTTCTATTTGACGGACCATTTGATCTCTTAAGACCTTGTGAAAACATGAAGGAGAACGAAAGAATACCTATAAGGAATGCCATAAATAGAAAAAGGTCACACATACGTCTTTTGTTATTTCTTATAGTCCGGTTTCTATGCTAGTACTTATTCTGTGGGCTTGAGATTTAAATAGTGTTGCGCCAATACCAACAATATCGGTAAAATTTGCGTTTACCCATTTAAATTCTAAATTTCATATTTAAAATTATCCAACTTTGATCTACATCATTAAAACCACTGAACCAAAAATAGAGCTAGTCCTTTCACGATAATATTGGTTAGTATTGGATAGTATTGATAATATTGGTTTACGAGTAACAACTTACTACTCAATGCTAAGAAAACTAAATGTGTTAGGTTCGTTTTGCCTAATGTTAAACCGGTAAATTCTAGTATTTTTCTTAAGGGCGAGTGTTTAGAAATGGTAGATAAGGCACTTTTCTTAGGCATAACTATAGACAATAATTTGCAATGGAGTCCCCATATAGCAGTTCTAGCAGGCAAATTAAGTAAGGCCGCTTACGCCGTTACGAAAATTAGACAACTTACCAATGTTGAGACAGCTCGCTTAGTTTATCATAGTTATTTTCATAGTGTTATGTCATACGGTATTCTGGTTTGGGGAAAAGCAGCTGACATACAAACTATATTTGTGTTACAAAAAAGGGCCATTCGCTCTATATATAACTTAAATTCCCGTGATTCATTAAGAGAACTTTTTAAACAAATTAATATTTTAACAGTAGCATCCCAATATATTTATGAAAATATTATGTATGTTATTAAGAACGTAGACTCTTTCGTTAAAAATTCTGATATACATAATATAAATACTAGGAATAAAAATAAAATTGCCATAAAAAAGTTTCGTGTCCGTAAAGTATATAAATCATTTGTGACCTACAAATGATTTATATAATGCATTCATTTTTATAATGAATTACCCGTCGTAGTTTTAGAGTTACCCCTTCCAGCATTTAAAAATTACTTGAAAAAGTCGTTGATGTCAAAGGCGTACTATAGGGTCGAGGACTATCTAACGGACAAAAATGCTTGGCCTAAACCAGAAAATTAACTAATGTTTAATGTTCAATAGCTTACCTACTACTCGTACATACCTCATAAAAATCATGTAAACGCTGTATCTTGTCTAGGGGACACGGGTTATGTAGGAAGACATGTCAAAACTGTATATATATATATATATATATATATATATATATATATATATATATATATATATATATATATATATAAATCATTTGTGACCTACAAATGATTTATATAATGCATTCATATATATAATATATATATATATATATTATATATATATATAATATATATATATATATTTTTTTTTTTTTTTTCTCGTAGTCATTCTGACATGTTTTCCTGCAAAACTACGCAGATATTTAATATTATTTTTACAATTTTATATAATGCTAGAATAAGTAGTGACATTGTTATATTTTTTATTAAAAAATGACTAACTGATGAGTTTCTTGCGGCGCTTCTTCTCAGCAGTGGTCTCCTCTTGGGAAGCGCTGGTAGATTTTGACGTGTAAAAGTGCCCGTGCGGCCTACTTACTGAATAAATATCTTTTATCTTTTTTTTTATCTTTTTATCTATTAACCTTAACTTTTTTCCCCGGGACTCAAACTATCTCCATATCAAATTTCATCTAAATCGGTTCAGCGGTTGAAGAGGTAGGTAACAGACAGACAGATAGATTGAGTTACTTTCGCATTTATAATATTCGTAGGGATAGTAGGGATATGTTCTTATATTTTTTAATAAATATTAAAAAGTTAAGTAATGTAAGTGTCAGTTATATCCTCGCCGATAAGCCGGCGGAACCCGCAAGCCGCCGGAACCAGCCGAAACCAGTCACATTTGGAACTCGATAAGCAACCCCGCACTCGATAAGTAACTATTCGCGACCCCGTTTCTCTTAAAACTTGCTTGACCAAGGTCGAGATACGTATAAACATGTAATTTATAAGAACTGACGCACTAGTGTATATTGGTAGTAAGCCTGCTTAAGAAGCTAGAGCTCCTGGGTTCGATATGGGCAAATATTTGTGTGATGAGCGCGAGTCTTGGATGTTTTCTATGTATTTATGTTTGTATCCCTATATATTATGTATGTTTGTTTATCGTTGCCTGGTACCCATAGTACAGTCACCACACGGGATTGTTGAGCCACCATAGAACCCTGTCATAATGACAACGTCAAGTCACTCAAAAGAAATTACGTCAAAATTTTCCGTCGACTTTTTGTGAGAGGGTTCTATAGTGGCTCAACAATCCCGTGTGGTGACTGTACAAGCCTAGTTTGGTTTGGGACTAGATCAATTTGTGTGAGATTGCCCCTGATATTTATTATTCTAGCGTTCACGCGTTCCTGAGAAAAAGGGCCTTAACAGATGGACAACGAAGTGATCCAAATAACAATTCCTTTTTTCCTTTTGAGGTAACCCTAAAAATGAAAATTTACTAATTATGGACGACATTTTTTAACCTCTTTAAATCATGAAGCCCAACAACAGCAACCAGCTCAGTGAAGTCTACTAACTAATCACTAGCCCTAAGATAGGAGATTTCCTGGCCCCCTATAGTATCCAAGCACGAGATACAATTTGACAGATGCTAAGGAAATTAATACCTACATCTATTCCATATTCTAACGTAAGACTTAACACTTAAGGTTTAAAATTAAAGTGTCCCGTCTTGATAAAATCGCTATAAAAATGTGAGAATCGCAATAGTAATAAAAGGTAATCAAATTCAGGACGAGACACTTATTTTAAACCCTAAGCGTTAAGTCTTACGTTAGAATGTGGAATAGATGTATTCATTTCCCGAGCACCTGTCAAATTTTATCTCGTGCATGCATGCTAAGTCCGCTGAGGTAGTTAATTAAATAAAATTTGGAAAGAAAGTGTCTTCCATGGAAGTAACCGTTCGTTTCTTGCCTGACTAGGTGAAGGGTGGGTTCCATTCTAGCTCCCAAACACTTGGACCGATTTTAATAAATTGGGTGTCATATGATTCGTCAAAAACGTGCGAGTATCTAGGCTATATAAACATTGTAAAGGTGCGTCATACTGGCCGCCAGTCGGGATTTATTTTGCAGCTTTTCAATTATTTGAAATGTGAACCCTTATTCTTGAGGGGACACGCCAGGCGTCGCGTTGTTTAGCATCTGTTTATCATGGGCTGCACGAGGGCGGTGCAGCCTTCGCCTTGGTGCATCCGTTGCTAATGGTATTTGTGCAATGCGGCGCCCTTGGCTTTATGCAGCTCCAATAATAGACTGGAAGATATTAGCAATTCTTCAGTGCAGAGAATGGTGAACATTTTAGTGCCTGTCTTAGGGCCGATTTTTCCAATACTCAGATAGAATATCATTAATTATTATTTAAATATTTTATTGCACAAATATTTACAAAAGGCGGACTTTATGCTACAAGCATTCTCTACCTGTCAACTTAAGACTTACGAAAAAAATAGTCAAAATTATCAGACAATTAAAGTTATCGCTTTCCTTTTCTTTTTCATATGAAAGAAAAAGACAGCGCTAAGAAAACTCAGCCCTTAGTCAAGTTTGGGCCCGATTTGTCCAATCCCCAGATAAAAAATATCTGTCAGTACAATTGTCTCAGCCCTGGCTTTTCTTAAAGATTAACACTAATTTTCTTTGTATTTAAAAGAAAAGGTTAGAGATAAAATTTATCTGTCAGATACCGCTATGTGGAGATGAATAAATCAATCCTTATAATAACGAGATTTAAAGTGCTCTCTCTGGGTTCCCTAAAATTTATATTGTGAAGGTGCAACCAATCTGAGAAGGTTGAACACAAGGGTGAACCTTGTTTACAAACTTACACCGTAACCCCACTGCCTTATGCGCGGGCTACACGGTTTCAAACAAGGGTTTAAAACAGGTGGTTTGAAACCGTTAATCGCCCTTGGCAGATATCAAATACAACAAATACAAATTAATTTATTTTCAGGCTACTAGGCCCATATATAAATTCCTTACTGACTAAAATACATATATTTATAAACTTAACAATATCTTAAATTATTTATTATCAAACAAATGGGCTTGTTTGAAACCGTGTAGCAGCTCGCTTCTACCAAGGTCACTTGGTTTAAAAGAGTGGTTTGAAACCGTGTAGCACGCGCATTAAACGCTGATTTATCTAATCCGACAATACTTTGCACAAAATTCAAGGTTACTTATCGAATTCCAAATATATCGTCATACAATTTCTTCTGTAGGTTTTGAATCGACGACCCTATTAGGGACGGCTGTGGCTTCCGTCCTTTTAAAGAATTGAATCGTGGACACGGAAATATCGGTAAAAACATACCAACTCTACTTATAGCTATTTCGCTTCGGCTTTGGTAGGTTATAATATGGAACTTTATTGTTTAGTGTCAAATGTCAAAATGAACAATGACAGCATATGGCAATGTATAATATAGAGATGTTATAACCACCTTAAGAAACTTAGAAATACACTCATAGATAAGTAGTACTTTTATTGACATTCGTAAACGAAACACTCTCCTTACGTTAAAATAAAATGCAGCAAAATAACCGTTTTCGAGGTTTCGTCATGATAATACAACCTTTTTATAAGTAAATTGTAAATATAATCAAAACTATAGCGAATATTTGAATTTCGTGTTAGCCACTCTATATATATATATATATTGGTCTGCTGATGCGACTTACCCCTACGGCTGTAAGATGGGTACTGAAGCTAATTGATAGAGCACGATAAATACGAACTTTTCCGATAAATTACGAAAGAAAATCATTTTGCACTACATCTGTATATGGGATTACAAAATTACAAAAATATCAGACGCTGTTTTATAAGGTGTCAAAACTTGCGATGACCCGTGCGTGGTCTCCACTCTTAAACCGATCCAGTCCAGCGTCTAGTTCTTCGACATGCGACCAGCCCACTGCCACTTCAGCCTGCTAGCCTTCCAGCTATGTCGAACACCTTAGTTCCATGACCAGATAACCGTTGAAAATCCCTACTAATATTATAATGCGAAAGTAACTCTGTCTGTCTCTCTGTTACCTTTTCACGCTTAAACCGCTGAACCGATTTAGATGAAATTTGATAAGGAGATAGTTTGAGTCCCGGGGAAGGACATAGGATACTTTTTATCCCGGATATCATCCCTTATAGGGGTGAAAAGGGGGGTGGAAGTATGTATGGATAATCAATCATTTATTAAGTACCTAAGGTATATACAATTTAGTATGGAGATAGTTTGAGTCCCGGGGAAGGACATAGGATACTTTTTATTCCGGAAAATTGGTGTTCCCGAGGGAGCAGCGATAAACGACTTCTACGCGGACGGAGTCGAGGGAAAAAGCTTGTATTATTATAAAATAAAATACGGTAAAAAAAATCCTCTCACAATCCAAACGACACAGTCAACGTAAACCTAAATCCGTTTCAACCTGTCATGACAGAAACATATGCCCTATTTCCCTCAAAAGGCGCAAACACTCAAGTTGACAGTAGTTATATATTTGAGCCTTTTGGGGTCGAAACTTTAGTACCGTGGGGAACAGCAGCCACCGCATTTTTTGTGATCTATCAAAACGCCTGGTCGACGCCACTCGTGACCAAAACGCTTGCCTTTACTATGCACAAAGATTAAGCGTTGCTATTCAACGTGCCAGCAGTACTGCCAGCATTTTGGGAACGATGCCCGCTGGTAGTGGATTACTAGATTCGTGTATTTTAATGTAGATATAGTTTTATTTAGTATTTTTAATATTTTCTTTTAATGTACAATGCAATGAGTGTTACAACGAGAATAACATTAAAATAAACTTAAAATCTAACTTAGGTAAAGTTAGATTTATTTTAATGTTATTGTAATTTGTATTATGTAATAAATATTTTCCTTTCTATATTTTTTTTATTTTTGACATGTCATGCGGTCATTAGGATTTAATAGAGTAGCTTTAGACTTAATAGGTCGAACGAAAACCTTATAGGGCTTATAAGTAGGTCATACGCGATTAATAATTTGTTAATTAAAAGTTGAAAGAAGATGCATGTGTTTACTCCATAAAAACGTATTCTTCTGTTTTCTCTGAGGATAATATATCTGTCTGTTATCTTTTTTTGCTTTCATTAGTTCTTATAAAAGCAAGGAACCTATAATTACTAAAATTGCCCACGTTTTTCGCTGGCAACTATCAAAAATCCAAAAAAAATGACGATTTTTTTTATGACAAACATATAGACATAGCATTATAGTCCTTAGTCATAATTACTTTAAAAAACTTTACCTATCAAATTGATCTAGTTTTGTAGGAGGAAAAAGGGAAATACGAAATGTTGATGTCGTCTATAAGTTATCTAGAATAGAATCGATTCGGGGACATCGCCCTTAGTACCACACAAAACGTGTCAAGTCTTTCCATTCTCATTAAGTCCTCTTGTACCCCAGAGACAGAAGAAATCTGTACCAGACGGACCTACAATAGAATTATTTCGATAAAGGTGCACTCCGAGCGGCTGCAATGCAATAGGGCTGACAAACACGTTTAAATCGCGATCCGTCTAGATCGAGGCAAGTAAAAGCTTTCAAGAACAAAAACTCAATTAGACGCGGTAAATTATTTGTTACGGCCATGTTGGATTTGGGATGACGTAACCATTTTTTAAACACGAAAACGTTTTATAAAATCATACATATGGAGTATAGCACTATATAGAAGCGAGGCATGGACACTAAAACAGAGGGACAGAGAGAGGCTGGAAGCATTTGAGATGTGGTGCTGGAGAAGGATGGAAGGAATCTGTTGGACGGAAATGGTATCGAATCAAGAAGTGTTGGCGAGGGTAAAGGAGAAAAGAAGGATATTGGAGATTATAGAGAACAGAAGAGGAGGAATGATTGGCCATTTATTGCGGCACGACAAGCTTATCAAAAACCTTATAGAGGGAAAGATTGAAGGCAGGAGAGGGAGAGGAAGACCAAGAAGAAGCTACATGGACCAAACTAAGGAGAAGGTGCAGGTCGTGTCGTATAAAGAGGTCAAGGAGCTGGCAGAGAGGAGAGAGGAATGGAAATTGCTCCACCGACAAGAGCACAGCTCTTAAATTAAGAGAGAGAGAAAGAACCATTTTTAACCCCCGACGCAAGAGGGGTGCTATAAGTTTAACGTGTGTATCTGTCCGTGGCATCGTAGCTCCCAAATGAATGGACCGATATTGATTTAGTTTTTTTTGTTAGAAGCAAGACAGAGCGTGGTTGCAAGGTTTAAACGTGTATGATACATCTAGATTAACCCAATTATAGCTTATTACTGCATATTATACAACAAAATCCCCCCGCCGCGTCTGTCTGGACGCTATAAACTCAAAAACTACTGAACGGATTTTCATACGGTTCTCACCAATGGACGGAGTGATTCATGAGGAAGGTTTAAGTGTATAATTCGTTAAGGTTTAGGTGCGTATATGCACTGCTACCCACGCGAAGCCGGGGCGGGTCGCTAGTCTAGTTATTTGTATAGAATACCTATAGCCAAAGCACCAGATTCACTTTCAACTAGACGTCCCCGTATTATATGGTAGCCTGTATCGCAGTTGACGTATTTAAAGCGTCCGTCACACTCGTAGGTGCTTACATACGAGTGTATGGGCCATTTACTTTTCGTTGTACAGTCGAGTTCATAAATATGTGTACATTTCACTACCTTATCTCTTTAATTTCATGTTTTAACTGCCATATGTCACAGCGATTAAAGTGACAAGGTACTAAAGTGTACACATATTTATGAACTCGACTCTATATAATTTTTAGCCACGTTCTCACTGAACGATTTTTATTTCAAAAAAACTGTAAAGTTCTGCGTTTTCTAACTTGAACTCGAAAAATTACGTAAATAAGCTTAGGTATATTTAGAATTATCCTAATTCATAAAAAGTTACTTGTAATATTTGTAAAGTGAGTGACGCAGTGGACGCTGACGTCCCCGCCTTTTATATGGAAAAAGTGCAATTTACCACTGAACTCAGATTTTTCGACGATAATTGAGTAATTTAAGAGTTGTTTTTTTCAAACCGTGAAACCATGAAAAGTAGAATAGGATATTTGTCAGAGAGTGTCAGATGATTTATCCACATTTCACTACGATAAACGCGGCCATAATAACCCGGCTTAAAAAGCCTCTAAACCGGATAAACAAGTTTATAAAATGTCAATCTGTAAAACCGTTTAAGGCTTCAAACATTTATTGAACAGCACTCGATGGCAATCTGCCGAGATTCTATACTTCCGACAACGTTGATGTAGTAATTTCCGGCGTTATTTCATGGCCCTAGTTGAAATGTCGTTACAGTCTTAACCGCGGGGCGTTAGTTAAACGTTGAGATCGAAAATCAAAACGATTTCTTTATTGGTTTAAAAGGTTTTTAGGGTAACTTTTTATTTCGCCATGTTTGAGTCGGTCTTTATGTCACAGTATTTTTATTCGAGTACCTATTTAAGACTATAGATATTTCGGTACCACTATAATGATTACCTATTATTATACTTTCGATAATAAAGCATGCAACTATAGTCGGTAGGTAACGAACACTTTCTTTTATGCATATACGTAAGCACGGATAACTTTGTAATATATACTTTATTATGTAGAATACCTAATAATACATACTATAGGTACCTACTGAAATAAATAGTAAAGAAAACATTACTCAAACACATATGTGCCCTTATTGAGAATCGAACCGGCACCGCTAGCTTCATAGAATGGGTCACTATTCCTATCAGCTAGGATAACCGCGTCGGAGTAAAATAATAATATTAATAGTCCAGCGGGCTTCACATGCATGGACGAGATAAAATTTGTCAGGTGCTAGGGAAATGAATACATCTATTCCATATTCTAAAGTAGGGCTTAACGCTTAAGGTTCAAAATAAAATTGTCCCGTCTTAATAAAATCGCTATAAAAAGTGAAAATCGCTATAAGTGTGAAGATGCTTAAGGCTTAAAATAAAAGTGTCTCGTCCTGACTTTTATTACTAAGCGACTATAGCAATTTTCACTTTTTATAGGGTTTTTTTCAAGACGGGACACTTTTATTTTAAACCTTAAGTGGTAAGTCTTACGTTAGAATATGGAATAGATGTATTCATTTCCCTAGCACCTGTCAAATTCTCGTGTATTCATGTTAAGCCCACAGTCATTATCACATTTATCACTTAATACCTACCACTATAATAATAAGTAATAATAATCCAGCCCATATACGTCCCACTGCTGGGCACAGGCCTCCACAAACAATGAGAGGGTTTGGGCTATAGTTTCCACGCGGGCCCAGTGCGGATTGGAAACTTCGCACACACCGTCAAATTGCTTTGCAGGTGTGTCACGATGTTTCCCGTCACCGAAAAGCTCATGGTAAATTTACAAATTTTAAATCGCACATAAATTCCGAAAAATTTAGAGGTGCGAGCCCGGGTTCGAACCCACGACCTACCACTACCGTAGCCGGTAACTCTCAGCTGGCGACCCCAAACACAAGATCGAAAGTCAACGAAGGCAGTTTAATGAGCTTGCTATACTTTCAAGGGATTCCGAGACCTTTATCAAATTAATATTTTTTGCCGACGAAGCCTCTTTGCTAACCAAATTGTGAAAGGCGCAGGTATGTCTAATTTACTTTCGATGGCTTTCATTTCGTTTTTTTTCTGATTCGTTTTTTTTTTTTCGGTATCTTAGTTTGGAACGAATGGTAAGAAATAAAAAAAACTGATCAAGTGCGAGTCAGACTCGCGCACCGAGAGTTCCGTATTTAAGACCGTACTTCAAAAATATTCCTTTTTGTGTACTTTAATTGTATGTTTGCAATAAGGTCCATTTTGACTTAAGGTCCAGTTTTTTGTCAATTTATCGACAACTATAAATTTTGAACAGTTCGTTTTATTTATTCTATTATTATTATTTACCTACCTGCCTAGCCAAGATGCATTAAGACTATACCTTCAGTCAACAAAGTATCGGGAATGGATGATTTGTTTATGGTTCCAAATTCAAATTTTTGTTTTTTTTGTTGTTGTTAGATTGGCACAACTGTTTTCTATTTTGGCGCGGAGTTTGAGTTGCATCTGTTATTTATATTAAATACAGTGCTGTTTTTAGTTATATCATATCTAGTGTGTATTGCGAATTTCATAATGGACAAAAACATTGAACAAAGAGTTTGTCTTAAATTTTGCATCGCCAATGGAATTTCGTGTTCGGAGTCACTGAAAATGTTACAGAAGGCTTACGGTTATTCGACTTTATCAAAAACACGTGTTTATGAGTGGTACAAAGCGTTCAAAAGCGGTCGAGATGTGATGGAAGATTTGCCTCGCTCTGGTAGGCCATCAACGTCTGCAACTGAAGTTAACATCGCAAAAGTGAAGGAAATAGTGACTGAAAATCCTCATTCAACTTTGAGAGAGATAGCCGCCGAACTTTCTGTATCTCACGAGTCGATCCGTACTATTTTAACTAATCATTTGGGTATGAAACAAAAGACCTGAATTTTCTCCAAAAACTCAATCGCATGAGAGTCGCTGAGGACATGCTAGAACGAGTCAATTCCGACCCAACATTCATGAAACGCATTGTTACTGGTGACGAGACGTTGGTTTACGAGTTTGACATGCAAACTAGTCAACAAGCTTCGGAGTGGCGCCTTCCAACTGAACCGAAACCGAAGAAACCACGCCAAAGTCGATCAAAAGTCAAAGTCATGTTGACTGTTTTCTTTGACTATCGCGGTGTTGTGCACTCGGAATTCTTGCCGGAAGGTCAAACGGTAAATAAAGAATATTATTTGAGCGTTATGCGGCATTTAAGAGAGCAAATTCGACGAAAAAGGCCAGATTTGTGGAATGAAAATTCTTGGATTTTGCACCACGATAATGCGCCTTCGCACAAGGCCATCATTGTGAAAGAATTTTTGACCAAACACTCAACAAATACCATCGAGCAACCACCATATTCACCAGATATGGCTCCTGCCGACTTCTTTCTTTTTCCTAAACTCAAATTACCACTTCGTGGCACCCGTTTTCAATCGGTAGAAGACATAAAGGAGAATTCGCGCCGAGAACTGAATTCAATTCCGGAAACAGCGTTTAAAAAATGTTTTGATGATTGGATTATTCGTTGGCGTAAGTGTATCGTTTCTGAAGGAGCATACTTTGAAGGTGATAAAATAAATTTGGATGATTAACAAACAGTTTGTGTATTATTGATCTTTTCCCGGTACTTTCTTGACAGAGTAGTATATAACCAAGAAATAACTTTTGAGTTATTTTGACGACGCGGTTAGTCTAGTTGGTGGACACCGCCTACGAAGCTAGCGGTCCTGGGTTCGAATCCCGGTATGGGCAAATATTTGTGTGATGAGCGCGAGTATTTGTTCCTGAGTCATGTATGTTTTCTATATATTTAAGTAGGTATGTATTTCTTTATATAAGTATGTATATCGTTGCCTAGTACCCATAGTACCTACAAGCCTAGAGCTTAGTTGGACTAGGTCAATTTGTGTGAGATTGTCCCCTGATATTTATTTAATCATTTTATTTATGATTTTTTAACTATCTGAAATCATAAAGACTGGTATTTGAAAACAGACTGTCAACGGATTTCAAAAAACCGGCCAAGTGCGAGTCGGACTCGCACACAAAGGGTTCGTGGGCGTTTAAAAAAAAAGTGTACATAGTTAAAGACAAAAATGAATAAACGGTAACTTTTCCGGTTCGTCACGAAAATTAACGATTCTAAATGTATGACTAATTTTCGTGCCACAGTGGAAAAGTTAAATTTTCATAATTTTTGACCTTAACGATGTACACTTTTTTTGAAAACCGCCCTCGTACCATCGTACAAGACAAGAAGGGAGTCTGAGTGTCTATGGAAAATCAACGTAGGTATATCCTTAATATTTTGAAGTCAATTTCATTTTTTTTTAACATTAATTATTGGCATTACACGCAATGTACTCAGAAATCACTCGCCGCCCGCGCCGCTGGCCGCGCACGCACAGCCGTGGCAGTAAAGGGGCAGCTTATCGGACAGAGCGTCCGTAAGTTAGGGTTTGCTACATTAACCTCCACTGACGGGGAAAGGCCTGCTGTTCATGGTGCGACTTATCGAGATACGGCATTATTTTTACAATATGATCATTCAAATATAACTCGACGAATGTACGGTTTCATCACCGTACATTTGTTTATGCTTAGTCGCGACCTACTTTAGGCCTCGCGGCAACCAAATATTAGTAATAAGTTTTAACCAAAAAGGCAGAGTGCAACTAACTACCGAGCATTACGCATCAAGAGAAAGAATTACCGACTCCCTTTAACTGTATATGTATCTTTACTTAACTTCAATAAAACTACTTTAACTTCGGCTATCTCTCTCTGCACTCCACCAACTAACTACAACCTACAGACAAGTGTGAAGGCTAAACTGGCCCTCACATTTTATGGTCCTTCGAACTATACCAGGTATTGGTGCATTTTGTTTTTCTTTTTGCGATAGCGATTCGGTTCGCTGGCTTCCCACAAGCGGGTTCCACCAGTCGGATTGAGAAGGCGCACATATCGTAAATAGAGGGCAAGGGCACTGAGTACCATTCAGCGAAGACTGAAGTATAACGAACCAGCGCAACTTGGAAGCAGCGGCTACAGCACACATGGGTGAATTTTTGAAATAATATTTTCACGTCATTTCGGTGGGGATTTATTTTTTCAAGATTTTAGCATGTAAAGTCACTGGTTTGGACGAAGATTAACATAAGGATTGCTATGGTTTTTAAGGCACTTCGTAGAAGCTAATATTTTAGCAGTAAATAAAGTTTAAAAAAAAAATTACCACCGAAATGACGTAAGCACCACAGAAATGACGAATTTTTAACAACTAGTGTAACAATCATCAATTTGGTAATTACTTGGGCACGTTATATTCCAATAAAACAATGTATATTAATTTAGCACTACTTATTAAAACAATATCACAAAAACCCTTTAATTTAAATTAACTTATTAGTTTTTAATCATCTTGATTTAATTTAAAAGATATTATAAATATAATAAGCATAAAAGTGTGATTTTCGGTAATTGTATAAAAGATAAAGATAAAAGATATTTATTCAGTAAGTAGGCCGCACGGGCACTTTTACACGTCAAAATCTACCAGCGCTTTCCAAGAGGAGACCACTGCTGAGAAGAAGCGCCGCAAGAAACTCAACAGTTAGTCATTTTTTTAAATAAAACTTATGACAATAATACTACTTATTCTAGCGTTATATAAAACTATAAAAATAATATAAAATACCTGCGTAGTTCTGCAGGAAAACATGTCAGAATTATTACGAAAACCGTGTCCCCCAGACAATATACAGTGTTTACATGATTTTTGTGAGGTAGTAAGCTATTAGTTAATTTTCTGGTTTAGGCCAAGTATTTTTGTCCGTTAGATATTCCTCGACCCTAGAGTACGCTTTAGACATCAACGACTTTTTCAAGTAATTTTTAAGTGCTAGAAGGGGTAACTCTAAAACTACGTCGGGTAATTTATTATAAAAATAAATGCATTGACCTACAAATGATTTATATACTTTACGGACACGAATTTTTTTATGGCAAACTTATTTTTATTCCTAGTATTTAAATTATGTATATCAGAATTCTTAACGAAAGAGTCTAGGTTCTTAATGACATACATAATATTTTCATAAATATATTGGGATGCAACTGTTAAAATATTAATTTGTTTAAAAAGTTATCTTTATGAATAACGGGAATAAGTTATATATAGAGCGAATGGCCCTTTTTTGTAACACGAATATAGTCTGTATGTCAGCTGCTTTACCCCATACCAGAATACCGTACGACATAACACTATGAAACTATATATTAAGCACTACCGGAAAAAAATATAATACGAGTATGTATTTATTTTCGTGTCTACACCCCTATTAAAACGTCTTTTGCTAGCTAAAAGGTTTACAGATTGTTAAGGTATTGATTATTGGACGCTTTTGAAACTAGTAATTTTTGGTGCTTACGCCAATATATTAATAAGGAAATCAAAACCTACATTATACCTGAATTTTGAAACCCATTTTTTCATACATTCGCTGCGGGGTTTTTACTTAAGTAGTATTCATATTGAGTAATTTTATCGCAATTTGTTGTTGTCTTAGTGTAGTAACACAATTTGAACGTGTTCAAGTTTCATTTTACCGATATTGTCAGTACTTTTTGTAGTAAATAAAATTGTGTTCGTCATTTCGGTGTCGCTGCGTCATTTCGGTGGGTAAAATCACCATCGAAATGACGCCACCGAAATGACGACAATCGAGTATTTTGACGATTAGTGCTAAACCAATCATGCTATGAATGTACCGACTTTACCTAGAAATAATAACAACATGTGATTTTACGTGTCAAAAGATAAACTTGAATCAATTTTTTTTTAACCCTCAAATAGTATCCCACGGGAATGACGTTTAAGAGAACCAAACTACGTCGCGTAAAAGACTTACCTCTCCAGATGCTTAATAATCCGTTGTAACACGTCCACTCCGCTTGATAGCTCAAGTACAACTAATGTACTTGCCTAGAGTAACGCAAACATGGCGGTACAACTATCGAGTAAAGAGTTATTCGCGGGTGTTTGAGCGTTATAATTTTAGCTGCTAAGCGTGGGACAAGATTACATTAGCCAATATCTTTTTATATCAATATGCATTTCTAATAAACAAAACACAAGGAAATGCGTCTTTTATTCTAGTTTCTAATGATGTATAATACTCATTAATACGTTTCTTAGCCATGCAGTTATGCTAATTTGTTTGAAGCAAACCGCAAGTGGGACAAGGCTCACAGACTTAGTGCACTATGGAACCTGAAACTTTTATATATTTTTTTGGTAATTTTTTGTATTATAACAATGTCAAAAATGTAATGCCTGAATGTATTTTAGTGTTTTTAATGTGTAAAAAAAAAACTGTGGTGTTTATTTTATTCGTTTTCTTTTAATGAGCTTGGGACGTCTAAAAATTCGCTATAAAAATACACCCACATACAGAGCTGCGAACTAACTTCAACTCGTAAGAAGGCAACTACGGACTGGAGATAACTCGTTCAACATGAACACACTAAAACAGCAAGAAACTTGTTTCGAGAACATCAAGGCTTTGTGCGTCAACTATAAAAAGGACAGTGGGTCCAGAAAAACTCAGGAGTACTTAAACAAGCGGCTTACATCCCTTGTTGAGCAATGGGAGGACTTCGAGAACCGGCACAAGATCCTGCTGCAGGAGGACAAAAACATCCCCTATTTTCTGGAAGATGTATATGGCAAAATTAAAGTTATTTACGAAACAACTAAAGCCGACATAATCAATTCGTTGCGTCAAGAAACTGAAACTCAACCCGATTTCAATTTTGCTGGCATTTCCGTGGGTGATGATGGCGGTAAAATCAAACCTTTATTGCGCCAGCAAGAGTGCAACTTTAAGGCGATCGACCGTGCCATGTCAAAAATTGTCATTCGAGCCACCTCTGAAAAATGGGAGCTCGAAGATCATCTTAACATCTTGAAGGCAAAATGGGAACCTATCGATAAACTTCATTGGGAACTAGATGCCCTACTTAAAGGCGCTAATGAAAACTACTACGGCATGTTTGTTAACATCGAAGACAAGTACGATGACCTTAAAAGAAAACTAAACAGCAAAATTTGGTCGACCGCTCATTACCAGCATTCAACACCGAGGGTACAAGTTCCCGAGTTTTCAGGAAATTATACTCAATGGGTTTCCTTTAAGGATCTCTTCGTGGAGACCATCCACAACAATCCCACGATTAACAACGCACAAAAGATGCAACACTTAAAAACTAAATTGCGAGGTGAAGCAGAAAGGCTGGTGCAACATCTTACAATCAGCGCTGACAACTATAATTCGTGTTGGGAAATACTCAACCAACGCTACGACAACAAGCGCATGCAATTCACCTCGTATATGAACACGATGTTAAACTTGCCAGTTTTACACCAACCTGATGCCCAAACTTTGAAGAAAATGCATGACGTCATAACGGAATGTTTAAACGGACTCGCAAATATCGGTGTGGATACGACCTCATGGGACCCGATGATTGTGCATCTTATGACACTGAAACTCGACTCCACTTCTTACAACGATTATTTAAAAGAGCTTGACAATCCCCGAGAACTACCTATCTTACATGATTTTTTAACCTTCATGGAAGGCAGATTTATGGCGTATGAAACTATGAAGCAGCCCAAGAGAGTTGAAGCATCTACTCTCAACTACCCGAAGCCATCTACTTTCAATAAATCATTCCATAAGAAGTATCCAGCCAACAAACCTACTTTCAACTATAATACATCATCGCAAAAAACTTATCATACATTGTATGGAAACTGTACTTTATGCAACGGAAATCACGTGCTAATGCAGTGCCAAAAATTTCTTGACCTAGATCCAAGCCAGCGAAATTTAACTATTGCAAAACTGCACGTTTGCAAAAACTGTCTATACAGCCACGGCAACAGCGAATGCAAGTCGACAAAAACTTGCAAAGAATGCAACATGAAGCATCATACACTATTGCACAATCTAGCGAAGAAAAACATAACTCAAACTTATAGCAAAAGTAACTTCTCCGGTCAACGACCATCAACTTCAACTATGCCGCCGACCTCAAGTCATCTGTCTGCTAATGAGACAGAGATTCTGCTAACTACCGTTCAACTCAAGGTGCAATCACTAGACGGAACCTTTGTCACGCTACGGGCACTTCTTGACCAAGGCTCGCAAGTGAACCTGATAAACGAAAATGCCGCTCAGCTACTGAGATTACCAAGAAAGAAGCTTAACGCGATCGTTTCTGGAATCGGAGCGTCATCAAAGGATTGCAAAGGTCGCCTGCATCTTAACTGCATGTCCATGTACTCGGATTACGCCTTTGAAGCTGAAGCGTTAGTAATGAACAAGCTAACAAACAACTTACCAAACTCCACGTTTACAAAGAACAACTGGCAACACCTTGAAAACTTAAAGCTCGCCGATCCCGACTACAATGTCTCTCGTTCGGTGGATTTACTGCTTGGAGCGGATGTGTACGCCAAAATTATATTGGACGGGGTCCTCAGAGGCAATCGAGGATCTCCCATCGCTCAGCAAACCCATTTAGGATGGATTCTATGTGGAAAACTGGAAACTTTTAACTGTCACATAAGTATTATAAGCATGGACGAGATTACTAAATTTTGGGAAACCGAAGACATCACGCTCAAAAATGAAGACGTCACTAAGGATGATTACTGTGAAAACTACTACAACCAAACTGTTCAACGAGCAGCAGATGGGAAATATATAGTAAAAATGCCTTTTCATCCTAACTTCGAAGAAAATCTCGGGTCCTCGAAAGCTATAGCAATCTCACAATTCTTACAATTAGAAAAAAAACTTCAAAGAAAGACAAAACTAGCCACCATGTACAGAGACTTCATCAGGGAATACGCCGATCTTGGGCACATGGAACTTTCCACCCCAACGACAACTCGAGAGTACTTTTTGCCTCACCATGGGGTTTTAAGAGACAGCTCGACAACTACAAAACTAAGAGTTGTATTCAACGCATCACAAAAATCAACAAACGGCGAGAGCCTGAACAGCCTGCAGTACAAAGGTCCAAACTTACAAAAGGACATTCAGGCTTTAATCATAAAATGGAGAACATACAAGTACGCCTTCACAGCGGATATCGAAAAAATGTATCGCTGTATTTGGATATCTGAAGAGCAACACCGTCTACAAAAAATTATATGGCGCGACTCACCGAACGAACTATTGAAAGAGTACAATCTCTGCACTGTTTCGTACGGAACCAAGTGCGCGCCATGGCTCGCAATGAGAACGCTAAAACAACTTGCTAACGACGACGGCCACAAGTACCCCGTGGCAGCGAACGCGTTACTTAATGAATTCTACGTTGACGACCTAATTAGCGGTCATCACGCGCTCGAAGCAGCAAAAGAACTCCAACTATCACTCATTGAACTGCTAAAAGGCGGCGGCATGAACCTAAGGAAGTGGACAGCTAACCATCCTGTTCTGCTAGAAAGCTTAAAAGAGGATCAAATTTCAACAAAAACTATATTTGACTTCAAAAATGAAGAATCTACAAAAACACTGGGATTAACGTGGAATCCAAACACAGACACATTCACGTTTCACTGGGACCTGGATTCAAAAAAAGGGACTGCGCTTACTAAACGAGTGTTGCTTTCGGAAATCTCAAGACTGTATGATCCAGTGGGATTCTGGGCTCCAATTACTGTAACGGCAAAACTACTGTTCCAAAGGGTCTGGATGAACAAACTTGCGTGGGATGAAATACTTCCTATCGACATTCAAAAAAGTTGGATGAAACTGAAGACGGAACTACCAGAAGTTAAAACTGTAAAATTAGAACGTTGGATTGGAACAACTGAGAAGGTCATCGAACTCTTTGGTTTTTGCGACGCAAGTGAAAAGGCTTATTCTTGTGTCGTTTACAATCGAACAACAAACAAGGAAGGAGCGACTACTACCGCTCTGATCACTGCCAAAACTAGAGTAGCGCCCTTGGCACAAAAACAATCACTCCCGAAACTTGAACTCGCCGGCGCCCTACTGCTATCACAAGTCATCAAAAAGATAATGGAAGCACTACCGGGATACACCATCGTTGTTCATGCATGGTGCGACTCACAGGTGGTCCTAGCATGGCTACAAGGAGACTGTTCCAGATGGGAAAAATACGTGGCAAACCGAGTCACAAAGATAAAGAATATAATCTCAGCCGAACAATGGCATTACATCAAGTCCGATCTGAACCCAGCAGATTGCGCATCCAGGGGCCTCTACCCGAATAAACTCATAAGTTTCAAGCTGTGGTGGGAAGGACCCGAACTTCTGAGGTCATTTCAGAGTCAAAATGAACTAGAAAAACAAACCCGTTTATTTACTACAAACATGTGCGCGCAAAACAACTCCAAGAAAATACAAACATCAAAACATAACGAACACGTGACAAATAAATTGTTAGAAAAATACAGTTCATTGACGCGTGTAACAAGGGTCACGGCATGGATTTTGCGTTTTTGCGCAATCGCTCGCAGCAACAAGAAACCTGACGCGACATATCTAACTACAATAGAGCTAGCAGAATCAAATAAACTAATTATTAAATGTGCTCAGCAGACCGACTTTGAGTATGAATACAAACAACTTACGAAGAAAGAAACAGTCTCAAAACAATCAAGCATCTATAAACTGAATCCTTATCTGGACACCGAAGGAATAATACGAGTCGGTGGTCGCCTGAGGGAATCTAACTTGTCACCCGAAATGAAGAACCCAGTCATTTTATCGAAGAATGGACGACTGACTCAGCTCATAATCGAACAAGCGCATAAAATGACACTTCACGGAGGAGCCCGGCTAACATTATCTTATATCAGACAAAGATATTGGATAATCACCGGCAATCGAGCTGTAAAGATCCAATTACGCCGGTGTGTACCATGCCACCGATTTAAGTCAAGTGATACCTCGCAACTAATGGGAAATCTACCAGTACATAGAACAACTCCTTCAAGACCCTTTACGCACACGGGAGTCGATTTTACTGGATCTGTGGAAGTAAAATTGAGTAAAGGTAGAGGTGTGAAGACATCGAAAGGATATGTCGCAATATTCGTGTGCATGACTACAAAGGCCGTTCACATTGAACTAGTGTCGGACCTCAGCTCCGAAGCATTTCTCGCTGCCTTTCAGAGGCTGTGCGCTCGACGTGGGGTCCCAAGCCATATGTACTCCGACTGCGGGACCAACTTTGTCGGAGCAGCAAAAACGCTAAAGAAAGAGTATGAAGGATTCCAACTTTACTTGCCATCTGAATTTTTCGATGAGATGGGAAAACTAGAAGTGCAATGGCATTTCAACGCTCCTGCCTGGCCCAGTGCAGTAGGGATTTGGGAACGAGCTGTAAAATCTATGAAGCACCATCTGCGACGCGTACTAGGAGATCAAAAGTTAACTTATGAGGAGTTCGCAACTTTACTGTCAAAAATAGAAGCTTGCATGAACTCAAGGCCACTATGTCCACTCACTGAAGATCCTGAAGAATTCTACAACTACTTAACACCCGGGCATTTCTTGACCGGGAGCCCTACAATGTCACTGCCACTTTCGGACTACAGTGATATTAACGCGATAGACTTGAGACGCCGCTGGCAGCTCATCGAACACATGCTCCAACAATTCTGGAAAAACTGGTCTAACGAATATCTAACGCAACTACAAACGAGGAGCAAGTGGAACAAACCTACAAGGAACATTGAAGAAGGTGAGCTAGTTCTGGTAAAGGACAACAACTTGCCGCCAGGAAAATGGGCAATGGGACGGGTGTTAAAAACTCATCCAGGCACCGACGGGTACGTCCGGGTTACAACCATAAAAACCCAAACTGGCATCATCAAGCGCCCAATTGTCAAGCTATCACCACTTCCTTTGGAAACTACCTACAAACCAGAAGATAGACAAACATCGCAAGACGAACTAACATCCAACGCGAAAAAACCTGCGCGCACCGCGCAAAGAAACACAATCGGAAAACAATGCTTCACAACATTGTTTACAACTCTGATTACACTATGTGTTATCCTAACTGGGTCAAGCGCCGCCAGTTTTACTACGTCGCCTCGGATTACAACGTTTGAACCCGAGCGCCCGGTCTATTATGACACGCTGGGCAAATTACAAGTAATACATGACGAGTGGACATTACTCATGTATTATAATTTAAGCAGCTACTGGCAAGGAGCTCGTCGTATTGAAAACTATCTATCCGGAGTCAACAACCTATGTCAAAAAACGAATCCAATGTATTGTAAAACTACCCTTGAGCAGCTATACCATGAAATTGACCTCTTGAACTACTACAACTCCTTGTTACTGGCTCCTCAAAAGCATTTGTCTGATCGGAAGAAACGTGGACTCGTTGACGGAGTAGGCTATATCACTAACAGCCTGTTCGGTATCCTAGATCAAAGATTTGCAGACAAGTACCATCACGACATAAAGGCCGTGAAGGACAATGAAAATTACCTACTTGAACTTATTCGGAATCAAACCTCAATAGTGGAACTAGAGAACACCGCGTTGAAGAAATCTGAAGAGAACATAAAACGACAATTTAATGTTATTGAAGACTTCATGAATCAAACTGAGGTCAACCTCGCTACAGTCAAATCAGAACTAGAAATAGCAATGGCCACTAGCTATTTCAACTCTGCGAGCCTGGCAGCGTATTTGCTAATAAACAACCTCAGAAATATCCAAGAAATGCTGTTTAATACCCTCACTGATGTCTACAAAGGACATATCGATGTACATCTCGTCTCGCCTGTCAATCTTATTAAGCAACTGAGCACAATCTCCGGAAGACTTCCTAGAACACTGTCCTTACCGGTAGAAAATCTAAGAGAAGATATTAAAGATCTCTACAAACTGCTATACGTGAAGGCACGAGTAACAGACAACTACTTCCTGTTTGAAATTCATATACCGCTTATTTCGGATGAGGACTTCACGTTTTATCAAGCCATACCACTGCCGATTAAATCTAACACAGGGGTTGTAATCATGCAAACAACTTCCAAATACATTGCTGTCAACTTCAAGAAAAACACCTACGTCTCCCTAACTGAAGAACTTCTAAAACAATGCATACAACAAAAGCCAGAAAGCTATGTATGCAATAAGAACCTACCGGTATTCAACCTAAACAATAACAAGGTCCCGTGCGAAGCCAAATTACTGGGTCATCAAACATCAACACCGTGTGACGTAAAGAGCGCGTCATGCAGGGACGAATGGATTGAATTACACGCAGCAAACACTTGGCTTGCAATTTGCTGCAACACCTGCTCACTGCGAACCATATGTGATAATGACGTAACAGCGCACACAATGGAGGCTTCCGCGATTGTAATTTTACCCCAGGGCTGTGTGTTACAGTCAAAATATCTCACTATTCATTCTCACAACCAGTACAATAGTAAAATTACAGTTGACTACAATATCAACGTGCCTACTTTGAACACGTCAGTCAACCGGATTGTGAACTTGACCAGTTACAAGATATCTTCTACGAGTTCAGACAATCTAGATGAAGATGCGATCGAGAAAGACTTGATCGTACAACGTGGAAATGAACATGGACTACCAGAATCACTTTCTAACAACGACATCCATCAATTCGCTATCAGCTATCTGTTGCTGGCGGCAGCAGTACTTTTGTTCATCTTTTGGGCCGTGAAGCGACGCTTTCCGAAACTGTGTACAAAACATAACCCGCCAAGTCAATGTTCACTCAAGTCAGTAAAAGCCCACTACGAAGACATCGAAATGCAGCCAATTTCGGAAACCAAGAACTCACAGACTAAGGAGAAGGAAAGCAAACCATCCACGAGCCGAGCTGACCGTCATCGACGAGACTACGCGACAGTCGAAAACGTTGCATTCAACTTTAATTAATGATTGTTTATCGGCGGTCTTCCTTTCTCTTGAAATTCATTTTTTTCTTTTTGTTTTGGGGTTGCCAATATGTACGGTTTCATCACCGTACATTTGTTTATGCTTAGTCGCGACCTACTTTAGGCCTCGCGGCAACCAAATATTAGTAATAAGTTTTAACCAAAAAGGCAGAGTGCAACTAACTACCGAGCATTACGCATCAAGAGAAAGAATTACCGACTCCCTTTAACTGTATATGTATCTTTACTTAACTTCAATAAAACTACTTTAACTTCGGCTATCTCTCTCTGCACTCCACCAACTAACTACAACCTACAGACAAGTGTGAAGGCTAAACTGGCCCTCACAGCATGGCATACGTTCATATTGTGTAATGAAACTTCAGTGTGCGAGTCTGAATCGCACTTGATCGTTTTTTGCTACATGCTATAAATGACTTTCAAGATAAATCTCTCTTACCATTAATGTCGAATTTCCTGTAGATTAGGATAGCAATTTCAGTTATTTTGTAGGAGTCAGGGCACTCTACAAGATAACCGACAATAGCATAAGGTGACAGGAATATAAAGCTACAGGAATTCTGACATAATTGCGTCCAGAGGAATAAGGGCGGTTGAAACGCTCGAAGAATTACCCGTTATCGTCGAATTATTAATATTATTATAATATTATTATAAGGTGTCCCATAAGTCAAGTCGCACGTCACAGGGACACCGGAGGTATAGACCAGCCTAAGATTTCGGTTTACTTATTTAGTAAATAAGAAAACCGAAAGGTGTATTCTTAGAACTAAAGAATCGGAGCTGTCTTTTTCAAACGTCTATTTTTTTCAAACGTCAACATTCCTTCATAACTTTCCTTCGATGATAACAAATAAGTATAAAGACGAATTTATTGACTAACATTTGATACAGATGTATAGAAATGTCAAAACTTAGGTACATGATTTTAATCATCGACGTCTATACTATCGACATAGTATTTTAGCGGATAGCGGAGTTTTGCGACTGTCGCGTTTCTCTGCCAATGAATGGCGGTTCTTAGCCCGGCCAACGCTTAGTGGGCGTTTTCTGGATAATGAACAGACCTGTCAAATTAGCTGTCTCACCCGCTGCCTCCGATAAAACTTCTGGCCTTTGCCTAGTCTCAGGTTTTGTTTAACTTGCTCGAAAGTTTAATGATTATTAAAAAAAACATACATACGGCCGAACTTAGAACCTCCTCCAAGTCTGTTAAATATGAACCTGAGGCCTAAAAAATATTTTTGCTTCCTCGGGAACTGTAAATTTTTTCCGGAATAAAATACCTAGCCTATATGCTATTTTAAGTTATAATCTATCTCTTTGCCAAACTTCATTCAGATCCGTTCAGCCGTTCTGGCGTGATTGAGTAACAAACATCCATCCATCCAAACTTTCACATTTATAATATTAGTAGGATTTAATTAGCTTCACATTGTTTTACCCGACTAGCGAAGACAAAAGAAGGGTAACTAATAATTTTAAGAACAGTCTATGTAAGTACATATGTGACGTTCTCAATATACTGGGACATTATGGAGGCAGGCGGTTACGCCGTTTTTGGAACTGTTACAATAGTATTCGTATAGTTACAAGAATAAGAAGAGCTTAACTGCATACCTTCATAAGGTCCCTTTATATTGAGAACGTCACATAATTGTATGTGACCAAAAATCGAATCCACTCTAGCTCCTAAACTATTGGACCGATTCAAAATGAGTGTCAATATCAATAAATAAAAATAAATAAATAAATAAATGTAAATCATTTCGTTTCGATACTTTTTTTTATTAGATAGCTCCGGGAAAAGCGATAATGTACTTATACACGGACGGTGTTGCGGGCGACGGCTATATTTTTAATAAATGAGATAAGGTTTCTTGCTGGGTTCTTTGCTTGAGTCAGTCTTAAAATATTTTTCTTTAGTGTACAGCTTGGACGTACACGCGTTTTATGACATCTCTTACTTTCGTAGTATTGCCAGCTGCCATTTTGATGGTCCATTAATGTTTTATGATGCGTACAGACCGACAGATTAATTTTATTCTTATACAACTGCGTCTCACCAGAAGTTAATTAGTTCTATATCGTAACACGCTCTAAACACAATCCTTTAATTTCTGTTCTAATTGAGTGTTTATTATTATTATAGCATGGATAGTAGTACCAGAGTATAGATAGAAAAGTAGTCCAACTCCGGCCCTTTAGGAGATTCTTATACCTATTGCCGCTCGGGCGCCTAGGGTTGTTCAAACTTTGTTCTTCTATTTTAGTCACCTACATACTTGGTCATACTTTGATCTATGATTTATAATCATAGTAACTTTTATAAATTAAGTACCTGAAGTAGGTAAGTATAAATATTGTTAGATAAGTACCTACCCAATTTAAATTATTTTACTTGCATATTTGTTAAGTGTTGACACTAAATAATATGTTTATACTCTCATCACACAAATATTTGCCCTGACCGGGAATCGAACCCGGGACCGCTAGCTTCGTAGGCTACCCGCTATGCCATCCAGGTCGTCACATGGCACGTCACACACGGTAATTTTTTAATTACGTACTTAATACGTATTTATTTCACTTACATTACAAGTATACCATAGGCGCGGGCCTGATACGAAATACCTAATTAATTATTTATATTAAACAGTTGCAGCTTTTATTTAATCTGGATATACTCGTAGTTGTACACCTACCTAAGCTAGGTTTAAGTTTAGTCGTGTTGAAACGTATGAAAATGTCACGCTGACAATAAAGTAGATTTAACAAAAGCAGCAAGTGGGCTACTTATAAATATCAAAATATAAACCGCATATCTACTTCACAAACTCTAAATAGGTAGGTACACCTTTCAGACTCCAAAGGTACCTTGAAAAACGATAGCTCCGGATTTTGCGTACCATTATTTGTGCACCCGTACACTGAACAATAAATACGACCTCTTGGTGACTACATTGTCGCTCGAAATTAAATAGGTACGCGCACCTCACCCAAATGTGACCGAACGCAATGACGCTGCGGCCCCTACTCAAGCAGTACGAAACAGTCCCGAGATGTAGTTTCGTGTGCGTGGCTAGCGCCGCCCACAGCCGTACGGACGTGTACGCACACATGCAAGCCGCGCGTTGTACCTTTGTTTGAAGTTGGACTACTTTTCTATCTATACTCTGGTAGTACAGTCACGAACTTTAATTTGGGACCCACTTTAGGTCCAAAATCAATCTGATATCCGACAGCAATAAGGTGGAGTTTCCTGTAAGTTACAAATGACTTGGCATCTCTAATGACATTGACAACTTCAAGCAATATTTTTTTTAAATGAGTGCCAAATTAACGTTCGTGGCTGTACCTATAGTTGTTGTAGCTAAAGGCGTGAAAACCAAAGCACAACCTGTAATTTTAACAGCAACTAAAGGCGTGTTGTCCCAGGGCAGTTAATAGACTTATTAGTTGGTTACTGCCTACTGGGTCCCAGGGCGCGTGACGTCACTTGACCGTGGGGCGGCCTTGTCACCAGGCCCCCTAGCCTAGCATGCATGCACGAGATAAAATTTGACAGGTGCTACGGAAATCAATACATCTATTCCATATTCTAACGTAAGACTTAACGCTTTAGGTTTAAAATAAAAGTGATGTCCCGTCTTGATAAAATCGCTATAAAAATGTGAAAATCGCAATGGTCGCTTAGTAATAAAAGGTAATAAAAGTCAGGCTGAGACACATTTTAAACCTTAAGCGTTAAGTCTTACGTTAGAATATGGAATATATGTATTCATTTCCCTAGCACCTGTCAGATTTTATCTCGTATGTGCATGTTAAGCCCGCTGTGAAGGTAGCTTGTCATTTGGTGCAAACCTTGCAAGGGTTTACATACATACATATTATTTTTTAGTTGAGTAATTAAAACATACGCAAACAGTGGTCTCCTCTTGAAAGCTGGAAGTCGGGAACAGTGATTATTTGTGTTAATTCAGGTTATAAGCTATTTCCATTTTAAAATTTCGTCCAAATCCGTCCATTCGTTTCAGTGTGATGGAGTAACATACATACTAACACATATACAAACATTTACACACTTTCGCATTTGTAATATTAGTGTGACAGTGTGATAAAGGCTTGTTAAATTAATTAAATGTTTGTTAGGAACGGCAAAACAAAGGCATTATTAAGATCGCGCCGCCAATAGGTAACTCGATAAGTAAGTATTTAACAGTCGGCTAGATGAATGGGAGTCATCAATTACGAGAATTGCAGAGATACAGTACTATAGCAGTCGAGGATATCAACTATAATGTAAGCGATTATTTTTCCGCCGGACGCGATCTTACAGTCGTTAGAATCATAGATTACAATTTGCCTTTTTATTAATTTCCGAAGACAGACAAAAAAAAATTCGTTAGCCGGAGATCAGCTTAAGTTGATGATGATGTGATGATAATCGATTTTCGTATTTGGACTCACCCTAAGCAATATCGTTTTAGATTTTTTTTATTTCACAACCAAAAAACATTCACGACAAACATTTCACTTACTGCGCTGACTGAACTACCCGAAGGGGCTCTTCGTCACCAAGAAAAGCCATTTTAGAGGCCTAGCCAACTTATCAATTTTCTAAATTCGACAAAATGTATGGAATTAACATAAGCAGCTGACGCGACTGATCGTTAGCGCCTATATGTTTTTTTTAATTTCGATAATCGTTAAGTTAGTATAATGCATCCTGCCTAGGCTCCCTGTTCTGCACTAAGCTACGTCCCTCCTTCCTGACTGCTGAAGCTAGCAAAGGTAGATTCAAACATTTCGCGATCACCCTGTATTAAAAATAGGAATTAAAATAAATATTTATTAAAAACAAACACAAAAACATTTTGAAAAGATTTTTAACAATACGCTTATCATTTGTGCTATTGTTCGACCAATCGGGATGGAAATTTCTTTAGCGTTTTACGTAATGAGTTTTTCTTTAAGATTGCTTACGAGTACCTCGTCAAATACTCCCATCAGTCTCCAAACTCATTATAAGCACGATAGACACACATAATTTAGATGTGCGGGCTTATTTTTTATCATACCGTTACATTTGCATGAAAAATAACGATTTGAAGAGAAATTTATGTTAGTAAGTAATATTATTAATTACACGAAATTTGCACGACAGAATTTTCCTCATTTTCTTCCAGTGCCTTGAGTACTTGACTTAGAAGTCCTATTTGACATGCAGTAATTTGAAACTTTTTTGGTGATGATTATTTGCACACCTGCATGCAGGTTGAATATGCACGAACAAAAATAGTCTTAAGATCTTATACTGTTACCGTATTCTGGCAAATAAAGAAATTTTGAATTTGAATTTTGAACGCGTACGTAGGTACGTTTTAACATTATACGAGCTTCGTGTAAAACAAAAGTTGCAGCACCTGGGGATAGCAGCGATTGTGAAAACTCGTATTAATAAGCTGATCCTGCGCGTCACAAGATGTGTCAAAAATGACAGTTTTCTATGGGCTGACGTTTACTTTGACGTATCTTGAGACGGGCATCTCAGTCGAGATGAGTTTATTAGTACCTACGGCCCTACAACGCGTCCCGTTACTAAATACAGTTCCTTTGGTTTACTTGTCTATAAAATATACACGTACTCGAGTATGTTATGCAATTTATTTTATTGTGCATTTATGCGAAGGCGGAGTGTGTTCCCGTGTCGCCATAAAATCTGAATTGATGCAAGATCGCACATCCCTTATAAAATATTTACGACTGGGCAGTATTTTGATATATTTTTTTAGAATATTTGCTCATACTTTAGGATTTTAAGCAGAGTAGAGCTGGTAGAGGTTTTGAAACGACAGTTGTCAGAATATGTGGTGTTTTATCACTTTTTAAATGCCGATGACCCAATCGGCAAGCGGACGGGCGCCCAACCTGTCAATGAGTTGTTCTACGCTTCATACGTTGGTGTTTTGGCATCTATGGAGCACTAGAATAGAAAAGTTGTCAATTTAATCGGCTTATACTTTTTAAACTTGTAAAGTGTTGTGGAATAGGGTGCAGAGGGCTTATTGCCTAACACACTCGCGACCGCTATCGACTTGAAAGTAGAACAATTGATTTCAATTTGTAGGCAGACTTGCCTTCAACTGTCAAAAATGAAAGCGATCGCGATCGCGAGTGCGTTAGGCAATAAGCCCTCAGGTCTGTCCTATTCCCACAGATGCGTTACACCCCTTCCACGGTTGGTCATGCACTAAGAAGGTAATTACCGTCTTTGGTTTTGTGCCATACGATCACTCGTGATGAACGCACACGTCCCGTCTCGCAAAATAAAACAAATGCGTCGTAAAAGATAGTGTATATGTATAAACGTATAGTATATGTAATATATAAACGATGTATAAATTACACAGTCAACAATAAGGGTCATTTTACTTTACTCGCAATAGATTAGAAAATTCCTTCGCCGCTCAGCCGGTCGCGCATTCGCAGGTATGAAATTTAAATTTTATGGGATATCTCCTCACACTTTGTTTGATTGTTGGCAGATGACCATGGAGGGCGGAGAGTAGCGGCCGGCATGGCGGGCATGCCCGTACTGGGCAACAGCGTCGGGGCTGGCGACCTGCGCCCCTCTAGAGGTAACCCTCCCGCACAGGCAAAGATTATTTATTATTATTTTATTTGTCATAAAAACATTCACATTTTACATTTAATAGCATCGTTAAACCACAGAGACGTTTGTCTGACGCCACCGGAGCCAATTATGTTTATTATTTTTATTATTATATATACATGTGCAATTGTGCATCAGAGCCCGCGTTATCTTCCCTCACCGAGCGCTGGACCGGGGAAACCAGTTTACCGTCCACGAGTACAGGATGCTCCAAACCATGATCATTTAAAAACCTAAATTATTTTTGTGTAGTAGAAGTAAAGAAAAAAAAAACAGTTTGGAACAGTTTATAATAACTATTAACAAACAAACCTAATAAACCATTTATAAAATATTTATTGCTGAGTCTGCTGTTTTCTATGTTAGTAATAAAGTAAATATTTCTCTATACACTCATAGGTATGTCTTAGTACCTAGTAGGTACGATTTGTGTAAGATTTATTGAATCTGACTTTGTTATGTTGTTTGGGTACGGCTTGCACCCGTATTATGGTCGCCTTTGTCGCGGTGGATAAGTTCGGATAAAGCATCCGTCACTCTCGCACTTACTTACTGGCCAGATAGTGACAGATAGTTTATCCACGTTTATCTACATGATAAACACGACCATAAAAATAGGAATGATTACTTTAAACAATTTAAATTGTTTACTCATTTCCATTTATTTTCGTTAAACGGCCATGTTATCCGCCTCTTTGAATCGTAATTACGTGTAATTCAAAAAGCGATCCCCTCGAACTGACGCCTCTCGAGTCCTCGACCTTTCGTCTAAATCAAATAAAAAAATACACCCGTATTCTAACTCTCGCGTCGGCTCCTAAACAAACACAAGCTTGATCAAATGCGTGTACAAAATCTGGTGAAATTCAGTTTATTAGCTGTGTTTGGATACGTTTTGTCGATACAGTTGTGATGTTTTCAATCCTTTTTGTAAGGTTATCCGAAATATTTCGTAAGTTAACCAAATCACTACTCTCCTGAGGCCCAACGTCCTACATATAGGACAATTGCAAATGACTTTTAACATTTTTGACTGACATAAGATTCTGTTTCGAACTAACGAAATTTTGACATAGGCCTCAGGAGGATATATAAATTAAAGTGGCTCACCGCGCTGGGTTTGTTTTTTCGGGCTAATCTTAGTAACAACTGTACGGGCTTTCATACATTTTTCACCAATAGATAGATAATTAATTAATTTATTAATTAAGTACTAAGTAAGCCAGGGCGAATCGCTTGTATAAAACAAAATAAAACTGACTGTGTGTTTGGCTGTGCAAAGAGGGAACGCGGCCAGCATTTTGGGGACCATGCCTCAAGCGGGGGAACTGAAGGGCTATTTTATTTATAGTTCGTTTTTATAAGATGTCTGTAATGTTTTGATAGTATTTTTAGATAGCAAAAAAAACTGTTTGGAGTAGAGCTTTTATTCTACCTACATTGTATTTACTCTTATTGTTATCGTATTGTTAACGTTATGATAGCTTTTATTAAAAAATTGACAGAAGCCAAGTAGTCTATTATCAAATAGGGGTACAATCAGTAGAATAGAGTCCTTGTTAATAATGTGCCGTTTTCAGCAGTATTGCCCAAACTAAGACCACTGCAGTCACGTTTCCGGAAAATAAGCCTCGGTAATATTGCCGGTGGCAGTATTCCGGGAATTTGGAAAACTGGCAACGGCACATCCTGGTCAGCAATAGTGGTATATCAATCAATCAATTTGTTTCAGACGCTAGCAACAGATCCTCCAGTAGTGGATCTCGTCGTGGTTCTTCTCCTCACCGGGCTCAGGTGGGTTCCTCACACCCTCATATATTTCTGAGAAAAAGGATGAGAAAAAGTGAACGTATAAGGGTCCCAAGTTTTCTTTTAAGGAAACCCCAAAATTAGCATGTGGCATGCAATAAATATTTTGACTTTGACTTTAGCAATGGACAGTTACAACCATCTAGTTTGCTATCATAATTCCACTTTTATTTCCATTCATCACGCTCCTCTTTTTATCTTTTCCTGTCTAAAGGAGTGCGAGGGAGAGGGTGATACCCCCCGCCCTGATCTGACGAACGCGCTGCCTGCGAGACAGAACTGCAGCCGGGATTACCACAATGCTAAGATCCCTACCATGGTAAGTCAGATAATATAATATAAAAACACTGACAGTCATCTCTGTAACATACATACAATATATGTAAAGTCAAGTGTACCTACCCAAGCAGCAAGCAAGCTGTATAAGAGCTTATACAGCCCTTATGCAGCTAAAACTAGAGTTATAATGGCTGTATAAGCTCTTATACAGCTTGCTTGCTGCTTGGGCTAAGACTAGTATAAGAGCGTATGAGAGCGCAAGTGCAATAGCTTCACTTGCTTTTTGCAAGTGAAGCTATTGCACTATCTAAAGGACGCATCCTCTACTAAATAGTCTGAGCAGATCTGACCTCCTTATTTATCACCAGTGATCGGAATAGGTAGAGCTAATTTACCTAAACTTGACGCATGTTAATTCACGCGTGAGTGAAATGGGAACACATTATTGAATGAACACGCATCAAGTTTAGGTAAATTAGCTCTACCTATTCCGATCACTTTATCACGTTGCACTTCCTTCATTTTGTTATAAATCTGTTGTATCAACACAGGCGTCACTCAGTGGTAGCGGTATAGTGACGCACGCGGCGCCTTCCTACGAGGAGCAGCGAGCGAGCCCGGCGCTGCTGAGCCGCACCACGGGCACCCCGGGCGGGCGCAGCGTGCGGGACGATGGGTACTGCTCTGCCAGCAGCACGCCGCGGGCGCTCGGTCAGTGCTTCACAGCTTGGTCTTGGGTTGGTGGTTGTGTGGTGAGCGTCTTGAACGAGCAATGAAGAGATAAATCGGTCGCCGCCGCCACCGCCGCCACTCAAATTAGTGGCCAGGCCGTAACAATGGATGTCGCTCTACAAGTCAGACGCAATGCGTGCTGGTCTGCTTCAAAGCTTGGTTACCTTACAGCTGTATTGGTGACCTTTAAGTTACGAGTTCAGGCAGAAATAGGAGTTTAGAAAGTTCTTTACAGAAATGGGCTCAGCAGTAGTCCTTGGCCACGCTGAGTTTTACAGTTCTGGCAGCTTATAAATATTTGACTTTCAAATTGAGAACTGAAAACGGATTTGACTCTAAAAGATTTCATAGCAACACTTTTATTAAGTTTTTAAAAGCGCTCTTTTTCCGTTATAATCCGTATTAATAGTAAAGAGGTTGCTTTTGCTGCTGCTTATAGCTTAAAGTATACCACATTTGAGCAATATGACACGACACGATAATATGATGCATTTGATCGCGGACTGCATTTAAATTGTCTTCATGATGACGATCGTAAAGCTCATCCGACAAACGAAAACGCAAAATGACATCAAAAAAAAAAAATAAGACTCTCGATATGCTCTCGATAAAGCTCGTCCAGTTGGGAGAAATCGATTTCGATCGTCCATTTTTTGGGTAAGTACTTCTAAGGGTAAGTACTATTTTCGGTTGTTTTAAAGAATGTCTGGACTTCTAGGAAATAACTGAAAACGGTAATCCGAACCTACAGGGAAATGGTTAATAATGCGACCAGAAAACTGAAAGCGGTTGAAACGCTAGTAAAACTACCCTTTTGCCATTTTGGATTGCATGCTTCTGTAATGCTCCGATTACTTTACTAACCTAACCTAACCCTTTTCCATGCCATTGACGGATATATCCGCACCACTGGTTCAACGCCAACGACGGGAATGTCCGTCATGTTTGATAGCGTAAAATAGACCTAAGTGTCTATGAGGAAGGTTGATATTAGGTAGCCATTGGCGTGTGAGTGACGACATTTGTATTTGACAAGGCGTCGAAAAGGTTCAATCAAAATATATTTATTAGACGACTGTAATACAAATAAATCGCAAATATAAATGTAAACAGCATAAAATACTGCTGCTGTGGTCTCAAATGCTTGTCATGCGCTCGCGTACCCGATTAGACAACAAACCAATGTAGGTAAGTAACTTTTTTCTCATTTTAACTTAATATCTTTAAAGCGGAGGGCGGAAGCTGTTTCAATTTTATTAAAATGAAAAAGATTATTAGAAGCCGGACGCTGAGAGGCAATAACACCGTCAACGAGGGTCTAGAATATAGACCTAGACTGGATCAAGAGATGCATAATATTTCCCTTTAACTTTGTAGGTTTTGTCTGCGACTTCGTGCGCGTAGAACTCGTTTAGACTCCCTCGGGAACTTTCCATTTTTCCGGGATACCTATGTCCTTACCAGAGACTCAAACTATCTCCATACCAAATTTCATCGAAATCGGTTCAGCGGTTGAGCCATGAAAGCGTAACAATATTTTGGAAGGTTCCGAATTATTTTTAGTAATTTCTGGTAAAAAAACCCTTTTGACGTTATCCAAAGAGCAACCAGAAGAAATACATTTGTGTGGACTAAACGCTAAACGTAAAAGACTAAAAGCTGTTGTACAAAAGGTACAGAACTTTGCGTGGACGACATTAGAAAGTTTAAGTTCTAATAAAGCTATAAAAATATTGAAAGTGGAATTTTATGGATGAGATTTTTTGGTCTGTAACTCTGTATTGTTTTGATTTATGACGTTTATTTTATCTTGATTGTAAGTACGTATGTTTGATTTCTATGTTTGTGACGTGTTTTAGTAACAAAATTTATTGACTTTGACATATTATGATATTAATTGAGATAAATAAAAGTTCCTACCTAAATGTATTTTTTCCTGAAAACCGAAGTTGGGATATATTTTAGACATTCGCGTAGAATAGTTTTCCGCTACTCCTCCATTTCTTTCCGTTAACCTTTTTTAAATAACTACAAATAAATAAAAAAAATATTTATAAGTAGGTAGTTTAGGGTATACGTTGTCTGTTTGTTTTTCACAAAACCCTTTTATATACGCGTATGAAGGCTATGTGGTATTTACTACATAGACTTCCTAGCAATGGCGGCGTTCTAAAGACGCTTAAATCTTATTTAAATCCTATTGACATGTATACCTAATTTATAACACCTGTGTATGTTCTTGCAAATGAATAATTTCAATTTCTTAACCAGTTTCCAAGTACTTAAGATTTAGGAGTTGGTTCACTGTGTTAATTTTTTTGCTCCGGGATCGAATAAAAAACCCATCGAAGCGTGCGATTCGGTCCAATAAGAATGATTCTTGATTTCTGCCGACCTGGCATCCCGCGGCCCCCGAGACCGCCGCAAGCCTTTACAATTATAAGCTTTCATGAAAAAAAAAATGCAATTTTAAGTAAAAGTTGTAGATACCCAGTACCTGTGAGACCGAAGATACCTTGACAGATCGATTTCTTGACCCAAAAAACTCTATTCCGCGATTTTCATCAAAAACCGTTCCTGAGAACGCGAAATCTACAAATAGATACGATATGATACGTAATGCTGAATTTAATAGATACATTTCACAGTTATCACACGAATAGCAATAAATGCCATACGCGTAAATAAAACTTGTTAATTTCCTTAGATTTTGTTTACCCATATGAGATGAGAAACTTACCCCCAGCATCGCAATCAGCAGCAGCAGCAGCTTTATTGTTGAACTTTGAAGGGCAATCTCAAACTATGGCATCCAACTAATCGGAAAATTTGCACCGCCCCTGCGTTTCTAAGGACTTAACTCGGTGTGACCTAGGACGAAGTTAAGTGCACTCGTATTTATACCCAGTCGAACTTGAGAACTAGGTTCCAGGAATTTAATGTTGAGTCTTAATGCAGTTGAAACTGCAGAAAAGAATAATAACAACGTAAATTAGTAAATGTATTTAATATAGAAATATCAATATAGTCATGGTAATATATATCATGGAGTTAATAATTGAAAGATTCTCAGTACTTTTTTAGTCCGATTACACTTACTCTCAAGGAAAGATATAAACGACGCGAACTACCAAAAAATACAAATGGAAGAGTCTGGAAGAGGAAATAGATAAGTGGTCTTATTTATTCCCTCTCTCTTTGGGGCCCATGTCATACAGCTACAAGACATTACAATTACAACAACTAGGTACTTATGGATTATAGACTTTATTTTTTTAAGGCAAAAAGCAAGTTTACTTACGCAATACAAAACTATCACATCTGATTAGGTATCTTATGTGACGTGACTTAATATTACCCTATTAAGAAAACCGCCATATTCTGAGAATTTAATTTAACCATAAATTAATGCGGAAACCCCATCAATGCAGTCATAGAGTTCAATTATCCGCAAATGCCTCCGCGTCGGAATCCAACGCCGCATCAGCGTTCCATTTTTGAATTCCAATAGAGGTGGGAATTATTGCGAAATTTTTCCGCACTGGTATTCTATTATCCGATATTGCGGATTGACGCCGGTGTCTCTATTAAGGGTAACCGGGGAACGCTTGGTATTTTCGGCGTCTGCGACGGACACCGGCCGACATGGCTATAGCAAGTGCTCGGGATGCATGGGTTTGACAGATTAGTTTATCTATTAGAGGGTTGATTAGTTAATTATATTGTAGCGGGAGTTGATTTTGCTATCCGTAAATAAATATTTAAATGATCTAAGTGTTGCAATGAAGTGTTGTATGAATGATGACTCGTGAAGTCATATGCTGTTTATTTGTTTTTAAAAGGAGCAGGGAATCAAATCATAGGTAAATCGGGCCCTCACTTTTCGTGCCGGTGACGACAAAATGAATATTTTTTGCATATAGAAATAGAAATATAAATAATTTTACTGACAAACATTTGATACAATACATAAAACACAAAAAAAAAACAACAAAATACTTAAAGGTTTACGTTTAGTAGAGTATCAAATAGTGTCAAATAGGGTACCACTCAGCATGAGCATATAGGATGAACTTGTAATGTTACCTTGTACTGTAACTTACTTTTAAGTATTATTGTATTTTATATTGGAAAAAATGACCTTCTGCTGGAGTTTCTTGCGGCGCTTCTTCTCCGCAATGATGGTCTTGTCCGAAGCGCTGGTAGATTCACTCTATATTACTGACGTGTAAAAGAGCCCGTATGTGGCCAATTTACTGAATAAATATTTGACTTTGACTTTGACTTGCATTGTATTTACTAGAACTAGTAAGATACCAGTAGGTACATTAATTTAAAGTTTTAAAACCTACCGATCCTTTGTTTTTAATCATTTTATATGCATCTTTACGTCATCAACCCCAAACGTTCAGGCCCTGCCCATAAAGTCTTCAATTTCGACGTTTGCGAACTGTGATTTATTAGAGTTAAGTGTAGGTATTAATATTTTTTATTTGGTTTCTCAGATCACAAATCAACCAAAGGATCCGTTGTCACGCTTTCATGTTATAAAAGTAAGTACATTCCTTTTCCTGACCAATCCACCCAATTATTCAGCAATCAAAAATGTTTTGTTTTTATTTGCACCCAGAGGAGCCCAAGGTTCAAATAGAAGAGGAGACATACTACAATGACGCATCAAAAAAGATTAGGTCTAGCAGTATTAAGCCTGGTAAGTCAGTTACATTCAGAAATATGTATTAAGATTTCATATTTTGTTCTTATTCGGTGCCGTAGAAGAGGTGTTAGTAAAACCTCATTTTTTTTGCTCACACTGTCAGTCTCTCTGTCAATGGCTTTATCCTTTTACTTTGTTTTAAACAAGGTTTTAAAGCTATTATTCTATATCATTATGTATGGACGCATGTAAACCATTTATTGACCATCACAATAATACATTAGTTTGGGATTAGGTCGATATGTGTGATTGTCCCCTGTCAATATTTATTTATATATTTTTTATTTAAATTAAATTTGAATTTCGAATTATCAGTGGCGCATTTACCAGCGGGTTTAGTAGGCTTGAGCCAACGGCAGCAGATTTTAGGGGCGGCAAATTTGAGGACCGATTTTTTGGACATGTTTTAGGTTTTTTCTTGCGTATTTTTAACTCAATTCTTGGATTGTAAAAATAATTTAATTTTTGTTGTGTTCGACATTCCAAAAATAAGTGAATGCCTTGTTTTTCCGTGTATTTTCAGAAGCTTGATTTAGAGATAGCGTAAAATATATTACTTAGACATGTAGTCAAATACCGTATTCGAAATTAGAAAAAATGCTTTTTCTCTATATAAAAAAAAACCGTTTGTAAAGTACAAACTTACGGTTTTTTTTTACTGAACGTGGTTATTGTTTTGTGTAATGTAAAGTAATGTGTTGTAGAAACAGATGATGGCCGCGAGACGTGGGGTACCGGTGCTGACTTCCTTCTGTCCATCATCGGGTTTGCTGTCGACCTCGCGAACGTATGGCGCTTCCCCTACCTCTGCTACAGGAATGGCGGCGGTAAGACCACAGATCATAGACACGATAAATCTGCACAACACGGAATTTTACTATTTTTAAAGTCACTTAATTCGTCGACCACGTCTGTGCAGATGTTGTAGTACTACAACTGAGCTTCGTTTGACAATAACATGAGCGTCTGATCATGAGCGCGGTAACACGCGCCACGGCCCTTACCACGTCTATAGTATTTCCTTGGTCTGTGGGTAAGACCAACCTTTGAGGAATCGTTCTCATTTCCTCGGTTTTTGTTTCACCTATTTATACGATGAACGGGTGAAGGTAAACTTCAACGAGCTCGTCGATGAACACTAGTTGCCTCGCCAATGGTAAACATTACCCGTTCGCAGCGTTGGCGAATTTTTAAAGACAACAACTTTCCACATTGTTTTGGACCCAAATTATATGTATTATAAAATAAAATAAAAGTACCCTTTGTAAAAATTCTTTCAATCCTACTTATCCGTACAGTATCATAAATGTGAGTGTGAGTTCATAGGGACATAAGGAAAAAAAGAAAAGGAAAGGGAAAGGAAAGGAAGGAAAATCTAACTATTCCCGAGGAAATAGCGATAAACATAATCATTCAGTCAGCGACACTCGACAAAATGACAATCGGAAGCTAGAATTCGATTTGATGCTCTATCGACTCTACGTTTTTCGATTCTGCGAATTTTTGATCAAGTAACATTCGAGTCAGCAATATTTCGGTAGGGTGTCCACTCGAGAAGCCGAATTCAAGACTATGATTTATACTCAATTTCAAAATTGTATACTCTAAAATATTTGATGGCGACTGAATACACTATTTTAACAGCACCTTTTATATTTTACATCACATATTATTATGTACCTATCTATAATAATGAATAAATATGAATATTTATTTTCAGGAGCTTTTCTAATACCATACACGTTGATGTTAATTTTTGGAGCAGTTCCTTTGTTTTACATGGAATTGATACTGGGCCAATATAACCGGCAAGGGCCTATTACACTGTGGAAAATATGTCCAATTTTTAAAGGTAAAACTAATAGTATTTTGAATTGTTATCTCAGTCATATAATTAAATGATATATGTAATATATCTACATTCTCATACGCTGTACGTTCAATGGTATCTTTCTAGCGCTTAAGTAAGTTTAAACAGTTCATTTTTCCATGTCATCTTTTTAATAATGTTTCTCATAAACTGAATTACTCTAAGAGAAAACTTCTGGAGACATTTTAATATTCGTCAGCAGTTTATATCGCTAATATTCCATTATAAAATGTCGCGTTCAGAAGCTCGCTTAGTATACGTTGCTAGCAAAGCTTATTAAAGCTTGCTTTAACAATTTTAAATTAAACTGCTATTTTTCAGGAGTGGGATTTTGTGCGGTAATGGTCGCATTCTACGTGTCGTTCTACTACAACGTGATTATCGGTAATTATTGTTAATTATAATTAGTAAAGCTTGGAAAAATTTGTGGAGTGAAATTAACAAACTGATCGCTTTTTACAAAAAAAATATGCCTAATCCCACTAATATTATACATGCGAAAGTTTGTGTGTGTTAGGTTGTTACTCTTTCACGCTGCAACGGCTGAACGGATTTGGATGACATTTGGAATGGAGGTAGCTTATACCCTGGATTAACACATAAGTGACTTTTCATCCCGGAAAATTTATAAGTTCCTGAGGCAGCAGCGGTAGATGACTTCTACGCGGACGAAGTCGCGGGCAAAAGCTAGTGCCATAAGTTCCATCTGACACCATTCTAAAGTATTTTTGCCAACCTTCTCATATAAAATATACATTGTGTATAACATGAAAAAAAAAACGATAATATAGTTGCCTTCATTTAACGTTTCTAAATTCTTTCACCGAACGGCTAGCAATCGAGATTTATATTCAGAGTTATTTTAAGATCATGATAGATAACTCTTATTTGTATAAACTTAAATTTTCTATCTAACTTTGCGTGTAAATACACTAATAGGTATAGCTTTTAAAAAGTCAGGGTTTGGGTAGCATAAGACCGTATGAGAGCAAAGTAAGTGAAAGAGAAGGCTCTAAACAGCTACCTACCGCGCGGTAGTTATACATTTTTAAAAACTGAACTCGGGAGTCACGGCCGCTTGTTATTAAGCATTACGTAAGTAATATTTTACGCGACACATGTCATTTAGTCAGGGCTGGGCGTTCAACGTTGTCCCTAGGGCCGCGCTGGAAAACTTCCAAATGCAAATGGCAGCCAACTACCAGCCGCGACGTGGGAATTACCAGGAAATATTTTTAAAGGCCGTCTACAAATTGGTGACAAATTGTGTTTAAAAACGTAATTACTTTTATCGCTGCTAAATTTAATACAAATTTACCTATGATGAATATACAGGGTGTCTTGTATTTAGAGGTCCACAATCAACCTGTACCTGTATATTTTAAGCTGTTTTGATAGAGCAAGTTTTAAGGCTCGTCTAAATACAGGTTAATTTTTGGACCTCTAAATACAGGACACGCTGTATATGAAGTACTTTTAATCCATTTTAATATTCGCGACATGAAAATTAACTCATCATCATCATCATATCAGCCAAAAGACGTCCACTGCTGGACATAGGCCTTCCCCAAGGATCTCCACGACGACCGGTTTTGTGCTACTCGTATCCATCGGCTTCCCGCGATCCTCACCAAAAAAATAATTAATTATTATTCTACATTATCTACTTGCGAATTATTTGCTGCAGAATAAAGACAAGAGTGTAAATCCTTGCAGAAAACACACTTTCGGTTCACCTTAACCCAAGGAAATTATTAATGTAATTAAGTAATCACTTCGGAAGATCTGTTCTTTTGAAGTTTAATAGGACGTACTTAAAATTTAAATGCAACGAGACGCTGGGTTACCTGCTTTGTTGTTGTCTAATTGTCAATCAAATACAATGCTATTATAACTATTTTTCAGAGGGACTCAGGCTTATGATATCTGTTCAATGCTCTTCCAGGCTGGGCCTTATATTTCCTGATATCATCAGCTCGCTCTGAGCTTCCCTGGCTGCACTGTGACAACTCCTGGAACACAGAACAGTGCTGGGACGCCGCTCAGCACAATGTCACCAACAAAACTGAGGTTCCTTACCAGGGCCCGCTGTCCCACTTTACACCAGCGTCGGAATTCTTCCAGTAAGTTCATGATTCATTTGACTGCAACTCCCAAATTGAATTTCGTGAATAGTGCTATCAGGCGTTATGTTTTATTATGACATTTGTTATCATTGTGAGAGAGATTCAAAAGTTTTCATGTACTCGTAGTCATAAAACTATGTTTTCAATTGATTACAGCCGGGCCGTTCTAGAGATGCAGCACTCCGAAGGTCTGAACGACCTTGGCTTCCCGAAATGGCAACTCGCTCTCTGCCTCGCAATGGTGTATTTCACTCTTTACCTCTCACTCTTCAAAGGTGTCAAGAGTTCTGGTAAGCTGATCTCATTAATTATGATGTCAGCGTCAAACATGTTTAAAACAATAAAATGTCTCGTGGAAAGTCAATTGCGTTGTAAAATAAATGATTTAATAGGTAGGTATATTTTCGACGACGAGTCAAAAGCAACCTTCTAGAACTACATCTGTATTTTCAGGTAAAGTCGTGTGGATGACTGCTACGATGCCGTACGTCGTGTTGTCGATTCTGCTGGCTAGAGGCTTGCTGCTCCCCGGAGCAACTAGAGGCATCGCTTACTACCTACAACCCGAACTAACTAGATTGATGGACACCCAGGTCAGGATTTAAATAACTTTTGCGAAGCTAGTAGAAGTATTTAAGCTGATCAAACTTTTGGAAGATTAATATTATTATTACGGAAAGGAATTTGACGTTGATATATTTTCTAGGTATGGGTGGATGCGGCGGTTCAGATATTCTACTCGGTGGGAGCTGGTTTCGGCGTTCATTTGTCCTACGCAAGCTATAACACTTTTCACAATAATTGCTACAGGTGAGCTGTACATTTCTTGTTTACTGACAATTTAACGTGATTAAGAGATTTTTTGTTATGAATTGGCTCATTTTAACTTAGTGTTCGCCTTTTGCGTTACGCCTACATTATATTTTGTATCAGGCTTCACTTTTGGCACGCCCGTAAACATGTTTAATATCAAACATAAATTACTACAAATTAAACAATTTTTTCCGCAACTTTTTGCAATTTAAATATTCAACTAAGTAGTATGTTTATCGTTGTCTAGTATCCATAGTACAAGTTTATCTGTCACATAGTTTAGAACTAAGCCAATTTCGGGTATTTATTTATTTAACGAACGTACTTTCAGAGACTGCTTGGTGACAACCCTAGTGAACTGTTTCACGTCTTTCTTCTCTGGATTCGTTATCTTCACTTACCTCGGATTCATGTCCTATAAGCAAGGAGTTCCGATATCTTCAGTAGCCACAGAAGGTAATATGTAACTCAATCTTTAGACTATTTTTCAAATTGAAGAAAAATATTTGACCGTCAGATCCCCGATTGAGATTAATCTTTACCATTTTCTTAATTTCAGGCCCTGGTCTCGTGTTTCAAGTCTATCCAGAAGCCGTAGCTACTCTTCCGGGAGCCAGTCTTTGGGCGATGCTGTTCTTTTTCATGCTAATAATGCTTGGTTTAGATTCTGGGGTAAGGTTCAAACCTCATTATCTCTCAATTAAATGGTAGGACAAAGTCGTTTCTTTTGAAATAGGAATTCGCAATTCATCCATCTTAATTGCGTACTTATTTTGTATTACTTTTTCAGATGGGTGGTCTAGAATGCGTAATAACCGGCCTCCTCGACCAGGCACGTGCGTGCGGAGCACATTGGCTACGTCGAGAACATTTCACATTGCTGGTAGTTTGCGTCTCTTTTTGTATCGCTTGCATCAACATTACACCGGTAAGAGCATAATATTTTTTTTAAGAATCGCTCTGGTTCCTTTTTTGTTTTACTGAATGTTATTTTTAAAAATTTAGGGTGGGATATACATGTTTCATCTACTGGACACATACGCTGCCGGCATATCTTTGCTGTGCTCTGCGTTATTTGAGGCTGTAGCAGTGTCCTGGTTTTACGGTAAGTAAATTACTTGTTTTTAGCCCTTGAATTTACGAGATAATTTCTAATTGAAATTGAAGAGCTAGGAATTATGACGTGTTCTTAAAATTCCTAAGTGTTCGTAGATTAATCGGGTATTTTTTACAGGATTGAAAAGATTCTCAGATGACGTGGAAGAAATGCTCGGCTTCAGACCAGGCTTATATTGGAGGATATGTTGGAAATTCGTCAGCCCAATATTTATCATCGTATGTATTACAAACTCATGTTGAACATGGTTGCCCTTTGTATTCTCCAATTTTTTCTGTACCTAACTAATAATTAACTGTAATCGATTTTGGTTCTTTCATCTTCGTTGTGCTTGCATTAGGAACCCCGCGTTTCTTGGTGTAAAATATAACCCCCTAAACATTTCCAGGGTGTTGTGGTCTTCGGACTACTATACCAGCAGCCACTGCAGTATCAGCACTACAAGTACCCACAGTGGGCAGAAGTGCTTGGGTGGGGGCTCGCCTGCTCCTCCATACTGATGATACCGATCGTAGCCGTGTACAAACTTCTATCAACTCCTGGGAGTTTTCGGCAGGTATTAGTAACTCTTGAACTTGACCCTTGATATCGCACACTAATGATATGCTAATAAGCTGTTTCTAGCATAGACGCACATTGAGGCTAGAAAACCTACTCCAAAAATAAAAATAACGTTAGCTCTCTGGTTCTTTGGTTGGATGGAAGATGGAATTAAGATTTTCAAAGAATCCATTATTTCTTGCGGTAACTTCACAATATTTTACGCAAATGGGTATAATGAACTATCAACTGATAACCGAATTGAAATAGTTAAGACACGGTATAAGACTGAATTGTATACCTAAAATTTTTGTATCTTTGGAGCGAATAAAATGTTACTGGGATTGATAATTTTTATATTTCTCAGCGTTTGGCGTGCTGCATATCTCCGGAATCTGAACACGAGGCTATCCGGGGCGGGGCTCCGGTCAGCCGCTTCACTTGGAAACACTGGCTTTACGTTTAATTCACCTAATAAGCGACCCAAAAGTTTTGAAACGGATCTGTATATCAGGCATCAGGTGCCAAAACAGGGCAGGTCCCCTTCAACGAGAAAATTTGAAGATGTTAAATGTTAAACGTTAGAAAACACTGCAAAATACAATGAAACTTTAGTTAAATAAGTTATTTCAACTTAGAAGCTTACTTTAGGGTTTTAGGAAAATACAGCAAAAAATCTTACATGTATATGTATATGTATATATATAGGTACCTACTCCTGGTTTTTTCGGCGGGTGGCTGAAATGATGTGAGTTTAATATAATGCTCAAGGATTGCATTTTAAATTTATTATATCTATTTATCTTGTAATTTAAGAAAATGCGAGAAGTGTTAACACTTTTGTATAAATTTTAAATTTATTAGAAAATTTTAAATTAGGTAAATCTATTTAATGTAGCGATGACTTGAACATGTCTTTAGAATATATAAGTACTTTAAGTGCGTTAATGCTGTGTTTAAATAAGTTTTTTAAGTATAATGGGTTAAAAACTTTTAAAACTTTTGAAGAAAAAACGAAGTTTAAAGTTTTCTTTAAGCAGATTATTTGCAAAAGCCTATACCGCATACATTTATTAATTTCGCGTAGAGATGTTAATATTGTACATATAAAAGCAAACAACGTAACCATTATATTGGAATATAACATGTCGTCCTTTTCCGGACCAAACTCGCAAACAAATCTGTGACAAGCACAATAATTTTGTATATAATATTTACCTGACTAAACATATATAATCAACATATATACTTACATTTTGCATTTTATATGCTTAAAACTATTTTTATAAGAGTTCTGATATTAATTTTGTTTAGAACTTTTGCATTGAATGTATCTTAGGTACCTACCTAAGATTAACTAAAAATGATGTTACCTATATTAGATTGTTTTTGCCTACTAATTTTATAATAAAATAAGACTAGCTAAATATTATTCATAGAACAAAAAAAACGTCTATTTTAGCCGCATAGAGTTTTAATAAGTAGGTAGATGTCGTACACATCATGTCTGGGTGATAATCCGAGTATAGCAAGCAGGACGCAATTAATATGGCGTGCGTCAAAGCGCTAACGCCGTTGACCAAGAGTCTATTATTGCTTAATCCATGCGCCATATTAATTATGTGTTGCTGTAGCTAAGTCAATACCGGTAACTGCGCTGTATTTATCTTGACAAATAAAATTATATGTATGAAACATTTAATGAAAAGAAATAAATATAATATATGTGAAAGTTTAAAAGGGTGGTTAAATGTTTGTATTTATTTTTAAAGTGGTCGTTTTCACCAAAACATCACTCGGAAAACACGAAAAAATAAACAAAATAACACTTCGAAAATACCCTTAGAAAACCACCCCGTCTTTTACATACATACTTAGACAACATTTCAGTGACGTCATTCACAGCTATATATAACGCCCGTCATATAGGTAGACGTACCAATTACCCTATAAATAAATAATAGCTATATACCTCCTATAATACAGTTCAGTTGTTACTAACTGGCAGACAAAACAACGCATGTATCTTACTAGATTTCCATAGAAACGTGAAATTTTTTATACGCTCTGCTTGTAGTGTTGCAAGGATAACTAAATCGACCTCTATTAACGGCTAGGTGAAATATCTGAAAACTAATCATTGATTAATGCATGCAAGCGGTAGGACCGGTCCTTGTGGCAAACCTTGGGGGAGGCCTATGTCCAGCAGTGGACGTCTTTCGGCTGAAATGATGATGATGAATCTTAAACGAAGCCGTAGCCGTTCGGGCCTCTAATACTTACACTAAATTTCAAGTTTTTTTAGTAACGAAGTTACTTTGTTCTTTTCCGACTTTCGCGATGTTTACACATACGCGATTAAGTCCCGTTTCAAATTTATTTACGAGGATTATTTTCGCACGATACGCTCCAGACGCTTGGCGAATGAGAGCTAGGCCGAAAAAAGTAGGTACCTATCCGACACGACACTTTTGCTATACTGCCCTGCTAAGGTAAAAGGCAGTATTTTACACAAAACTACTGTAATAATTGTAACCTCATTACTGGGTAATAAGGTTGCAATTGCTACAGTAGTTTTGTGTAAAATACTGCCTTTTACCTTAGCAGGGCAGTATAGCAAACGCGATGTGTCCCGAGGATAGCTGAGCACCCCGAAGTTATTTACATAATACATAACAAAAGGAACTTCGTCCCACACCACCTCTTCTTCGGCTTTTTACGGTATGGTAGTTAGATATACCTTTATGGTATAGAGAATAAGTGCGACTATAACTAGCTATATTCAAGGCAATGGCTCTCCAAATTTCATCGGAGAGGCAACCAGATGGCGAGTGGTAATGCGGGTTTTGAAGTGATGCCGAACCCCCCCGTACCTGCCGAATAGACCCCAAATGGACGGGAGCGGAGATATGGGGGGAGGGCGGGTAAAACGAAAAATTGGCGAGGCAACCGGATGGGAATGCGGTTGCTTTGAAATTTATACCATATTATTTATTACATAAAAAAAATGCCATCCGAAAAAACGCAGGCCGTTTTCACACTAGCGAATATTAAAAATAATTTAATTTTGTTACCCCTCTGCATCCAGTTGCCTCTCCGATGAAATTTGGAGTGCCATTGCCTTGATGTTTAAGAAAAAATCTATTAATGATTGTAATAAAAGAAATATAGAGGATGGAAGTGTTTGATAAATAGATAAATAGTTATAATGTATGATATATGATTCGTTCGTGTAATTGAATAGCAATGCTCCGGGAGAGTTAAAACGTATCTATAAAGGATTATAAGTGTTGTGCGATAAATATACTACAAAATGTAAATAATTATATATTTTAGAAATTTCTGCAGAAATAAATGTAAAACTGTGTTCATTCATTTATAAATAAATGTTCTAGATAACTGTAACATAATTGTTTCCCTTAAAACAAATCACACGGAGTCGACGATCAAAACAGAAGTGCAATTTTACTTATGGTAACCTAACTCAAGTAACGATGTCATGGACAAAGACGCGTAAGAATTAGTTACATTTGGAAGTAATACTTAAAACAAATATATTAAACGTTAAAATCAATTAACGAAGTTTGTTTACTCAAATCCTTTAATTGGTCGAGTGAGCGGGTCTCTGCCGTTTGGCCAAAATATGTTTGGTCAAGTATATCATTTCCCAAATTTTCATTTGCCAAAAAGGTATTTCCCGGCGCAAAAATTAGCATTTTATGGCGCCCACAACTCTAACCTAACCTAACCAATCTAAATAGCTTTTTTGTTATCCTGAAAATAAAACGAAAATAATATAAATAGCTTTTTGGAAAATGGTACATTCGACCAAACATTTTTTGGCGAAACAAGAGGCTCCCGGGGCAATTTGTAAACATGCAAAGTACACATTTGAAATGCGTTAAAAACAATTCACAAAAACGTATTTCCCTTAGGAGGATATTTTAAGAGATTATTAGTAATTAATTAATTAATTGCACATGCCATACTGCATGCAACCCTGCGTACGTTTCCAGGATCTCTCGGTATTCATTCTCATGGTTAATAGTGTTTTTTTAAGTTGATTAATTATAACAATTTTCCCCAGTTACCGTTTTGTTGCTAGTGACCACTACTAGGATTTATTCCCGCCTCTTCCCAGTAATTACTTAAACCCTAAACTTAAACCAGTGAACATACAAAATGTGTTGGGATCCTAGGAACCCATGGGTACCTAATATGACGCACAATAATTCTTGGTTATAGTTTCAAGAATCGAATGATCGGTTTCTACCCGAATTATTATTAATATGTATATTACTGACGTGTAAAAGAGCCCGTATGTGGCCAATTTACTGAATAAATATTTGACTTTGACTTTGACCCGAATATTAACCGTAGGCCGGGACATCTTGCTTTTTGAGTGTTTTTTTTTTATTTCTAACCTAGTTAGGACTAAAATCAAATTGAGAAAGAAAGTCATTTGATTTATCAGACAAAAACATTAAATAGCCAAATTACTTGCAAACAGCTGAGGGAGTCCGAGAAAATAATTGAATTATTTAAATGGGAATCTATACATATACTTAATATGGCCTCTAAAAGAGCAATAGCCTCACTGGCGAAACCGATGAAAAAGGAGGCAATTTGTAGTTCGAAATTATGCTAAACTTTGGAATCCAGACATCAGCACCGACACACCCGTCTTCAGATAGTTTAGAGGCATCGGAGAACAAACACAAACAACCACCTGCCACCTCTGTGCTCTCTGTCTATTAAAGCACTATCAGCAGCACCAGAGTTTTTATCAATACCAAAATTTACAATTTGTGGTTTAAATACAAGGACTTCAAAGTCAAACAAAAATATAGGATTCGGAAAAATATGCGATAAAGGACAAGACAAGTCTTTAAGTCTGATGAAACTTTTCAAAATGGGGGAGTTTCTTTACGAGACCAAATACCGGAAAGTGAACACAATGTCTGAAAGGTTTTGTAAATGGTGATATGGAGATATGGTAAATGGGGATTGGCAGTTGGTAAGATTCTACAGCAATCGAGCAATAGTAACTGTACACGTGAGTCAGCAAGTTTTGTCCTCTAAACGAGAGAACTACAGATTGGGTGGGGACCCATTTTGGCGAACCAACTTCTTCAATAAATTTTCGGTTTAACCTACGCTCTATTAGGACATTCCCACAATTGTCTGGCAACGAAAGGGCCTCCACTAGTTGATCCATAGACCACTCTATTGGAACACCACGTATAAGACCCATTCGGGTCACATTAAAGGAGGGAATAATGGCCTTAAATTTGTGCTTATTCAAGTCAAATTCGAAGAATGCATTAGCTGATTTAGCTGTTTTGAATTCGACTGAAACACGATTGCGACCAACACTCTTTATGCTATCCTTAACGATGCTTTTCGAAATGTCCAATTTAGAAATAAATTGACCGAACTTAATCGAACGTATGGAAAGCCCCGCGGCTAAATCCGTCTTCACACGAGAGACATGGACAATGAACGTTGCACGACAGTTCGGGGTATATCGTCTATTTTCCTCTGCTAAATCAGGATCCGTAGGTAAATATTGTCTGCATAGAGGTAGAAGGCGGGTCCGACGTTTTAATATTAGGATCAGGTGTCACGTCCATATTACGTTTGCGTGAATTTTGGCTAGAATCGAAAACAAAGTCCTGAGTCAAGTTAGTTGTAAGTAGAATAGGACGGTGAATCAACTGTATCCATGAATCCAGAATTATCCGGATTCCCCTGTGAAGCATGGCCGCTCAAAGTCTCCATATTGGAACACTGCAATGACCGACCCGTAACATCGATAAAATTTAAAAAAAACTATCTACCTACATGCATTTACCAATAATCTACAGGTATATAAAATTTTACAACAACTAGCTACAAATTACGAAATCTAAACCGACTACGTGCCCAAACAGACAAAGTTCCTATACCGGAGGTGAAAAAAATACCAAGTTCCAGTCTCTTCAGATTATTATTATTCATCATATCATATCAGATTATTAACACTGAAACTGGTAAAACTAGAATTAGAGACCCGCACTACAGCCTGCAAGTTGAAGATACTCTAGTAAGCTCGGACCTTGATGTAGCTAAAGAATTTGAGCGGTTTTTTACGAACATACCTTTGGCAACCACTAAATCTTTACTATCATCTCCTGATAAGGCTGAAACATTATTAAGATCCAATGTGAAGGAATGCCCAAATTTGTTTAAATTCCATCATATCACCTCAAAAGACGTGATTAAAACGTTTAGGTCTCTTAATATCAAAAAGACTGAAGATCTTTGGGGCCTCTCTGTTTCAGTACTACACTCCATTATAGAGTCAATTGCGCCTTACCTAGCTACTATGTTTAACAAGTGTGTCGATGTTGGAGTATTTCCTGATCTGATGAAACACAGTAAGATCATTCCCTTGTTTAAGTCAGGAGCAAAATCAGACCCCACAAATTTTAGACCTATTTCGATACTACCAGCATTAAGTAAAGTTTTTGAGAAATTAATTCTTAATCAAATATCCTCACACTTTAATAAATATAAGCTACTTCATAGCAGTCAATACGGATTTACCAAGGGACGGTCTACAACTGATGCCGGTTCTACTTTGGTGAAACATATCTTTGATGCCTGGGAAAAATCACTAGACGTAATCGGAGTTTTCTGTGATCTGTCCAAGGCATTTGATTGTGTTGATCATGTTACGTTAGTGCGTAAGTTAAGCTACTATGGCATCAAAAACATTGCACTAGATCTTATTACATCTTACCTTGCTCACAGAACTCAGCGGGTAGACATTAACAGAACACAATCTTCTGGGTCATCTGTTGCTATGGGAGTGCCTCAAGGCTCTATTCTGGGTCCGTTCTTGTTTTTAATCTATATTAACGATCTCCCATTTGTAGTGCGCGAAAAACACGAAATAGTCTTGTTTGCTGACGATACTTCACTTATATTTAAAGCGGATAGGAAACAGGATAATTTTAATGAAATTAATGATGCGTTATCCACAATTGTTGACTGGTTTACGGCCAATAACTTACTTTTAAATGCCAAAAAAACTAAATGTATTAAATTTTCATTGTCTAATGTGAAGCGAGTGAATGCATCTAGTATAAGACTGAAGGATGAGACACTGGAATTCGAAGATAGAACAGTATTTCTAGGTGTCACTCTGGACTCAAAACTGCAATGGAGTGCGCATATAGCCACACTTGCAGGTAAACTTAGTTCAGCGGCTTTTGCGGTAAAGCGAATCCGACAACTTACTGACGTCGAGACGGCGAGACTTGTGTACTATAGTTATTTCCACAGTGTTATGAGTTATGGAATTTTGCTGTGGGGAAAAGCGGCTGACATCCAGACCATCTTTGTATTACAGAAGCGGGCTGTACGTGCTATATATCAATTGGGGTCTCGTGTTTCGCTTAGGGATAAATTTAAAGAAATCAATATTCTTACAGTCGCGTCGCAGTATATCTTTGAGAATATCATGTATGTACGCAAACACATACATGAGTTTAGGCATAACCGCGACGTTCATAATTTAAATACTAGAAATAGGGATAAGCTCGCTCTTCCAGGTCACCGTCTCCGTAAGGTAAGCACTTCGTTTGCGGGGAACTGTGTACGTTTCTACAATAAGATACCATCTGATATCGTCAATATGCCGTTCAATAAATTTAAGTCTCACATCAAGCGCTGCTTGATGGGTAGGGCATACTATACTGTAAATGACTTCATTGGTGACCAAGATGTATTTAAGTAGTGTCTAGGCTATTACTTATCTGTCTGTCTGTCTGCAAGGACTTGTTCAGTTAATTATTCTAGGTATGGCTTTTGACGAAGAGACCTCGTCGTGTTGTTCTCCTAGTCATTACATTTAGTGTAACGTATTTGACCTTACATTTGTAATGTTTTCATTTGTGCTAGTTCTAATAATTAATATTTGTTACTTTATTACCTTGTAATGTAACTTACTTTTAAGTATTATTGTATTTTATATTGGAAAAAATGACCTTCTGCTGGAGTTTCTTGCGGCGCTTCTTCTCCGCAATGATGGTCTTGTCCGAAGCGCTGGTAGATTCACTCTATATTACTGACGTGTAAAAGAGCCCGTATGTGGCCAATTTACTGAATAAATATTTGAATTTGAATTTGAATTTGAATGATTTATATAGTCCAAAAAATTAGCAAAAAAAGAACAAAAAGATGTCAAAATTTTTGACCTACCGGTAGGTCAACGGTAGATGACGGGTAAAAGGCGAAAAATTCGATTTCACCAAATAATCATGTGTGACAGCCTCAACCAACGAACTTCAGTCACAAGTCACAACATGTAAAAAGACTTCAAATTGCGGACATGGCGGCGGGCGGCGGAGAGAATGTTACCAGACCAAGCCAAGAAAAAAACGCGCAGGAGACTGTTCTAATTCTAATATGTTGATAAAGTATTATAAACATATTAGAAATAGATAGATATATGATCAAAATATTTTTTAATTTCTATTGCTTGTGATATTTTATAATTATAACGCACGAATTTTATTAATATGCCACTATTTCTAAAATTACCTGGCAGCACAGACATTATTTCGGTCCGGTGTACGCATGTAGTATTTCGAGTGTTTCCAAAATAATTCTTTAACAATTTGAAAAATATATATTTTCACGAGAAAATGTTTACCTGACATAAGCCATACAAATTCTAAATTAAATACGATACCATATGATTTCTGGTCTCTAATTTTTATTTTTAGAAACATTCATTGATTGATGATAATTATAAATAGAAAGCAAGTTACGGAACGTGCTTTCAATGGCAGACTTGTCATGTTGATTCCAAGATTTCCTAATTTATTAGCTAAATTAATGGGCTTTATTACATATTCATAACAGTGAGCACCGGGAAAACTATAATTACATCAGTATCAGCCGATAAAATATACCCGAGTTGTACATACAGCATAGTTTAAGTGTTAAATGGTGAAATAAATATAACACGAAAATAACGTTTTAAAATAGTGTCTTAGAATCGATATAACTACAAAAATATTACTCGTCTCGCCGTGAATTCATTATCGCTATGTCAACAAAATTATGAGTTAACCGCTAATAGCAGGTGTGTGTAACGTTTGGCCGTAACAGGTGAAGTGATCGCATTATTTTCGCGAAAGTCAACGCTTATACATGTCGCATCGGTTATTACTGTTGTTTTAAATTAGTCCGTGAACTGCGTCGACCTTCGATTATCCAAATACATAAACAAAGAATATTTGTACGTTTTTATACGTCATTATGCTGATAAATATGTATATTTTAAGTGGTGTGACACTTGAATGTTTCATTTTAGGAGTCACAATGTCGCTTGAGCGAGACGGGATGGGCGTGATGCCCAACGCGAGCATGGGGGCCTCCGACCCTCGGTCGCAGCTCCTTCAGGAGATGAGAGAGCAGAACTTTGACATGATCAGGTTCGCCTCCTACAGAACAGCTTGCAAACTGCGTTATGTCCAAAAGAAATGCAATTGTGAGTAATGTATTATTTGTGTACCTACTAAAATTTTTTCTACATTAAACTGATATCAAATTTATAATTGGTGTAATTTTACACTTTTTTAACATTTTTTTAAATTAAGTATCATATACTATAAAAATACTTGAGATCAAGATATAACTGTTTTATTTATTAGCTGATGTAAAATGTGATTTTAAGAGGCAATTTTAATTGATTCACTCAATATTAATTCAAATGGATTAAATTTCAGTGCATGTAATTGACATTTGGAATGTGATTGAGGCATTCCGTGAGAACACTCTCAATACACTTGAGCCCACTGCGTGTGTAAATGTCACCCGTTTGGAGACACTGGTGTCCTCATTGTACCACAATCTGAACAAGAGGTTACCACCGGTGCACCAAGTGTCAGTGGAAGCGTGTTCCGCCCTTCTACTGAATTGGTTACTATCTGCATATAGTACTGGGTGAGTTATTTATTGTGTAATTAGTGTGAATTTTTAGCTGATTGTCATAATGGATTAATAGTACTCTATTTTATGCTTGTAAAATACACATATATATGGAATTGTCTTATAACTTTACTTAGAAAGAATTGTCGTGATATGTGAAAGGGTTTCGTCCAGCAGTGGGATGATATTAAACTGTATGTAAGATTAACAAACCCCATTTTAAAATGTATAAGTTATTTTATTTGTTAAATCTTTTAAATTTCTGATGTTAACATTATAACCATAGCTGCACATTAACTCATTAAACCGTATATTGTTAATTAACTGCCGCACTCAGAGATGTCAATTAATGTTTAAGTGTCATTAAAGTTGCTGCTGTCACTTTCTTTGCTATAGCAATAGAATAAGACGCAGCAACTTTAATGAAACTTAAAAATTAATTGACGTCTCTGAGTGCGGCAGTTAGTTAGTTAATTAAGTAGATGTTAATAAATTATTTTATTTCAGTGAGAATGTGGGCAAAATACGGGTGTTCTCAATAAAAGTAGCTCTAGCCACCATGTGTGCTGGAAAACTGATGGATAAATTAAGGTGTAAGTATTCTTAGTTATCTATATTACCTTATCTTGTACAGCTGACTTTGATACATTTTGACCCTGTAGGATATTTTATTTTATGCATTTACCCTGCTTGCACATACAGTTATAAGATGTGCAGATTTCCTCACAATGTTTTGCTTCACTGTAAGAGTATCATTTACCAAAGGACTCCTAACTCGAAACTCATTGACACATGGAGGACACCGGGGATCAACTGGGTACCTTGGAAACACACAGGCCCGGGCTTAAAGGGCCAGGGCCCCTAGGTACTGGGCATTTGGGGCCCCCTCCGCCCCCAGTTTGTGTGCAGGTCCCGGCCAGTCCTAGTAGGCCTAGGTGGAAACACCTAATAGTAGTAGGCCTAGGTGGACTTGGTGGCACTGGAAACACAATTAAATAATAAATAAAAATCAGCAGACAATCTGACACAATTTTAAACTAAACTCTAGGCTTTTTCTATTGGAACTAGAAAACATACAAGGCTCAGAAATAAATATTCGCGCTCATCACACAAATATTTGTCCATACTGTAACTTCATAGGTAGGGTCACTATGAACTAGGCTAATTTCAGTGTTTTTCCTGTTTGTAAATATCTACTTGATTTTTTTTCAGATATGTTCTCGCAGTTGTCAGATGGTAACGGTCACTTACTGATGAAGAGATTGTCGGACTATTTGCGAGAAGTGTTGGCTTTACCAGCTGCCGTGTATGAATCTCCTTCCTTCAGCTATAACGACTCCTTGGCACTGTCCATATTTAATCAGGTATGGTGTTATCAAGTCTCATTTTCTATTCCTTGTGTACACCCTTGGTTTAGTGATGGTGTTTATTTTTCTAAGACCGCAAATGCACATGCAGGAAATACACAAATCATATCAAGGTATATGTAATTAAATTAAAGGAAGGAATTAATTCCGTCCAGATTGCAACCACCATAACTTTTAATCTGCCACTAAACAGCGGAGTTCACCTTGTTGTCTTGCAGTGTGGGGGTAAGACAACTGGTGGAATGACTGGCGTATAGCTATTTCATCTTAGTCCTCAGGCTTAGGAACGTATTTGTAGTCTTGAGATAGCAGTTCTGAGATTGCAGTCTGATGATTGGGAAAGTAAGGGCCTCAAAGCCCACCGGCAATTAGGTGGCCTAATATAAAAATATGTTATATGCTTTCAAAACTGAACTAGTTAAGTTTAAACTTTCAGAACGGCAAGATAACGGTAAACGATTTCCTGGACACTCTCATGTCAGACCCTGGCCCGCCGTGCCTGGTCTGGCTTCCATTGCTGCATCGGTTGGCGAGCGTCGAAAACGGTATGGCCCATTCATTCCATTTCAGTATGATGATCACATTTAATAAATTTAGTGTAACCCTCTGCCTGTTACTAACAAAGTTATCTAAGTTCTTTGGAAAAAATCTTAGCCACTATTATAAAGACAAGTGCGAGTGTAGTTTGTGTAGTACCGCTGCGCCTATTTGAAATATTCTTTTATCATTTCAGGTACATTATTTAGATGAACTTAGCTATATTTTAACTTATATTAACCGAAGCAAAGCGAGGGCGGGTTGCTAGTTCATTTATAGACCCAGTATGGGTGTAGCTGAATTTATCAGTGGTCTCCTCTTAGGAAGCGTTGGTAGACTCGGACGTGTGAAAGTATCTACAGGTCCTATTTACAGAATAAAGATTTTCATTTTCTCTGGCGATGCAACATTCTCCTCTTTTTTTTCATCTTTGTTGCATATTTGTTTGTACGTCCAGTGGTCCACCCGATGGCGTGTTCCTCGTGCCGCCAGAGCTCCCTGACCGGCTTCCGCTACCGCTGCGCTCGCTGCGCCAACTACACTCTGTGCCAGGACTGCTTCTGGCGCGGCCGCGTCAGCCAGGGCCACTCCAACGAGCACGAGGTCAAGGAATACGCGCACTATGTGAGTACCCACGTCATCCGTGACCGTAACTTTATTGATGGGTGTATCATATTATTTTATTTTGTCAGTTTTTATATTATGCGTTTTATCGTCTGCAAATAGAATGACTTTTTGCATTGTTGCCTTAGAAAGATCATTATCATAGAGTAGGAATAATAGCGGTCCCACGTTTATGCCCTGAGGCACTCCTATTTTAACTTGACGAAATTGAGATCTGTCGGCCTTTTTTATAAAGCTACTTACAGCCAAGCATCAATGTTTGCACTTTCGTGTCCTTTAGATTGTTACTATTCATTTTATTTCCATCCTAGCCCTTCAACAATTTTAACTAGATTTAGAAACTCCGTGCTCGAGTGCCCTGATTATTCCGTATAAGAAAAATGATTGTGTTGCAGAAATCCCCGTCGAAGCAGATCGGCGCGACGCTGCGCAAGTCGTTCCGCTGCGTGCCGGAGCGCGCGCGCGCGCAGGTGCCGCGCTACCCCGAGCGGCCCGAGCGCACGCTCGACCTGAGCCACATCGTGTGAGCAAACACTACACGTCCTGCTCTTTTATCCCCGTTGAAGCGTTTGGCGTGTTGTATGATCTCGCCATTTGCCAGCTTAGTGCTTGTGTACAGTTGCGTTTTTAGGGTTCTGTACCAGATCAGTACCTAACGGAACTCTATTAATAAGCCTACGCTGTCCGTCCGTCCGTCCTATCTTTAAAGAGCTGTATACTTTGAACCGTAAAAGATAGCTCCTTGATATTTTTTGCAGAATATGTGGTATAACGGCGAATTTCCTAACAAATAATAAAAATGAAAAATAATAAGGGGATTCCCCATACAAGAGACATTTTTTTCGACGTTTTTATTGTATTTGTTTTATCGTAAGAACGGTAATACATACAAGTGTCAAATTTGGTATAATTATAAAAAAAAACCCTATAGATAAACACCAAATACTAAAAACCGGCCATATGTGTACGGAACCCTCAGTGCGCGAGTCCGACTCGCACTTGACGAGTTATTGTTAATAACGAGTTGTTGTTGTTAGTTGTTGTGTTGTTGTTATTGTTATGTGTTGTGTTGTTGTTATTTTTTAACAATAACTCGTTATTAATAACGTGTTGTTGTTGTTAGTTGTTGTGTTATTGTTATGTGTTGTGTTGTTGTTGTTATTTTTTTAATTTGTTTGTCGCAGGCCGCCGTCCCCGCTGCCGGCGCACAACGGGTTCCCGGAGTACGCGGCCGGCCACGTCAACACCGGCTCGCTCGACTCGCGCTCCTCGCGCTCCGGACACCGCAGTAACTATAACTATAACACTGCATAGGGCAAACCATGGCTATTCTGCTATACTTGGTAATCCTGTGAGAGTTGATTTAGCCTTGATAGTGAAGTTTTATTATATAAATACAGTTCTGACATATTTGTCTTAGAGAGTGCTTTTCTCAAATCTTATATTAACAAAAATCTATCCGAGCACTGTCAGAAATTAAAAACGTTTTCGTCAATAAAAAACTAAGCAGTTTGGCTCTAATATCAACTTGTTAATTGACTGAGCGGAATAAACATTGAAATTCGATGAAAAATGGGGAATCAGATAAAGGTTAAGATAAGTTAAGAGTTCATAAGCATATTTTTATATATGTGATCCAAAGAAATGTCATTCTTATTATTTAAAGTCCTATATCACACAATAACCCTATTATCACTGAATTACCTGATTTTATGTTATGTATAATCAAATGTATTTTGTATGGACAGTTTAATATTTGCAATATTTTGAGATATTGGCGATCGAAGGCAATGTTACGGACACTTACATAATGAATTTGCCAAATTATCTGCTCGAGGGATAAAATTCTGTGACCAATTAATAAAACTATCACCGATTAGCCGAGGTTTGCCCTATTTAGACAGCCGATTGTGTTTTGTCTCCACAAACTTTGTAAAAATAGATAAGGACAGCCGTATAATCGGCCGATAGAATGTCGGCAGTGTGCGCAGGGTAAACATTGTAATTGTGTAAAATCTAGACACGCGGTAGCGTGTCCAGCCAAGTTCAAAGAAAAAGGAACAGGCGATGCAGCAGCCGTGTGTAATATTATACGAACAATTTCGAGCTACTTTTGACCCCTTCACAACTCGAAACCTATTTAACCTACAGGATTTGACTTGGCTAGTTTTTACCAACAAACCAAATAGAAAAGTAACATAGACAAATATAATATCGCCTGTACGTAAAAACTGGCCAATGAAGTCAAATCCTGAACTTGAATTACATCCTAAGTGAAATAAATGCATTGTGTAAATAATTGTCTGCTAAAATTTAATAAATTATATCACCTATTAAGTAACACACATTGTCGTAGTATCAAGAAACAAGAAATTGTTATATAAATTCATTTTAGAATGTTTCATGTTCTTGTAGCTAAAATTTCAGGATTTTCTACACAGAAATTGGCACCCATATAGATCTCAATTCTTTTGTCGGGATAGTCAACAACGACGGATATTCTTATGCCCTTACTAATAAACGTTGAGTAACCGCTGAGTAGTTATACCATGCTTTGTCCTTATCTGTCGAATTCAAATGTCACAATGACAGATAAGGACAAAGCATGGTATAACTACTCAGCGGTTACTCAACGTTTATTAGTAAGGGCATTAATATTGAACTTGGCTCTCATTTCACATTTATGTTTTTGATTGGATAGTGTTTACAAACACGAGTCAGCGAAACACCACATCACATACATGTATAACGGTAATATGTGATGTTCTCAATATAAAGGGACCTTATGGAGGAAGGTAGTTACGCTCTTCTTATTCTTGTACCTATATTAATACTATGGTAACAGTTCTAAAAACGGCGTAACCGCCTGCCTCCATAAGGTCCCTTTATATTGAGAACGTCACATATGTTTATTTGTAGGTATAGCGGAGCATTTCTCGCGCGGAGTGGACGACGAGCACCGACTGATAGCGCGCTACGCGGCGCGTCTCGCGCACGAGAATCGGACCATGGTAAGTGGCCTTTAACCCCCGACGCAAAAAAGAGGGGTGTTATAAGTTTCACATGTGTATCTGTCTGGCATTGTAACTCCTAAACCGATGGACCGATTTTGATTTAGTTTTTTTTATTAGAATGGTTACTTAATCGAGAATGTTCTTAGCTTGATTTGATGAAAATCCGTTAAGCCGTAATTAATAATAATTAAGTAATTTTAAGCTACCTTGTAATATATGTGTGTTACCGTTTGTTGTCCCAAATAAAGAGAGAAAAAAAAAGCCGTTTAACAGTTATGAGCTCTGATCGCGATTTTGTCGGGAGTTTTTTAATCCTTGGAATCTTCTAGAAAAATCGACCACTGAAAATGTACGTGCTCGGAGCCCGTTGAAGTTTTTGCTCATTGCTCAGAGGTTTTGTTAGGCGCCAATGTCGGGGGTTTTTTTAACTATGTTTGGTCATTAACACGCTTTTATTAGCTTCAGTTGTAACTAACAATGTAATTATATCTAAGAAATCAATTTTAACCTGCTTGTAAGTGGGTCATTTTCAAATTTTGTGCAGGTAAACTTGTCCCAACCTAAAAAAAGTTGTTTCCGTTTACACTATCCATTTCTGCGGTTATTTGAGTGAAATGATGAATGATTTGCAGATAATTATTGATTATCGGAATCGAAAAAAGATGCTTATTATTTATGTAATATTTGTACTTGTACTTTACCACCCGTTGTAATCTACTCACAATATGTCAATAAATAATTTGAATTTTTAATTTTTAAACATGTTCCGTTTTGCGGTCTGGATTCGTCCATGTTTGAGAACATTTTCAAGTAGTGACGTTTTGTTTGCAGCCTCGCGCTGGCCGGTCAGCCTCGCTTACGCCAGAACTGGTAAGTCCAGTGCAAGTTGACTGTTGTTGGATCATTTAGGCAGGCGTAGTCCGACAAGTTCGTGCGCGACCGTCCCGCGAAGATACAGACGTTGGGGGAGGGTTGGCTCGAGCTACGTCCTTCCCCTCCCCGCCGCACCGCCCGCGCCCGCTGACGCCTGACGCCTCGTCCCCGCCAACGTCTGTTCCCCCGCGATGACCACTTCCACTTGACGACCGGGGCTAGCGACACCCACCAGTTCAGAAACATCCTTCTCTGAGAGTGTGACTGCACTGTTTTATTTATTTATTTATTTATTTATTTTCAGGTTACTAGGCCCATAGATAAATACCTTACTGACCTTTATATTCATGTGGATTTTAAAAAACCGGCCAAGTGCGTGTCGAACTTCGCTCATTTAGGGTTCCGTACCAGGGCGTTTTTCAAAAAAAGTGTACATGGTTAAGGAAAACTTAAGAAATGTGTACTTTTTCCGGTTCGTCACGAAAAATTAACGATACTAAATGTATGACTAATTTTCGTGACGCACTGGAAAAAGTTAAAATTTCTTAATTTTTCCTTAACCATGTACACTTTTTTTGAAAAACGCCCACCAAATTATCAATATATTTGTTATTGTTAGTAAAATACACGTAATAATACATTATTGGTGGCGTCTCATTCCTTTGTTTTCCAATATTTTTTAAAACGAAAAATACAGCATGTATCTACTCGACAAGCTCTAAACAGCGATACTCTACTCGATGGGGTAGGATTTTTTATCGCACCCCCCTGTATAATAATAATAATAATTCTTTATTCAGTAAGGAAAGGAGCCCCCCTTAAAAACATTTAAAAATATTTTTGTCTATTTTATGGCTTTGGGTCAACAAGATGCTTGTACTGTGAAAATTTGAAGACTGTAGCTTCAACCGTTTGGCTGTAAACCCTGTGTGACAGACGACGGACAGACAGACACGTGAGTGACAGCAACAGGGCTCCGTTTGGACCCCTCGGGTACGGAACCCTAAAAAGGAGATATCTACATGCGTGATATGTCAAAAAATTATAATTTCGCTGGGTGGCACGAGTAAGGGCTTCAATAAGAACTGTTCCAGGGTCGCTCGTCGTCTGAAGGATCCGAGGTGGACGCCGCGAGGCAGCAGCGCGAGCTGATCTCTCAGCTCGAGGCCAAGAACAGGGAGATTATGCGGGAGATCGCGAGGCTTAGGTATGATCATTCACCTATCTATATGCATTTATATATTTTGAGTTATTTATTTATTTATGGAAAACCAACAGCTTTAAAACAGATCATAAACTTAAAGTAGATACAGAAAGCTAATTACAGGTTCTCACCAATAGATACAAGGTACCTGTATTATACCTAATTGTTACACTGTTGGTGGTTTTAACCACGCTGAGTCACAATTACAAAAACAATATTAAAAAAAAAACTACAAAGTGCAATTATTAAAACAAATAAAATTTACCACATTATCTGGCCGATTCAAGCATTGTGCTCACTCAAAGCACCTTTTGATCAAAATGTGCCGTAGTGATGAGATGTTTGTATTAAATATGTCAATGTCCAACTCTTTTGCCATATTATTTATTTTTCTGCTTGCACGCATTAAAAAGCTATTCTGGCTATAGTTAGAGGACGCTGAAGGTACGGAAATCGGGGGGTAGTACCTTTTAGATCTACTTGGAGTCTTTATTCCCATCTGTTACCACCAGGGACCGGATAACCCTTTCATCGGGAAAAGCCTTTCAAAGGGCTTCCCTTTGAAATAGCTAGCCCCGTGATTTGCTCACCCATTCCAATTGGCAACCCATACGATTGACTTTCCCTTATCGAATGAAGAACCCAACGATAAGGGTAGCCCTTTGAAATAGGTAACTGGTAACTGATTCATCTTGATGTCCCTAAGAAAGGGTTTCCCTAACGATTTAAGCGCTTATTATAAAGCTTTCCCTTTTGTACGAGCCAATCACAAACGTGTGCCATAGGAAATCGAACCGTATTAGATCTTTTGCCGCTCCGCGCGGTAACTTCAAACGATACGCCGTCGGTAACGTATACTAATAAGGGTTTTATAAGGGTATTGGGTTAGCGCTTAGTTGAATGGGCTGTTTACTTGCTTCGAACGGGACGCAAGGTAACGTGTGTTTTATGAAGTCTACAAAAGGTCTAAAATTGCGTATACACTAGTAACCTTTTTTAAAGGGTTTAGTAAGGGTATTGGTTAGCGCTTAATAGAATGGGCTATCGTTTGGAAATAGCCCTTTAAAAGCACATTTAAAGGGTTTTGACGGGCAGAGGGTTTGGTAAGTAAATCCTTACGAAAAACCCATACAAAACCCATTGAAAGGGATAGCGGGCCGGTCCCTGGTTACCACCACTTTGTTACCACTGGTAACAAACGGATTTTTCCCTTTCGATCCCATTTTTACACACAGGTTTGACGACGCGGTTAGCCTAGTTGGTAGTGAACCTGCCTACGAAGCTAGCGGTCCCGGGTTCGAATCCCGGTATGGACAAATATTTGTGTGATAAGCGCGAGTATTTGTTCCTGAGTCTTGGATGTTTTAAGTATGTATTTCTCTATATAAGTATGTTTATCGTTGTCTAGTACCCATAGTACAAGCCTAGAGCTTAGTTTGGGACTAGGTCAATTTGTGTGAGATTGTCCCCTGATATTTATTATTATTTTATTTTTAGGTACCAGACACACTCCGCTTCCCCCCATCCTTCGTATTCTATATTCGCCACTCGTATCCTAACAGTCTTTATTACGTGCCAGTAACAGCACTATTTCCTTGCACCAGGCGACAGCAAGAGGCGGAGGCGGCATCGGGCGGGTCAGGCGCGGCGCCGCCTCTAGTGTCAGAGCTGCGCGCGCTGCGCCAGCGCAAAGACGAGCTCGAGGGACACCTGTCCGCGCTACAGGAGTCGCGGAAGCACCTCATGCAGCAGCTCGAAGGGCTCATGCGTATGCTCAAGGTAAGGAATTTTTTAACTCAGTTGCTCAAAAAGTGGTACTTTTCGTAGCTGTATATCGTGCGAAAAGTTGGTTTTCGCGAACTAGTGCTTTTTACTTTTCCAATTTTTTTAAATTTATCCTTGATCCAATTCATGACTACTTATTGATGAGTGTTAATATTAGTTTCCTTTAAACATCGTAATCAACATAAAAACCTTCTGTTAATGTAAGAATACGAAAAATATACATATTTCATATTTTATTACTTACCTCTTCATCATTATAACACGTTTATTTTTTATTATTGTATATTGAAAAACCGTTCTTAATAATGTTCATTCGTTGTCTGAATGGAATGGAATAGCTGCCGAAACGCCTGTCAAAATTTTTGACATTATGAAGAGGCTCTTTTTTTAAATGATTATGGCCTGGTTGCTAAGTCCTTTAAGCCATGCGTTTTTTCTTACTGCAAGCATTTTTTAAGTTTCCAAAGGCAACATTCGATATTGTTTTTATAAATATACGATACACAAATAATCGTAAATAACAATACTTAGGTACATAGTACAATGTTTTATATTTACAATTGTTTATGTTTTATAGAACATGCATTTGAAAAAAAAACTTTCATTGAAGTCGGTTCAATAATAATAACAAAATCTATTCTACTCGAATAAATGCTAAAAAAAAAACACCTCTTCATAATGTCAAAAATGTTTACTGCGAAAGATCGAAATTACAACGAATTTGTTTACCAATCTTAAGTTTTCAAAAAGTTGCTTATAAAATGAGTGAATCAGAGTTTGAAATTGATTTATTTTTTCGCAACTGTGTTAAAAAACGTCGTTCGATACACGTGCGGAAATGTCAATTCTTCACTCGTCCCGAGTCTTGCCACTCGCCTGCGGCTCGCGGCAAGATATCTCGGTACTCGTGAAGTAATGACATACTTTCCGCACTAGCATCGAAATGTACTATTCCCTACAGCCGTACCATATATCTACAGTATGATGTGCTAACGTAGTGAAAAGACTATCCCACCAAAGGGTTCTACTGAAACTATGTTGATTTCAGGTTATCTTGGACATTCATTGCGTAGGTTAGGTTAAGTTAGACTTGTGACTACCAAAAAATTTAACTCATGCGGCGAGAAATGCCTTTCGATAAAATAAAAATTCTACTAAACGATACGTTCGATGGTAGGTATTTAGATAAAATACCCGGTATTAGGTACTTGGCCTTTCAATACCCTGCGTAGCTAATTTCTTGTGTAAACATATGGGTAACTATATTTTTTTTTATAATGATCCCCACCTATTTTTTGAAACTCCTATATCAGAAAAACAATAATTTTGAATTATTTATTTATTTTGTATAAAACATAAGTATACACAAAAGTTCACTATTCCCGTAGCCGAATAAAGTACTTTAAAAAAACTTCCAGCGAGATTGCGGAAAACGAATTCTACTCAAAGTCGCAGTTATGCTCTAGTATTGTAACAACTTTTAATACAACAAATAAAATAATTGTGTCACGATGACCTGTTGATTTAATTAATAATGACGTCACTTATGTTAGTTAGTTTATTGAATTAATATGTTTAGTAGTAGTATTTTTCATTTTTATTATAATCACCAGGATGATAATCACAATAATAATATTCTATCTTTAAGATCCCACAATTTATCATTCCAATCTGGTTTTTTTTTTGTACTTTTCAGCAATTTCTTTGAGAACTTCGTACATATCCATCAGGAAATTTTCTATACTTTCATCATTAGAATCAAAATACATATTTACGAAAGCACTAAATATTTCCTCATCTTTGATCTTATTGTGTGTTTCCACCAGAGCTTTAATTAGATCTTCGTCTATGGTTTCGTCGTTTGCTACCTTTGTAGCAATTTTTTCGAGGATTTCGTACGTATCACGTAGAAAATTGTTTACTTTTTCATCTTCAAACGACATTATTAAGAAAGCGTAATATATTCTGTCATCTTGGATCCTGTTAAATGTTTCCATCAGAACTTTTATTAGATCTTCGTCTATGCGATCGTTTAATTTAGTCTGGGATGTTAGCGTGGGCGTTATACTACGGTGAACGGTTTCCATTATGGAGGTTATGCCGAATCTCGGCCGCGTCATCGCTGATGTTAGATCTGCGAAAAAACGCTTATTAGTTCTTATTTTTGTGGGTAAAATAAGGGCTTGCGTTTGAGAAGTTTGAAAAAAAATATGATAAACGTATAGGTTGGGACATTATTTATTGTTATTAGATTATAATTAGGGTAATTAAAATAAACTTGAAATGTCCTCACAAAGTTCTTTGTTATCCGTTTTGTTACCTTAATCCAATAAGTACATTTCTTGGTAACAGAACGGACAAAAAAAATAAGAGATCTGGTTTTTTCCGTTCCGTAATACTATAAAAATTTAAAGTATAGCAATGTGGCTGTATGAAAAGCTTTGTATTTTTAAGAAGTAAATAAATAAAGATCAGGGGACAATCTCACACAAATTTGCCTAGTCCCAAACTAACCTCTAGGCTTGTACTATAGGTACTAGGCGACGATATACACACTTATATAGAGAAATACATACTTAAATACATAGAAAACATCCATGACTCAAGAACAAATACTAGCGCTAATCACACAAATATTTGCCCTTACCGGGATTTGAACCCGGGGCCGCTAGCTTCTTATTCAGTGTCACTATGCACCAACTACGCTAACCGCGTCGTCAATGTGTTATCTGTAGCTCAAATGAGCGATGCATAATAATCTCTCGAGATCGAAATAGGTTGTTGCCAAAAGTGTTGCAAGTAACAGTTTTATTCCTTTCAGTTTTTTTATCGTTCATTTGTTCAGCACTTTTGGTTATTGTTGTGTAATTCATATATTTTTTTAATATTTTTTTTTGGACTAAAAAATCCTCATAATCTCCTATAGTTACTTTAAACTTTACTGTGGATTCACTAAAAAAGCAATATCTTCCTTGAAAAAAAAATGGTGTCAAAAATATAGAAAAGTTAAAAACCCTCGTACAAATACCTTTCCAATTATTAGCATTGTCATAATCGCACATCAGCAACGCTTTTACGCCTTTGCGTTCTGCGAATACTCGTTATTCGAGCAGCTTACTATACTTAGATGTGATATTCACCTCTTTAGATTTCGGACTCTTAAGTTACATCCGGTAAAGATATCTCTTCATCTATCGTGGTATTATTACTACACAATTTAACAGTACCTGGTTTTCCCAACGGATTCGAAACGACTGCCGTTATTGCCAGCAAAGACGTTAGTAATATGAACTTCATGGTTAATCTTGTAATGGATTCGGACAGTTCAATGAGTTGCGATTGTGTGGCATGTGCTTTTATTGTATCGTATGGTGATATGATTATTAGATTGTGTTATTAAGTAACAAAGTTATTTAAAGGGTTCTCTGGTTTATTTTATGAGATAGTTAGTACCTAGGCCGATAATGTAAATTATATAATGTGTATTATTATTATTATTATTGTATTTGCTACCAATATATATTTTTTACATTTTAAATGCATTTTCTGCTGAGCAAAACGTGGATATTCTAACCGTTTAAATCATACTCGTTGAAATTTAATGTTAATGTCGAATCCATAGCTCGCTTTCGTCTTACCATGCTATGAAAATTCCGAAGTCTATTGATGACCTTATGGGAGATCTGCCTGGATTTCAACAAACAATAACAGACTGATAAATCTTAGCCTGACGCTGTTGAAATCTTTGTCAACTTGAAGACATGAAGTTGCTTTGTTATATGAATTTCGCGAACGCATTATTCAGTTGCAGCGAATTTCTGAATCGCAATTTTTAGCGTTTCTATATTTCATGTTGGATATATTTTGCGGACGCCTTATTTAATTGCAGAGGATTTCAGGATCGCATTGTTTAAGCGTATAAAACGAAGCTGGTCTAAGTAGCATTAAGTCTGAATTAATTGCAAGAGGCCCGATTTACTGTTCAAAACACACACGCTTTGTTATACAAATCGCACACATATAGTAGGTAGGTTAGGTTCGTTAGGTAGCTTCAGATACCTGAAGGGCAAACCGCCCAGATATAGGCTCCCCGCATAGCGGGGCTCCGTCAACTTATTAAATAAAATAAAGGAATTTTGAAAATACATATAGCGGTTGCGAACTTAGACCACTTGCTACATAAGATCAGCTGCGTTTTAGACCACTTATCAAAGCAGAAAAATACGATCAAATTCTACATATAATAAACGGCAACGAGGAGAGACGAGGTTGGAAAGGACTTGTGCGCCTTACACGCTGAGAACTGGAAGGAGATCGTACAAGACAGGGCGCGTTGGCGCCGACTCGTATCGGAGGCCAAGATCCACTTCGGGTCGCTAAGCCAACGGAGTGTAGTAAATTATGAAAACATAAATAAAGCTTTCGCTAAAAAATGCTACTCTGAAATTCACTGCAAATAAAAAAGGAGGTCGCGAAATTCATCTAATAATAAATTATGGGAATATAAATAAAGCTTTCGCTAAAAAATGCGACCCCGAAATCCGCTGTAACTGAATAATGCGTTCGCGAAATTCATCTAACAAATCCTTTTAGCTAGTGGTTCAACAAAATGCGGATGACGGTCTTATAAAATCTGACTATTGATATATATATATAGTATTAATATTAATCTATCTACTTACTGTTAATATATAATTTTAAACCTTTATGAAAAGTCCCTAAATACCAGAATACCGTAAGGTACACGCGTTGTTAACGTAATTATTTTTAACATTCTACCTATATTTGTAATGGAGGAATTCCAATAACGCACTGTTTTTTTAACACGCGCAAGTTTTCTACGTAATCGTAAAATCCTACTAATATTATAAATGCCAAAGTTTGTGTGTGTGTTAGTTTGTTACTCTTTCACGCTGCAACGGCTGGCCGGATTTGGATGAAATTTGGAATGGGGATAGCTTATACCCTGAATTATCACATAGACTACTTTTCATCCCAAATTTAAAAGTTCCCCTGGGAGCAGCGAAAAACGACTTCTACGCGGACGGAGTCGCGGGCAGAAGCTATATGAACTATTTACGATCCTTGCTGTATTTTTATTATTTTATTGACTATTTATGCGTTTATATAGGTTCCAATCTAAGATGAAAATCAGATGTTTTAAAAACATATTGTGGGAAGCCAATTGAATGAGTTACTTTTTGACGTTTTTCATAGTCATTGTTTTTAAAATATTATAATTTGTTGTGTGATTGGGTGGTGAACGCAGACGCAGCAGTCGTCGCCGCGCTCCACGCCCAACTCGTCCCCGCGCTCCGCCAAGAGCCCGCCGCTGCCGGGCGCGCCGCCCGCGCCGCCCGCGCCCGACAGGTACGCGCCTCATGTATTATCAAACCGCGATTAGAAAGGGATTCGAGAGTACCGTTACCACAACAGTACATATAAATAATTAAATATAATCAGTCAATCTTTGATATCTTCATAAGTGCAGACACCTTATTGATAATAGAATTAATAGATTTACAGAGTACGCTTTGCATATTTGGACTATATTCTCGGTAAATGTTGTCATTTGTTTTATAAAAAAAATATTAATATCATATCTGTCAAATCTGTCACTAATTCACATCATTTTCGCGTTAAATTGCCGTAGCTGTTGAAAAATAGTACGTTGTATAAAATATGAATCGCGGTAAAGTATTAAACGGTCGGTATAATTAATTTTTATGGTATTTCTAAAAGTAATTACTTATTTACAACATTTGTATTTTATTTAAGTAATATAATTTGAAGTTTTTTCCATACTGTATAACTTCATTGTACTATAATAAAAAAATCATTTATCTGCACACTACCACTGACAATGTCATATCGTGCATTAGTTCAAAAATGGCATATCGATTATAGAATCAAGAAGCATTTTAACGATGTTCAGCAATAGATGTAACTGTTGCGTAGCGTTGTTTTTTTTTTTTATTTTTTTTTATTCTTACTGAGTTAGAAATAAACTATTGGGCAATGAAAACAAGCGTCGTTTAAAGTTAGTTACTTATATTATTTAAACATGTTTATATATTTTGTAAAGGCGCAGAAGTCTATAAAGAATTATACATTGATTTATATCAAACCATTAAAACAAAATACGTTTGGGTCTCTCGTATGTATGATTAGACATTGGTACGTTTTTTTTTAAGAAATAAATATTCTAATTGTTATAAAATATAACCTCCTGAGGCCCACCATACAACGAAATTTGCCAATGGAATATGAACCTATTCTGAATAGAATAGAGTCTATTTTCTAATTTAATTGTCAGTCATAAAAGCAAAAGAAATTCCACTCTATCTCCTTTGCAATGGGTCTTTATTCCAATGGCCGTAATAAGTACATTCTATTGCACAATGGGCCTTAGGAGGTTAAACTAGCGTAAGTCATTATTGGAAATAAACGCACACTGAAACTGTTTACTCACGTACCGGGGCCGTTAGCTGACTAATACGAGTAATACGTGAGTAAACCGTTTCAGTGTTAGTTTGTTTTTATTCTAATTTTTATTAATAAAATGGTTAGAGAGCAGAGCGCGCGCGGCGCGGTGCGCAGCGCGCCGCAGACGCCGTCGCTCGGCGAGCGCGAGCGCATCGACATGACGCACAGCCTCGGTAAGTAGTAGCTAATAGGGAATATGTATGATTATTTTTTTTGCTTTAATCGGTACAATTTGATTGACCAATTGAATTGAATTGGTCGTCCACACGTACATTGAAGATCGCCAAGTTTTATTTCGAGTTGAGCGGATGACCTTCAATTTCATATTCTATCCACACTACACAATTCGATTGCCAATCTAGTCAAATTGGTCGCAAAATTGTATCGTGTGGATGTCCCATTAATAAAAAGGTCATTCATGTAATAAACAGCAGAGAAAAAATTATTTTTCTCTGCTGTTCACTTTTATTTTTCTTTTATTTTAATAACTTTATACATATAACTATTGAAAATATAAAAATCGAACCCTGACCCACCACAGGACCGTGTAAAGGCAGTTTTTTTGTTAATTTTCGGGTAGGTTGGAGGGGAAGCGCGCGCACCGCGCACTAGCCGTCGCCCTGCCCCCCTTCGTCTATTACCTCGCGGGACGGTCGCGCGCGAAGTTGCCGATGTTTAATCCTTTTTGTTCTTTTCGAAACGAAAGACATTTAATTTGCGTCACAGTTTGATAAACAATTCTAAACTATTATAAGTAACATTTGAATTTAATTTTTTCTCTGTCGTAATAAGATAATATTTAGTTGTCGTTTAATCGTGTCAATATCTGTTTATTTTGGCATTTTTAGGAGGCATGGAAAGTATGGGCGGCGAAGGCAGAAGTTTCCACCAAAACCACCGACCAACTACCAGTAACTAAATTATTGTTTTATTTATATTTTGACAAAAAATACCTACTGACAACGCGGACGAAAATGTTGACACAAACTTTTGAAAAATAATTGTATACTTGTGTATATTTTAGTGGGCATAGACAATCGGAGCCTCAGGAGCGACCTGATGTACGCGGCTGACTCGGTCACTAACGCCATGTCGACGCTAGTCCGGGAGCTCAACTCCGGTGAGTCGAATACTGCCTGCTCTGAAGGCTTGCCCAAACTTATCAACTCTGACTACTTCGTACCCACTTTTTTTTTATTGATAATGGGTTTGCTCTTGACGAACTCCCGCCCTTGGAGGACGAAGATTCAGTCTACGATGTAGCGAGCTCACCCAGAAGATGCCTATTCACCCTAGCTTTAAATCACTTGACAGTCCATAGAGGCTAGCACATCTTTAATTGTCAATTATTTGTCAAATTTTACGTGTTATACAAAATACAATACGTGTTGGACATGTTGGTCGGAAATTTTGATTGAAGACGTGTTTGAAGCGCGTTGACAAACATGTTTGAACGTGTTCGCAATTGTTTGTCAAACAAAACGTGTGTTTGAAGCGCGTTTGACAAACATGTTTGAATGTGTACGCGATGGCTGAGATTTGACAAATATAGTTCGGACGTCTGCGGCCTTGTTTGTTATCTGTTGAAGTAAAATTTGACAAACAAAGCCTATTCAGAAAGGGATATACGAGGAAATACCTTAAAATTAATTCCGAGATTTTATACGGAACATTAGAATATCATCACCATATAAAATTAAGTAAATCTATATATTTTTTAAATACGCATGTTTTTTATATCTCTTTGAATGTACGTTCCGTTTGTTGAAACATTTTCCCATATTATATGTACATGTTGTTTCTGTAGCTCGTTTGCGATTGGAACACCAATGTTAACCTCCGAGCACCATACTTGAAGCTTTATAGTCATTCGATTAACATTGCTGGCAACACATAAATTACATTTTTAATCTTAACGTAGCTGGCAACTCACGCTCTTTCACTGTCATTTAGTTGATCGTGTTATTTTTAAATGGTGTTAATAAATGAAGAAGAAGAAAAACATTTATTCGTGACAAATAACATCTTGTATTCAGTTACAAGCACGCATCTAACACCTCACTACTTTTTAAAACAAGAAATGGTTTAAAGGGAACATGTGTGGTGGAATATTTGCGGTTAGCATGGATGGCAGTGACCCTGCCTGCGAAGCTAGCGGTCCTAGGTTCGGTTCCCGCTAAGGACAAATATTTGTGTAATAAACGCGAGTATTTTTTACAGTCTTGGATATCGGTTATGTATCTGTGTATTTCTTTATATAAGTATATGTATTTATCGTTGTCTAATACCCATAGTAAATCCTACAGCTATACTCTTAGGTATGTTAAATCAAATCTGAGGCCTGATGACCTGACAAAACCTAACAAGGTCCATAAAGTGAAAGGGACAGAGTTAAATGACTCATAGCCTTGTCAAGCGACAATTGATTGAAACATGGCCTAAAGAAATGTGTTTGATTGTTTTTCTTTCATATAACCTTATTCTGTCTTTTCTCATTCTATTACGTCGCGTTACTTTCTCAAACTCTGTATTATTTTTCCTTGCGGTTGGTAAACTGATTACATCATAAATTATAATTAATTAAATGAAATTACCAACCGCAAAAAATGCAGATACAAGTTTGAGGTAGTAACACAAAGAATGTATGTTTTATGTTACTAAATGTTTTGCAGAGGGGTCGGATACTGAGGATACCGTCAAGGGGGCCGTGGGGCCTCGGAAACAGAGAGGTAAGTCACATGCATACAAACTCTGCTTTATTTCCTAACATTACGGTTGCATTTTGTTTAAAATATATGTTCCTGAGGGCCTGTCGGTGAAGCGACATGTCAATTTATCTGCCAGTTTAAGTTAGCCATCTCTTAGTCTAATTTTAAGTGTAAGATAGAGAGAGGGCTAAATTTATCAGTCAGATATGCTTTAGTGGGACAGGCGGGAAGTACCGTAAACTTTTGCAACTTTTCCTTATGTTCATTGTTTTTTGTATGAATTTCATTTGTAAGAAGCTTATGTTGCCAATTATACTAAGATTATTACAGTCCAAACTTAACGGATATCCTGCATTTTCCGACTCTATCAACTCTTAGACCCCATAATATTGAATTGTCAACGGATGTACATAACGTAATTCAAATTTCACCCCATCCCAATAACCTAAAATGGTTGATAATTGAATTTGCAAGATTTTAACTAATCATGCTGACGGACAACCCCACTCATTATTTAGTCTGAAAATAAAAATAAAATGTTGCATAAGTTTCCGAGATTTCGCATGCTTAATAATACACGGAGCTCAGGTCGAAACAAGGCAGTTTGATTTTAAATCTCAAGCGCTTCTAATTACGCTTGAAAATGGAATACAGGTTGATTTTGACTTGAGCCGGTTTATTATTAAACAAGTGTTTTATTGACAGTATCCATTAGGTTCAAAGTTAAAGAATTTCTTATTACATTCCCGCACTACTTTGCTAGCTGGACTGTCTAGTAGAAATTATAATTTGAATGTAGTTTCCCAAGATTAAAAATTATCTTCCTCTAATGCATGTTTGTGATAGCATGTTCACATTCCTTTGACTCGCCCGGTTTTTCTTGTTTTTTTTATTAGACTAGAATGTCCCACTGCTGGGCAAAAGCCTCCTTCCCATCCTTCCTTTTTTTTTGTTTACTATTTGCTTATTGTAACATAATTGTAATGTTCCAGATTTCGAAGAGGACGAGGACAGCGACGAGCCGATGCCGCGGCCGCAGCCGCCGCGCCACTACCTGCACGACAACGTTCAGGTGCGTCACAAATATAACTATAACATGTTAATGCTTGTTTCACAATGCGTTTATTTAGTTTCTCTTTCATTTGAGCTTATTTTAAGTGTGCGAGTAGCAGGGTTGGGCAAAAATTATCTATTTACGAAAAACCGGAAAGATAACTAAATCATCTTTTATTTGAAGTAAATAAATAATCCGTCATTTGTTATTTTGAATTTATCTAGATCAGTTTAATTTTTATCTAGATAAATTAGTTGGGATTCTAAATAAAAGATGAATGTCAGTAGTACAGTCATGTAGAACTAGAAGTGGTCGGGCATGATGAAATGAAAATAACCTACAACAAAAGTAATGAATGTTTTGTACATACTTAAATATATGAAATATAAATATATGGGACATTTTTCTCCTGTAGTAGCTACTATATTATTTCCATAAGTGTGTTGAGTTATGGAAAGAAACATACACTGTTGACTGATCGTGTCGATACTGAGATGTAATTGGTATACAGCCTGTTTTGGCTTGTGATTATTTTATTGCATGTTGAAAAAAGAAGAACAAATTAAGCGTTTATGTTGCAACAATTATTTTCTGATTATATGAGCAATGTCAGTGTGACGGTTTGACCCGACGTGACATTCTGTATACATTTATTATTATTTATAAGCTTACTTCAATAACAAACGAGGTCGGTTATCTTCATCTAGATAATTTATCTTAATAAAAAAGTTGTCAACGCACTATTTGTGATTGAATTTATCTTCAAATAAATTTATTTGAAATTATTTTAGTTGTAATAATTATCTAGATAAGAAATTATCTAAATAACGCCCAACTCTGGCGAGTAGACAATTTACCTAAGGTTTTGCCACGCTTTATGTGTGACCGCTCCCACAACTTGCCTGTAGCCAGCGTCGAACTAGCAGAACAATTCGAGCTTAACGGTTCTTTTCCAAAGGTGTGCGAGGTAGTTAAACGGTGTGCGGGGTCAAATCGTCCCGTTTCCACCTAAGCTAAGCTAAGCTTTGAAAATAAACGCTCCTGATTGGTGGATATCAACGCATCCTTAGCTACGCAGCGTAGCGCATCTCTGGTGGAAAAGCAGCCTTACCCTTTCAATGTACACGTGTGCGGGCCCATCATAGTCGTCTTTATGATGTAAATGGGTCAATCAACCATTTTTTGTCCCTCGTTGCCATGGTGACGTCTCTTGGACAACTGTTTAAAACTATGATTTTTTAATATATAAATCCACCAAACATCAGTTTCTGTGGGCATTACAAGCCCGTTATTTTATAGGTTTTCATTTAAGCATATTATTAGAAGTGTATATTAATACAATTTTTCTAAGAAACTCTATCACAGTTGTCCAGGAGACAAGGGGACAGAATAACAACAAGAAAAAGTTGATTCACCCAAATATAGGTGAATAAAGTATCCGTCACTCTAGCTCTTACGGTGTGGTGAGAGACGGATTCTTTATCCACAGTTATCCATCGCGATAAAGGCAACCGTAATACGGGTGATGTGTGGCGTCATCGATCTATACAAATTTTAATTCAGCGAATTGAATTAGTTGAGTTCATGATAGTTTTTTTTCCAGAATAATATTCACATGATAAAATTAATTTGCATCCCTTTTTTGTTGAGTTATAGTTGATTTTTGAAGTGCTTGTCATGATCGTTTTATTGCAGAATATGGCCGCTAGCGTGCAAACGCATTCTTAAGTTTCCAGTTTTTTATGCCCGAGGTTTGTTTTTGTTTTTTTTTTGTTTTTGATTTCGCTTGTTTTTTATATTTATTTATAATACTCTTTTGATAGTGTGCTCCTGTGTAAATAAATAAAGACACAACCTATATATCGCACCTCTAATGCAACAACTACGTAAATGCAGAAAAATCGACTTTGAAATTCAATTGTTTTTTTACAACAATAACGTTTTTTTTAAAACTGTGTTTGTGTTCTAAAGAGTCGTTCTTGTATTAGAGGTGTGATATGTAAAAAAATGCCTGATGAAAATTATGTCAATATGCCTGAGTCAGAATTAAGGAGATTTTTATCCAACTTTTGTTAGCAATTTGTTCACTTATTTTTCTGTCAATTTAATCTTAAAGACTACGTTTTTGGCCGCTGTCATTTTTTGTACACTCATCAGCTGCTCATCCAGAGAAAATAACGAGTCCAAATTCGATGGGTCTACCTTATGTGCAGTCACGGAAGTTTAATTTGGGACCCGTTTCAAAAAAATATTGCTTGTAGTTGTCAATGTCATTAGAGATGCCAAGTCATTTGTAACTTACAGGAAACTCTGCCTTATTGCTGTAGAATGTCAGATTGACTTTGGACCTAAACTGGGTCCCAAATTGACGTTCGTGACTGTACAGCGGAGACCATGTAGCCACCTTCCGACTTCATTACCAGATCAGCTCTTATACATAATATTGCATAGTCAAGTAAGGATGATTTTATTATGTATCACAGAATTCGATCGATCGCCGGCCGATCGACATGTGTCGATCGATTTCTGGCAACTACTAGTATATTAAATAAAGTGTTATTTCCAGGACACCCCTCCCCCGCTGCCCGCGCGCACGGGACACTACTACCCGCGGACATAGTGGCCCGTATGTACTATATAACTACCTAACTATACAATCACTATGACTATTACTACGACATATATCATAAACCTGATGTCTTTTTTAAAAACTCAATTTAATACAAATTATGTGTTCGTTACGTGAACGTTAAGAGGTAACGTCACATTTCATTTATGTTGGAATTGAAAAGTGCGTTATGTAAGAATGTCGTAACCACCAATATTTTTTCCACTCTGTTTTTGAAGACCATACTTAACCGTGAAGCGATAAAATCCGTTATATTGTAAGTACATTTGTAAACTGAACGAATTTTAAGAGTTCGTTTCTGTACGTTAGAGCGAGATACGTCTACTCATGTTCTAGCTATCTCATAAACAGGAAATAAGTCAACGCAGTGTTAAAAAACAGATGAGTATGAAAAGCAATTTAAAATAAATAATATACTACCTATTTTGCTTTTGAAAACTATTGTGTGAAAAATATATAACCTCAAGTGGTAATAAAACTTAAGATAATATGTATTTAAAAAAATGCAATACCATACAATATTAAGTTGCCGTAGTCATTTATAAATATTAATTATAAACGTAGACTTAAATTGGCTGTATCTTGCTTAAAAACAAGGTTACTTAAAAATAATGTAAAAAAAAACTTAATTTTGTAAGATACTTTATTTGCTTACTGTGTCTAGTCCCCAAGCTATCTATCCTAAGTATTTCTAACTTTAATTTACATAACTTCCTATGTCTATTATGTAAACATATTAGTTTTCTGTCTTCCATGCGTCAATTCCTTCCAAAATGTACAACAATGTCAATTGATACTTCCTCTCGACAATTTTGGTTAGAACTAGTCATATCTGGGGAGTTTCAAAAAAATAGCACACCTTTCACTTTTTCTTCAGAATTGGGAAAAAAATTGCACGTTGGTTTGGACCACCATTCTGAACAAGAAAAATAGAATTCCTGATATGTCCCCAAAAATTTGTACCTATGGAATTGTCCGTTTTGTTACCTAAATTCAATACATTTGGTTTTGGTAACAAAACGGACCATTCCATGCATCTTTTTGGGGACATATCAGGAATTTCTATTTTTCTTGTTCAGAATAGTGGTCCCAAACAACGTGCAATTTTTTTCCTAAATCTGAAGAAAAAGTGAAAGGTGTACTATTTTTATGAAACTCCCCATCTCATAACAAGAGAAAGAGAAACTTTTGAAGTATTCAAACTTATGTTTGAAGTTATTAATGAAACTAGATTGTCAAGCGTTTTTTTTTAATGCTTAAATATAAAGTTTTCTTGCGATTACTTAAGTTTTTATCTACCGAACCAATTGTTGGATAATTATGTCATATCTTCTTTCTTTTCTTTACTTTTGTTTGAACTCCTACACTTTTGCTCCTTCCTCACATTCCAGTGTTGTATCCTGCTTATTAAGAATCGCTAGGACGCTCGCGTCTCCATACAAACGTAGCGTAATAATAATAATAATGCAGCCTATTATACGTCCCACTGCTGGGCACAGGCCTCCACTCATAATGAGAGGGTTTGGGCTATAGTTCCCACGCGGGCCCTATGCGGAGCGTAGGAGAAACGTAGCGTACATTTGTTTTAATTTTCCGATAAAGACAAACTTGAGCAATTTGAAAGGATGAGCAAAATCTGTGACAAAAATAAAATAGGATAAAAGTTACAGATAAATTAAAGTTGGTCGTAATATAATTGTTCAGCAATATACAACTACAAATATGTTTGAACATATCGTTTGTAAATTAAAATAAAACTGCGTTTGTACTGGAACCTACGTTGAGGCGAGCGTACTGGCGCCTCTTAAGTTTTGTTTACTCGACAATTTCAATCTCCAGATAAATCTATCTGACAGATACATTTAGCTCTGTCCTCTTCTATCATATGGCAAAGAAAAGGAATGTGATAATTTTTACTGTCATATTATCTGCATCCGTTTTATGGCCGCCTTTATAAGTGGACGGGTCAATCAACTTTTTTAACCCACACATTTTTGACCGTTGCTCACCACCGTTCAGATTTTATAAAATAAAAATACTGGAGACTTATTGTTAGTGAAATTATTTTTACATTGAAGCAATACCATTAACTCATTTCATAATTCACATTATAATCTATTGTTTAAAAATGTATCGAATAAAATTATGGCAACTCAGTTGACAATTAGCTATGTCTACACCTGTCGCTTTCATGATCAACTTGCGCTTTCCTCTGACGCATGCCTGTGCAACCACAGCGCATGCAATAACACATGCGCTCAAACTGGTTTGATATCAGCGCATACCCGTAGCGCACGCTGATCCGTCACCGTTGGGTCGACGTGCAACATTTTGCAAATAAAATGGCGGAAGATAAAGTCAAAACATTGGATTTGATTGAAGATTCAGTGTCACCCTCGTATTGCATGCGCTTGACGCCAGACGAATTGAAATCTTGAAAGCGCAAGTTGAACATGAAAGCGCACAGGTGTGGACATAGCTATTCACTATTTATCATACAAATCCGCGGACAGTAACTCAGTAGACACGTTTACTCAATTTCCACGCGTTTCGGAAATTAAAATATTTTTCACATTACTTGATAAAGATAGATCGATAGTCTAGTAAATTGACTACATCATCAAAAAATTAAAATAAGCACTGATATTATATGTAAAAAAACATGTTTGTTAAATTCCGGTAAAACAAAAGTGGGTAAAAAAGTTGATTGACCCGTATAAGGCATCACTCTCGCACTTATATACAGGTCGGAAAGTGACAGATGTTTCTTCCAGGTTTATCTACATGATAAACACGACCATAATAGATCCGCTGGGGATTGGAAGAGTCAGCCCTAAGCAGCATTAACACGATTAATTTAATTACTTTAATCAATACACCTCACGGATTCCCCTAAAATTGCTCACGAGCCAGCTAAGACTGAAAACATGCCCCCTTTCAATGTGGAAATGCCAAATTGTTGTAACCAAAACGTTAATTTTACTTTGATCCAAATGCACTGTACTTAATTTAGATTTAATTTTGTTATATTTGTTAATGCTAAGTTATTTTTTCATCTGACGTATGCAGATGTAATTATTTTTATAAAGCACTGTAAACGTGGCTTGAACAATTTAAGTGTAATAATATTGTTATCTTTAAATGGATGCGGCCGAATTAAATACGAAAGCGTTAAGTACGTATCTTGTCCGCCAGCTTAGTCTGGTACAGTACACTTCAGGGGCCCTAGCCAAGATACATTACGCTAACTTAACGATTTTAGAAAATCGACTAAATGTATGGAATTGACATAAGCGACAGATCGTTATGAATGTTTTGTCAAATTTCGCTAAAGTTAGCGTTTTGAATCTTGGCTAGGTCACTGTTATTTATATTTGTATTTTTTTAGTCTGGTGTTATTGTTCAAGTTCTTTAATACCTACTTTGAAAATCGATTCGTTTCGTTATCTCTTTCGATTTAGTTTCGAATGAGTAGTGAAAGGGACAAAGCATCTGAAGTTTTGAAAGTGATGTAGTAGGCCCAGTCACCCAGGAGGCTGATCAGTTGATTATTCATTAGTTTTACACGATCACCAGTTAGGTTAGGTATATGCATATCATTTTTATTGGGGTGTTGAGTGTGCGGTGTTTGCGTTGTTTGGCAGCTATTTGCTATATTTAGTCTGATCGTGGGTCTATTATAATACCAGCTGACACTGAAATGTATTAAAAAAGTTGAGCGCTAATTTTCATGATTTAAAAAAACGATTATAAAAATTGGTGAACTGACTACGGGCTAAAATACAATTACATGATACGTCGTGCACTCGTCGTATCGTGTCAAGATGCACGGCTCGGCGTCGTGTCACAATCAACACCTAATCGTGATTTTGATTGTCAAATTTAATGGGAATCGGAAGGTTTTAGTCCGACCGCTCCGCGGGCAGGCTGACGTTGGCGGGGACGAAGCATCAGGCGTCAGGGAGGGCGGGCGGTGGAGCGGGGAGGGGAAGCGCGTACTAGCACGGGCCGACCCTCCCCCGACGTCTGTCCCCGCAGGACGGTCGCGCACGAACTTGTCGGGCTATTACTTTTTTTTCCCATTAAATTCATTCAAGGGCAATAAAGTCTCTATAATTACAAATTTTCATACTTTTTTAGTCCTTCTAAGTTTATTAATAGTGAGTTGGTATAAAGACCCACAAAAACGATTCCCTTCAGGGTTTTTATGTGCAATATGAAGTCAAGGTCTTGCCGAGGTAATGTGATGGTTTTAGTTAGTTTTTTATTTTATTTATTATTCCCAGTCTCCAACCCGTTGTCACCAGGGTTGCGTGGGGAATATTAGTCTCTGCCCTAGGGAGGCACAAAGGGTGTTCAATCAGAATTAATATCATAGATACACAACCGGAAATCGAACACTGTTTTATTCACAAACAATCTCCGCCTTTTTTTTATTTGGGACATATGGTTCCAATGCAATTGTTCCTTACTTGGATAGTGTGCGCAAACACAATTAATCATCATACGGTGCGTGCTTGTTTCGAGAACAACCCTGTTCGATCCCCGGTTGCGTATGAGTTTTTGAAAATTAATAAATATAGTGTTAATTTAACAAATCAACGACATGGTTCCTAAAAACAAATTACCCATTCTTTAATAGTTTCAGACTTATAAATACGGTGTTATTACAAAAAACTTATCCTCGTCTCGAGATACGTCAAAATAAACGTCATTCCATAGAAAACTGTCATTTTGACGCATCTTGTGACGGGCATCTTGGCCAAGATTAGTTTATTAATACGGCCCTTAGTCTAGTCTAAAATGACAGTTTTCTATGAATTGACATTTACTATACAAGAGTTCAGCGGTTGTTTAAGTTTTTGTAATAACACTGATAAGCAATTGCAACCCAGTAATGAGGTTGCAATTATTACAGTAGTTTTGTGTAAAATACTGCCTTTTACCTTAGCAGGGCAGAATATACGATACACCTGAATGTTACATTATTTTAATTTATCCAAAGCATAATCGTAGTTTTATACATAAAGTACAATTGAATATAATGTCATGGTTATATCGTTTAAAATGACACCCCTTTTTTGTGTTTGGGAGTTATTTCAGCCATTTTTAGAGGCTCGAATGATGACCTTAAGTTTTGTATTTTTACTATATTTCGTTTATTTTGTAATTAGATAATTACACACACTTGCTTATAGAGTGCAAGCACAGCATAACCTTTTGACCAGCATTAAAACACCAAATATACAACTCATTGCTAACGCCTGATTAATTAAGACTAAAGTCTTATATGTTCTATGCTGTTGCAGTTTTAAGAGAGTGCAACCACTTCATATGTTTGTGTAATGAAAAAAATCAGTGGTCAAAAGGTTCAATTCATATATTTACTTTACACTTTTAGACAGTTTTTGCTATTTTTTTTAATTCATTAAGCACCCATTTTCGTTATTTATATGAATATTATCAATGGGCTATTAAAGCTTATCTAATATAGACCCATTTTAAACTATTTCTTGTCAAGTTCAGTATCATAACAAACCAAGTGTTTGTGATTTTTGAGTACCTATTTTAAAATCAATTTACGAATGAAATTTCAGATAAGAATGTTTTATTTGTATTAAACATCACTAACTTATCACAATACAAGTTTGTATAATCACACTACATTTTGCAGTATGTTTCAAATATTGATCTCGCATCTCTCTCATTTGACATACCGAATGAAAGAGTAGCAACGATAATGTTTGGCAAATAATAGCCAAGTGAAGTGCCATCAACAGCAAATTGACTCCTTACAAAGTTCGAGAGTTCGGGTACATACTCGTACATATATTTACAAGAACAGTATCTTCTTCATGATGTTTATTGGCTTGTCAGTATTTGACGACGCGGTTAGCCTAGTTGGTGGTGGCCTAGCCTAGTGGCCCTGCCTACGAAGCTAGCGGTCCCGGGTTCGATTCCTTAAGGGCAAATACTTGTGTGATCAGCGCGAGTATTTGTTCCGGAGTCTTGGATTTTTTCTATGTATTTTTCTATAGTATGTTTATGGTTGTTTAGTACCCATAGTACAACCCTAGAGCTGAGTTGGAGACTAGTCTCCTATTTCACCAAGTTGACAATGACAGGTGACATGTGACAATTCGGGGTACATTGTGATTTACTATGAAAACCATTGATGTAGAAATCGAATTTGCCATGTAAACCTAATTGTCACATGTCACCTGTCAATGTCAACTTGGTGAAATAGGGGGCTGGCCAATTCTGACTATTTACTTACAGGCTCATTATTTAATGTAATTCTGAATGTTTACGCTTAACTGTTCGAAACTTTATAAGCAGTCAAATAACTTTTTTTTATTGATTCCTATTGTGACGATATAAAATGAAATGACACGTCACAAGTTCTCTCGTGATAACATAACAGACAAGTATATTTATACCACAAATATCAAAACCTGTAAAATATATGCTTCACAAAAGTTACTACTTATATAAGTACATTATAACCTTTTGTACCATTCAAATAGATTTTGTAATAGAATACGTAGCAATATGTCTATCCCTAAGTATTATAACAACATAATTAAGAAAGCACAAAAATCTAAGCACTGTTTGTGTCGTTTTTATATAAACTTCGTTTTATATATGTGTTGTATACGTGTAGGCCACATATACAAGTATATATGTATATTATGTGTAATTGTATAACCAGTTTCATGCAGTTTTGTATGTGTATAAAAGTTTGAGCACACGCAGCGTTGCGTCGTACCATAAAGTAGTTAAACAGAGAAGTTTTAAAAAATCCTATAGTTACATACGGAGTTTTAATCGAGGTGGACAAAATGTACATTCTTGATATGTTTTTTGAATTGGTATAGTGGGACTTTGATGTCGCGGCTAGTATAAAATAATAAATCTGTATTATTTTCAATATCCCTATTGTAGACTTTAACCTTTTCCAACGCTATGTCAAACACAAAAGTCGTCACTCACACGCCAATGACAGCTGAAAACCAGAGCCAATTTCAACCTTACGTCATAGACACTCAGGTCTATTTTTCGCTGTCAATCGTGACGGATACATCCGTCGTTGGGGTTGAACCAGTGGTGCGGATATGTCAATGGCGTCGAAAAGGTTAAAATGCCTAGGAATCAATAGAGAACCTTAAACCAGTTCTGTTGGGCTATTCCCATCTGTTACCACCCGCACACTTTTACTGGCTTTTTACTGATGAATAAATATTCAATATTACAACAAAAGTACTATGGGTTGGAAGACCCCATTCTGTTAAAGTTACATCTAATGCCTTGAAAATAAGTATATATTAAAAAGCGGTTTCTGGACTTAAATATATTTAGATTGGATTTTGAATGACTTTAAAGTTTTAACCTTTTCACTGCCAATGACGGATATATACGTCACGGTTGGTGGGCCTATGTACGGAAGTTGGGTTTTAGCGCTGCTTTTCAACTATCATTGCCGTTGAAAAGGCTAATCATATTTAGCATAGGAGAGTAGTAATACCGAGGCCTATTTTCGGTCTCTGTTCTTACAGTAAGGCCAAATAGAATTTGGAAAAATGAGGGTGATATTGATCGATTTTATAGTTTACCGTTGAACGGCACGGCACGATTTTACCGTTCACGTTCTCGGGAAACTGTAGATTTGCATGCCGTTACCGTGGCGGGGAAATAAAAGCGTCTCCATGCAACTCCATACATATTAAGTTAAGGGATAAGTTCTCCTTGGTACGTACCTTTTGTGTTGCCATCTATTTTGTTTGTTATTTTCATGTTTGCACAATAAAGTATTCTACATACAAGCCTCCTGCTTTACCTTGACGGTAAAACGTGCCATGCAACGGTAAATTATAAAAGCGGCCATTAGCAACATGATCCAATTTTTACCCAAAATCTGCTGCTTAATGTGTTAGTTGACGCTTGGGAATATCTATTGTAAGTTCTACCTATAACCACGTCAAACTCATTTTGCCAAGATATACAGTTGTATAGTGGTCTAGGAATTGGTATTGACTGTACGTTTGAGAGTTATGGTTGTGACCACAACGAATGGATTGACCCCGCAAGAGGTATATATGTATAGTTGTGCTATATTGTGTATGTATAGGTACGTCGCAGCGCTGCGGTGTGCGAATCTGTGTATTTACATTATTGATATAGTGAAGACTATTGCAATTATAAACATTCCATTGCTTGTGAATCGTGTTTTATTTCAAATTAAATTAACATGTTTACATAACGTCCCGTAAATATTTACCACACTATCCATATTACCAATTTACCTATGCATATATGAACTTCATTCTTGTAATGCCCTTTTCTGTTGGACGGCAGTATTGTTACGTGATTTGTTATAAGTAGGTATATATAAAAAAAAATATAATTCGACTAGTTAGTTTGAGAAATTAACGGCCGTTTAAACATGTTTTTTCGCTTACTGCCGCACTCAGAGACGTCAATTAATTTTTAAGTTACATTAAAGTTACTGCGTCTTATTCTATTGCTATAGCAAAGAAAGTGACAGAATCTACGTTAATGAAACTTAAAACTTAATCGACGTCTCTGAGTGCGCCCGTTAGTGTTTTTATTTGTGATACTGTTACAGTTCTCGCTATTTAATAATATAAAACGTTTATTACACCTCACAAGATATTAAGTTTACAGTAAGTACATAAGTCTTAAATTAAATAGGTATATTAATATAAACCCTTCTTAGGCGAACTAGAAGTGATCCTGTTATACAGATCTCCAGGCCCCCACCGCGATGGTTGTCGGTCAACGGTCACCCCTATTGACGGATATATCCGCACCATAGGTTTACTGCCAACGACAGATAAATTTGCAATGGATGACGATACAATACAGACCGTATACATTGAGTAAGGTTGAAATTAGGCCAGATTTATAGCTATCTGGTTTGTCGCGAGTCCATTTTGCACTATTAAGCGACTGATTTATCCGTCATTGGCGTTAAACATCTATGAACTCCCTTAGTATGTAAGGGAGTTCATAGATGTTGAACCTTTTGTTGAATTGTAGAACCTTTGGTGTGGATATATCCGTCAATGACGTTGAAAAGGTTCAAAATGATGATAAATATCCTAAATCTAGGCCATTTCGTCTTACGAGGCTCTTATAAATTTATACATATATCCAAAAATGCCCCACAAATTACGAAAAATTTAAAACAGTCACTCCTAACCATGCAACAAGTACCTAATGAAAGATCTAGAAGGCTAGGCCCCAGACGTTACAATCTTGATTTACAAACATTGTTTTAATATAATACACTATTAACATGATTCCGACGTCGATAGACGCTTTACAGTACCTACCATATTATTACAAATACAAATCATTTTATTTCAGACCAAGGTCTAAATAGCGTTAGTTACATTGTTTTAAGTCTATGTCAGCAATGTGAACTTATAAATTAATAGTATTTAAAAGTTTAAATTAAAGACTAGTAGTTGATTTTATTTAAAATGTCGGAATCCACTTGAGAGCTTATCTTCCAATGAATGGCTTTGTTATCTATTGTGAAGCCCGACCCCTAATTAGCAGTGCAAAATTAAACGCACAAATAACAAAAGATTTCATATGAATAGCAACTTTACCGCTTAAAGAAGAAGGTTCAAATTGCAATGGCAACGCATTCGAGATAGTACTGTTTCAAATTGAAAGCGGCAGCCAGGAAGTTTGTTTGTGTAACAGTACAAACAACAGTACAAACAGTACTATCTCGAATGCGTTGCCATTGCAATTTGAACCTTCTTCTTTAAGCGGTAAAGTTGCTATTCATATGAAATATTTTGTTATTTGTGCGTTTCATTTTGCACTGTTAATTAGCAGTCGGGCTTCACAATAGATAACAAAGCCATTCATTGGAAGATAAGCTCTCAAGTGGATTCCGACATTTTAAATAAAATCAAGTATATATATGTATAATTATTGGTGATTGCATAACTTACAGCTCACCTGACGATGCCTGACCATGACGGGTTGGTGCAGAGTTGTCAATTATTCGACATTTATTACCTAATCTACAAAATACACAAATCTAAACACTACATCAACGTTTTAATCAGGTTTCGAGTTTGCAACAAAGAATACATTAATGAAATAAAACCGACATTACATTGACGTACAATCACTGCGTACAATCAATAAATAATTTCTGAGCCACTGTAGAGTCCTGATGCAGAAAACTAAACTTCTCTTTGACGTAATTACTTTCTCGTGATTGTGACTTGACGCTGTCGTTATAACAGGGTTCTAAGGTGGCTCAACAATTGAAGTTATCACTGCACCTTGGTGACGTATCCAACTTATACTAATATTATAAATGTTAAAGTAACTGTCTGTGCGTCTGTCTGTTTGTTACGTTTTCACGACTAAACCGATTTCGATGAAATTTTGAAAATTGATACTTTTATCCCGCTAAATTGGACAGTTCCCGAAGGAGCAACGATAAACGACTTCTACGCGGACGAAGTCGCGGGCAAAAGCTAGTTTCTTATATACCTTATAGTATGTAAGTAGTTATAAGTATATTATATTTAGGCATTCGAATCAGTATTTCACCTAAATCTAATTGCATCAATTATCTCATCCAAAACTACGAGTACTATAACTAAAATAAAAACGGTATATTTTGGTCTATATCTACTAACATGCTGCCCGCGACTTCGTCCGCGTAGAATCAGTCATTTTTCCATCCCACAAGAACAGAGTTTTTGTTCGGGATAAAAAGTAACCTAGTTATGTTATTCTAGGGTATACCCTAGATAGATAGCTTATAAGCTATCTGTATTCCAAATTTCATTCAAATCCGCCCAGCCGCTGCAGCGTGAATGAGTTACAAACTAACAATCTTTCGCATTTATATTAGTGTGATAATCTCTATTATTCAAGCCTTACACGCAAAGAATTCAATAAATAACCTAAAACTAATCGTTCCAAGTCACTGCATCACCAATATCCTCATGAAAAGCTTGTAGGGTTGGGCCCTGCTAGCGTACTTAAGCAACAATTTAACTCCCCTAAGGGAGTTCCGAAAAGCAGGAGCAATTTTTTGACATCACACTTTTTCAGGTTCGTCATTCTAAAGAAAAGGATTCCTGATGTCCCCAAAACAATTCGGTGCATGTATGTATGGTATTATCCGTTTTTTTACCAAATTATTTGGTACTTAGGTAGGTACTTAATTTATTATTTTTGGTAACAAAACGGACAACCTAAGAAAAACTTTTTGGGGGCATATCGGTCCCGATATTCTTTTTTTCTTGTTCAGAATTATGGTGCATTTTTGTCCTAAATCTAAGAAAAACGAACATTGGGCGTATTTCTGAAACTCCCCTTTAACGGGGCGTGTCTTGTCTTTCGACCTTGTAAGGTATTCACCGTTCTGTCTTTGACTTCGAGAGCGAGTCATAATAAATTATTCCTTAATTTCTTCATAACTTTTCACGTGACTGTCGTGCCTTTTCTGGAACTCTAACCATGCTCTAACATAACCTAACCTACAATCTCGTGACGTCAGACTCGCAGTCTTTTTCCTTCCTGACGCTTTTCCCGCCAATTTCCGCGTATATGTCGTCTATGGTCCGCATTCGTGTCTCTGGCACGCAGCAGACGACGTACACGGTGCTCACGAGGCAGACGCTCGCGAACAGCCAGAAGACTGCGTGGAGACCGGCTAGCTGAGCCAGGGGGTGGAACAGTCGGAGTTCTATTGATACCAGGGCGCAGGCGAATGCGATGACGAGGGAGGTAACTGTGCCGCGTAGCTGGAAAAAAAGATGTGTGATGTATATCAAGGTTTTGGATAACTCGGTTGTTTTAAAACTTAGTTTGTTTAAAAAAAGGTAGCGCGACTCCTAGAGCAATCAGCGGGCTTAACATGCATAGAAATGAATAGGTACATCTATTCCATATTCTAACTAAGACTTAGCGCTTAAGGTTTAAAATAAAAGTGTATGACTGTGTGTGTGTGTTTGTGTGACTTTTATTACATTCATTGACACATAACTCAAAATTGCCATAATTAATCTCAGGTATTACAAAATGTTCACAACATTATTCTAACTAGAAATAAATCCGCATAGCCCAAACAGTACACTAGCGCCACTAGTGGCGAATCCACACACGATAGCCCTCATTAACTTTACAAAGTAATATAAACTGATTTTATAGATAAAAAAGCTAACCTGGAACGAGAACATCTCGGTCATGACGACGAACGGCACGGGCTGGAGTCCTGCCGCGTCGCAGTAGATGCAGAGACAGAGCGCCGCCACCGGCAGCCAGCCGCCGCCGCCGCGCGCGAACCAGCCGCCCAGGAGGCACATCGCCACGCCCGACACCAGGCACGTGCTCGCCAGCAGCGGCTGCCGACACACGCAGCTATACAAACAGGCAGCCAAGCAGGCACATCACGCCTGATACCATGCACGTACTGGCCAACAGTGGCTGCTGAACACACGGTTACACAAGCAGCGCGACACGACAGTACGAATTTTCAAAATGTGGTCAGAAGTTCCAGAAATTATGACCCCCTATAGACAATCACGAAGATAACCCACCTTCCTCCCAGTCCGCTCAACCAAGCTAGAAGCAGTGCAGGACCCAACCAACTGCACAGCGCCTAACACAGCCGTTTGCTGGTTAGCTGTGAGCATCCAGCCTTCGTCGTCACCAATGGCCTCCGCGAAGATCTGTGACGCGAAGTGGAGCACCGCGAGGCAACCGCACAGCTCCCGTGCCAGGGTTATGATGAGGACTATGCGGAACGCGCGGAATGTGCTGCGGTCGGACACTGAAACAAAGGTAGACCTTGGTCGGTTTGTGTCCCTACAGTGAAGAAAAGACCCTGATCTTCAGGGGATCAGTCCCACTTTTAAATAGTTAGCATCATGCGAATATTTTTTTTCTAATGAGCGCGTCACAAATTTTTCAGCGTGACTGTAGGTACCAAGTTTTGGCTAGTTAGTGCAATGTTCACATTAGACAGAATTAGGTAAAATGAAGGCTTAGTTTAGATTCCAAACAGAGCGATACTCCTAAACTTTTGAAGAACGCCACTGCTTAAGGTGGAATAGTTATCTGAATTCTATAAGGAGTCAATTTTGTTGACGCGTGAAATTAAACCTGTACCTATAAGACCTTATACAGCCATTATAATCAAGTCTCAGCATTTTAAGGTCTGCATAAGCTCTTATACAGCTTGTGTGCTACTTGGGTAGTACCTATTAACTATGCAGATAAAGAACTTGTTTGACATTTTCTTTTGGAAACTATTGAATTTTCTGGGGCAAAAATAATATCCTGGACAAATCAAATCTAATTGTTTATTGTATAACACGTAAAACACGTTAAAAAAATATTACTATAATATTATTATTATTTCGCTAAGGACTAAGACCCGAGTTCACCAACAGATGTTTAAATTTTAAACGGCTGTTTAAACCGTAAACGGCTGTTTAACAATATTATGCTGTTCACCACGCACTATCCATTGATTAAGTACAGTAACCGACTGATTAACTAAAACGAAGAAGCCATCTTAGTTTAACCATCGGTTTATAGCTTAATGACGTAAAATATTTTTTCTGTTCCTGAGACCCAACACCGTTGAGTTGCAAAATAAAAATGCAAGACGCTTTAAATTATATCTTTGAAGAGGATAATGTGTTAGATGATTTCGAAAATATGGACAGAATTTTGCGGACTCCTCGCATACTCCAAAAACGCCGCAATTATTTCAAAGAATATGACGAGAAAGCATTTGGTACTAGATTTCGTTTACATAAACGTAGTGCCTTAGAATGTAGGTATAGGTACTATAGGCTACTTATTATTATTATTCATTACGTTGGGGTGGGCAACTGTTGTGGGTCATGAAACAGGATAATTTGAAGTTAGATTTATGATTTAAATATTTGTTAATTATTGTAAACTTAAGAACCGAACCTATACTATATTATATTACTTATATTATAACGGAAGGGCCGGAACGAAACAATGTTTTGACAACTTTTAATGACAGTAAAAAGGATGCTATTTAACGAATACGTTTACCTTACGGAGATGGCACTGACAAAACAGGCATAACATTTTGCAGTATTATAATGTTACCCAGCCATTTTTTAACGTTGCTCCGGTGAAAGCAAAGATAAGGATACATTGCTATCTTCACAAAGTAATTACCATTCGATCATTTTTTGCTCATTAATTCAAAAACGATTGGTTTACTAACCTTTGTTTAGAAATAAATGATGAACTCGAAAAAAAACGCTGTTTGTTTAAACAACTGTTAATTGTTAACAGGCGGTTACGTAATCAGTGATTATGTTGTAGTTGGTGAACTTGGGTCTTAATATGTGCCAAATTGTATCCAAATGCGTTAACCCTAACATTACCCTCCTGTCCAAAACATTACCCTCCTTAGGTAGTCGTCTAGTCGGGTAATATATATATATAGTCCTCCTCATCGATTTCGATGACGGCGACCCCTTGCCAGAAACCATGGCCTACAATGGACTTTGCCTATTATGGGCAAAAATCGGGTCGGGTCGGGTCTAGTCGGGTAATAATGACAAATGAGACCACGCGTAGTTAGGAGTAACAAGTGAGCGTCATGAGATGGCAAACATCGTTACCCGATACTGTGGGAATCGATTTGTTTGGAAGTCACTCACCGTTATGTATTGTCAATAAAGTAACGTACATTTTCGTGGCTTTTACGAGTAGGTAGATTGTTGTGATACTTGTGATCGATTGTTTCCGATTCGATAAATATGTTATTTATTAGGTTCCGTTTCGCCACCGGCGCTATGCGCCGTTCGCGTGGCTGAATATTAGTCAACTACAATTTAACGACTAGAGCTATCTAGCAGAACTTTGGAATGCATTTTTTCGGACGTGGGGACATACTTTTACGTTTTAAAACTGCCAGTGGATCTCGATTTATTGAAGTATTATATACCTACACTCGTGACATTAAAAGGGCCTATGCGTGCAGATGACGCGCGTATACAAACTTCTAAACAAATATACATACAATATTTCGCACCAATCACCATACATTTTGACAGCTGTTAACACTCTAATCGTCTGTTAAGTGCTTGGGTGCCCTTAACGCGTGTATTATAAAAATACACCGTACACATAATAACATACGTACACACGTTTATCGAAGTCGGGCAGTTCGTACAGCCTCTCGAGGGAGCAAATTTCAGTGAATTTTGTTCAAATCATTATTGTGTTGGCTAACTCAAAGTCTTAACCTAATAAGGTTCACAGTTGATGTGATTTTTCTCCACCGAATTACATGTATTGAACCCGAATTGATTATTTGTTCCCGCCCGGCTTTGTTCTACATCAAATACTCAAGAGCGAAGCCTTGGCCTCGGCCGCGGCAAACACTCAAGCCCGACATTTGGACAAGACACGTTCCCCAGAGCCCCTCATCCCTACACAAACACCAGTAACTAGGCCGCAGCTGGCCGATTCCAGTGAAATCGTAACAGTTTCAGCGTTGAGCTTACTTTCTATGATTACTTGGTTGGTAGTTATTTTATATCATTTTGGTATGGGCGAACGAGATCTTGAAATATTTGGGTTTGTTTGTGCTAAGTACATTAACTGTTTTATACGAAGTCAAGATGCTTTTGGGAACTAAGGGTGAAGCCACACGAGCGTAATTTAGTGAGTTGTGAGTCGCGTAAATATCGAAATTCAGTATACCGTCGTGTTGATACTGTTGATTGAACCGGACTTTTGTATGGAATTTCGATATTTACGCGACTCGCAACTCACAAAATTACGCTCGTGTGACTTCACCCTAAAAGTGTGTTAACTTAAGTAAGTAAATAGGTACTTACTGTCAAAAGTCGAAGAAAACTATAAATAGGTAATCTTAAATCTATGGAGGACACTTTATGAGTTTTATGATTGTGTCATAAGATAGGTACATTTCTATGATGGCTCAACAATTAAAATCTGAGTAAGGTGCGAGTTACATGACATTTAAATACTTGTTTTATTGCATTTATATACAGGGTTAAAGTTAAGAGATGGGTCAGTAAGGGCAGGTTCCGGAACCTTTACCACCGTGCGAAAATGATCTTAGGAGACCATCTCTAACTTTTTAATTTATGTCATAGATAAGCATAGATTTTTTAATTTAAATATCATCCAAATCCATTCAATAGGTAAATCCATGCACGCTTTAAACAAGTCTTTTGGCTTCGGGTAAAGTCGGTAAGACCAGCATAAGAGAGAGCGAGTGAAAGAAAAATACAAAGGTAGCTTTAACAGCTATTGCATCAAATAGATAGGAGCAGCGAAAGTGGCCAAATATATCGCAACACATCTTTATTACTATAGGAATAAGAATGTTGCGATATATTTGGCCATTTTGGCTGCTCCTATCTATTTGACGCTGACTGTATAACACAAACATATTTTCATCAAGTTAAGAAGGTGTCACAGTAACTTACCCAGAGTTTTGATGGCGTCCCTGAAGCGGCCTCTCTTGCTCTGTTCCAACTCCAGCAGCAGGATCTGCAGCTCGCCGTCCACCGCCGCCTCCGAGCCCTGGCGACAGCGCAGCCAAGCCAGCGCGTCCCGGGCTTCCTGTGAACCAAGCTAGATGCTTTGACGACTTTTAGCAGACTCTAAGCTAAGCAGCTTTTTTTCCAAAAGGATTCGTTACTCCAGGTTGAAAACTTGGACTAATCTAGTGACACCTCTCTTGTCGAGATTGGAACTCTTATAGGTCACAAAGAAACATACAGATAAAGAGAAAGATACGTAAACTGGTCGTTTAATCGTAGCCAGGGGCTAAAGCTTTTTCTCACCTCAACTTTTCCACACTTCAGCAAGAACGAAGGCGTCTCCGGCATCGAAGTAAACACCAGTAGATGCACCAGCGGCACCGACAGACAGATCCAGAGCACGGCATGGTAGCTCAGATACTCCCCCATCACGTAAACGAACAGGTTCCCCAGATTCTGACTCAGCACGACCAGGCTCCCAAGAGTCCCTCTGATGGAATCCTCGCTGATTTCCTTGATGTAGAGAGGAGTGACGACGTAGGAGCCACTCACTCCAAGGCCAACGATGGCTCTAGCGGTGATGAGGGCCCAAGTGTCGGTGGAGTACAGCTTCAGGCTCCAACATAGCTGTTGAACATATCGTTATTAGGACTGCTGGCTAGATTCTTAAATGTTACGTAAGTATAAATGACGAACGAAGAAAAAGGTCAAGAATTCAATAAATTTTGAGTCTGGTCCGTTTTTTTCCTGCCACACAAGATAAAATATAGGTATGCAATTTTTTGACATAACTTACACCGATCATTATTATGGGTAACACGAACATTGAGGCCTCATGAGTGGTGTGTTACTCTTCTTCATTTTGGCTTCGCGCATTCAGGTAAAAAATCGGCTCTGTTATTACCATGATTGCTACGGTAGAAACCATACTTACAGCCATTGAAAATGAAGTAAACATCAACGCCTTTTTCCTCCCATAATTGTCCACGATGTACCCGAAGAGGAACACAGCGGGAGTACCCACGAGGTAGACCACGGATGCCATCCAGGATATGTCTTCCGTGGACACATTCGCGGCCAGGGTCTTGTCTTCCATCAGGCGAAGACCCATGGGGGACAGCCAGCCCACTGCTGTGCCGTAAGAGAATACCGGCAGGACCACTAGAAAGAAAATATATTTAACCTTGTGAATGTCATTAAGTATAGGAGGAGGCATCGTGCGGGTTATGAAAGTTACTCAGCGGGCCTATTATGGTCGTTTATCAAATGGATAAAACATCTGTCACTTTCTGACCAGTATGTAAGTGCGAGAGTGACGGATGCTTTATCCACGCTTATCCACCGTGATGAAGGCGAGCATAATACGGATGCTGGTGATGCGTTGGTAACATTTGCGGGAAGTAGGACCTCGTGCAGGGTTCTCGGTACCCGCTAACCCATCCATGCAGCAGTTTTCCCACTGTTGTTTTCGATGGCAGGGAACCACCCTCGGCGTGAAACCGTTGAATGACTAGCATAGAAACAATGCATCTTGGTCTTTAGTTTTAGGAACGCATTTGCAATCTTGAGATCGCCTTCTCTTCTCCATGTGCCATAAAACTTAGCCGCGGACATTATCAATCAAAGCATAACTTGTTTACAAACAAAATAACCAACATAAGCGTGCCAGCAATTAATTAGAGTCACGAAAACAAATATATCATGTCGACTGATTAGCCCGCAAGAACCCGCCACTGTCCCACAACCTCATAAATAGCCACTTGATTCATCAATAACTCTGCAAAAACAATATAATTAAATGCCGGGAACAAATTCTAATAATTCTAATTCAAACTATTTAAACTTGACAGCCAATAATAGATCTTAAAACTATGCAAAAGAGCACACACATTAATGAATGGCAACATTGTCAAGTGCACAAACGTGACATGCGCGCTTACGTTTAAAACCACGTGTCTACCCAACCAGCAACTATGACCCATCCTGTCCTCAGAACCCCGTAACCCATTAAACATAATGCAAGAGAGATAGGGTCAGTTTATACTGGTTTTATAATTAGCAGATAAATTGTATCGGGCAAGAAACGCGTGCAAATATTGCAAAGTTATATTTGCAGACGGGATCGAAGCAACTGAATTAGAGTAAGTGATTTTAAACGAAATGCATCGATAAGTTTGCAATCGGTTCTGCTGGAATAGAGTCCATGAAATAAGGCCTGATTGTTGTAAAGTGATTTGTGTACATTACTAGATGACATGATATGTGTTGTCCAAAGTGCCAAACCAAATGTTTTTAGGGTTCCGTACCAAAAAGCTAAACAAGTATAATAAAAGCTTAAACAACTCTGGTTTACTCTCCGTTCACATTTATAGTAAAAATATTAAGCATAGAAACTCCAGCGATACGTGACACATTAAAATTCGTCAAGGTCTTTAGCCTAAATCGCAAATAATGTGGATACATTACCAAAGCATCACGTATTAGAAGAACAATCTCAATTTGACAAAGTCCCAAGCTAGACTTTAGGCTAAGGCTTAGGCTATGGGGAGCCCACGACGAAAGATAAACATAAATAGTTTTATCAATACAAAGAAAACTCCACGCAACCCTCAAAGGTACTAAATACTTGCGCTCATCACACAAATATTCCCTAACTAGGAATAGGAGATTATCCCATACCGTGCCGTAATATCCCATACCGGGATTCGAACCCGGAACCGCTAGCTTCGTAGGCAGGGTCACTAGACTCTACCAACTGCCAATTGGATAGCGTTATACAGAAAACAGCCATCTGTACATCAGCTGTTGGCTGTTTTCTGCATAATAGCGTTTACGCACTGCCTTCGATCCGATCGAGAAATATTCTGTCCGAAGTAGCAGTAATACTATTTGTATGAGAGATTGCGCACTAGATCCGAATTCCGTCATCCGATTTCTCATACAAATAGTAATACTTCTACTTCGGACCGACATTCTCGGATACGGATCGGACGTAGTGCGAAACCGCTCTAACGCTATTACGACGACGACGCGGTTAACCTAGTTAATAGTGACCCTGGCTACGAAGCTAGCGGTCCCGGGTTTGAATCCTGGTATGGGCAGATAATTGGTATTTCATCACTTTATCGAAACACCTTTCATCGAACGTATCATTTCATTGAATTTCATTTCATCGATAGCTAATTTCTGCTGAAACCTTATTGTTTTCAGGTTATCTTAAGCATGGGTTACGTAGGTTAGGTTAGGTTAGACCTGACACCACCAAAAAATTATAACTCCTGCACGTGGAAATTAGCTTCCGATGAAATGAAATTCGATGAAATGATACGTTCGATGAAAGGAGTTTCGATAAAGATGCTACCCCAGATAATTGTGTGATGAGCGTGAGTATTTGTTTTTGAGTCATGGATGGTTTCTATGTACTTAAGTAAGTATGTATTTCTCTATATACATAAGTATGTTAATTGTTGTCTAAAATAGTACAAGCCTTGAGCTTAGTTTGGGACTAGGTCAACTTGTGTGAGATTGTCCCCTGATATTTATTATTTATTTATTATTATTATTTAGGTTAACCTTATTTATTTATTCAATTCGCTGCCATATTGGGTAAGAGATGCACACTGCTATCGGCCATTTCACTGTCTTTACATTCATTGAAATATAATATATTTATTCAGGTCAATATACGTTTAATGAAAAGTCTATTGAGATAGGTAAACATGGCCTACCCCATCACCGGTAAGTTATTACAGTTGTTATACAATTGACAGAGAAACGGTTTAGTACCTACTTGTTTGTTAAAGTCAGCCGCATAGATTGGTGTTTCTTTTTCAATAATTTTATATGGAAGTAGTTAAAGTGCTTCGCTTATTCCAAAACTGTTAGCAATTAACAGTATTTTTTATCCGCTTAAAACTATGATATGTGTCTTTTATTATCTGAGATAACTTACCCAGGGTAGGGTCAAAATACTATTACACATAATGACACGATGCGACGACGTGACGTGAAAATCTACGACGTACATTGTAAAAGTTAACGACACGACATCGTGTCGTGAGGATGTCACAATCAACATCTAAATAGGTCCATAGTAACTTATCGCATAGTCTATGGCATAAATTATAAAGTTTCCAATTTTGCTACGACGCGACAACGTATCGTGTAAGTATTTGGCCCATAGAAATGGAAAACCAAGAACGCTAAAGTTATGCTCGCCACGGGCTCGAGCTTACCAATCTTGTCGACGATTTATGTAAGAGTACACATGTTACAAGCTGGTTCCATTCTCGAGTAATCAAGTCAAGTTGTGGGAAAAAATTGTGTGGCGCGCGCCAGGATGCCCATTGTGCGGTTCGCGAAACGACACAATACTTGTTGTAGGATTCCTCTGACGACGTATATAGGGGTCATACACAACCGCAGAAACAAAAGTTGTCTCTGCTATTCCAGAAAGTTACGGAATTTGCAACCAATTTTTTTGGGTTCAAGATATAGCCGCGTAATGAGAGCCGTGTAGTTTTGGCCTGCGTCGAAATTATATGAGTTAAAAACTCCCAAGTCGTTAACTATTGTTAACTTAATTATTTTTGGCTAGGCCGTGTGGCGGGTTTCGTTTCTTTTGCGCCAGCTGCCGTGAAACGTCTATGGCCCTAGTGTAAGTTTTGCAACGTTTTTTACGTCTCGATCGCGATCGCTTTCAAGTTTGATTAAAGTTACGCTGTCACTTTCTTTGCTATAGCAATAGAATAACTGCCGCACTCAGAGACGTCAATTCATTTTAAAGTTTCATTAAAGGTGCTGTGTCTTATTCTATTGCTATAGCAAAGAAAGTGACAGCAGCAACTTTAGTGAAACTTAAAAGTTAATTGACGTCTCTGAGTGCGGCCGTAAGACGCAGCAACTTTAATGAAACTTAAAAGTTAATTGACGTCTCTGAGTGCGGCCGTCAGACGCAGCAACTTTAATTAAACTTAAAAATTAATTAACGTCTCTGAGTGCGACAGTTACAGTCTTATGTCGGATTTAACCAACCATTTAACAGACGATTAGGGTGTTAACATCTGTCAAAATGTATGAACTAACAGTCGATTAACATTTGACATCGTTTTGGTGAAGTTGGTACTTAGGTACGGGATAAATTTTCATCGGTTAATAAATCGTCGACGGATTGAAAAGCGAATCGATGTAAACGTTTGATTATTTGGTTGACTGGTAGAGATTGCCATGAGGCATTAAGTCATTTGTATTTTTTTTGCAATAAAGGTTAAATCCCTACTTAATATTATAAATGCGTAACTCTGTCTGTTACCTTTTCACGCTTAATCCGCTAAACCGATTTAGATGAAATTTGGTATGGAGATAGTTTGAGTCCCATAGGATACTTTTTATCCCGGAAAACATCCTTTAAGTGGGTGAAAAGGGGGGTGGAAGTTTGTATGGGGAATCAATCATTTCTTAAGCAAAGTATATACAATTTAGTATGGAGATATGTCGTTTGAGTCCCGGGGAAAGGACATAGGATACTTTTTATTTCGGAAAATTGGAGTTCCCGAGGGATACATGATAAACGACTCCTAAGCGGACGGAGTCGCGGGCTAAAGCTAGTAAATAAATAAAAGCGAGTTGTTTCTGCTTTCGCCGGCTTGTGCCGACTTGGCGATCGTTCTAACACTACTTTAATTGTAGTTTTAAATTATCATCTGCATTTCTCTCTAACTAGTTTAGTTAAAATCTATTGGGTGTTTTAAAAAAAAAGTGTTCATAGTTAAAGACAAAAAATAAGAAACAGTCGGCCAAAAATGTGGTCTGCCATTCTAAGGTGGAATACGGTACTTGACTAATGTCAAAATGAATTATTTTACACTACCACTAAATCAAGCTTTCGAAAATAACACGGTAGGTACAACCGATTCGAAGTTTTGGAAATTATTAGACGATTTTTAATTCAACAAAAACGAAATAAAGGAAGCAGTTGGATGGAACACTGAAAATTGTGACGTCACATGCCAGTATTTTCATACTAACTTCATACTAACGGATCGTTTTGACGTTTCAATAAAAGTAGCTGATTTCAGTCAGTTAAATATCAGTTTAACCAAATTTCAGCTCTACCTTTTTAATAATTGTCCTCATCATCATTGCGTATGGCAATCATCCTGCATGGATCAAACGTCAATGTCCAGGTGTTTCAGCCAGTTTACTGCGGCGGGCGTAAATTTATGCAGCTCCTTCATGCGTCCAGGAAAACAGCGAAGTGGGCAATCATTTACCACGTGGGAGAGGGTCTGATCAGGTGCTCCGCAGTCGCATAATTGTCCTTGTAAGTTATTTTGCGGCTGATACATACTTATTTGGGTACAACTACAATAACTATTGAAATGTAACTTAAAAGCCACTCAAATGATACTTAAAATAAATAGCCCAAATTATTTTATTTAATCTTTAATTTTAACAAATCTGGAGAACAAAGATAAAAATGTTTAACTTACTCAAAACCGCCATAATAACTTGATTGATTTTACTCCCCTCGGAACAATATTTTTTCACTGTATACTTTAACATTTTAATAGCCAATAAATAACACTGACCACACTAAAAAGAACGATTAAAAAAAGAACACAGTTCGATTTTTGAATTGCTAACGACCGCGAGCGCCCGCGTCTGTATTCCGAATTCAAGTGAGGCGTACGGCGCATGGTTGTTCCACGTCATATTTACGACATAGTAATCATAGTATGTTTCAATACAATTTGTTAATAATATAAACAAACGTGTTATCATCTCGACCGTCGACTGTCTAATGATGACTAATTCAAGAGCTAACTACAAATCAATATATTTTTTTTAATTACTGGATCATTAAATTTTCATTCATAATCCATAAATTATTCACTAGATGTTTCTAACCTAATAAATAACCTCACTTTTCGACTTAGATTTTTTAAATCATTTTTTAAATTTAAAAATATTAATCAAAGGAATATTTCTGAAAAAAGTGATGAGATATCAAGTTGCAACCTTCGAAATACATGTGCATATGTTTCTAATTCAAGTGAATGATTGTGTTGGAATATTAAACTAAATTTGAGTCCCGGGGAAGGACATAGGATAGTTTTTATTCCGGAAAATTGTATAGTCCCTGTGGGATACACGATAAACGACTTCTATGCGGACGCAGTCGCGGGCAAAAGCTACTCGTAGTTAGTTATATGCCATGCATGGTATGCCTCTTATATTTTGAATGTACAAATTATGTGCAAAAGCATTAATTTCGGTTGGCACAATAATTTCACGACCATTCTTCGCAATGACAAAGCTTTTTGCGTAGAATCTACTCAAATTACTTATTATGCTCGCAAATGTTTATACGATCAAACAAATGTACTTAATTAAATCGATTGTTGATAACAGATTGTTGATGAAATATCAACGTTCTGGTTGTCTGGATTTAATCTCTTATTACAATTTTTTACACAAATAATGTCTAAATAGACAACTTGACAAAGACGCTATGGTTTAATTTAATAATGACTAACTGCTGCACTCAGAGACGTCAATTAAGTTTTAAGTTTCATTAAAGTTGCTGCGTCTTATTCTATTGCTATAGCAAAGAAAGTGACAGCAGCTACTTTAATGAAACTTAAAACTTAATTGACGTCTCTGAGTGCGGCAGTAACTCACATTATCATACTACTTTATCTACTATATGATCAATTTTTACTCGATTATTGCAACTTAATTTAACAATTAATTAAATAACAATTTCTGTCATGATATAGCAACATTTAATAGTATTTTAATTATTATTAGGGAATAAGTATCAAAGTTTAGTTTTCAAAAATCGGGAAATTATTATGAAATTTATGTTGTTGGGGTAAATGCGTTTTTACCGATAATGAGATCTAGATCAATAGATACTGGCAACAGTATTGCTGAATTAAACTTGTTAAAGAAAAGGTACCAATAGGACGTAAGGGTCCGTTCACACAGACCGACTCAGAGAGCATCGGCCCGCGCTCTTCTTTTCACACAGACCGGCTCGTATACGCTTGGAATTGGCCGCGCACGGAATTGTAAGAGTACGTTAAGCAGCCGGTCGGCTCCTCTTATTATTTCACACGAAGCGCGTTCAAGCATTCTTAATGATAAAAGAAGTGCACATGCAAAAATAAACCTTATTACAATGACTCAAAATTCTGTTTCCAACGTGATAAAAATCTGCTCTCCTCTCCGAGCCGGTCTGTGTGAACGGACCCTAAGCATGCGTGAAACTCAAATATGCATGATTTTTTTTGCAATCTTTATAAGAACAGAGGTACCTATATCATTATTTTTTCATTTTACTTCCCACTTTTTATGAATTGGCACAACACTTAGCTTACAAAAGATATATTTCTAATGCATGTAAATTTATGCATGAACGCACTCTGCAGCGACATGCATTTCGAAAATTAGTACGTTAGTATAATTATTTTTTATTAATGTATATGTTGGTAGTAGTAGATGCAATACAAAGAAGACACGGTTCAATTGAAGTTAATAAACGACGGGATCATCATCTGATCATTTGACCATAAGTACCTAGGTAGGTTAGAAAACGTGTTACAAAGAACATTTCATAAAAACGCGTGTGCTAAGTGCTTAAACTGTAACCTATATATATCATCACCATCATCATCATCATCATCATCATCATCATGTGTGAGCAATAAAAATGGTTCAGTGGGGTGAAATCTTCAGATTCAAAATCAGGTGATTTTGTATGAAAGTTTTTTTAGAATGCAGTTTTAGTTTAGCTTTGTTTCTAAGAACAAACTCTATCTCTCATAGTTTTAGATTTCCCCTCACTGCGGGCTTAACATGCAAGCACGATATAAAATTTGACAGGTGACAGGGAAATTAATACATCTATTCCATTTTCTTACTGCTTAAGATTTAAAATAAAAGTGTCTCGTCCTGACTTTTATTGCCTTTTATTACTACTTAAGCGATTTTATCCACTCAATACCGAATACTCTAGCAATCTAGAGTAATGAAATAAATCGTTCAAATCTGAAAGAGCCTGTGCACACTAGCGTTTTTGACCGGGGGTCTAAGGGCTAAAAACGCTAGTATGCACAGGCTCTAGCATCTTTATATCCGTGCTGTCACTTTATTCTTGTGATGCAAGGTAGGCTCGCTGACCCATTTGGATTGCTCATTCATTAGCTTATGTTAGAATTGGGACCACAAAAAGCCGGAAGGCTGCCTTTTCATTGAAGCGGAGACGAGCGGAGACGAGCGGAACGGTGCGAAAAGGACCAATCAGATTCCTCTAGTTTCTATGTGCTATGCGTTAGTGTGGGTACTGTACAAGGTGATTGGTCCGTTTCGCACCGCTCAGCTCGTCTCCGCCTCAATGGAAAGGCTAGACATGGCTAAATCAACGTGATGAATTTAGACAGCCGACGTGGGGGGGGATTTTTTTCTTTTGTCTAACATGCTGACTTTACACTTGTCTTTTTTTACAGTAGGTACTCAATACTCAATATTTTATTGCAATCATAATGTCTCTACAAAGATGGAAATATAATAAAGAGAGAGGGAGACTTATCCTTTCAATAATATGAATAAAGTTCAGTAATGTTATTGTATTTATGTATAATTTACTTTTCATTCAGCACGCTGAATTTAGCTATCTCTAAAACGGACTAAGGTCGGAGTTCACCAACAGTTAAACAGGCGATTAGAGGTCTGACGGCTGTCAAAATGTATTGACTAACAGCCGATTAGGATTTAATAGTCCGTTAAATTGGTTGGTGAACTCCGACCTAAGTCAAACAGGCAGCAGGGGGGCGGGACGGCGACGCGACGCTGGCGGGACGTATTGTATGCCAGCTAAATGCTTTTTTTAAATTTATAGCCAAATGATGGTTTGATGAATTAGTGAACCTTTTATACTTTGCCTTGCCCTAAACTTTGCCTAAAACCTAGGCAAGGTTAAATAGAATTTAACATGAAACCGGTATATCTAATGTGTCGATATTTAAAGGTGTAGTAAAAAAAATGTGTAAACTCGTAACTAGACATAAACACTGAATACACATTTACGAAACTTTGTGTGTCGTAACTAAAAATTAAACTTATCACCACATAACTGTGTTCTGGGAAAAGTGGACAAAAAAATAAATACTTACAAGCGAAGACGCCTTCCTTTCCTTATAGCGTATTCGCACGCAAGCGCGGCGGGATAGGGGTCAAGTACTTTGGAAGCCGAATAAATGACTCCGTTTTTGAAGCTTTTTAAAGTCGTCAAAATCATCAGCATCCAGGAGTGATTATCAGATGACAGAAATTTCCCTGATATGTCTGGAAATTTAGCTTACTACTTATTAGGAAAACAGGTACTGGTAGGTTTTTTTTTTTTTGTCATCCAGTTCAAAAATAAGTTTGACAAACATTCCAAAATAGCGTGACTTTTTGTTTAGTGAACAGTGATTTAGACATTATTTATTATTTATTTATTTATTATATTATAACATATCAACAGGCTTAATTTTAAAACAACGTCCCGCAAAACTGTTTTCACAGTTTTAACTGTGTTAACTGCCTGACTAATATATAAAAATAAAAAAAATAAAAAATTGTACAAATTATTTTTATAAACATATGATTGAGCTGTTAACAATGAAAAAACCAAATCCTAAGTTCGGATTCCTAACGAGGTAGCTGCCTCTTCTTACCTCAAATACATATAACATTGACACTAGGGTTGCTCGAAAATATATATCAAAGATAGGTAAATTGATTTAAGACTTAAGACTGACAGTTCCATACAATTTGACACAACTAAATTATATATTTAGGCTTAAATAGAATTTGGCGCAAGTGGCCCTAAATGTCAGAAAAAATACTGGAAACACATTTTTTTATATGAAATTTTATTTTTTGATCCGGTCACCCAGATTTGGAGGATTATGCAAAGATTACAAGCGCATTGAAACTTTTCCGCTTTGCAAATGATAAAGACGTTATATGAGTGCTATGACCGGTCATTTCCTTTGCGATATGTTTTTTAAATATAATTTATTACCGTTAGCATTTTGTCTATACGCGGCAAGTACTTAACCTATTCCCACTAAAAACCTGTTGCGCCTGATTATCAACTGACGGAAGACATTCCCGGCATTCAGCTCATAATTCGATAGCATCTACCATTAGTCTTGCTAAGGGACGTGGACTATGCAATATGCATAATTCCCTACCGGGACGCTTGCTATAATACATTAACTAGCATTAGATCGCGGCTTCGCGTTCATTCATTTGATCTCGTGAATGTCAAATCTTCAGTACAATTTTTGGACTGCTGACGACCGATACTTGGTCCAGCGGGCTTAGCGTGCATGCGCGATATAAAATTTTAAAAAGGGGCTAGGGAAAATAATACATCTACCTATTCCATTGTAACGTAAGACGTCACTTAGCGCTTAAGGTTTTAAATAAAAGTGTCCCGTACTGGGATACTGAATACTGAATACGTTAGAATATAGAATATATGTATTCATTTCTCTACCTGTCAAATTTTATCTCGTTCATGCAGGTTAAGCCCGCTGTAGGCCTATTATGATCGTGTTTATCAATGTAGATAAATATGGATAAAACAGTACGGCTAGAGTCTAGCCGCTAGACACTTTGTATTCGGTGATTACGTTAGAAAAATGTATGGAATTGTCATTAGGGGCCAACGCGACAGTTTGGCAGCTTACGTCAATCCTACATTTTGACAGTTTTCCAACATCATTATCGTGAGCGTTATGTATCTGACAGTTAAAATTATAACTTTCCTTTTCTTTGTCATTTGGTAGAAAATGGCAGAACTAAACTACCGGACAAACTATCACATTGGCAATATATCAAAGTACAACATCGTCAACATTTCTAAGGAAGCTCTTAAGATGCAACGCGTGATTGGATTAACGATAAATTCAATTTTGCGTTTTGCATGGCTATTAATAGATGGCGTTGTCGGTCCCACGAGTCAAATGATGAATTGATAAGACAGAATATTTTGATGTATTAATGTATTATACCTACACGTGTACGGCATACTTGACAGTTCCAAAGTTCCATATATTTTGACACGTCTAACTAAACTGTACTTAATACTAAACCTCGATTTAACTTACTCCTACAAGCGAGTGGTCCTTATTATAGATAAATTACAACGTACTTTTTAACCACCTTGAAAAAAGGAGGGGGTGAATTTGTCTGAATATTTGTTTAACATTTTAGGAAGCTAAGTAGACCGTACAACTTGCCTGCTACTTATTTTTAGGGATTCGTAGTCGAAACTATAAGTGTCACAAAGTTGAAATTTTGTATAAGTATAGGTACCTACATATTTTTATCTCGCACAAAGATCAATAATAAAGTTTATAAAAAATATATTTTAGTAGTATTTGTAGTAATAGCGACGGAACCCTACACTGAGCATGGTCCGACATGCTCTTGCTCGGTTTTTTGTTTCTCAATATGCCCCAAAAAAAAATCGATATGCCCCTCTCTAGCCAGCCCCGAAAAGGGCGCATTAAACGAGAAAAAATACCTATACCTACCTACTTGCATATTATTCTAGCCGTTCAGAGCTCTTTTCCTCCAAACTCTATAGTTACATAAAATATGTCAATTTGTAAAAAGTAAATCTTCTATCATTGACACGAATATAGACCATGTAAACAGTTTTTAAATTCTAATTTAATAATAACCTCAAATGTTTTCCGGATCATTTTTAAACCTGGTCGTTCTCATATTCGGTGCCTTGGGGCAGAATAAGACTGCTCAAAAACAGAGCTACGGCATCTGCAGCAGTTTAGGGTACACTGAGATCGAAGCCAAGTTTGGAGAAGAGCAGCACTTGTTATGTCTGAGGCTGCAACCTTTAGGTAGGTTCTATTACCTATACCTAAGTAACGTAGGTTTGGAACGGGCTGTATTTTGGCGATGAGTGAGTTATGTTAGACACGATTCTGCCAGCAAAAAATATAAAAAAGATAAAATATATTTATTCAGTAAGTAGGCCGCACGGGCAGTTCTACACGTCAAAATCTACCAGCGCTTCCCAAGAGGAGATCACTGCTGAGAAGCGCCGCAAGAAACTCAACAGTTAGTCATTTTTTAAATAAAGCTTATGAATCTTATGACAATAATACTACTTATTCTAGTATTAGCATATCTGCGTAGTTCAGCAGGAAAACATGTCAAAATTACAAATAATTATAGCGTTAAACTTTAGCAAAATTACTTGAAAACTTCTCAAGATAACAGGTCTGGGTTGGATCAAGGTATTTAATTTATGAACCCGAACATCATCCATCAGATTCTCTAATTTATACATAATATTACAAATTGGCCAGTAACTAAGTACCTAGTTATGAAGTATATACTCGTACTCTATAAGTAACATAATATGTATTAGTGTGCGCAATTTCACTATACCTACTGATGTGAGCTGTAATTGAAACAGTTCTGATTTTAGGATTTTTATAAAACAATCCTAACCTAACCGAACGTTATTTACAATTTTTTATCATAATCGTGGGAATCGACAATCAAATTATTGCGTTTACATAGTTTTCGCAAGTACTGTCCAGGTGTTTGAGAAGAGAGAACATGTTATGCCGACTTCCCTACGCGTAGGACAAAAGATGATGAGCCTACTCGTATTACATTTGGAATATTGTAGGTACATCCTAAAAAAATACATTTAATTATGTTCTGAATGGAAACTTTCAAAAAATATCGCCAGATTATTTTTTCTTCGGAATTCCAAAAAAAAATCCAATAACCCCATTCTCTAGAGATGTCCGTTTTGTTACCAAAATCCAATACGTAACAAAACGGACATCCCCATAATTCTTGAGGGACAAATCGGATACCTATCATTTTGTTATATGGTTCAGAATGATGGTACCAACCAATGTGCATTATTTTTTTCAAAGTTCATTATTATTTTGATACTCCCCAAGGTACAACACACCTCACAACAAAACGGTCTGCAGTCTTCCTGGACCCTGACCAGGATGACTTCACGGGAGGCCTCAGTAAAGACTTCCGTCTGGACGAGGTGACCATGGCCTACGGATTCCCGGACTTGGCTCCTAACTCGGGGTCCGCGGAGGGGTACATTGGGGAGGACAACCATTTCTACGGGGTGCTGCACCTAGGTACCTTCGTGAACCACCATTATTACCTTTGCGGAAAAATACAGCCAGTAAACAGTAAAACCAGAGTGTTAATATTAGTCGGCTGGCTGTCGCTGTCACACTCTCTCTGGCATAACAAACATACTGACAGATAGGATAAGGATCTCAAACCTCGACATTTTAAACTTTATGGAGTCAAACATTGAAGGTTTCGTTTTTTTGCTTTTTATTGTGAGCTCTATAATCGTTTAAGCTTCAAGAGATACAACAAGGCTCAGTCATTAAAAGTTTAAGCATTGAAGACACAAATGCATCGAAACTAATAATCATTTATGAAAAAAGTATTTAAGTACAAACTAATAAATTGATCCAATTTTGTTTGCCTTTTAATCCCTAACCTTCAAAGCTTTTTGATCCTTTTAGACTTAGTAGCCGCAACTCGACTCTTGTGCCTTATGCCTCAAAGCTTATATGTACTAACAACGCTAGTATTCACATAATATGTATGACCACCTTGTCCGTCCAGCTGCTTCTTCCATGAAGTTTCTGCCAATTGTTTAGGCAACCGCACCCTCCACGCGGACCCCTACGGTACTGATGACCTGATGAGGACTTTCGGGGCATTCGAAGACGACAACGTGGAAGCTCCCCCGCGTCCGCGCCGCGACGACGGTGCACAGGTGTGAGGCCATTTTATAAACCTTTGTAAGCATCAATTACTCAAAGTCCGTGTAGTGACAAACCAAGGGAATTCGAGGAGACTTAAGCTGCAAACACACAGCCGAGGCGGCGCGGTGCGGCGAGTTTCCTTACTTAAAAGCGTGCTCAAAGCGTGGCGGAGGCGTTTTTAGTGTGGAAAAGCGCCGCACCGCGCCGCTCTTAGTGAGTCTGCGGTTTAAGTACGTTTAACTTCCCTTCCCCGCTATAAAGCCCGTCCCCGCTATTGCCTAGATGCCTCATCTATCAGCCCGAGGGACGGTCGCGCACGAACTTGTCGGACTATAAGTTATAGTAATCGTAGGCTATATTTTAAACTTTTTTAAACGTTCATTTTAATTCAGATTTGTCTATTAAATATCAAGTTCCAGAAAATGCAAGATGTGCTAGCCGTAGATAGTCACTAACCGCCCGTCTTACAATCGTCAAGTAAAGCATATCTGAAAGATAAATGCAGGTCCAAAGAGAGGGCTAACTTTAGCTGGTAGATAAATTTACTCATCGATTTAAACAGGCCCTGAAAGTACTTAGTCGGGTTTTCAAAGTTATACATTGTTAGACTTGTTTACCTTGCAGTGCATTCTACTAATCTTTCGTAATACGAATCCCGTAGCTCGGAAGCAGTTTTGAGAAGGTCTCCTTCCCGATCAACATTGAGGCTCACCACAGGCCGGAAGGCGTCGCCCCCGCCAGGATCTGTAACCTGCTGCTGCTGGCAGACAAGGAGTTCTTCGATAAAGATGCCAACGCGAGCCTGCACCATGTCGTGCGGCGCATGATGCACGCGGTTGCCCAGGCGGACATCGTGTTTAGGAATGCGGACTTTGACGACGATGGCATGCCGGATAATATTGGTGAGTTGAAGCAGCTACTGTCAAGACGCAAGAGCAAGAGCAGAGAGATGCCCGTCCCACACACATCAGTGTTAACGGCAAGCCAAAGGAAACGGTCATTTTTGACACGTCTTTAACAGACGCGCATGTCACGTAGATGAGTTGATAAATGGCCCATGGCACTTGCGGTCACGAGTCGACCACCTCAAGCTAATCGTGATCGCAAGTTGCCGAGCTCGACCATCGATGGGTGTATGTCGTATACCACTGAGTTTTTCTATCTTTTAAATACAATAAACACCAGGACGGCTAGCAAAAGTAGGCCGCGACTTGTTTGTCCCTCAGCTCCCTTTCTAACTTGTCTGTAACGATAAAGACGCACTGAGCGATAAACGAGAACATGCCAGCCGCTCGATATAAAGTCGCTCACCCAAGCATAGGTATGCGTTTGTGTTGCAGTAGACACTGACACGTTGCTACCGTTAAACTAGGGAACTGGCCATACACTACTCCAAAAGTCATTTCTGCCCCCAAATTTTGTCAGAGTTCCAGATCTTAAAAAGTTGGTTTAAATAAATAGTTGGCTGGCTACTATAATGTATGTTTGTATAATGATTCGTATAACAACTTATTGTCTATTTGTTATTTGCATAATTACTTCGATTCATCTAAAATCACTTGTCATAACTATTCACTTTGCCTTAGGTATAACCGTTTAGTATAAAATCACTCTTCATATCACGCAAATTATATAATTTCGGTTGATCTAATTATTATTTTTATAATATCAGTTTGTATAATATTACTAATAGTGTTTGTATAATATTCTTTAAAAGCTCTCAATTTTCAAGTTATTTATAAAAATGCTAAGAATTCAGCTCTTATGGTGGTCACAAATGAACCTAACGCTCCTACTCACTACGCTCGTCGTTGCACCTAACTTTTAATTTCCGTTTATTCAAACTACACTGAAAAAAAAATTTTTTTTTGATTAATTTATGTAATTACACAATTTTATATTCGGTAATCAGATCATTCTATCAAACAAGCATTAGGTAAAATGATCATTCGATATAAGGAAGATTAGAACAAACGTAAATTATATAAAAGGTCAATAAGACCAAATGTATTTCAATCAAATGATTATTATACCACAGATAATATAGTACTATATTATACGAAATAAAAATTATGATACGTGATATTCGACAAATTGTTAATTATACGTAACGTTGTTAGGCGAAAATAAACTAGGCAAAATTATAATATATCCACCAAGAGAATACCATAATTTACCTATTAGGGTAGGGCCGCGGAGCGTTTGAACCGTGTAACATTACAAACAGCTTTTACTTTCGAGGTATTATGTTAGAACCTAAGCACGTTATGATACACATATTTTTTTTCGTGACGTAAAAGCGGGGCGGTTCGAACGCTCCGCGGGCTTACCCATTAACGTACCACCTTAACGGTGGACATTCACGGTCAGTTAAACTGATCAGTTAACTGACGTACATCCAGAAGCTGACCTTGAGTTCGTATAATTTCAACTTGAGATTTCACATTCACGGTCAGTTTTTGGAATGTCCACCTTTAGTTTTTCTCCACGTATTGACGTATCGGGTGCGCCAAAGTTCATATAAAATTGCAAATTAGATTATTGGAACTCCGAAAATGTATCTCATACAATTTTACAACCTAATGATCATTGTACATAATTTTTTTTATTACTAACGATCGAAACTCATAGTCATCAGATTTCATAATATCACTAATTATACACCTTGTTTATAGTAATATTTGTTTTCATATATTTTCTGATACTAACGATCGAAACTCCTAATCATTCTAATTCATAACGAAGGTCTCCGTTAGGTACGACGACGAGCGAAGCGAGGAGGAGTGTTAGGTAGAATTGCGACCCTACAGCGTGCGAGCCGAGCGAGCGATGCGAGCGTGCCGCGGTAGCGGCCGGCGTAGCGCTAGAAATGAACATATTTTTAACTAATACTTACATATAGTAGACGATGAGCGAAGAATCACCCTTCTATTTTTAAGTCCCTGCTCCGTTGGTAGTAATAAAAATGTATGAACAAAAAAAGTATAAGGAAAAAAATCATGAAGAGTGATTATTATGAATACAAATGAGTATTAATGAAAAAAATATGATAACTGTCTGTTATGAGTTCCAATGGTAGTAATAATAAGTTATGAACAAAAAAAGTATGAGGAAAAAAATTATGAAGAGTGATTATTAGGAATACAAATCGGTAGTAAAACAAAAAATCGGAATAAGAATTTTGTATGAGCCAATATGGACCCTGACGTATCTTGTAGGTTTCGCGGTGAAGTATATAATAGTGCTGACGTCGAACGAGACGAACTCGCGCGTGTTCGGCGACTTGCTCGACTCGCAGATGGTGGACGGACGCAACTACCTGATGCGGTTCGCGCGTCTGCGTCGGCTCAGCGAAGTGTGCCTTGGGGTCGCGTTCTCTGGACACGCCTTCCACAACAGAACGCTGGGGCTGAGGTACGGAAGCTGGAGTCCAGCACCAACCCACGGTCCTACCCGGCCTAACGGCATAACGGATAGAATCGGGAAGATATTTATTATTTACATTTGTTTTATATACAGAGTGTTTTTTTATTCGTCTTAAACATTTAGGGGGTTAAATCAGTAAGTCATACTGATCAACTTTCACTATGGGACCAAAACCGAAATCACGAAAAAAAAAATTGACCATCCTATACATTTTGGCTAGTGAGCTGACGATGTTTTGTATGGGAGGGTCAAATTTTTTTTCGCGATTTCGGGGTTGGTCCCATAGTGAAAGGGGGTTACCCCTTAATGTTTAAGACGAATAAAAAAACACCCAGTATAAAATTTATTTTTCTTGTTACGCATTCGCGTTCAGCTTCGTGGTAAACACCGGAGTTCAGCTGGAAACCAGCGCTGTGGCTCTGCTCTGGCTGCAGCACGTCATGCTGAATTGCTTAGCTGAGTCCTATAACATCAGCTGACTTATATGTTTATCGATATAGCCTATAGCCTATAGGTAGCCATAGTAGGTGAGACCGGGTATGGTTGTCTCACGGGTTGGATGTCTCAGCAGCCATAAAAGAATTCTAGACGAAGGATTAAGTGAATCGATTGTTGAAGTTCGGAAGGATATACATCTAGGTATATGTATATCCTTCCGAACTTCAACAATCGATTCACTTTGCTTCGATTCTCGATTCAATTCGCTTGCGATTTTTTTACACCGATCGATTTACTTATTCCTTCGTTTAGCATTCTTTTTTGGCCGCTGTGACAACCAACCCATTAGATAACCATGCCCGAGAGCTTATTGCCTAACGCACTCGCGATCGCGATCGTTTTCATTTTTGACAGTTGAAGGCAAGTCTGCCTACAAAATGAAAACAATTGTTCCACTTTCAAGTCGATCGCGATCGCGAATGCGTTAGGCAATAAGCGCTCAGGTCTCCCCTTCAAGCAAAGATTTTAATTTGGGACTACGTCAATTTCTTTTTTTATCAGAAATGGGTTTGCGTTTGACCTCAGTCTCACCTGATGTTTGTGGTTGTTTGTGTGAGATTGTCCCTTGGACATATCTAAGGGACAATCTCACCAATAGCCAATCTTGGCCATAGCCAATTACCTACTTCTTTTTGTTTGTACAGCTTCACTTCCCTGGGCGGCGGGGTGGGCGGCGCGGCGGGGGGGCTGTGCGATCGGCGCGCGTACGGCCGCTCGTTCAACACGCTTGCGCTTGCGCACTCGACGACCGAGGACACGGCGCGCGTGCCCGAGCGCATCGCCGCGCTCTCTCTAGCCCACGAAATGGGTAAGCGAGTTCTTACAAACGAATTTAGGGGATTTTCAAAAAAATAGCACCCGATTATTATTTTCTTCAGATTTAGGAAAAAAAATGTAGATTTGTTGGGACGACCATTCTGAACAATAACAAAAGGATTTTCGATATTTCCTCAAAAAAATGTATGGAGATGTCGATTTTGTGTTGTGTTTTGGATTGAATGGATGAATTATGTGTTGGATTTTGGTAACAAAATGGACATCACCATGTTTTTTTTTTAAACTGCCCTTTAAACTCTGGTCCCGTTATTAACAGGAGCTGAGATTTGGAATACATAATGTATTGCCCGATCCCACCAAAAACATAAATACATATAAAAATAGGCCAAGTTCTGATGTGCATTAAATTGGTTGACTGTCAACAATCTAGGAGAACTTGGTTTTTTTTTTTGGGATATTCGTACTTTTTGACGGGTAGTCTATATCCAATCAATGTTGCACCATTTACATAAATTAAACAGATATTTATTTAAACTAGTAGTTTGATAAAATTTACTGAAATATTGATATGATTCGGGCCTCAAGAAAACGAACATGTTTTTTTTATTATATATAATAAAAGTCATATAAATTATTAACGTTAATAAAATTAACATCATTAGGTATTTATATTAAAATAATATATAAAATTCAACACTTAGCCGGCTTAGGTATGTAACTTGGTATTTTTGTGTACTTACACTATAATGAATCATTTCGTGAATAATGTCTGATTTTCAATAATACTTAATACATGAAAGGGACTAGGTATTTGTAAAAACAAGCCAAAACTACGCGGACGTAGTCGGGTACAAAAGTTATACTTTGTTTACATGAAACATACTCTTATGCACAATAGTCAATGCCGGGGTCCTAGTGAGAAGGGGTATAAGTCAACTTGTAATAAAAATGGCTATGAATCATATACAGAGTACACTAGACTTATACTTCTTCGCGTAAAGATTAGAAGACTTATATCCTTTTACTAGGACCCCATGTATTAAATACATCTAATATACAACATACATAAACTTACCTTGTACTTTGTTTGCATGTAACCCTAAACTGTAACTATACTAACATATGCACCACCCTACTTCTTTCTTTGTGACCACTGTAAATACCATGGATGCAATAAATGAATATGAATATTATATGTATAAAATATTCAATAGGTAACACCTAAGATTTGCCAACTCGTTCTGTTCTGTGCCAGTTCTTTTACAAGCGTATGCTCGTTTATTGCGCGGGCAAATATTACGTGAAAATACGGAAAAAAACTGAACGTTTCTGAGAATGCGCAAACATTGATCGTATAATAGTATATACAAATATATAATATATAATTATAATAGTTATTATAAATACCATTGAGGTTACATATAGCTAGTGGTTTAATAATGTTGTACTTATTTTAAAGATAAAACAAAGGCAAAACAAAAACAAAGAATTTAGAATTTACTGCACCACCGACTACTTATAGATTAGTCCCTCGCTCTCCTGGTAGTTATGGCTCATAAGCCATTTCACCCATTTCATTAGAAGAAGCTTGAACGGAGGTCTGGTTACTGGATTAATTCAATTGGCCTTGCAGAAAGCTTTATTTTGTCTTAGTGACATTCAGCGTTAGAAGTTTGGACTCAAGCCAATTAGCTACTACGGCCATGGCCTGTTCTGCTAGTGCTTGTACTTCAGCCTAACCCTTTCCCTGAACTAATAAAGCCGTATCATCTGCAAAAGTTATTGTGGCCGTACTGAGAAGCTCGTGTTTACACAGTTCGTTAATATAGATCAGGAAAAGAGTTGGGCCGAGCACACTCCCTTGCGGCACGCCAAAGTCAACATTGGAAAGTTCGCTACATGCATATCAGTTACATTTACTATTTCTGGTTGGTAATCACATGTTTTACAAAAATATATCTCAAAAATATTTGACCTATTACAAGAGGCACGAGTGTCAGATATATTTGAGCCCAATTTGAGCCAAATGGATATTGTGGCTGTACTTCTAACAAGTTACTGATTGTAGAAATCACGAAACAGCCCTACTCTTTCCTTAAAGGCGGTAGCTAACTTGAGATTCTTCTGGTGTTTTAAGTGTTCCTGGATCGCGGTGATCACTAACCATCAAGTGACAGGCAAAGGATTTTTGTAAGCGCAAGTTATTTTGAGCCTTATTCTAATATATATAGCCCTCACATTTGATTGATATCATCACAAGGAAACTTGAGCATACCGAGGGAAGCCTTGGGACGATATCAACCAAATGGGCTAAAAGGCTATTAGATTAAGGTTCAAAGTAACTTGCGCCTACAAAAATCCTTTGCCGATAGTGAGCGCCGGCCCTATAGCGCCTAAAAATATCGTATAGTCCTCTACAATGCCAAATTTCCTAATTTATCCACACAATCACTAAACTCGACTGTCTTACTTCTCTTCTTAATTTTGTTATTTATAATATCTCTTATTCTATCCAAGTTCAACAACACAATTTCTTTATCAATGTCTTCATCCACAAATATTTTCTTTACTTTGGCGTATGCTTTTTGGTTGCATTCCACGGTATCATTATCAAGTTGACACTGTCGCGTAGAAAATCTAAGAGGAAGACGGTGCAGTAGCCTTATTAAGTCTTCTGTAGTATTTTCATATGGTTTATCATTTGGAAACAAGGCGTCCCAAAGAGGTTTCTCCATGCTGCCTTCGACGTCGGAATCACTTGAACTATCGTTGTCACTTTCTGATTCATCTTCAACACGTTCTCTATCTTTTAGTTTTTCTTTTATTTCATCGTCACTTGGTAGTTCTAGGTTCGTGTTAAGGATTTTCTTTTGTAATTCATTTGGACCACGTACGTTGTTGGACGACGAAGCCATCTTTAACCTGTAAATAATAATTAGAACACAGTAAGAGTAGGAAAACGTTGTTGAATGAAAAAAGTTTATTTGAGATAACTTACAGCCGCACTCAGAGACGTCAGTTAACTTTTAAGTTTGATTAAAGTTGCTGCTGTCATAGCAATACGACGTCTCTGAGTGCGGAAGAGAGAAGTTGATACTGAAATTTAGTGTATAAGATAATAAGTTTGATTTGTTTATCTGTAAATTTGTGTGTTTGTGTATATGTGGCATCGTAGCTCCTAAACGGTTGTACCGATTTTGGTTTAGATTTTTTTCTTACAAAAGTGACTTAATCGAGAGTGTTCTTAGCTTGTTTGAGGAAAATCCATTCTCCGTTTTTAAACCATTTAAGAGTTATTTATGAGCCCTGATATTAGAAGTGCCGATTTTGTCAGGGTTTTTTATTTCGGTTAGGTTAGGTTATGTTATCACCTGCATGTGTGTTTGTGTTCGGAGCGTGCTATTTAATTAACAATCTTTTCCCGCTAAAAACTGAGCTGAAATTGGAATACACAAGACAACATTGCAATATTATGGTATCTAGAAGCTAAGAGCTGATCTAATGATGGAGATGGAAGGTGACAACAGCATCTCTGGGAGCCGATAATGTTTTTAATTTCACTGATGATTATATTGTTTTAATAAAAAATAAGTCACGCGATTATCTAGTTTACGAGTCGGAGCACTCTTATTTGATATCATAGACGTGAGAATTTCACTAGCAAGATAAAATAATACAAAACTTCTAGAAATATAAATCAGTAGAAATCGGCCATTTTGAAAATCGACGACGTTCTTATCCTATTACACCACCCTTTACATAACCCTAACGAGAGGGACGCCGCAATACGTTAGATACGTATAGAGATATCTCCATCTCATTCCAACGTATAGCGGCGTCCCTCTCGTTTGGGTTAGGGTAGGGTGGTGTGATCGCTGCTTTAGATTAATGTTGACGCACCGAGTTTGCGGGCCTATTAAGGGTTTATCATGTGATTCATGTGGATAAACGAGGATAATATATCTGTCACCTTCTGATCATTATGTAAGTGTGAGAAGGACGGATGCTTTATCCTTACTTACCTATACACCGCGATAAAGGCGACCATAACCCACCTTCAGAATAAAAGTGACCTAATCAAAAATGTTTAGATTTTGAATTAGGTCTCTATAACAATAATTTTATGACTTGAAGTAGAAAACTTAACATTTTGTATTAGGTCACTTTCATGAAGGTGCAATAAGAAGGTGCTGGATTGTTTTCTTTAGTTTGGTCTCGATAAGAAGATGATATAACGGCTATACATAAAACAGTCGGCAACATTGACTCAAAAAATATTTTTTTACAGTAATTTTACTTTACACCACCCATTTACACCTAGTACTAGTACTTAGTATTCTTTTGCATCGCTAGATGGCGTCAATAGTTAATAGATCCAAGTTGTTCCAAGCTATCTTTACGTAAACTTGTACGTTGTAAACTTACTCATATAACATAAATAATCCTACTGAACACAAAATGGCGACACGGTAACGAATGATTCTATAAATACCTACGCCAATTTTATTATCGCTATCAGAGCATTCCGAGTTAATGTGGGATGTCAAGGCCGACATGTTAAAAAAAACATTCCTAGCTGCAATACCTTTCCATGCAAATGCCGTCAAGCGGGTAACACAATTCACTAAATAATGTATAAAAATAAACACATAGTTACTATTTAATAATGTTTTTTTATATATATAACCCGTGTTTTACGTGGCAACTGGGATAATAATGCGAATCAATAGACAAAATGCTCTTGAGAAGTAAGCGCTTTTTGCGCTTTATTTATTTGAATTATTTACAGAGAATTATTAGGTTATTTTACTGACCTAATAAAGGCCTCAACTAATAAAGGCTTTGTATACAAACTTCTACAAAGAGTAACCCTCTTATTCATAATCACACAATAACTAAAGTATGCTAAAAGTATGGTTTGTCCTTCTCTTTCATTGTGACATTTGAATATGACAGAAAGTGACAAAGCATACTTTTACTAATATTATGAATAAGGGGGTAACTGTTTTTACCCGAGTGAGTGAAGCCAAAAAAGGGTAATGATTTTAACACTAGGTATATATGTATGTGATCAAAAATCGGATGTTCCACTCTAGCTCCTAAACTATGGGACCGATTTTAATAAATGTGGTGTCATATGATTCCTCAAAAAACATGAGTGTCATAAACTATATACAAATTGTAAGGGTGCGTCATACTGGCCGCCAGTCTGCTTTTAATTGGCAACTTTTGAATAATTCAAATTATACTGACAGATGAAATCAGTTTATCGTGTGGAATTTTGCCAAAAACGTGAAAAAAAAAAATATAATGGGTGCGTCATACAACTTAGGGCCTGCGCAAACCGGCGGAGCGCAGAGCAGATCACTTTAAATTTATCAATGTATATTCTTCCCTATTTTAATTACAATAAGGTATAAATTTAGAGCCTTAGCCGCAGAGTAGAAATCCCCCGTGATGCTCCGAGGTCGGTCTCAGAGCATTCAAATGTATACCTTATGGTAATTAAAATAGGGAAGAATATACATTGATAAATTTAAAGTGATCTGCGCTGCGCTCCGCCGGTTTGCGCAGGCCCTTAGTTGCCAGTCGGGTTTTAGTTTTTGATGTTAGATTAGGTTATGTTATTAGTACCTAAGTATAAATATTTGTAAAAACTTAGTTTGTGGTTTAGCGAAGTGATTTATCTTTATTTATCTTGACTAAGTATACCAATTCATTCGTTCCCATTGCAAAATTTTTTAACACGCACATAAACACACATTTATTTTCAAAAATGGTTGCCGATTCTTATTTTGTTCCTTTAGTAAGTAGTCGCATTATTTTTTTGTTTCGTAGCAAAATGTAGGTACTTACTTAAATAAAACAGTACCTAACAGCTAAAGCAAAAACCAAAACAAAATTCCTCCCATTGTGAGTGGAGGCCTGTGCCCAACAGTGGGACGTATATAGGCTGGATTATTATATTTTATTATTATTAACATCTAAAGGGCCATTAAGTTACGCGATATTCAGACTGTAAATGGACAGGGGAGTTAATGCCTCTCGCTTCAAAACAACAAACAAATTGCAAAACAACATCCTATTAAATGTAACAAAGCGCTTAAAGCGCTGAAAGCGGGTGACGCACCATGACGTCAGTTAATATATTCCCATTGATATCAGCGAATTGAATAGTTTCCCTTCCAACAAAAAATTATACCTACCTAATCTAACAACAGTCTCGCCGAATTAATGTGAATATTTACTTTAAAAATAGGTTTTACAAATTGTTAACTTACCATTTGTTTCTAATATAGAAATAAAAGCTTTTATTGACGGCACAAACAAAAAAAAAAAAAAATGCACAGAATATACGTATGTGTCCTCGCGACAGTAATTTAGAGACTGACGGATTGTGGTTCAGTAGGTACAGTCAGCATTAAATAGATAGGAGCAGCGAAAGTGGCCAAATATATATAAACACATCTTTATTACTATAGGAATAAGGATGTGTGGCGATATATTTGACCTACCGAGTAGTGATTATTATTCTCTTTGCCTACCGACTAACGACTATGACTCACGGGGGTATACGAACATTAACATACAACAAACTACTCGTAATTAAATACATCTTCTTTACATAGTATAAAACAAAGTCACTCCAGCTGTCTGTACGCTTAGATCTATTAAACTACGCAACGGATTTTAATGCAGTTTTCAGCAATAGATAGTGATTCAAGGTTTATGTATATAAAAGTATCCGGAGCGAAGCGAGGGCGGGTCGCTAGTTCAGCAATAAAAACGGAAGGGCAGTAAAAAGCATTCAAGCAGTAAAGTGTTTTGATGTTCGTTTTATGTTTTATATAATACTAGCTTTTGCCCGCGACTCCGTCCGCTTAGAAGTCGTTTATCGTGTATCCCACGGGAACTATCAAATTTTTTCTGGGATAAAAACTATGTCCTTCCCCGGGACTCAAAATACTTATCTCCATACCAAATTTCATCTAAATTGGTTCAGCGGTTTATGCGTAAAGAGGTAACAGACAGACAGACAGAGTTACTTTCGCATTTATGATATTAGTAGGGATTGTCATGTATCATATATGTGTCATGTATTGTCTTTAAAGTATTTGTAAATCATTGTATTTGTAAAGCTTATTTTTCTTTTCAATGTCAATAAATGTTGTTAATTGTTTTTCCTATACCAAGTGTTTTCCTCGCTACTTTGAGGTGAAAATTTGGTTGTTTCACACGGGAGTTAAGTTATTTGGGTCTCGAGGCCTTGTATCCCTCGTTACGCTCAGGATTATATTTTTGTACCACCGCTAGGCTCGTGGTTAAATTTTAGAATCCTTCGCTAACTCGGGATTCAATACAACTTTGCGTAACAAATAACTATTACATTCCTATTTAGAATATTGTTTATCTCCACCAACTCCACCGCGTTCTTTGACATGAGCAAAGAGACAATGAATGTGACATACAGACAGACAGACAGACGGACGGACATGGTGAAACTTATAAGGGTTCCTAGTTTGACTACGGAACCCTAAATAGTATCACTTATCACTTACAAATCGAAAGGGCGGGTGGCGCTTACGCTGTTATAGTTTTCATTGCCTTGTCATTAGTATAACAGCCGTGTGATAAAAGGCATAACCGCCTGCCGCGATAAGGTCCCTTTCGATTTAGACGATCAAATTTAAAGGCTTATTACACCTTCCTAAATTAGTCACTAACGAGAGGGACGCCTCAATTCGTTAGATACGTATGGAGATATCTCCATCTCATTCAATTTATTGCGGCGTCCCTCTCGTTAGTGGCTAAATTTAAGGTGTATAAGCCTTTTAATGACTCCCTAATTCCAGGGCACAGTTTCGGCGCGCACCACGACGACAACTTCCCGGAAGAGGCCTGCCGCGGCTTCCTGATGGACTCCCAGTCCTCAAGCGGGAACAGCCCCAACCACTTCGAGTTCTCGGCCTGCAGCAAACGCATGATCGCCGCCACGCTGAGCAGCATGAGCTACTGTCTGTCGAAGGAGGACCGGCCATACTGCGGCAACGGTCAGTGCTCTTAGTAATGGCGTCGTTTTATGGCAAAGGTAAACAAAACGCCGGCTGCCTGATGATAAGTTGGCTTTGAGGGCCCCTTCACATCTAGCGTCTTTTAAGCGTCGGCGTCCTGCCAGCGCCCATTGCAGTGCATAATGCATGAGCTACACGGTTTCAAACAATGGTTTAAAACAGGTGGTTTAAAACCGTGTAAACAGTGGTTTTAAACCAAATTTCGCATGACCTTAAACGCCCTTGACAGATATCAAACAAATGGGCTTGTTTGAAACTGTGTAGCAGCTCGCTTCTACTAAGGTCACTTGGTTTAACACCAATGGTTTCAAACCGTATAGCACGCGCTTAATGCAATCCCCTCGCCCCGCTACCCGCTTACCGCAGCGGGGACGCCGACGTTCAAAAGACGCTAGATGTGAAGGGGCCCTGACGCCGGTAATAGCGATCCAGTCGGACCAAACACAAGGTCCTACCTACCACAACAGAACTAAAAAACCGATCAAGTGCAAGTCGGATTATTTTACTTTTTTAATTTATTTTTTTTGTTAGAAAATCCGCGGTTATATCAAATATTCTGCAAAAAATCAACCAGTATAGCTTTTTAAAGTTAGGGCAGACGGACAGCGTAGGCTTAGTAATAGGGTCCCGTAGGCACCCTTCGGGTACGGAACTCTAAAAACGGAAACCAACTGTCCTCAAAAGCATGGAGCTACTTGCCTTTCGGAGGAACGCCATACTGCGGGACGATTGGTACCTACCTACTCCCAGAAACACTCAAGGCACCGTTTTGTTTGAAGGAGCATTCCACCATTTCTGATATGCATGTTTGTGGGTGTCTAACGGCCGCATTCAGAGACGTCAATTAACTTTTAAGTTTGATTAAAGTTGCTGCTGTCACTTTCTTTGCTATAGCAATAGAATAAGACGCAGCAACTTTAATGAAACTTAAAAGTTAATTGACGTCTCTGAGTGCGGCAGTAAAAGTTGATGCAGCAGCAGAGCCACTGTCTTCGTGTGCAAAGTATAAACCTTTTCAACGCCATGACAAATACAAAAGCCGTCACTCACACGCCAATGGCAGCTAAAAACCAGAGCCAATTTCGTCAAAGACACTTTAAGCGTTAAGTCTTACGTTAGAATATGGAATAGATGTATTCATTTCCCTAGCACCTGTTACGTTTTATCTCGTACATGCATGCTAAGCCCGCTGTTGTTTTGGCTGGTTAGGAACTGTTGGGTTGTTGGTTAGTTGGAAATAATTCAAGCTCGATATGCTCGTTGTCTCCAGGTATTGTGGAGCAGGGAGAGGCGTGCGACTGCGGCCTGCCGTCGCGCTGCGCGGAGCGGGACTCGTGCTGCACGCCTCGCGCAGGCGGAGTCCTAATGCACGAGGAAGGGTAAGGCTGAGGCCGTGTTAAGCTGACAATTTCCAGCCAGTGAGAGGAGCAGCGATATATTTTTTATTACAAATATTACTATTACAAATGAGGTCTGACCCTCGGAATATAGAGACATTATATTACTCTAATCTATAAACTAATGCAATTCAGTATCTTAAGAATGAAGAGTTAATAGATACTTGACAACAAATTACACTATATACCGAGTGACGAGCCGGGCGCTTGCAGCGGAACCGGTTCTCGCCCGCTCGGTATATAGGTACCTACAGGGTGCTTTGATATATGATTCCCATATCTTTATCCCTTTCACTGGCTAGATTTTTACTGGTTTTAATTTACCAGCTCATAATACGGCTTCGATGCTCTTATTTTCTTAAACAACTGACAAGCTCGTCGGAGAACAGGCGAGCGTAGGTAACTTGACCGTCTGTGCTAAAAAAGTATGTTTGGTCGGTTTCGACTTGACCTTGATCGCTCTTTACTTTACCAAGATCGTAGGCAACTAACGAAGTATAATGCCTACGAGTTCTAAAATTAAGTTACGATTGTAAGACGAAATCGGGAACGAACTGAACGACGATGATTTCGCTTGGAATGCCTACACTAATATATGTAACGTATAGTAATATTCTGGTAACCCTCTTCTTTACCCGACTGAAGCCAAAGGAAGGGTAATGAAGTTAAAACATTATTTGTATGTATGTATGTGGCATGTGACCTTCTAGCTCCTAAGCTGTTGGACCGATTTTTATAAATGAGGTGTCATATGATTCGTCAATAACGTTCGAGCGTCGTAGGCTATATAAAATTATAAGGGTGCGTGATACTAGTAGTCAGTCGGGTTTTAGTTTTATAGGTTAGGTTACGGTATTGTAATATACCTAATGTATATTTTGCCGACAGTACGCAGCACATGAGCGGTTGCTCGGTGTCGCCCACAAAGATGTGCCACCCGTCGCAAGGGCCCTGCTGCACCAAAATGTGCCAGTACGCTAACTTCATGGAGCAAGGAATCGTAAGACCCCATTACTCCCAGCTCCTTAGAATAAACTAGGGTACCGATATCTTGGCAAACACGAGTTTGACGTAATGACAGCTAGAACTAAATGTTGTTAAGTGGCAATTACAGCAAGTCTTTGAGTAAAAATTGGGTCATGTTGCCAATTTCACGTCGAGCAGTGCCTTAATTATTTTCTAGCTCTTTTTTTTTCCTTCTTATAGTTAACTTGTGATAGTTTACATCTGTTCCGTTGCCATTCGACAACCAACCACGCCTTGTCGATGGTAACACCGACACGTTACCACGAAACTACCACTACCACATATTCGGCTGGATCGATCCCTTGTCGAAAGCGATCGATCCAACAAGCCCGGTAAACTGACAGTCCAGCTCGCAAATAAGTGCAGACATGTAATTTAAAATCTTTGATCCTATGGGCAGGATACTGTCAATAAAACACTTAGTACCTACCTATGTTATATTACCAACGGCATTACATTGTATACTATGGTATCCAAGAACTATCAAGCAGCTATAGAAATATATTGATTACCCAGGACTGCAGTAACCTGGACAAGGAGTGTTTGTGCAACAACTCGAGCTGTCGCTGTGGGCTGGGCGGGCGTTGCGCAGCTGACGGCTCGTGCCACGCCTCTGAGTGCGTCGCGCTCGACCTACGCGAGTGCCAATGCGAGCCCAAGGGGATGGTATAAGTTAGAGCTAGTCCACTTTATATATGTATAGTACCTGGGAGACCGCGAGCGTCGCTCGGGTTGAAACAGAATTTTCATCGATTTCTGTACAAAAGTTCGCTGTATCCTTCATACGGCCGTATTACTTTTAATTGGAGAAACAATACACATGACGGCAAAGGTAGATGTCATACTTACTGACTTAGTTCCCTTATGCGTCAACAGATGGCGCTGGCTCACGATTCCGTCATGAGAGCAAAGGTAGATCTCATACTTAACGACTACTTACATTAATGATAAATGGCGCCCAAATCCGTGCGCACGTGGTCTTTCACAGATATTTCAAAATATCTCCCAATATTTTATGTAATATAATTTTCAAACACCTAGAATGTATTGTTGATAATACAATCAATGATTTTCACCCCTGTAATCCTCCATGTCGCAATTTTCATCGAAATCGTTAGAGCCGTTTTCGGGAACGTGAGTACAAATGTTCCTCGTTTAATAAGTAGGATATAAGTAGGTACGCACTTGCGGTCAGGCGGCTAGCCACCTTTTGTTTTAACCCGTGACGGAACGGAGACAGGAGGTATATGCGTTTATGGTGAGAGGTTGTTTGTTAATATACGACCGCTCATTACACGCTTTATTTACGATCAATCTTGCTGTGCAGTGAATAGGTACCTACGTCGTACGTCGAGACTATTCACCGTCGTTTTGCATCAGGCATCGTGCATGACCTTGGCTGGATGTACAGCAAGATGGATCGTGAATAAAACGCTTTATACGCACAAAATACGAGGCGCCGCTGCTAAAGTCCAACAAGTTCGTGCGCGACCGTCCCGCGGGGTGACAGACGTTGGTGGGGGCAAGGCGACTGCTATTATAAGTAGGTAGTAGGTACGCGGCGCGCAGTTGCGCACGCTACCTCTTCCCGCTACACCGCTCCCCCGCTAACAGCAAGACGGTCGACTATCCGGTGTGTTGCTAGCACTAGCCAATAGGTCCATATAGATGTATTTAATCCTACCGATGGCGCCAGTTAAGTATTCCCGATTGCTTTATTATTTATTCCTTACTTAAGTTCACATACCTTCAGTCAACAAAGTATCGGGAATGGATGATTTGTTTATGGTTCCAAATTCAAATTTTTGTTTTTTTTGTTGTTGTTAGATTGGCACAACTGTTTTCTATTTTGGCGCGGAGTTTGAGTTGCATCTGTTATTTATATTAAATACAGTGCTGTTTTTAGTTATATCATATCTAGTGTGTATTGCGAATTTCATAATGGACAAAAACATTGAACAAAGAGTTTGTCTTAAATTTTGCATCGCCAATGGAATTTCGTGTTCGGAGTCACTGAAAATGTTACAGAAGGCTTACGGTGATTCGACTTTATCAAAAACACGTGTTTATGAGTGGTACAAAGCGTTCAAAAGCGGTCGAGATGTGATGGAAGATTTGCCTCGCTCTGGTAGGCCATCAACGTCTGCAACTGAAGTTAACATCGCAAAAGTGAAGGAAATAGTGACTGAAAATCCTCATTCAACTTTGAGAGAGATAGCCGCCGAACTTTCTGTATCTCACGAGTCGATCCGTACTATTTTAACTAATCATTTGGGTATGAAACATGTTACCGCTCGGCTAGTCCCAAAAGACCTGAATTTTCTCCAAAAACTCAATCGCATGAGAGTCGCTGAGGACATGCTAGAACGAGTCAATTCCGACCCAACATTCATGAAACGCATTGTTACTGGTGATGAGACGTGGGTTTACGAGTTTGACATGCAAACTAGTCAACAAGCTTCGGAGTGGCGCCTTCCAACTGAACCGAAACCGAAGAAACCACGCCAAAGTCGATCAAAAGTCAAAGTCATGTTGACTGTTTTCTTTGACTATCGCGGTGTTGTGCACTCGGAATTCTTGCCGGAAGGTCAAACGGTAAATAAAGAATATTATTTGAGCGTTATGCGGCATTTAAGAGAGCAAATTCGACGAAAAAGGCCAGATTTGTGGAATGAAAATTCTTGGATTTTGCACCACGATAATGCGCCTTCGCACAAGGCCATCATTGTGAAAGAATTTTTGACCAAACACTCAACAAATACCATCGAGCAACCACCATATTCACCAGATATGGCTCCTGCCGACTTCTTTCTTTTTCCTAAACTCAAATTACCACTTCGTGGCACCCGTTTTCAATCGGTAGAAGACATAAAGGAGAATTCGCGCCGAGAACTGAATTCAATTCCGGAAACAGCGTTTAAAAAATGTTTTGATGATTGGATTATTCGTTGGCGTAAGTGTATCGTTTCTGAAGGAGCATACTTTGAAGGTGATAAAATAAATTTGGATGATTAACAAACAGTTTGTGTATTATTGATCTTTTCCCGGTACTTTCTTGACAGAGTAGTATATAAAAAAGTTTAATACACTACTTAATCAATGTCAAAATAAATTATTTTACACAACCACTAAATCAAGCTTTCTAAAATAACACGGAAAAACCAAGCTATCGCTTATTTTTGGAATTTAGACGATTTTTAATTCAACAAAAACTAAATAAAGGATGCAGTTTGGAGACTGAAAATTGTGATGTCACATGCCAGTATTTTCATACTAACTTCATAACTTAATAACGGATCGTTTTGACGTTTCAATAAAAGTTGCTGATTTGACCAGTTGTAGTGCATATAAAGTAACATACCTACTTATTGAAAGTGTGAGTGTGGCACACTACAAGTTAGTCAAATAGGTACCCTATTGTGACAAAGTTACATATTTTGTTATTTAAAGCAAATGGTCTTTTAGCTGGGTACTTTGAACGAGTTCACGATGTGCGGCGTGTGCTGCGAGGTGCCCGGCCCGCCCCCGCGCTGCGTCGCGGCGGAGATTGCGGCGCAAGTGGTCGTCTCCAAAGACCTCATTCCGGTGAAGTGGGTGGACGACGATTATCGAGGTCGTGAGTATCGACACTAATATTATAAATGCAAAAGTTTACTGCGTCTCGCTGCTCGACGCCTCAACCGATCTAAATGATCCGTACGTACAGTCAAAAGCCTAGATCACATAAAGACTAGATCACGCCAAATATATGTAGACCTTATTATCAGTGGCATAGGGGTGGGTAGATATTTATGACATCTTGGGAATATATATTATGACTTTGAATGTACCTAAGTACAGTCCGCCTTCGCATGCTGCCATGAATAGGCTCTGCCCTATGCTCTTGCACAGAAATCAGTGTATTAATTTGTAAATACTTAGTTCTTGTTTAAAGCTGTTGACTTGACACGCACGAATTTAAATTGTACAACAACAACAACCCAACAACAACAACAACAACAAACAACAACAAAAACAACTCAACCAGGATCTACGCTTCATTTTATATTTTAGCGAACGTGACGTTCCACCTGTGCTCCAACTGCAGCGAGACTCTGATACGCGCGTGGCCGGTGGGCGAGCGCTGCGTCACGCGGAACACGGTCGGCGCGTGCAGCATCCGCGGCGTGTGCCAGGCGGACCGGCCCATGCCGCTCTCCAACGTGTACCCGGAGTTAATCGTAAGGATACTGGCCTTTTTTACTCTTCTTCTTATTCTTATTTAGCTATCTCTGTCTCCCTGCCTGAACATTTTTACCAGAACAATGTTTCCGGTTTTCAAATTTATGCGAGAGCCGTTTTAGCAAGGTGTGGACTAGGGTGTTTCATATGGGAAAAAATAAATGTCGTATTTTTTGCAGACTGCATAGTCTTTTAGATAAGTAGGACCAAGGATTCGAGCAGTCATTAGAAAATACAAAGTTTGTAAAATGAAACACCCTAGTGTGGACGTAATTATGTATGTATGTAAACTCTTTATTGCACAGATATTAGATTTATAATTAATACTCATAAAATAAAAGGGATCTATAAGGGATCTCTTCCAGCTAACCTAGAGAATGAGTGAGGATAAAACAAGATAGGCAACATTACATGTGACACACAAAATTGTTAGATAAGATATATGTGGTCGGAATAGGTAGAGCAAATTTACCTAAAGTTGACGCATGTTCATTCATGCGTGAGTGAGATGGGAACACATTGAATACACAAATATTTGCTCGCTGGCTATGCCCGGGTTCTAAAGTAATACTTAGGTAGAATGCTGAGCGCAGCGTGGATTCAAACAATACTGTCTAACTGCCGCACTCAGAGACGTCAATTAATATCTAAGTTTCATTAAAGTTGCTGCGTCTTATTCTATTTCTATAGCAAAGAATGTGACAGCAGCAACTTTGCAAACTTAAAAGTTAATTGACGTCTCCGAGTGCGGCCGTAAGACGAAAATAACTTTGTTACTAAGCGACACATACCTACGTCTTTTCACTCCACCTATGAGAACAATGCAGTATTTTAATTGCAATTATTATTGAAAAATCATGAGACTTTAAGAGTTTTAATAATAAATTCGAATAAAAATATCATAATTGGTGCCAAGAAAAGCAACTTGATGAATAATAGCCATACAAACAAAGTATAAAACGGAAATAGATTATTTTGAATCCTCTTTTGAGGGATCAAAACAAGCTTTTCCGTATAAATGGAGTAAAAACCACTATAGGTAGCTATATATTTGTTGAACGTGCGTGATAGAGCCACTGCATGAACTTGTTTCAGTCTCGTTTGCAGCATCCAGCACAGAAGACAGTTACCCCGCTTATGAGATCGGACGCGACGGTGAACGCCCCTTCGTGTATTTTTATCGTAATGTTGTTGTTTTTTAAATAAAAGTAAAATCAATTCAAAATAAGTTTTGTATTTGTAATACCAAATTTGGACCTTCTAACCCACAGTGTTCCAGGAACGCTTGGGACCGGACATTTTTGGCTGACTCCGCAGATCGACGTAGTTCAATATTCTAATTAAAAGTCCAGAAGTGACCCCCTGTCAATTCTTTATAGATTTACAGAAAAAAAAAATGAAATTGGCCATTTCCGTAGGTATTGAAACGGAAAAATTCCTTATTTTCTTTTATTGTGGATTTGTTAATTGGCACTTATTTATCATGTGATAATGCATATAATTGTGCGTTTTTTGAGCAATTAAACGAGCGTCAATAGTTGATAGTCAAAGAAAATAAAAAAAAACCTTTTTTCGTTTTTATTTCTTTAGTTTTATTCTTAACGGTTTTGCACTTAATTTTTGTTGCTAGTGTTTATTTCTATCGCCATAAATAATATCAGTTGCAAATCTCATGGAGTATATTATCTTTAATTGTTCACCTTATCATTATTTCGTTTTATTTCGGGCAGAAGGCCCGCCCGGCTGGAACACGCCACCTCGACTATATGGCCAGTCAGGCACTGAATCAACCTACACATTCACACATATATATGTAGTTGACCAAAGGGTTTAACATGGTAACATTTAACCATCATATTAAACATCGGTTTCTGGGTAAAAATTGGATTATGTTACCAATTTCTCACATCCTCTTATTACAAAATATTTTATGCCGAGCCGAACCTATTTAATACTATTATAAATCATATTTACATTAATACATTTACACATAAGTAAATTAAATTAAAGTCTGTATAATATGTTGCTTCATAAAAGTCTAGTGTTTCCAATTTACGAAATCGCGCCTCACTACTCAAATTGTCTTTACGGTTGCGTCAATGTATGTGGTGGCACTACACTTGACAGTATTTGCCAAATATTGTTCTTACATCTCTTTCATTTGACATACCTAATGAAAGAGATGCAACGAAAATGTTTGACAAATTACAGCCAAGTGAAGTGCCACCAAATTAAGTAGGTAATGAGGTACATACAATTAGGGTAAACGGTCTTATTGTTGGCACCCTACCATTTATTGGCACCACTTTATCTCAAGGTAATGGAGGCAATAATTCTACAATCACTAGGTGTCAATAACTGTTATTTTGAGTGTCAATAATTGGGTGTTTTACCCTACTAATTTATACCTTCAATATTGCAAAATTTTAAACTATTTTTATAAACAAATAAATTACCTAATATAAACAACTAATTTTCCAGATATATTTCTGGAAACTAAAACCGACACATTTTCTCAAGCATTTTATAATAACAATACTTAATATCAAAGTCCATATCGTACCAATAGTTGACAGCTATACAGCCGTGGCTCTGCGAAACGTGATGGAACCACAGACTAGGCAGGTATAGACAATCACCTTTCTCTAACCGAACATGGTATTTATGCGCTCTTTTAAACTGAGGGTATTTGGTGTAGTCCGGATTTTGTGGATCTGAAACAGATAACATTTGCTTTAATTGTAAAATAAACATATTGTTCTTTTAGTACATTTGCTTTAATTGTAAAAGAAACATATTGCGTATTGATTGTAAAGTCCTTGTGAAATAATTTTCTTTATAATCATTTTAACAGAGGCATAAAACTACATCAAACAATACGGCAACATTTTGTAGTACAGAAAATTTGAGTTAAGAATATTCAGGAAAGTTAAGCAACGTAAACCAAAAAAAAAATTAAATTATTTGAAATCTGTCTTTCCCTTTTAACATTATCTATTACTAGCTTTTGCCCGCGACTCCGTCTGCGTATATACGATTAGTGATTACAGACAGATGGACAACAAGACAAAGGCTTCAAACACAAAATCCCTCTTTTTCAACCCTCGACGCAAAAACCCCTCTGTTATAAGTTTAACGTGTCTATCTGTCCATCCGTCTGTAGCATCGTAGCTACCAAACCGATGAACCTATTTTGATTTAGTTATTTCGTTTGAAAGGTGACTTGATCTTGTTCTTAGCTAAGTTTAGGGAACTAATTTTATTATTATTATTAATATTTATCAGGCAGGCGGTTGTGACAACTGATAGACGTCTGTATCCGGCTATTTTTTGGTCAAGTATTCTTTGTACTTCTAATGTGATGATCTAGTCGGTTTTGTCAGGGGTTTTTATCTACTGAATAGTTATTGTTCAACGGCTTACTCACCCACACAAATCCAAGGCAGCCCGGTGTCCTCGGAACTATCTCCTTCGTTCTCAGCGTTGACTGGAACTATTTCCCATCCCTCGCCCTCTCGCTTGAACTCGGCCTGCGGATAGCGGTGGTAAGGAACAAACGGCAAGTCGGTTGGCGGGATCAAAATGAACTCTTTCGTGCCGTCGATGACGCAGTAAATGTTTTCATACGGGTCCTTGTGCACTACGATAAAAAAAATAGTGGTTAAAATATTAAAATAATAATTTTAAAATTATAATGTTAAAATATTAAAAATAGTGGTTAAAATAATAAAATATTAAAATGTAAAAAATAGTGGTGCACTTTGTAATGCATATGAAAGGGACAAGGGAAAGTTGGTACTTGGCGGCTCTGTGCTACCGACAAGTGTTCGGACGCTTGTGTTCCGTTGAGTGCGTAAGACGGCCAGTGAAATTATATAGACGCTACCCAACATCTTAGTTCCCGGAGCACTTAGCATAACATGTATGTTCTCGTTTGTCACTCAGTGCATCTCTGTCGTTACAGACTAGTTAGGCCCACACTACACGAGCGGTTCTCCCGCCGCGGGAATCTGCATTTCTTTTGTTTGGGAAAACGCATAGTGTAGATTGCGTCCTACAACCGCTCGTGTAGCATGGGCCTTAGAAAGGGATATCCAAGGAACAAACATGTGATTGTGACAAGATTCCAGCCACTTTGGTTGTTGCTCGTTTGCCTACGTACTACCATAAAAATACCTTTTTACTCCATGTCAAATACAACAGTGAACTTAATGTAACCTTTTCCAATAATAACATTCATCATTCATCATTCATTTCTTATGTAACAGAGTGACCAAACCATGGAACAAACTACCGGAACATGTAGTATCAGCACTGAATGTCAATCAGTTTAAAAACCGACTAGACCAACACATTAGAAGTACAAAGAATACTTGACCAACGAATAGCCGGATACAGGCATCTACCAGTTGTCACAACTGCCTGCCTGATAAATAATAATAATAATAATAATAATGGAAAAGGTTACATCGTATGTTGTGAATGCTAAGAACTTACTGGATGTCACCGCCCTCTCATCCCCCATCCAAAAGTTGACAGCATCCGGAGACTTGTCAAACGCCTTGCTGGCGAACGCTACCTCTGGCTCAACATCACACATTAACTCTTTGAAATCTTCAGTCAAGTTCGAGTTCTGTTTCTGTATGTAGGGAATGAATTGTTCTCTGAAACATACTTCTTATTGAACACTAAATCCTTACTCATGTTAAGTATAAATGTGAAAGTGTATGTTTGTTTGTTTGATTCATGTGAAATATGATACAGTGAGAGTTTATAGCCTGAACAAGGACAGGGTAGGTACTGTTATCCTAGTAAAACAGTCTGTTTCTAACAGAATAGCAATAAATAAACAGCACGGACGAAATTTCGGACAAAAGCTAATACTTAAATAAATAAGAGGCTTTCATATTTCGGGTGATTGCCATCGTCCAACCAACTCGTATCCAACCTACCTATATTGGTACAATATATGGTTGAGTATTGGTACAATTGTGGGTGGGCAGGTTGGAAAATAGGAATCACCCCATATTTCTACACAAATCTGAATGTAATCAATCACCTTTTATTCTCTAAACACTTTAGAAATTCAGCCATAGTCATTTCCATCTCGTATGGCATGACAAAGTGCTCCACTCCTTTGTCATCTGCTGTGATACCATCGGCCAGGCCATTGGAAGTTACAGCTACAGTCACCTTTTTGTTTGGTATTGTCTCCCTGAAATCAAGAGGAAATGCTGAAAGTTATAAAACTGGCACAGCTCCTTGCAGGTCCTATTTAGTTAGAACAAGTTAAAAGATGTGAAAAACTGTAAGTTTTCATTACACATTTTATCAATGAAAAAAAAACTATTCTTGAGTAACCAATTATCAAATAAAAGGGTCAGTTTCATGTCCTCGAATTTTTTTTTCTCTAGCCAACATGATTGTCCTGCTGGGCAAAAACCAAAAAGGGCTCATGGACATCAAGAGGCCTTTTATTATTATTATACTTAATACATAATACATTTCCTTTAGATAACATATAGCAAAGGACAGCAAGTGATTATTAATTAATAAAATATTGCAGTGCTATAACAGGGCATAACTTACCTACATACTAACTGTTTAACACCTTTATCATAACTAATTTTATCATAAGACTCATAACAAATACATGTCTCCACTATTTTCTAAAAAGAAAAACATTCTAAATAGATGTTCCAAGTAGATTGCCACTATTATTATAGTAACAACAACTTACTTAAAATATTGAGCATTCCATTTGCGAGTCGCTGGCCAGGAGGAGCAACCTCCTCGGAGTATGACCGGAATGTTCTTGGACACATGGTCCCGGTAGAACTGCAGGGGTTCAAGCGCACATGTCTCTGGCAAACTCTGGCCCAAATACAATTCTGCGTATAACAGAAAATGTTGTAGCACTACTACTAAACTTGACTAAAAGTGATATAAATTATAATTAGTTTAGAAATTTAAATGCTTAATCAATTATCTCACATAATTTATATAGGGAACTATAGAAAGATAAAAGTGATATATTAAGGAGATTCACAGGACCAAAAGTTCTAGTATGTCACAAAACCCTGACTGCTGGCATACCCTCCTCGGTTCAGTCATTTTCCTGGATATCTAGTAGTGTAAAAGATTATGTCAAATATCTTTGAAACAAGATAAAATAATTACCTGATGACTCTTCATAAAGGACGTCAAATGCGCCGGTTATAATACTACTGGTCATGATATTTTCTCGCCCTAATTATCTTTTATAAAAACAAATTATACTCGTAAAGAGCATACTTGTAAACATAACCTTAAAATCTGATCAATTCAATTTTTTGTTAAAATGGCGTCTGTCCATGAGGACAATTCTGCCAATGTCAAAGTTTCAGATTACATGTGATCGGTTCTTGAAAATGTTATTAAAACATTTAGAGTGTTATATTCTCCGAGATACAAATTATACTCGTAAAGAGCATACTTGTAAACATAACCTTAAAATCTGATCAGATTGACAGATTTGACATGACAGTTGTTGTTTTTTAATTTATCCATGCAGCACAGATGAATGACAGGCAACTTCCAGTGACCCGTTTCACGAAGCTACAAGTTACAAATTTCAAGTGGAACTCTTTCCAACTCCTTGTGTTCCGCTTGTAATTTGTAACTTAAGCTTCGTGAAACGTGCCACAGCTCTGACAGCCAAATTTTTTTTAATAGCATTCCAATGCTTGATTTTATAACAATCTGAATAAAAATACAATACATTTCAAAAGTTTTATTTAACGTTACACCAAAAAATTGCAATATATCTAAATATATTTCAAAGGCATTGGTTTCTTCAATATTCCCTTGATAGGTTGTCCAGAAGCATCTAAAATTGGCTCTCTTTCTTTTATTACGATAGGAGGTTCCGTGGGAGGGACAATGGTTTCGTTACGGGGTGAAGGGATACTCCGATTAGGCCAAAAGGTCCGCGGCATGAAGGTATAAGTAGAGTCTACTGCCGAAGCTGAAACCAAAAATCGAATGTACAGTAAAACGGGGTAATTTGGAATCGCGGGGCTATTTGGTAACTCCTTGTCCAACTGATTATTGTTAAAAATGTTTAAATCAAATCATGTGAATGTGAATGTGCTTTTAATATACCCCTTCCTGTTAATGTTGTCAAAAACATTGCTACAAAACAAAAAAAAATTACCCGGTTTTATGATATTCAAAGTTATACATGAAGACAGCGTTATAATAGGTGTGCGTGCGTGTGTCATACAGAATAATAAACTACCTCGTGGTTTTTCATTAGCCATCACTGAAATGGCTACGGCGCTCTTTGCGCGTGGACCTGGCAACATGTTGAGCTCGAAAAATTCGTCTGCGCCTTGCCGCGTCAAGTCAATTTTATTTTTCTCGTGCATCTGTCGAAGTCGGAGAGCCTTGTCGAAATCTCGTAGGAAGGTTTTGGATGCGGTATGAAGGACTATAGTATCTAGAACACCTGGAAAATGCCAAGTTCGGAATCTAACTACGTATAGCAGGATACTATTAATATGGCGCGCGTCAAAGCTTATTGCTTAATCCGCGCGCCATATTAGTTGTCCTGCTGTACAGTCAAGGTCATTAATATATGTACACTTTAGTACCTTATGTCACTTTAATCGCTGTGACATTCATATATGGCAGTTTAAACATGACATTAAATAGACAAGGTATCAAAATGTACACATATTTATGACCTTGACTGTACCTGCTTGTGAATTAAATCCACGATGTCCTGCCATAGGGCAGGACATCGTGGATTTAATTCACAAGCACACAATTCACTATACTATTATAGTCGTATTTTTTCTACACAAAGTACTGACAGTTCACGAGTCGTTCTTTTGGTGAAATTTAACAGAAAATGTATAAAAAATTGTAATATTTTCATAATTAATGTATCAAAATGTACGTCATATAAACTTTATTTCTTTCTTTCACTTACTTACACACTGACATGAATTGAATGGCAATCACAATGACAAAGTTCTTAGTGTGCTCAACATATCGTATACATTCGCCATCAAATATATCGGTAGTATCGGTACATATAAGGTGCTCAATATATCTGATATTGACTAATCTTGAATCGATTAACAAAGTCGTTAGAACGTGTACAGATACATATTTGAGCACATTGGGCTTCAATATACCAATTTGATAGCGACTGTACGTATGTGACGTGATCCCATCAAGAAGGCAGGTACAGTTAAGTACTAAATTGTTCTGAAAATGCAGCTATCCGTCGTGTACGGAATGCAGTTTAGATCGAGAGTGGCATTATAGATCGCTGAAGCAAAGATGTAGGTCCTACTCTGCAAAATCCCGTGAAACCCTATGCTATTGTTAGCTAAGTATATTAAATGCAAGAATTGTTAAAGAGGCACAAAATGGCCCTATAATTTGGAAAAGTATAAATCCTTGCTCATCTCATTTCATTAAGACTTACGTAATTGTGCACATCTCGCTATGATAGTCTCCTTATATCGATGCTTCTTGGTCATCGGATTTCCAATAAAGTTTGCATCCACAAGAGATACTAGAGTACAAAGGTCGTCGGCTACATTCTGCACAAAGATAATAATAATATATTTAAGTGAGATCGCGTTTATACGTTAAAAACGGTCAAGTAAGAGAAGAGAAAATAAGCGCTCACTAACCGGTTCGTCCCTGTTTGCGCTTCGATTTGAGTGATGTTCCGGTTAGAGCGACGTTCTTGCGAGTGTAACCTTTATTATGGGTTAGGCTCTCAAAGTGTGGCTCTAACCGGTACGAAAAATAAACCGGTTTTCAAGCCCTGGTACTGACCAGACTGCTATATAATAATTGGCAATTACCTCAAAATTTGATAGCAAATTCTTCTTGGCTATCAAAACTTCCATCCTGCGAAGAGGCTTAGCCCAAGAAACGTCCGTCAATTTGTTTTCTGAGACGTTTAAAATTCTAAGGGAAGCCTGAAACATCACTAGATAGATTTACTTATAAACAGTAATTAGATTTACAAAGATTTTGGAGCCAAATCAGCTAAAAAATACCTCGTTAAGAGATTGCTACATTAAATACAAATCATAGTTAAGATTTCCTTAAGCAAAAAACCATGAACCGACTCCAAAAAAATTAACAAAATAACACCTTTTGCAAATCGGTGCAGTATTTTTTGAGATAGACGCGAAGATACAAACATAAATATGAAAATACAAAAATACAAACACAAAACCTCCTTTTTTGAAGTCGGTTAAAAAACAAAATAGACAGGTAGTACCTGTGTATGGCTGACAGCGCTTATGTCTTAGAATTTAACGTTTTTAGCACAGAGTATGTCACTATCTGCTAGTAAGGACATAACATAACAATATAGGGCTACTCCTCGAAATTTACTCACCCCGATTACAATCAATGATCTTGGGTCGAAGCATAGCCCATCCGCGCCGTCTAAATCCTGTTTCTCAATATGAAGCTCCTCCAAATACTTTAGGTTTTCAAGGTTCTCGACCACACTGATCTTATTACTGCTCAGATACAGCTTCTTCAGTTTGTGCAGTCTGTCCAGACCCTGGATTTTGGTGATGTTGTTCCATTGGAGGTGTAAATGTGTCAGGTTGTAGAGCACATCGAGGTTTGAGATGTGGGTCAGGTAGTTGTTATGGTAATAAGCGTATATGACGTGGTTTGGATTCCTTGATTTTGGCTGAGGGAAAACTATGCGGATTATAATCAGAATATTTTATGGTTTCATTAGGAGTCGATTTTTATTACAAGTTTATTCAATTTTAATTCTTTGATGGCGACTATACCTAAATAAGTTGCTATTTTGCAAATACAAGGTGTACAAACTATGCTATTTTAATGCCACAAGTTAAGTTTCTTTAATGCCACAATTATTAATATGGCGAATACAATAATAAAATCTTGGTCACTTTGCACGCGCCCTATTAGTTGCGTCCAGCCTTTATCGCGGTGGATAAAGTAGGATAAAGCATCGGTCACTCTCGCACTTACCCACTGGTCAGAAAGTGACGGATGTTTTATCCACGCTTATCCACATCGGTAACAACGACCATAATAGTGCTGCTATATTTATTACGGTACGGTAGGTACTATGTTTTCAATACTTACTGTTTAACTTTCCCAATGCACCCCTTATTTTCTTTTAGTTATGTGGTTGACTGGTAGAGAACGCCTTTACGCATTAAGTCCGCCATTTGTACGTTTTATATTTGATTGTAATGTGCAAAGAAGTTTAAATAAATAAATAAAGCAAGCAAGCGTTCAATCCGCTGCCGTGAACGGGGTTAGGACTTAGGTCCTAAGACAACCAACAATCAACTGCAATTTTTTATTATAGTCGCTTTAGAATATTAGTTAGACAGACAGACAGACGGACGGACGGCGTTATCACTCTTTGGGTATGGAATCCTAGTTATATAAATAAAGGTGATCAAAACAGACAAAGGAATGCCGCGGTGTAATGCCTAAAGCAAATACAAAAAATGGAGAACAGGTGACGAAAAAATAATTCTACAAAAACGTCTAAGACAAGCAAACATGATAGGTACCAAGTATTCCAATAATCCAATATTTATTACTTAGGTAATTATGATAAGTACTTACTATCTCAGTTAGGCATTTTTCATGCAAAAATAAATGTGTCACTCGTTTGTGAACGTCCGCGTTCTTTCTTACTATTTTCTTCGCTTGTTTGAGCAATTCTTCTTCGTTTCGTTTAAATTCTTTCAATTTATTTGGCATATTTTATTTCCAAAACATTATGTAGGTATGCGTAAAATCTCAAAATCATCGACCATGTATCCAACATGAATCGACCTAAGTTTTGAATAATAGCGCCGTTGCTATGCCAATTTTTTAGTGTTGCCATTTAATAAAACTACTACCTCACCTCCCATTCACGTGCAAACAAACCGTGTAATATGACAAACTAAATTTACATGAGGAATAGCACACGATAAATTGCTACTATAATTCGCGTCCATAACCACCTCGACTAATCAAAAACAGCAGTACGCCGCTCATGGAACTAATAAGTGCTACATACAACAATGCTAGCAAGCACTGATAATTATGTTCCATGACATCGTTAAACTATTTTATTATATTGCGTGCGATTCTCGGGATTATTACAGGAAAAGGCTTATTACACCACCCTTACCCTAACCGTAATGAGAGGGACGCCGCAATTCGCTAGATACGTATGTAGATATCTCCATCTGATTTCAACGTATTGCGGCGTCCCTCTTGTTAGGGTTAGAGCTGTTGTAGCCTTGCAAAAAAAGTCGAGCAAAAAAAATGAGGGCGTTGTTTGGAATGAAATTGGCAATATGATTCAAGGTTCTAACCTGTGCGTGTTGCTTTAGAGTTGCTTTAGAGGTAGATAATTAAGTTTTACTTACTATATAATATATTTTTTATAGTAAGTAAAACTTTATTTACCAAAGAACAATAATACATTTATAGCAGTGCATTTAACGGCCGGCCTTACATAGTCTGAATTCATAATTTGAATTCATATTATTAATTCAGAAAGCACGGAATCGCATACAATTTAACTATTATGCACAAATATTCTGATTATTTCAGACTAGCTTTTGCCCGCGACTCCGTCTGCGTAGAAGTCGTTTATCGGTACCCCACAGGAATTTGTAAAATTTTCCCTGGTAAACAGCCTTACTAATAAAGTTTAACACAGGCGTATACACTCGTTATACACGTGTTGTAAGTTTTTTCTTACCAATAAAAACTTTTTTGACGTAAGCGTTGTACACATCGTGCAATTAAGAACAATAGTTACACAGTGACTATTCACTCGGATACCCTTGTATAACTGTTGTACAAGATTCAAAAACGTTCCACAGTTTGATGTTTGTTTGACGACGTTTTCGTTTCTAAGATGGAGTACCAAAATTATCTCGATTTATTTGATCAGTGGGATTCAGAAGGAACCAGGAAACGAAAAACATACAAAAAACGTGCCAATCCGTTCCTGCTGAATGAAAGTGATTTTAAAAGCACGTACAGATTTACGAAAAACTATGTACGTAAAATTGTTGAATTAATAAAAGATGATATCATACAAGATAATAGGGGATCTGGCATATCACCCGAGTTGCAGGTGCTCACGGCACTTAGGATTTGGGGACGACAAGAAGTGCAAGATGATGCGGCGGATCTTCACTGTGTTAGTCAACAGTCGCTGACGAATATCTGCCGTCGTGTAGCAACAGCATTGGCGAGAAGAGCTGACCAATTTATTTTTATGCCAAATGGAATACGAGAACAGGAAGAAGTCATTGCTGGGTTTCGAGAAATATGTGGTTTTCGAAAAACTATTGGTGCAATTGACTGCACACATATTAAAATAAAAAAGGTGGGTGGACAGAGTGCACAGTATTATGTAAATAGAAAGGGATTTTATTCTCTGAACGTACAAGTTATTTGTGACTCCACATTGAAAATAAGAGATATAGTAGCACGGTGGAGAGGCAGTACACATGATTCGAGGATATTTAGAGAAAGTCAAATTCGAAATAGATTCGAAAATGGTGATTTTGTAGGCCATCTTCTTGGTGATGCAGGGTATGGTTTAGCTCCATACCTTTTTACACCAGTAAGTAATCCCACGACACCAGGAGAAGAAGCGTACAATAGAGCCCACATTCTAACAAGAAGTACAATAGAAAGGTGTTTTGGGCTCTGGAAACAAAGATTTCCTTGTTTATTGACTGGATTTACAGTATCACTTGGAAATGTGAAGTTATATATAATTGCATTAGCTGTATTACATAATATAGCTGTGGATATGAGAGAAGATTCAGACATTCCTCCAATTCTTTCAACCACCCAACCGATTAATCATCAACAAGCAGTTCCAGCCCAAAGAGAACTACACCGACAGGGACAATTGGCGAGACAGTTGTTCATACAAAGATATTTCAGTTAATAAATAAAGAGCTTAATGATATTACAAATACATTTTATTTATATACTTATTTATAATTTAATAACTGTTTTTCTAATAGAGAATTTTGTAACATAAAATTTTCACATTTTAAATTATGCTCTTTTTGTGCCCATGCATGGGCCTCAATCATTTGCTTGATTTTTAATTCATGCTCTACTCGCATAAAACTTATAACTGCAGCATTACGTTCGTCAGAGCTAGTCGATTCCCGAATCTTTACCTGAAACAAAATTTTACTTTAATTAACATACAAACACATACATATGCATCATCAACGTCCATACATCTTTTCATACACGCCGCCGATTTCGAGTGCTATGCACCTGACCAATTAATTTAATGTCTTAAAATTATATTACCGCAAAGCCTGAAGACGAAAGTGTTCGACCAGTGCGTCCTCCCAGTTATGACTTTATAACAAAACTCAGTTAAGGACATTCAACGATGGGTAATGCTAGTAATTAAATTTGACATATAAAATGACAAAATATAAATTAACATACCTCATCAATTTTCCGTTTTCTCTGCATACGTCCACCCAGTAAATCCCTTTTAAATTCAGGTAATTTTTTGATAATTGGGTTTGAATCCTGTGTAATAGAAATAGACCCAATACAGTAGCAATAATTATAACATTTGACTAAAATGGACAACATACCTATAACATAACATACTTCAAAACATCTATATATCTATACTATCATACCTGGATAACTAGTGGCATATCATCATCAATTTCTTTAGTTTTAGGTGGTGAATGTATCAATGAAATCATATCAATTTTTTTTACTTCATCTATCAGTGGTATTGTTTCCACAATCTCTGGCACAGATTTTTTGACAAATTTTTCCTGTAAAGTAAAAGTGTTACATATGGAAGAAAAAAAATAGGAGATCATAAAAGAAAAATGTATGATTGTATAACATGACATGTGTATCAATTATCTAGTTACAAAAATTAAATATTTTTAAATTTGCTACAATCTTACTTGAGAAAGAGTATCACTATCAAATTGATTAATATCTTCTTCAAACTCTTGAGGCAACATTTCCATAATTTCCGTAGTTTGCGGATCAGGACTTGGTGGCTTCATACCTCCACCAGTAGCTTTCAATGCTTTTTTGTAATCTGAATTACATTTTTTTGCATCAATTTTCATTGTTCGCCACTGCTGCTTAAGTTCAGTTAAACCTCTTTCCATTTTGTTCACTTCATTAAAGCTACAATACAAAATTTCATATCACGAACTTTACACATCTACTTAGCGTAAAAATGAGTATTAAGCTTCAGTACCGTTATTCGAAGCCTAGTTAAACATAATATTGAGAGCGACGACTTTGATTCCGGAAGTGACGTGACGGTTGCTAATTGGTCGATATCCCCGCTATTTTCCCCTCCACCAGCCACCCCCACCCTCTCAAGGCGATGGCGGCATTTAGGATCATTGGCGTTTTGTTTCCTGGTACGTACGGTTGTGCAAGATTTTTGTATGAATTACTGAATTTATTACTTAATTTAATTAAAAACGGTGTTACCGTTCGGTGTTTTAGTTTGTAAGCTTGTTTTTCAGGTTTGATATCCCGCTTGTTGATAAGATTTTAACAAAATTATATGTATCATCCCTTACCCGCCAATCATGGTGACGGCGGGTTATGTACCTACCAGGCTGACAATGCAGCGGAACTTTTAATTAAGCTGTGTTTGCTGGGATGAGCTTAAGACTTAAGTAAAATCAAAGTGGGTAGGCATGCTTTTTAGACCAGAAAAGAGTGTAATGTTTTAACTTATAACCCAGGGGTGTTACTGTTTGAAATTCTCCTGTACATTACTATAGTGTATGTATAGTGCGTGAGTGCAGGCCTGGCTCCTATTTGGATTGCTACCAAGCCTTATCAAAGTGTTTTTATTTTTCAAATGGTGCAAGTATGCAGATATAATTCTCGACAAAGAGCAGATAAGCAAATTGGTGGAATTTTACAGTTACTACTCAGGTACCCTCTTTCCTGTATTTTACCCCCAGTGTAGTCATAAAGTTAACACTGTGATATTATAAGCGTATTTTTATTCTATTTTAATGAATACTATGCTACTTGTTCTACCTGTGAACGTGAGTTTCAACTTGAAATTATTTTATACTACTTACTTGCTTTAATTATTTTGTTAAGGCCTTCCCCCAACCTGAAGAGGGTAGATTTAAAAAATAATTACTTACAAGAACCATCCAAGGAACGTATTTTTAACTTTGCCTACTTGCAGTAAGATTTTTATATAATTGAATATTAGGACATAAATGTTTAAATATACGAGGACGAGAATTGTTTCCATTTCAAGCTAAAGATAGGAAAATCATTTATTCACTAGTGTACTCCTCCTAGAATGTCATTTTCCGTAAGAAAAGTCATACGATACCTAGCGTTGTAGATTGTAGACATTACACGCAGCTTGATAGGGCCACTTGTAACCTTTGGGAGTTTTGGGAATTCGGTACCTTTCTCTAATTTCCACTTTTATGCAAAGAAGTGGGTGAGCACCATTACGAGTAATTTTAATGACTCCATGATACATTGTTCTTAGTAGTTTGTTACAGTAATAATTAATGTCAGCCTATTTATTCAGACACAACCGGCTTACTCGTACATACATTACCAGTAAACAAGTTTTTAAGTTTGGGCTTCCTAAGACAGACCCGTAGAATGGTCTGCTGTCCCAACATAATTTACGTGTAGTTAACAATTCTACTTGCATTTGCCAACAAATCTGACTCGAATTGCTCGCTCGCCTCCCATGGCAGCCAAGCAGAGTGACAGAATATGAGAACACTGTTTTGTTTTTAAGACCTGTTATACTACTGTACCATGTTCTTTGTAAATAAGTAAATAAATAAATAATCAATAACACAAGATAAACATTCTTGCTTAGCTTTTGTGCTCGCCTCCCATGGCAGCTTGCTATGTGTTCTCCTGTGCAAGCAGAGTTCACACAAGGTAAACATACTTAGCTTTTGTGCTCGCCTCCCATGGCAGCTTACTATGTGTTCTCCTGCGCAAGCAGAGTTCACACAAGGTAAACAAACAAAGCCTTTGTGCTTGCCTCCTAAGGCAGCTTGTTATGTGTTCTCGATTTGCTCGCTCGCCTCCCATGGCAGCCAAGCAGAGTTCACACAAGGTAAACATTCTTACTTAGCTTTTGTGCTCGCCTCCCAATGGCAGCTTGCTATGTGTTCTCCTGTGCAAGCAGAGTTCACACAAGGTAAACATACTTAGCTTTTGTGCTCGCCTCCCATGGCAGCTTGCTATGTGTTCTGCACAAGCATAGTTCACACAAAGTAAACATACATGACTATTTGCATTTGCCAGTAAATTTGACTCAAGTTTTTAGTTTGGGCTCGCTTCTTAAGGCAGCTTACAAAAGGATGTACAAGCAGTTTTAGATTTTGTGATTAATACCTAGAGAATGCGGTTAAAACGCATAATGCATAAAAATGGCTGCATAGTTTTTGCCCCAGGGCGCACCTGGTACGAGTAGCTCGAAGATAATTGGGCTGCGCAAGCCCTCTGTGTGCTGGGCTTTATATTCAAAGCTAAGCCTGATCTGATGTTTCTAGATAACGTATCAGGCCAACCCACTGGCCCCTTTTTTATCAGGGTTCTTTTTACGTTACCCTTAAAATTTTACTTGCTTAAATCTATACCTACTTTGTCCTTTATCTAAGTGCGAGTCTTTAGGTTTACTATCTGTAGTGACCGTAGTCTCTCCAACGAACATGCGAAGTTCGGAAGTTTTGGTTACTGCCCCCGTGACAAGTCTTAACTTATCGTACTCGTTCGTAGGAATAATGTGTTGCCCAAGAACAGATATGGATAATTATAATTACTGGTATTAAAAGTAATACTTAACTGCTACGTGCTATCCTGATAAGGTAGCCATGACTTTATAGTCGTAAAGCAGAGAAGTCGACGGGGCTCCGCTTGGCGGAGCCCCTATTCCGCGTAGTATGGCCCTTCGGGCCAGGACGCAACACTAACCTAACCTATTTACCTAACTACGAGTTATGATGGGTATGTTATACCTCCAGCAGTTTCAGGGCAAGCAGTGTGGTCATGGTTTTTAATATATATTACGGCTATCTAGATACTATAAAGCCCTTTTATTATAGGAATTTTGTTGGACAGTTCTATTGCAACCCATGATATTTTGGCTACTGCTCATTTAGTGTTTTTTGATTCATTTTATAATAAGCTTGAAGCTGAAATATATATTTAACTTAATAGGTTTTTGTTTCAACTTGTTATAATAAGCTCATAATCTTAAGTTAACATCTGTAATTAACATTGTGGTCAAGCAATAGAGTATTGGGTATTGAGTATATAATTTTAAGTCAAATATTTCGATATTATCCCAATATAAATTAATTATTAATATTCTGTAAATATACCAAAATTTTAACTATACAAAGAATATTAGCATGGCCACTGCGCAAGGATGTCACGCAAGATCGTGAAGCGCTCTAAATTTTTATATTTTTAGTTGTAACAGGCAAGCTGGAGCTGACTCTGTTAAAAACATCAACTTGTGTAAACCGCTAAATTAAATCCTAAGCTACTCGTACAGCCACTCTTAAACGTTCTATGTTTATTTTTAATATTAACTGGACTTTGTCATGCTTATTTACAGACAAAGCACCCGCCTAGTTCTGGTCTTTTCCAAATACATAGTGTCGATTGCCCACTATTCATATTTCTTATGACTGCTCTTCTAAATAGACTTAGCAGCTTAAAATTATTTTATAACTTTACTTTTATGGCTTGAATAAAATTTTAGTTGATCTTTTTTTGTGAATTCCGTCGTAATATATAAATTTATGAAGCTTAAGATATGACACTCATTGCTGCATCTATCTGGTAAGAATTGTCGATAAACTTGATTTGCAACGTCACTTTAACTACATACAGGGTGACCTCGAATTGGTAATACAAATTCAAAGTACTACAGAGAGCTTCCCTAAACCAATCGCTTCTACGAGGTCTCACGCTTAATTTTAAAACATAAGTACTTTTTTTTAAGTTTTCTAATTATCCCATTTTTTTTTGCTTAAATTGGTTACCCTACCATTACCTTTAAAATGAAAGAGGTTTAAAGTATTTCAAATGAACACTTTCCTCTTTGGTTCGTTATCTGACACATCATTTATGATAATAGCGTATCTTGATTAGTAAATTGTCACTTGTCTTGTCAAAGAAAGTAAGAATTTTCGTATTTAATTAAGATAGTAATTAAACAAAATGCCCCGAGCTTATCCTTATACGAATATTCAGCGAATGGATATGTTATCTTTTTATTTTACGTCACGAAGTACCGTACGAACTCAAGCATTGTTTCATGAACGACACCCTGACTGCCCAACTCTTACTCGTGTTCTAATAAACTCCATTGTCCAAAACTTAAGAGATTTTGGACAGTTTACTGTCCCAGTGCACGCTCAAGCTCCGGGCCGGCGGCCGCGGTACTCGCAGACGTTTCGGAGACGAGTTCTCGATTAGCCACCACCCAGAGGCGAGCTCAAGGGACGCTGCCGCAAGATTCGGAACGAGCCAATGGTTTATTTGGCGATTACTGAATGCTGAAGGAAAGTATCCGTTTAAATTCCAAAGGGTGCAGGATATCATATTAGCCGATTATCCTAGAAGAGTGCAATTTTGTCGTTGGCTGCTGCAAAATCTACACTTGAACATTTTATGGACCGACGAGGCAACATTTACAAGAGTAGGCATGTTCAACGTTCACAATGAACACTGGTGGTCTGATCGTGAAGCAAATCCTCACGTAACTCGCAGGGACTCCTACCAGACACGTTTCTCGGTAAATGTTTGGGCAGGAATACTGAACGACTGTTTGATTGGTCCTCATTTCATTGACGGAAATTTAAATGGACCGAAATATGAAGAATTCCTGAGAAATGTGTTACCGGTATTGCTACGAGAGGTGCCGCAGCAAAATTTGGAGGCTCTGTATTACCAGCAGGATGGGGCACCAGCTCATTTTTCCCTGCGTGTGCGAAGCTACTTGGACCAAGAGTTCCCTGGGAGATGGATTGGACGCTGTGGCCCAGTCGCTTGGGCTCCTAGAAGCCCTGATCTCACACCTCTCGACTTCTTTTTGTGGGGCGAAATAAAAAGGAGAGTGTACGCACGGGAAACAGATACTGTGGGTGAACTTCGCCAAAAGATAGTTGAGGCATTTAATAATGTAAAAACCAATGAATTTGTTCTCCACAGATTGAAAGACAATCATAGGCGACGGGCAGAGTTATGTATCCAAGAAGGCGGGGGTCATTTTGAGCACATTTTAAAAGTTGTTTAAGTTTTACAATTTTGTATTTTGTACTGTACGTTATTCAACAATAAATTATTTTTATTCACTCATTATTCAGTTATTCACTTTATCAGATAATTTATTAGGGTACCTACTTAAAACTAAAGGGTTGGATGGATATCAGCACCTAGTTTATTAATAACATCGAGTGATAGATACAGGAATGGAAATTGAGACACATTTTGTTCCTTGTCGCTTTGGGTGGCAGTGCGTCACGTTGAATGTCCACTGTCATTATCTCCGTCGTTGTTGTGACAGAGTACAAAATGGTGCGAGAATCAATTTCCTTGTCTGTACGACAGATATGCATGACGTCATGTTGGTTAACCACACTTGGGATTTTAAATTATTTTTATTATTTTGTTTTGTTAGAAAATTAACGATAATTAAGGAAAGCTAACTTTAACAACTGAGTTAATGCAATACACTATTAGTGATTAACTGAATCATAATCAAGTATTTTGTATTACCAATTCGAGGTCACCCTGTATATTCCCACCTAACTACCTCTACCGTCAGACGTAGAAACCTACCCGTATTTTAAGTTAGTGAAGATCTGAAATTGGGATTGATTGTTATTGAAATATAACGAAATATGTTATGACAAGATCGCTTATAACTTTGAAATGATAGCACGGCTACCGGCAATATTTTATTTCCATTATTATGAATAGATGAATGAAACCATTACTCGGTAGTGCATATGTTGCTGGCGTAAATGGCGCTGTAATCAAGCATAGCACAATACATTCTGAACTAAATTTACCATGGCGCGCTGTGTTTATTTAGTGATACCTACTCAACAGTAAATTGATCGATTCGAGCGGGAGTAGCCGCGTTTGACAGAACGAGTTGATGATGTTATAATAGGTGTTATACATAAAACTCTAATAATACTTGTGACCATTAGAAGTCGTAGAGCTCAGAAAAGGTGTGGTTTTTTTGCGGAAATTTGACGACTGCTCTTAACTATGCTATGGTGCCACCACGTGCGATAGGTAACGTACAAAACTGGCATGCAAGAGCTCTTGTAGCAAGAGAGAGATTCTCCACGACCCGCTTTGACCTTTGCAGAGCGTGTTCGTTTCATCAAGAAACGCGTTAGATTGAGCCAAGCGCAGGAATCCCAACCAGGATGGTTGAGCACGCACTAGACGATTCACGTACTTGCTCCACTGCGGCTGCGCCCCTGATAGAGCCTACCCGTTTTTACAATCAGTTAAATTAATGGTAGGTAGTTTAACCTCGATTGCGTAAGAATAAATTGCCTTCATTTTCTTCACATGAGTCATTGTTTTTGGAATTTTAATTTTTCACTGTGAGGATGACTGTATACCTACGTTTTATATTTTGTTATGTTTTAGGTTACTATTTATTAGGTAGTGGGACATGGTTTTCTTGAAGACTACGATTAACGGTAATAGTCTACGTGGTCGCAAATATTGCATTATAATAAGCCACAGGTTATTAATAATTTTATTGAACTGAATGATTCTTTGCAAACCTTGGTAATACAAGGTGACCTTAAATATACATTGCAATTTTTATTTACTTACTTACGTACTATTGTCGTAAGATTACTGTTAGTATGCCTTTTTACTATATACATATAATATATGCTGTCATATGACTTAACAGGGACACTGCCACCTAACCAAAAAATAATGTACCTACCTACTTAATTATTGTATGTGCAGACTTTACTTTTTCTCATGACATGCACTTTTATATTACCAACTGTTTCGATGCATATAAATGAACTACTATTCGTTTTTGTTCGACATTTTTATTTTTTACCCAGTCCTGTCATGGCAGTTTGCAGTATTCTCTTCTCAATGTTAAAATTATAATCTTTTCGATTCACAGGACATATTTGATCACATTGGTGTTGTTGTGTTGTATTTATTATTATTATCCCACCAGGCAATAACAGACACGTCTCAATATTATGTTTAACTAGGCTTCGAATAACGGTACTGAAGCTTAATATCAGCGTTTTACCTACCAATAAAACGCTTATTAAGTAAAATACCTTATTCGAAGCCTAGTTTTTGAAGCTGCCTGGCGGTGCAATGCACCACTCACCAAGCCTATAGCCTCTGAGCACAGATTATAAGGGTCTTCCGAGACGGCTATTATATCTCATTATTGACCTCAATAAAGATACTTCGCAAGGCAAAGTCTGTTATGTGATGGCGCATTGCTAATACTTAATTAATTACATAATATTTAAAAAAAATCCAATGATCCTAAATGCCGCTATCGCCTCTCACGGGGCGGCCGCCTGGTGGGGGTGGCTGGTGGAGGGGAAAATAGCGGGGTTATCGACCAATTAGCAACCGTCACGTCACTTCCGGAATCAAAGTCGTCGCTCTCAATATTATGTTTAACTAGGCTTCGAATAAGGTATTTCGCTTAGTAAGCGTTTTATTGGTAGGTAAAACGCTGATATTATTATCTATTCACCATTGCATTACTTTCTGCCATGATAAAGTTTTGGCTTTATTTGTATTAGTGTCGGTAGACTTATTTTCTATAATATTCAGGACACCTTTTAAGCATTCACGCAACAAAATCTGGAATAAATAAAACAATTACAAACAATTCCAAGCAAAAATACCACGCGGTGTAAATAACGAATTTGTATTAAACAACTTACTTTTTCTGTCTCGTCCCAGTTGGGATTTCTCTTTCTTTTTTTCGTATCTATATTGTTTGCCATTTTAGATAAAAACGTTTAAATTTGTTCAATTACAAACAAGAAATCAAACAAGTCGCGTAAAACACAAACTATAGCATTCAAATAATAAACAAAGCTGCTGAAATGACAATTTATTTTGACATTGACACGTTGAACCGATTCGTTCCGAAATTGCAGTGTATATTCCCGCTAAACTAAAACAAGGAAATAATACCTTTCATTGAAGAATTTACACAGGAACACTATGTTTTAGTAATATAAAGTATGTTTAAGTTTGATAATAACATTATTTAAATATATTAGTGTACTCAAATGTATAATATTACAAATTGTAAAAGCAAGATATATCAGGTATAATATATAAGATATATCATCAGATATATAAGATATATCAAGAAATATCAGTTATAGCCAAAGTTATCGAAAAAGTAATATATAACAGTCTGTACAATTATTTAGAAAGTAATAATTTGTTAGCTAAGGAACAGAAAGGCTTCAGGAAAAATCAATGTATTAACATGGCAATCTTTGAACTAATACAGAAAGTCCTTATAAATATGGATAAAAGGTTGCCAGTCTCTGCAATGTATATGGATTTAACGAAAGCGTTTGACTTTGTAGACCATACCATTTTAATGAACAAATTGTATAAATATGGAGTCAGGGGTAACATTCTTGAACTAATTAAGTCATATTTGAGTGATAGGAAACAAATTACACAAATCACTCAACTATGCTACAATACTAAAAAAGAAACCATCTTCTCTTCACAGACCAAAACAGTTCTACATGGTGTTCCTCAAGGAAGTATTTTAGGGCCATTATTATTTCTCATTTATATAAATGACCTGCCTAAGAGTACTAATAATACGATGGTCCTATTCGCAGACGATAGCACTATCTTATTCAATGATATAAAAGATAACACGTATGACTCGAATATCAATAAAACTTTAGAAGCAATCATAAAATGGCTGAATATTAACTGCTTAAAAATTAACTTAAACAAAACATGTATCATGAACTTTAATCAGAAATATAGTATTTTACCTGCCGCAAACATTACCCATAAAAATCATAAAATATCGGAAACCAACACTACTAAATTCTTAGGCCTTACTCTAGACAATAATATGACATGGAAAGCACACATTGAAAATGTTTGTGTTAAACTAAATAAATATTCGTATGCACTGCGCATGTTAAATAAAATTGTAAATAAATCAGCTGTATTAATAGCATATCATGCATATGTATCGTCGACTCTTAGGTATGGAGTTATTTTCTGGGGCAACGCAACTGATCGGGACCTTGTCTTTAAGGCTCAAAAGAAATGTTTGCGTGCCGTGTGCAATTTATGGCCCACAGAATCTTGTAAACCTCATTTTAACAGTTTAAATATTTTAACTTTTCCTTCCTTGTACATTTATGAAGTGGCTGTATTTGTAAAATGTAATCCAGATTTGTTTCAAAATTTCAGTAGTGAACGACACCGCAATAAAGTGCGTGCCATCTCAATGAATACAGCTCTCTTGTCCAAAAGTATTTTAGGAATGGCTCCAAGGATCTACAACAGCCTACCAAAGGCAATTAGAACATGTAAGCATATTATAGAGTTCAAGAGACTGTTAAATAGATACTTGGTTCAGAAAAGCTACTATTCGATAGATGAATATGTAAATGACAATGATAATACTTAATATGCATAGTACCTAATTGTAATTTTATATATATATTAAGTTTACCCTACAAATTAAGTTGACCTAGTCATTAATAGGTATTTAGTAGATATTAAGAATTATCTTAGTATTTATTGCATTGCATGCTAGACACTAGCAGATTGTGACAGATCAATACAATGTATGTAACACCTTTTGTACTCACTTTCTTGCAATAAACGATTGATTGATTGATTGATTGATTGATTGAAGAACTATTGTTATTTCTGAACGAAGCTTTTCAATGTTGCCTGTGGGCATTAAAAACAGTGTACAACAGATGCGTAACTATTACTCGCCTAAACGACGTTTATTAGCTATGTCCACACCTTTGCGCTTTCATGTTCAACTTGCACTTTCAATTTTCAGGTCGTCTTGCGTCAAGCGCATGCAATACGAGGGTGACACTGAATCTTCAATAAAATCCAATGTTTTGACTTTATCTTACGCCATTTTATTTGCAAAATGTTGCACGTCGACCCAACGGTGACGGATCAGCGGTCGCTACGGGAATGCGCTGATATCAAACCACTTTGAGCGCCTGCGTTATTGCATTCGCTGTGAATGCAGAGGCATGCGTCAGAGCAAAGCGCAAGTAGAACATGAAAGCGCACAGGTGTAGACATGGCTATTGGTACCTAGGCCTTGTGTATAGCTATGTCTACACGTATGCGCTTTCATGTTCAACTTGCGCTTTCCTCTGACGCATGTCTGTGCAACCACAGCGCATGCAATAACGCATGCGCTCAAACTGGTTTGATATCAGCGCATACCCGTAGCGCACGCTGATCCGTCACCGTCGGGTCGACGTGCAGCATTTTGCAAATAAAATGGCGGAAGATAAAGTCAAAACATTGGATTTTATTGAAGATTAGCTATGTCCGCACCTGTGCGCTTTCATGTTCAACTTGCGCTTTCAAATTTCGATTCGTCTTGCGTAAAGCGAATTCAATATTGATTGCTTTAAGACGCATGCAGCTTATTGTCTACACCTGTGCGCTTGACGCATGCAGCGTACGTATCAACCCAACGGTGACGGACCAGCGTGCGCTACGGGCATGCGCTGCTGTCAAACCTGTTTGAGCGCGTGCGTTATTGCATGCGCTGTGGTTGCAGAGGCATGCGTCAGAGAAAAGCGCAAGTTGAACATGAAAGCGCACAGGTGTAGACATAGCTATTTAGTGTCACCCTCGTATTGCATGCGCTTGACGCAATACGAATTGAAATCTTGAAAGCGCAAGTTGAACATGAAAGCGCATAGGTGTGGACATAGCTTATAAGAGGTGTGTAACTTTATTCACAGCTTAATCGATGCATAACTATACAATAGTTAAACAATTGTGTAGACATTTTTTATTAGTAAGGCTGAAAAAGTGTTGTTAAGTACGTGGGGGTAGGTAACTTATAGAAATGCACAATTAAACCGATAATTAAGAGTTAGACTTTCGATTGCCCAGTCCAAGACAATTCCAGATGGCCTTTCTAGAATAATCGACGTTCTTCGACCCGCCGTCGGGAATGTTCCAGTAGTCGTTGCTGGAATGTTCTATAGCTGTCTCTGTCTCGTTTTTTATTGCGACGAATCTTGAAAGGTTCTCAGTATTGCTATCTCTTTCTAACCATGCTATCTCTTTCACTTTTTCTGGAAAATTCACCATATTCTCAAATGTACTTCAAAGGCCCATAAACCTGAAAACGCCTGAATACGGGTTTTCAAGTTATCTCGTAATCTGGTAGAGGGTGGCTTGAAACGGCCTGAAAACATGTTTCAGGCGCCTGAAAACAACGGCAACTTGGGCGAAATTTTGATAATCTGGTATGTGATAGAGCTACCTCTGAAACGGCCTGAAAACATGTTTCAGGCGCCTGAAAACAACGGCAACTTGGTCGAAATTTTGATAATCTGGTATGTGATAGAGCTACGTCTGAAACGGACTGAAAACATTTTCAGGCACCTGAAAACAACGGCAACTTGGTTGAAATTTTGATAAACTGATATGTGATAGAGCTACCTCTGAAACGGCCTGAAAACATGTTTCAGGCGCCTGAAAACAACGGCAACTTGGTTGAAATTTTGATAATCTGGTATGTGATAGAGCTACCTCTGAAACGGACTGAAAACATGTTTCAGGCGCCTGAAAACAACGGCAACTTGGTTGAAATTTTGATAAACTGATATGTGATAGAGCTACCTCTGAAACGGCCTGAAAACATGTTTCAGGCGCCTGAAAACAACGGCAACTTGGTCGAAATTTTGATAAACTGGTATGTGACAGAGCTACCTCTGAAACGGACTGAAAACATGTTTCAGGCGCCTGAAAACAACGGCAACTTGGTCGAAATTTTGATAAACTGGTATGTGACAGAGCTACCTCTGAAACGGACTGAAAACATTTCTCAGGCGCCTGAAAACAACGGCAACTTGATTGAAATTTTGATAAACTGATATGCGATAGAGCTACCTCTGAAACGGCCTGAAAACATGTTTCAGGCGCCTGAAAACAACGGCAACTTGGTTGAAATTGTAATAAACTGGTATGTGACAGAGCTACCTCTGAAACGGACTGAAAACATTTTTCAGGCGCCTGAAAGCAACGGCAACTTGATTGAAATTTTGATAAACTGATATGCGATAGAGCTACCTCTGAAACGGCCTGAAAAACTGTTTCAGGCGCCTGAAAACAACGGCAACTTGGTCGAAATTTTGATAATCTGGTATGTGATAGAGATACCCCTGAAACGAACTGAAAACATGTTTCAGGCGCCTGAAAACAACGGCAACTTGGTTGAAATTTTGATAAACTGGTATGTGATAGAGCTACCTTTGAAACGGACTGAAACGATGTTTCAGCCTGGTGAAAACGCTTCCAAAGCAGAAGTCGTTTATCGCTGCTCCCTCGGGAACTCCAATTTTCCGGAATAAAAATATCCTATGTAAAATAAGAATAAAAATATCCTTCCCTGGGACTCAAACTATCTCCATACTAATAAATTGTATATACCTTACTTGATTCCCCATACAAACTTCCAACCCCCTTTTCACCCCCTTAAGGGATGATTTCCGGGATAAAAAATATCCTATGTCCTTTCCCGGGACTCAAACTATCTCCATACCAAATTTCATCTAAATCGGTTCAGCGGTTTAAGCGTGAAAAGGTAACAGACAGACAGACAGACAGACAGACTCTCATTTATAATATTAGTTTCACAGATTGAATTAATTTAGATTGTGTAAGGCCGGCCTGAGGCAAGGCACCGGAATTCAGACTATGAATTCAGATTCTGATTCAGACCGTGAGATCATGTAAAGCCGGCCAAATGGCTAGAATCCACCTGACAAAAGTGAATTTCATTTCATTAGTTGACAGCACGGTGCTTTCACTCCCAACAATCCGTTTTGTTTGGACGCCAATGTCTATTTTTAGTTCCGTCAATTTGCTCTAGATAGCTATATTTTGAAAGGCTATAATAGATGAAAACAACTTTAAAATCTAGTTTCAAAAAAGCTGTGGCAGTGGCACAGCAGGGCTGGTATTGGTACGTGTGGTTATAGGTCCTCGATATTATAAGTATGGTAATAGATGGTCCTAATAGTAGTTACGGGAATTTGCGTTAGATGGCGTTGTGCCGTTGAATAGAGTGATATCTCTATCCTCCTATACCTATATAATGTACTCTGGTTGACAGCTAGCCGAAAATAATATAATAGTTTTGTTTCACTCCTATCCTGGAGGGTTCTGAATCAATCGTTGAGTTCTGTGACAAGAGTGTTGGTTGCTGCACGTGTCGATTATTTTGTCGCGTTTTTTAGTGCCTCAGTGTTGTTGAAGAGCTCGGTGGAGTGGTCAGCGCGAGCGGCGGCCGACACTCTTGCCTCTGATCTCGGAGAATATAACACTCTAAGGGCCGTATTAATAAACTCATCTCAACTCTGATCCCCGTCTCAAGACACGTCAAAGTAAACGTCAATCCATAGAAAACTGTCATTTTTGACGCATCTTGTGATGGGGATCAGAGTTGAGATGAGTTTATTAATACGGCCCTAAATGTTTGAATAACATTTTCAAGAACCGATCACATGTAACCTCAAACTTTGACATTGGCAGAATTGTCCTCATGGACAGACGCCATTTTAACAAAAAATTGAATTGAATTGAATCAATCGTTTGGGAGTGATCATTTTTCAATCCTAATATCTAAACCGTTATCCACCATTCCTTCCCCAAAACCTGAACCTCTCCTAAAATACAAACTTAATGAAGCTGATTGGACTAAATTTTCTTTTTATATTGATGACAAACTTCAACAACTTGATCCCCTAGCTGAAGACCCTCTTTGCCTTTATTCAAAATTTATTGAAATACTTAACGAAGCGGCTGATAAGTTCATCCCACGGAAAAATTCCAACCCATTCCCCAAACTTTCTTCCCCGCCGTGGTGGGTCTCTGACTGTTCTGCTGCTGTTAGAAAAAGGAATGAGGCAGAGCGTACATATAACCTGGCCATGACCTCTAACAATTTTTTAAATTTTCAAAAGGTGTCAGCTCGTACCAAAAGAATCCTCTCTAAAAAGAAAAAAAAAATGTTGGAAGGGTTTCTGCGAATCTTTGTCTCCGAGAGCTCCCCCGTCAATTCTTTGGGGCAACATTAAAAAATTCAGAGGTTCGGCCAACCCAGACTGCGTCACATCGCTGGACACGTCCCACTGGATTCATGACTTTGCTACCAGATTGGCTCCCTGTACCGCTCCTGAAGAGTCATGTGTATCGGTTTATCCTCCTATTCCTCCTTCCCATTCTTTTGACGAACCTTTTTCTATAGCTGAGCTCAAAACTGTTTTATGTGGGCTACGTGATACATCTCCAGGTGAGGATGGCATTCCTTACTGCTATTTTAGCAATCTTAATCAGTTAGGACAAGAATTTCTCCTTAATCTACTGAACCGATTTTATACAACTGGAGTGATACCGGAGGCTTGGAAGTGTCAAATCGTTCTACCGCTTCTGAAACCTAATCAAAACCCAGATGAAGCAAGCTCCTACCGGCTATCGCTCTATCTGCTACGATTGGTAAAATTCTTGAGCATTTGGTAAAAAATAGGTTGGAATGGTTTGTAGAGAATAAAAGAATTCTGGCTAACAGCCAATTTGGATTTCGTAGAGGTAAGAGTACCATGGACAGTCTGAACATCTTGACTACCGACATTCGACTTGCCCACTCTGCTAATGAAGATCTTGTAGGCTGTTTCATTGATATTTCGTCTGCCTATGACAATGTTCTACTTCCGGTGCTCAGAGCTAAAATGCTACATCTGAGTGTTCCTGTGAGGATAGTAAATTTTGTCTGCAGTATGTTAATGGGTAGGACAATTAAAATCCGTAACGGCAATTCATATTTACCGCCCAGAATTATTTGGAAGGGTCTCCCTCAAGGTTCGGTCCTTAGTCCTCTCCTATATAACATCTACACCTACGATATGGAGCAGACAGTTTCCCCTTTTTGTAAAGTGTTGCAGTACGCTGACGATCTTGCCTTATATATTTCATCGAGCTCTGTTGATACGGCTACGGCTCGTGTTAACACTGCCCTCGGCTATCTTAAGGACTGGCTCGACGAGCATGGTCTTTCCCTCTCCCCTTCCAAAAGCTGTACCATAACCTTCACACGAAAAAGGTCAGTCCCAAACGTGAAATTCTTAGGGGTGGTTCTAGACTCGAAGATGACAGGAGTCCCTCATTTGAATTATATAGTCAGTAAGTGTGAAAAAAACATCAATGTGGTCCGTGCTCTTTCTGGTGTCTGGTGGGCTCACACCCATATTGCCAAAAATTAGTTTATAACGCTATAGTGCGTAGTCATTTTGACTACATTATGGGTCGTGTATCTTAGAGCCTTGTAGCAAGTTAGCATTAAAAAAACTGGACATTATCCAGTCAAAATGCCTTCGCATAATTCTAGGTGCTATGAAGTCATCCCCCAAAAATGCTATGCAAGTAGAATGTGTAGAACCCCCTCTTTTCCTCCGCAGACAGTATTTGTCTGACCGATACGTGATCAGGGCAGCCTCTCTATCAAACCATCCCATCCTTCCTCGTTTAGAAGCCCTCTCCAATCAGGTTGTCTTGAACAGGTATTGGTCACACAAAGAAACCCCGAGAAGTGTCACAAGTTATCTAAAAATTCAAAACCTTCCTTGTCCTGTGTATCAGTCCGAAGTAGATCCCATTTTTGACACTGATTTTAAGGCTTTAGTATATATTCCCAAAGTCATTCTCGACTTTGGGATCTTCAAAAATGATCCTGGGGCCAACACTAAATTCAACCGTCTCCTGAATGAAAAATGGAATGACTGGCTACCAGTATTTACAGACGCTTCTAAACTCTCCATAGACGGTAGTGTAGGTTCGGCAGTGTGGATTCCAAAATATAAAATCCTTCTTAACTTTAAAGCCCCTCCGCAGTCTTCAGTTTTCACTGGCGAGTCCTTTGCCCTTCTTGAAGCGATCAGATATGCTGAGTCCCACGATATTCTGAAGACCATTATTTTTTCAGATTGTAGAAGTTGTTTACAAGCAGTAGTCGCTAACCAGTTCAAATCCAAAGTTAAATTACCACTTATCCTTAAAATGAAACAACTTTTGTTAAAATGCAAATCTAAAGGATTGGACGTGGTTCTTGCATGGATCCCCGGTCATTGTGGCATCTCTGGTAATGAATGGGCGGACTCATGGGCAAAAGACGCGGTTGTTTCTGCTGCCAAGGAACAGCCCACCATACAAGCTTCTGACCTTTTGATGATGGCCAGGTCAGACTCCGGAAATTCGTGGCAAAAATTATGGGATAGTTCCAGGCTCACCAAGGGCCGATACTACGGAGACATACAGCCAGAAATTCCCAAAAAACCATGGTTCTTTCGTTATCAAAAGTACAACAAACGTTCAACATCCACTATATGCCGTCTCCGTCTTCTTTACACCAGTCTTTTTACATAAGATAAGAGTCCGGAATCACTCTCTTTGCGAATGTGGCTTGGATGAGGGTACACCAGAGCACATTTTTTTCAGTTGTTCCAATCATTCGTACTCTCTTTACGACATTATCCCAAAAAATATCCCACGTCCTATTAATTTTCAGTCACTCCTTTCTCTAATTGGAACTCCTTTTATCAAATTAATTTTAAAATATGTTTAGGTGCATAACATAAAATTATAATTCTTACTTTTATATACTGACATTTTTCCGTCCCTTTCATGTTTAACTTCCTTCCTTGCCTTAAAGGCATTTTCGATTATTTGTGTATGTCCTGTGTTGTCTGTGTCTTTCATAATAATATGGTTATTTGTTTTAGGTAATCCGTATGAACCTCCCACAATCTGTTAACTCTTTTTACCCAAACATTCTCTGATCGTGTCTGATGTCTACTCTGAAGTTGGCAAAATACATCTCACGAAAGATGTGAAAGCCATTAAAAAAAAAAAATAGTTTTGTTTGATTTGTATCGACCACAGACAGATTCATGTGTCGTTCGCAAATTCGGTGGCTGCTTTACTCGTTATTTGTAGTTAAAAAACTACCGATTTAACTAGATTACGACGCACTGTACTAAAATTACGACGGTATTTTATACACACGGTTATTACAGTTGAAAATCGATACGGGTCTTGGTATAACCTAAACCTTTCTGGTGATTTGCCACAATGGGCGAAAGATACAATATCCACAGTCAGCTAGAGCATCTGCAGAGCAAGTATATTGGTACAGGACACGCGGACACTACGAAGTACGAATGGTTGACGAACCAGCACCGGGATTCGTGCTGCAGTTACATGGGACACCCTGACTTATTGAGCTATTTCGCCATCGTCGAAAATGAGTCTAAAGCGAGAGTGAAATTCAATCTTATGGAGAAAATGCTGCAGCCATGCGGCCCGCCTCCGGAGAAACCTGAAGATTAGTTTATACATCTATCATATTACGGCTATTTTATAAGAAATGTGAGATGTTCACACATTTCGACAGTCCCTATGAACATAGTCGGAGCTGCTCAACAGTTGTTTTACAGATCCGACTATGTTCATAGGGACCGTCGATTTAATTTACTTGTAATTAAATGTAAATGTAAAATAAAAAAATAATGTAAAATTTCATCCAGCATTTAATAATGATTTCCACTCCTCCATCTTCGCGGTTAAGGCAGCTTCCCGTTCCTTTGCCTCTTCATCAAGTACTTTTTGTTGCTTGAAACAACACACGACTTTAGCAACAAGAACTTTTTGTATATTTGGAACAATTCTTTTACACTCTTCTCCTAACACTTCCATTGCCTTTGTGATACATTCAACATCCATGGACCCTGTCTGCATAAAGTCCGATATCTGATTTAACTCTGACAATGTTGACATTGTCACTATTCCATGATTCTGATCTGATTGTGAATTTGCAACTGCTAAACGTTCTTCTGCTTCTGTTGGATCTACGAATATTTTTTCTCCAATTACAGCAAGAGAGCAAGCTGTGATAATGTCATACATGGGGACTGCAGCATCAGCTAACGCTAGCCCTGCGGCATTTATAGCTGCAGCTAGACATGCTCCGTCATGTTCTAGGATATAGATGAATATGTCAACCTGAAACAAATAAGCAATTCATCAGTTCTGATTATGTACTTTTATATTATAGTTTAAATTATTAAGCAGCTTTTACAATTTCACTCATGATTAATGCTTTTCAAAGTGTACATGAACATAATTGTTTTCAAAGTTTGTTACCTGATAATTGGGGAACAGATGTCTGCAAACTGCAGGCTCGAGAGCTTGCCTCAGGGCCACAGACAGAGCCTTCTCCTCCAAATCCGGGGCATGCGGTCGGCGCTGGCGAGGGCAAGAGAATGGAGCAAACTTCACTTCACAAAATAACTGCCCGAGCTGACTGTTGACAAAAGAAAGTAGAATAACAGACAACTTCTGTGCTACATAGTTCATGTATTTTATATGCCAAATCATGTGAAACAGAGTATTGTCGCAGTTGTGATTGCCAAAATGGGCATTTTAAAAGTTAAAGACTTGCAATGTTGCTGTAATAAGTAATGATAGCTAAATAGTACAAAGTCTATAATTTGGTCCATGTATTAGATCTTGTGACAGCCTTATTTCATAGTACAAGCAAGGCATATGAAAAGAGGTGATTGATCATCAGTGATCATCAGATTTTGCCACTTCACAGAAATCAACTAGAAATCTCACTATGGATATGACAGTAACCCCACCGCGCAAAACCATAAAAAAAGCTATTAAATGTTATAAATGTTATAAATAGACATTAAAATATTTAGTAAACAACTGAAATTATAACATTAATGAAATATTAACCTACCTTCCTATACGAAAAATGTACCTTTAACCCAGAATCCTGAGGCATATTTATATCACCCCAGATGGCACTGCAAAATTGACCAGTTGATAATTTAACATTAAATTACTGAATGTCATCATAGGGTTTGTATTAATGTAGTAAATATATGAAAAGTCAAAGTAACAAGTGTTCGTTCAAGCTGTCTCAGGAATCATAGATTGACCAAACTTATAGAGTGATAGTGTTCTATTTACGATCTACTCGGCTCAAAACACTTAAACTAATTTATTCAAATTCAAATTATTCATTTCAGACCAGGTCCATATATTGTTAGTTACAAATACTTAAAAGGTAAGTTAGTAGTTAAATAAGTAGGCATATACAATTTTACAATGTCTGTCAAGATTACTTGACATACGTCAAAGTAGTCCTGACCAACTTGATCCAATGCCACATAATCGGGCAGTTAAATCTGTCAGCAATCACCTTCAGAATGCCATTCCGACTTCCCCTAACACGACCCATCAGCGACGTGATTTTATTACGCATTATCGCGTGGAAACCGTTCGTGTGCGTCTCGGCGGACATTTCCGACGCACTGCACCATTCTGGGAGTCTTAACAGCATCCTAAAGGCGTTGTTGTATTATATGCGAAGGGCGTTGTAAGCTCGTTTGGTATACCGAACCCATATACCGCTAGAGTAAAAAGACTGATTGTAAGCTTTTAAAAGCATTATTTTTACTTCCACCGAGCATCTAGCGAATCTATGAGCCAGCATATTACTCCTCACCAACAACGCCCTACACTCTCTTTCGATGTCACCGTCATCAGATAGGTCATCCGTTATAATGTGGCCCAAGTACTTAAAGCGAATCACAACCTTGAGTACAACCCCACCAAGAGACACTGCAGGGATAAAATATGGTCTAATTTTACCCGCTTTAAACACCATAACTTCACTCTTGGTGGCGTTATACACGAGCCCATGCATTGCTGCATACTCCTCACACTTAGCCACCAACTGTCTAAGGGCCCCGATAGACGGACTCAGCAGCACCATATCGTCTGCGTAGCTTATATTATTAACACATGTGTTTTCAATATAGCATCCGCATTTAATACCTTTTAATAGCATTTAACATTTTACCGCATTTAATAGCATTTAATACCTGAACTCATTCTGATGAGGAGTTTCTCTGGGATCAAAAACTGAGCAAACTACTTTAGTCTTCTTCAATTCAACGTATGCCGATCCCTTCGCTTGCGAAACCATATCCGTTCTGGCAACTGCAATAAGATCGAGTATTTAATTGGGGACTTTTTCATTAAAACTTACATATTTTACAACAATAAACACATACAAAACATACACATGCTTCGGGCTTCATCCAATGCGCGCCCATCTTTCCGCAAACCGTTTTCGGCAATTAACTCCTTGTATAGCTCGTCGTTCGTTTTAAAATAGTCATTAGTGAAACGTTGATAAGATATACTGTCTTCAGGACCGTTAAATCTACGATAATCAAGAGGCATTTTAATTTAAAGGTTATGTTTTTAGTGAATATTGTTGATTTTTGTGTCACTTCACTTACGTTTAGTTCTGAGTTTTAAGTCCTTGACATTTTGCAGTTGCGAAACGCTTTAAGGTAAAGGTTAGGATACACGTAAGTAAGTAATGGTTTCTTGAAAGGAAAGGCATTTTTTACGATTTCTTTTGGTTTGGGAACTTTAGTTCTGTTGGACATTAATTTGATAAGTCTTTGAAGGAATTTATTGAACCTAAAAGTGTTAAAATTAAAATAAATTGTGTTTTAAACTGGATACCTTGTTGTGAAACATTACCTTTCTTCAGTTGTGCCAACATCAACAAAACAGTGACCGTTTTATCTGTCAATTTACTCGAGCGCTATCTGAAAATGCATGTTTTCATTTCATGTGATATTATTATATGATATATTGAATCTCTTTCAGTCGCGTTATGTGATGACCGTAAGCATTATCAAATCATAAGTATTATTGATCAACCAAGTTACTATAGCGGATTTAGAAGCTGCAAACAAGGTGAGTTGACATTCGACAGGCCACATTCACTATTCCGGGCTCCGGTGACGTTTCAATGTAATTCTGCTCATGAATTGTTACTTTCTTCAGTGTCTCTTACAAAAAATATGTTTAATTAAGTATTTCTTTAAACGATTTTAGCCAGGCGCAAACGTAATTGTCCAATTCGTTATGGGTTTTAGTTATCAAGGCAGGTATATGAAATAAACTAAACCTTGTTTGTAAGAATTTTATTAGAGTATGGTGCCTGTTTAGAAGTGTTGTGAATTATCTAAATTTTTTTGCTGAAAACTCCTTCATCACATCACAATAGTCCTTCAAATTACATTGAAGCTAAACTTGTATAGTGTAGGAATTAGTAATAATAAGTTGTATGTTTTACTATCTCAAATGACCAACATAATGTTTATATATGTCATATATTATCAAACAATATGTATGTTATTGATTGTAAGTTATGTTTAGAATGCACATAACTGTTGCTAGTAGCTACTTGATAATGTTTCAAAGGCAGTGAAGAAAAGTATACACAACAATATGTATTAAGGTGTTAGTTTTTGTGTTAGCTAGCGGATGGAATGCTATTTCTCTGATAAATTGAAAAACAAATGTTTCTCATCATTATATTGACAAGTGCTGCATTCGTGTGAATCATATTTGCAAATATTTGATTTCTGGTGGGTCACTGAACAAACACTAATTTCCGGTCCATATATTCAAGCTGCTGACAGATAAGGCTACCTCAAGTTAAAATTTAACATTTGCGGTATGCAACATGTGTCAATATAAATTTGAAGTAAACTTTTCTATCTGCAGTTTGAATATAGGGACCGGACATAACTCAACATCCATTATTTGGGCCACTTTAAAAAATATGTAGTTAAAGACAGTTAAGGCCTCAATTAAAAATCCATTAAATTTTTCTGTTGCATAACGAAAGCTAGCCATATGATTTATATAAGTAATTTTCATTATGAAACTGGAAAAGTCAGCAGTTTTTTAATTGAGTGTTTCACTACGTAATTTTTATTTGAAACCCGCCCATTCAACATACTAGTTGGATGTTGTTATTAATGATGTTTGTAAAATAGTGAAACCTGATAGTCTGTTCTCTTCTGTTCAATCTTTTTAAATAGTCAGTTGAATTCGATTTTGGTTTAATTATGAAATGCCAGAAGCTATACAATTTTTAAATATCATGTTTGATTTAACTAAAATGTTTAAATACTTTTTTAGGGTTTACAATGGTGCGTAAACGGACTTACATGTTGGCTGTGGCAGTTTTTGTGACAACATGCATATTCTCAGCAGCTTCCGAAGATGTATCATCTTCACCGGAAACTATAGTGGTATGTCAATTTTCATTTAAACAGGATTACTAAGAATACTGCTATACTTATTATCTTTACCTTTATTTGTTTGCCTATTGCCCCATTCAAAAGAAAAAGGTAATATAAAACTAGGTATGAAGAATTGAAGAGTGTACTGCCTTTTCGCTTTGAATGCCATTATTAGATTGGTACGGTTTATATATGCAGGGAGGAGACTTGCATTTCCGAATGGCCTTTGCATAAATCTTTTTTGTCAAATCAAATTAATATATAAAAAAAAAACTAAACTCAATGCCTATAACATTTAATTGATGTTAATTTTAAACTAATTGGTCTGGTAAAATAAGTAGTTTGTGCTGGTTCTTTAAACTATAGCAATTAAAATGTAAACGTAAGCTATTTATTGACGAAGATTCTGGAATATTTTTTTGTACAGTGTACATTTTTAAAGTAAATCTTTTTAATGCAATCATTAAAATCACATTTAACGGTAGCATTAATTTAAAAACATTGTTTGTGTCTAGTTTTCGTGTCGCGTTGCAAATATTTTTCTATCAGAAAAAACACCATTACCATAATTTGGGAATGTGCATGAAATTTTTTTATTGCATTTCTTAACAAAATATGAAAACACCGTAAAAAAGATGGCAAAAAGTGAAATTAAAATTAAAATCGGTCAAAAAATACGGATAATATAAGCATTTAAAAACTACTAATTAGACGAAGATCCGACATGAACTGTGACACCAGCATGCACCACGGCCATATAAACTCCAAGTTAAATTCTGTTTTGCTAGAAATAGACAGAAATAAATCTTTAATGGCTAATATCATGGTAGGGAGAACACTAAATGAATATAAAAGAATGACATCTGTTAAGTTTTTATTTTCTTAGTAATCTTAGTATTACAATAGGTAATTATGAAAGAGTACTGTTATCGCCGTGGATAATTGTGGATAAAGCATTCGTCACTCTTTTGCACTTACATATTAGTCAGAAAGTGACAGATGATTTATACACATTGTATCCACATGATAAAAACGACCATAATAGGCCCGCTGAAGTAGATTAACAATGTATCTTTGCTTGATTTCACAAAGTTTGCTTTGCCTGTGAATGATGAGAATATATTAAAAAAAAGATGTAGTAAAAATAGTAGCCCTCATCACACAAATGTTCGCTTGAACTACCAATAACTAACCGCGACGTCAAATTCGTCAATAAGCTGCTGATAATAGAACCAGTTGATTCACGGTAACACGGATAGATGGCGCTTATATAAATAAAATTACTTATCCACATAACGCGTACGAGTACTGAATTGCGGTTGATATTGAAATACAGGTTGTATATCTTTACTAGAACAGCGTGATGTACATTTGTGCAATATGCAAATGGCTTTCTTGGTCGCAGACTGTATATTTTTAATAATAATAATCCGCCATGTCAGCCATGTGGGATGTTGACTCGACGATCAATGTGCCGATAGTTGGTAAAATAATATTAATGAATCCGGAGCCTGACGTTTGGGCGAAATTGTTATTGGTCGAACGTATCGTTTCCCAAAAAGCTATTGGTAATATTTTTGTATTCATGAGATCGGGATACAAAAATCGCTTCTCAGGCAATATTACGGTTAATGTTAGTTGTGACTAAACATTAAAAATATCTGACTCGACGGAGAACTTTATTGGATCCTCTCTTCATTGCACGGTCGAGACGCTCACCGCATAGCGGTTAATTGGCATTCCACGCAATGTATTAGCAAATCACCTCGCCACGGCTCCGGTTTTCTTTCCTTCTTTCGGTCGCAACTCGTGGCCAGACCCTAAGACTGGTGATAATGATCAATCAATCAAACAATCATTTATTTCTCTAAAAACATAATCATACAGAAATTACAGAGTACCCTTAAACAATTAATCATCAATTGATTATCTATGTAAATGTCCTGTATCTCCTTTTGCGTCATACTCGTATTACTGACTTGGTGTTACACTTCAAAGGCTTGATACTGAAGTACTCTTATCGACCACTTGTGATTGCACACTAATATAAAACACGTGCTTGCCTCATTGTCGAACTCCCCGTGGCATACTTTAATGCCTATGCATTTGTTTTTAACCCTGACGTAAATAATAAGTTATAAGTTTGTAGTGTAATCTGTCCGTGGCATCGTAGCTCCTAAACGGATGGACCGATTTTGATTTAGCTTTCTTTGTTAGAAAGGTGGCCTAATCGAGAGTGTTCTTAGCTTGGTTTGATGAAAATCCGTTAAGCCGTTTAAAAGTTTGAGAGGATTTTTTAACTCGGTTAGGTTATTGTCGCTTGCCACCCACCGCTGCCGCCGCTCTGCCTAGGGCTTGCAGTCCTGGTATTTTGGGGTCGGGTTTTGTAGGTGTGGGCTGGTGCCGAAAGTCCCGAAAATCCTGATTCTGACCCCTTAATTCTGATTGGGCCCCGGACTGCAAGCTCTAGCACTGCCCATCCAAAGTCGTGGTCAGCCCGTTATACAGCCTGCTCAAGCCAGCACAAAAATATGCAGATAAAATTACATTTGTATAAACTTAGAGAAACTAAATGTGACGTTCTCAGTATAAAGGGACAGGTAGGGTAGGGCAGGGGTAGGGGGTAGGGGTAGGGTATGGAGGAAGGCAGTTACGCTCTTCTTGTTCTTGTAACTATACGAATACTATGGTAATAGTTCTAAAAACGGCGTAACCGCCTGCCTCCATAAGGTCCCTTTATATTGAGAACTTCACAAATATGTACGTACATAGTTTGTAAAAATGCTTATCCTCACTAATGCGAAAGTGTGTTTGTTTGTTTGTTTGTTCCATTTTCACGGCTTCGCAGATTGGCAAAATTGGCTCGTTATGTTGTCTGTTATGAATGGAGACGGATATAGGATAGATACTTACGAGCGAAGCCGCGGGTAGAAACTAGTGGGGAATAAAAAATAAATCACCAGTGATACAAATCAAGCGAAATTCAATTCAATTCAATTGTATTGATTTGTGGCACTCGGTCGCTTTAAGTTTGCTGCAACCATTACTGGGTTAATCAACTTTTAAGGTACTCCTTTTCTTTTGCGGCACTAAAACTTTCCTGGTGACTTATGATTAATAATAATTTATGAATATTAAAATCAGACCATCAAATTTACAGATCCCACATGTTAGACACCTCAAATATTTCTTAATTTTCGGAAAACCCTGGTAACTCAGGGGAAAATGCACATTTTTCATACAAAACCTGGGGACAACATCGTCCCCTGCGTTACCAACTATATTATTATTTAAAATTGTACCATTTTAGAACAACTTCTTATAAAAGTTAGCCTATATGTCTGATTTTATAAATGTATAAGCCACGACGTTAGCAAATAAATAGTTTTTCTAAAAAAATATAAATTGTGAAACATCTCGAAAAATGGGGAGTACCTTAAAAGTTGATTCACCCTACTGCCAATGACTAGTTTTGACAACAGCACTGTGTATAGGTTGATTGACCAGTACAAAAATGGGTCCAAAATAGGTATGGTGTTCGTTGTGAGACCTGTGGAAGACATATAAAAAATGAATGTCTAGGTGAACCCCCAAGTCAGTCATTGGGTCATTACTCATTAAAATAATTCCGGCTCGAATTATTCAGTGCGCCGGCGCAGCGCTTACGTAATCCGGTCGTTATCTATGTTCTTCCCCTGTGAGAAAAACCGCAGCCATATTGGTGACAAAAAAAGAACAATAAAAATGCAACCTCTCAAACCACAACAAACATATCAAGACGGAACTTTATTATGGTGTTCTTTAAGCTCTGCGGTCTCCTGTCTTATTTATAATCCCCGGCGCAAAACAGAGTGGTGAAATAAGTCCTTTTGAACGCCATTCACGGCTATAGCCGTCATGGTTGGCAGTGTAAAATAGACCTAAGTGTATTTGGGGAAGGTTGACATTAGCTATAGTGTGGTGTCTTATATGTCAGACTACGGCTGTCAAAAGGTTAACGTTGTATATCTGTGCGTCTGTGTATCTGTCTGTGGCATCGTAGCTCCCAAACGGATGAACCGATTTTGATTTAGTTTTCTTTGTTTGGAAGGTGACTTGATAGAGAGTATTCTTAGCTAAGTTTGGTGAAAATCCGTTTGGCCATTTAAGAGTTATGACCTCTGAAAGGAAAGGTCCCAATTTTTCGGCGATTTTTAACCCCCAATGAAAAAAAGAGGGGTGTTATAAGTGTTAATGTGTGTGTGTTTGTATGTCTGTGGCATCGTAGCTCCTAAACGGATAGACCTTTTTTGATTTAGTTTTTTTATAAACGTGACTTAATCGAGAGTGTTCTGCGCTTGGTTTGTTGAAAATCCGTTTTAAAACTTATGAGTTCTGAAATTGATTTTTTCGGGAGTTTTTAATATTTGAAATATATACTTGTAGTGACGAAGTCCGTCCAGTGACGTACATACGTGCTCGGAGTCCGTTGAAGTCATTGTCGGAGCCGTTTTTGCTCAGAATTTGTTTTAGGTGCTGAACAAAAAATTGAGGCAAAGATCTCGTGTCACAATTTCGTGTTTCATTCCGGAAAGTATTTGCGTGAATTGGGGGATAGTGCCGATGGTAACGTGTCGACTAGTAATATATAAAGTTTGAAAAGCATGAAATTAAAAGTTTAAAAATATCTAAAAAGTAAATAAATATATAGTATGTCAGTAGTAACATTTTGATCCAAGCGCCGTCACGTCGGAGGACCGCTAAGTAAATAAAATAAATATATGTGACGTTCTCAATATAAAGGGACCTTATGGAGGCAGGCGGTTACGCCGTTTTTAGAACTATTACCATAGTATTCGTATAGTTACAAGAACAAGAAGAACGTAACTGCCTTCCTCCATAAAGTCCATTTACACTGAGAATGTCACATATAACTAGCTATTAGCGATCCCCCGACGTGACGACGCGACGCTTAGATCAAAATATTACTACTGACATTAAGCTTCAAGGGCCACATTATTTATTTACTTTTTATAGTTTTATTTCCTTAGCTATTACAAAAAGCAATTAACGTCCGTGGCTATCCGAAATCATCTTGTCACTGTATACGGTTTCATACATACATGTATACGTAATGCCATCAAGCTGTAATGGAGTGGACGTCAGATCCGGCCTTGACGAAGCCCATCGGGGATATATTTATGCCGCGCCCTTGCAAACAAAATTAAGAATTAGGTACGTGTGGAAAGATAGGAAAGTCACGCAATATACATACATATCACAACTGTATACGTTACATACAGTGCGTGAGGGACGATCTAAAAACTAACATAGCTATTATTCTTAGCTGAATAATTAAGTAAGAAAACAATGAACTAAGTTCATATTATTTTTATGGAGTTTCGTTGATTTTCTATGGATTCCATGATCAGATCTGAACGAAACTTAAATGTTGTATTTTCTCGCTTGTCGCTCAGTGCGTCTCTTTCGTTACAGACTAGGTAGAGAGGGATTACCTAGCGACAAACGAGTCGCGGGCAAGTTGTGCTAGCTAGGCTGGGGTACTGAGATATAACCTATCTAACAAAAAAATGATTTCCTCAATTATTATTTGAATCAGGGACTGCATGACCGGGAATTAAAGGTACCGTTTTAAAACGGTATGACGTCATACCTGAACCGTTTTCATAAAGGTACAGCCAATCAGCGCTAGTTATCGAGTACATATACCGGCATTTCTATTGGTAGCGTTTATATTTCAACCGGTATTTATAACGAAGCGGTATCGATATCCAATACCTCTACCATACCGTTTATACCGTAACGAAAACGGTCCCTGGTTGGTTCATTGTCTTATTATATCTTTCTAACTGCCGCACTCAGAGACGTCAATTAAGTTTTAAGTTTCATTACAGTTGCTGCGTCTTATTCTATTGCTATAGCAAAGAAAGTGACAGCAGCTACTTTAATGAAACTTAAATCTTAATTGACGTCTCTGAGTGCGGCAGTTAGGGTCTATTCTGCACGTACCACAACCACACCACATCACAGCGACAAGTGATCAAGCAGTGGTTACGCGTGAAAAATATTATTTATTGTCATAGAAATTACCGCCCGTCCGTCCCTTAGACTAAAGCAAAAGGGGAAGACACGTTATCGCCGTACAAGACAATGACATAATGCGTGCTGCGACACCTACATTCGCAAATTCCACACACACAGCTGTAAACATGCACTAAGGAGCAATAGAATATGTAAATTGATGGACTAACGTCGTCCGCGTAAATGAGACAGCCATATGTCTCACAATAATGACGACGTCGCACGTGCTGACAGATCGGTAACGGCCGGACAACTGACTCATTATGGCGCTCAGCGCCTATATTTAGGTGCTCAAGCCCGTGCGCCGGTCACGTATCTTCCTCTTTTTGTTTTCATCTAAGGCCCGTCCACGTGTTGTCGTTGCGGTGTGGTTGTGGTAGCTGTGAATCAGGGACCGGACAACCCTTTCACCGGGAAAAGCCTTTCAAAGGGCTTCCCTTTGAAATAGCTAGCCCAGTGGATTTGCTCACCCATTCCAATGGGCAACCCATACGGTTGACTTTCCCTTATCGAATGAAGAACCCAACGATAAGGGTATTAAAGGGTAGCCGTCGGTAACGTGTAATACCTGTATATTAATAAGGGTTTTATAAGGGTATTGGGTTAGCGCTTTGTTGAATGGGCTGTCGTTTACTTGCTTCCAACGGGACGCAAGGTAACGTGTGTTTTATGAAGTCTACAAAAGGTCTAAAATTGCGTATATACTAGTAACCTTTTTTAAAGGGTTTAGTAAAGGTATTGGTTAGCGCTTAATAGAATGGGCTATCGTTTGGAAATAGCGCTTTAAAAGCACATTTAAAGGGTTTTGACGGGCAGAGGGTTTGGTAAGTTAATCCTTACGAAAAACCCAAACAAAACCCATTGAAAGGGATAGCGGGCCGGTCCCTGCTGTGAATATACCCTAATAATTGAGAACAGTATAAAATCTACGATGACCTGGAGATCTAGCCAAGTGTCACACGCTCCGTAGCGTTTCTGTTCATTTCGTTTAAACCTATCACGTTACTAGTAGATCACGTGAAACGACAAGTCAGATGGTCTACCAATAACGCGGTGGGACTAGAGATGAAACGAACAGAAACGCTACGGAGCGTGAGGCACTTGGCTATAGGCTCTGGCAAGCTTTGCAATTTGTACTTATAGCTACTCGCATAACGTAATCATGTTAATGATTACAGAGCCTGCGAAATTGTTTGTCCGCTCTAGTTGATTGTCCTGTGTTTACTTGTTCTAATGGGGTGTCAAGTTTAACTGGCTAATGTAATGAGTCGGTGGTGAATTGTGTGGTATGTTTACCTTGAAATTGTATTAGGCAATGATCATGCGCAGTACGTAAATGTTACAATCATTGTTGACTTGCCACGTTCAAATAAATGTATTTTTTTTTAATAAGTGTAATATTTATTACAAATTTCAACCTTCTTCTTAATTGATAAATTGACGGTATAAACCTCATTTTTTTTAAATTAACGTTTAATTAAATGTTAAGTTTCTTCTATTACTCAATTTGGTTTTAATTTAACCTTTATTCAAAACTATGTGAGCAAACCTTTGCTCTGCTATCTAGTATTTATTTCATTTTTTGGGTTCCGTACCCGAAAGGTGCCAACGGGACCCTATTACTAAGCCGAAACTGTCCGTCAGTCAGTCCGTCTGTCTTAACTTTAAAGAACTGTATCTTTTGAACCATAAAAGATTTTCTATTAAATAATAAAAAAGTGGAAAAGTAAAATGATAAGGGAAGTCCCCATACAAGAAACGTTTCTTTTTAACGTTTTTTTTTTTGTATAATTTGTTCTGTCGCAAAAACGGTAATACACACAAGCGTCAAATTTGGTATGGTCAGAACAAATCCTATAGAAAAGCAAAAAATACTAAAAACCGGCCAAATGTGTACGGAACCCTCGGTGCGCGAGCCCGACTCGAACTTGACCGGTTTTTTTTTTTAATTATCACGCCTTTGCGAAAAATATAACCCATAATCAGGTACAACAAAGACAGGTTTCAATTACTGGGTGATTACAGGTCAGTCCACGGCCGATACGGCACGTAAAGCTTATCTTTTCGTTATAATGACGCAAGAAAAAACGCCAAGCGAGGCATAAGGTTGACTGGTAGATAATGCTTGTGGCATTAAGTTCGTCTTTTGTAAACTTTTTTGTGTAATCAAGTATTTGAATCCTACTAATCCTACTATTCGGCCCCGCTATTCCTGGCTATGGTAGCGGTCACGGTAACGGCGGGGCGGGGGGTGCTAAGAATCTCCGGCAGAGAGATGGCTACCACCACCGACGACCCCTGGCCCTGGCAACATATAACACACGCACGTTGAGGACGGACGAGAAGATCGTGGAACTTGAGGAAGAATTGAGCAGGTTACGCTGGGACATAGTGGGTTTATCAGAGGTCCGAAGACAGGGGGAGGACACGATAGCTCTTAAGTCGGGTAACCTGTTCTTTTTCCGGGAGGGCGACCAACAGTCCCAGGGAGGTGTCGGGTTTATCGTCCACAGGTCTCTTGTGAACAACGTTGTCAGAATCGAGAGTGTGTCGTCAAGAGTAGCTTACCTTATACTCAGAATCACCAAACGGTATTCGCTGAAGGTCATACAGGTATACGCTCCAACTTCGACGCACTCCGATGATGAGGTGGAGGTAATGTATGAGGATATTTCCAGAGCCATACATTCCACCAAAACTCACTACAACGTTGTCATGGGAGACTTTAACGCAAAGCTGGGTAAACGAAGCGGCAATGAGTTGAGAGTGGGGCAATTTGGAATTGGAAGTCGGAATTCCCGTGGCCAGCTGCTGGCGGGCTTTATGGAGAAAGAGGGACTCTTTATGATGAACTCTTTCTTCAAAAAGAGCGAATGCCGCAAATGGACATGGGTAAGTCCCGACGGTGCGACCAGAAATGAGATAGATTTCATCATGTCGACCAGAAGGCAAATATTCAATGATGTCTCCGTGATCAATGCGGTTAAAACCGGGAGCGATCACCGAATGGTCAGAGGCAAATTGAATATCGACGTACGCTTGGAAAGGTCACGCCTGATGAAATCTACGCTCCGTCCAGCACCAATCCATATCCAAAACCCCGAAAACTTTCAGCTCGAACTCCAAAACCGCTTCGAAAGCCTAGGCGAATGCGTAGACGTGGATGATTACTGCAACAGGTTCGTGGAAACTGTCCAAACGGTTGGGTCTAAATTTTTCAAAACTCGCCGTTCAAAAGGAACCAAGAAAATCTCTGACTCGACCCAAGAGCTAATGGAGAGAAGACGTGTCATGCTTCTGCAGTCATCACAAGATGCTTCTCAGTATAGGCGGCTCAATAGACAGATCTCTAAGTCCCTGACTCGCGACATACGCCGATTCAATACCAATAGTATTGAAGAGGCTATTGAGCGAAACAAGGGCTCTAAAGTGTTTAAAAGAGATTTGTCTATTGGGCAGAGCCAGCTGATGAGGCTGAAGACCGATGACGGCAGGATCATATCGTCGAAGTCTGAGCTTTTGGAAGAGATAGAGAAGTTCTACGGACAGCTGTACACGACAACACGCCTACCTGTCAGCAACCTAGCAGAAGACCCAAGAGCTAGGTTGTCCCGACACTACACCCAAGACATCCCGGACGTTAGCCTGTACGAGATTAGAGTGGCTCTAAAACAGCTTAAGAACAGCAAGGCGCCGGGTGATGACGGAATTACGACTGAGCTTCTGAAAGCAGGTGGATCACCGGTTTTAAAAGCTCTTCAGAAGCTATTTGATTCCGTCATAGCCCAGGGTAAAACGCCACAAGCATGGCACAGGGGCGTGGTGGTTCTTTTCTTCAAAAAGGGTGATAATACCCAGCTGAAGAATTATAGACCCATCACGCTCCTCAGCCATGTCTACAAGCTGTTCTCTAGAGTCATTACGAATCGTCTCGCACGCAGGTTTGACGACTTCCAGCCTACCGAACAAGCCGGTTTCCGAAAAGGCTTTAGCACCATAGACCACATCCACACGCTGCGGCAGGTTATACAGAAGACCGAGGAGTATAACCAGCCACTATGCTTAGCGTTCGTGGACTATGAGAAAGCCTTCGATTCGATTGAAACATGGGCTGTACTGCAGTCTCTTCAGCGGTGCCAAATCGACTATCGATACATCGAGGTGTTGAAGTGTTTGTATAGAAACGCCACTATGTCAGTTCGCCTTCAGGACCGGAACTCGAAGCCTATCCAATTGCAGCGAGGAGTGAGACAGGGAGATGTAATATCTCCAAAACTGTTTACTGCTGCATTGGAAGACGCTTTCAAGCTTCTGGACTGGGAGGGTTTTGGCATCAGCATAAATGGCGAATACATCACTCACCTTCGATTTGCCGACGATATTGTCATCATGGCTGAGACCCTGGAGGACCTCGGTACAATGCTCGATGGCCTCAGTAGAGTCTCTCAACAAGTGGGTCTTAAAATGAACATGGACAAGACGAAAATCATGTCAAATGTCCATGTCGTACCCACTCCTGTCAAAGTTGGAGACTCTACTCTCGAAGTTGTTGACGACTATGTATACCTAGGACAAAAAATCCAGTTAGGTAAGTCCAACTTCGAGAAAGAGGTCAATCGTCGAATCCAACTCGGCTGGGCAGCGTTCGGTAAGCTACGCACTATCTTCTCGTCTCAAATACCACAGTGCCTCAAAACAAAAGTCTTTGATCAGTGTGTGTTGCCAGTGATGACATACGGATCTGAGACATGGTCGCTTACAATGGGCCTCATAAGAAGGCTCAAGGTCACTCAAAGGGCGATGGAAAGAGCTATGCTAGGTGTCTCCTTGCGAGATCGAATCAGGAATGAGGAGATCCGCAGGAGAACTAAAGTAACTGATATAGCTCACCGAATAGCAAACCTTAAGTGGCAGTGGGCGGGGCACATCGCTCGTAGAACCGATGGCCGTTGGAGTGGAAAGGTTCTAGAGTGGCGACCGCGAACCGGGAGACGGAGTGTCGGCAGGCCTTCCACAAGGTGGACCGACGATCTGATAAAGATCGCGGGAAACCGCTGGATGACAGCAGCAGAGGACCGATCGTTGTGGAAAACCTTGGGGAAGGCCTTTGTCCAGCAGTGGACGTCTTGCGGCTGTTGATGATGAATCCTACTAATATTATAAATTTATGTGAAAGTTTGGATGGATGTTTGTTACCTGATTACGCCAGAACGGCTGAACGGATCTGGATGAAATTTGGCACAGAGATAGATTATAGTCTGGAATAGCACATAGGCTACTTATTACCCCGAAAAAATTAACCGTTCCCGAGGGAGCAGCGGCAAACTTCTACGCGGACGGAGTCGCGGGCAAAAAGCTAGCAAATAAATATTTAAGCATCGCGGTGCCTCCGCTTATTTTTCTTAAAATACATATTGGTTGTGATAGTCTGATAGAGCTAATTTTGTTTCTATAATGTTTTTTCCTTTGTTTCCTATTAATTTCCAACTACCTACCTATCCTATATAAATAATAATGAAATGCGTGTTCGTTGGTGCGCATCACTTAAGTTGGGCAGATTGACGACGCGGTTAGCCTAGTTGGTAGTGAACCTGCCTACGAAGCTAGCGGTCCCGGGTTCGAATCCCGGTATGGACAAATATTTGTGTGATGAGCGCGAGTATTTGTTCCTGAGTCATGGATGTTTTCTATGTATTTAAGTATGTATTTCTCTATATAAGTATGTTTATCGTTGTCTAGTACCCATAGTACAAGCCTAGAGCTTAGTTTGGGACTAGGTCAATTTATTTATTTATTTATTTGGCTTAACTTTTTTCTAAATGTCCTAATAAGCTTTTTGGGGAACAAAAATGTGAAAAGTTGCCCAAAAAAATGGAGCAGAACAACGTCTGTCGGTTCAGTTTCAACTGGTTAAGGGTGAAGCCACACGAGCGTAATTTTGTGAGTTGTGAGTCGCGTAAATATCGAAATTGCATACAAAAGTCAGTATCAAAAACAGTATCAACACGACGGTATACTGAATTTCGATATTTACGCGACTCACAACTCACAAAATTACGCTCGTGTGGCTACACCCTAATTACAAAAATACATTCAAGAGACTCAAAATCGTCATCTGCTTCTGTAGAATTTAATGTCAAGCGTATGTCATATATGGCGTATGTCGTCCTTCCGTGGTTTCATGGTTCCAACGGAAGACCAGCGCTGACTTTAATGCCGGCATTACGCTGAGTTGGGACCATTTCATGACTACATTCTTTCTGTGTGTATTTATCTGTCCTTTGTTGATATTTGTCACGAATAAATGTTTTTCTTCTTCTTTCTTCTTCTATCCTATCTAAATAGTTGAAATGACAATACAATGAAATAAAATGTACAAGCTTATTGCGTAATCTCACGTCTCATACGTTTGGCATCCGAATGAGAGAGATGCAACGAAAATATTTAACAAATCACATGCCAAGTGAAATGCCACCAATACACGTGCGCTAGCGCAATGTCCAAGCCCAAGGTAAATAACGATTTGGCCGCGACCGAGACCCGGTTTGACCTCTGGTCCAACCGGACGTCAAGTTTCGCATTTATGTTTTTTTTTCTTTTATCATGTTATTTCGTCTCTGTGGTCTAGCTAAGCATGGTTTTGTGATTACCTAACGATTTGCGGGGACTTTTTATAATATTGCCAACGGAAAAAAACGGCTGCTACCTACACAAGTCACGACGTTCTTGATCAATTATTGATTATTATTAACCAGCTTTCGCCCGCGACTTCGCGCGTGGATTTAGAACTTATTAATATCCCCGGCTCTCGTCATCATCACACCAATATTTAACATGGTTTATTATGGTGTGTAATCAATAATTTTTTTTTCTTTCTATCTTTATTTAAATGTACGCTGAAACGGCTGGACGAGTTTATGTGAATTTTGGCTCACAGATAGCCCTTATCCTGGATTAACAAGGGCTACTTTTAACGGATTTGATTTGAAAATTCCTGACATTTTTTCCTGACAGTGTCAAAATTCCTGACATGTCAGAAAAATCTGTCGTCTGTCAACCCTACAGAAGCCCTAGAAGCGAATTAGAAAGGGCAAACACTAAATTGCGACAGACCAATGGACTACGTAAACGAGTTATCAGTCATTGACCCCGTTTTATCGTAATTATCTGACCTTAGTCACGATTGATGGGGAAACCTGCAGTTTACTACAATGGTCTATAAACATGAGTTCAAGTCGCATTGCATTTTATGAACATTAAAAGTGTAAGCCGCAAATAGTTTTTTTATTGTTTTTGTATTCCCAACTTAATAAAACTTGATCATCATTAAGTTTATTTTTGTTAAATATGTATTACTTATCGTTTATTACGTTACTCTGTCCTACTAATAATATAAACGCCAAAATTTGTTAGGATAGATGGATGTATGGTTGTTACTCTTTCACGCAAAAAATAACTGAATGAATTTGGATGAAATATATAAATTAGCACTTTTATACTAGTATAACGACCAGAGTGACTAGATACGTTCTATTTAAGGATAACATTGTAAATACAATACAAATATAAGTTCTGGATAAAATTGTAAATACCTGTCATAACCCACGTTCAGCTAATAAACTATTTCATTTCATTTCAAGAAAATTTGATGGTTTATTTAAGCGCAGGCCACGTGAGTCACCGGTTAACACACAGATATAGATCTAAATCTATATATATAGCGGGTTTAACAGGTTAAATAGCCTCGCAAGGACATAATTATGTTTATAAACAAACCCGCTCGCTCGGTGTACATTAATATTAATTACGTTAAGCCTGGCGTTTTCACTTCACTAGTGTACAGTCAGCCCAAGTAGCACGCAAGCTGTATAAGAGCTTATACAGCCATTATAACTCTAGTTTTAGCTGCATAAGGGCTGTATAAGCTTATACAGCTTGCGTGCTGCTTGTGAGTGTAGTCAGTGAAGTCAGTTGTTACAGTCAGAACGCTTAATCAGTCAACACTACTTTTAACTGCAGAGAACAGTCAAAGGTGCTGACTAAAGCCAGCGGTTAAAAGTAGTTTTACCTAAAAAATATTGGTTAATAGTGCTTTTGACTAAAATATAGGTTAATAGTGGTTTTGACCAAAAGTGTAAGCTAAAAGTAGTTTTTACCAAGCACGAGTATTGGTCAAGTCGACGGAGCTCATTTTCCGCGAGGTTTGATACAACTATAACCTAACTTATTATTGTACATTTCCTATATGGTCATGGTCTGAAGTGATTTTTGACCAACACTTTTGCTTTATCACACATTTCGTTAGTGGTTAAATGGAATTATGTAAAAAGTTTTTAGACTACTTTTAACTACTTGACTAAAGCGGGCCAAAACTACTACAAAAGTAGTTTTGACTGATTATTGATTAAGGCTCTCACTGTAACAGTAACAACTTCCAACCGTCCGGTTAGAAGTTGTAAATTCGTGTCACACACATCGTATTTTTTTTGAATTCTCGGTTTGTATAAACGGACGGACATGTACGAAATTATTATTGAAATAAACAGTTTAATTTTTTTTTTTTTTACAATTAAATTAATCTCATTGCGACGCTTTTAATTCTTCTTTAGTGCTGTTGCGTATTGTAACTATTGATTAGACTGTTTGATCTGACATGAACTGTGACGTAAGCGTGAACTACGGCCGTATGAACTCCATGTTAAATTCAATTTTGCTAGAAAGAGATAGAAACATATCTTGGCTTTTATCTTGGTTATTTTTATATTTATTCGAAAAATTAAAGTTTCTTTACTGTTTGTTACATGAATGACTTATTATTAAAGCAAAAAAAAAAACATGCATATGTATATTCCCTATTATTCTCCGCCTGTATCTCGGCTCGTTTTATCAACCGACAATTTTCCTTTCCACCTGTACCGACAGAGTTAAATAATTCCTCGTGTTTTCCTACGAAAGTACATATTTTAGTGTCAAGTCTCGCACAACGCGAGGCGGTCGTGTCGGCTAATCACTACAAAAATATTATCTGATCTTGAAATGATAAACTTATCAACGCGGCGTTTCGTTTGACATACACCAGTGTTTTCTTTTCCCGCGAACGAGGCGGTGTTGTCAAAAAGTGGCCAGTGTTTTTATAAAAAAATAACATTCGCGAATTAAACCTCTTTTGACCTCGTTTATTAGTGGCCAGTGTTTTTTTTTTTTTTTTGAAAATGAACACTACCGTGGATTGGTTTACAACAACCATGATGCCTGAGACAACAGTGTTGTCATCGACGGAATCGCCGGATTTAAGAAATTGGCTAACTTCTTTATTAGTTGAGGTGTGTGTTTTTAATAATAAGTTGCGCAAACCATAGAGTAGAGTTTTATAATGTAAGTAGTATTTGTGCGAAGAACAAAGGATTTTTATGGTCTGTAATTATAATTACTAAGTAAATAAAATAAATTTAATGTCAACAACTTACAAAGTAGAGTTGTTAATAATGCGAACAGATCTAGTTGTTAAATCCCCATTGTATAATTAGTGTTTAAATCTGGCAGACATGCATCCGTATTGTCCAAATAAGTCAAATATATTTTAATTAAATTATTTCCAAATGTTCTCTCTAAAATATTTCACGATTTAAAACAAAATATGGATGTTTAAAAAAAGTTTATCTTTGAGATTGCGAATATTTTAGTCGACGCTGACGCGGTTTGCCTGGTCGATAGTTACCCTGCCGACAAAGTTATTGGTGTCAGGTTTGATACCCAGCAAGGGCAAATATTTGTATGAGCACGAATACTTGTCCCTAAGTGTGTATTTAAAGATTAATTTATCTATTTAAATACCCACGTCTAGTACACAAAACGAGTATAGAGCTTATTTTGAGATGGAGTCAATTTATGTGAGATTGTCCATTGAATAAATTAATTTCCGTAATCTCGTCCGTTAAATAATATTTTCAGTAACCTAACAAAGAGCAACAACAAAAATAAAATTTAACAATAAAATAAAACCGTCTTCAAAAACCTACTAAAAAGCGTTAAATAAAAACCCGCCTCCTAGGAGTCCTAGGAACAGCCTATTTAGTGCCTAATAGGTACATAGAATATATCCAAGCCGGTGTCAAGTAGGTATACACAGTAGCAATGACACCATGGTTCTTGCCACCGACTTCTATATATTCAGTAATCGCGTAACAAACATACAAAAAAAAAAAGCAACATACAGACGAATTGAGAACCTCCTCCTTTTTTGAAGTCGGTTAATAAAATAAGATCACTAGTTTCATGTAAGTAAAAAGGAATTCCTAGCACAAAAGCTGTATCATTTTTAAATAAATAACGCCTCGTTTCTAATGAGATCACCGTGTTTTAAGAATTAAATACTTGTTATCTTTCTGGTTTTAAAACAATCATTGTTGTTGGCTCGAGTGCAAGATGTGATTGAACGGTTTCAGGATTCGCGACCATTTACGTAAAGAAAGTTTAAACATCGATTTGATTATATCCACAATAGGAGCTTTATAACTAGAGGTCGATATACCTAAAGTTCGCGTAGTCTGAATAAAATCTAAGTAAATGTAGAGGCAGCTTATATATTTTATATGTCGGTAACATTTTGATTTATTGTATTTACAGTGATGTTAAATTTGTCCGAATTACCCATTTTTTTTAATGTTTTTCCGAACCGTATGTACCCCTATTAACTCATTGTGGAAGTAGATAAATGAGAAATGTCATAAACTTACCAAGCATGTATTTATAATAATAATAACTGTAAGTAAGTAAATATGTACAGATAATTCGTCGATTGATTTATTAAATGAAAAATTAAAAGTTCCCTTCCATAACATGCAACAGCGGCGGCGACACGGAAGTTTAGGTGAATAAGCGGCCGAATATCCGATCTCTAGTTTAGTTGAAATAAAATACTAATTGAAAAAATAAAATATTAAAAATATATGATATTCGTTTAAAAAACCTTCAGAACTATTTTTTACCCGACTGAGCGAAACTAAAAGAAGCGTAATGATTTTAACAGTCTAAAATAATAATAATAATCCAGCCTATATACGTCCCACCGCTGGGCATAGGCCTCCACTCACAATGAGAGGGTTCGGGCTATAGTTCCCACGCGGGCTCAGTGAGGATTGGGAACTTCGCACACACCGTCAAATTGCCTTGCAGGTGTGTGCAGGTTTCCTCACGATGTTCACGGAAAAGCTCATGGTAAATTTACAAATTATATTTCGCACATAAATTCCGAAAAACTTAGAGGTCTGAGCCCGGGTTCGAACCCACGACCCTCTGCTTAAGAGTCGGCAGCTCAAACCATTAGGCTACCACTCTAGCTCCTAAACTATCCAATAGTTTTTTTTTATTTAATAAAATCAGTCAGCCCAATAGTTGCCATATGATTCGTCAATAGGGTGAATCAACTTTTAAGGTACTCTCCATTTTTCGAAATGTTTCACAAATTATATTTTTTTCAAGAAAAACTATTTATTTGCTAACGTAGTGGCTTACACATTTATACACGCAGACAAATAGGCTAACATAAAAAAAAAATTGTTTTAAAATGGGTACAATTTTAAATAATAATAAATAGTTGGTAACGCGGGGGTGGTGTTGTCAGGGTTTGTATGAAAATTGCATTTTCCCCTGAGTTACCGGGGTTTTTCGAAAATTAAGTAATATTTGAGGTGTCTAACATGTGGGATCTGTAAATTTGTAGGTCAGATTTCAATATTCATAAATTCACCAGGAAAGTTTTAGTGCCGCAAAAAAAAAGGAGTACCTCAAAAGTTGATTCACCCAAAAACGTGCGAGTGTCAGCTCACAGGCTAGGGTAAACTAATCGAATTCCGTGACTCGCTCAATTCCGTGGTAACAGGTCTATAATTCACCTTAGAACCCTGCTAATAGAAGCTAGGAACTGAAATACGCCCTTAGACTTTTAAATAGTCTACGGAAAATAAATAAAGGGTGTATTTTTCGTCCCAGATTTGACCTGCAGGGTTCTATGGCGGATTATAGAACTGCTACCACGGAGTTGAGCGAGTCACGGAATTCGACGAGTTTACCATATACTGGGTGTTTTTTTATTCGTCTTTAACATTTTGGGGGTTAAATCAGTAAGTCATACTGACCAACTTTCACTATGGGACCAACCCTGAAACGCGAAAAAAAATGTGACCCTCCCATTGTCAGCTGACTAGCCAAAATGTATGGGATGGTCAATTATTTTTTCTCGATTTCGGGATTGGTCCCATAGTGAAAGTTGATCAGTGTCAAGTGTGACTTACTGATTTAACTCCCAAAATTTTCAAGACGAATAAAAAAACACCCAGTATATGTGACGTTCTCAATATAAGGGGACCTTATGGACGCAGGCGGTTACGCCGTTTTTAGAACTGTTACCATAGTATTCGTATAGTTAAAATAATAAGAAGAGCGTAATTGCCTTCTTCCATAAGGTCCCTTTATATTGAGAACGTCACATATACAAATTGTAAGGATGCGTCATACTGGTCACCAGTCGGTTATTAGTTAGCAACGTTTGAATTATTTAGGTGTAACTTTTATTTCTGATTTACAATCGAATTCAAAAATATGTACTTTGCACCTTATTTCAATGGGATAAGAAAAAAGCAAAGCGAAAGTTTTTACATATATTTGAATTAATTCATTGACCTAGACCTCGAGTGTATGTGATGTTATAATAATATAAATCATAGCGACGTCCGGATGCCTCACGTCATTCCTGAAAATATAGTTGGCAGCCGTATCTGTGACGTCGGTTAGCGTTCGCTTTTAAAAAAAAAACATATTTATCATTTTAGGAGATTTAAAAATATACACTCCTCACTAAAAACGATTACGATTTCAATATAAACTTTATTAATAAGATTATTCTTACTCTAAGCATAATAAACGTCAGCGTTTCGACTGTATTTCTTTCCTGTATGAAGCGATTAATTGAGATGTTTGGGCAAGGGCAAACGTACAGTCGGTTACAAAAGCTTGTCCCTAAAATAAAACTTTACAGAAACTTGTTTCTTATATTTGGACACGCGCGCAAAAGAGATGCAAGATTAATTCCGACTGCATGTGAATACGCAGGTGTAACGCGCTGGCGTGAAGGATGCAATTAAACGCATAAGGCTGTGTGCCCGTTTCGCTGGCGAATTAGCATGCGGTGCACTCGCTCGCGGAATCTTAGCAAGGGCATAACAATCCGGTTAACATAATACTTAACATATTGGATTTGTTAGATCTTCCTTTAGATTTCTCAAAATCTTTATTTCCAGCAGGGCCTCTAAGGTCCCGAGGCCCTTGGGCAACAAAAGAGTGGAGGCCCTTAATAGATAAGGGTGATTCCACGAGCGTTTCAACCGCCGTCGTCGGCGTCGATCGCATTAAGGTAGAAATTTCTGTAGCTTTGGATGCCATTTTCGATTATTTTGTAGAAGTCAGGGCACTGTATAAAATACAGAAATTTCGACTTTAATGCGATCAAGGGACTGACGGCGGCTGAAACGCTCGTAGAATGACTCCTAAAAAGATATTTTCTTTCGGAAGTTTTTTTTAAAGTCTCATTGGGCTGTAGCCCCTCCCGTCAATCCGGCCCTGATTTCCAGGGCTGCCAGTGGTTTTCTTGATTCTACCGATTAGTTGCTAAAATTACTCGAAATCCACATTTTTGTATCCAATCATACACTCCGGCAGCCTCGGTTGTTCCTTGCCAAGTTTCACATTCGTGTTTTTCCCAGACGCATTTTTCCCCATGTCAGGAATAAATTTTATTGTATCTACTTTTGCGGGGCTTTTATTTCTGGGTACAGCTGCAAAACTAACATAGTCCTACCGTAACTGCTTCGATCTAATTAATAAGCTAATTAATAAATTATTTAAGTGGGAAGAAAATATGCAACAAAAAAAAGTTTTAGTTTTAAGTACAGATTAAACTCATACAACGTGTCTAGCTTACAACAATAGTCCAATTTTCCTCATACATTATCTGAAAAATATGATCATTCACTGACCTTTTATTGATACGTGTAATTAATTGTTTCATATAATGTAATAGAAAAGTAAAAATATCCAGTTATGAGCATGACGACGATGACGATGACGCGGTTAGCCTAGCTGGTAGTGACCCTGCCTACGAAGCTAGCGGTCCCGGGTTCGAATCCCGGTATGGGCAAATATTTGTGTGATGAGCGCGAGTATTTGTTCCCGAGTCATGGATGTTTTCTATATATTTATGTATGTATTTCTCTATATAAGTATGTAGGTATATCGTTGCCTAGTACCCATAGCACCAGCCTAGAGCGTCCCCTGAATTATTTTATTTTAGTAATAACTGGATATTTTTTCAATGAATGTATGAAGAAACTTGGACTAATGTTGCAAGCTAGTAACATAGGTTGTATGAGTTTAGGTACATATCCATTTTGTTACTACTGAACTTGAGTTATCAAGTTTTTCGGTATTCAAATTATCCTGTCTTACCTCGGGGCTTATTTCCATACCGAAATTCATCAAAAATGGTGTAGCAGTTCTGGCGTGAAGGCATAACAAACTTTCGGATTTATAATATTCATTAGGGATGACTAAGTACATAAAAAAAAACTCAATGTGTACCTGCATAACTATCTAATGCTCGAGTATTTTATCTAAATGAAAGCAACAGGGAAATTTAATTAATGATAAGCATAAATAGAGGCTAAATCTTATCACATACTTCGAAAAAAATACCGTTGTGCTTTATTATTATGCACTTATTGTTTTATGTCGCGTTTAAAATTGCTAGAACCGTTTGAATTCGTTCGTATCGCTACCGCCACCTTAACCGCTAACCTGCCGGCAAGCAGCAGTGTTCGCAATGTGTGTTCCGGTGTGTGGGCGTAATCTTTGGGCCGTATTAATAAACTGATCTTACTTATTACGTTATATTACTACATATTATAAAACAAAGCCACAGCTGTCTGTCTGTTCGCTATAAAGTCAAAAACTACTGAACGGATTTTCATACGGTTTTCACAAATGGACGGAGTGATTCATGAGGAAGGTTTAGGTGTGTAATTCATTAGGATTTAGGTGCGTATAGGCGACGTCGGGGCGGCTCGCTAGTAGGTAGGTACCTATAGTAAAAAAACCGGTCAAGTGCGAGTTGAACTCGCGCACCGAGGGTTCCGTATTTAAGTCTAATTGTATACAATAAGTTCCATTTTGACTTGCCTTAATTTTAGCACAGATCTTTAAAGTTTTTTGACAATTTCTCGAAAACTATAAATTTTTAACACTTTGTTTTATTTTTCCCGTAAAATATAAGTAATTATCTATAAGTTAGGAATTTTTTAGATTTTTCAGTTAATAAACTTCGGAGATAACGGGGAGGGGAACGGACATTTGTTGAATATTTTTTGGTTATAAGTCAAAAAGTACGTCACGGAAAATTATAAAAAAAGTAGTTTTGAAATGTGCAGTCTGAGCCCTTTCATATGACACCCCATTTACTATAATCAAATCACTTTCATTTTTCAACTCTAGACCCTTTTCAATTGTTTATAAAATTAATTATATTTTTTTTACTAAAAACAGATGCGGGCAAGCAAGTTATACAACTATGTCAAATTTCAAGTTGATAGCTTGTGTAGTTGCTGAGAAAAACTGCTGTAACATACAGACACAGACGAAGTCTCACCATAACTGTTCCTTTTTTACCATTTTGGTACGGAACCCGGTAAACGCTAAATGAATGTGTGATTGATCAGTGATCGACGAGGCTTTTGCCAATGACAGTGTTTCTTTGTTGTCTGCCTTTTCGGTAGTTAACCGTGATAAAAGACAAAGTATCACGCATCTGATGTTATCTGTCGATGATAATATCATTTCTCTCAACGAATTGTGTCACCTGTCTTGCGTGCTGACGTGTGTTCTAAGATAAATTTTGTAAAAATATAAGTACGAGTACATAGGTATAAAATAGACACAGGTATAAAGTAAGCAATCGTCGCCTTTTATCCTGTAATTTATATTTACCGCACCAATACGTGAATACTGAGCTAATCATATCAGCAAAATTAACAAATACTCTGCTACAATCATTACCCTACTTGTTGCTTCGCCGCGCCGTAGTCGGTTAAACACAGACAAAACACAATGCTGTACCTACCGCAAGTTTTTATTACATTTTTTTATTGCACGTCTTACGATGTTTAAAGAGGGTTTCATTAAGTTTCGTAACTGTTTGTCTGTGAAGTGTGAGCCCGATGATACGCATAAAATTGTTTGACATAATGTAATGTTTGGTCGAAAATCTTTTCGCCTAACACCGGCAGGCTTATTGCCTAACGCACTCGCAATCGCGATCGACTTGAAGGTTGAAAGCGATTCCGATTACGAGCGCCTCGAAACATTGGTATTGTCTACCAGAATGATTCTGATTACGAGCGCAATCGCCTTCATAAACGAAACCAAGTGAATGGAAAGAAACGTTTTGTTTTTGCAAATACACTTTAATGAACGAATCTTTTAGATTATTTTAATAGTCCCTAATTGTAGCGTTTTTATTCACAAAATAACCGTATTTTTTACGTTTTTTATGGTAATTGCAATAAAAAGATTAAAATTATAAATATTTCCATTATTAACCAAAAATAAAAAATATTCTTAATAAAACTAAACGCAAAACTCAGTGATGCTTCGTAAACGCGAAGTCGTGAACTTCTTTATAGCTATCTTTGTAAATAGAGTGTATGTCACAGTGTCAGTTCAGTCTGTCAGTTTGAAATTTGAAAAACCGAAAAGTAAGTTATTTTTAACTATTATATATATTTTATAGTTTTACTATGTATTTTTACTTAGATATCATGGAAGAAATAAGAATTACAAATTTTCTTTGGAGTGTTTTTCATAGTGTAAACTTCGCAGTCAATATAAAAGCAGATTAACTGAAAAAAAGTGCTTTCTGCATCGTGCATCTGTTTAGCTGCGCGAGTTTTTCGCACTATCGGCACTTGGTCTTGTTTATTTGTCAGTCTCACTTGACCACATTCGTTGCAATATGACTGAAAAGTTGTGGTCAATAAGCAGACACGCTTATATTAATTTCACTTGTCACTAAGTAAACAACAAACTTTGTAAGTAAAGAACTAAGTGATAAAATTGCAACTCGATTTTTACCCACTTCCAATTTGACGACCACAGTGACTAGAGATTTTATGAAATATTTTATCGGTGTTAACATTATAGGATCTGTCCAATACTACGCCCCGCAACTCTTCCAACGCCACTACTTCCCTTCCGCCGTTGCTGGCTTTTTCGGCAACGTCCCCCGGGTGCTTGTCGCCTACGGGGTTCGAGGTGTCGGCACAAGCAGTGGCGACACCACTGCTAGAGCTAGAGTCGGTGCCACACCCATCGCCGCCCCCCACCACCTCCGCCGCCACCACCACCATCACCGCCTGCCGATCGCCGCCAACGGACAGGTAAACACTATTTAAATTAATTATTATCTCCCGAGAGTTAACCCTCAAGAGGGTGGCAGCACTTATTACAATTATATTTGTCTCATTCAGAAATCAATATTGAATTACAACTAATACTAACTTTATTTTCTTTATTTTCAGGAACAAGGAGAGTCTGTAAGGAAATTGTAATTTATTTTCACAAATAATCTCGCACACGAAGGGTCCATTGCCATTGTTTAGATCGAGTAAAAAAAGCCGCAAAAAATACGTTTCTTTTATGAGGACCATCTTATTTTTTAATATAACTAAATTTTTACCCACGACGGGATGAAGAAGGTATCGTCTAGGGTAAGATGTTATTTGTTTGTCTGTTTGTGTGTGCACTCGAACCACCTTACCTTACCTTACCATTTATCTCGAAAGCAATATTGGTAGGGGGGCGGACAGCGAACGGTTGGGATAGGACACAACAGACTGCTAACATTGTTATACTTATGACGTGTTTTCAAAAGTAAGTTTGACTTGGCTAGCCATATTCGAGCCCATAATAGGCGAAGTCCATAGTTTCTATCAAAGGGTCGCCGTCATCGAAATCGATGAGGAGGACTATATATATACTTATGTATTTTATTCAGACTGGCGAATAGTGCCCGCTGCACCCGCGTGGGTGACACAAATAGAAGAGCGGCGGCTCAACATCGAGTCCCAAACGGCCGCCGCCCTCAGCGACATCGCCCGGGCGCTGGCCGCTATGGGCGGGCAAGTTGTGGCGGCGCTGCAGGAGGTGGCGCAGTTGGCCCGAAGAAACGGGGAGACTGACCAATAATTACTTTTTTATTTTTTAGGGTTCCGTACTAGTACCGTGTGCTGTGTGACGTATACATATATATTATGTACGTACTCCACTGCGGCTGCGTCCCTGATACAGCCTACTAAAAGTGATATTTATATTTAAGACTCATTTATTTAAATTAAGTACACGTCCGTGTTTCGTTTACAAAAACAAAACAATTTGCTGTTAAACAGTTAATTAATTACTAAGATTAGTAAAGAAGATTGTTGTGAACATGTCATATAATATAACAAATATAATAATTAGACTGTGGTTTGGTTTGGTTTGATTATTCACACAATGATCCTGTCTTTAATAATGTGATGATATTATGCAGCATACATTAATATTAAAATCAAGGTTTGCTATTCATTGACCTTTGCTTTGACCATTGCTTGTCATTGACCATCTCCATGGTCAATGAAGCCTAATAAGATAAAGACTAACCAAAGATTGTTATGATTATGACATAACATCGACACCCAATTGCTCTTTCAAATGATTTTGATGACATTTTGATAACGCTACGTTATGGTCGAAGTAAAAGTAGTCCAAAATTTTAAATCAATAGGTAAAATAGCATCCCTGCTTGTTTTTTCCATACAATTGCCTTCAAATACATGACGTACCGAAATTAGTGTTATATTATGATCACTTGTCGTGATTGATAAAAAAAAACAACAGTCGATAGAAGCAAATAGGTATCCGTTTATTTGACCAAAAGTACGTTTGCCAAATAAAATAAAATAAGCTACATATAAAATAAGTATTACTATTACAATTAATGAATGCCGGTGAGTCCTCCACAACCTATCCTCCAGACCTTGCCTCCCGCTATCTGAGATATTGCTTTGCTCAGCAGTTTGCACCTGGAAAGCTCCGTCCTGCCTGAGCAAATCCTCGTCCAGTGGGAAGCTGTCGCCATTGATTAGGTTGTGCAGAACGGCACAGGCATTGATGATTTGTCCTGTCTTAACAGGCGCATAATGGAGCACCCTGTGTGCCAACAAACATCTCCATCTATTTCTTAAGACTCCGATGCACCTTTCGGCGACATTCCTGGCTCGAACATGTTTATAGGTGCTGCTGGAGTTTCTTGCGGCGCTTCTCCTCCGCAATGATGGTCTTGTCCGAAGCGCTGGTAGATTCACTCTATATTACCGACGTGTAAAAGAGCCCGTATGTAGCCAATTTCCTGAATAAATATTTTGATATTGATTTTGGTGTAGTACGCCTCCGGCGTATCTGCAGCCGCGTTTAAGATCAGCACCATCATGTAGGGTCTTTGGGCGTAGTCGGAGTCTCCTGTGAAAAAAATTAATATCACATATCAAATTTTAAAAACGTAAATTTGATCATATTACCCAATATTCACTAAGAATTTGTAAGAAATTAATTAAGTGGTCATATTTTAATTGAATACCCGGAAACAAAATGAGGAGTTCAGTGGTCATCTCTGGTCTTCATCATCAGTTCCTGTTCACCAAGATGTGCTTTTAGAATGCAAATTCTTAAAGTATTATACAATATAGCCTAATACCAATTTCTAATCATCCTTAACAAAATGTCGCTGTCCAAGGTGCAGGGCCGTTAATCATTGAGAAGTTCTCCCGGGACGTCACCATCAGTTGCACTTCACCATCACCACATGCATTATAATGAGTATTAAAGTAGCTTCATATTCTTAATTAAGAAATCTCATTGCTGGCGTCAATCACTTACGACTAAGGAGTTCCGTGGTCATCTCTGGTCTTCATCATCAGTTCCTCTTTACCAAGATGTTCTTTTAGGATGCAAACGCTTAAGGTATTACAGGAAATATCGCAATCGATTATGTGTGCCTATAACTTTAGAGGAGTTCCCTCGATTCCTCATGGATCCCATCATCAAATTCTAACGTGGTGACAATGGAAACACCTTGAAATTATACCCTTACAAACAAAATAATAATTTTTAAAATCGGTCCACAATTAACGGAGAAATCAGTGAACATACATAAAAAAATACGAACAGTGGAACATAGAACCTCCTCCTTTTTGGAAGTCTGTTATAAAATAGTTACCTTCAGCTCCGGCTGTACAGCTGTATTGCGCCGCCAACTTTTGAGGATAGGGCCAATTTCGTTGCACAACCTAACAGATTGTGGGTTTGTGAGCCTGAAATTTGTCGGGCATCTCCAGTGGGTTGCTGTTGGGCCTCAGAAGCCGCCTCGACACCCTCACTTGCGTTTTTAGGCGCTCCTCCTCCGCAATCGCCAGCAAATAACTGCGTGCCATTTTGAATCTCTCTGTTCAAAGGAAAACATATTAGAGGTAATTTTAATTACCAAGGTGCCTATTTAAGTCAATTATTATTATATTTTACTTTAAATTATAGAAAAATCAAACTTACAATCACTCACTCCACTGAATATGGTTACAATGGAGTCTCCGCTTTCGTTTGACGGCTCGCAATCGGCTTGAATCCAAGTACAAATTGTCATTTTACTTACGTAAAACCAATTTTTGGCAAATCATTCATTCACTTGGTTTGAAAAATGGCTCGCTATCGCTTTCGAATGCGATGACGTTACGTGGAACAATTATTTTAATTTTGAAGGCAGACTTGCCTTCGACTGTCAAAAATGAAAACGATCGCGATTGCGAGTGCGTTAGGCAATAAGCCTGCCGTTTAGGCTGAAATTTTAGAATTTAATAAATATCTGTTGTGTAATGTAGGTTAGGTTAATTTTATAATAATTCTGAAAAAAAAAACCCTTTCAATTGAAAAACAACTTTTTCGACCAAGCGATACATTAGGTCAATCAATTATTACGCCAATATATAGATACTCCTATGAAGTACCTATTGGCTCTTACTAAATCCTCAGCTAAAAGTCGTAAAATCTTAATAATTTACTAATATGTATTACAAGTGAAAGTGTTTCTTTGTCTTTATTTCACGTCAAAACAGCAACATTGTTGAAGACTTACTTTTATTCTGGAGAATACCTCAGGAACGAGTGGGTACGATTTTTTTTAATGAATGACTGCACTATCTAATAATAATTAATAATATAATAACAAATAATCAAACCATTAAAATGAACTCTATGATAAAGTTAGTGGAATGCGAACACCCTTTAATTCCGTTTATTCATTCGTCCAAATTTTCATTTTTCCGAACGCAATGTTGCAGCCATTTTATATTAAATGCATAATTAAGTTAGGTTAGAATTATCATCAATATCAAAAAATAAAGTCTTCCATCGAAAGACTACGTTCGAATTGATGAAAATTCGGAATTGCGATCAATTCGAAATTATGACTTCTGAATTATGTAATGTGACCCTAGTGGAATGTATGAAAATTTTCAGGAGACCGTTGAAATCCATAAGCAGCTACTAAGGTGTTCTATCACAATTATCACCCACTTCGCGCTAGCCAATTGAATGATTAATTCATGCGTATACACATTACCGATAGCAATACATACTCGCTACACCCACACATTGGCACCCAACTCTTTACAGAACATGTATTTTGGCTTATTTTATCAGTTGCTTACGATATATGTTTTAATTTAGTAACTACAATATAACTGTATAAAATGAAAAAAAAAAACCGACCGAAACTTACCAGCACGAAGAGTTGGTAAATAATTCTTGGTCGTCTTAACCGATTTTCTTGTTGTCTTAGGGTCCTCGATCACGGTCAGTTAATTTTTTTTTATAAATAAACGGGCGTGTTAATAAACTTAAGGGCTATATTATTTTGAGTTACTTAACCATTTACATGTTTTTTGAAGCTAACACCTACAAGATGTCTTAAATTTTTTTTAAGTTGAAAATATAAATAACGGTTACTGTCCTTAATCATCTGGTTATCCATTGGTAGTTTAAATACGTTTTAAGTGTTCGTCACCTCTCATTTGTCTCGTGACTGTGTCACGCTATCTATTTAGTCCGAAGCCTTTTACTTATCTATTCGTGAAGTGAAACAAACATTGTTATTATTTATAATAGTCTTTGAGTGGTATTATTTATTGAGACGTCCCTATGCCCATCATCATACATATGATGCATTGTCGTCGGAATTAAATAAGTATGCAAAATATCATGTCAATCCGACAGAAGTATGTTAAACATTTATGAAAATGTAAAAGAATGATTATTGTACAATTAAACAGATTTATAAATTGACTTGCAAGATTTTATTACGTAGATAGTTACAAGGGAAGCTAATATAAGTATCTTTTAAAAAAGCGGGCAACAAAGTACCTTAGAGGAAGATAATTTCGTATTGTAAATAATTAATAAAACAACCCGGCCTTGACAACACAACCTCAATGTTACACGCTTTGTTAGTACATATTTAATCTGAAGCAGTTCAAATATTTTGTCAGACAGTACTACGAGTATAATCTTGCATCCGCCGTGCAATGTCAATGGGAGGTATTTACGACTGTTTTATTAGTTGTGTTGTGGCTGCATTGTTACTGCCGTCTAGGAAGCTCTCACGACGTTATTATGTACTTACGTATTAGTTTTGCACGTTAATTTGTAAATTGTAACCACTGAATCACATACAAGTAATATCACCACCGATTCGCATTTTGTCTAATAGCAACTTTGTATGAAGATGCGTACGCATCAATTCTCCTTTCGCATACGTACGCATATTCATATAAAACAGTCATTTTCTATATACAAAATGCGAATCAGTGCTGTAGATGTGTTCCTGGCCTAACCCGCCCTGTACCAGCGTTACTTTGAAAAAAATTGTAGTTAGGTACCTACCATTTTTCTCATTGACACGGTAGTGTACCACAGAAATGAGAGCATTCATTGGCTGATAAAAAAGTGGTTAAAACCTTTCTTGTGCCGTGATTGGTTGGCTGCTTCTTACGACACGTGTTACCCAATCAGTGGTTAAAATGGTCATGTGTTCGCAGTGGGTCATTGACACTGATATAATGCGTAGCTAAAAGCTATCACTCCGGCGATGGATTTGCGTGTGTAAGCTTGTATAAGTAGAAGTCACTTGCCATTGCTATACAGGTATTGAAGTGTGTGTACGACGAATTAGTTCTGAATTATTTGTTGTGGTAGTCACACTATACAACTAAAGATGCACCCTCAGTGGATTGCCCGACTTCCACTGCGAGCGGACTCCGTACGGACACAGAATAAATATAGCTAAAGCAGTATAGAAACTACGATCAAACGTTCGAAACGTCACACTCACCCGTCACCTGACAGCACCGCCATGTCCGCTTAGAGGTCTCGTTCAGACGTGCGTCTGTGTGAGTGCGACGTTTCGAACGTTTGTTCGTAGTTTCTTTACTGCTTTAGCTATATTTATTCTGTGGTACAGACTGCATTTAGCGTAAAACGGTGACTTCGCCAAAGACTTGCTCGCGGTGGAGACACATAAAGTCAACGTTTGTAAGCTAAACGTAGTCCGCACGGAGTCCGCTCCGCTCGCAGTGGAGGGCGGGCATCTGAGCTGTAAAGGTGCATTTCATATTCGTTAAGAGATCATTGCGTTTGTTTGATAAACAGTGTGAAGGCCGAGTTTGCTATTGTTTTGCCCTTAAATAGCGGTAGTCGAGTGGAAAATTGTAAATGCTTAGTTCTATGGGCGATAAGATGATAATTCAACTGCAATCAGCGGTGAGCGGCTGGCGGTGGAAACAAATGGATAGAACTCTCATCATCGTCGCCGTCGTGGCCAGCCCGAATGTTCCCGTTCCGCTTGTTTTTTAAACTACTTATAACCAGTAATATAGATATCAACTTTTATGTGCCTATATAGAACTTTCACCCCTTATTTTACCCGCCTAGGGGTAGATTTTTCAATATATTTTTAAATACCTACTGGAATCGAAATATCTCTTCGTATTGCTTGACCGTCGTCTCAAATAAACCTACTCGTGCAATCCGAATTTCGTATTTCTAACTTTGGCAGTTTTGGTGCCGCGTTGATGAGTCAGTCGGCCAGTAAATCTGTCTCTTTATTATATTAGTGCTATTTGTATGAAAAAAGTGAAGTATATTTCAGTGTATATGGGACCTTGCAGTTTGAAAACACGATGACGCATGGCTCCACCATTTGTACGTTTTTGTTATGCAAATTCGTTAAAGAATACACTTCTATAGAAATCCACTGTAATGGTGATTTAGAGATCATGTTACTTGTAGGTATTCAGTGTATTAACTCGTTACAACGTGGTCGTTTCACACACAACACGAAAACAATGCTTTATAATAGTTAGCAAGTAATTTATGATAAAATGCTACTTACGGCAGTTGGGAATTACCTTTGCGCACGAACTATACGTGTTAATATTGTGTCTATGCATAGTGTGAGAATATCATTAACTTACCTTTATTAGGTTCCGTACCTCAAAAGGAACTGTTATAGGATCACTTCGTTTTTCGTCTGTCTGTCTGTCAAGAACCTTTTTCTCAGGAACGCGTGGAGGTATCAAGTTGATATCAAATACTCAGGTCTGCAATCCCTTGGAGCTGTGAAATATCAAACTTCGAAGTAAACGCAATCAAAAGATACCGCCGTTTATGTCGCATATTTTATACACTCTTAGGGAAGCGCGTAGGAAAGAGAAAAAAATCCGTTTAGGAGCTATGATGCCACAGACAGAGACACATATACACGAATGCACAATTATACACATACACACGTCAAACTTATAACACCCCTCTTTTTGCGTCGGGGGTTAAAAACCGACTGTCGAAAGGATCCTTGGGGAAGGCCTACGTCCAGCAGTGGACGTCTTTTCGGCTGATTTGATGATGATAAACTGAGAATTGGCGGTTTGCTCTAATCATCATCATCATCATCATTTCAGCCGAAAGACGTCCACTGCTGGACATAGGCCTCCCCCAAGGTTTGCCACAAGGCCCGGTCCCGCGCCGCTTGCATCCATCGGTTTCCCGCAATCGTAACCACGTCGTCGGTCCACCTTGTTGAAGGTCTGCCCACGCTGCGTCTTCCAGTACGCGGACGCCATTCGAAAACTCTTTGGCCCCAACGGCCATCTGTTCTGTGAGCGATGTGTCCCGCCCACTGCCACTTAAGTCTAGCAATTCTTAGGGCTATGTCGGTTGCTGTAATAATGTTACCTAAAACCTAAAGTGCCTTTATTTTAAAGATAAGTTCAGAGAAGACAACTATTGTATCGGTTAATTTTAAATAATTTCCGCTATAACAGGGCTTTCATAAACAAATAAAACCATTTCCGCCGTAATTTCGTTATCACTATATAGGTATTTAGAATTTAAGCCATGGTTTAAAGACTTAGGCCCAAGTTCCTAAGTAGTTATATTATAAAAATGTAGGTACATAGTGATAAGTACGTAATAATTTAGTTAGTAGTGGCACGTGAATACGAATTCGCGTGTAATTTTGATCGCTAATCAAATATATTATGTACACGACGTTTAACTAAGACCTTATTCAATACTAAACTGCTTTTGAGGGATGCCCATCTCAGGAGACGTCAAGTGTATTTCTGCGTCTTAAGATGGGGATCATACGCATTAGTTTATTACAATTAAACGGTCATTATCTGTGCGTTTCAACCGCCCGTCGTAATTCTAATTAACGCGTCACCTAATTATTGTCTATATAGACAACTACCGTCAATTTTAAAGCTTATACCCAGCACATGCCTGTATTATCTATGGTTCAGCATTTGGTTGTATATCAAGTTTTTAATATATTGAACGATTATAGGTGACGCGTTAATTAGAAGGACGACGGGCGGTTGAAACGCTCAGAGAATGACCGTAAAATTAGAATTATCCAAGACAATAACCTTCTTTTATTTCTCTTTCCAGCAAGCAGGGGTGCCCGGTGGCTTCTGGCAGGGCTTCATCGCGTCACTCTCCGTCGTCATCGTCTCGGAGCTCGGCGACAAAACCTTCTTCATAGCGGCTATAATGGCCATGAAACACCCCAGAATCATAGTGTTCGCGGGCGCCATATCCGCCCTGGTGTTCATGACTATACTCTCGGCCGCCTTCGGCTCAATAGCCACATACATACCCAGGGTGTACACATATTACATCAGTGCGGCGCTGTTTGCGATATTTGGTTTGAAAATGCTAAGGGACGGGTGGAAAATGGACCCCAATGAGGGGCAGGAGGAGTTGGAGGAAGTGCAGAGCGAGTTGAAGAGGCGGGAGGATCAGGTTCGTGCTGTAGTTAATGTTATCATTTTAAAGAATTTATTGATATTAGCTAGGAAGATTGGTTGAATTACATACGTGAGACTATTAGGCTGATAGAAGAAGTTAATCTAAAAACTGTGATTTTTCTCTACGGAAGATGTGTATGTCAATAAATCTATTTAAACTTTGTTAGGTGAGCTAAATTATGTTATAGGAATATCATTTTCGGGGTCCTATGAGGAGGTGAATTCAATACACAGGACAAATGACAATGAATACAAATATAGCGACATTTTAATGGACAGCAGTAAACATTTATAAATCCAATCGGGGACTTTGCCCGAAATAACACCCGAAATTGACTGTTACAGCTACGATTACACTACCTTATTTATTTTCGCAAAACAAACACCTAGTTTTTGATCACTGCCTCCCAGTCTAAATTTAAAATGGTATTAAAGTTTGTTGAAAACGTCCTCAGCTTCAAACGAGTTAGGTATGAGATCTATTGTTTCTTATGAGTTAACCTGTCATGTCTATAGAGAAGTAACTTGAGTAAATAAAAGTGTTTTGCAAACCACCGTCTGCATTCGCAACAGCAAAGAAGTTACACTTGACTTATGAATTTATATTTTTTACCGGACTGTCTTATCAGCGGTACATAACAAAGAGCGTATCGTGATTTAATTCTGTTAATCTTTTGTTTAAATCTTTGATAACGATGTCACAAATGACAGCTGCCACGACTATCTATGTATGTAGTATGTTATTGGTAAACGCTGCCCGTGATACGTGACGGTTCATGTGTATGAGTAAATAGCTTGGGGTTAGCGCCATCATCCTACTTAGTTTTAGTTTTATTCTGGCTCCACTGAAAACCAGCGTGGCGAAACGCATATCAACGTTTTGGCACATTAAACTGGCTGGAGACCATTTTGGTAGGTCTATTGTGTTAAACAAAATGATAAAATTAATGTGTAATTTGTAAAATGCCTACCAAATAAACTTTTCTTTCTACGCTAAACAAATGATAGTAAAAGTTCTGCGTTTTGCCCAAAAAAATATTGCCGTGTGTTTAGCTCCGCCAGAACGAAGCCAGCTGATATTGGGCCTCCAATTTATTTTAGTTTTAATTATCTTATCACTGCAATCTGCGCGTATAATTTAAGCATTACATGCCTACTGAACTGATTTTGTTCCAGGACGCTAGTCTTTTCCGTGTGATACATGAATGTTTGAGTCTGCCCTATTAGCTGCAATATTTTTTCTAGCCTCAGACAAATGTTGAATTCCTTTGTTTGAAAATAAAAATACTAGCGTGAAGTTTTTCTCTAATTAGGGGTCTCGAGCGAAGGAAGATGTCAGTCTTCAAATAAATGTAAATACGGAATCGAACTTGCAACCGCAGGAGGCTAGCCGGTCTTCGTCAAGAGTTGAGAGTCCGTCTCCGTCAGCTTCGGTCCATTCTTGCGACTGCAGCAGGGCGCAGGGCTCGGCGGGGGCCCCGAGCCCCGGCTCGAGCGCCCTCGGAGGGCCAATAGCAGGCCCCTCAACTACCCCCGAAATGCTGAGGGTGATCTTACGACATTATGCCTGGCAGTACGAATGACACATTAGTTTTTTTTTCTTTAGCCTAGCTTAATTTTTACGTTGAGCACTATCACCCGTTCCGGAAAGCATTGCAGCTTAGCATTAAAAAAGGAATTCAGCATTTGTATAGATCGATAGATTGCTTTGTATGCCCTCCATATGCTCGAATTGTATCTAAATATGCGTATACACATTTTGTTCGTAATTATGGTCATTTATAACGTTTAGCTGCTTGTCGAGTTATTCATGTTTAGTTGGCGAATGAGCGGAAGCCCGCGTCACTATTTACTTCACATTTCATTTACAATAGAACGACATAAGGTAGTCGAGCGTTTACGCCTTTTTGATAATGTGGCTTTTTATATAGTTCGTCATTTTATCACGTGTTTGGCATGTATACTTTGAAATTTCTCAAATTTAATACCATAAAGTAATATTGTCTTAGGTTTTAACATATACGTCTTTAGAGATAAGTATGTTAGTTATTATCATGTACTCTGTTTCTATGCTGAAATAAAGCAGCGATTAGTTTCACAGTTCATGCACACAATAATTGCTACTATAGTGTACAGTAAATAGCATACCCTGTTAGTAATGTACCTAATTTGCTGCAAAATGCAACCGGTAGAGCAAATCAGTAGTAACATCCCCGGATCTAAACGGGGTACCGTCTCCGGGGGCAGGTTAAGAACGCGCCAAATCCAATTCTACTTTTAAATGGTGTATCGGTAATGGGCATATCGTAATCGTGGATCTGGGGCTGAGTTTTAGGAACACTGTACCTGTCACGTGTGTCAGATTTCACCCTTAGGTAAATCTTGAATTTTTAATGCTCTTTTAAATATTCTAACCGTTTGAACACCACTGTCGACTACAATCTTACGTGCCCCGGACGTCGTGACGTCTGTTACAGTTGCCGACTGACGTCTGGGGCATGAGAAACCGTTGACGTTACTTACCAACTGTGGCGTTCAAAAGGTACCTAATAGAATGCCATTTCAGGATGAAAAAGAAGAAACTCTAGACATGCTAGAGCAAGGACAGGCGGATCGGCGGAGAAAACGCAACGCGGTGCTCAAAGTCGTCATTCAAGCGGCGACGCTCACATTCTTAGCGGAGTGGGGGGACCGCTCGCAGCTCGCGACGGTTGTTTTGGCGACGAGGGAAAACATACCGGGGGTGATATTGGGGGGGTCGATAGGGCACGCGCTGTGCACGGGGCTCGCTGTCGTGGGGGGGAGGATGGTCGCGCAGAAGATCTCTGTGAGGACTGGTAAGTTGTTTTTTGGTGTGTTTTTATGGGTAGACAATTTTTTACCATTTAACTGTATATTTTTGGCAGTTTGAGACATTGCGAGGTAATGAGTCGAAAACTCATCCTCTTACCTGTTTCAAGCTAGCAACGAAGTCCAAAGTGAAAAAAAATCTTCATTATTTTTCTATCCCTGATCTTTCGAATGTGGAAAACATTCGAAAGATCAGGTATAGAAATTTAATGAAGATTTTTTTTCACTTTTCTGTCAGATAGATAAGATATTTATTTAAAAATTCATTACAATAATAACAAACGTATATAAAAGTTTTATCGTATACCGCTTATTCTGAATCCCAGTGCGGCTATAAATGTACTTTACTGACGCAGCGCCGCGGCAGAATGGCGCAGCAACGTGAAGCGGCCCGGGCGCCCTATGTACAGTTCGCCATCAAATATATCTGTACATATCAGAGTGGTCAATAATATCTGAACATGCACTCTAACGCCTTGACAATAGAGTCGTGTTCAGATATTTGTGAGCACCTTGTTTGCTGCAATATATATGATGGCGACTGTACAGCGTGTCTTTTTACAAAGACAGGGCTTAACACATTCAGTGCCACTGTCTCAGATTCTCATACGAATTTCCCACAGCATTCTTGTTTTTGGCACTGAAGGCGTTAAATAAAACTACATATACGGTACTTTTGCATATCAATTAGACAGCCGTGAGCTTCCATACTTTTATCTAAATGTATGATGAATTGTTGATCTAAATTATTGGGGACTGCCTACTATAAACCTAAATGCAACGATTGCATTTTCAAAAGTTCCAGAGCATTTGTGAATATTTCGATCATCTAATTTCGATTCGCTAAAACACTTGTACGACGGAAAGTTGTGATCTGCCCGCGCTAACTTTTCCTAATTCTTCTTTCCAGTTACAATAATCGGTGGTGTAGTGTTCCTGGCGTTCGCAGTGAGCGCCCTCTTCATCGGCCCCGGCGAATAGACGCCCGAGCGTAGCGTGTATAGGACAATTTTGTTATGTGTAAGTGACAATATAATATGTATGCTGTATATAGTTCCTTAGAAAAGTTCATTTTTTAATTCTGACTTCGGGCGGCAATCGATAATGGCCTTAGGAAATGACAGGTTTTAAGATGGTGGATTTTTAGAAGTTTTACTAACCTAATAAATACTTAAATTGGTTGTTGTAAGAGCATTTGTAAATGGGAAATCAATCTGTGTGGTGACGATTTGCCTGAAGGGGATCATTGTGTCGTTTATACCGTGTTTTGTTCTAATGATTTAAAACAGGATTTCCCAACCAGAACGGCTCTCTTGGAGAGCTTAAGGTGGGCAATGCGTTAAATCCATTCTACGACAAATGGGGATATAAATATTACAGAATAAAACGTTGCGTTTTTTATCATAATAATGTATAAATGTATAGGAGGGGAAGGGCTTATTGTAACTTTCATAGCTTTTGGTGGAAAGTATTAAAGAAAGCAGATAGCAAATTTAATGTTCTCTGAAACAGATAGCAAATGGGACAGCTATGATTTAAATTAGCGGAAAAATATATGTAAATTATTTTATTTATAGCAATGCTCGATGTCAAATACGGGGTGATATCCATCTTCCACCTTGCCCACTCAAGATTTCCATAGTAATATAGGGTGGGCAGGGTGGAAGATTGGAACCACTCCCAGTGGTTGGGAAATCCTGGTTTAAATTATAGGCAGCTTTTAGTTAGCGCGACCAGGGCAGGCGACTCTCCCAGTACTTCGTATTCTTTCATAAGAAGCAGTAGGTCGTCGCCGGGCTATCTAACCATAATGCTTCAGAGACAATGATCTCTAGTATAGTTTTATACGAAGATTATTGTTAGTTAAATGCTTTACTTGTTATTTATAAATAATAGTTTGTGCATTTTAAACTTTACCGTTTTGTGAAATAATAAGGTTTATCTACACACATATCATAAGTCCTCTATAATGCGTTCAGAATCCGTTGGCAACGACCAGACAACAATCAATTTTACTATGATAATTTTCTTATCTGTAGCAGTAACATAATGTTCTTATAACGATATAAGATTTGATAAAGTTATGAGTTTCAAATTTCGAACATCTTTGAAAAACAAAACAATTTTATTTGACCTCAATTCTAATATCACTCGAGATGACATTTGATTCGAAATGAAATGTGCGTTTACCCGGCTAGCAAATAGGTCAATGTCTGGAAGGCCAAACTTGTTAGTGATTAAGTTATAATAGTTGTCATTAAGTTCGGATTCGATTTCGGAATGAGACCTCCTTGATTCTCTATCAGCTACTACATTATGTTCCGATCTAATGTAAGAGGCAAATATAAATAGGTTCCTAGACTCGCACCATTGCCATATTTGTCTGGCAATTAAATTTAGATGTTGAAATTGGGTACCACCCATGCGGTTAATGTATGCTATTGCCGTGGTATTATCTATTCTAAGTAATATCTCACAGTCCTTTATTTTGGAACAAAAACTTTTTAAGGCAAGAAAAGCAGCCAGTAACTCTAAGTAGTTAATATGATGTTTTCTTTCATTTTCATTCCATAAACCAGAAGCTGTTACACCCTCGCATGACGCACCCCACCCACTAAGGCTCGAGTTAGAATAAACTTCCTTAATAAAATTATGACACTTAATTTTACTTTTGCTTTGATCTAAATTCTTTAGCCACCAAGTTAATTCAGCCTTTACATCTGTCGATATTTCCATATTCTTATCAAAATCATCATTATTGAGTCTTAAGTACATGGTTTTTTGTCTCTCCAGATCTTTAGTATACAACCAGCCATACTCTACAGCTGGGCAGGCAGACATCAGCAGTCCTGTTAAGCGAGCAAAGTCTCTAATACAACATGTTGACATCATCATAAAATAATTTATTTCATGTTTTATCCTATCCTTTTTCTTGTCTGGTAAAACAAGCTGAAATCTATTTGAGTCTAAAATAAAACCAAGATACTTGACAGAGGTACTTGGAGTCAAGGAACTTTTCTCATAGTTAACAATAAATCCTAGTCTTGTAAGTAACTCTATAGTTATTTCGATACTGTATTTACATTCTTTATAATTTCGTCCTACAATAAAAATATCATCTAGATATATACTTATTATGTGCCCTTTAGACCTTAAAAACTGCATTACTGGCTTAAGCAGTTTTGTAAAAACATAAGGTGCAGTATTAAGGCCAAAGGGTAAGACTTGGAATTCGTAAATTTTAGACTTCCAGATAAACCGAAGATATTTTTTAAAATTGGGATGGATGGCTACTAGAAAGTAGGCATCCTTAAGGTCGATTGTGCCCATATAACAATTGGGAGACATGAGCCTTAAAGCAGTTCTTATATCTTCCAATTTGAAATGTTCATTTGCAATGTACCTGTTCAAATTTTTTAAATTAAGAATGAACCGATCTTCACCATTTTGTTTTGGGACTGTAAATACTTTTGATAAATATTGTCCTTCACAATGATGACAAGGAACAATAGCTCCCTTAGATAATAATTCTAGTATTGCAAGGTCAATTTTTTGGGCATCCACATTGGAAAATTTTTGATTAGTGGGTATTGTAGCCTGTTCAGGTGTTGATAAAAAGGGTACTTTATACCCTGACACCCAGGCTAAAATTCTAGGGTCTTTTGTAATGTACAACCATTGTTGTTTGAAAAATATAAGTCGCCCACAACAGGGAACATTACGCACCTGGGCTCCTAGCGGCGATTGTTGCTGCTTGCTGCAGGACGGTAGCGAGGTTTCTGCTGGTTGTTGTATTTGCCCGGAGCAGGGTTGAAAGATTGTCTCCTCTGGTAGGTTTGAAAAGCACGCTGCGGCTGTGGCTGCGGCTGATTTTTCATCCGAGATGAATTGTTCGGGCCTCTGTTTAAAAAATGTTGTGCCTTTTTAGGCTTATTGTTTTGGCCCTTGAGATCTTTTCCACTTCGCTCTATGGCCTTAGCGGTCTTTAATTTTTCTGCAAAATTTTCTCCAAAGAGCCATTCATCCACAACGGTATCCTTGACCGCTTCACGGGCGGATTTGGTTTCTAGAGCTGTCATAACAAAATGTTTTCTGACATTTGATTCACAGAACTGGTAGTCACACAAGAGGCGTGCTGCATCACTGACATATTCAATGATCTCCTCATTTCCAGAAGGGAATTTGCAAAGCCTTCCCAAGGCTAATCCTAAGGCACCAATTGCACAAGAGACCCTCTTTTGTTTAATTTCGATCGCCTTGTCTCTTTTGACAACGTTTTCCCCTGCAGCGGCTAAAGCCTCCGGGTTAAGCTTGGGGGCACTTATAATCTTACAATTCTCCGGTGAGGGGTATTTGTCCATCAATTTCGTTCTAGTATCTTTGTCGAGACCTTTTACAATTATATTTTTCCATCTAGAGCACAAATGAGGAATTAATTCTGGCCCATATTTTTCTTCTTGAGGGGCTTCTCCAAGAAGGGCGATAATCTCCTCGCTTATTTCTTTCTCTCATGAAAAAACCGAGAGGCCAGTTAAGAAAAGGGCTATTTGTAATCACAATATTAGCACTAGTTACGACAAAGAAGCATGAGATTACACATTTATCAGGGATCTACCCATTATAGTAGAACACCGTGAGGCGTGTAATGAAATAGATTATTATCTAATATCAATGAGTTTACCCAGATAGTAAACCACATTGTTTGCGTGCTTATACATTTAAAATAGTAGTATACCCATAATTAATATACCAAAGTAAATCAACGATATTTCATCATATCTCTATAGTGCCATTTTCCCTTGCAGAGGTTAACCTTACAGAGTTAACCTTACAGGTTTCCTTACAAGAGGTTCCCCCAAACAAAACACGTGGTTTTATCTACTTACCCGTGTTATCCGTAAGATCTACCACAGCGAAATCTTCGAAAACATTCTGCTTTTCGTCTCTTTCCGATAAAACGCCAGCCTCTGTTCTTGGGCTCGAACTTTCACGTTCCGTAAACCTGGACGGAGATCGGCGAGCAGACAGTGAGCGCCGGCGCCGGGACGCCAATGTCGCCAATGGCGACCGAGACCGTGACCGTGTACGATCGGGAAGCGCGGAGAACGTAGATTCCTTCTCTCTATCAAGATCTAGTAATTTCTCCTCAATCTTCTTCAGTTTCTTCCTTAATTTGTCAACAGAATTCTTATCTCTTGGCATTTTTCACACTTAAAAATAACCAGTAATAAAATTCGTGTAGTGGCGTTGGCCGCACAAGAACAATAATGACAGATAAGCACAAGATGGCTTGGAGTAATGATGAGATGAGTTCAAAAATAACCCTCTCTTTCTTCTTTTAGTTTCAAATTTACTCCAAACTTGTGATGTTGGCTGTAGATTTAGAAATACTACATTCGTTATAATCAAGAAGAAGATGTCATTTCGAGACTGTACAGCTCAAACAATTAGAATAGAACTTCACTTCAGGTAATTTCGTTTAATTCCTAAATGTCAATTGCATACAATTTTGACAAATCTCGTATGTTACTTGATAATTTGATATCGAACGATATGATAGTAGAGGCCGACTCTAGATTGTCTCTGAATTAAAAAAAAAACTACGGTTGCCGCCATTTTTGACGTTCTAATAATTGATCAATGCCGGCTATGCCGGTCGTAACATGCGGTTCCTGAACACATCATAGAGAGCTTATAATATGTATGTAGATAAAATATTGTATGTAACTGTACATAATTAGGCATTAAAACACTCGTGTGATGCTATTATGAAACTCGCCTGTCGGCTCGTTTCATAAACACACACTCATGTTTTAATGCCTCTCATTATGCAGCAGTCACATAAACTACTGTTATAATCGGGTAACCATTTGCCACTTCCTGTGTTTAAGTGGTCACAGGGTTCCAGTTTCAAACAGCCACAGCCAGCCAGTAAGCGTACGTTTTGTTTACCTCGTATTTAACTTTAGGGTCTTACTGCCGCACTCATAGACGTCAATTATTTTTTAAGTTTCATTAAAGTTGCTGCGTCTTATTCTATTGCTATAGCAAAGAAAGTGACAGCAGCTACTTTAATGAAACTTTAAAGTTAATTGACGTCTCTGAGTGCGGCAGTTATTGTCATAGAATGAAAAACCGGTCAAGTGCGAGTCGGACTCGTTATTCTTTAAGGTTTTTTGACGCTTGTATGTATTCAGGCTTGTAGGCCTCTGGCAACCCGGTTAGTAATACAATGAGAAACGTATTCGTTTCTAAACATATTGTGACAGATTGAACAAGTTTACATAGACCATGTTCCTTGGGTGCTACTCAGCATTTTTTCATTCCTTTTCTGGCCAATGGTTCGAAACTAACAAAAATAATTGATATAAATAAATATATAAAGCGGAAAATATTGGTTCAGCACTAAGCACTATTATTTTGTTTCACGAAGTGTCTAGTAAAACGGGGAAAAGACTAGTATATTCTGTATTAAATAATAATTTTTACCCTTTTTATTACAAGCTACGTCGACTTATATCCGATTTCATTAGGCCAACAGAAATATAGGTAAAATTTGGAGTAACTTTTGAACATGTCACGTCAACAGATTTCGTTCCGCGGACGCCAAAGTGTCAGCAAATTGTTCTACGCGCTAAACATTTTGGGACGCCATTTTTCGTCGGCGTATGACGTTCTGGCGTCTTATGTACTTGCAATTAAAATTGCCGTCGACTGAGGCATTTATAATTTGGGCAATATATAAATTAAGAATTAGTATACCATTAATTAGTTAATACCATTGGCCAGGTTCATTTGATAACTCAAATGTTCGTTTAACCATTTTAAAAATGTGTAAAAACAGTAAATAGCTTTTGACTTGTATTATTATGTTAATATATTTTAAATTTATAAATTACATAAAGAGATGTAAGGCAAAGACGATATATTTTTACAAATACCACCAGTGAATACTCAAAATCATCGCGATATCAACACTTAGGTCAAATTTCACGAGCAACTGTAACTCCAGCAATCGAGCGAGTCTACAGCAATTTTACGTGGCTCAAAAGCTAGAACGTCAAATTTGTATGAAGCGCAGAACACTGACAGTTGAGCGTCACGTCACAGTCGGCAAGTCACGTCACGGATTTTTGTGCCGCGTACACCAAATTGTCAGTGACTTAAATACATTTTGTGTCGACATATGACGTCCTCTCTCCAGGGTTACGTTATTAGTGTTATTACAGTCGACAGTGACGTTCAAAAGGTTAAATAGTAGGTGAAATCCGAAATTAGTGTTAAGAACTATAGGTATATTGGAGTCCATTCTGTATAACATTCGTCGTGGCTGGACCCGTTTAACTTTGCTTTCAGACGAATATAGCGTTAACGCGTTAGTAGGCATGTTATCTGTGATGTATTTTTGTTATTTATATTTCCTATTAGGGGAATTCTTCGAGCGTGTCAACCGCCCTCATTCCTCTGGTCGCATTAATGTCGAAATTCCTGTAGCTTTGAATGCTATTTTCGGTTATCTTGTAGAGTGTCCCGACTTCTAAAACATAACAATACTTTATCCTAATCTACAGAAAATTCGACATTAATGCGACCAGGGGAATGTGAGCGGTTGAAACGCTCGAAGAATTACCCATTAATCATAGACTACTTGTGAACTGTCACGAGCTTGGCAAAAACAGGACGTGTACGTACAATATTCTGAAGTGGCAAACACGCAGCAGTACTTCGGTAAAAAATGGATCATGCTGCCGATTTCACACCGAAGTGCCCTCGTTTTTGTCAAGCTATCATCAGTTCACTAATATGATTCGCAGGTACAACAAAATACCTCCTTAATCAAGGTTCGAGTCTAGCGATATCCCATAACTTGAAGTGTAATCTAAGCAGGTGATTTGGGAATAAAAATTATGTAACACTGTAAAGGTAGACATTCACGGGCATCAGTCCAGTGGCCCTAGAAAATGCATTCAGCCTCCGTGTTACGGTCGCTTTTATCACGGTGGATAAATGTGGATAAAGCATCCGTCACTCTCACACTTACATACTGGTCAGAAAGAGACAGAACATTTATCCACATTGATACACACGACCATAATATTCCCACAGAACGTTAAAGATTAGGAATCTGCAAAATGTATGGAATTAACACCGCACAACTGCTTACATTAATTCTATACATACTCTTTTTATATTTGCAGTCGATAAAATGTTCGCAGAATGCAACTTGTCTATAGTGGTATTTTTTATTTCGGCGAACCAGATTGATGTCTCTAAACGTACAAATGTTGCCACAGTATGTTTATATCGATATTATACTAGTTCACCTTAATAAAACAATCTACTAAGGTAAAAGCACCTATTATGGACAGTGCTCCAGTTATGAATAATCCAATAAAATATAAGCCTACGAGATTTATAATGCTATTAGCGTTACAATTAGATTACATTGAAATTATTCGGCTATTAGAATGAAATTTTTGGTATTGCCAAGATTTCAATAAAAAAAAAATATTGTTCATTACTGGCCTTGTCCGTAATAGGTGCTTTTACCTTATATAGCTCTGCTATTGTTTAAAGATTCCGTGGGTGTCGTAACAGTGTAAGTTTTAAATAATAGGGGTGTTACATTTTAAGTTTTCTATAATTAAATTATAACATAGTATAATGTATGTAATATGTATGTATGTATGTAAAAATGTTTTTACCAGTTAAGTTTATTTTTATGAGTACAAAGTGACGTCTTATCATGTTTGACGCTTTTGCTAATTGTTGAATTATTAAAAGTATTATTTTGTATGTAAAAAATGAAATTAAATAGCTGTATATACTACTATGTTTCATTGTGAACAGTGCAGGGCCTCTGTGAAGCCCCAGGCTGAGGTAAAATTTTAACAAAGGTGCGAAAACAAATACGACAAAAACGTATAGCGTATAGTGGGCTATTCCGGCTTGTCCCCACTCTTTAGCCCCCCCCCCCCCCCCCCCCCCCCCCAGTGGGAACAAATTGGAAATAAAATTCCCATTCTTTCTTACTTTACGAACGGTTTTCGATGTTTTTAGTGTATCTACAAAATAATTAAGTTTTATTATTGTTTTTCTTTAGCTGATCACGTTAATCAATTGCCGCAAATTATGTTATATATGATGTTTTGTTGATTTTAATTTTGCATATTTTGTTTTGCATCAAAATTTTAGAAACACAAAAAAGGTATTGTTTATAGTAAACTTGCGGAAATAAAATAACGAAATCAAAATGATAATAAAACTGTACGTACTTTAAAAACAGCGTTAACATTTATATGAAAAATAAAGCGAAATGTTCTACCTGAAGTACCAATTTCACCATACGATGTTAAATGTTAATCAACCGTTAGTTATATTTTAACAGCTGTAAACGCTCTAATCGTCTGTTAAGTGGCTGGTGAAATCGACATCAGTGTGGTTTTACAATTTGTTAAATATCAATTGAACAAGTCCCGAGTTGGTGAAAATGGGCATTAGACTAGAAAAAAAACTAAATTTATAAAAAATAAAAAATTTAATACTCTCATAAGATTTAGTCACAAATAATTATAAAACGATATCGTCCAGCGATAAACGTTCAAAAAGATACACAAGATTAAACTTCACGATGGGTAAATTGATCGATTTTTAAACGGTATTTTATCAATTTTATTTATCTAATCACTTAATCAGTATCCGTAGTCGAATCTAAATTTAACATGCAAACATTTCTTTAACTACGCTAGTAGAACTATGAGATCCACAATTAAAAGTATTCTAATAGAAACTTAATTTTATTAATTATTATATAAAATCTATACTATTATAGGGCAGAAGGGTAAAAATATTTCAAGGATCCAAATTCAAAATAATTCACTTTGTAAGGTCGTAACAAAGATCTAAGAAAACCTATTATGAACTAAATGACTGATCGTTTTTTATCAATAAATTTAATTTCTCATATCACTAATTTAATTTATCATAGCCATGTTATTTGATAAAAGCAAGGATTATAGATTTCCATTTATGATTGAGATCAATTATTTCGAGTCACGTATGATAAATTTCTTCGTGTTAAAGACGTATTGATAATTTGAGAACAAAGGACATTTTAAAAGCAATATTGTTATTAAGTACAGCGTCAGTAAATTAAAAAATAATTACCATCTGATATGATAAATTTGATTACAATGCAGATAAAAAAACGATATTCAAAGAAATGCGGTAAAAACCAGTAAGTACCTAATCTGACCGGCGCGGTTTGAATTAGCACAGTCTATCTATATAAACCCTCCCTAAAGGCTTCGTCAAACAGCCGGCTCGGCGCGGCGCGACAGCAGCGTGGACATTAACAAGGAGTTGTAAGCAGGCCGTCACACATAGCCACGCCGCGCTGGGAACGCTGCGCGCCAAACCGAGCGCGGCGCGGCGTGATATTCACGTTTACACAGTGCGTTTGTGACCATGGATGTAGAAAAATGTATAGATTTTGCTAGGGTGAATTTCAGGGCGTTTCAACCGCCGTCATTAGTGTCACCAAATATATTGACGAAATCAATGACACTACAGCAACTTCTGATGCTGATAGAAACTACCTCCCCGGTTCTGCTTCTGTTTACATCAGAAGTTGCTGGTAGGTGTCATTGATTTCTTCAATATATTTGGTGACACTTATGACGGCGGTTGAAACGCCCTGAAATTCACCCGCTAACGTCCAGTTCTTTATGACTTAACTTGGATCTGATTTCGAGAGAACGCGTGTTCTTGGCGCGACGCGACGTCCTGAAGTGTGACTGCCGCGCCACGCTGGCTGTTTGACGAAGGCTGTACAGTCTAACGAACACGTTCGCGCGGAGAGAAGGGGCGGTAGCGAGCCCAAGCTGCGTAGAACTCGCTTGGGCGTCGTCCCACTGGTATAACTTAAGCTGTTGTATTAGGGACGGTCATAAACGAACAGAGATCGGAATAGGTAAACTTAAGTTGACTTGCCTAAAACTTGAGGCTGCTTTTCCACCAGAGATGTGATAAGCTGCGTAGCCAAGGATGCGTTGATATCTACCAATTAGGGTCGTTTATTTTCATAGCTTAGCTTAGCGCTGGTGGATACGGGAAGCTTTGACCTCGCTCACCGTTTAGCTACCTCGTACATCTCTGGTGCAAAAGCCTATGCTTGTTCATATAATAATAATGTTCCCATCTCATTTTCGCATGAATAAACACGCGTTACAAAATAACAATAGTGTACTAACAATAGCCATAAGGTATAAGGTTTAAAGTTAATGAATTTCTAATTACACTTTGTGACCTGAACCGAAGAAATTCCACTACTATCAACTCTCCCTTGACAATTTACATTACTTGAGGTAGTCAAGCGACCAGCTTGCTGCAGGGTCATACTACTCCATCTACGGAGTGAATTCCTGACACGCCTCGTGTTCTTAATTTGCCACTCGTATCTAAAGATACTTCACTATGTGACAATCAAATAATTACTAAGCCCTACAATTTTTATTTTTGTTAAGGGCTACACAGAGTAAGTCAGCAGTCCCAAGTCTGTCCGGTACAGTTCGCCATCAAATATATCTGTACATATCAGAGTGGGCAAAAATATCTGAACATGCACTCTAACGCCTTGACATTAGAGTCGTGTTCAGATATTTGTGAGCACCTTGTTTGCTGCAATATATATGATGGCGACTGTACCTGGCCGCCAAAATCTATAGAATCGTACGAGAAACTGATTGTCTGTGTTCTAATACGGATTGTTAGTCTGTGTTGTCCTTTACTAGGTATTTTTGACGCGGTGCGAGGTGTTTCAGTTGTATCAGCTGTTTGACCGACTCACATTAGTCTCCTAAAACTCGTTGTACAATATAATGTACATAATACAGCCATTGGAATAAAGATCCTTTGCAAAGGAGATAGAGTGGTTTTTTTTTTTGTTTTTATGATTGACAATTAAATTAGAAAACATACTATATTCTATTCAGAATAGGTTAATATTCCCTTGGCAAAAATCGTTTTATGGTGGACCTTAGGTGAGGTAGACGGCGATGTAGTCGTCGCAAGCGTCGAGCACGGCGCGGCGCAGGGCGGCGGCGGGGGCGGGGCGCGCGCGGGGCTCCAGCGCCGCGGCGTGGCTCGGCAGGAACAGGCACATGCGGGCTCCGCTGCCCCACGAGTGGTTCTCGGTGCCTTAAAACATTAACAATCCCTATTATTAAAATAAAAAAGTGTTTATTTATCCCATTTTCACGGTTTCACGCCTCAACCGATGTTCGTGTTTGGTACAGACAGACATATTGTGCATGTGCCTCCCTCGGTCGAGCTAGTACAACTGACCGTAGTAGCGCAGCGGCCAGTCTCGCGGCGCGTGCGAGCGCGCCAGCAGGCAGGGCGGCGCCCGGCCCGGCGCCAGCACGCGCGCCGGCCACCACGCGCACGCGCCCAGCTTGTGCCACACCACGTCGTCGTAGCTGCAACACAAACAGGGCCTAGCACTTGTATTTACTCAAATGGTCTCTCAGTGCGCCTGTATCGTTAGAGGCCTTCCACGATATTTTATTATTTCTTCGTAGAAAAAAAAAAACGGTAAATAGTTATTATAATGGTACAAACTATAATGTAAACATACTGTTACGTCACTTCGTAATATCTGATTATGATTATGACATTCGACACAGACATCGCCAACGTCCATACCACGTTGAATACACCGGTTCTCGTCCGATCACCGAAGTTAAGCAACGTCGGGCGTGGTCAGTACTTGGATGGGTGACCGCCTGGGAACACCACGTGCCGTTGGCTTTTTGTTTCGCTGTTTATTGACTTGACGCGCTCATTTATTATGGTACATTTTTTTTGTGGCTCGCAACTAAAATCCCTTGAAGACTAGACTGAACCAACAGCGAAATCTAACCTTTTCATACAAACGGCGATAACGTTTTCCACCCCCTAAAAGTTAACCCTTTTGGCAAAAATAAAAAAAGTCGGGTGTTCAAACCTCTTTAGAAAAAAAAAAAAAAAACATAAAAATTTGTCACAAAAAAAATTACAAAAAGTGAATAAATATGTTATGATGTTCAGTATGATGGACGTTGCCAAATTAAGGGTAACAGAGTTCGAGCAATTTTTTTATATGTGGTCAGTCGGAACAAAAACTGTCCGTACGTTTCATTTTTAGGGTTCCGCGTAGCCAAAATGACAAAAACGGAACCCCTATAGTTTCGTCATGTCCGTCCGTCCGTGTGGCACAGGTATTTTACTCAAAAACTACAAGATACATATTGATTAATTTTGGAGTATAGGTGTCTTGTATAAGCCGCTACTTAGTTTGGTAGTTAATAACAAAAATAAACATTTCTAGGGGGGCACTCCATCCATGTAACAGAAGCCGATTTTTTTTTTCAGCCAACATCAACGGCTTATATTACGACAGTTCTTTTAAAAACACTAAGGTTTTTAAGCAATATTTTGATTGTGAATATACTCGGAAACAATCGCTCCGAAAGATGCATAAATTGTGTGTGTGTGTTTAAACTGTATATGCAAACTGAAAGAGATAGAAACAAATCTTTAATATTTTTTCTCTACTGTTTGTTACATGAATGATTTTTTAATAAAGCAAAAAAAATGCATATTCCCTATTAGAAGTAGCTTAAAACCAACTTTGATTTTGTTTACATTATTAGGTAATAATAAAAAAAAAACTTACCCAACTCTCGGTCCCCACATGCAGCTGGGACACAGCTCCATGTTCTCCTTGTCCTCGTGCTTGGAGCAGATGGTCCTGGTGCTGGAGAGGATCTTGGAGACCAGGGTCACTTGCTTCTGCGCTTTCTGTGGGGGGTTCTTGCGGTCTGGAATATGGAGAAAGTGGAAACTGTAGGGTGTTTGGATCGGGCGAGTGGTGGGAATGTGACCATTGGTGCGCGCAGTCGACGAGCAAAAATGAGCAGGGACTGTAATATACTGGTATAATTTGGATATCGATATCGGATATCGATATAAATACCGATAATTAGGAATCTTTTTATCGATATAGGTATCGATAAATAATTTTCGGTACATTCATATCGATATTTTGACAGTACCCGATTTAATTATTTTTTTTATTCAGTCAGGTAACATAGGTACCTACTTACATACCCGAATGAAACATACCAGGTTCAGATTGGTCTCATTTCTATATGAATAATAAACTGACGATGAAATCCATGAGGAATCGACAGAACTCTTCAAAAATCGCGGGTACAGTCAAAGGCACTAATCCCCATAGCGTAGTAAGTGGCAATATTTGGCCAGGTGATTGATTATGTACCTGATTACCTACTAACACAATTTGCTAAAAAATATTTACCTACCCATTAGTATCGGTACCAAGTATTGATAAAAGTATCGATATCTATTTAACGATATTTAAATTTACCGATACTGTTTCTGAATTATGTAACTGTTAATATTTGTATGTTAATAAATTATTCTTATTCTTATTCTATTATCGATATATTCGGGAAGTATCGATATTGTTATCGATATTTCCTTAAAAATACCGATATATCTCGGTTATCGATATACAGTCCCTGAAAATGAGGGTAGACAGAGCGCAGTCTACACAACTTTATTACCCACCCGCAATTTCTCCAGTCTACCCGTGATCACGGCGCACACGCATGTTGCGTTGAAATATCGGGAGCTTATTAAAAAAGGTAAATAATAAATATCAGTGACAATCTAACACAAATTGACCTAGTCCCAAACTAAGCTCTAGGCTTGAACTATAGGTACCAGGCAACGATATACACTTATATAGAGAAATACATACTTAAATATATAGAAAACATCCATGACTCAGGAACAAATACTCGCGCTCATCACACAAATATTTGCCCATACCGGGATTCGAACCCGGGACCGCTAGCTTCGTAGGCAGGGTCACTACCAACTACGCTAACCGCGTCGTCGAAAAAAATGTTACGGTTTATGAGATATAGACCGCCGACAGACGGACGGACGGACAGCGGAGGCTTAGTAATAGGGTTGGTTTAAAGAAACTAGCTAAGGTGGAATAGTGCTGCTATTTTTTTTTTCACAGAAGTCACTCTGCTTCAGCGGAAAGGACAATATTATTTACTCGTATATTCTATATCACTCGTCCATCTATTGCCTATTTTTCGGCCTCTACAACAATATTCAGTCACCAGTGATATGTTATTTTATCCAACATTAGGCATAAAAATATCTAAGGGTCGTATTAATAAACTCATTTCAACTGTGATCCCCGTCTCAAGATACGTCAAAGTAAACGTCAATCCGTAGAAAACTGTCATTTTTTATTATACGGCCCTAACACTCCCTTCGAGGGTCGTGGGTTCGAACCCGGGCTCGCACCTCTAAGTTTCTCGGAATTTATGTGCGAAATAAAATTTGTAAATTTACCATGAGCTTTTCGGTGAAGAAAAACATCGTGAGGAAACCTGCACACACCTGCAAAGCAATTTGACGGTGTGTGCGAAGTTCCCAATCCGCACTGGGCCCGCGTGGGAACTATAGCCCAAACCCTCTCATTGTGAGTGGAGGCCTGTGCCCAGCAGTGGGACGTATATAGGCTGGATTATTATTATTATAACACTCCCTTATGCCTCTGCAAACAGACACGTCATATTTTTGAGGCCTATGTTTGATAACAATGCCTATTATGGTCGTGTATGGTGTGGATAAATGTAGATAAAACATCTGTTACTTTCTTGCAAATTAGCTACGCATCGAGAGCAAAAGGGATAGCAATAAACGAAGTTCGAATTTCGAAGTTCAGAGTAATGCCCCAGTACGTAAATGTGAGTGACAGATTCTGCCCTGCTAAGGTAAAAGGCAGTTTTTTACATAAAACTACTGTAACAATTACAACCTCAATCCTGGGTAATAAGGTTGCAATTGCTACAGTATTTTTGTGTAAAAAAACTGCCTTTAGCTTAGCAGGGCAGAATGTTTTAAGCACACTTATCCAGCGCGACAAAGGCGACCATATGCAATCTGAACTTTATACCACTAGACTATACGAAATAATTTATCTAAACAAACTCACGTATAATCTTGACCAGCCACTCCCGGCGGCAGGCGGGGTGGAAGGCCGAGGGGCAGTCGGGGCAGTTCTTCAGCCTCTCCCCCTCGCCGCACACGAGACACCACGAGATGTGCAGCGTCACAGGCAACTTCGCTAGCGACGTAGAGCCCTGCCAACATTGCCGCCATTTTGTTGATAGGAGTATGAGAGAGGTAAGATGGTGGATTGGATACTGTACCTATCATTAAAAATTTACGAAAAAATCATGAACGCATTTTTTATTTTATGTATTTTTATTGTTGATCGCGTCGCGAGGCTTTCTTACAAGCAATTATGTTTCACCATGACTGCTTTTTCAAACCAAAATAAAAGTATTTGTAATAAAGGCTTCGTCAAACAGCCAGCGCGGCGCGGCGCGGAAGTCACACTGCAGCAAAACGTCGCATCGCGCGTTTTCTCGCAATCTCGACCCAAGTTGACACATTTTTGTAGCTTTTATGGCCCAAATCATATAGAACTGGATGTTTTCTAAAACTATCTATAAATTTTTCTACTATGTGTGACGGCCTGCATACAACTCCTTATTAATTGCAACGCTAAGAACGCGGCACGCTACTGTCGCGCCGCGTCAAGCCGGCTGTTTGTTGTTCACGCGGGCGCGGTCACGAAATATCAAACATATGGTATGGCATAATATGCAAGTGTTCACACACGAAACGCAGGTGCGGTTTACGCCAAGAACACCGCGCCCACGCCCGCTAGTTTTACGTGATCACTGATCAAGCACTAAGTTACAAAATTAAAATATTCATGTTATAAAATGAGAATTTAATAAGTACAAGTCAAATTGTTCCGTTTGTTACCATAATTAATGTTAAAACATTTCAGAGGAACAAGTGATAACTAATGATAAGAATAAAAATAAGACGTATTATTTGAAATATCAGTCATACTTACAGCATCTTCATCAGCATTTTCATCTTTCACTGACATCTGCTTATGAACAAAGTTATACCGCCAGCACTGGTGGAGATAACTCTCTATTTCCTTCTCCGTAACAATGTTTTCTATCACCAGTTCAAATTTATCCTCCGTACTAGCATCAACGTTCATTAAATAGTCCAAGCTATCATCGTTGGCTATTATGTCTTCCTGTAGTATTGAGTAATAGTTGTCAAACAGCATCTCTTTTCCTCTTCGTACAAATTCATTGAATGCGTTCTCATATTTGCCTTGCTTTAGAGGTGTGTGACGAAAGTCATATGTTATGTTGAGATCTGGTTCCTTGTACTTAGTTGGTTTAACATCAAATGGTAGGGTGTGATCTTCCTTAATTTTTCTCTGGAAGAGTGAAGGACAGCAGATAGAAATAATATTATTAACATTAACTAATCATGTATAAGGTTTGAAATTGTCTATGAACATAGGAGAAGTATGAAATTCATTTATTTAGGTATCTAATTACTCTTATTTAATAAGCATTATTCAGCACATAAGTGTTATTTGATGTACAATTTAAATAGCAAAAAATTATATAGATTATTATTCTGCTTTCATACCTTCTTTGAAGTAACATTTCCCTTTGGTGGGGATACTTTGACCACCTTGTCTGCTGGCCCGTAGAATGGTCTGCCCCGCTCAGCTAAATGCAGACAGGTGTACGGAATCCATAGCTGCTGCCTGGTACGCATGGTTTCCACATAGTAGCAGAGTTGTTTTGTTGCCTTCATGGTGCCATCTTCATTGCAGGTAATACCTAGGACTGTATGAACATTTTAAAGTTTTATTTTTTCACAACTTACCAAATTCCAGACGGTTAATGGGATAGAGCTGTAGCACTTAGATAACTCCATTCCTTTCCAAGCCTGGAACTTGCCAATTTGTATCCCTGACCCTGTAGGTACAGCACACTTGATTGCTTAGTTGTAAAAAAAGTTGAATGCCTCTCTTTCATAGCGGACTAATGAAAGATGTAAGTTGCGAAAAAGTCGAAAACAAGCTGTTTATAGACACACTGACTATTAGTGAACTGGAGTTCCATACAAACATGAAATCGAGATCTCTTGGATTTATCTAATTCAATCTCGGGCCTGCCTCCCCAGTCGGCATATTATCATATTCCATAGGTACCTATTGTTTATAAAACTCCGGGCTAGGGTACTGTTTACGATTCTTTATAATACCTACCACAGTCTATATAAACCCATAATACCATGCAAAGTTATTGAGACACAAGTAAATATATTAAGTTATCAGTTTTTGAGCACGTGGTGTTTGTCTAAGCATCTCATATTTAAATACTTACTATAGTCAAATTCAAGCTTTTTAATCATAATAAGAGAATTGATTTTAAAATGTGCGAAGAATACTTAATACCTTTAACATCATGAAACAACCCTTCTTCATCTTTTACTACTTTCACCTTTGCGTAAACTTTTTTGCATAATCTGGCCAGCGCGACTTCACCGAGCTTCCAAACATAAATGGGACTCATCTTGGAAATAGGAATACAATGACACAGTAGGATTTTGAACTTAATTTAACTTAAATAACAAACTTATAACTATTTATTATAAACAATCATAGTCGCCAGCTACTATCCATGACGGCTGGCTGCATACATAATAATAAACACAAATAAACAAACATCTTTACTTCTGTAATAGATACATATCTATACATACTTATCACATATTGTTAGTTCAGTTCAGCGATTTATTTTTTCGCAAAGAAGTAACTTTACATAGCAAATGTTTAAAAATGAGTCTTGAATTTAATCTAATAACACTAAATTATCTTGACATTTTAGTCTATTAAATTAACCATGTAATATTGAAAACAAGGCGGGAAAATTTAAATCAACGATCAGCCATCTGGCGTCGAGTATACGCACTTCTTACCTCCAGTACGCAAAGCGATATTTTTCATTCCAATACAAAATATGTTATCACACTTATCACATACGAATTACTACTAATGATAATAATGTCATGCTAATGTGTTTTGTAAAATAAATGAAATATAATGCCATCTAGCGTCGAGTAGATGCACTTCTTGTTCTCACCCGAGATATGTCAATGTTTAGATGAATAGCCCATAGATGTCATTAGTAGCCTCCAAATTCACAATATATGTTATCGGTGTAATCGCACCCTTTACAAAATTATCACCCATATTTTATGTTCGTAAATTAATTTTTATATTACTTAAGGCGCGGAAGCGATCTAGTAAGCGTTGGGTTTAGAGAAGGTGCATTTAGCAAACGTTAACGACTGTATCAAAGTACTACGACATCGAGAAAAAACACTGTATTTTCTATTCCGTGATTCGCTTTCATTAAACAGATTTCAAACAGATGTTAAGTTTGTAAAAATGCAGCTTGGCCCTATTGGTGTCCTAATTGGAGCCATGAACACCTGCAACGTCACCACCAGTGTCTTTGAGTAGTTTTTTGAGAGTGTCGAGGTATTGAATATGTATAGGTACCTACTTAAAATGTACAAGGTGGGCCAAAAGAAATCACCCTATTGGAAGATGCTCTCATTTTTGCAAAGTCGCCAATGTCAAATCTGTTTTGACATTTGTGGACTTGACAGATGCAAAATACAAGTGAACAAGCCATGGAGCGATACACTCCCCAAGAACGCGGAATAATCGTGTCTATTTTTTTGCGTAACAATTCAAAAAAAGAGAGTCAAACAACATCGGATGACTTCTTTTGGCCCACCTTGTATATACTACCTATAGTTTAATTGAAAAGAAAAATATCTCCGCTTATAAGTCTCTTATAACACGATATTGAGCATCAAGATATTATACCCAACAACCTTAGGGCCGTATTAATAGACTCGTCTTGGGTGATACACCCTTTACAAGATGGGTCACAAGACTGAGCTTTGATTAATAAACCAATCTCAACCCCATAATCCTGATCCTCGTTTCACTTGATACGAGAATCTCATCTCCATTGATTATGGTTATTTGGTGACTTGAGTCCGACTCACCTTTTAAAAAATGGCGGATGCACTGCCATAAATCGATCATCTGGGTGCGTTTTCACAAATAAATCGGTTCAGAAAATAAGAAAATCCTATTTTGCATCGTGTATTAAGCAAAAAATAATATCTCAATCGTTTTTAAATAAGAACATTACCTAAATTGTACTTTTGCCGCTGCATACAACTGCCTAAAAATGGTGTGCTTTGTGTCGTGTTTATGTGAAATTATAATGAGAGCTAGATACTTTTCTATTAATAGTAAAAGTACGAGGTATCGACCAAGCGACGGCCAAATAATAGCTCATACCCATGTGTACTTATAACAAACCAATGCTTCCGTGCGGGATGGCCCTAAAGGCGCGAAACATTTAACTTCACACAGGCTAATTTCAAGTAAGTACCTACATACAATTTACTTTTTATACTTATTACTGATCCGTAATATAAATAGCATTATATCATAATAACAGCCAAATACTAGGCCAATGCATACATTTATTAGTTATGTTAAATATTTACTTTTAAAGTAAAAATTATGCGACGTTTTATTGGTAGGTTACTCATCCAACCCGATATGCATCGATACCTCAATAGGTACCTATGTTTTATTATACTGGTGTTTAGAAAACCAACAAAATCTTATTAGCTATTTTGTGTAGGTTCCCTACCTATTATAAAGTTTCTTAACGTAAACGTAAAACGGGTCGCTATAAGTAGAGAGGAGAGGGATTTGACAATACGTATTGACATAAACATGAACGCGTGCTGTTGCGTACCTCTACTTTATTATTGTTTGATAAATAAAAAGTGCCTGATTTGTTTGAAAACTTGTACTAACTTTTGCAACAATCAACTAGTAATAACTGTGAGATATATACAGTTTCGTATCCTAACATAAATGTGGTGTAAAAAGTGTAGGTACCTATGTGTGCAAAGTAATTTCATGAACGAAACCAAAAAATCTGCATCTTCTATCATTTATAGTGCTTAGATATTGTGTTTAACTTAAATTCGTTTTGTAGGTTGTCGTCAGTCCAATAATGGAAAACTTGGATAACAGGCAAGGTTTGCCGGAAACAAACAGGACTCCAAAAAAGGTACATCAGATATTTGGAGGAGTCAGTGTTCACAAACTTCAACGCCGACAGCAAGCAGTTGACGACAATGGCTAATCGTTTGCCAATTGACAAATAAACATGAATTTTACTTGTCTAAATAAAAATAAAAGGGCTTTTCTTTACAATGATGATCAAGTTCCAGGCCAGGTAAATTCAGTTTATAATGTAAATATTACATGACCTTTCAAGATAAAACAATTAATTTATATTGTTTTTAAATAAAATACCTAACTTTAGATGTAACTCAAGCACTAGGGTACCCAATGTGTGTTAACTGCATTATTTAAAAGATAATATCATGTAAGATTATGATAGGTTAGAAATATCTATTTCTAATTAAAAGAGGTAAGTATAGGAGTTGTAAAGATCAGTGTTAATTAGTTCTATGGTACTGCACATAAAATATAAAAAACATTTGACTTATTTTAGTATTAGCTTTTCAGAGAGCGCTGATGCAGGAAGTTTTACAGTTTCATCTGTTCAATATTTAATTAAAATTTTGTTTGTATTGTATCATCAAGTGATACATAATTCATAGAGTAGATAAAACAAGATAAAGACAGATTTAAAGAATACATACATACATACATACCTACATATCATGGACAATCTCACACAAATTGACCTAGTCCCAAACTAAGCTCTAGGCTTGTACTAAGGGTACCAGGCAACAATATACATACTTATATAGAGAAATACATGCTAAAATATATAGAAAACATCCATTACTCAGGAACAAATATGCTTATCACACAAATATTTGCCTATACCGGGATTCAAACCCAGGAGCGCTAGCTTCTTAGGCAGGGTCACTACCAACTAGGCTAACTGTGTCGTCATAGAATATTAGTTAAATGTTTAAAATACTGCTTGTAGGAAATACAATATAGGTAAGTATTTATTTCAAGTTACCAATGTTACCTACTTACTTATACTCTCACTGCCTTTATTTATTACCAAGTGACAGGTTAAAAAAATTATTAGGTATTTTATAGAAATAGAATAGTTGGGAAAAAATGGATGACCTTAGTACAAGACTGGGCAAGGTAGGGTGAAAATTAAGAGGCCTTTAACCTGCAGCCTGCAGTGCATCGATGTGGGCTGAAATTATGATATTTATTTCACTTACCGCCTGTTTCACAATCGTCAAATACAGCATATCTGTCACATAAATTAAGCCCTTTCCCTTTCTTACACTTGAAACTGGACAAGGAGAGTGCAATCTTTATTTGACAGATGAATTTACTTGTAGATTGTGAAACAGGCCCTTATTTAATCTAAATTTATTTATATAATTATACCTTTTACATCTTTGAAACAGGTGAGTATTCCGGTCAGGTTGGTTAATAGTTAGATACCTAGGCTAGCTGTGAATCAGTTAAAAATAATCTGAAGTATATTTTGATTTTAAAACATATGAATGTGTAAAAATTAAGTATTTTTCTTTTATATAATAAACTGACCGCATTCTTAATAGTAGTTTTATTTATTGGTGAAGACATATTCAGGGTCTGTTATAAAGTTTTATTTTATTTATTGTTTTGAAGTTTTAAATATAATATTTAACTTAGTTCCTGTTCCACTATTGACAAGTAAATTTATCTGCCAGTTAAAGTTAGCCCTCTCTTTGTTTATTTTCAAGTGTATGAAGGGGAAAGGGCTAAATCTACCTGTTGGATATCTTGATTTTCTTGACAATTGTGAAACAGGTGGTTAGTGTGATGAAAGTAATTAATTAGGTTGGTCCTAATCATTCAGAATTTGAGAGGCATATTAAGAGGCATATTAAGAGAGGAGGAAATGAAATAAAAGTCTACTAATCTCTTGACTTTAGAGAGCCTTCACTGAATGTCTTAGTAGGTACAATAAAACAATGTAGTGTGGTTCTCATAGTAATGAATTAAATAGACACAAAACCATCAAGCTACTGTTGAAGTTGTATTGGCTCTTGGTGATTCAGTGCTTATATTGTATACATATAATAATGATAACTTTTAAACGTTAATACTTTGACATGAAGTTTCCGTTAGGTTTTCCCCTTATAGACCTAGATACTAATTGTTTTTTATTGAATGGATTGATTATGGAACTCGTATGCCTTTCTTTTTTAGGGTTCCGTTCCCGAAGGGTGCCCAACGGGACCCTATTAATATGCCTACGCTGTCCGTCCGTCCGTCCATCTGTCTGTCTGTCTGTCTGCCTGTCGGTCTGTCTGACCTAACTATAAAGAGCTGCAACTTTTGAACCGTAATAGATAGCGGGTTGATTTTTTTATTCTGAATATGTGTTATTACGGCGGATTTACTGAAAAATAAAAAAATAATAATAAATTGAAATAATCAACGTTTACCCCATACAAGAAACGTTTCTTTTTCAATGTATTTTTATTTTTGTTGTATCGTAAAAACGGTTCAACATACAAGCGTTAAGTTTTCGTTTTTTTCATACAAATGAAAATAGTTTATTTCAAATAAATATGTGTCTTTACACAAATCGGCGCAAAACATTGTAACGGCGGCGTGGTTCAACATCTACTGTGTTTTTTATAGTAATCAGCCAGAGACGAAAGGATTGATGTAAATTAAACACGATGTATTAGCCAGCAGTATTAGCGAAAAAGTGAAATTAAATGCCAAAAAAGTTCATACATAAAAAGGGAAAGGGCCAATGAACAATGAGCCATTCAGCGAACAGTACAGTCAAGGTCATAAATATGTATACACTTTAGTGCCTTGTCTCTTTAATGTCATGTTTAGGTCGGAGTTCAATAACCAATTTAACGGGCTTTTAAATCCTAATCGGCTGTTAGTCAATACATTTTGACAGCCGTCAGACCTCTAATCGCTTGTTTAACTGTTGGTGAACTCCGACCTTAAACTGCCATATATGGATGTCACAGCGATTAAAGTGACAAGGTACTGAAGTGTATACATATTTATGACCTTGACTGTACCTACGACACTCAGTACACGATATCACGTCATTTATACGCATTCTTATTGGATGACAGTTTCGGTTGGTAGTTATTAGTTCAGGATCTATCCGTAGAGACTAGAGGGTGGCTCCTTCGGTGATGCTTTAATAGGCTATGATCCCAAACACATTATTGAATTAATTAAATGACAACTCAGTGATCACACACTTAAATATTAAAGCGTTGTGGGCAAAGTCGTTAATGGTGCCGCGTTTGTATCCGCCTAAGCCGCCTAAGGTTACCGCGTGATACGCGGCATACGAACGAACAGCAATGACTGATGACCGTTGGTGATATAAGTAGGTGTTCCTATTCTTAGGAACACGTCCTAATAGAACGCGAATGCGCGAACTTGCGATGATCGCACATTCGCGTTCTGACGACGCCTTAAGGTGTCAATTGGTAGCCGACTGCAAGCAGCAGCAGCAGACAGCACGTACCGCCGCGGCACTACTGATCTGCAGTCGGGCGTAAAGATCAGTAGTGCCGCGGCGGCACGTGCTGTCTGCTGCTGCTGCGTGCAGTCGGCTATCAACCGACAACTTCGCCCGACTGCAGACCAGTAGTGCCGCGGCGGCACGTGCTGTCTACTACCAACCGACACCTTTATGCAGTTATAACGAGTTCGCGTGAAGATCTAGCCTCATTTGTTCTGCTCCCACAAAATACGCATTAAGATTAGAGGAACTTGCTCCATCCGAGTTGGAAAGCCCGTGCCGTGTTCCAGGGTAGGTACCTAGTAATGGGCTAGCAGAGGCCTCCGTTTGAAAGCCCGCAGTGCAGCAAAGTATTTGGGGGCTATCTGCCGCACTCAGAGAAGTTAATTAATTTTTAAGTTTGATTAAAGTTGCTGCGTCTTATTCTATTGCCATAGCAAAGAAAGTGACAGACACAACTTTAAATGAAACTTAAAAGTTAATTGACGCGTCTCTGAGTGCCGCCGAAAGTCTCGACATTGCCTGAACAACATTGTTTCAGATTGTCTTATAGCAACAGTAATAAATAATTATGATCGGAAACCTTGTTAAACCATCATATCTTCCCATTGCCTTTATATAATTTAGGGTCGGCGCAGCATGGTTTTATTCTTCTACACATCTACTTATCAGCCATCACTATAGAGGCATGCTGGTCCGGGTCGGGGGCCCTCGGTCTCCGAGGGCCCCCTGTGCTTGAGGGCCCCGGTGCACGGCACCGCCTACCTAGCCCTCCGATAGCTACGCCGCCACTGCTTATAGCCCTCCGCATTTAGCCTTATTATTTTGTTTCTTTATCACCGCCGCTAATTTCAATGCTCTCCTTACAAATTCAAATAATTTATTCAGTAATTTGGTCACATCAGGCTGTTTTACTGTCGGTTTTACAGGCGCTTCGGACAAGACCAACATTTGATTGCTGAGAAGAAGCGTCGCAAGAAACTCGAGCATAAGGTTTTATACACTCATCATCATCATCATTTCAGCCGAAAGACGTCCACTGCTGGACATAGGCCTCCCTCAAGGTTTGCCAAAAGGACCGGTCTTGCGCCGTTTGCATCCATCGGTTTCCTGCAATTTTAAGCACGTCGACTGTCCACCTTGTTGGAAGTCTGCCCACGCTGCGTCTTCCTGTACGCGGACGCCACTCGAGAACTCTTCGGCCCCAACGGCCATCTGTTCTGCGAGCGATGTGCCCCGCCCACTGCCACTTAAATCTAGCAATTCTTAGGGCTATGTTGGTGACTTTGGTTCTCGTGCAGATCTCCTCATTCCTGATTCGATCACGCAGAGATACCTATTCCGAGAGCCCTCTCCATTGCCCTTTGAGTGACCTTGAGCTTTCTTATGACGCCCATCACCAGCGCCCACGTCTCAGTACCGTAAGTCATCACTGGCAACACACACTGGTCGAAGACTTTCGACTTGAGACATTGCGGTAGGTATATTAGACGAGAAGATATCGCGTTGCTTCCCGAAAGCTGCCCAACCGAGTCGGATTCGACCATTAACCTCTTTCTCGAAGTTGGACCTACCTAACTGGACAGTATGTCCCAGGTAAACATAATCGTCAACAACTTCGAGTGCCGAGCCTCAGATTACCACGGGAGTTGGTATTACATGGGTGTTCGACATGATCTTTGTCTTGTCCATGTTCATCCTCAGACCAACTTGATCAGAGGCTCTGCTGAGGTCATCGAGCATTGCGTTTAGGTCTGCCATGGTCTCACCCATGACTACTATGTCATCGGCAAACCGAAGGTGGGTGATGTACTCGCCGTTTGTACACGTCCTTCCCAGTCCAGAATCTTGATCACATCTTCCAGCGCAGCGGTGAACAGCTTCAGAGAGATTACATCTCCTTGTCTGACTCCCCGCTGCAGCGGAATACGCTCCGAGTCCCGGTCCTGAAGTCGGACTGACATGGTGGCATTTTCGTACAAACACTTTAACACCTCGATGTACCTGTAGTCGATTTGGCACCGTTGTAGAGACTGCAGCACAGCCCATGTCTCGATCGAATTGAAAGCTTTCTCGTAGTCCACAAATGCTAGTCTATACAGTAACCTATACGAAACTATATTTCCTATCAGGACGAGTCGTGTGCCATACTTTCTTCATTTCTACCTATGTAGGTAGTTTTTATTGTCGCTCGCCACTCGATATTTGAGAAAATCTATTATTGGAGGTCTTTATTAACGCAATAGAACCCAAAACAATGATTTTTAGAATTTTTGTGAGTTTGTGCGCGCTAATCTCAGAAACGACTTAACCGATTTGGATTAAATTTGGCCAACATTGTTTATCACCTGGATTAACACATGGGATACTTTTATCCCGGACTTTTACGCGGACGGAGTCATGCGGAGTCGCGGGCATGCTATATTATGAAATAAATAAAAATCTTAATGGGAACAATAAAGGCATTAAGTCTGCCATTTGTACCTACATTGTGTAATAAATATGCAAGTTCAATAAAACATTAGATTTGTAGGTGAAACTTTATTAAACTATCTTTATTAGATTGCTAAACAAACACCTGGCCTGGCTCGGGACCTTGAATGTGGATCTATAGTTATCTTTTTAGTAATGTATATTTGAAATGTTTATGTAAATGCACCATACGATTAAATAATTAGGTTGCTTGTTTAATTACATATGGCATGCATTACAAACCATGCCATGTGGCATAAACATTCATTAAATTTAGTGTTACCTCAAGTTCCTTGTTGTCACTTTATAGTGTACCTTAGCAAATTAAAAAGTGACAGTTGTTCTTATGGGATATTAGTGGAACATGGATGAAATGCTGTTGATAGTGTGCATAGTAGGTGCAATGACAGAAATATGGTTAAATTTGCAGGATCAATAGCACAAGTTGCCCATGACTTCTTTGTCGCTTGGTAGCTCCTCTCTACCTAAGTTTAAAATCAAGAGATAAATACCTATCAGAGGGACAGGGATCCACTGAGTGACAAGTAAGAAAATACAACTTGTGTTAACCATACTGTTATAATAAAACATTAAGGTAAATTACAGCTGAATTTTAATAGAAAAACAATTATTTAACATGGATAATGAAAACATGTTTTACTCCTATCTTCCAGGGTGGCAGTACGAGATGATCATCTGAAAATAAAAAAACAACAAGTATATTATAATATACACCAACCTGTTAAATACAGTTTGGTTTCATAATTGTGTTAGGTAGTTTAATCTTTTAATGAACATTCACTAAACATGCATAAATCTATAATAATAATATTACTCCTCATGTAAATTGCCTGGCTGTGTTAAAAGTATCTCTGATAACATTATTTAAATAAGGATTGGCCCATTACAACCCTAATAGCCTTATATATTATGTTTAACCAAGACTGTCTGAGACAAGAGGACTGATTTATATTATACTAGTATTACCTTAAACTCATACAACTATATTCCTAGCTTGCAATATTAGTCCAAGTTTCTTCATACATTTATTGAAAAAAATATTCAGTTATGAACATTAGTTTTTACTTTTCTATTACATTATATCAAACTATTAATAAAATTACATGTATTGATAATGTGTTAGTAGGAAAATTGGACTACCTACTCTTGCAAGCAAGGCGCATAGTTCTACGAGTTTACCTGGTGTGATTATCCTAGCTAACTAGGTACCTTCTTATGTTTAAATAAATAAATTAACACTACATTTTACCTTCTTTAACCCGTAGTGTCCTGTCTACAGGACCTCTATATGGAAATTTTCCGTAGAAACTGCTGCAGACTACGTCAGTCTATTTTGTTATTTTTCATCTCAAGCAGATGGAACTGCAGCTCCCTGGTAGAAGTCCGTCTTTCTTCAGGACTCGTTTCATTGATTTAATCAAATCCAGTTACGTCAGCGCTGTTGTGGATTCGAGACGCTGCACTTTTTCACCTTTATCAATAGATAAAAACCTCATGTATTTCACTTTATGAACAAAGACGGCGAAAAGAACTTATAACCTGTACTGTACCTATAGGAATTCCATTCCCGGCTCCCAGTATGCGCGTTTCGTTTTTACGATTTCACAGGGTTTTTGAAAATGTGTTATATTTACATAATGACCTTATAATAAAAGCTAGTAAAACAATTTTAAATAAATGATCTAAAAATAATGACTTGCATTTCCACTTTACATCGAAATATTCAATTTTGATGGTTCATAATCTGTGTCAAGTCTAAACGCAAAAACATTTTCTTGCAGAATCAAAACGTTACACCGTTTCGTTCATGATCATCTGTTGCCCATTCGTAAAAAATGTCATCTGCTTAAGCTAATGGCCTAGAAGCCAAAGCTCAAAATAATAATTTAAAAAAATCAAGGATCAAGGTTGGGATGCGTTTCTCGAGTCCGACTCAGGTGATATTAGTTTATTAATAAGCGGCAATCCTAATCCTAGGATCACGTATTGAGTCGGTCTCGTAAAAGAGCGTATCAACGATGGGGTTGAGATGAGTCTATTAATACGGCCCTTAGTCTGCGTATTGTTGTCAGGTTATTGATCCTGCTGCGACGATAACATGCACATCAGCGCCTCTATCGGCACACGGCGGAACTAATTCATTAGACCAAGTAAATCTGCCAGACTAAAGAATTTCAGATACTATCTGGTGATTTAGTTTGACTTTAATGAAACCTAATTGAACATGAATTGACCTTTGGTTGATCTTATTGTTAAAACCTCTTCTTACATAATACAGCGTTCCGTATCGTATCACCCTATAATTATTATCATTATCACCATAGTTTTTTGTTATTTAGGTAGGTACTTTATTGCATTTTTTCGAGGTTCGTGTGCTAAAAGACAGCGGTTTTGACCCTTAAATTGACAAAAATAAAAAAAGTCAGGTGGTAAAACCCGTTTAGATTAAAAAAGCATAAAAAATGAGTCACAAAATATATAAAAAAGTGAATGTTATGTGCACTGTCAGTGCCAATTTAAGGGGTATGTGGGTACTTTTTTTTCTTTAAATAGGTCCCGAGTTCTTATTTTATTCTCGCAGGCTTCGGAGCCTGCATTATCTATATAGGACGGTATCTCTACGTATATTTCTAAATACCTTGTAGGCATAAAACAAAGTTGCTGCTTTTGTCTGTTTATGTGTTTAAGTACATATTTACTATCCAAGAACTCGTCTCGACTGTGATCCCCGTCTCAAGACACGTCAAAGTAAAAGCATCATATGACGGGCATCTCAAGTATCTCAACCAAGATCAGTTTAATACTCGTACCTACGGCCCTTAGCCTACTTGCGTTTACGAGTAGTAGGTACCTAGGTATACAACAGCTAACCACCAGTTATTGAAATCTAGCAAACTCACGACGCTTCCGTTTACATAAATTATTATTTCATTTCTCCAGTCGTTTTATTTTCACAACTCAAGATGAGTCATTGTCTTAGGGCTGATTACACCCGTAAAAGACGCTCGACCTACAGACGGGCGGATCTGGTTCGGAGCGAACCAAATCCGTTGTCCGACCCGGACCAAATCCTATCGTCTGTGGGTGTATTAATAAACCCATCTTGATGGACATTCACGTGTCTAAACACGTCAAAATGATTGTCAAGTCAAAGAATACTGTCATTTTGATACATTTTGAGACGAGCATCGCAGTCAAGGAGTTTATTAATACGGCCCTTTACATCTCATAAATATTTAATTTAATATTTATTTACTAGGCATTCATCTAGTTAATGTAACTACATATGACTAATGACATAATTATGTGGGCATCTTAAACCAGTACTTATATACCTACCCCACCAAAAGTTTCCAAAACAATATCACATCACAAATCTTAAAAAAATAAACAAACTCCGTCCCCACTTTGTTCTGCGCTCTGATTGGTTGATCTCCGGGGGGCGGGCCCGGTACAGCGCAGCATCCAATGATAATCGTCATCTCCACGATCGATTGCGAAGGGGACCATTATATAGTTAGGTATTTATCGATATTCGGATAAAAACAAGCTATGACAGCGAGATGATAGATCTTTATTTGGATTGGTGGACGAGATAATGAGTAGAGATATTCATAACGAATTGATTTAGTTATTGGTTCGCAAGTGAAGTGTAAGAATAATTTTTAATATTACAAATTGTCACAGATTTAAAAAGTTGCGCCAAATTTTAAAGGTTTTTAATCTGCTGCGAGCCTAACATGCATACTTAAGAATAAAGTGACAGCACGAATAAAAAGTTGCTAGAGTAATTAAATATCTCGCTCAGATTAGAACCTGTGCACACTAGCGTTTTTGGCCCTAGACCCCGATCAAAAACGTTAGTGTGCATAGGCTCTTAACAGATTTGAACAATTTATTTCATTACCTTAGCAATACCGGATAAAATCGCTTAGGAATAAAAGGTAATAACAGTCAAGACGGGAAACTTTTATTTTCAACCTAAAGTGTTTATTTTTTCATTAAAATATGGAATAGATGTATTAATTCCCCTGGCACCTGTCAAATTTTATCTGCTGCATGCATGCTAAGCTCGTCGTGCCTCTCTATAACTTTATAAAATAATTAAGTAACGAATTTTTGTTTTTAAACTAAGACTGGCTTTATTAAAATCCAACTAGTAAGTTTTTTTAGTATTTACTACGTAGATAGTGTATTTTATCAATATACGACGGGACTCTAACACGTACTATACTATAACGCCTAAATAACAAAATATTAGACATTTTGAGTAGTTTTTAGATAACTTTTGGTACATAATTATTAATGGTAAAGTACATAACTGTGACTATACTAAGTATGACTTTGAATATCGAAACTCAAAATTAACCTAATCCCAACTCTATCTACCGAATTAGGTTCAAAAGATTTACTGCCGCACTCAGAGACGTCAATTAAATTTTAAGTTTCATTAAAGTTGCTGCGTCTTATTCTATTGCTAAGAACGTGACAGCAGCAACTTTAATGACACTTAAAAATTAATTGACGTCTCTGAGTGCGGCAGTTAGTGTAGTATCTAATGTAGTCTTTCGTAGTAACCACCCAGCGGGCTTAACATGCATGCACGAGATAAAATGTGACAGGTGTTAGGGAAATGAATACATCTATTCCATATTCTAACGTAAGACTGAACGCTTAAGGTTTAAAATAAGTGTCTCGTCCTGACTTTTATTACCTTTTATTACTAAACGATTATAGCGATTTTATCAAGACATAATTTTAAACCTTAAGTTTTCACTCTTACATTAGAATGTGGAATTGTATTAATGTATGTATGTATGTAAACTCTTTATTGCACAAAAAGTATAAGTAAATAATACATTGACATCGTAAATTAATTAATTTCTCTGACACCTCTGTCAAATTTTATCTGCTGCAAGCATGCTAAGCCCGCTGGCCTCGAAATTGGGTATACAGAATACAGAATACAGAATTTATTGGTAAAAATAAACATTTTACAAGTCAACGTGACTCCCGCCTTAAGGTGGACATTCACGGTCAGTTAAACTGATCAGTTAAACTGACCGTTTTTTCACATTCACGGTCAGTTTTTGGATGTACGTCAGTTCAACTGATCAGTTTAACTGACCGTGAATGTCCACCTTTACTTTGTAATTTAGTAAAAAGTCCCAATTCACTTGGATGAGTCACCGCTGGGTATTCCGAAGTGCCTAGAGTTAAACCACCGCCACCGAGGGCGATGAGCTAGACTTGAACAGTCATCCGAAGTGACCTACGGGCGTGGACACATCACCACGTCCACGGCGCGGCGCCGCCACCGGGAACGGCACGACATCGTGCCGTGGCACGGTGCCGTGTACGCTGCGTCTGACATAGCGCGCCAACATCACTATTTGATAAAGAAAGTATAAATTTACAAAATGTGTAAGTATTTACAAAAAATTTCAACAACCGTTGAACGCTTGTTTAGTATTTACTAACTTATGCCCTTACTAATAAACGTTGAGTAACCGCTGAGTAGTTATACCATGCTTTGTCCTTATCTGTCGAATTTTAAAAAAAAAGTAAAAAGTAAAAATGTTTTATTGCCATATAAAGAAGAAAAGGTTTAACAATTCATCGGCGACCCCCACACTAGGCTGAGCCTGTATCGTGGGAATCATGACCTACACGAGTTACCTTCAAACAAGTCGGCTTGAGAATAAAAGAATCCAAGGTACTGATAAAGTTATACAAAATGAATACATAAGCTAACATCAAAGACAATCGCGCGCGCGCGCTGTGTGTGTGTGTGTGTGTGTGTGTGTGTGTGTGTGTGTGTGTGTGTGTGTGTGTGTGTTTTTATGTGTTCAGGAGCAGCCCTACGAGCCTAACCCAACATTTTCTCGGAGTCATTGTATGATAAGGACATAAGAAAGTGTCGGATTATATTTTTAGCTTTTGAAACACAGCAGGATTTCAAGTTACACTTTTCAAGCATCGCATTGTACACATGTGGGAAAATAAAGGATTTAAAACGCCGAGCGAAAGCAGAGCGAGCAGTGGGTACAGATGCCTTAAAAATACGTTTCCTTAGCATGTCAGGGTACATTGGCGAATTAATAATTTGTCTGTGCATATAAACAGTAGCTCGCATTAGGAATAATCTGCGGACACTAAAGACTCCTGCCTCCCTAAACAAGCTTTCAGTGGGGTACCGCCGCGGTTTCCGTAAGGATACCTTCAATACCGCTCTTTGAGCTCTTTCCAGGGTTATCAGGGTAGATTTTGAACACCCTCCCCAGGCAAGGATGCAATAATCGAGTACAGGTTGACAGAGCGCCAGATACACCGATTTTAATAGTTGTTCATTCGCGACTTCTCTCAAGAATTTCATTGTATAGATTAATTTCCTTACTCTTGCCGCTGTTACCGCAATATGCTTTTTAAAATTAAGATTTTCATCTAATGTAACGCCAAGGTACCTAACAGCTGAGACCTTGGTGATGCAGTCGCAAGAACAAGTTTGGGGGAGGTCTAGGTAAGTTCCACAATTCGAGGCATGAATTTTTAGGCTGCTCATGAATTCAGGAGGACAAGATGCTGCAGTTTTGTGAAAACAAAGGAACTGCGTTTTGGCTGCATTTAAGGTCAAGAGGTTCTGTTCCATCCAAGACGCAATCCTTTGCATACCCGTTTCCGACGCCATTTGTGCATCCTGCCATGAGCGGCCGTGAAACACTAGTGCGGTGTCATCAGCGTAACACAGTATCTCACCATTACAGAGTTCGATGGACAAGATGTCGTTAATATAAGCGGTAAAAAGCGTGGGACCCAATATACTTCCCTGTGGGACGCCGAAAGACACCGGTTTTAGGCCACTAAAATTGTCACCGACTTTAACACGTTGACTCCTGTTTGTGAGATAGCTCGAAAACCAGTCTAGTGCCAAACCACGGATGCCCAAATTTTCCAATTTCCTGAGGAGTATAGGGGTCGATACTGTATCAAACGCCTTTGCTAAATCAAGAAAGACGCCGACACAGCACCGGCCCCCATCTAGGTGAGACACAACGGTATCAGTCAACAATGTAACCGCTTCTTCCGTGGACTTACCTTGGCGGAAACCAAATTGGCGTTCAGAACGGAGTTTGTTTTGTTCTAGATATTTTACTAGTCGCTTATTCATTATGCGCTCTAGAAGCTTAGAGAAAACTCCTAGAAGAGAAATAGGACGGAAATTATTAGGGACATTGGAAGGGCCGCTTTTGTGAATGGGAATCACTGTAGCGGCCCTCCAAGCCTGTGGAAAAATTCCAGACGACATGCTTTGGTTAAAGATGGCAGCGAGCGGCTTTGCTATGATCTCACCAACTTCTTTTAGAATTCTATTGCTTACACCATCATAGCCAGGAGCGCTTTCCGAGTCGAGATGTTTAATAATACCAAGGATCTCTTTCTCGTCCGTGGGTTCTATGTAAAAGGAGTCCAAGGTAGACCCACTGCACACTTTTCGAGCTAATGATTCCTGACTTTCATTTAACCTTGAAAGAATGGAGTTAGCCAGCTCAGTGCCCACATTCGTGAAGTAGGAGTTGCAGATATCAAGGGACTCGGTAGCAGAACGCCCAGAAACTACTAAGTTTTCCGATACTGAGAACTTGGGGGATTTGTGAGTTATACGGTTTATTGCATTCCAAAGTTTTTTAGGCACATTTTTAGTTTGTGTTAGTACATTTCTGTCATGCTCTATCTTTAGTTTCCTTATTAGAGAAATATAGAAATTCCTGTACCGAGTATAAATCAATAATTTCATGGCATTTTTGGGGTCTTTACGAGCATCAAGATGTAATTTATCCCTGTGCTTCGAGCATCTGATTAAGCCAGGGGTCATCCAGGGTTGCAGAATAACTTTAGAACGGCTAACTGTTACCACTCTTGAACATTTAGACAAGGCATTTGCAACCGAAGTGGAGAAAAACTCTACGCTCGCGTCCACACCAGGATCACATAATATTGGGGCCCAGTCAATAGATTTTAAATCAAGTCTTAAAGAATCAAAATCAATCACAGTTTTTGAGCGACCTGGTTTAACTGGCTTAGGCAAATTAAGAGAGATCCCCACCATAGTTAGGTCATGATCCGTTAAATCCGAAGCGCAGACAATAGACTCTGCGGTGGATTGTGCTGGTATAAACATGTGATCAATGCAAGATTTAAGGTGTGTTGCGGTATTTATACTTGAAAGAAGTCCGTGCTCCGCCAATAGACACAAGTAGTCTGAGTTTTGGGCGTTGGTCTGACCTGTACTCAAAATATCAATATTTAAGTCACCGGTCATAACAAGACAGGGACTTCTTTCGTAAGTTTTAAGAACAGAGTCAAGAGATTGAGTAAAAGCATCAAGGTTACGAAAGCTGGGAGACCTATATATACCTATGACTGTGAAGTAGTTAGGGACCTGAATGAGAACGCAGTTCGCTTCATCCACTTCAATCTCTGAGAAAATTGGAGACCACTTTTTATGAACGTAACCAACTACTCCACCACATTTATTAATAATTCAAATGTCACAATGACAGATAAGGACAAAGCATGGTATAACTACTCAGCTGTTACTCAACGTTTATTAGTAGGGGCATTACTGTTTAGTATTTACTGACTTAATTTTTGTTGCGAATGATTGCTAGTGTTTATTTCTATCGCCATAAATAATATCAGTTGTAAATCTCATGGAGTATCAGGAGTATCCGAGATATTGAATTTTATCATCATTGTATCATCATCATCATCATTTCAGGCGAAAGACGTCCACTGCTGGACATAGGCCTCCCCCACTTGCCACAAAAACCCATGGCACTGCCGGCGAAGCTGTGGATAAATTATGATGATGATGATACAATGATGCCATTATAATATCATTTCATTGTTGTTCATCCATTTATTTTGTTCGTCATTAGGTGTTAGTGAACGTGATCCAAAAGAAGTTAGTTAATTCTCCATAATTCTATTGTTTTAAATGTCGACTTAAGCCGTTGCTTGTTTTTAAATAAGTTCCTATCAATCTATGAAATAGTACTTTCGATATTAGCTATTAATATACATCAGGCGCTTCGACGGGAAAGTTAAAATTCAATATCTCGGATACTCCATGAGATTTCCAACTGATATTATTTATGGCGATAGAAATAAACACTAGCAATCATTATCAATAAAAATTAAGTGCAAAACCGTTAAGACAAAAAATTAAAAAATTAAAACCTAAAAACGGTTTTTTGTAAATTTCTTTGACTCTATCAACTATTGACGCTCGTTTAATTGCTCAAAAACGCACAATTATATTCATTATCACATGATAACTAAATGCCAATTAATAAATCCATAATAAAATAAAATAAGGAATTTTTCCGTTTCAATGCCTACCGGAAATGGCCAAGCTGAAATTTTTTTTTCTGTAAATCTATAAAGAATTGACAGGGGGTCACTTCTGGACTTTTAATTAGAATATTGAACTACGTCGATCTGCAGAGTTAGCCAAAAATGTCCGGTCCCAAGGGTTCCTGGAACACTGTGCGGCGCTGAATATGTGTTGTCAAAATATTACTTCTAGTGACTGTACCCTAAAATACAAATGATTACGCAATTCGTGCGTGCGGCGGTTGTACCTACACTTATGATTTTAATTATCGTAAAGGTGTTGCCCCGCGTCCCCAAGGTTCGAAGCGAAAGTTAGCAGATGCAACTTTCGCCCAAATTGTACCTACCACAGGCATTTTAATGATATAACTGGCATTTCAAGGGTTTTATGAATAAACATACGTTTTATACAAGTGTTATCATGTTATAGCTGCTACCTTTTAACATGTTTTTCGTAAATGCATTTGTTTGTCGTTCCTTGAGGTAACTGACAACATTTCCCACTTCCCAGACCGTCCTAATCCAGGATTTATGTCCGGTCCCTGTAATATTCAAACCATAGAAGGTCACCGCAGTCAAAATGGCCAAATATATCGCAACACATTCTTATTCCAGTAACAAAGATGTGTTGCGAGATATCTGGCCACTTTCGCTGCTCCTGTCTATTTGATGCTGACTGTACAACATGTGTCAAATTTGAATTTGAATTAACCTTTTGTGTGGGATTTTATTCAATGTTTAGTAAACTCATAAAATTCCGAGACTCGCTCAATTCCGTGGTAGCAGTCCTAAAATCCGCCTTAGAAACCGGCAGGTCGAATCTGGGTCCTAAAATACACCATTCATATATTGCCTTAGCCTATTTAAAAGTCCAAGATCGTACTTCAGTTCTTAGATTCTATTAGCAGCGTTCTATGGCGGATTATAGAAATGATACCACGGAATTGAGCGAGTCACGGAATTCTATGAGTTTACCCTAAGTAATATAGCTGTTTATGAGTGAAACCTTTCCCTCCACCAGCGTATGTACGATAATATCTAAAAGGTTAATCAATAAAAATGTCTCAACACGTAAACAAACAAATTATGTATCAAATCACGGACCTACTTTTGTATTCTGGAGCATTATAAGTTAAAGTACCTATTGACGACGCGGTTAGCCAAGTTGGTAGTGTCACTGCCTATGCCGGTTCTGGGTTCGATTCCCGGTATAAATATTTGTGTGATAAGTACGTGTATTTGTTCCTGAGTCTTGGATGTTTTCTATGTATTTAAGTATCATCGTCATCATCATTACCATCATCAGCCTATAGTAGTCCACTGCTGGACATAGGCCTCCCCCAATGAGCGCCATGGCGCCCTGTCTTCAGCTTGCCGCATCCAGCATCTGCCTGCAGTCTTTCGCAGATCGTCATCCCTCCTGGCCTGAGGGCGTCCTACACTACGTTTGCCGAGTCGCGGTCTCCACTCAAGAACACGTTTAACCCAGCGGTTGTCGGTTCTTCGCGAGATATGGCCGGCCCACTGCCACTTCAGCTTGCTGATTCTTTGAGCTATGTCGATAACTTTGGTTCTCTGTCGTATGTATTCGTTACGAATTCCTTCAGAGAAACTCTGAGCATAGCTCTTTCCATGGCTCGCTGAGCGACTTTGAAGTGTATTTAAGTATGTATGTATTTCGTATATAAGTATGTTTATCGTTGTCTAGTACCCATAGTACAAGCCTAGAGCTTAGTTTGGGACTAGGTCAATGTGTGTGAGATTATCCCATCATATTTATTATTATTCATTATTTTTATTGAAATAGGTTGTTAAACTTCTTAATAATTAGATGTCGATATCCGATGAGGTAGCGGCAAGTGCGGCGCAGCGCCCAGTTCGCTGCGCCAGCGCCGGCGCACAATGATCGTCCGGTCCGAGCTCGTGCCAGCTTTCCGGTACAGCCGGGTGCTCAAGTGGTTATTTTGGGAAGATTATTTTTTAGGGTTCCGTACCAAAATGGTAAAAAAGGAACCCTTATGGTGAGACTTCGTTGTCGATCTGTACGTCCGTCCGTCTGTATGTCACAACTGTTTTTCTCTGCAACTAGTACAGATGCTATTAACTTGAAATTTGGCATAGTTGTATAACTTGCTTGCCCGCATCTGTTTTTAGTAAAAAAAAAAAAAATAATTTTATAAATAATTGAAGAAGAAGGTTGAAAAATGAAAGTGATTTGATTATAGCAAATGGGATGTCACATGAAAGGACTTACTAATTTGTATATTTCAAAATATTTTTTTTTATAATTTTACGTGACGAACTTTTTGATTTATGGCCATAAATGTACAAAAAATAAACGTTCCCTTATCTCCGAAGTTTATGAACCAAATAATTTGAAAAATTCCTGATGTATATAGCTAATTATTTATATTTCACACGAAAAATAAAATGAAGGGTTCAAAATTTACAGTTATTGAGAAATAACTAAAAAACTTTGAAAAATTGTGTTAAATTTAGGCAACTCAAAATAGACCATAAGTAGGTACATTTAAGAAAACGCAAATCTATATTTACCAACTATTATCTTAAATACGGAACCCTCGGGGCGCGAGTCCGACTCGCACTTGACCGGTTTTTTTCCAGTGAATCTAAATACATTTGGAGGATTAAATTATTTACAACATTAGTAGACAAGAACCAATGTTGGACACTTTAATTTTGAAATTTTTTAATTTATTCATTTTATTTAAAAGAAAGTAGGGAATATCTATTTATTTTGTAACAAAAAATGTATAACCCTATGATCTGGTGAGGGTCGCGGGAAGCTGATGAATGCGAGCAGCGCAAAACCGACCGTTCAGCAAGGGGATGTCTTTCGGCTGATATGATCTCTTTGAATTAACAGTTAAGTGTCCATTATTGGCTCCGTCCGCTAAAAGTGTCAAACACTGGTGCAATTACGTAAGCCATTTCCAATAACTTCCTATTTTTTTCATCAAATAAAAGTAGGGCAAATTTTTTGGAACATTCTAAATTGGGGTAAACATTTTGAGACATCTAATAATTTATTGTATTTTTTTCGAAATAGAATGATTTCAGTAACTTATTTCATCCATTACAAATTTCTCTCTTTCCTTGTAAACGACTGGTTCGCCTAAATAAATATTCTACTTTAGTTCACGACTGTCCACCATTGTGGCAGCATCTGTCGTGTGTTTTTTGACGTCGTTTTAATTTCGTCTCGTTTTTTGTCGGCGATCGTCGCTTTCTTGTTTTATCGAACAGGTAGCTTGAACTTTCACCTTTTGTACCTTTAGTACCGTATTAATGAACTGAACTTGAGACGCTCGTCTCAACACACGCCAGAGGTGACAGTTTTCTATTACTTGACATTTCTTTTACGTGTTGAAACGTGAATTTCGCTGAGATTATTGTATGGGAGTAGGTATATTTTTTTGCTTTGCAGTTTTTCTATTTGAACACATCAAAAATCAGCAGTTAGGTAAATCAATTGATCAGCATATGTAATGTTTTGTTGCAATAAATAAATGGGCGCAACACTTGGTCCGCAACTAAATCATATATTATCGGCAAATTATCAATATTTGGTAAGCTTAAAATATTATGTGTCCGCAAAATAAATAATCGAATACAATATAATTATTTGATCCGCAAAATGATTAATTGGTCAGTAAGATTACACAACTGGTAAGCAGTAAAATTTAAGTGGTTAGCAGAAATAACAAATTTGCTAAATTAGGTAGATTTCAAATTGATAGGTTACCTAGGTTAGGTTAGAGTATAGTAGTGTCAAAAGGCGCGAAGCTAACCTAGCCTTACCTAACCTAACCACGCAGAATAGGAAGCTCATCGTACATTTCTTATATTTATTAAGCATTATGGTCTCCGTGATTTAGCTAACCGAAATATTATTAAGTGTGTCCCACAAAACGCAGTAAATATATTTAAAAGCAGCTCAATATATGACATGAATTGCGGATCAAATTTTGATATTTTAGCTGACCATAACATGCTGACCAAATGCATTTTCTACTGACCAAAACGTCATTATTCTGTCAACCGTTTAAATCATGCCCTTATACATGGCCTTAAGACTTATATTAAATAAAAGTTACTTACTTATGTCCGGTATCTATATTCTAACCGCTGATAGATTAAGATACTTCGAGTTAATATTTTACATTTGCCACATACAATACTATCCGCAGTTCCAACGTATAATACGATAACGATATAAAAGCAAGAGCTTTTTGATATAAAGCCGTTGAGCTTTAACCCATCGGAATAGAAGCCTTATGGACTCGCAAACAATGAGTAGGTAACAACTTACAACATCTACAACGCTGGTTCGCTCGAGCACAACATATTCCAGCGGAAGTCATTCAACCCTTTTAACTAAGGTGCCTTATCTTATTTCCTGTAAAAAAAACAAGATTCAAAAACTGTCCACTGGAACGGACAGCACGAGCCACAGGATGTAATCAGGATTTTTTACTTAAATTAGATAAAGTTTTCAATTGCTGAGTCGTTAGATGTTTTTTTTTTTCGTTTTCTTATTTGTCTTATTTTTCTGATGAATCGGGAGCAGACGGAAATAAAAAAAACTATTTTTTTTTTTACTTTTATTCTGGACATGAAAACAAAAACCCGATGCCTAAAGTTAAATATAAATTATATACCACTAATTGGTCATAAATCTGCCGTCCTCAAACTAAAAGGCGGCTAAACATCATCCGCTGCCTTATTGTTTAGCCGCCTTTTAGTTAGAGGACGGCAGAAATGTGGTCGCGTCAGAGATAAGGGGCTTTATTTATTTATTTATTAGGCTAACCAACTATGTACCAAATTACAATTACAATTGAAATAACACATTGCATTCATAGGATTCACACACACACACATCTAAACACACATCTTAATTATAGGTTAGCACAGCATTCATAATTTTAAAAGCAAGCTACATAATAATACTTCGACAAATCAAAAATAGAAACTAAATAGAAAGGTTTCTTCGAATGGTAGGTTAGCCAGATCCAAGAATCTGATTTCCTGACTAAATTCCTGACTTTTTAGCAATTTTCCTGTTATTTTGTGACAATGCTTCATTTAGTTAAAAAGGATTTAACGATTTGATTATCCTTTCATTTTAAAATTTCCTGACAATATTTTTTTCCTGACCGAGTGTCAAAATTCCTGACATGTCAGGAAAACTTCTTTCATCTTGTAATCCTAGCTTTAAGCCCACGAGCGCGTAGGCAACTTTATTTGGCCAATTAACACTTCGTAGACGAATTGAAAAGCGAGTTGAAAAGACAATAACATTGGCCCAATTTGCGTGTGTTGTGTTATGCACTCATTATGCAACGGTGCGTTGACTGCGCGTCTAGTAAAACTCGTAATTGTATATATAAATCGCACGCGCAGATGACGGTCAATGTCGGGTGAGTCATCGCTTGCTCTCGATTTTTGGGCCTACGGCACGAGCGGTAGCGGTAGATGAAGCCGTTCTTTGCTGCAATAACAATATACACGATTTGACATTTTACTAGGTACATTGACAGGGACGAAATAGTAGAATATTTTTTGTAAATACACAAAAAAATCTCGTAGATTGAGAAAAATAGGTAGATACGTCTAGTACTGAACAAAAAAATGTGTTCTTATTTTGAAAAGTTGTTCTAGGTACTGTTTCCTTTCAGTGAACTTACCTTGTTTGGCAAAGTTTTTTAGAATGTACAGTCAAGGGCATAAATTTGTGTACATTTTAGTACCTTTTCTATTTAATGTCATGTTAAAATTGCCTTAAGTATATGAATGTCACAGCGATTAAAGTGACAAACGTGTACACATATTAATGACCTGGACATGTATCTGAGGTAGAGAATCCATGGACACTCACTTAAATTATAACAAATTTTCATCGTACTTTAATACAAACGTCACCCTGTAAAGTATATGCAGAATTCGTTGATTTCAGATTGGTAACAAAGCAGCATTAAATTTATTTTATTTCACCTTTTTATTTTTATAGCTACAATTTTAGCAATAGAGAGTAATCGCTGTCCGCTTGTGTTGCGCAAGCGCCGCCACGCACACAGACGCGGCGCGAGATGTGCACGCGCCGCGGCAGCTGACCGCGCAACACTTTTTATTGTTTTTACTACGTTTTGATACTTTTGGCCACTGTTTATGGGTTCGGTTCGATACGTGTCCGCTAAAAACATTCTTATATAAATTATTTAAAAAAATTAGTCTGATGAGGCTCAACGTAATTTGTGGCCCCTCGAGACCTATATTTAAATAAATAAAAATATTTTGGATATTTTAGAACAAGGACTGTCTGTAAGGATTTGATTCGAATCCATTTACTTGTTAATGTGTAATTGAATAACAAACATTCAAACATCTTTACTTTCACACCTGGACCCTAGTACAGTCGCCACCATATATATTGCAGCAAACAAGGTGCTCACAAATATCTGAACACGACTCTATTGTCAAGGCGTTAGAGTGCATGTTCAGATATTTTTGACCACTCTGATATGTACAGATATATTTGATGGCGAACTGTACATAATTTACTAGGTAATTTGGATTTTGATGTAGTTTTCACCATCATTTAGGTAGATTATAGTATATTTCTTATTAAATTATGAGCAACAATTCTATTCGTTCTCTTTATTAAAATGGGCTGAAATTTTAAATACATACGTGTAAACCTAATGAGAATAGATATCGTGGTGTTTAAGAGCTGATGAGTTTGAAGGTTGCAACACTCTCTCCACTGTAGGCCTACTTAACGTAGACCCACGTCTTTTTTAATTCCTTATTCTGCTAATTCAGTTTACAGACATTTTCACATTTATAATATGTACCTAATGCCTAAATAAGTGTTCTCAATTTCAAGTATCAAAACGTGTCTCATTCCGCCGAGATGCGCGCGCGCCGAGGCAGCTGTGCGCAGCATCTGTTCACGCACACAGACAGACCAACCTGTCGCACAGCTGATCGCTACCTGGCTCGCACGGGGATTTGTTTATCGATCGGATTATTGGATCAATAAAAAAAATATTTTAGGAATGAAAGTTCTGACCAACGAAATAGGTCGAACCACAGCCTATATTTGTCTGAAAAGTAAACTTTTCTAAGTGGCAGGTATAAACGTATAACTAAAATTAAACTACGAAAATACAAGTTACCTATTGTCATGTCGCCATTTTTTTATTACAAAGTAGGTAATAACTAATAATACGGCCCTAAGCATTTTTTTTAACACGGATTAATAATCTGAGATGCCCATCTCAAGACAAGTCAAACTATACGTCAAGTCATCAAGTCATAGATAAAAATCAAAATACCCGACTGCTGACGACTGCCGATGACTGCGACGAGCAAATAGTCCAAGTGGTGTTCTTTATGTGAAAATATTTAAATTTGTTCAACTTAAATTCTCCAATTATTTGCTTGTCCCCGCCTGCGATACCTTTCCCAACATTTAAGTTATATTTTAGATTACAGGGCTTGGTTTCAGCTTTTCAGTTGATATTTTTAAAGCATTCGTGTATTTCGATTTTTTAAATTAATTTATTTTTATTACATATTTTTTTAGCTTTTATTAAAATGGTATCATCAAAGTGTTAGTTTATATGTTTTTTCTCCCTTTTTTTCGCGGACGCCATTTTGAATTGTAATATGTCACTATGTCACTCCGACAATTAAGACGAATCCAATGCTACCTCATGTGTTGAAATTCGTCCCGCCGTTTAGGCTACAGAGTGCGACAAAGAAATAGACATACATACATACGCTCGAATAACATAACCCTCCTTCGGGCAATCGGGTAAAAACTGTCATTTCTGACGTGTCTTGAGACGGGCATCTCCGCCAACACGCACCTCTAATGCAACAACGACGTAAATGCAGAAAAAGGCGACTTTGAAATTCAATTGTTTTTTTACGGCAATAACGTTTTTTTTTCTGTGTTTTGTGTTCTAAATAGTCGTTATTGCAATGAGGTGCGAACATCAGTTTATTAATACGGCCCTGAGACAAAATCAATGACGTTTGTTCCAAAACGCCAATGCTGAGACTACACATCAAGTATCAAGTTATATCGTTTCGACAATTCAACAATTCGATGACGATATCGAAGCAAGATGAACTAAAGCAAAGTATAATTAAGGCCGAGTGGCATATTAAAATGTTAGTAGTAAAAACGGTAAAAATTCTGTAAGACAAATTTTTCGCAGAGTTTATTGACCAATCATCACTCGGCACGTGCGTTTCTCCGACTGGATAGCAACTAGGCGACTGGGTTGGCGTATAAATAGATAGATACACTAAACCCCAGCTGCCTCCCACCTGCCTTCTATCTTAGGGATTTTGGGTCGATGACCTCTTGGCTAGAGGGTGGGTATTCTGCAGGGCACATATTTATTTGTACCTACCAATATATTTTGAACTTTGGAAGAATGTTACTTATCTATAATTTATGGGTTATATTTAGTTGGCGAGGCTTTGTTAGGATACAGTTTTTGCAATGATAAACGTTTTATTCGTCTGAACAAGTCCAATTTAAGAAGTATGTAACGAAGTTTGAGGAAGCTACGGGTAAAATTGGTTGGATTCAAATTTTGAGCGCATTATCAAACTGATCATTGAGAGAGGTCCGTCTCGACGCGTGAGACGACAGTTTTCTTTGACTTAACTTTGACGTGTCTTAAGACCCGTGCTTGAGACGGACATCTCACCCTAATTCCATGTTAGATTCTTCGTGCAATTAATGAACTGCCATAGATAAGATACGTGACGCTAACGGTAACGATGTCCGAAAACTGTCAATATTTAAGTATTTATAGAAGTGACGTAAGCTGCCAATCTGTCGCGTCGGCCGCTAATGTCAATTCCATACATTTTACTAACGTAATGTAAACGGTAGGTAACGTTCCGAATGTAACTTTTCTAGGGCCGCTTGACTGAGATGCCTAAGAGCGGTTTCGCACAACGTCCGATCCGAATCCGATCCGAACCCGTGAAACTCCGATCTGGAGTAGTCGTAGAACTATTTCTATGGTAGTTTACCTACGCACTAGATTTACGGATGACGGAGAGAAATCGGATGACAGATGCGTAAACTACCATAGTTCTACGACTACCTACTCCGGATCGTATTTTCACGGGTTCGGATCTGATTCGGATCGGACGTAGTGAGAAACCGCTCTTACAGTTGACAACGCATTTGCAAGCAAAGCAAATATCCATGAGCCTCGGAGCCCACGTGGGTCTGTTGTCATTATAAAAAAAAAAACCGGTCAAGTGCGAGTCGGACTCGCGCACTGAGGGTTCCGCACAAACTTGTAGGCATGTAAATAGTTCGTAAATCACGGGAATACAATATAAACAAAGTCCAGTATAAACGGACACGCAATAAGTATGCACTTTAGTACTTAGTGAGAGTCAGCTTATACTGGGCTCATTTTTCATGTGATGTAACTACAAATTAACGGTTTTCGGATTTTTTCCTTTACTTGTGCTATAAGACATAGCTTCTTGCAAAATTTTATGATTCTAAGTCAACGGGAAGTACCCTATAGGTTTTGATTCCCTTGAGATTCCCTTCAATATGCAGCATAAACGGCCGTATCTTTTGATTGCGTTGACTTAGATGTTTGATTTTTTCACTGATCCAAGGGACTGCAGACTTATGTATTTGATATTAATTTCAGCTTGATACCTCCACGCGTTCCTGAGAAAAAGGGTCTTGACAGACACACAGACAGACGGACAACAAAGTGATCCTATAAGGGTTCCGATTTTTTCATTTGAGGTACGGAACCCTAAAAAGTAAGAAATTCTAGTACCTATTCTAATTAGAACGTTACCCGTATTCTTTGTTTGACAGTTGAACTGTGAGTCACTCGCGTCGCTCGTGCGTCACTCGGATGGTTAGAATATTTGATATTTCGCCCCAGACAGTGAATCATGCGCAATCGTTTATAACCTCAGTTTTACGCATGCGTGATATATCGATCAGTTCAATATTGATTCATATACTTTTATTAATGAGGTGAAAGGTTCTAGTGATTTGTATTTATGAGATGTTTTTGAGGTAAAGAGAGACGCTAGGAAATCTTTGAAAAATGATCTTTCTGATAAGTGATATTTAGGATCTAATTAATTTACCAATATAAAATGTCTCGAATGCTTTCGTACTGATCAACCGAGGACGTCCACTGCTGGGTATGATTTAGGTATGAATGTATGTATGTAAACTCTTTATTGCACAAAAAGTAAAGTACAAAGGTGAACTTATCCCTAAATGGGATCTCTTCCAGCTAACCCTGACCCTATGTAGACACTTTATTGTACCAAATCAACTACCGTTGCGCAAATATTACAAATACAAGAAATAAAAGTAGTACAAAGGCAAACTTATCCCTTTAAATGATCTCGTCCAATTAGACTATAGGCGATTAATAAAAAGTCAATGCAATGGAATGGTGTCGGTGTAATGAAAGTTTACGCATCGACAATTTCTGATTGGACTGATAGCTTCAAAACTATGATTACGATTTACTATAGGATGTACAAGCAAGATGGCCAAACAAAGTGGCATATAGAGGTAAAAAATGGATATATAGTGACATAAGTCAAGAATGGTAACAATTGTAAGTGTGGGGTGTCTGTCGGTCCGTCCGTGTTGCAATTGAACGTTAATCTCATTAGAATCACATAAGCGGCGCAAGGTGCGCACGCGCACACCTGCGGAGTCGACGCACTCGCCGCGGGAGTTCACCCATAGCTTTGTTTATGTTGTGATTAATTAAAAAATATGCAACAAAAAGAATGTACCTATTTTCCAATAAGTGAAATAAGACTTTTTGGCCTATGAAAGGATTTTTTTTATTTGGATGAAATACTTTAATAAGATTTAATACATTTTTAATTATAAATATGACTAAGTAATTTTTTTTTATTAATAACAAAAATATGAAAAAATCACACAGAAAAATACCTTATTTAACACAATTACTACCTGACAGTTTCAGCAAATATGGAATCATGGATTTTGGTTGGTTCACTAAAGCTCCGACATTTTTTTCATTTATTTATTGGATTTAACCAAAAAATTTACTAAAAAGATACAAACTATCCAAAAATGTATTCCAGAGCCGCCACTTGGCATACGAAATGTTAGGCAAATATTTAAATGCCGAACTAACCCCTATCATACTACATTATTTTTTTAGCAATAAAATCTGATTGTACCAATGTCCTTTCCTGTCATTCCCACATGATTTGAATATTAATGTAAAACCAATCAGTAGGTATTACCACCCCCTTTTTTATAAACCGTCCCTGATTGAATCGCGTTTCCGCTCTTTTGTGGTCGCCATTTTGAGTTCTCTAATGCATGCAAATGGCGGACTAATAAATGAGGGTTTTGGCGGCAAAAGTAAATTGTAAAAATATCAAAGGCAAAATCTCACACAAATTGACTAGTCCCGAACTCTTTTTTGTCACGGAATAACAATATTTAATTGTGGTCTTGTACTGTGGGTACTAGACAATGATAAATATACTAATAGTGAGAAATATATACTTCAATTCATAAAAAAATAACTTAAGAACTAATAATCCGCTCATCACACAATGATCAGGATCACACGCATAGTTGCAACTACCAGGAATCCAACCCGGGACCGCTAGCTACGTATGCCACTACCACTAGGCTATTATTTATTTATTCTCCCGTCAATCCATAAAAGATTACAGATTATTCAGAAGTTAGCATTCGTAGGATGCAAATTGACTAGGCTCCAGTTCCGATATCCCTTTATTTAATTTTAATTCTCTAAACCAAGAAACTGTACGTAGGAAAGAATCAAAACAACATACCTACAGTCACATATTTTATTAGACGAAGTTTACTGAAATTTACGTGTCATTCCTTTGGTGAAAGTTAACAGAAAATATAAATAAAATTTGTTTCAATTACCCTGTTTCAATACAATACAATACACTACAATACAAATACTCTTTATTGAATACCATAATAAATTACAACACGGAAAGTAAACACAAAAGAAATGTAACAAAGTCAGTTTACTTCGTGGAAAATATAAGACTAACCTAACATTTACGCTAAGATGTGAACGCCACTAATTGTTCTGCAATTACTTAAGTCAACCTGCATCTATACTCAACCTGACATCCGTTATCTTGACCAGTTCCGCTTCGCTTGGCATCCAGTCTCAGGGCACCCAGGCATTAACAATTGACAATCGCCAGTCCGCGAGATGACATGGGTGGGGTGAACCAGGCATGTCATTGGGTGGTGGCAAATTAGAAGGCTCCTTGCCTAAAACGGTATCGAGGTATTACACCAATAGTTAAAGATTATATCTACATATTATGGTGTCTAAGATCTGATAACACCCAGTGCAGTTGCGTGGCTCCAGGCCCTGTACGTTGACATTTGATATTTGACATTGTTTTTATTTCCTATTATATTTTTTATGCCTATTTTATAAGTTATGCCATAAAATAATAAATAATAATAATCCAGCCTATATATATCCCACTGCTGGGCACAGATCACTCACAATATAGCTCCCGTTATAGCTCCCACGCGGGCCCAGTGCGGATTGGGAACTTCGCACACACCGTCAAATTGCTTTGCAGGTGTGCAGGTTTCCTCACGATGTTTTCCTTCACGGAAAAGCTCATGGTAAATTTACAAATTATATTTCGCACATTTCGCAAATTCCGAAAAAAGAGGTGCGAGCCCGGATTCGAACCAACGACCCTTAGATTAAGAGTCGGCAGGTCAAAACCATTAGGCTACCATGGCTTTTTCGTTATGCCATACGATTAAATAATAACAGGATCTCTGATGTACTTAATGTAGACCCAAGTTGGTATCAATAAGCAAATAAAAGAACAGTATAGGTAATTTGAACGCGTCAACCGTCAACTAATGTATTTGCTGTTAAACTCTGTACCCTTGGGCCTTGTATAGGCTTGACGCAGTTGAGTAAAAAGGGAACATTATAATATAATGATTGAAATTATCAATCCGCCATTTTATATTCGGGGCACATCAATAGGCTAAACTAAAAAGAAACAAAAAAAAACATTTCCCGTATTTAATCACAATCGATAATGTTCGAACTTCAAAATGCGTAAAAAGCAATTCCTAAGCAAAATTTCTCGTTAAAGCCAACATAACGGAAATTAAAATGGCATCCAACCAATGCTAATTAAAAAAAGGTCACAACAAAATAGTTTGGTTAATGCAGTGATTTAAATGTAAAGTTCCGTTATTAAATGGTCTTATTAGAATGGGGATCAGATAGAATTTTCGATGAGACAGTTACATTAAAAAAAATGGAATGACAGGTAGAAATCTACAATGGATACCGGAAGCACCATAGAGAATAGGGGTAGCTTTTTAATGTTTGTAAAGGGGCCGTTATAATATTGTTTTTTTATTTATGGGCTTGCGTTTTGGCTACTCTAATGGAAAGTGTGTTTGTATAGTTTTTTAAAGTTGCAGATGGTCAGGGGCTTATTTAGAAATGCGGTTTGCGTTGGCAAGTTGAAGAGGATTGAAATATTAAGAGGTATTTTTGGAAAAACTAAAAAGTACTCGACTGAAAACTAAAAATGCTATCCCATGGGGCCTCAACGTAAGCAATTTGCGAAAATTCGGATATGACACAAGCGGCCGACACGACAGATCGCGTTGTATGTTTTGAGTGATTCTTAAATTCTTTATACGAATATTTTTTGTTTTTGAACAGCATGCCCTGCAGAGTGATTCTATGCTATGGTTTTTGTCAATTCAGGTCAATCAAAGACAACAGTTACTAAATCGAAGTTATTTTATTATTTATCTCCTTTTATTCAATTTTATATACTAATTGGTATGAATGACTAGATAGAATAAGAATAACCACACAACGTCGTAATTTTATGAGCATATTATTATGTAGCCAGCTTTATAAAGTTCTGTCACTCAACTCGTCTTTGAGATGGACCGTGCGCGTGTGATGTAACAGAATACCGTGAGTGTCAAGGGCGATCTGAGGGACGATCTGGTCGTCTGTGAAACCAGCGACTAAATGAATGTGCAGGCAGTTGAAAGTCATTTACCCACCTTGATGGACGACGTAAATTCGCCGGCTATTCATCGACTGAGTCGAACTGAATGACATAACGTTAACAGAATAACATAGCTTTACGGTGTTCTTAGAAACTTTTATTTAAATTCACATGATTGTTTTTCTAGTTATTGGAATGGGCTAAAATTTGGAATACATTACCTACATATGTTCATATTATGTAAATCCAATGACAGTACAAAATTACTCGTACACGATTAATTGCTGGTCTAGCGATGGAATCGGGAGGTGGAAACAAGATCTTTGCAATCAAGACAGGCGACAAAAAAGTATGCTTATTGACCTTTTACCCAAATTGAAATAAATACCCGTGACATAACGTTAATTGTTGAGTCATTTTAGAACTCTATCCCAGAAAACCTAATGCTAAATTCGACGTAATTTCTTTCTCATGACTTGACACTGTCATTATGACAGGGATCTATGGTAACTCAACTATTAAAGCTATTTACTGTAAGGGTAAACTCATCGAATTCCGTAACTCGCTTAATTCCGTGGTAGCAGTTCTATAATCCGCCATAGAACCCTGCTAATAGAGTCTAGGAACTAGAATACGATCTTAGACTTTTAAATAGGCTAAGGCAAATAAATAAAGGGTGTGTTTTAGGTCCCAGATACTACCTGCAGGGTTCTATTGCGGATTATAAAAGTGTTACCACGGAATTGATTGAGTCACGGAATTCGACGTGATTATATACTCTGGGAGTGTGAGTTCATAAACAATGATCATTTGGTGGCGAGTCGGTATCGCCGATAGCGGCGTGGTCAGATAAGGCGACGAGAACCCGGTTACCATCCGCCGCGGTCGGCCGCAGCTTCCGACGACAACTGGTGTATGGGAACAAATTTCAGAACAACGATATTGTGAACATAAAATACCGTTTTAATATGAGAGGAAGGCAAACGGACATGCCAGTGGACAATTAACAAAGGAATGAACAGGCGCAACTTAAGAAGTGTTGTCTCTTCGGCAACTGTTAAGCTGCTGGCCCTTTAGAAAAATGAAAGCTCTTTAGTTGATCCCCTTGATCATAACTGCTTAAAACGCCATGGTAAATTCTCTAAGCGTTTTGCCCTAATTTTTCTGGTCGCATTAATGTTTAAATTGTTGATTTGTAGAGTGCCTTGACTTCTACAAAATAACTGATAATCTTATCCTAATTTACAGGAAATTCGATATTAATGTGACCAGGGGAATGAGGGCGGTTGAAACGCTCGAAGAATTACCCCAGAGGTAAGGTTCCATCATTTCCAACTTGCAAGGCAAATATGCCAGATTTATTTGCGGACTGATTCCTGCAGTCAAACTATTCTAACAGTTTGCAGTTTGTTGTCGTTGTGCCATGTTGATTGTACTAATAAATAAATAAATAATAATAATAGATAGTATGAATGGCGAGTGAAATATTTATCCGGTTATTAAAATATTACAGAAAATAGTAGTGAGACGTACGGTGCAGCGGTGGAAGAAGCCATTCAAGGTGATGTTGAGGGAATTTGGAATATTGTCGGGTGTTACGAATGTGGAATTCTATGGTTGGTAATAATTTGAATTTAATTTTATCGCGTTATCTGTAGCGTTTAGAATAAAAATATAAAAAAAGTTTTTGTTTAGACGTATCCTAATGACTTATTGTCCCCACACAACCGGGCGTTGTTCCGGCGTGTGTGTGTCTGTGTGTACCGACCGTGTCCCCCGTGTCCGGTCGGAAGGTAATCCGAGAGGCTGGGAAGCCTTACACCACCGCTTCCACTATACAGTACATCTGTACGATGTCCGCGATATAGAATAATACCGGCCTAGCATGTAGCTTATTACAAACACAAAATTACCTCGTTTTTTTATCTATAATCTTCAAGTCTTGGAGTCCAGCCAAGATGCATTTATCTATGCTAACTTAACGATTTCCGAAATCAAAGAAAACAACGAAAGGCTAATGGAATATGAACCTATTCTGAATAAAATAGAGTCTATTTTCTAGATTAACGCCAGTCATAAAACAAAAGAAACTCCACTCTATCTCCTTTGCAATTAATTTTTATTCCAATGGCCCTATGATGTACATTATATTGTACAAGGGGCCTTAGGAGGATCGGATCAATCCTATTGTCCCGTCAGCCACTTATTGTACGCTGAAATCGTGTAGCGGTCATACATTTTCCATACAAGTTTTGCTTACCACCCGGAGGTAAAGCTTCTCACTCCTATCAAATCAAGTCCAAGTTCCACGATTTTTGAAGAATTGCTTACTTTAACTCAACCGGTAATCGAACCAACTAAAAATGCGAAAATTGGTCTTCCTTGAGTTTACAATGTAATGTTTATTAGAAAGGTTTGATCCTTATCGGTCAAACATTTATAAAATGGAAAGTGTTTAATTTTTTCATTTTGCCAGTGCGGCCTACTTACTGAATAAATATTTTGAGTTTCTTCTCGCCAATTAAGATTGATGGTTCTAAGGTGCTGTCAGGTCAAGACCCTGCGCATAGATCGGGTCAGTGACAGCACAGATGCGCGCGCATCTGCGCCGGAGTCGCGCTCGGGCGGTTCTAACGTCTTCGATGTGTCCTGCGGGAGCGTAACGAGGGCGCGGTGTGTTGAGCGCTTAAGGTAGCTATTAACTTTAACAAATTTTTTTCTCTATTTCAGGAGCTTTGCCGCTTGGCGACACTGCCGCTCCTTAAAGTTTATCATTATATTATAGCTATAGATTTAAGAGTAGGTAACCCCTTAGTTAAAGTATGCTTTGTCATTTTCTGCTAAATCCAAGTGTCACAATGAAAGATAAAGCCGAAGATATATATCAAGAGACATTCTCACACAAATTGAAGCTCTAGGCTTGTATTATGGGCACTAGACAACGATAAATATATAACATATATATCTTAGCTATTGTAATTGTGTTAATATGTTTGTTGTTGGTGTACCTTATTTAGAAATAAATAAATAAATAAATAAACATACAAGACTCAGGAACAAAGTACTCACGCTCATCGCATAAATATTAGTTTTTTCCGGGAATCAAACCGGAGACCGCTAGCTTCAAAGGCAGTCACACCAATTACGCTTATCGCGTATTATTAACATTTATGAGCAATGACGAGTCACTATACGTTCAAATTTGCATCAAAAGTGATCTGTTTTCATTACATTTTCATTGACTTCTATAAATCCTCTTCTCAAATTTTTCATCTATGCTCTATCTAATCAGATTCCCTAGTTGTAACGAAACATTTAAGAAAAAAGAAACATTATTCACCTATTTTTTTTTTCAATTATTTGTAAAGTAAACCACGCGCGCCCAACTTTACGTAGCCGCTTTATACCGTAAAAAGAGGGTGGTAAGAAAAGGTTATATAATTTTAACAGTCTGAGGGCTAGAGGTCCAAGAGGTCCAAGAGGTCCAAGAGGTCCACTAGAGGCGCGGTGAAAGCGGCCGCAACGTGCTCTTGGACTATAATCGAGAATTTAGCTATGAACAATTGGCTTTCTTTCGGCTGGAATGTAGCTATGGCTGAATACAAATGGTAGAATTGAAAGCAAAAGCTTTTAATGAATGCAGTAACAGTTAATTTTTAACCGTGTTACGTTTTGACGTAAGTATACTAGATTGATTTTATATAAATGTATAAACTTTTGAACTGTTTTTGTAGTATTTGATTGATTTTTACGGTTCTGTAGTCAAAAATATATAGGGAAATTGAAAACAAGAATTGAAACCTTAGTTTTTTTAAATAAATATTAGGGGACAATCGCACTCAAATTGACCTAGTCCCATAGGTACTAAGTTCTAGGCTGTACTATGGGTGCGAGACAACGATAAACATACTTAGTTTTTTTTTGTTTTTTTTTTAAAGGTGTGGAAATGCGTTTCGCATTGTCCCCACACCGAACCAGCCTAACATGACCATAGTCAAACTCGCATGGTTTTCAAGATTTGTTAGTTAAAAGTTATTTTCCAGTACAAACTTTAAACTGGCATATCTCGAAAACTATGCGACTTTTACTGAGGTCATGTTAGGCTGGTTCGTACCTCTTAAGCTGACCTACCTCCGGTGTCAATGTGGCCTACCGATTTTGGGACACCCTGTAGAATACATTTTTTTTTTTTTTTAATTTATTTCAAAACGTATAAATAGGACATATAATAAGTGTTTATATCTAAGCCACTATTGAAAACCAGTTATTTGGTTTATGTAATAGTTGGCGAGATCGTGCAGGTACGGCCCGCAGTAATAAATAAAGAACAATTAGTTTTAAAAGGTTAGGTACCCACTAAACTAATTTTGTAAGCGTTGTACATTCCAGGTAGTACTTCTTAATTAAAGTTTCATCAAAGGCTCGGAACAAATAATTGCGCTCATCACAAAAATATTTGTCCGTATACCGGGATTCACAACAAATTTGACGCTAATAATGTATACTTAACTGTTTTTTGATAGAACAAAGACAAAAAAAAAAACAAAAAAGTAACGTTCGTTATTATTTTACTTCTTTTTTATCGTTTTAAATTTGTTAGAAATTCTGCCGCAACAATTATTGTGAAAAAATATCAATCTGCTAACCATTACGGTTTAAAAGACACAGCTCTAAAATTAAGGACAAACGGACGGACAGCGTAGACTTAGTAATACGGTTCTGTTTGGCACCCTTCGTGTACGGAACCCTAAAAACCTAGTGCATAAAGTACTTACTATAAACCCTTGGTACTTTGCGCACGCGCCGCAATGCCGCCATCTGCCGCCCAGGTGCGAGTCCCGCCGTCCAAAAGAAAAATGCACTATAAGAGTATGATGTTCATATGCGCATACGTCCTTTTTGCTTCGGTCGGCAGAGTTACGTAACGTATCGGGTTACCGCGTGTTTGTCATTTGCCCTTTTTTGGGCAGTGACGTCATGACAAGTGCGTAGACTGTTATGCCGTGAAATGGTTATTGATTGTGGCTTTTTTTTCACATAATTTTGAGGATTTAAACAGTTCTTTTCGCAACCATCGAATTTCGCATTTTCTTTTTGACGAATTTCGATGGAAGAAATGTGACAGGATTTTTATTTTTTCGTATTTATATAGTGTAACGCCCTCGAACGATATAGCAACCGATATGAAAATGCAAGACGCTTTCGAAAACTAAATGGGTTAAAAGTTTTATAACAGACTGGCAGACCTTAGACAATTATGAAAAATAATCAAAAAATATATAATTAAGGGCTTAAATTAAAACAAAACTTAATTGATTCCTTTGTGTAACGAAAGTTGCTCATATACTCGTAGTTTGCATGACTAACTTTCGTTACACAAAGGACGCGATCGTGATTTAGTTTTCATTAAGCTTTTAACTATTTATTTATTTATTTATTTTATGTAAAATATTTTTGAAGACGACCCACATAGGTAACGTTTAAAATGATGAAACGGCTGTCCGAGCTATGTAATAGGCAAAAAAGACAGTTCACCGGCAGTCCCAAGATCCGGCGGCCTGCCGGCCAAAGTCTATGAAGAAAATGTATGAAATCGTGCGAAAACCCGATAGTCTGTGTCCTAATACGGTGAAATGACAGGCCGAGATTGGCCGGCGGACTGTTCGTCTGTGATGCCCTTAAGAGCCGTAATAATACACTGATGTTGGCTGAGATGCCTGTGTCAAGACACGTCAGAAATTACAGTATTCTATGACGCGTCTTGAGACGGCCATCTCCGCCAAGATTAGTTTACTAATACGGTCCTAAGGGCCGGACATGACGTTTACTTTGACATACGATTAGACGGGCATCTCGTCAAGATCTCTTTATTAATACGGCCTTTGGGACGTAAATTCGGAACGGCGGCGCGGAGCGTTGTTATTTGCGTTGCACACTGGTTGCTGACCAACTGGAAGTATAGAAGTCTTTCATAGTCAGCGAGCAGTGTGCACGCAAACAACAACGCCCCCAGCGCCGCCGTTCCGAGCGGCCTCAGTCTTCCAATTCGAAATTCAAAACAGAAGCGTCTTCCCGCTCAAAGTAACGGCTTCTAACGTCCGCCCTTATGCTGTCTTAAGGGGTCCTCACACACCTGACGCCCAATTACCAAGTACAAAGGCGCGTGTGTAGCCCCCGTAAAGAAAGTATAACGGAGTAGGTTTTTATACGCGGCATTTCTAATTGTAAGGCTCTTTAAAGGTGTCTTGTCGATTGGAAATCGTTATTCTTAAACTGGCAGCATTCCGCAGTATTTTATGAAGAAAAGGTTATCGCTGATTGAGTCCGGTGTTGCTACACGTTTTTTTATTTTCTAACGTTCTTATTCTAGACAAATATAATATTCTTATTTTATTACTATAAGCATACATGTTTAATTTTTGAGTCAGTAAGTTATTTTGTTTCGGTTTTTTGAACTGCACAAAAAGCAAGTACCTACCTGAAGATAATGTGGTGGTTTCTGAGAAGAATTTAACTAAGTATGAAATTTTATTAACTAAGATAAATTAGGGGACAATCTTACTTAGTCCCAAACTAAGCTCTAAGCTTGTACTATGGCTACTTGACAACGAAAAACTTACTAACATATTAGCCTGAAAGCCATCCGATTTCTCTATATGAAGATTCAACAATATATAGATATCAGTAATTTTTTTTATTAAAAAAATAGATTAGCTAGTGTATATTACTATTCCTTAATAATCCACCTGGTAAGTAATCCAAATGGTAAAATAAATTAAAAATAAAACTATTTAAATTCCGTAAAAATCAGACATAAATGCTATAAGTATTAATTACTTCACACTTTACAACCTTTATTAATGTTTTTTCGTATAAATATGAAATCCATTTATTATTGTTTATGGTTCACAATTATTTCTCAGAAATCTTTAAGAAAAATTCAAAATTGTGTTAAGTTGATGAAGGAATAAAATGCTAACAGTTCAGTTTTGATGTTAACTACCTACATCAAAACTTAACTGATGTTTCCGTTACTTCTCTTATCATATTTTATACTGAATAAAATAAATGAATTTTATTTTATTTTATAAAAAAAAAAACCCATGTACCACCATCCAAACAAAAATAATGTTGGATGTCTAAATAAAGTTATTTAAAATACTTAATATTATATGCAACTCAGGAACACGAGAATCGAACCCGGGAACGCTAGCTTCGTAACCAAACTACAAAAATGGAATCGTAAAGAAAAAATGGAATGGTAAGGTTAAAAAAAACAATAAATGAAATACGAAAAAGGATCGAAAGGGAAGGTAACGAACTCGTAAACATATATAGTAACTATAGTTCCTGTGGCGGCAGGAACAAAGGAAGTGAGTGGAAGGGGTGCGCGTGCGCGGGTGTCACCTGCTTATTTAGAGTTCCGTACACGAAGAAGGGCGGAACCCTATCACTAAGACTACGCTGTCCGTCTGCCTGTCCTAACTTTAAAAAGCTCATTTAGACCGTATTAGTCGTAGATAGCCGGTAATTTTTTTATATAATAAAAAAAGCCGGTCAAGTGCGAGTCGAACTCGCGCATCGAGGGTTCCGCACAAACTTGTAGGCATGTAAATAGTTCTTAAATCACGAGAATACCATATAAACAACGTCCAGTATAAACTGATGCGCAATCAGTATGCACTTTCGTACTTATTGAGTGTCAGTTTATATTGGTCTTTTTTTTATGTGATGTAATACAAATTAACGGTTTTCAGATTTTTTCCTTTACTCGTGCAAAAAGACATTACTTCTTGCCAAATTTCATGATTCTAAGTCAACGGGAAGTACCCTATAGGTTTTGATTCCCTTGAGATTCCCTTCAATATGCGGCATAAACGGCCGTATCTTTTGATTGCGATGACATAGATGTTTGATTTTTTCACTGATTCAAGGGATTGCAGACTTAAGTATTTGATATGAATTTCAACTTGATACCTTCACGCGTTCCTGAGAAAAAGGGTCTTGACAGACACACAGACAGACAGACAGACAGACAGACAGACAGACGGACAACAAAGTGATCCTATAAGGGTTCCGTTTTTTTTCTCATAAGAGGTACGGAACCCTAAAAAAGAATAATAAAGGGATCCCAATACAAGAAACTTTTTTTTAAGTTCAGTACATAAGTGAACAATCATTCTTTATATCAATTAAAGGTGAAATCTAACTAATAAATGACATAAATCATCTAAAACATAATATAACTATCAAACTATGAGCTAATTATTTGACATTTCACTAAAAACGCGGCGATATATCTTTTGCAACAAAACGCAATTACCGTCGCACGCCATCACATGATTCACATGTCGCTGATAAATGATAAAATAATAAATGAAATAATTGCCATAATCACCATAAAATGGCCGGTTTGCTACAACTTTGCATTAATAGTAACTATCTGGACGAGTACCTTTGTTTATGCAATGGACCGACCATTTTTTATATAATAGACCACCATGGTGACTTAGTGGCAAATGGGTGTCGACTCACGATCGGAAGGTACCGAGTTCCCTCGCGGTTGCCATGTACGAATGAGTTTTCTTTACCTAAAGGCCTGTTTCACAATTGACAAATAAATTCATCCGTCAAATAAAGATAGCCCTCTCCTTGTCTATTTTCAAACGTAAGAAAGGGAAAGGGCTTTATTTATTTGACAGATATGCTTTACTTGACGATTGTGAAATAGGCGGTAAATATAAGCATACACGAGATAAAATTTGACAGGTGCTAGGGAAATGAATACATTTGTAAATTTACCATGAGCTTTTCGGTGAAGGAAAACATCGTGAGGAAACCTGCACATACATGCAAAGCAATTTGACGGTGTGTGCGAAGTTCCCAATCCGCACTGGGCCCGCGTGGGAACTATAGCCCAAACCCTCTCATTGTGAGTGGAGGCCTGTGCCCAGCAGTGGGACGTATATAGGCTGGATTATTATTTAAGTTGCAAGCAACATAATGCGTAGTTTTATTACTGGTTAAAAGTTAATTTAACGTCGCATTTTCTAAATAATTACGTTCTATATTATCCTCGTAATTATCTAGCGGTCTAGGGACAAAAGACTAACTAGACCCTAAATGCCTGCACGATCAGGCGCGGGCAGGCATGTGAAACATTTAAAGCCTAGAACACTTAAAATAAACATATCGGGCCTCAGCAGTCTTTAATCTTGATAAAAAAAAAACAACGGATCAACACATGTGCGCTCGCGACGGTTGAGAGGAAACTTCAGGGGTGCGCCATCTTTATTGTGGATAATTTATTTGAGTTTACGCAGTTTCTATTTTAAGACATTCCCAATATGGTCTTTATTATAATTTTTCTTTGTGATATAGAAAAAATAATATTTATGAATAAAAAAAATAATTAATAATTAAAAATTATTCATACAAATTCAATGTATATTATTGATTAATATATTATATTATAATAAACTTAATGTGTATTATTAATTAATGTCGAATATTAATTAATAACATACATTAAATTTTGTTTTTTTTTTTTAGTTATTTTACACATTGATTGATGTAGGCTTTATTATTAAACACCTAAAACTAACAAAATCTTAAATTAAAAACAATTACAATAAAAATACAAATAATATCAATTTGCATACTTGTCGCAATAAAAATCCGACAAGATACACAAAACAGGGAAAATAACACCAATTTTATTTTCTGTTTTTTACTCTACCATTTAACCAAAGTATCATGAACATGATTTATAACACAATAACATAGTCAAAAACAATAGAAATTACTTTTTACATAAAAAACCTACTATTCTGCGCACCCCTGCCAATCGCGAGAGGCACCTGCGCTGCGCGAGCGCACCGCACGTGCCAACTGTCCCCCGCCTCCCGCCCGCGCCCGCACCCGCGCCCGCTTCCGCTGCATCCGGGGACCTGGACGTTGACCGTTTACGACCTCTCTTTTTTGTCGGTGAGAAAGTAGGCTGTGTTTTATTTATAGATCGATTTTATGTTGGATTATTATGGCATGAATCGCATAAATAAGGATAAGAATGGAAAGAAAGGGAGAGCAAAGGGACTTGAAAATTTGAAGCCATAATCTAAAATAGTTTCTATTTCAACGTTTTAGTTCTGTATGCATAAGACTGCTAGTGGCATATATACGTTTTTTAAAGTTACACATGATCATTTAGAAAACTAAATTGTCAGATAGTCGCAAGACCTCACTCCCTAAATCAAGTCCGATTTCCACGTATTTTGAATGTCTTAGTTATTATGAAAAACTAGGTTTGTACATTTCCCTTTCTTTTTTTCCTGCAACATATTCTAAAATCGTACAAATCGGCCAAGTTTTGTGGGGTGAGAAATGTTGCCGCATTTGACATTTCAGACTCTGAATCCTCTTAATTCGACATCCAGTTACACATATAAATTGATTCTGAACCATCATGATCAGCGTTACTCCCAACCGACTGACGAAAATGTCTTCATTTTATAATCCGTACATAAAACATATAATCCGTAGAAGTAATAGGAATTAAACATACTTAATTCCTAGAAAGACAAAATTGGTATTTCACGTGAGAGATGTAATTTTACTTGTGGATTTTATTCGTTCACGCACTACCATATGACGGACGATTTATAAAATTAAATTCAATTGAACGGTAATATCCACTAGAATGTACTTCAGTATTTTATTTCTACGAATAGTTTTCTATATATATGTTTGGAGTGTGCTGTATATTTGTGTATTGTCGATGTGTCTGTAAATAAAGAAATATCTCGAAAAGTCAGTCATACAAGCATCCAATATACAGTCCAGTACAAAATCATCAGCCAGCACCAAACGTCCATACTCTTCTGCGACATTTTACCGTTGGGTGCTACTTATATAGCATCGCCTAATCCGTTGGCCAACGGTCACCGATGGCCGAACAAAAACTGTATCAAACACAATGGCAATCATTAAAAAGAGACCACTCTTTGTCTACTGTCCAAAGGAACCGACTTTCCCACTCAAACGGACGTTACAGTTTTGCAAAGAAACTAGAACGTTCTCACGAACGCAAAAATTTCAGCAATAGACGCACATGTCCAATACAGGATAATAGATACAGGACAAAGAAATAGATTCGCGAAAGGGATTACAAATAATGCGTTGTAAGAAAGGGGTGGTTTTGTAAGAAGAGGTCAGTTGGGTCATTGGATGACCCCATCGCTCACGGTGCATTGAGTTTTGGGGTGTTTAGATTGGTGTAAAGGGTGGTCCTGACCTGACACGGGCTACCTGCCCACTGGCCATCCCCTGAACACAATTAAAACGAGAACATAACGGGTAAATCTGGAAAATCGCGATAACCTCTACTTTCATGTTTGATTTAGGAGATACATTTATAGTGCTATTTGTAAACCATTATATAGTTAACCTGTTTAGGAGAACAAGTCGTTACGTTACTGAATTGACCGTAAGTTCTTTTGTCTTTTCTTTAACCGTAATATCTATTTGTGCAATTTTCATTCTGAATTTCAAATTGAAACGAATCGCATTGAGCAAATGGTGGCGGTTGTTTTAACTGTTTTTACAAAGTCATGAATTTTAATTGTTTTTCTGTAACGGAAATTTTCAACCAGTTCCACTTTGCTCTATATCTGTTTGATAATAATTGGTTTTTAACGGTCATATCAACAAAAGGCAAGGACAATAATGTCCATAACGCTTCACATACTGCTTGCTATATATTATTATTAATCAAACCGCCACCTTTGGCAAATCCTTTGCCTATTCAAGGAGTTCGGACAATGCAAAAAATAGAGCACAGAGAATTGTTTCCCATAAAATTGCAGCGGAAAGGGTTTTGCAGACCATCATCGCGTCTTTGTTGGGCAGTGGGAAAATTTGCTGTTAGAAAGGGCGTTTAGAAATGGGTCAGTTGAGACAGTGCGCTTTGTGCAAGACTATGCAAATTGGATGGCTAGTAACAATGGGCTCTGTGAGATGCAGTGGACGGATGCGGTTTTTGACGCGTACGGAAGAGTAGGTACAAGGAAATGATAAGATATAGATTAATAATGATGTAAGTATTTGTAAGACAACGTAGGTACTTGTCAATTCAATTTTAGGAGAATAATAAATACATGTTTTGATGACTTTAGGTAAAACTTGTATCGCATTGCTGTAATTTGTATCTGTTATAACGTGATCTGATAAATATAATGTGTACACGCGATTAAGTCCCGCTGTCAATGATTAACAGAACATGATTGGATTTTATATTTATTGGCCTTAATAATTAAAAAAAAATCTTTTAGCCTGTTTTGGCGTCTCACTGCAGGGCAAAGGCCTTCCCTCTTAATAATTCAAAAATAAATTACTTAAATCGGGACTAGCCTATTTCAAGCAGTAAACATTTAGAATCTTTTGACAATAGATTTGGGTCTAACTTTCAACACTTTTTAACCAATGCTTTAGTTACGCGTGGTAAGCGATGTAACATGTTAGAAAGGAGTAAGAAGATGTTAAGAAGGAAGTAAGACTTAAGCTACAAATAGAGAATTGAGACACAATTGAGAATTTTCTACTGTCCTCTACATAAAATCCAAATCCAAGGGATTAGGATTATATTTTGTCTTACACGAATTGAACTTCAGTAAGAATCTTATTGAATTCTATTTGGATGACCTTTTCCAACAATTTCATCTGGGGGAAGTTTTTTTGTCATATCTTTTTTCGGTGACTGCATGGTGGAAAGGACACCGTCATTTCTGGAAAAACACCAAAGACATTCGCTATATTATCGACTACGTTTTATTAAATTGATTTAGATCTCCTTTAATATTCGCTTTAAACCGACCACTGTAAATGTCAATCTCCTGAATTATCTATGAAACTGGGAACTACAGATTTTTGTCTATTTGCTTCTGAAGGGTGTTAATGACCCTCGCATAATTTTTTTTATTAATCAAGACACGTAACATATTTTATTTTTATTAATAAATACATACTAATATTTTTTCCATACTTTTCGTGCGGTGTTCTTTATTAATATGACATAATCATGTAAAAATGGCGCGAATAACACAAACGGCCGCACTCAGAGACGTCAATTAAGATTTAAGTTTCATTAAAGTAGCTACTGTCACTTTCTTTGCTATAGCAATAGAATAAGACGCAGCAACTTTAATGAAACTTAAAACTTAATTGACGTCTCTGAGTGCGGTAGAAAGTTTTACGAATGTTACACTTTGCTAAGTAAATTTAAATAAATAATTTAAAAGTTTGTTGCTGTCCATGATACCATGTGTGAATGACTAAAATAAATATGAGAAATATGCATATGTATAATTAAATTAGCGTAAGTTACGTGCGTTCACCTATTGCAATCACCATGCAATTTGACAGTCGGTTGGTAAAATTAAAAACAGCTAGCCTTATACGAGTATACATATACCTACAGGCTGCTGAATTACCGAAAAGGTGTAAGCCCACACGTCATTTAAAAACTTAAACAAAGAGCAATCGATTTTCCCCACTTCTTCTTGTCAACCGATAACAGAACGGGCTTCAAAGGTGCAAAACGTTGACCTCAATAAGTCAATACAACTTTCTTACGATAAAATTGAAACTGTATTCAGTTATGTGTAGGTCTAGAATAGCTTTGCAATATTCGGGTTTTACTCCTTAACATGGACACATGTACCGTGTTTTTATTATTGAAATTTCTACTTTTTCGAGGACTTTAAGTTGTAGGTGGTTAGGTTTGTTGTTGCTAGCTGTTTAACGGTTGTTAACCGGTTGGTTATCAGGGCCGCTCTTATCAGCGGTTCCGTCGGCAGATGCATGATCAGATCGATTTTTAACTTCATGTTTTATTTCATGAACTGTTTCGTTTGTTATTTGTTTTTAACTGTAACGGTTAACTTAGCCGCTTATTCGTATATGTCCACACATAGACCGTCTTTATTAAGTACATTTAAACAGTGTGACATTTGTACTGGTGCTGGGCTACAGTAATGAATAATTCTTTTACGCATTTACCGTCAAGCAGCAGTGTTTGCTCTGATGTGTTCCGATGTGGTTGATTGATTTTTGATTGACTTTTTTCATCACTTAGTCTTTCCCACAATCCAAAGAATTAAGTTTAAAGGGACTGTGAATGATTACATCATATTTCTTTAGTCTAAATCTTGACCGTAGTTTGGCTGATCAGCTGTTTATACGTAAAGTATATCATAGTGTGTTCATGTTTCCGAAGTCTGAACTATCTCACAGCTATTAGACAGTTCGCACTTCGCTCTTCCGACAAGTGACTCATGCCTGATCTTGACTTTTTACGTTGTTTTTAGTTTTACGTTAATCACAGTTACTAACTGCCGCACTCTGAGACGTCAATTAACTTTTAAGTTTGATTAAAGTTGCTGTTGTCACTTTCTTTGCTATAGCAATAGAATAAGACGCAGCAACTTTAATCAAACTTAAAAATTAATTGAAGTCTCTGAGTGCGGCAGTATGTCTCAAAAATGTTGGAAAATGTGTCAAAAATTGCTCACGGAAGTTTCATCAAATGCTGAATACTAACTATGACGTTTCAACTATACTCGTATATATAAGTATATACTCGTATACATATCTTTTCTCTCGTAGGGAATAATTAAGACTGCAGAACTACGCAGATGTTTTATATTAGGTATATTTACAGTTTTATACAATGCTATTATAAGTACTATCATGGTCATAACGAATGTTTAATAGAAAAACCGGGCAAGTGCGAGTTGGACTCGCGCACTGAGGGTTCCGTACATTTTGTCTGGTTTTTAGTATTTGTATTTTTTTGTATGTGGCCAATTTACTGAATAAATATTTGACTTTGACTTTGACGTTGTTATTCTATAAGGGTTATTCTATAGTCATATCAAATTTGACGCTTGTATGTTTTACCGTTTTTACGATACAACAAAAATAAAAATACGTGGAAAAATCGTTTCTTGTATGGGGACCCCCTTTATTATTTCACTTTATTTTTATTTTTTCGCCGTAATAACACATATTCTGTAAAAAAAACCAACCCGCTATCTATTACGGTGCAAAAGATACAGCTCTTTACAGTAAGGACAGACAGACAGACAGAAAGACAGACGAACGGACGGATGGACAGCGTAAGCATATTATTTAATAGGGGGACCCTAATTGGGCACCTAAAAAAGAAGGAATTTTACTTTAGGTTTCAATGTTGAATGGTCTGTTAATTTAAGTTATTGCATTTTACTTTTAAACGTGCGACAAGTTAAAACTAACTATTTAAAAAAAATTACTAACTGTTGAGTTTCTTGCGGCACTTCTCAGCAGTGGCCACCTCTTGGGAAGCACTGGTACACGGAGAAAAAAATCTAGTTCCGTGTAACAGAATATTGTATTATATGTGACAACTATACACACATTTTTACACATTAATATAAAATTCTACTTCTGTACAACATAATTTCTAGTACCTATTACCATTTACCTAGTATCGTAGGAAACAAATTTTGTGTAGTATACAAAACCTGTTGGACGCTAAATGCATATTTTACTCATAATCATAATCATAAATCATTTATTTGCTAGAATGTAGTGTTACAATAATGACAGGTAATAAAGTAAGTATATATATATATATATATATACTTACTCTGTAAGTATTAGATAGTAACCACTACAATATCAAAGTTTTCGTGTACTAGAATATTTTAACTACAATATTTTAGTATTAATAAAAATATGACGTGTTGTCATTAAAATAAAATCTGTTAACAATAGCTGAAATCTGTTTTCCTACACCAGAATCATAACTACAATAAAATCTGGTAATATTGTAGAATATTTTTTTCTCCGTGTAGATTTTGACGTGTAAAAGTGCCCGTACGGCCTACTTACTGAATAAATATATTTTATCTTTATTTTTTATTATTTACGCAAATGTGATTAGTTTTACAAAAATATTTAGTAGAACCATATACATTGAACGTACCCCGCTATACGTAAATAAATAAGTAAGTATTTAAGTGGGTAAGTCATACGGTACTTGGAATGCCATCAATAAGGATTTCTGGATTCTGTATAAATCTTTACCAAACTAGTTATAAAACTGTAGTACTTTAGTAGTAGTAGACAGACACTGCACAGTCTAAACTTTTTAATACAGAAATGTTTTCCTAAGAATGACACGATACGACCAAAAACGATTTAGGCGAAGACACAACGGAATTTCCTTAGTATGGAATCTATTTAAAAATTCATCTAAGTCTTGACTTAACATCATAATCTTATTATTAAAATAGAGGAGTAAAAGATGCGTTTAAATATCCATAACCATAACATAACAGGCTTTCAACAGCCCTGGGAAGATCAAAAACCCCGCAATTATATGACAAAGAGCTTTTAACTAATACCCAAGTAACCCTACTAACCCTTCTGTTTGTCCATCTCAGGACGTTGGGACTTTCTCACTAATCTGCAGACCCTACGCAAATGGACCAACGCTTAACGAAATAAAGAACAATTGTCTATGGTGTCAGGAAGCTATAAACGCCACAAACTTACCCATACAGTTACAACAAAAAACAAAAAGGAAACACCACGTAGTTGATACAGGGAGAGCTGAGGCTAGAGAAGCGAAATTGACTGTAAATGTAAATTGGCATATAAAAGATTCGAATATTTCCGGGAAAAACCGGTTTGGGACCGGTTTTCGTTAACCGCCGCCTTATAATGCGTTGTTTATGGTAATTTGCGCCCTTTTTGCTTTTTTTGCGACTGGATGCTGACGTCTAAGCAAAGGGATTAGTGGTCGTGTATTGTGATGTTTATAATAGTGATGTAGATATGATACTTTGGTTATCTTAAATGTAATCTTTTTTGTAATATTATCGTGATTTTTATTGACACTATAAATATTTGCAAAAGAGGTTCACGTTTCTTTTTTACGTAAGCATAAGAATTCCAGTGTAACTTTAAATATACAACTATTTAAAAATTGACTTGTTAGAAATGATTTTAAAGAGTTAATGTTTTCTATTCTACTTAGTTATTTAAGTAAATTCTTCCGAGATCCTTAATCGTTTTCTAGCAGAAACAAATAATGAATAATACCAGGGGTAAATTAACGTAGGCCTAAACTAAGCTCCAGGCATGTATTTATTGGTATTAGACTACGGTAAACATACAAACGTACAACCTCATAAAACAGATAAATAAATACTTAAATACATAGAAAATATTCAAGACTTGAAATACGTGCTCATCACGCAGGAGTTACCGACTAGGAGAGATACCTACTTACGAGAGATAATTATACATTTTAAATCTTGTATCCTCGTACTACAAGCTATATTTACCGCCGCCTGTTTGACAATCATCAAGTAAAGCATATTCGACCAGATAAATTTAGCCCTTTCCCTTTTTTACACTTGAAAAAAGATAAGGAGAGAGCTAACTTTACCTGGCAGACAAATTTACTCGTCGATTGTGAAACAGGCCTTTAGTTTAGTAAAAAAGAGTTTATCGTGGTGGAAGAACAATATTCTCAAGGCACCACGACATTTAGAAGCAGGCAGGAAAATTGGGTCAGGTTGCCAATTGTGAACTTTGTATCGCCTTTACTTTTTCCAAACTCTTTTTTGCCTTAAGTAAAACTCGAAATCCACATTCTCACACCGACTCTCGCTCCAAGCTCTCCTCCTTAAGACCATGTTTACATCTTTCAGATTTTTATTCTCAACTGGTCCCACAGACAATCAATCACGTCTATGGTCCCTTCTATTATCTATTCCCTGTGTTATGCAAATGGCGGCAATTAAAAATTGCAACCAACGGGTTGCGAATCTTTTGTCGGACCACAGCTGGACGAATAGTCGTTGGATATTGAATGGATGATTTAAAATCTTTGAAGACGTTATGAAAATTATTAAATATTTTGTGACCCCGAATTATATAATTGTACGTCGCTGTTTCCTTATTAATGGTTCGCTTCTGCACTACGTATATATATATATATAAAGTTTGTGAGTTCGATGTCGGAAGGAGTCTCCGAAACTATTAATCCGATTTCAACCAATATTTAGAATGGAGTTTCGGAGTGGACATAGGATATATTATAATTTATATTTAATTTGATAAAAATAAATAAATAAGATAAATTAAATAAATGTTAACTGAAACGAAGCGATGACGGGTCAGCATACGGTATGAAGTGCAGCGTAAGAGCAAGAATGGAAATATGGCTTGAGATAATATTATTTAAAGTAACAAATTTAAAATATTAGTATAATAATAATAATCCAGCCTATATACGTCCCACTGCTGGGCACAGGCCTCCCACTCACAATGAGAGGGGTTTGGGCTATAGTTCCCACGCGGGCCCAGGGCAGATTGGGAACTTCGCACACACCGTCAAATTGTTTTGCAGGTGTGTGCAGGTTTCCTCACGATGTTTTCCTTCACCGAAAAGCTCATGGTAAATTTTCAAATTATATTTCGCACATAAATTCCGAAAAACTTAGAGGTGCGAGCCCGGGTTTGAACCCACGACCCTCTGCTTAAGAGTCGGCAGGTCAAACCATTAGGCTACCACGGCTAAAATATTACTAATAAGTAACAAATGTAAAAAATAAAGATTTCTAAATAACCGGCCGTTAATAAGCAAAATAATTCTCAGTCTTAGGTCTCATAAATTAATTTCCACCGTAAAATTGATTTAGATCCGTAAAATTAGAAAAAAAGATAAGTTTTCCGTAATTCCTTAGTCATGTGGTTACGGTTCTTACTTATAGCACTATATGCTTTTAAAATAGAGGCATATAAGCACATAGATGAATCCATGGAGAGTCAAGAGTTTCTGGATAAAGGAATGAAGATCCCAGAATTTATAACTCATGGGAAAAGTAGGTTCAGTGTGGAACAAAGGCGGGAGCCCAAAAAGAGTTTGAGCAACGGTATTATACTCAAACATCTTCAAGATAACAAGAAAGGTAAAGTAATACGTCCAAATCAGTTTGCGTATGGATATGTGTGTAAAACTGTAAATGTGTGGGTGATCAATCCAAATGGGTTAAAAAGGGGAAATTTACACTATACATAGGATTTTTTTTAAGAACTTGATTTTTTAATTAAGAAAAACTGCAATCAAACATTTTTTAAAAGCTCTCATATACATCAGGGGACAATTTGACACAAGTCGGAAGTCCGATATAGACCCCTGTGCTTCAATCAATCAATCAATCATTTATTTGCTAATAAAACATAATGTTACAGAGTGGTAATGAACAATTATGTACAACCAAGATTGGCATGCAAAAATAATATTCTAAACACATCTACTTAAAATAAGATATAAATATAACCATTTAAATAAGAAGACTTCAAGCTACAAATTAAGGGCTATAGATTCACCTAAGTATACCGTTCATGTCACTAGTAATGGCAAGCCTGGTCAAGCATTTTACTAAAGAATTCTTCCTATTTATAAAAAGGCCTTGTCATTAGATATAATTTAAGCTTTTTAGAGAATTCATGTAAATTATCGCATTGTTTAATGTCATTGTTTGATAATGATGATATCTTCATCGCGAAAATAAAGTTAATACATACTTCAACTCCCTGGTTTAGGTGGGTAGTAGGTACCTCTGCAGCATCAGAAATTGAGGGTCGAAAAGTAATAATTTCAAAATCCATCAAGTCGTTTACAGACCATAAATAAACATTGTCATCCGAAAAACATAGGTACTCGCTGGAGGTCTGGTAAAAATACAATGTGTAATGCCTATAAGAGTGTTACATAAGTTAAATTAAGAATTATATATTCGTATATTTTCAGAATCTGAACAAAACGCAACGAAAGATAGCAAATCCACCCAAAAAAAAAACAGTGTTGGACAGTCTAGATTTATACTTGTTAAAAAAAGAATGCAGTCTACCTATAATCCAAGTGACATCAATGACAATGACTTGGAAAGTAAGAATTTTTATTTATCCTCATTAGAAAGTTTAATAATAGTAATGAACTAGCATTTTTATCATGGAATTGATGGGATTTGACAAGGAAATGGAAACAGGTAACTTTAATTTCCCAGATAGATATTTTTTGGAACAGAATAATGTGTTGTCAGTTTTTGAGATATTGTGTGATTTCAGTATCAGAAAATTATGGAAAAAGATATAAAATCGTGAAAAAGAAAAATCCCGCAAATAGTCAGGAACATAAAGGTAAGAATGCTATTAAATAGTCTCTCGCAATCCATAATAACGTAAGTCCTAAAGTCATATGCTGTAATACTTTTGTCCTAAATAATGTTTGACATACCGTACAGGATGTAGTAAATAATCATACGACATCGTATTTAGTCGGATAAGTTCATATTCATTTGCTTTCTCAATTTGCTTATCTATGGGTACTGAAGGCGACTGAGAAAGCAAGATAAATACGAACTTTTCCGACCACATACGATGTCGTATATTACCAACCCAAACCATTTGAAACCATTGAGAAAATGGAGCACTCGAGCGAACCGGAAAGTAAGATCTCTTTTAGTCCAAAAAATTTAACGTGATGATGATAATGATAGTGATAAAATGTATTTCATTCATCCCGTGACTCGCGGCATAGAAAGCAGGTTGGACTTCTACTAGACCATAGAATTCAAAAGATGAAATATGTTTTCATCTTACGATAATGGAAGCAGTGTATTATTTAGATATAAAGAATAGTAGGGGATCTATAAGAAAGGAAAGAAAGGAAAGAAAAAATGGAAAAAGAAAGATAAATATTTACTAATTTTCTTAGCGTCGGCCTTCGTAATTTTTTTTGGCCTACTTGTTGGCTGGTAGAGAATGCCATTGGGCATTAAGTCCGCCATTTGTACTTTATTTTTAATAGTGCAATTAAGTTTAAATAATTAATGATAAAAGAAAGAAAAAAGAAGAAAGAAAGGTAACAAGAAATGAAAGAAAGGGGAAGGGGGAAGATATGGATGTAAAGAGACAATCACACCTAGTCCCAAACTAAACTCAGGCTTTGTAGGTACTGTTACTGAACAACAATAATCATCCACAAATAAGAAATCAAATATTGAGATACATTGAAAATAGAATCTCCTTTTTTGAAGTCAGTTAATAAGTAGGATTAATAAGAGCCTTCTGGATGAACTCGCTCCATCGCAGACCTTGTCCTGACTCTTTTTTTGCCCCAAGAGGAAACACGTATAATAAAAAAAAAATTTTTTTTCAAGAAACAATAACAAATACTCGCTCGACACACAATTTTTTCTAAAAATGTTTCTGATTATTTACAGAAACTGAAATAAATAATACTAAACCTAAAAATTCTGAACGGAGTAGATTCAGAATGGCGAAAATGGAGCCCACGGAGGGTTTTAGAGCTTCCTCGTATGAACATAAATCTAATCTTCGAACCGACAAGGGAGGAGGTACTTAAGAGTGATTTTGATGATGAACTTAATAATCTTTCAACTACGACGTTTTTACTGAGTAGGGTTTAATTATAGATGAAATTAAGTTTCTAGATAACGTTTTCAAAACTTTCAAACTTTGAGCAAAAGAAAGTCGATAATTGATTTATTAATAATTCATTAAGATACCCGGGAGACGATTTTAAAATTTTACTGATGATCAGTGAGTAATAATTAAAATTTACTCACGTGGGAATCTTGTTAATGAGTTCACTTCGTAGTCGTTTTCTTGTGGCTGTGGGTGGTGACAGCCATAAGTGGCTCTATTGGATAGAGCTCTCCAGGCTGTTCTGAGTTAAGCCTGGTGAACGCGGGCTGGATGCTGCAATTAAGGGATGAGTCCAGCGAGTTGGTGCCCTTCCTCTGCTTCGTTAACGAGTGGTGTCCTTGTGTATTTAATGTCATATGCAGACGTGAGAGTTTCAAAAATACGGGCATTTAGAATTGAGTAATAATGGGCCATATTGGTGAGTTTTAGTTACCGGATGAGATTCAAAAATCGAACACCAATGTAACTTATTTCCAAAAAAAATACTTTAAAAAGAAAACGTCTGTTTAACCGTTTTTAACGTTCCAAAACAAAACAGAACATTGACATTAATAAAGCTAATATCTTTATTTATAAGCATGTCAAAACGGGTCTCGGCCGTTTGGGAAAATATTTTTGGTCGTTTGTTTCCTAAATTTTCATTGACCAAAAAGTTATTCCTCGTAGCAGCTGCATACAAATAGTTTTAGGCTAGAATACAGATAGTTTTTTTGGGAAATGAAAATTCAGGAAATGATTCATTCGTCCAAACAGCAAGCACCGGTTGTAATCAAAGCTGCCAATGGATTAAATTATACACTATCCTCTATTAAATTATATCTTTCGCATTTTACTTTAGAAAACATTTCTTGAATAAGTTATGCTCTCCCTGCTTCTTTTAACATACTTTTAACAAAATAATAATTACATTTCAGCTATTGGGCGATCCCCCCCGTCCAGTCATTTAAATCTGCTTGACCCTTCTCAGTTGACACCGAAATTTGACCAAAGGGTCAGCTGGACCAAGCTGGACAAAGGTGGACCTCGGAAAAAATTACGATTGGTCTTCTTTCACAAAAGGTGACCCTTTTAATTGAGTACAAAAGATCGTGACCCTTTGTACGAGCATTTTAGGGTTAAGATTAGAGGTGTAACGGTCGTGAATGGGTTGTGTGAAAAGGTGTTGGTTTATGGGTGTTTACAATAAGCTTTATTTGTTTTGAAATGTTTTTTGTTGGAATTAATGGTTGATAATGCGTTTTTGTTTCAGGCGCATCAAAGTTGACGTCAAAGAGATTGTTTGGATATTTTGGAAGGTTTAGACGTACCTATTTATCGATGATAACTGTGTCATTAAACCGCAAATTAGATTATGGAGCAGCATAAGCTACTTAGTTGTTATTTAGATCAAGTTGACGACTAAAACGGATAATTTTGCGTTTGTGTAGGTACTTATTTTATTTTCATTTCTTTTTTGTACAATAAAGTGTTTACATGTATACATACTCGTACATACCTACTCTCGAGCGCAATAAAAACGGGTTGCTGTGTACAATCAAAGGCATTAACATCTATACAGTCATCGCATTCAAATATATGTATACACGACTTTATTGTTCGTAGCATAGAGGTGTGTAGTTATTTATGGTATCTTGGGAATGTATATTTCTGACTTTGACTGTACGTACAAAACTTACTCCATGGCGGGTTTACTTGCAACCTATTTATGTGATAATTATAAAAACCGGGCAAGAGCATGTCGGAGCATGCGCAGTGTAGGGTTCCGTCGCCATGACTACAAATACAATAACTCGAGAACCAATGTTGTCTACTTAGTCGTGATAGTTTTCCTTTAAAATTCGTTATATGCGCTTTCTTTTAAAATATTTTTCAGATTTTTAGTATTTGTAGTTTAGGCTGTAGGGGGGCACACGCTCAACTCTAACAAAAATTAGCACTTTAAAGCTTAATATTTCACAAACGGCCCCCTTAATCAAAATGTTGTTTTCACAAACCCACTATATTTTTTAAATATGGGGTAGTCGAGCGAAAGAAAACATCCCCACTTTACGAGTAAGGGAGGTACCCTACAATAAATTTTTTTTAAGATTTTATTTTACCACTTAACACTTTGTCGGCGTAACTATGTACGTATGTATATTCATACCAAATTGCAACTTTTTAGAAAGAGTCTCTGAGCTAAGCCGCGGACGGACGGACAGACAGACAGACGGACATGGCGAAACTATAAGGGTTCTTAGTTTGACTACGGAACCCTAAAAAATCAACAGCTTGTTCTGATGTTGAATACTTGCCTGTTATAGGTATGAGACATTCGTTATAAATATATTTAAGATTATATTTTAATATTGTTTTGTCATGGCACCATGCAGAGTGGCACCATTTGGCTTTAAATTTGTTTGTTTTTGTGTTGTGCAAACTGTCTCAAACATTGAGTCAAATACATATAATGTATTGTTGCACCAAGCAGAAAATAATAAATAATTACATGCTACTTCATGAGAAGTAGGTGTCATAAAAAACAAGTAAATGTAATTAATTATTGAATGGAATTCCAGCGCGGACGGAGTTGAAATGAAATGAAATGAAATATTTTATTGATAACACTCGTTACACGTCAGAGGTATGAATACGTATACAAATCAGGTTGTGCATACTTCGTAATTAATTAACTAATTCGGATATATAATGGTATTGTAATATTTTAAATTTTATAGCGTTAGCGGAACACTCAGAAATTCGTCGTAAGTGTAAAAAACGTTTTCCAGAAGCCACTCTTTCAGTTTACTTTTAAAGGCCGCGATGGAAATGCATTCCTGACCGCGTCAGGTAAACGGTTGTATACTAAGGGCCCGAAGCAATAAACGGATTTCCCGGATTTTGCTAGTTTAGATGGCTCTGACACCAGCCTGTTCATATGCTTGTTGCTGCGCAGGTGGTGTTTGGGTCAGTTGAAGACAAGTGCTTATGTGAATTTAGTTTTTTGTCAATTACATTTTATTACCTATGAATTATTGAAATTAATTAAATGTGATTAGTATGGATCACGAATGGATTATGATAAAGAAGCTGTATTGCAAATCCGGCGCAACGTCACGTGTCACGGGCTTGCGCGCTCTGAATCAGCTGTTGCGCACGCGCCTTTTACGCACTATCGTTAATAACTGGCATACGAAATTTAATATAACATATGTATGTTATACATAAAATATTATATATATGTATCTACATAAAATAAATGTTGTTTGTGTTTTCGCAAACTATTGGATTTCCGAGATAAAAAGTACTTACCAAATATCAAATAGATTGCTCGAGGCGTTAAACCGTCACGGCGGAACACAGTAACAAACAAATCGTGCTTATAAAATTATGGGTCAATCTAAGCTGATCTGTGTGACATTATAATTAATCACATATTAGAGATTGTGTCATTTTTAACTAACTGAACGTTTGCGCTTACATGTGGATGCATGTTTCATAGGTCGATTAGTTTTATATATTTTATAATTAGGTACTAGGTACATGATGTTCAGTATTTTGAATGATTAATAACCTCTTTTGTCCACCTTTTTTGCAAACATAAGCGTTTCAAATGACTAAATATACTTTGATGGTTTTATTCCGAAGTTATAAAAATATACAAACGAGTTCTCCACACCAGTGGCCATTGTTCTATCATACAATAAATCCTAGGATCGAATCATACACCAGCATTATGTCAACCTAATTAACATACAATCTGCCACATTCCTTCGTGAGTATGTATGGTAAGATTGCTCGGGAGTTATTCTCATAAAACCCACCTTCCAATCCGTCAACGATTTAGTAAGCGCGCTCCTAGGCACGTAAAGTATAGTTGATCCACTTGCAATGGCCACAGTATGGCTGGGGGCATAGTCAAAACGCACTATGCTAACTTAACACGCAAAATGTATGACAAAATGTATGGAATTGACATAAGCGGGTGACGAGACAGCTTGCGTCAATCCAGCGGTCGGACGAGATACAAACGCTATTTTCCACTTATATTATCCGTAAATAAATTAAAAGCCGGTCAAGTGCGAGTCGGACTCGCGCACCAAGGGTTCCGCACTGTGGGTATGTAAATAGTTCGTAAATCATGGGAATACAATAGAAACAAATTCTCACTCAGAGACGTCAATTAACATTTAAGTTTGATTAAAGTTGCTGCTGTCACTTTCTTTGCTATTGCAATAGAATAAGAAGCAGCAACTTTAATGAAAATTAATTGACGTCTCTGAGTGCGGCAGAAAGTTTGTACTTAGTGGCCTTTATTTTTTATGTGATGTAACTACAAATTAACGGTTTTCGGATTTTCCCTTTACTTGTGCTATAAGACATTGCTTCTTGCCAAATTTCATGATTCTAACTCAATGGGAAGCACTCTATAGGTTTTGATTCCCTTGAGATTCCCTTGAATATGCGGCATAAACGGCCGTATCTTTGGATTGAATTAACTTAGAAGTCTGATTTTTTTACAGCGCCAAGGGATAGCAGATTTGAGTATTTGATATGAATTTCAACTTGATACCTTTACGCGTTCCTGGGAAAAAGGGTCTTGACAGACAGACACACGGACGGACAACAAAGCAGTGGCGCAGGGCCCATATAACCCGATTCCCGCCGGGTTCCCTTGGAAATTCCTATGCATAATGTACTCAAACAAAACGCACAACAATAAGTAACCCGATATACCTACTATAGCCTTACCCGCCCGTTAACATAACACGCGTAGTATACATACATTTTTCATAATAAGATGAATGAACAAAACGCAACGTCGCAATTTAAATTTACCACTAAGCGCGAAATCAAAAACACCTTAATAAAGCCGATATCTACCGCATGACCGACCGCACGCACACATTCACTGTATTACTAGAAAGAAACGCATACAACAATATTCATTTACACATAAACACTCGGAGTTACATTTTTCTGGGCTATCTCCCTCAAAACTCCATACAAGCCGAGGTCTTAGCGCATGACTCAACACTAACACATTCAAACATTTAAACTCACGCACTAAAACAAAACGGCCTTGGACTTCATAACGTGATACTACAACATCGCATCTTGTCTCTCAACTCGCATTCATAATTCCGCCAAAAGTGTACGGCTTATTTCATTCAATTTTAAACTTTAAGTGCATGTCGTAAGCTTTATTTTCACTAAATACACCCAAAAAAATGTCTCTGATCGTACTTTCCCGTCTCATTCGGCCGATTATACGGTTCTACGGTTGTCCTTATCTATTTTTGCAAAAGTTTATGGAGACAAAACATAATCTACCTACCGACTCTTTGCGCGCCGCCGTTGCCCGCCAAATAATTTGCATTGCGTCATTTTTTCATTCATTACATTACCTACTTTACTTTCGCGTCCGCCAAAACACACGGTGTTTTTTTTAAATATTGTTAGTTGGTGTTAATTTGTGTTTTATGATACTTTACTGGTGAAATTTAGCTTGCTACGCTTGCTAGTGTATATGTGATTATTATTGTGATTGTGATATTCTTAAGATTTCGGCATATTTATCGGCGGGCAACGGTTTGTTTTGTGTTTTCGTACCTACCTAACCTTAAACTTCTTATTTGGTTTGCGTGTATTTATTGAGGTTATTGACGTGTTTCGTTTTATATTTTTGTCTGTAGGTACTTAAAGTACAAATGGCCGCATTAGTTCAAATAGAGTGTTGTCTTACATATTACTTACCTTCTTAATGAACTAAAATGTTTTTCAAAGTTATCCTTTAAAAATAAGAAACATGTCATGTTTGGAGTTGGAACGTGCACGCTCGTAAATATAAATTGATTAAGGCGTAGGGAGAGATGGATTTTTCAATCACTTCCACTGTCCACAGCGCATTGTTATTAAATTATAAACATAAACTGGCTGATTAAAGTATCGGTTGTAAAGTTTTCTTCATTTCTTTGATTTTGTTAGGTAGGTACTTGTAGGTACCTACTATTTTTGATTCGTAAGACACGAGCAAATTTTGGCTTTGTTTTTATTGGTTTCTGTGTGCAGTGGATGTATTAATTTGGTTTATTTTGGTTTTGTTCTTAACAAAGGGCAGAGTTTTCGTTTATATGTTTTGCTAAATATTACTGGGTTTTGATTTCTTAACGAGTCCGAAACATTTGGGTCGTTCCAGCTTATAATCGTGAGTTCTAGCCGTTCATCCATTATATTTAATAATTTCTCACGTTACTCCAAATGTTACAATTGAGTGTCAGTCCACTAACATTTTATAAGTCTTCTGTAAATAATATATGATTGGTTACCTACTACATTATATCTATTAAATTCTTTATGCTAAGCCTCAGGCATAAAAAACCAATACAACTAGGTATGCAAACAGTAAAAACCTGAGCATTAAATCTTTTTGTCAAAGACCCGCGACGACACTTTCGCGGCACGAGAAAAAACTACCAACCAACTAGCGTATTTTTTATTAGAGTGAACTTGTCAAATATGAAAAAGACTCTAAACATGCGCGGCGGTAAGCAGTCTTCGTTTTACTATTCTATGCTTGTTAAAACAACTCGGCCTACTGGACAAAACAAGAGGTGGACGGTAAACCGGCGAAGTTACCCTACGCCGTACGGATTTTTAGGGTTCCGTACCCAAAGGTGACACTCGAACGGGACCCTATTACTACGCTGTCCGTCCGTCCGTGCGTGCGTCTGTCCTTACTTTAAAGAGCTGTATCTTTTGAACCGTAATACATAGCGGGTTGATTTTTTTTTCAGAATATGTGTTATTACGGCGAATTTCCTAACAAACAAAAAAAATAAAGACATGTAGTTAAATAATAATCCTCCATACATTTTTTTAACGTATTTTCATTTTTGTTGTCATCGTAAAAACGGTAAAACATACAAGTGCGCGAGTCCGACTCGCACTTGACCGTTTTTTTTGCTCCGAGTTGCCTAGTGGCGAGGGACCACGCTTCGCCACTGCAACAAAGTGATCCTAAATAATAATAATAAATCGTTTCGTTTACGTTTCTAACGTAACGTAAACGATAACGTTCACCGAATGCAACTTGTCTAGCCTGAGCCCTTAGCCAAGATGTCCATCGTTTCTATTCGTTTCTATTCGTTTCGTTTTTAAACCAATCGCGTCACTGGTAGATCACGTGACTCCGTGTGATCTACCAATGACGCGATTGGTTTAAGAACTAAATGAATAGAAACGCTAGTTAGCTATGGGCATCTTGGCTAAGGGCTCTGTACATTTAAGTACTAGCCCCACTGAGCCTAGTCGCCTCTTCAACGACGAGCTCGCCAGCGAGTTATCAAACAGAATACCACGGGTGTAGGTACGCAATACGCAACTCTGTTCACTGTATTATCGTGTGTATGTGTGTGTGTGTTACGCTAAACGGGCATGTCCACGTAACTCTCGTCTTCTCAGGCAATGCCATAAAATTAACAATCAGTGCGCATGCGTTGTAAACATTGCGGCGTACGAGCGAGGAAATGTGGAGTAAGCAATTTTACCCAACTGGAAAAGCTAAATCAAGGGTGATGATTTGAACAGTCTACGTATACAGGGTTTAAATTAATCTAGCTCTTTTAATGATTACCTGTTGTTTCTTATTAATAGAGTAACATTATTTAACATTTTATCTTTTATTTAAAGAAATCTACTTTCAGTTATTTACTATGAGCAGCATGGTCACTCTAAACTCGTCATCTATAGAACTTGTGAACGATGTAAACAAAGCGCCATATTGATATTGTCTATAGTTTGATGAGTTTACTAGTGATGGGAAAAGTAGATTAAGATTAAAAATCCTTTAATTTTTTTTTTTAATCAGAATCACTAGAATCGATTGAGGATGACGTGACGTGTGACCGATATGTATTATGCAACGTAACGTACTGTACTGTAATGTTTAATCGTAACGATTGTACCTGGTACAATCAAGCTTGATTTTAAAAACCACCGAAATTAAAATCGTTTTAACACACTACTTCTCGTTATAGTCTTAATTTGGACATCACTAGTCAGCCATCATAGACAATTGCAGACTTGAAACGAAACAAATATGTCATTGCAATCGGAATCATGTCGGAATAACCTCAACTGTAAAATAATTTCAAACTTTTACTGAAATATCGAATTTTAAGTGATATTATATCGTTCAATGAGGATTAGAATAACGAGTGGTGAAATAGCATATGGATTTAGTAATGATGGAGAGCTAGTGTGAAAGTTTACGAAGAAATGTTGCCTAAAAGGTTTGTTTACATGGTTCACAAGTTCCATTGATGGCGACTGTACATTACTGTAGTACGGATAATGTAATAAAATTAACCTTGACTTTGTCAAATGTGACAATTGATTTCTTTCATAAAAGCCTTTTTGCTATACCATTAAAATCTACTTTAAAGAGGTTTTATCTTGATCAAACGTTTATTGTAGGGTGACCATTGATGCAGCAACTACATTTATTTATTTACTTTAAATAATAAAAACAAAAAATGTTAATGTTGCACGTAAATAATGTTGTACAGGGTTAGTAATTCATCACTGAATTAGATAAATTCAATTCTGATTACGTCTCCCATTTCGCCCCGTATATGAACTATCATCAACACAGTTAACTGACCATTTGTGAATCTTTTCACCTTACAAGACTCACAAGTGGTCAATGGTGTAAAAGTGCCCGTGTGGCCTACTTACTAAATAAATATCTTCTACCTTTTTTCCTGACTGCGCGAAGCAGAATCGATTGGTATATAATTTTTTTTGGTAAAAAGATGCAGATAATCGAACGGTACGATGTATGTATGTATGTGACCGAAAATCGGATGTTCCACTAACTCCTGAACTATTGGACCGATTTTAATAAATGGGGTGTCATATGATTCGTCAAAAATCAAAAACGTGCGAGTTTCATACGTTATATAAAACTTATAAGGGTACGTCATACTAGACGCCTGTCGCGATTTGGTTTTTGAGGTAAGGTAAGGTTATATTAATATTTAATGCCATAGCTAAACTTCCATACTACATGGATAGGGTTATGCAGAAATATTAAAACAATTTACTCCAAGTTTCCTTCACCTTATAATCTGAGAACCTACAGATCTGTGCGTTTTTATCTTCAAGATGTTGCATCTCTGAGAAATCGTCGTATTCCAGCAAAAACTGCATATGTCACTAATCATTGTTTACCAACTTCAATCGTACGACGACTGTAATTAAATTAATATTGGTACTGCCTAATAATGTGAGTTGCTTTTGTTTTAATGAGGTTCACATGAACTAAATTTGCATATTGTACGATACTTAAATGAAACTAATGAGACTGTATGCATAATTATTTCGTTTAGCTCCACAAGATCCTGTATAATTTTACTTTTAAACTTAAAAAATAAGTGAACACTACCAGAAGTAATTATATTAACCAAATATACTGCCGAACACTACATAATAAGAAACTGGGGGTACTGTACTACTGCTAATATAATTAAAATGGCTATAGCCATATAGCATATCTTATAGCTGCCACTCCCCACGTTTTTGACCAATCATATGACACCCCATTCATTAAAATCGGTCCAATGGTTTAGGATCTAGAGTGGAACATCAGATTTTGGGTCAAAGCATCCATACATACTGTTAAAACCATTACCCTTCTTTTAGCTTTGCTCAGTCGGGGAATAACCCTCCATTATTCGCCGTAATCGGGTGAAAACGATGGAGTATTTAACTCATTTTAACAGATATCCCTCGCGAGTGCTTATCTGCGTGCCCTCCCCGGAGAGGCGCGTGTGTATCAAATATTAAAAACATAGCAGCATAAATATGGTAGGGTTGAACAACGGGTCAGCTGAAGCAGCGGTTCAACAATACTGTGGCTCCAGGATAATAGGGTATACCTAAGTCTTCTGGCCCTCTAGCATGCATGCTCAAGATAAAATTTGACAGGTGCTAGGGAAATGAATAATCTATTCCATATTCTAACGCAAGACTTAACGCTTAAGGTTAAAATAAAAGTGTCTCGTCTTGATACAATCGCTATAAAAATGTGAAAATCGCTGTAGTCGCTTAGTAATGAAAGATAATAAGTCAGGACGAGACACTTCTATTTTAAACCTTAAGCGTTAAGTCTTACGATAGAATATGGAATCATTTCCCTAGCACTGTAAAATTTTATCTCGTTCATTTTTAAGCCCGCAGAGGTTTAAGTGAAAAATGCTATAAGTCTAGTATGCTCTCTATATAATTTATGCGCTTTTATTACGAGCTAAGTCGGCTTATACTATCCACATAATTTTTTACAATAGTATTTCGGAGAGGCTTACTGACTTCATTCAATTGTCAGATCGAAGTCAAGGTTTTAGTAAGCTTTTGTCCATTTCTTCCCCATTAGCCAAGCAAGACCAAAACAAGACACCATAATGATGTAAGTAGGAATCAATGGGTTTCATGCCAATATCGAATAAAGGATCTACGGCTCTAGCTATTTACGTAAACTTCAAGAGATAACATAATGAAATCGGACTTCTATGCCTTTGCATAATACGTTTCATAGGTGGTAAAACTCATATAGGGTCTATCCAGACATGCTGCCACCACCTTACTCGCTAACCGTCACCCATAAGTGTAAGGCTGCCTTTCCATAGAAGCGGAGACGAGCGAGGAGCGGAGTTGTGAAAAGAGGTATGTGATTCCACTGAGGCGGAGACGAGCGGGGATGAGTGGCGCACTATACAAATTTGATACAGTCGTCTCCGCTTGACTATTTCCATTGAAGCGGAGTGGAGACGAGATGTGGATTACAACCAATGTGATTGGTCGATTCCTTCACAGCTCCTCTCCGTTGTCTCCGCTTGACTGTTTCCATTGAAGCGGAGCGGAGACGAGATGTGGATTACAACCAATGTGATTGGTCGATCCCTACACAGCTCCTCTCCGTCGTCTCCGCTTGACTGTTTCCATTGAAGCGGAGCGGAGACGAGATGTGGATTACAACCAATGTGATTGGTCGATTCCTTCACAGCTCCTCTCCGTCGTCTCCGCTTGACTGTTTCCATTGAAGCGGAGCGGAGACGAGATGTGGATTACAACCAATGTGATTGGTCGATCCCTACACAGCTCCTCTCCGTCGTCTCCGCTTGACTGTTTCCATTGAAGCGGAGCGGAGACGAGATGTGGATTACAACCAATGTGATTGGTCGATTCCTTCACAGCTCCTCTCCGTCGTCTCCGCTTGACTGTTTCCATTGAAGCGGAGCGGAGACGAGATGTGGATTACAACCAATGTGATTGGTCGATTCCTTCACAGCTCCTCTCCGTCGTCTCCGCTTGACTGTTTCCATTGAAGCGGAGCGGAGACGAGATGTGGATTACAACCAATGTGATTGGTCGATCCCTACACAGCTCCTCTCCGTCGTCTCCGCTTGACTGTTTCCATTGAAGCGGAGCGGAGACGAGATGTGGATTACAACCAATGTGATTGGTCGATCCCTACACAGCTCCTCTCCGCTCCGCTCATCTCCGCGTCTATGGAAAGGCAGCCTAAGGATTCTTGAGTTTCAGTACGAGAAAAGATAGCGGTAAAATCATTAGCATGCAACATCATCTTGAGTGGCGGGGCGCGCCGTCGTGGTCCTCGGGTTAGCACGCAATTGCGTTGACATCGTTGTCTATGTCCACTGGGCCTCGGGACCTACTTAGCATCAGCTCGTTTCCTCTCTTATACAAATTCATATGAAAAAAAAAATGTAGAGCAGGCGTCTTGTGGCAACCCTGAGCGCCGCGCCGTCGAGTCTGGCACGCACACAGCCGCAGCGCACACAGACGCAGCGTGGCGTGTGACTCACCTCGCTCGCCTCACCTGAGGGCGGTGCGGGGTCCATGCCGCGCGAGGGTGGCGGGACAGTCTTGCGTAATGACTGTCGTCGCTGGGATCAACGTGCTAAAAACTGAGAGGTAGAGGATAACTAATATTGCATTGTCGCAATGAGATACATGCATGCTTACTGATCCCAGACCTTAGTTTGGGACGAGGTCGATTTGTTAGAGGTTGTCCACTGATATAATATTACCGCTAATATATCTTAAAGCCGAGAAAAATACTGTTTTGTGTTAAGATTATATCTCTTTGTTTATTATATGGAAACCGATGGGTTAACAAAGCAAAATATTCCAAAGTTATAATCAAACGCTCAAAAGTTTCATTCGAAAGTAAATATGAAGCGGTAAATTAATTTTGAGATATTGGTCGGCTGAGGCGTTTTTTGCATGCGATTTATTTTCTAAATACCCCTTGCCTGTTGTTTCGAGGTCTCCAGCACGGCTTCTCAAAATTCGACCCGCGGGACTGTCCCAACTCGGTCCCGCCGCGTGGTGTCACCAATCGCTTGCATATCGATTGGCGGGGAGACAGGGGCTGCTCTTTTTACGTGCACCTAAAATACCGGATAAATGCGGTTCCGGATACCAAGAAAAGGGGGGTTGACATTACAGTTTGGTATTGCAATATGCAGTTAGATGTATACTCAAAATACTGGATTCTCCATATTGTTTATATTCGTATTTAAGTTTGGATGTGTTAGATATACAGTCACGAATGTTAAGTTGGGATCCACTTTAGGTCTAAAGTCAATCTGACATTCTACAGCAATAAGGTGGAGTTTACAAATGACTTGGCATCTCTAATGACATTGACAACTTCAGGCAATATTTTTTTAAAATTGTTCCTAAATTAACGTTCGTGACTGTACATAAGTAGGTACTATTTATTATACCTGCTTTGCTTGTTTTTAACAATGAAAAAAGATAATTCTACTTTTACCCAACCACCCAAAATAAGGTAGATAAAACTCTTATTACAATTATATAACTTTAGTAAGCTTACATAAACAGATAATTAAAAAAAAATAGCAACAGGATAGTAATGGACAATGTTAATATCTACATACACGACTAATATAACAAAGAGGTAAAATTCGTAAATAAGTTTGGATGTAGGAGATACCTAACCTCCGAAAGCATTCATCCGATTAAAAAAAAATCTTTCACCAACATTTAGTATGGACGTTCAAGTTGGACATAGACTATATTTCATCTTATATTAACCGAAGCGAAGAGAGGGCCGGTTGCTCGCTAGTTTATGATAAAGATTAAGTAAATGGGAGATATATAAGGTCTCTCAGTCACTTACCACCTATTTCACAATCTTCAAGTAAAGCATATCTGTCAAATAAATTGAGCCCTTTCCCTTTCTTGCACTTGAAAATAGACAAGGAGAGGGCTATCTTTATTTGACAGATGAATTTACTTGTCGATCGTGAAACAGGCCCTTACTTTATTATCTAATCTAATATATAGTAAACTCATCGAATTCCGTGACCCACTCAATCCCGTAGCAGTTCTATAATCCGCTATAGAACCCTGCTAATAGAATCTAGGAACTGAAATACAACATTAGAATTTTAAATAGGCTAAAGAAAGGGTGCATTTTTAGGTCCCAGATTCGACTCGCAGGGTGCCAAGCGAGTTCTAGAGTAGCCACCACAGGATTGAGCGAGTCACAGAATTCGATGAGTTTACTCTAGTTAACATAATAACTAATGTGGGCCTGTAGACTTGTCTCGTGTGTTTCCTGAGTTGATATAATGACAGTAACCTATTTAGGTGGCCATTGAACCATCTGTTCTCATGGAGCCGGCCGGTCACAAAAGAATGAGAGAGCAGGCGGTGGTTTACGCAAAGCCACCACGTTTACCGTTCTGTGTCGGTTTCCATTAATGTCGACTTTGCTCGTAGCTTTGACGAATGGCGGACATAAATGGCAAGAGATATTCTAGTCCCCAAAGCAATCCAGAGCAGAGCAGCAGAGCAGTAGCAGTATCAGAGGTATCTAGGTTAGCTGGAAGAGACCCCTTATAGGGATAAGCTCGCCCTTGTACACTTTATTTTATTAATATTAATTGTAAGTCTATTATCTGTGCAATAAAGAGTTTACATACATACATACTATTACGAGCAGTTAAAAATTGGCAAATCGCTTACGGGGAAGGAGACGGCTGTCTCATATAGCTGTCATAACATAAATTTTCCGGGATAAAAATCATTTTTTATGTTAATTCACGTAATAAACTATCTGTGTGCCAAACTTCATAGAAATCGGTCGAGCCGTTCTTGAGTTATAAATGGTGTAACTAATCCGACTTTCTTTTATATATTTAGATTGATTCAAACCTTGCGACGACGCTCATTAATCAGATTAATCACCTCTTTCTTGCCACTCGTTCGAGTTTAATATAGTCGCAGGCATCATCCTAAATGTTATCTGTATACAATACAATGTCGTGCACAATGGAAAACAGCAAACATTATCTGCGCACAGTGAAATCCTAGAACAGCTGTATAATAGAATTAGAGGCATCGGGAGGACAGTCCCACGGCTGCAAGACTAGATTTATGAATTCCGCGACTTCATTACTAACTGTAGCCATAACCGAGATTTGTTTATGGCATGAAAGACCAACACACACGAAGATCACCAGCGCGCCATCATTGTCGCCTTTATCGCGGTGGGTAAGTGGATAAAGCCTTCGTCACTTTCGCACTTGAATACTCGTCAGAAAGTGACAGATGTTTTATCCATAACACACAACCATAAGGCCCGTTGATGGTTAGATCGCTCTGAGGCCTTTAGGACCTGTTTCAAAATGGATCAGTAAACTTATATAGTTAAGTTAGCCCTCTCTTTGTCTATTTTCAAGTGTAAGAAAGGGGTAAGATTTAATTTTTCTGTCAGATGCTTTACTTGACGATTGTGAAACAGTCGCCCAAGCAGCATACAAGCTGTATAAGTGCTTATACAGCTCTTAAAACGCTGAAACTGGAGTTATATTGGTTGTATAAGCATACAGCTTTTGTGGTACTTGGGCATGGGCAGGTACAATTTCAAAACTGCAAACGCGTTGGCAATTCTGAAGATTATAAAATGTGAAGCATCTATTCTCGTGATTCCACCGGCTGTCATGCCCCCAGAGTGGAACACAACAGTGCTAACGCTGCTGCTTGGTAAGTTAGCGGGTAAGATACTGGCAGTGAGTGATCCAGACTGGGTTCTACTCGTACCATTAGAGCGTTATATTCTAAGTAGTATTTTTTTTTACTTATTTGGTTACATATGTTGATGATGAATTAATAATTTTCCAAAATTTCATTTAGGTTTTAAAGTATCTTTCACTTCATCAGTTTACATGTTGTAGTCGAAAGTTAAGACTTAACCTAATCTATCTGATATAAATACCTAATAAGCGGTTTAGATATTCTGGAACCAAAATACAAATAGCGTTTGTGGAATTAAATATATATACTTGCACAAAAATATTTCGTCCAAGCGAGGCCAGCTCCGACCCCAACACTGCTTCCTATCTTTGACAAAACTTAAATCACGATACGGGTAAGTAGGGGATTTTGTAAACTCTTTGTTTCGTTTGTAAATATCAACACTCACTTAAGTTTCCTTAAAATCTTAAAATAACAAAAGAATTTATACAGTAGGCCACGTAAATAAATCCCAACCTTTTTTCAACACAAAAGCACTTACAAAGACGTTGAAATGGTCAAATTTAAGAGGACTTTATCTTAGTTAGCGTCGCCTCCCGTTTTACTATGCTTTAACTATGAGATAAGCTGTCTGTCCGTCTGGCTGTGCGTTGATGGCATGCTCAGGAGATGAATCCAACATCCTTGATGTAGTGATACCAAATTTTAGAACTACCTTATTCATAACTCAACAATTCTTGCGGCGTTTCATCTTAACAGTTGGTAGTCGCCTCGCGAAGCGAATGTCAAGTTAATTTTAATTAAATGTACAATGTCATTTTTGTATGTACTTATTGCATGGAGAAGGCAAAGACTATACAAGTCTCCTGATAGTAAGTAGATTTTGTGACCCACAGACTATTGTTTTTTAAATTATAGATTACCGTACATGCATAACTCATTGTATTTAGTTGAAAATTTCAAATGCATTACCAACCCTGAGGGCTAAGATATAATGACTATGTTAGTAATTTCACCAATTTGTCTTACAGTTCCTTTTTATTCTTCTCTACGCTGTCATGAGGTCATACTCTACCATGTCATTATAATACATATTATCTAGTTCTTAGATTCATCTTCACCATCATCAGCCCACGTCGGTCCACTGCTGCCATGTGAAACTGTTCAACATCTCGGCCTTCACATCGACTGACGAAGAATAACCGGCGAATTTACGTCGTCCGTCAAGGTGTGGTAGACATTCAACTGTCTGCACTTTCATTTAGTCGCCCGTTTTATCGGTGAAACCTGCGACTAAATGAAAATACAGGCAGCCAAATGTCAATTACACATTTTGACGGACGACGCAAATTCGCCGGTTATTCTTTGTCAGTCAATGTGAAGGGCGAGACGTTTAACAGAATCACACTGCTGAACTTTATTCACTTTTTCCCACTGCAATTCTTACATTTTAATTTTAAGAACAATTCTCATTATCGTGTCTCTTCTTACATTTATTAAGTCTATCAATGGCGCGTGCGCGTCCGATAGCAACATTCCCGAAAGATAAACTAAAACCTCTCCCGCAGATAAATCCTTTTAACAACATATTTGTGCCCTTTCGTTTTGCATTGTCATCCTTATTTTGGTAATTCTATTGGCACTCTAGAATGAGGGATTGAATGTGTGCGTGAGTATATGTGACGTTCTCAATACATATAAAGGGACCTTATAGAGGAAGGCAGTTACGCTCTTCTTGTTCTTGTAACTATACGAATACTATGGTAACAATTCTAAAAACGGCGTAACCGCCTGCCTCCATAAGGTCCCTTTATATTGAGAACGACACATATGTTAGTTGCGATTGTCATTTATTTGTAAACGCTGGCAAATAGCGGTCAATAATAGCCAGGAGTCAGTTCCGAAAATTAATGAAATGCATGATCTTTTCTTATTTCAAGACACCACTACCACCATCGAAGTTGAGCCGGTTAGAATGAGGTTTTTGACATGACATAAGGGAGGCAAATCTGTACGGTCACCAGGACGGCTAGCACAACTTTTTATTATTTATTACGCTAAATGTAATACGAATCGCCATGTTTAAATATGCTATCATAATTCATAAATCAACTGTTTTGATGACTTAACAAATAAGTGGTCAATGTGAATATTTAGCCAAATATGGTGTACGAGAAATAAATCATGCAAATGATGAAGAACTGACTCAGGAGTGTCGTATGGCAAACTCAGACATTCACTGGTTTAGAATTGTAAATATATTAAGGCGATCATATTACACAAGTTCACTTATTTAACAATCAATATGTCTGCAGACTACGTAGATATAACATCTGTCACTTTCTAACCAGTACGTACGTGCGAAAGTGACGGAAGCTTTATCCACATTTATCTACCGCGATAATATGTGACGTTCTCAATATAAAGGGACCTTATGGAGGCAGGCGGTTACGCCGTTTTTAGAACTGTTACCATAGTATTCGTATAGTTACAAGAACAAGAAGAGCGTAACTGCCTTTCTCCATAAGGTCCCTTTATACTGAGAACGTCACATATGACGGGGGTTGCCTCTCGCACTTACATATTGGTCAGAACGTGGCAGATTTTATCCACATTTATCCACATGCCTGCAGCGATCTTGTCACGATTGCGACATTAACAAAATATCGGGAACTTAAATTGTAAAATGTTAAAAGGAGGTTCTCAATTCGGTTGATTTTTTATTATTATTATTATCATTGTCTTATTAGGTATCATTTGATTTAAATGATGACACACTGATAGTCCATCCCCATCCACAGATAGATACTCCAACATTTATCAGGTAAGATAAAGTGCGACAGCTCTTAAAAAAACATTCGGGTAACGTCTCTCTCACTTATTTACGATGTATTAGGCAAGCACCATATTAAGCCCTTGCTACCTATTTGTTTTCCAAACTCATTTGCCAACCTGCAAGACCTTTTCCTGTAATTGCAGAAAGTCTAGCCCCTAGGTCACAGGTTTTTACCTAGTTTAGGGGACAGTAGATTCCAATCCACTGCGACAAAACCTTGTAATGTAACTAAAACTACACAAATTCTGTATTATAGTCTAGCCGACTTTACCCGACTGCACTGTAGAATTTAAAACGCAGTAAATGTAAATCTGCCACTTTAGATTGATCTCTAACTTTGAACAACTGGCAATCTGTATGAGATCAATATATTGTGGCCGTGGTGCGCTTACTGCCTTTTAAATTCTGCCGGCACCCGAAGCCAAACGACTATTCACGCTATCCGTACTTTATGACGTGGAAAATAACTAGCATAGAGGAACTTCATCTCGGTTCCCACCCAGGGTTGATGCACTTGCAATCTTGTGATAACAAATGCATGCATGGACTACAGAGTCCACTTATCATCAGGTAATCGGCTTGTCTACCCCATGCCACTAAAAAACTGGACAGAAAAACACAAACTAATTCTACGCGGAATCATAGATATAAAGAAAATCGATACGTACAATCGATTAAACTCAAGATCAAATTATAATAAAATATTATAACAGTGATTGTAAGCAGCGATGCGTTAAGGTCTAGTGCTTCTTGTGCCTTAATGCTGACTGACAGGAGCATAATAGCTCATTAATCGATAAATATCGATTGACATCGATCGTGAATAAAAGTGCGTTGCTCCCGTCCTAAAATAAATGCTAATTTGAACGCCAATGCAGTGACGCGCACGCATCTCTGCATTATTTGGACAAGACCATTCTAAAACTTACTAACTCTATATTTACGACTTTATAAAATCAATCTTAAGGAAAATGGAATAAAGTCCATTATCATATGAGCTTCGGTGAGTCTTTATGACTTTTTTAATGTTGGCCTGATTCATACATTTGGAGGATTGGTTGTTTGATTTTAAATCTTAATAACTAGTGATAGGGTTGAAAGGTTTGGTTTGTTTTTGATGTTCGTGGAAGTTCGCTTAGTGAGCTGGTGTAGCCTGAATACTAAGGAGTCTAGACCGGGAGTCGAGTTAAATATAACACATTAAACTATTTAAATTATTACCGGTAGTAACTAGATTTTTACGAGTAAACTCAATTCACGTTGCATAAAAATATCGGCGGATCATATTAATAACTGATATATAAATATAAATTGATATTTTAAAATCCCTAACGATACCATCCAACAGCTTGTTTTGTAATTGATAATATATCTCTTGAGCTCGTTGAGTGACAACAACCAAATATATTTTTTGTTTATTTATTTCAACCTCTTTGAAACATACACAGAAAACAATTGGCGGACTAGGGCCTTAAGGCATTCTCTATCAATCAACCAGTGGTTGGAATGTAAGGAAAATTTGCCTTAACTTAATTGATTTAAGTATAAGTAAAGCTGTAACTTACCGGCTTTGTATTGGTTTGTATAGATACAAAGGAAGTGTATTTAACTACACAAAGACTTTACAATTAATCGTCTGCTGATATAGGCCAATGATGATTAAGTAATTAACATTTATTAATTAAATCAAAATCTGCCCATTTTAGGTTCAAACGTAACATATTATTATGTAGCTTGACAAGAGTTTGACGCGGTGACAGTTGAAATTACAATATTCTCAAGTGGCATCCACCACATTAGGCATCAGGATGTTGGCTATCGTTTCTTCAAGCTCATATTTGTCAACCGATGACTTGCATTCAACATTAAAACAAAACGGACCTACCAAGTAGTTAATTATTTCACCACTCAGCTCCTGCGCCACAAAATACCATTTGTCCACCCAAAGGTGCCGCTTAATAAATCTAACCTAGAATTGGTCAGCTCTTATCATGTCATCGCGCATATTCATTATATTATAACTAAATATTAACCGTCAAAAATGGCACCTACAGTCTTTGTTCTATTTTTTTTAATAATACATTAATTCATAAATCCATACGCAGTGCCACCAACACGGACCATTGGAATTCCAACCTTATTATTATAGAATTAAGGTAGTTGGTGTGTTTAGACACCGGCAAACTTATTTTGGTTTTTAATTAAGTAACCTATTCTAAAACTTTAGAGTAGATGTCGTTGTACGTTCAAGAGAATCTAGGCCATAAGTAGTCGGGCAAATTGACGCGCAGTTCGATTGGTATGATAATAAGCTGTTGTTTAATTATTTATTAGATAGCAGGACTTATTTAGCTATGTTCATTTGTTAAGGATAAATAAACTGATTTCAACTGAGATGCCTATCTCAAGACACGTGAAAGTAAACTTCTCAAGTGATAGAAAACTGACATGTCTTCTCTCAACCAAGATCAGTTTATTAAAAGTTGCTGGAAAAAGTAAAAACGTGTTTAGTCTTAAATCTAGATTTAAGACCGGCGGTTCCATACATTTCACTCAACTAAACTGTACAAACTAGAGTAAACTAGATTTATATTTTAGCTGCTTGTGGTTATTTGAAATATTGTGGCATTCTGTGCGCAGGTTCAGGCCCGGACTTAGAGGGCTAGGGCCCTTAGGCACTTAGCATTTGGGGCCCCCTCCCCCATCTCGAAGTCATTCCATTTTGGTTTAGCAGGTCAGTTGGTCTCAATTCGTCATTTCTTAAGTATTTTGGAAACCCCATGTTTACAATTTTCACCTGAAAACAACCTAAAACCTAACAACAGGTATTTTTGCAGGCTGAAAAGTTATCTGACTCGGTTGAAAACCGATAAGGACAACCATTTTGAGGACAAGTGATAATTTGGACTCGTGCGAGAAATGTTAGGACTTATATTCGTAATAACCTTTCCCTTAATGGTTTACTGATTCATCATCATCATCATATCACTCGAATGTCCACTGCTGGACATAAAAGCCTTCTCCAAGGATCTCCACGACCAATCAGCGAATTGGAAACCTAACGTGGCAGTGGACAGGGCTCGTTGCTCATAGAACTGATGGTCAATCTGAGCCTAGCTTGCTGACTTAAATATAAAGCATAACCCCCTTTTAATCGGCGTAACAAGGTGTTTAATGAGTTACATATTTATCGTAACGAGATAATAAGTATGCGCCGACGCCGGTTTGCGCGGGTAGCGCCACGCTCGCACGAGTCCGCCGTAGCGGAGACAGCACTACAGTACGACTGCTTTTATAATACTGCTATATACTTAAACCCTTCCTTACAGTCGTCTAACGAACACGTTCGCGGGGAAAGAAAGTGGTGGTAGCAAGCCCAAGCTGCATAGCACTCGCTTGGGCGTTGTCCCCCGTAACCCTGGCGGTTGGTAGGGTAGGGGGCCCGCGGAGCTTACGGCCCGGCTGGCAAACGCCACTTCAACTAATATATATAAGACCAGTCCGATACTGTGTACGTGTAAGGCACCGCGCATACATAATATACAAATCGCACACGGCGCACGATGTAACTTTGTTCGAATATTTTCTACTGCGGCCTTAACATGCATGCACGAGATACAATTATACAGGTGCCAGGAAAATGAATACATCTAATAACAATACGATCCCGACCGATTTCGGCCACAGCGTCTAGGATCCGACTATTCAAAGCGTGGCTCGTGTGCTCTCAGGTGGCTGACATAACCGATTTTTGCACGAAATGTTCGTTAACATTTGGTGCAGGTCAGCACCTCTCCGATATAGTTATAGTTGATGGCCGCAGGTGGTCGGGCCTTGAGCTCGTCTCGTTTAGCATCGAGCTCATCTCGTCTTCTCCTTTCAAACTCAAACACCTTAGTGCTAGTATGCTTCCAAAACGGCCGGTCCTCTGCCATAGCCTCCCACTGTGATGGGTCGAGGTCACAAAGCTTCATCTGCCGCTTAAGCACATCTTTGTACCGCAGGAATTCGCCGCCTGGTTTCCGCTTGTCATCCTGCATCTATCCCATATTCTAACTTAAGACTTAACGCTTAAGGTTTAAGCCTGGGCCACACCGGATGCGTTGCGAAGACGTGCACGTGCGCGTTCGCGTTCCACTGCATTGTATAGCTGCATCCTCATGTGAGGATTCATACTATACAACGCAGTGGAACGCGAACGCGCACGTGCACGTCTACGCAACGCATCCGGTGTGGCCCAGGCATTAATGTAATAGATGTATTCATTTCCCTAGCACCTGTAAAATTGTTTCTCGTGCATGCATTTTGGCTGGTCTGTTTATGATGTGCCCACTGGTTACTTGCCGAGCAGTACAGCTAGCCTACTGTCCCTTGCCCACGAAGCAATGCGCTTTTGTAACTGAAACATTAGCAACTAATAAACAATTAGGCAAACTAATAAACTTAGAGGCATCTTAAGCAACTAGGTCAATAATAAGAGCCGAGGACGATTGCCACAATCTTAACTCATGTATTCGGGGCCCCTGACGTACACGACGTGTCACAAATCCATACAAACGACGAGAACGGGCACCGAACGTTTTGAAATATTTCACGGCCTTCAGATTTTATTTAGCATGCGTAGAAACTGAGTTTTTAATAAGGGAAATGGAATTTAAAGATGATACTGTTGATAAGGATTTACATGTTACACTTTTTTAAATATATTTTTGCGAACGATATGTTAAATATTTTAAGTATTTTCTTACCATTCGTGTATTGTATCGTTCGTTAGCTTAAGAACTTCAAAGAAATATGAGATAATTGGCGAAATAATTAATTAAATCTTGGTCTAATTTCATTAGAGGTTCTTTTTACTGGCTCATGAGTACTTAATTTATTAGGTATGTACCACTAATACCAAAAAAACGGCCACTTAGTAGGCTATCGCATTTCAACATGGAAATTTTTAAATCCCTTATTTTACATTAAATGGAGCGTCCCCACTGAGAGCATTCGCGTGTAATGAGCATTCGGCGTCGAATATTCGAGTGGTGTGGACGTTGAGCGTACAAAGCTTACAAATTATTGAAATTATTGCTCGTTTACAAGGGTAAGAATGCTCTCAGTGAGGTCGCTCCGCATTGAATTTGGTTGTTTAACGTATGTTCAGTGAAAATGATTATCGTTTTACTATTCTAATGACTAACTTAATCTAAATACATTTAGAAATAGGTACATCTAATTTACAAACAAATTCTGGTTAGGTTCATAAAGAATTAACTTAAGACCCAAGTAATAACTTTCCGGAAGCTTCATACAGTTCATACAACATTAATTCAAAGCTCTTTATTGATTATTGTGTTAAAGCGGCGCCAGTTGTTAACGACAGCGGCGCGTGCGCTGGTGCACGGAGCTGCATCACGACACGATCGGTCGTGACGTCGGGGTGTGACGTGAATACCGCCCGATTATGATGCGCTTGATCATTATACAATCTACCGCCAGGTTTTCCTCTAAAGGCATGATTCGTTGCTATACGTATCTTACTACTTATTATAAATGCGAAAGTTTGAATGGATAGATGTTTGTTTGTTGCTCAATCACGCCAGAACGGCTGAACGGATCTGGATGAAATTTGGCACAGAGATAGATTATAGTCTGGATTAGCACATATGCTACTTTTTATCCCGAAAAAATCAACAGTTTCTGAGGGAGCGGCGGTGGGACGCGCGACCCGGTCGCAGCAGCTAGTCGCAGTCCTCAGTAAAGTATAATGTGGTCTGTGTTTTGTCTTCCCATTCTTATTAAAAAATCAAATTCTATAAATTGCAACACGGAAATTCTATGCCAGAAAAAATATATCTTTTTACAAGCTTTTATTTAACTTGCAATGTTTGTATGTTAGTTTGTTTGGGTCAAGTCTTGCAAGCTGAATTATAAACACTTCCCGGTGTCCGATTCAGCTGAAATTTGGTATCTTATCTAAGTAATTTCGGTGAGAATGCAATAATATGGTACCATAGATCTGGTCTGATGATGCATTCGGAAGGTGGGCACAGGAACTCCGCGACAAAACATGATTGACCCGCCGTGTTTGGGCTCGTTGGATTTGTCTTGATAAGCAGATGACGACTGTGCAAAAAAAGTACAATCGGCAAAAAAAAAAATTGTTCCAAAAATGAATTTTCTGACAGAATCTTATTTAAGATAACAACCGGAGATTTTTACGTGGCCAGACTGTATGAATTATTATTATTCATGTGCGTGTGCGTTTTCCCGCGCACCCTCTTTTAATCCAGATGATTGCGTGATGCTTTTATAATGATAACATTTCCGATGTTTTAACAGACACCCTTCGCTAACAAGCGTAGCAGATCAACGGTCAATGATGGATGCGATTTGACGCGATCATCGACTCTTGCGCAGGGCAGGCAAAGGGTGTTTCGTTTGAGGGTAGGTAAAAGAGCGTAAAAAGTCTTTACGAACCCTAATTTTAAGTTATATTAATGTGAAAGCGTGTTTATTTATTTTTTATTTGTTAATGGGTTGTTTATCCCCGGAATAAATTATGTGACAGTTAAAATCATCGCTTTCCTTTCCTTTGCCATTTGAAAAAAAGTGACGAAATTAACATTTATCTATTAGATAATGTTATCAGTAGATTTAAAAATCAGCCCTAAGCTATTTTTTATTCCAAAAATAGGAGTCAACACACAATCTGTTCCCCTCTGATCCGCATCATCTTGTTAATCATTGCGTATTGTATGACCGCACCTTTATTTGTGGGGTCGGGTCATAATAGCTGGTAATGAGATTGCCTTTTTGGGGATGGTATTATTTTATCTTCTCGTTAACACTTTGAGGGCCAGGCTCTGGAAATTTCATACAAAATGAGCCAATATCGTTTCATTATCAGCTGTTGGCACGGAACGTGTAGTCAGATGTTATAGATGTATAGTTTAATTGGATAGTGTTAGTTATGATTATGTTACAATTATCAAGCAGCTGTTTTTATATACTAGCTTTTGCCCGTGATTGGAACTGCGCAGTTGTATGTCGTAATGGTTTGACCCGCCCACTCTTAATCTGAGGGTCGTGGGTTCGAACCCGGGCTCGCACCTCTAAGTATTCCGGAATTTATGTGCGAAATATAATTTGTAAAACCATGAGCTTTTCGGTGAAGGAAAACATCGTGAGGAAACCTGCACACAACTGCAAAGCAATTTGACGGTGTGTGCGAAGTTCCCAATCCGCACTGGGCCCGCGTGTCTATAGCCCAAACTCTCTCTGCGTTGAGAGTGGAGGCTTGTGCCCAGCAGTGGGACGTATATAGGCTGGATTATTGAACTTCGGGAACTGTTAAATTTTCCAGCATGAAGAGTATCCTATGTCCGTGGATGGAACTGCAATCGAACTGCTGAGGCGAAGTGTCCCGAGGATGGCCGAGTACTCCCGAAGTTATTTAATACATAAAATAATAGCAGTAGTAAAAGAAACTTCGTTCAAATCCGGTTTCCTACCTCTAATTTTTGATACATATATTTACGCCGTTATTGAAACAAAGGTACGTTATGTCCAATGTCCTAATTTACCCCCTCTCTCCCCGTCGCCATCTGTTTTTTC